>VIGI01000001.1:0-1447500 GCA_009299455.1 Monilinia laxa
ATGAAAATCTAAATCGAATACATATTTTAAAATATAATTTTTTTTTTCGACCCTAGGCTGACTCTTACCTAATATTGTAAATACAAATTTCTTTTTTGTATTTATTAAATTCTATTGGATTAATATTTTAGTTTAAAAACAATTTAAAATTTAACTTTTTAAAAAATGTTGAAAATCGTTCTGTAAATTGAAAAAAAAAGGAAATTAAAATAAAAGGTAAATAGAAAAAGTAAATCAATTATTAATATTAATTCCTGTAAACTTCTAATAACTTTTTTAAAGTTTTAATAATTTCTAATAAATCCTTTAATATTTTGTAAATTTCTACAAATTCCTTTTTTATAAAGTTTAAAGAATGAAAAGTAAAAAGTAAATCCTTTTATAATATAAAATCGATTTTGGATTTTGTTGGGTTTGAATTGAAATATATGAACAATGTAATGATTGAATAAGATTTTTAGAATATAAAAGGATTATAAAGATAATAATTTTTAATATTCCTTTGAAATATAATAATTGTAAAAATAATAAATTCATATTCGAATATTATTTTTTATAAATAAAAAAATTATTAAAATAATAATTTTTATATTCCTTAAGTATATAGAAATTATTAAAAACAATAATTTATATATTTATTTTTTATAAAAATTTATTATTGAAATAATAAAAATCTATAACTCTTTGAATTAATATTATTTAAATCTAGATTTTTTAAGGTTTTTAATTTGTGAATAATTTCATTAATTAGTATTGGTTTAATTGGTATAGTTAAAAGTTAATAATGAGTATATTATAAAATATATTATTATTACTTTAAAGAATCATTATCTAAAAGCTATAAATCAATAACTATGTAGAATGCCGAGGTGTTAGTGCGAAGCCTGGCGCGTCACGTGATTATCCCAACAATTACTATATTTAAAGTTTTAAAGGTTTTTATATAAAAAATTTTAGATAACTACTTTACAATAATAATTCCAACTAATCAGGGCGCTTCCCTAGCTGCCTGGTCCCTTAACAACGGGGCAGACTTCATTGGGGAGCCGGGAAAGCCTACACATTGCACCGGCCATACTATCAATCTAACCTTCTCAAATATCCTATTCGCAAAGATAATGGTTAAGCATGATTTGGACTACAATTTGGATCATTTCACTTTAATAATATTATTATTAGAAAAAGGCTAAGGAGCTAATAGTAATACAGACTATTAGATTATAAAGGTTAATTTACCAAAGTTTGCATATATTATTAATACTAGTATTTCGTATTTACCATAATCAATTAATATACTAAAAACAAACAATCTAAATAATATCGCTAAACTTCTAATTATTCTTTTCCAGAATATAATTAAAACGATAAAAAAGGATTTGCAAAGCAAAGCTAAATTAGCATTATAATAAACGCCAGTATATGCCGGGCTATATGTTAGTTATACAAAAGCGTATAAGCGATCCAAGCTAAATCTAAAAACAAAATAGTGTAAAATGCTTTCAATAATTCGAAATGCTAAACGCGATTATTAGTGCTGGGTTATTAATAGTACAGTAAACAACATTGATATATATAAGATAATGGATTGGTATAAATTAAACTTATCGTTTAAGGCTTTGTTATTAATTATAAATGATATAAATATTAAAAGTACTAAAGAGAAAGTAAAAGTTTTATTAAAAAAAAAGTATTGCACCGATATAATAACTCAGATAACTTAAATTATAATTTTTTTAAAGTAAAAAAAGAATAATTAACACTTTTATAGATAATATCTATTTCATTAAAAAAAATAAAAAAGAATATAATCAATATATCAAACACTTCCCCAAAAATGAATTATATCATCATTCAATTATTAAAGTTTACTAGTAATATATTAAAATGTTTAGAATTATTATATTTTCCATTCAAATAGAATTTAATAGAAATAATAATATTTCTAAAAATAAGAAAAAAAGATAAGTTATTAATACGCTTTTAGAAACCGATTATATTATTATTATATATTAGAAAAGATCTAAAGTAATTTATTATTAAAAGATTCTTTTAAATAGTAATATATTACAAAATAATTAATCCGTAGTATAACAAAGCCTTTTCCAAATATTTAATAATGGATTTAGTAATCTCTTTTATATATAATATGAAATCGGCTTTTGTTTAAAGTAAGGAAATAATACTGGTTATATTGAATATATAGAATATATTTAATATATTAATATCTAAAAGATTACTAAAATAAATAAGAAAATAGGATTTGTTTTATAAAACTATTTCGGCTAGTTAATTTGTTTTTGATAGAATGTAGAATTAAAGTCCGATTGGAGGGTATATATACTTTAGAATTAAAATATAAATATAGAATTTCATAAGAATCATTATTATCCTTAATTCTATATTTATTATATTTAACTAAACTGTTAAACTAAGATTATTCATTACATTTTAAATATATAAATAATATTACAATTTATAAAACTTTAAAATCTATAGAAAATAATATAATTATACTAAAATATAATATATATTAGATTATAAAATAAAATATTGAAAATAAAGTTGTTTTTACACCGAAAAAGTTAAAAATAATTTACCTTTCACGAAAATAAAATATGAATACCCTTAATATTAATATATCATCAGAATTTATAATCAAATTAATAACTGTAAATAGCAATGAATAGTTAGTTTTATATTAGCTTAATATCTAAATAAACTATAAGCTTTTCTTTAAAAGATATATTATCGAATATATAACAAAAGCGTTAAAAGTTGTATATTATATTAAAGGATTAGTAGAGATTAAATTTAAACTATTTGTTATATTGCTAAAAACAAGATTATAATTATATACATATAGTTTTCCTTATTATGTAATTTGGAAGTCTAGTATAATAATAAATTAAAGCTTAATATAATAAATGGTTATAATTATAATTATTTGATTAATATAAGATTGGATCCATTAATTAAAAAAAGCTAAATAAAATTATTATTTTAGTAATAAAAGAGATTCTTCCAATCTGATACATAACGTCTATAGTAAATGTCCTTTAAAATACAAAGCTATCGTTAGATAACATTGTTTTCAAATATGCTTGCATACATTTTATACTTCGGCTTAAAACGCTCAATTCTACCTATCCGCTAATACGCCGGCTTAACACCCCGATTCTATTTTAACAATGTATAACGAATCTGTATCACATAAACGCACTAATCCTATACGCTTCCAAGCCAATACTAGCCCAACTACATTTCTTACTTAATTATAGAACCAACTCTGTAAAAGGAAGAACAAAGGAAGTTATAATCGAATAATTTAATATATAATGAAATTAATTAAATAGAAATATAATTACAATATTTTTAAACGATTTTAAATAATATATAGACAATATTAAACTAATAAACTACAAATACGCTATATACTATAGCTAATTATTAATTAAAATAAAAAAAACAATAAATAGTATCTCCTACATTTTTAATATAAAAGCGATTAGAATTTTTAAGGGCCTATAATATATACTAAAAATCCGTTAGTTTTTAAAATAAACAATTTTTTTGAATATATATTAATAACATTTTAATAATCTAGTATATACAAATAAACATACTTAATATTTTCTAATAAACCTTTTTTGAATATTATATATTTATAAACTATTACAAAATCGATATTATATAATCTCTAGGTTATATAAATATTAAAAACAATAAAACAATTAATAAACTAACGAATACTAATGCAAAAAAGGAACGAATAAATAATAATTATTTAATAAAATCTATAATTAATAAAATAAGTATAATAGCGAAAACCCTTATTAATACAATAATTTCCAATTAATAAAGCCAATACTAAATAAAACTTTTAAGATTATATTACAAATGGGAATTAGAATACATTATAACCAAATCTCTAAAACTTTATTTTTTTTATACATTATTCCACCAATTTCTAATTACCCGAATAGTATATAACGATTTTATATAATATTATAAAAGATTTGATTATAAAAATACTAAACTTAATTGTTTTTTACAGATATAAGAAAACTTTTAAATATTTTATATTTTATAAAATTTTATAATACAAATTTTATATTTAATTGATTAAACCGGATTATTTATTTAACTACTTTAAAAAAAAATGGAAATATTTAAATACAATACTAATATACTCAAAACTTTTTAAAAGCTTTTTTATAATAATTTAATACTTTATTTTTAATATCTATATAATATAAATATATAATTTAACAAATTTGGATAATCTCTATTAAAAATTATAGTTTACTAAAAAAAACTATTATTTTTTAACTATTATATAATAATAAATTATGCTTTATATAATTAATATATACATTAAACAAAGGTATTGCTTTAATATAAAAACCAATAAAAATAAAAAAATGTTTTATATATATATATATATATTTTAATATAATGTTTTATATATAATCCGTTATATTTAAAAGAATAAGTTTATTTATAAAAGTATCAATTTATAAATGTATAAAATAATAAAAAGGAACGATAGAAATGCTTTTTTAAATGAAGGGAAAGGGATTGTGAAAATAAAGGGAAACTGTATTGTTTAGGGGGTAGAAATTGAAGGGTAGAATACCAAAAGTATTATTAAGTACAACAATAGATTATATATAGAAGGCGTATAGGGAGGTTCTACCTTCATTGCGGATCCATTATTAATACCCTTCGGGAGGTTAGAACTAGTCATTCTATACAAAGACGTTAAACTTTGAATAAATAAATAAATAAATAAATAAATAAATAAATAAATAAATAAATAAATAATAATTCCAAAAAGATATTAATTTAAATATATTAATAATTTATTTTAAATCTTTTATGTAAATTTCTTTTACTTATTCGAAGAGTTATAAATAAAGATTTTAATAGTTTTTGTAAAACTTTTAAATATAAATATATTATAATATTGCTTTACGTTCTATTTGTTTTAATTTAGTTAATATAGTTTAGAATATCGATATATTAATAAAATTAATTATTAATGGAATAAATAACGTATTCTATAAAATTTTAGTGTGCTAAAAAAGTAAAAAGGATGTGGACGATTGCTTGTATATATACACATTATTGTTTATAGTTATAAGCCGCTAGGGCGTTTATAGCGCTATTATTACTAGTAGCAACAAAGCATATAAAGGGATTTAAAGGATTCTATTAATAAGGATATAGTAGTATAATATTATATTAAATTATTTAGATTATAAAAATGTATCTATTCTTATAATATTATAGAAGGTTTGATTATGGTAATATTAAGCTTAATTGTTTTTATGGATATAAAAAAACTATAATTTAATATAATAAAAATTAATAATAAATATCTTATTAAATATATTATTATTATTTTTAAGGATTACTATCTAAAAGCTATAGATTAACAATTATATAGAATGCCGAGGCGTTAGCGCGAAGCCTAATGCGTTATGTGATTATCCTAATAATTATAAACTTATATTTCAAATTTCAATTTAATAGCTTCATTTATTATAAAGTTATTAATAGGTTGAAATGATTGTTTTTAGTATAAAATGAATGGCGGAATGAGGGGGATGGCGGGATGTAGGGTAATGGACTTATTCTGTATATTATATTAGTGGGTGGAATTAATATATAGAAGGTTTTATGTGTATGGTGTATGTGCTATGTTATGTGTTTTTTAACAATTATAAATATATTATTAGAATATAATATTATTATAGGAACTAATAAAGTTTTTTATATATATATAATTTAATAATAATATTAATATTTTATATAATTAGATTTTAATTATAAAATGAATATTAAAAATAATATTATATATATATTATATAGCGATATATATTTTTTAATCTATATTTTATATTATTAACGATTTTATTATATAAAATATATATAATTTACTATTTATTTTTAATAAATTTAATAAAGAAGTTTTAATTATATTTAATAAAAGTTATTAGTAATAATAGTTGTAAGCCTAATCCGGATTTTACTCTACTAGTAATATGATTAATAATTTTTAAATATTATAGAAATAATATGCTTGTGATGACTAATCAATCTAATCTTATCTAATCGTCCAAGCCAAGCTCTAAGGTCAATAAAAAATATTTGAGCTTCATAAGCTTTCCATACCTAGGTAAAGAAAAGACTTGAATCATTCACATCTCTCCAGCAAGATCAAAACTTCTCTTCTCAGAAAAACATAATTCCCACTACCTCTTCACCACAGGAAACTCATATACCTCGATTTTTAATCATCTTATGTTCGCGCGCACACTCTATTGCATACTTTGACACCCTCTTCAATCCCAAATACAGAACCATGCCCCTCGACACCTCAACATACTCCCTCGCTCTCCTCCGTCTCGACGGTCGCAGATGGAATGAACTTCGTCGTCTCACGGCACAAATTTCAACTCAGCCATCCTCAGATGGATCTTCATACCTCTCAATGGGTAATACCCAAGTTCTCTGTACAGTGACTGGCCCTTGCGATCCTTCGAAATTACGATCCGTTGGAGGTGGTGGAAACAATAATACAGGGGAAAAAGCAGAGGTAAGAGTGGAAATTAGTTTCGCCGGGTTTGCGGGCGTGGATAGAAAGAAGTATGGAAGGAACGACAAGTATGTTTCCCGAATTCTTTTAACCTTTCGGTGTCTTGGGAATCTATGATCTACTGGTGCTTAAGAGGAGCGAAAACTAACGAGGGGCTTCGCAGGCGCATACAAGAACTTTCAACTACCCTCTCCACAACCTTTACTCCTCACCTTCTTACTACCTTGACCCCTCATTCAACAATCCTCCTTTCCCTTCATATCCTCTCCCTTGACGGATCGCTTCTCTCTGCCCTTATTAATGCTTCCACTCTTGCTTTAATTGATGCGGGTATCCCGATGCCTTCATATATCTGCGCTTGCACAGCCGGTTCTACATCCTCGTACTCGAGTAATGACGAAAAAGCAGACCCTCTGCTGGATCTAAATCTGAGCGAAGAGCAAGAATTACCATTCTTGACGGTTGCGACAGCTGGAGAAGGTGATGGCGATGGAGTTGTGGCATTGGTTATGGAAACGAGAGTACAAGCAGGGAGATTAGAGGGTATGTTGGCTGTGGGAGTTGATGGATGTAAACAAGTCAGAGAAATTTTAGACGGGGTGGTGAGGAGTAGAGGGAAGAAAATGTTAGCTGGTGCAACGGCTTAATCAAGGACTGCAAATCATGCAAGGAAAGCACAGCATCATTAGATGATACCCTGGTGTTTTTAAGGCGTTTCAATGGAGATGGGGTGACTGGAATGGGAACATTACATCTAAGAAGACCTATTAAGACTGATAGAGATTGGCCGATGCCTCAAATATTTGCAAAATGAATGATGGTATATTGTTCACTGCTATTACATAAATTTTTTAAACAGGCGTTGCGAAAACAAGACCGACAAAGATCAAGTGTCGATTTCCTTAGTGGGATTCAAAACTCCTTTTCGTAAAACTGCTTAGAGTTCCCCATGCTTGATCTCAGGCTCTGGAGCTGATGGTTCTCCATCTTCTTCAGCTTCCTCAATGATTATCTTAGCCTCCTCTGCAGCTTTTGATTCTGGCGATGGGGCAGCCTCCTCCACAATGGTTTCCTCAGCATCCTCTTCCTCGGGAACGAGACCCGTAGGAATCTTCTTCTTCTCACCTTCGCCCAATCTGATACTGTCAACCCAGTTTTCAATCGCCTCAATTGTTAAGTCTTCAACCAATAGAGATTCTCCCTTACTAGGAAGAGATCGATACCAATTTCGTCGTCCGTTGAGAGCAATGACATTAGCGTTACCTTTCAACGCTAAGGCTTCCCTGATTTGAGAAAACCCAGGGTTTTCAGCATGGAGAATATAAAATGGGAATAACTTTCGTTGGTGTAAATGATGCTTATGAGAGATTTCGGCTAAAGAAGTAGAAGCTGAACCAGCGACTTCACTTGACGTATCGGGAAGGAGTGCAAGAATGCATGTACCTGTTTTAGGACCAAGACAATTCTTTTTAAGATCAGATTCAGTCGTAAGAATGGGAATTGCTGGAGCTGGAGGGAGAACAACTGGTTTCTCTGTTTCGACCTCTGGTGATGGTGATTCGGTAGGTTGATCTTCCAATGTTTCGTCAGTTTGGGTAACAGGCGTCTCGGATTTGGCGTGAGATGCCGATGCGGACTCGAAAGATTCTTTTGCTTTCGAGGAAGCTTTCTTGTTTCTCTTGGATTTAGAGGCCTTGGCTTGTGCAGCTGGTGGATCTGGATTTGGTTCGGCAGCTTGTGTAAGGAACTTAACCATACCCTCCTTCTTCAACTCTCCATCGTACACAATTCCTTCGGCTGCTTCACCACCGGGCAACAGAATAAGTGTAGGAAATTTAGTGATGCCGAATAATTCCACGGATGCTTTCTCTGTATTTCTAATTTGTGCGACCTTGATACTGCCCTTGAAATCAATGGCGATAGCCTTTAAGGTAGCGCTAGTCTTTCCTTTGTCGGTAAACAGGATTGCCTTCGCAGTGTTATTGGCATCAGCCAAGAACCCCTCCAAATCCTTATCTGTGACCTTTTTGACAAGATTTGGTATTTTCTCAACTACGGCATCAACAATTCCCTTTGCAGTACGTGGTCCATTATAGTCTTCAACAATTGGCTTTCCGGGTTTGCTGCCAGGTTTAATGATCTTGAGAGTAGGGAATCCTTGGACACCAAATCTTCCACAGAAAGGTTTGTTCGATTCTTCGTCACAATCAACTGCTGCTACTTTCGCGAGACCAGCAAGGTTCTTAGCAGCTTTTTCGTAGGCCGGTTGGAGGTTCTTGCAATGTCCACACCATGGAGCATAAAACTCGACAATCTGTGCAGGAGAGAGTTAAAGACGGATTCTTCAATTGAAGTCGAGAATACCTACGGAAGTGTAGTTAGATTGAGCAATCAAACGATCATAATCCTTTCCATTGATAGATAAAACAGCTGAACTTTTTGGGTACAGTCCAGCATGAGCAGCAGGCAAGACACAAAACAAAGCTGCAGCTGCAGTAGAAATAACACCAGTATTAACCATTTTGAAGATTTGTAATTACTATCTGTAGCTGTAATAGCTATTGAATGTATAATTTATCAATACATGTAAGGTAAAAGGAGAGTGGCAGCACAGTCAAATTTATGTGAAGCTTCGAAAAGGCCACAGTCGCATGATGGCGCTTGAGCTTACGAGCTGTTGGTTTCGGAAAACAATAGAGTAAAAGAGAAATGAAATCTGGGGTAAATTATTGACCTAACCTCAATAAGAACGCTAGTCCTTCTGTAGTTACCGATTGCCGTGTAACGTGACCTTGAGCCTAGGCGGTGAAGATTGGGATTCAATGGCAGAATTTAGTGAGGGGGTTATCAATCAATGGATGATAGACGATAATTATTATTCTTCTTTTTACACAGTTCAGTTCTGATATAATTCAACAAATCATCATCTTCAACTCATACTCATCCTCATTCTCAGCCTCATCCTCATCCTCTTCGTCCTCCACTCTGTCGCCCAATTCTCATCATATCATAATCAACGTACATAGATGCAACAACCAACACCACCGTCATCATAGCCTCCATTCACCAATCTCTAGGCTTGTTCTATTGATACGCATCTTAAACTACATAATCCCACTTATAGTTATGGCCTCACAAATTCCTCAAAAGTTGAGGACGGCGGATTTAACACGATTTATTATAAAGGCAGCACAACTCGAAAATGCAAAGCCGGTCATATCATATTGGTGCACGTATTTGAGATCTTGTCGCACAAATCCTTATTGACCTTTTGCAGGTGAATTTTGGATCGTCAATCAAATACTCGCGAGAGGACTACATAATGGAGATGCGGAAACGTTACAGTATACTACTACCTTAATGGATAAACTTGAGAGGGTATGACAATTTTATGGCTGCGAATCAGACTATAGTTAAATTATGACAGATCAAATCCGAAAACCCAGACAACGATGCGATTATGGATGAAACTGCAGGTCAGGCATATGTCGAACAATTTGGTATGGAAATATTTTCCAGGGCGGACAGAGCGGTTGAAGCAAACAAAGTTACGAAGTATGACTCGCAATCCATCATCTTGATTGAAAACATACTCATAGTCATTAGACAAACTGCAGATACATTCCTAGCCGCGGCAACGTTCCTTGAGCTGTTGAACATTTGGTCACCACCCGATGCCGAAACACAAGCAAAAATCAAATATGCCAAATGGAATGCTGTTCGTATCGTGAGGGCATTTAAAGAAGGGAAAGATCCAAATGAATCTAATCCCAAGCCACAACCGGCTCCCAAGGATGAATTACCGCTATTGGATCCAAATGACCCGGAGGTACAACTGCTTGGGGAACAAAAGGCAAAGCAACCTTCTGTAGAAGAGGTACCAGATGAACAAGATGGATTGGAAGCAAGGTTGGCAAGAAAATCTTCTTTGGATCGTTCTTTGCATCCCTCACAACAAGTATCTGCTCGTGGATCCCCTAACGCGAAGCTGGCTTCTTTTGAGCCATATCCACGAGATGGGTTCCCATATACTGCAATCCAAGATGATAATGTATCACCCCTTGAAGCATCCCCGAAAGATAGAAATGGATCAGTTGGTGGGGGCTATTTTCCAGAAGTCCCAACTTTCACATCGGAGCCTCGAGATTCTACATTACCAACAGCTCCCGCGCCAGATAATGCATTTGAGCTTGCTCTTCCAGATACATCTTCTCTAGCAGCTCCTGGACAATCTCCCGGCATGAAGCCTTCTCCGGATTTTCAATCATTTCCCCCTCCAACCTTACCTGGAGAACAACCATCAGTTTCTGGACCCGAAGACGTGCCTCAAGACTTTTATAATCAACCTCCACCAGCTAATCATGGGTATGCACAACCTCCTCCAAAACAAGCCAGCTTTCAATCTGGAACTCCCCAGCAAAATATATACCCTGCACCAATTACTCCACACGTAACACAATCTCGCGAGCAATTAAATACAGATGATGAAGCAATTGCTAAAGCACAAAAACATGCAAGATGGGCAATCTCAGCACTGAATTTTGAGGATGCGGAAACGGCAGTAAAGGAGTTGAGAGCTGCACTTCAAACTTTGGGTGCGCAATAATTTTGAAGATAATTTGGATCTCAAATTTTTTGTTAAAGTCAATTGGTGGGAGGTTACCTATGATTTTGTCGTGCAAAATACCCAATTATCAAGCGTCAACATTTCTTCCTTATTTAATAATGTTTTACATATTTTTGTTGGGCTATTTGAACATGGCTCTACATATATTATCGTTCAATGAGTCTCGTTTCGAGTTTTTGAAATTTTCGTATCTCTGTTGCCAGTGCAGTCTTGAGCGTTCTCTTTCATGTTTAGTATGACAAAAGTATCATTAGTTTAGGGTTGATGTGTCAAAGATAGAATAAATTTGCCATGATGTGAGCCAAAAGGTTGATAAGCTGGTCGGCTTGGAGGAGTTTACACGCTACGAAAGTAATAATGGTGTCGAAAAAGTTTGACTTATTACTCGATAATCTCATCACCATGACATATAAACACATATTCTCAAATGCCATAAGGTATCATCATTTTGAAGAGAGCTCTCGAGCTGATTAGGGAGTGACAAGTGACGATAGCAATTGCATGTTGTCTTCATATCCAAATTTTTGAAAGATTGTATATATAACTGAAACGAACAATGGCTTTCTTTGCTTCACTATTACTATTGAATTTATGACTCTAGTCTTTCGAGGAGAGCAACATTTATATTTCAAACTACACTGAAGGATTGAGGGGCAAAATTCCAGTGTAAAAAGATGGAAGTCGTATGATGTTCCAGCTGACTTCGTGATTCCTTACTTCATAGTGCTATGCATCTCATCCTGTGTTAATAGTCTGGGATTATACTGGAGTCTTACCACACACTACGTGAATACTCTCTTGGAGTTCATCTCATATTAACTTGGTCAGCGTGGCGTTAAAATGCTGCGACTCCTAAGCTTGAGATCCTAGAAGAAATCAAATACTATGGATAAAATATCTCATCAGGGTTTTGGACGTAATTAATCTTTGCAGGATTTTGATACGATACTGACCGTCAAGTGTAGATGATAGTTTATGTAGTGATGTGTGTCTTTTATCTTTGATTTTGATCGACTGTACCATTATGTTATATCGATACCAAAGAAATACAACCAGGACGTCTGTAATTGTAATTATGGATATCCAACACTCTAGACCCATTCATACGACTTGCATCAACTCCTCCACAGACCCCAACTCACTTGGTCTTCATTCTCACGCTCCTGAGGGGCTTTCTAGACTATCATACTGCCCGTACAGTACAATGCATTGTAAGGTGCATTCAATTGGTAATCATGAAGGTCAATCCTCCCCCCACCTGCGTTCTGGCGATAAATTTCTACTCTCCCGCATGTATCATATTGTTGAAAAGATCAAGCCGAACCCTGAGCCAAATTTGAGCGGTGTAAACACTGGAGTCATCGACAACGGGATTGCAGTGTATCCTAGATCAACCTGCATGATGGAGATGGCTATTTCACGCCCAACTGTAGTAAGTTGCGAGCAATACCATGTCTACAATATGCAGGAATTTGACGTTAACGGGGTTTCGGGGTACACTGCCGCATGACATGGGTTGTCGGTAGAAAAAACTTGGAGAAAGAAGATATCATGTAATTTGTCGGTGGAGTTTTGTTTTATCAAGTGGCACTGGGTGAATGGAGGACTGGCCGAGAAGAATACATTGTGTATTTATAAGAAATTGGTTTAAGGGCTGCTTGTAGTTTTCTATTTACTACATAAAGAGGTTCAAGAACTGCAATATATATGGACCAGTATACAGAATGCGGGCATTCCCAAATTTAACATCAAAGGGCTTTGGCAAAGACTCAAAAATACTTGTTTTGAAATCGGAATGCAGTTCAGAGTATCGGATACCTTGCATCATGATCGTCATTCTAGCATTCCAAACTGCCCTTGAGATAGGGCGTAAAGGCAGAAATTGTGGTTTGATTGGGGACCAGAACAAGAGTTTGAAGCGCCCAAGAAGATATTTTCACCTATGTGATGCGCTTGATCGTATCTCTTATCAGGTCGTTCTCGTTGTGATGAATTGAGGGTACTAGTCATGATCCATTGATGTCTAAATACCTCCAAGATCAGCAGACTACTGTGATTCACAAGTCCGGTGAAGAGTTTGGCCGAATTGTTCCCCAGATTTTCAACTTTCTGCTCATGAGATGACTGTGAACTCGAGCGCAAAACCTCGAAATCAGGTCTTTAAATTCGAAACTCGCATAATAGTATATTCATTAGCTCGCGAAGGGTATCATGTACGTCCATTAAAATATTATTTTATATGATAAGCCGGCTCAGCTGCTTCCATAAGCCCATTGCCACTTCCCGGCCGCACTTGAGAATTCGGACTCCCATGGGGAGTATACCACGCTTCTCCTTTGTCATCAACTGGCTGGCTAAGGCTGGTATGTCTAGTTTGGGGCGATTCTCGTCCGTTACTCGATATTACTGTTGTAGTGAATCCGACAATCTTTAGATCCGGTCTCAAGTGTAGTTCTGTATCGTCTAATTTCGTTCGTCCCAGCCCAATACCATCCATCATCCGGGTGTGAAGGGCTCCAGTTGAATGCATTGACTTTTCGGACCAATCGAGGAATGAACGAATGAGGGGTTTGAGGGTGGCTAGGCAGGAGGCCGTAAGTCCGACGGCAGCTTCGACGATTGTGAGAGTTATGACGTTACTGATTTGAGGATCAATATGCATATATTTAACTGAGGGTGTGATATGACGGGGCCAACATACGATATGGAATATAGATAATCGTGGGCATCCAAAAGATCTTTGATATAGGAGATTCTTGTGAGAGTACATACGCTTGCACTGATAATTCGTTAATATCTTCCACTTATAGTCACGGCCTATAGCGAATGGAAACATCGACAAGGTCACTTACATGGAACCTAAGGCCAGGGTAATTGCGACCGCAGTTTTCGTCCTTGTTGTAATTTGAAGGTCCGCTACAACAAATGCCGGGATGATTCCCAGAGTTATGTCCGTCAAAACACTCAAGGCAGCATGACCATAGGCCACGGCTGCTACAGTGTTTGCTTGTATACAATGCCCATCGGTTGCTCCTTCAAATCGCCTCCAGTAGAATGAAATTGGCCTACATTGCAGTATTAAGAAGATGAAAAACCCCGCGCTGTATACAAGGAACAGTGACATAGATATGTAGATGGTGTAAATATGAACGGGTTTAACGGCAATACGGATGAGGTAGAGAGCGATAGATAATTTGATAACGGCTATCGTAGGTGGATAGATGATCTCTGCGAAACACCAGTACTAAATAGGACGTCAGAAGAGAAGTTGAAATGTGTATATCACTAGAAGCAGCATACTTTCAATCCCTGAATGAAATGGTCCAACTTCATACCATTAAGATGCTGTCCAAAGCCCGAGTCAACTCCCAACAAGGTAATGATGACTCCAACGCCCAACATAAACTAGAAGGATTATCAGCATATACATTATGTTGAGTGCCTATGAGATAGAACTTACCAAAGAGCAAACAGCAAGTACATCATCAGGGCCAAACGCCCTCAGCAATTTGGTTCGAACATAACATCGTAATGCGACCGCCACACATGCGATAATGGAGAAAATCAAGGTGATGATGAGAATTTCATTCTGTTTCTCTGGAGCTTCTTTTGTTACCATTTCGGCAGGTTCACGTGTATGAATTGAAGTCAATCAGTGATTGTGGAAATCATGAGAATCAAAGGTGACCAGCCTAGCAATTCATCAGGAAAGTGACGAGATCAGACCTGCGTCAAGAATAGATGAAAGATTATTCCTTTTTTACTTTCAACATCGATTGTGTGACCCCCTACAGTTTATTTCTCGACATCCTGCGGGTATTCTTCGATATTTGAATGGGGATAGAGCACAGATAGTCATTCCTTAATAGATATCGGGATCCTTGTGTAGACGTAGACTTGAATGACGGGGTCCGCTAAGTTTGCTATATACAGACATTCTGCGAGGATCTTCGAATTCCAGAATAAAGCTTCTTTCTGTTATCATTCATCATCTTTTGAGCGAAATGAGAGGAAATAGAAATGTAGGTTTACCAAGTACTTCAAGGTGGCTGAATAAGGTTCATGCATGACTTCTTCGACGGACACATCAGATTAGGCGACCCCTGTATATGCTTTTACTATCGGAATGTCTCGATGAAGCAAACATCTCGCAATCCTCCAAAAGCCTATTGATCACTGATCCCTACTATTACCTGAATGTTATATAGGGGTCTAATGAATGCAATGCGTTTGTATTTGGTACGCTATACATCATTCTGATGAGATAAGGCCAAATGAAGCCAAGCAGATGGGCCCACTGAGCGGTAAGATAGATAGGTTTCTGGTAGGGGTGGATGTCGCACGCACTGCACTGCACTGGCCTTGCAGTGAGAAGCTGGAGTGGGCGACTCAAACTTGCGTTGCTTGAGATCGATCTGCGGAAGTTTGGCTTTAAAATTGTATACGGAGTAAGTCGTATCGATGATAATAGCTGATAGAGCAGATCCGATACTGATTGGGATGGGTCGCTATTCAACTATAAATACTTGTTTGATCTGTCATGCAGTGTATACTCATCAGCAATAAGACTATATGAAAGCTTAATAAAGCAAAAGCCGTTGAAGAAGAATTCGGCCTAGGCATATAATTTCTCACCCAAAACAATACGAAATGTTGAATATCGGATTAATACCGGTGACAACGATATCGAAAAAGTCAAGGAAAAAAACCTCAAAACCCTGCATTACCCCTGTCTTAGGGCAATTATGGTGCCTGAGACTAGAGTAAAAAATGAGATGAACTACGTACTCAACGGCGTTGTGCCTCTTTCTTTGGCGAAGATGTCAGAATGGATGAGAGTGTGTGAGAAGTATGTTCCAACTTCGATGCAGGTACGGTACAGGAGTCTTGGATTACAAAATGTTAGTTCTGGAATATCACATGATTGTCATCATATTACACACCAAATTGAGTCGAGTTAGCATAGCAATTAACTTGCTACTTCGCAGACTGAAGTACGTGATGCAATATTTTCGAAATGCTAGAAAGTAGAAAATGCCGCGTTATGCTAAACGAAATCTTTGAATTCCTTACTGTGTACGAGTAGTACGATTCATAGATAGATAACCGTTGAAGAATGGGATAATGGCACAGACAGACAGTACTGCACTCTACGGAGTACTCTGTACTTCGTAAAGTTATTAGACCCGGGTATAGCTTTCATACAGTGCTGTAGAGTACGTACTCTAGATCTCAATGCGGTCGGTCCGGGGAACTTAAGCGCTGTCAAATATGTCAAGAATACTCCGTAGTAACAATTACCGCTAGAACGGTACAACAGGAACATTACTAGCACGTTTAGGAAGTTTCGAGTAGAAGTCCTGGATAATGATGAACATCTAATTCCCCCAGTTTGGCTAGTCAATGTCTGGAAGTATAAGACCTATGTTCGTGTCATTCATCTCTCACAAGCGATCATGTTCCGATACTATAGCAGGTGGATTTGTTTATTGATATAAATAATTTCCCCAATTCAGGTGTTCCTTCGATCTTCACAACCACCAGCCTCTATGGGAACGAATACCGGCACCCTCGGACAGCAATCACAACATGAATAACGTTAGACGATCCCGAGCTCGAGGTGGAGAATCAAGAGATAAAAGGAATAACGAATACTTCCGGGTCCTCGATTACAGCTGTGGAGTGAATCGTGGTGGGCGTTCGTTCGGAATTTGCTGGAAAAGCAATAAATGTCCGTTAAAGAGAATGGATAAAGTCAAGTGAGAACAACCCAATCCATTCAAAAGAGGTGCGCCAAGTAAAGAAGAACCCCGTAACCTATTCCATACTGGATGAATCATGTGCGTGTATCCCGATATCTCAATCCTTACGCAGTACTTGAAGTGTCATTATCAAGTCAATTGAGTTATGATGTCTCTCTGTAGTGCGCTGCGAGCGATATTTTCAGCTAGCATCTTGCCAGTCAAAATTCATGACAAGTCTTACTTGAGTGAGAGGAACAGCGATGAACGATGAACGATGAACGATGAACGATGGACGATGGACGATGAACGAAGAACGAAGAACCACGGATGATGATGGATATTTTAAAGGTATCAAGCCGTGAATCGTGATGGCATTTTCTTCTTTCCATGGCATATGTTTCAGTGCTGTGGACCGATCGGAACGAGCCGCTTATAACGATGAATGCGAGATACAATATATTTCTACAGAGGTGGGTGGAGAATATATCGGCTACGGCGATGAAGTAAAACCATTAGGAGAATAGGAATTTTGCAAAGTCCGATGATATCTACCGATATTCATCACTCAGAGGATTGACATGAGGGAAACGATGGATTCTGAATTCCGGGAGATTGAGCGTGTGAGATAACAGCAGGAAACATGGTATCGATAGTTGCAATTGAAAACATTCAATGACAAGACTCAGAATATGAAAACAAGCAAGTGCGGAAGACGAGAGCAAATATGAAGATATATATAATGGGAGTGCCGTGGCCCTGGTTGCAGTCGTAGTCGTAACACGGAAAGATGGCATGACTTAATTATAAGAAGCTGAAGGTAAAGAAACCTCAGTGGTATAACGTTAGAATCCTATATATATTGACACTGCAGCCGGCTCAAAGTATCATCAGAGTCATATCTACGAGTAACACAACTTCAGTGCAGCAACGTCTGAACTGAATTGCTACAATCGTACGGAGTATCCTCCAGAGGAATCAATTATGGTGAAATGTTGGAAATTATCACGAATACAAAATCTAAAATATATTCGGCCAAGAACTAGAACTACGCTCCGTACTTGTATCTTCTATCGCCGTCTGACTTCACGAATGGTTGATTGATTATCAAGCATTGCGGCCGCCGTTTAATATTCGGTAATTTTGAATTCATAGCATTCTACCAATCTACAATAAATTCAACACATGCATATGCAATACGAAAGTTCTTGGGAGTCGAGGCACAAAAGTCTGTAGGCACCAAGACTAGATAGCAGGCTATTAAGCAAAATTTCGAGTATACGGCTCGGATTCTGCTCAAATCCCAAAGCTCTAGTCTCAAGTGGCCATTGAGAAACATATGCATCATCCTACTGCGAAGAGGTCTCAAGAATTCAATAGGCGGTCAAGAAAGCCATGTCATTCTTCAACGCATTCGTCGGCCATTCCCGCGCCGGTGATGCATGGTTCCTCACTGGTACTACAACTTCCTTTCCCAACATCACCGATTCTGGAAATACTGTCTTATCCAATCGGCTACCATGCAAGGGTGCTTTTGCACCGGGCTGCAAAGTCTTTCAGGTGTCCTTCAACAATAGCACACAAGCCGTTGAAGTGGATCTGGACGATGCCATAGCTGTCGGACTTAAGGAACAGGTCATGGTGTTTCAATATCAAGGAAAGTTCCACGCCGTCGATCATGTAAGTCTAATCGCTCTTCCGTGCACCATCGATAAGGAAGGGCATTGAGTAGTTTTAAAGATTCAAAACGTATCAATAGACTAGCACTAAATGAATGGCAGAGCTGTCCTCATTCCTCATTTCCCCTGTCACGAGGCACGCCATTTGATATTGAAGATTTCGGCATCCGGTTGAGCGTGGGACTACAGTGTCCGAAACATGACTGGTCGTTTGATTTGATCCATGGGAAAGGTGACCGAGGAAGCTACAAACTAAAGGTCTGGGAAGTTCAATTGAGACCCATTCCTGGCGAGATTGAAGAGAAGGAGGTTTGGGTTAGGAGGAAACAAAGAATAGGATGAATATCATCCGATTTCTGATATCACATGGTTCCTAGCATGGTAGCATGAGACATCATCAATGTCTTCTACGAATTCGAAGTATGATGAATGAATAAACCGATTCCTATAGCGCCAGATCAAATACAGTACAGTAGTAGGTTTGAGGTACCGGTATGTGCCGGAGCAATGATTATAAAGCCTATAGTATCGAGAAGACTGGCCAATGTCAAGGGTTCATGGCCCATTAGACACTATCTAGATACCAGCCAAAGTATATGTGATTTAATATATATATATATGTATATATATATATTAGAAATCATATACTATCCATATCATTTAGACCGACTTCCGGATCGGCCAAGATGATATAAGCATTACTCCACCCCTATGATTACCCGGGCAATGCGGGGTATTTTAGAAGACGAGATATGCACCTGTACCATTCAGCATGGAGGCGGTAAAAGAATCGGAGAAATTATCATCAATGCTTTGGGAAATGTACCTGCCAAGTCTTCAAATGCATGCATCTATTGCATGAAGTTCTTAAATTTACACTCCATTCATATCGGTGGAAAGTTCACCGAAGATGTTCCTCGCTGCACACTCTGAATAGAGTTCATGCGAAATACATGTTTGTCTGGTTCTGTTAATATCGTATGGTCTCTTACACCGCTCTAGCTTTTGAGCTCTGGATAAATAGCTGGTTAATCACCTCGATTTTGAACTCGAAGATTCAAGTCAATATCTACTTGTGTTCTCAGTAATCATTCCTCTTCTTCAATTCCACCTCAATACCTTCAAAATGATTTCCAACTTCAAGCTTCTTTTGGCTGGTTTAGCTTCCACCGTCATTGCATCGCCCGTCGCCGCTGCAAAGCCACCAGCATTCCTCCTTGCCGGTGATTCTACAACAGCTGTTCAAAGTGGCAATGGTGGTGGCTGGGGTGATGGATTCTTGACTACCCTTCGCAATGGAGCTGGAGGTATCAACTACGGACACAATGGAGCCACCACTGTGAGCTTTTTGGAGGGTGGTGACTGGGCGAAAGTGTTGGCATCTGTCGCCAAATACAAGTCTGATTATACAACTTTTGTCACAATTCAAGTAAGTGATTTTGAGCTTTGGACAGGGGAGGGATTTGGTAACTTTGCAAAGCAAATTGGAACTAACAGATGAATTAGTTCGGGCACAATGATCAAAAGGCCAGCAAGAACATTACAGTCGACGAGTTCAAGACCAATTTGAAGAATTTTGCATCAGAAGTTGTCACGGCTGGCGGAACTCCTGTAAGTCTCCTCCACATATTCTCCGTCTTGGACATTATCCACATCTCCTTCTCCCTTGTATCAAAACCCCGGAAATATATATCCACTGGTGACAAGAAAATGGAAACACCTAGATCTTCAAACAAGGGTCATTAAGAATTTACTAATTCGAACATCTAGATCCTCGTCACTTCTCTCAGCCGCAGAGGGTTCACCAAGGCAGGTGTTGTCAAGGAAGACCTTGCCGTGCAAGTGAATGCCACCATCGAGGTTGCCGAATCCCTTGGTGCCCTCTACATCGACCTCAACCGCGCATCCACCGATTACCTCAATGACATCGGGGCCACCAATGCCGCCACCTACAACCGCATCGCCACCGACTTCACCCATTTGAATGCGGCCGGAAGTGTGCTTTTCGGAAATATGGTCAGTGGATTGATTCGCAACGAAGTTGGTACTTCTTCAGGCCTCGACATCAAGACTTATACCACACAAAATGCAACCATTGCCGCAGATATTGCCAGTGGAACTTACATCCTCCCCAGTGGATTTGGAACTCTACCAAACAACACCCTCTCAGCATAATGGTCCTGTTGAAATTGGAGGAGCGATTAAGGCATTGTAAATAATTTAAATATAATATATTTTCATTTTTGTCAAACTCTTAAGTTTAAAGGATCTCATCTCATGAACTGAAAAGACGTTGCTGAAGTTGAAGGTTCAAACCAAATTGTGTGGCGTGTTTCAAGTTGCATTGAATGTGGGATTGTCATGGAATTATCAGTGGTTAGATGCTGGTGCAAGTAAGGTTTATGTATTCTAAGCATATGTTGTAAAAGCTAAATTTGCGTATTTGTTGTCGAAATTCTTAAACAAAACACAATTTCATATTCATCTGAAGGATTGAATTCTAGCCGAAAATTTCTCAATATGTATACTTCGTAGGTACAGAGGTATACTATGGTAGTGGTATGGTAGTGGTATGGTAGAGTAAGAAGTAGTTCGTTGTCTTTAGATGTCAAAACTTCACCCCTTTAAATAAACCAACTTCCATATAAAAGTTATTGCCTGGAGGTTACTCTGTCTATACTAATCAATGTAAATGGTCATGAAAATGCATCAAAAACAAAACACATAGTCTCCTCAAGATATGTATTCTTACTGCCGAATGTATTTACACTATACAGAAGTCGTTTTCTTTTGGTGACTTTATTGGTTGAAAGGGAGGCGAGACGTGGTTACAATATCATAAGATCATACATGATTACCATCCAACTAACAGAACTGACAGGAAAACCGACTCATGAATCAACTTAAGATTGATAATTAAAGAATCAGGAGATACCTCCATGAACCATCAAATCAAAAATCAAACTATTGAATGCCGGTTTCAACATAATAGGAAGTCGATGGAAATTGTATAATGTTTCCTTGCTATTGCACCTTTCGGGGTCGAGTAACTAGTCATTGATCAGTCTGTATCAAGAGGTCTTTCCGAGCAAGATGTTGGTTGTTGACTTTACTTCCTGTTTCCCGTCTACTGGGTAGCTACAGGTAAGGGTCAGGTATGCAAGATGTATGTGTTCAGCCTATATCAGGAAATCTTCCCGAGAATGATACTGGTTGGAAACTTACTTTTCCATCTAATCATCACTCCGTACATATATCTCTGGAAGGATTCTTGCCGAACTACCGTGATCTTCTTCGTATACGGTTGCTCTGGTGTTTCTGTATGTGAATGTGAAGCACGGCATTCGACCAAATCTTTGACAGCTACAGTGTGTTGGATCGATGTATCCTTCTTGAAGACTCCAACTGTCATCCAACTGTTACTGTATTTCGATAATTCTCAATCTAGTATTCCGGAATACCTATGAAGGTATGACATTTTGTAATGAGATGTTGATTCATGTAAGATCCTACTTACTGACTGTACTAAATTCGTCAATCTGTTGATCCCAGTCCCAGTCCCAGTCCCAGTCCCAGTCTCCAGCCACATCTGTTCACAAACCCCGGGCCCGAAAGCCGTTCAAACTCCAAACTTTCAACCTCAAGCTTTGAATCATTGCTTGGTGCTTGCTTGGTGCTTGCTTGGTGCTTGCTTGCTTGCTTGCTTGCTTCTTTGCTTGCTTACTATCATAACATAACATAATGTAGCATCATTACCAGTATCCTCCCAGAACTCATTCATTACGATGATATGTCCAGATCAGTCAAATTATACTCCTCGACACAACACCATAATTCCTCACCATAAGTCCTATACAGTTCCATAGAACAGAAAATCGCCACCTAATCAGTCTTAATCAGTTATGAAGTAACCCAAAAAGCACGTCATGTCAAAATGATATTATTATGAATTCAAATAGGAAGCTCCAACAATCGCTTGGACAGATTATGAATAATACAGTTTTCGTGTGACATATCGACTTACCCAGGTGGGTAGGTGTCCGGTAGAGGATCCGACAAGATTCGATTAAGCTTAATCGACTTTGCATATCTTTTGTACTGCGTATATCTATCTGGTGGACAATTGAGCAAACAAGTGAACGAATCAAATTCTTGCATGTTCGTGGGTGGTAAGATATAAGAGGACATCTATCTCCACTGTGGCCACTTCTTACTCACAGCACAACTTGTTGAACTGGACAGAAGTTTGAACCGTGAGATGCATAAGATGATGGATACAGTACAGTAGAATAGATCACGCCGCCACGGATAGATGTCATCAGTAGTACAATCGCCAATCTGAATAATCATCGACGTAAAAGAGAAAAACGAAAAAACTTTCAGTCAACCTTAACAGTTTTTTCCCTCTCGCTTGGTCCCTCCCTGTTCCCTTCCCCTGTTCCCGTCAAAGTCCACCGATGTCCACCAACAATTCACGAATAATGAATCAACCAACGCAACCTGGATCCACAAATCGAAATGATATTCGTATCATCGCCTAACGAATTGACATTTTTGCACATAATTCTGCACATGCGATAAGGAAAGAAAATGGTGCAATACCGATAGCTCGAAATTTCCTGCATCGAGGACGCTTAGTGGCGGGAGGAAACTTTCCTTGGGTATATACTAAGAGTGTAGCGTTCGCCATGGCATTCTTGGAATTTTCATTTTCACGGCCTTCATCCGATCATTGCTTGCAGAAATGACCTTTTCATCTCTGAGGAGCCGAATCTTTTCTCGGCAGCAGGAAGGTGTCGATAATGCTACCCCCGCATCCTCCAATCCTGAGAGCAACGGCGTAGCATCCAGTGTGACTGGCACTGACGAAATCAGCAAATCGATCGAGGAAACTGGTATTCCCACCGAAAAAATCAGTCCCGAGACCAACGTGAAAGACTCTAGTCCCGTGGTTGAGACCTCACTTCTAGATATCGAAAAAGCTACACCGGGAGGGCAATTTGGCGACGATGACCCTCTGCTTAAGGATATCCCTTGGCAAGTTCGTCGAATTGTCAGTCTTGAAGATGATCCTACTGAACCTACCATTACGTTCCGATATTTCCTCCTGACGCTTATATTCGTGGCACCCGGAGCTTTCTTATCGCAAATGAGCTCCTACCGTACCACATCGGCCCCATACTCCGTCTTCTTCGTGCAGATCTGCGCCAATTACGTCGGTGTCTGGCTCGCCAAAGTCCTCCCCGCCAAAACCGTATGGTTACCTTTTGGAGGAAGTTTCAATTTAAACCCGGGGCCCTTTGGAACCAAGGAACATGTCTTGGTAACCATTTCCGCAGCATCTGGTGCCACCTACAACTTGGCATACGCCCCAATTTCCATTGCAGAGCTGTACTTTGGCATTACCGTTCACCCAGCCGTTGCCATCTTCTTCATGTGGAGCGTTGTATTCACCGGATACTCTTTCGCGGCCATAGCTAGACAATTCTTGCTCTATGATCCTATATACCCATGGTATCAAGCGTAAGTCAAAGAACCCTGTACTTTGCTCTAGATCAATCTTTGCTGTATCCCCTGTCCAATACCCCATATTTCTCCTAAACTTGGCGTAACGTGAGTTGGTGAAGTACCAATGCTAATATTACAATTCAAAATAGACTGTGCCAGACTGCCCTTTTCGAAACTCAAAAGAAGCAGAGACAGCAACCATCCCGCCTTTCCAGGAAGCAGATGAAAGTTTTCTTTGGCGTGCTTGCAGGCATCACGATTTGGCAATTCCTACCCGAATTTGTGTTCCCAATGCTTGGGTCCTTGGCATTCCTCTGCTGGGTCGCCCCAAGAAACAAGGTTGCAAACTTTATGGGATCAGGCTTTGGAGGAATGGCCTTCCTAAACCTCACGCTTGATTGGTCAAGTATCGCTAGTCTGAGTAATTCCAACAGTCTGTTTGTTACTCCCTGGTGGACCCAAGTTATCATCTTCTTGGCCTTCGTTGTTAATTGTTGGATCTTACTCCCTGCCGCGAAATGGGGAAATCTAGCTTCGTGGAAGCCAGAATTAATGTCCAATCGTCTTTTCATGGGTATATTGAACCACCATCCAGATGAGAACCGTATTGCTAACAGAGTTTTTAGAAAATGGAACCAGTTACCCTACTACCCAGCTCATTACCCCCCAAGCTACATTCAATGAAACCGCGTATGCGGAGTACGGACCCATCTACGTTGGTGCGCAACAGCTTTGGGGCATGTTTTTCGATTACGCTTCTTACACTTCTGGCATCAGTTGGATTTGTTTCTTCGGGTTCAGCCAGATGAAAGATACCATTTCCAAGTTGAATGCTCGACGTAAGAACAAAGTTGAAGGAGAGACTATCAATCACCAATATGGAGATCAACTCAATATTCTTCAACGCTCTTACAAAGAAGTTCCATGGTGGTGGTCATTGATCCTCTTCCTCGTCACCTTTATCGTCATGATGGTCATCCTAGGCACTGGACACCTCTTTATCCCTCTATGGACATACTTCATCGCCGTCCTCACCGGTGTGGTTGTTGTTATCCCATTGGGCTGGCTGTATGCGTTATCCAACTTCCAACTCCCCATCGGTAGTTTCAACGAACTTCTATATGGACTCATGGTAAATTCAGTCGATGGACACAAGAATCCCTCTGGTGCATCAGTTTATTCCTCCATCGCAGGTGATGCCTGGTACCGTGCACAACTCATGCTTCAGGACCAGAAAATTGGTCACTACATGCATATTCCCCCTCGAGACACATTTTTTGCCCAAGTATTCGGTTGTTTCATTGGAATTCCCATCAACTACGGTGTGGTGAGATGGGTGCTTGATACTAAGGCTCCATACTTGAGCGGTGCAGAAACCGATCCGACGCACCAATGGTCAGGACAAGGTCTTGCTACCACATTGACCACCAGTACTCAATATGTTCTCATTGGACCCCGTCGACTTTTCGAGCTACCCATCTTCCGACCTCTACCATACGGATTCCTCGTTGGAGCTATCCTTCCACCCATAATTTTCCTTCTCCATCGCCGTTTCCCCAAAGCCAAATTCCACCTCTTCAACACCACGATTTTCTTCTCGGGTCTCTCCAACTTTTATGGAAATATCTCGACCGGATATACATCTTCCATCATTGGTGGTTTCATCGTGGCTTACTGGGCGTATAGATACAGATATGAGCTCTGGTCACGATATAACTATATCCTAGCTGCTGCCTTTGACGCAGGATTCAACTTGAACATGCTGTTGATTTTCTTGTTCTTTGGTGCAGGAAAGATCGTCACCATGCCTAATTGGTGGGGGAATAATGCGGATAGTGTGGATAGATGCTTTGCTTTGGAATAATGTGGTGGTTTGGATGTAGTGGTTTATGGATATGAATGTTACGTTAGAAGAAGTGTGTTAGGACACTTAATTTGAGATAATGATAATGATAAGATTTCCAATATAATTCTGCAGTATCTCTTTCTTCCAAGCGCCGTGAAAGGAATCTGTGGCGGCAAGCTACACCATACACGGTTTCTTGCAATGCGGTTTATCAAAGTGTATGTCTTGATATTGTGAAAGATGTGATTTGGAGCGTTCAATTTTGGTGGCTGGTGCTCCAACTCATCTTAAAATTGAATCTTAATACATGAGATGAGGCAGAAACTCGAGGTGCACTCAATTACCACAAACCAGCATTACTCCATTATAACACCGCAAGCATCATCAATTCACGTGTAGCTCATGCCAATATAACATTTCAATTCACTATATGCCACATCCGAAGTTCGCACTCTATGATTCCACCGCAAAGTTCTAAGCCATACACGAACTATATCATTCCCCTCGGTGTTCTCGCTGCTCTCATTTGCCGCAAGACGTTGACAATCTTCCTGCTCAAGGCAGGAACTAGCATAAAAAAAGTACCAATGCTGCACAAACAAAACTGATCAATATAACCATCGGATCGCTAATCTCTCTCAGGTCGTCATCTTCACCCTGATTTGTATCTCCTGCCCCACCAAATCCAGCTGTTGAGGTTGTAGTGATCACAGACTTACTCCTTGTTATGAGTGAAATTGTCATCACAATCGAACGCGTTTGAGTTGGGGAATGGGAAAAAATAGTGGAAATGATTGAGCTTGTAGAACTAGGTAGACTGGCTGGTGACGGGACATTCGTTGTGGTCAAAGGAGTGGATCTTAAATCTGGCGAAGTTATCGGGTTAGGTAGGACCGTCGCAGAAAGAAATTGTTCTTTCTGTTGTCAGAACATCTCCTATACTCTCACAAATGCCATCGAACCGATTCATCGATGATAGCAATCCCGTAACAGTACTGGCACTCTGTGCATATTGCGAACAAGTCTCAACGGCATTATCAAAGGACATCGGAGCCCACGAGGTAACGCTTGCATAACATAGACATGAAGCTTGTTGTGTTGGACCTAAAACCATGAAACCTGGTATAAGGCCAAGGCAGAGCTGAATCAAAGAAACAGCTTTATAGCAAGCCTGGTCCGCGCTGGTGGAGACCTTCGGGACCACAGATGTAGAAGTTATTCCAGATGAAGTCGTACTAGCAAGGGTCGTACTAGCAGAAGTAGTCGCAGGTCTGGACGTCCTAATATTTCCAATATTTCCACAAAATCCCTCTAGATTCACAAATGCCGGATAAGCACCCGGCACAGCAGTACTTGCAAAACTGGCACACGTCTGCACAGCCTTGTCAAAGACTGTCGGAATCCATGTGGACGAGGAATAACACAGACAAGGTGCTTGTGCGGATGGAAGGAGGGAGGTAAAACCGGGGCTGATTGATTCGCAAGCAAAGAGAGTAGCGCTGACTAACGCACACGCGGAATTTTGTTGAAGCACTGCAGCAGGTGCCGTTGTGGTGAGATCATTGCGAAGTCGCATGCAATGTACTTGGTGGAGATTAAGAAGCAGAGAAGGGAGGAAGGGGAACTTGAGCTTCATCGAGTAAAGTTTGTGTGGTAGAAGGTCGATTGATTCGCGTTGCAGAATGATAGAATACAATGTAGTGCGCTATTACAAGGTCTAATAGCAAAACGAAGATTAGAAAGAGGTTGAACATCCGATCGTTTTTCAAAGCATCTGGGATTGTAATTGAGATTGCAAGGTTGATGTGACGCCGAGGACGCAGCTAGATGAGTTGACAAGTAGGAAATTGAAATGATTGAAGATCCCCAGCTATTTTCTACAGACAGAAATAGAACAAACCTCAAAAGGTCGAGCCCTTTCCCCAGAACAACTAGCATTGTCGTTGTACGTCTTTGTCATAAGGGAAGCCGCGAATTGGTGGTATCCATCTCGCACTTGCGATTGGAAGCTCTTTCTATTTGGCCAGTCACATGTATGATGGATGACCTTGAAGCGGTTATGGTTCATTATGGATATTACGAATCAGGTTACTAGAAATAGTAGCCGCAAGGAGTAGTAGAATAATATTCATATTTATATGATCTCATGATATTCCTAGCAATCGATATTCATAACAGTCGTCTCCTACCTCGTCCACGTCCCCCCCCCCCAAAAGAAAATAAATATGTACATACACAGTATCAAGACCCATGATTTCAACCCAGACCGGCCATAGGACTTTCCAAGTCTCCCAGCTGAATGCGACGCCTAGCCCATGCCATATAACCGAACATACGCCTATAAGTAGAGACATTCCCTACTAGAGTAGGATTCTTATCTATCAATCATGCCCCATTCTCACTTTTCACGTGAGTTCTTCTCCTGCAACCCTGGCCGCGCTTGTATTCGACCATTTTCATAATTCTCATCATTCAGTTCTGTAGAACTTCTTGTACAGCAAATGTAAAAAGAGATTAACATTCAACCTCATTGCACCTTCGAACATATCCATGTACTGGTGGTTTGCGAATTGTGCAGCCAATAACGAGTCCATAGGAACTTGAGCCATAGCACCTGTAATGACAATGCTACCTTTGCTACCTTCGATAGAAAAAAACACCGACTTGATCACAGGAAATTGTAAGATTAATCTTATCCCATTCACGCTCGGGGTATCCCTTCCAAGCGACCAGTACCCCCTTGTCTGACAGTGTTCTAGCTGAGTATTTGAAGGAGCCGAATTTGTATGTACGACCTGTGCGCTCGAGTTCCTTTTCGTGGTTGTATTGTTTGGAGAAAGGCATAAGGAAACGTTTTTTACTAGAATAGGAATAATTAGCAATTGATCGATTACGTAGAATGAGATATCATACCCTTTCTTCTGAAGAGTCATCATCGCTTGTTCGATGTAATCATCGTAACTCTTCCTTTGGGACTCGAGCCATTCCGCCTTTTCAGCCAAATTTCCTAACGTCATCTTAACGCCTTCCAGTTCTCTCTGTCGCTGAACTCGACGTCTACTCTTAGTACGAATATCAACGGCAATAGCATTGAGAATGTCCTGGTAGAAGTTTTGTCTTGAGATTCTACCAAGTTGTTCGAGCCTCATGATGTTCTCCAAAGCAGTACGCTTCAGTTCCCAGTATGACATGGATTTAATATCCGTCAAAGTATTGACATCTGAGTATGCACCGCGAGTCGTGCTGTCTGCCGAAAATTCCTCTCGGAGCAACTCGTGCCACTTCTGATCATCCTCTGGTGTTATTGGTCGTACCAGAATCTCCATCAGGTTTGAACCAGACTGAACTCTGATGATGTACAGGATGCAACGCTTAGTCTCCATGAAGATTGCTTTTACTTCAGCTTCGGGGTCGTCCATGTCATGGAGTTTGGGGTTCAGAGTCATGTGGATTTCGGCAGAGGATACACCTAACATCTCAGACTCATTATTCTTTGCACTACCCAGTTCTTGAATGATTTCCCGAAGAACATCATCTCGATTTGGGCAGATTTGTGGAAGATCATCGCATATGAGATTGTGAATTGCAAAAATGTCTGCCATCTTGATGTATAGAGTAGGTTTAGTTCGTGCATAAAGATCATTGAACTCGTCAATATCAAACGTGCTTTCCGCATCTGGGACCGAAATGATACTGGAAAAGATATCGGTAATTCGTGTGATGGCATCGGCAACGTATGCATTCAATGGCTGCAAGAACATGTTCTCGCCACCGAACAACCGTCCAGAAGAGATTTGGCCAAGCACTTTGGCAACTTCACCCAAGTTGCGCTTTTGCAGGGGAGTGAGCTGTCTTTCCACTACCCCCATAGACTCAGGAGTAGTCAATGCTGGATAAAGGTAGAACCTGAAGAGCCAATTACCAACAAGCTGTAAGAGATTTTGTTGGGGTTCTTGGGGAAATTGTTGGCAAAGGCCCTCAAAGATTTGCTGGCAAATGAAGCGAACACCATAGGGCATTCTATTCAGGAGACTTTCTAGAGCAAGCATGAAAAGATCGGAAATTTCTCTCAAGTCTCGGAGATGGTCGATAAACATATCTCGAGTCTCTGGATCTTTGATTGCCTGATCTCGAGGGATTTCCAATGCTCTTTGGCTCGGCCTACCTGTGCGGAGCTCTTCGTTGTTGATAGCTGAGCGATAAATTTGCATTGGGTCACTTTCGAGGTCGAGTGCAGGATCCTCAATGATGTTTTCCATAATAAGAGGACCCAGTAAGTCGCGAAGGAATTTTCTATCGCGAGGTGAACGAGTGTAGTTGGCGAGAAGTTTTGTCCAAAAGAAGTTGCCACGAAGGAAGTCTTGGATGGAGGCAAAATGCTCAATTTCTTCCCTGGCGGAACGGGCAATCAGCTTGAGCAAATAGTACTCCTCGCGACGTTTTTGCGCATATCCAAACAATCCCATCATCAGAGTCTCGATGCGTTTACAATCTTTCTCGGCGGTGCTTTGTTCTCGGATTCGTTGAAATAGTCTAGCAAGGTATTGAGGTTGGGTTTGCAAGTTGAAAAAGAGCTGTTGATACAACTCGAGCTTCTTTCTCGAGTTTTTGTTCAGGGCCTTCAGATCAAATTGATTTCCTGACGCCATGGAGGTGTTGACAAGAAGATTTCCCGAGTGTCCTCCAAAGTTTCGCTGATGCTTAACAACTTCGTCCAGTGTAATCTTGTTCTTGACTAGAAGAGCAATCTTGATATCCAGCTGATCAATATATTGCTCTGCCATCTCGTTCTGTCGAACTTGCTGCACGACAGTTTTTCGCATCCGTTCAAATTCGATTTCCTCGTTGAAGTCGAAGTCACTGTCGTTGAGCAGATGGACGAAGTTCTTAACGGTATTGACCGGGGGGTTTTTGCCAGTAGTCAAGCTCTTATAAGCTTCTCCTTGTAGACGACCACGGACGAAGCTCTGGATCTTGACAACCTTTTCCATATTCTCCTTGAAGAAGCGCTGCTTCTCGACATAAGCAGCCCGAACCAATGAAGCTTTGGCTGCTGATTGAATTGCAACAACGGCATCCTCTTCGGACTCCAATTCTCCCAAAACATCTTCAATGTCGTTACGAAGTAGCACAGCACGGGACAAGGCTTGCAGTTGTATGATTTCCTCTTCGTTCGCCTGGAGATCATCCAATATCATCTCCGTCTTCTGTCTTACCATACCAGCCCGTATCATAGATTGAAGATCCGTTATTGTCGAGCCTTCTACGACAAGAGCGTCATAGTCATCTTCACCTGAGCGGCGGAGGAGCATGCCACGAATCAAGCTTTGGAGCTCCAGTATCAACGATTCCTCTTCTTCCAACCCAGACAAAGTCTCGGTGACTTCACGGCGAACTGCTCCAGCACGAAGGAAGGCTTGAAGATTCGATATGCTTTCCGCATGGCTTTTTAATGCTTTTTGTGTGTCGAGTACCTCGGTTCTTAATGCGCCCGCCCTCGTAATAGCTTGTAGCTTTTCCCAGATTGGTGTGCAAGCATGCAATGCTTCCTGTTCTTGGGCAATCTGGTCTCTTGTCAGCAAGGCCCTCGCAAACCCTTGGATCGCGGTAATTGAAGGCTCTTCGCGATAAAGCTCTTCGTGGTCATCTGAGAGATTTCTCCTGAGAAGCATTCCTCTCATCGCAGCCTGCAAGTTTAACACTGGAGTTGACACAGCTATGGATGACGTTTCTTTTTCTTGAGATTCCATCTTCTTTCTGACAAGCATGCCTCGCACTGCAGCTTGCAGATTTGACACGGGGCTTGATACAGAGAGGGATGTCATTTCTTCTCCTTGGGCTATCATCTTCTTCCTCAGAAGCATACCCCTCATTGCCGCTTGTAGATCTGATACTGGGCTTGATACAGCAAGGGATGTTATTTCTTCTTCTTGCTCCATCATCTGTTTTCTCAGAAGCATACCCCGCACTGCAGCTTGCAAGTTCAATACCGGGGTCGACACCACCACAGATTCGGTTTCATTCTGCAAAGTTACCACGTTCTTTCGAGCAAGAAAGCCACGAATGCTAGATTGGAAATCCTTGACAACAAATTCTGACTGCTGCAAAGCGGATCGCATCATGCATACCTCATCTCGGACTTCTTGCCCGACTTTCTTGGCCCTGAATAGGCTTTGAATCTTTCGCACATCTCCTTCACGGCTTTGCCAAAATTTCTCTTGGCTCGATTGGCTTTGTCGCACCAAGAATCCACGCGCGTGGCTTTGGAGGTTCACTGCGAATCTTTTCATGTTCAATCGATACTCCACGATCTGTCGTATGAAATCTCCCCGGATCATCGATTGAAGCTCCACCAGCCAGTCTTCCGCATCCCAAAGTCCCTGCATTGTCCTTCCGAGGTGCATTCGCATACAAGCTCCACGCACTTGTGCCTGCAGTTCCACTATCAATGCCTCATTTTCGCCAAGTTCTCGATCGATGCGTTCATCCTCGGTTTCAACTGGTTCAGGCTCTGGTTCTGGTTCGGGGACTCCAAAATCTGCTCCCATGTTCCCAAAACTTGGCATGCTGACCCCTGCCTTGTCCAACCCTTTTTGCATCTCTTCCAATTCATGATCCTCGAATTCCAGTTGTCCAACAAGGTTTCCAATTCGAAAATCCACGATACCTTTCCTAAATAGCAGCCAACTCAGAGCATGTATACAATATATGACCTTGGGAATGTTCTTCTTCTCATACAAATCGATGAGTTCAAAACGGAAGAGCTCGGGCAATTCCACTTCGTCGAGGAATCGGAAGAATTGAGCAATGTTGTCCCAGTGTCGCGCTTGTAGTTTAGGGTTCCTAAAAATCCGTATGCGCCGCTCGGGATACAATGCCTCCACAACCTCTGCTAGTGTAACACCGTCTCTCAGGGTTTGTTCGAGTTGCACAGTGGGGGGAATTTCTCGTTTCAAGATATCCTCGATCCATTCCTTGGCTTCTCCAATATGACAAAGATACTCATAAGCTTGCAAAAATTGTCGCTGTTGTTCCATCCAATTTCGTCCTTCCCAACCATAGCCCGTAGTTTTACTCAATGTGCCATTGTTTCCCTTCGACAGAGCGCTACGCTGCAATCTACGTCGTCCGTGTAGCCCTGCTACCTCTTGTTCTGGCGATGTAATGGTAAAATCGTCGGGCGTTGCGGATTGCGCAAATTTTGAGAGGGTTCGTAACTGACTGGTTGAAGATCGTTCGAAGCTTTGCAACTCGGGTCTTGTGAGAGGTGTATGTAAATGTAGCGGACCATGTTTTGAGAGCGCTCCTCCTCCCACACTGATTGAATCGGAACGACTCAACAACATCGAATTGGGTCGAACCCCCATCGGTGGACGTCGCGAAGGACTGCGTGTAGGACTTACTGATGTGCTTGTTGGTGATTGGTCAGGAGACTCAAACAGTGTCAATTTGGATACATCGATACTCTTCCCGCGATTGTGCTTCATGGATCCCTTCTGTACATCTACACTTTGTGTGCGAGCGTGCGGTTGGAAGTTGCTCTTCATCACATCGATGCTCTTTCCGCGATTATGCTGAACTGGGGCTTTGTCTCGTTCTGGCGCCGTCGGACCTGGGGGTTGAGGGAGTGGTCGCAAAGATTTCCTAACATTTTGGTATGCGCTGTCTGGACTCGATTCGATGCTCCCTTTCCCATTGCGATTTTCTGAAGAACCATACATTCCGGTAGCTTCACTGATTCCTCTCCTGTGACTCCCGTACCCACTCGAGGCGGTTGATGATAGTGTACTTGTGCGACTTAATTCATAGGCACCCGAAGAATTGGAATAGGCGCTCGATGCTGTGGATGCGTTTGAAGGTGCCCTCTTGGTCGTATTTTGATTACCGGTCGCGGTAGAATCAGATTGTGTTTGTCGTAATAAATGACGGTACGACATTACGACAATGAGACGAAAAGGATTGAGAGAAGGGGCACCAAAAGCAAAAGGTCGACGCAGATCCTTTCACAACCACCGATCATTCACTGTAAGTCTTCAAATGTAAGTCGCATACAGTATGCAGGATGCCTAGTCAGGCTCAACGCAAGTTCCTTGGAGTGTATGAGTGATAGAAGTAAATGTATGCTTGTGGTTATCCAATGCGATCGGTTCTGGTGACAATGGAGTATTTTCCCTCTCCAGTGTATATTCGTTATAACCTTTTCCCAAACGAAAGGCGTCCGGCGCAGCGCAACGAAGAGAAGAGAAGAGGAGAGGAGAGGAGAGGAGAGGAGAGGAGAGGAGAGGAGAGGAGAGGAGAGGAGAGGAGATAGTAGAGAGATGCTGACTATCGTTCACCTATGAATATGAAAATGGCCCAAATGGTATATGGTAAACCAAATTAGTCCCTATAGCTACCTAGGTATCAAGAGAAGAAGTGAAGACTGAGGAATGTGGCAGGCGGAAAGTGCTCTTTTTTTTTTTTCTTTTTTTTTCTCCTCCCCAGCCACCAACATCCAATATTAAAATTATTTCACCAAACAAGCTGGAAGCGCCGGTACCAAGTAATAGTAGATGAGATAATTTGATCGGTGCGGTACCGTACCGTACCGTATTTTAAGTTGAGGTATGGGATTATGGTATAGTAAGGTATTTGTTATTGTTGTTTGGGTTTGGGTTTGGGTTTGTGTTTATGTGTGGATCGTGGTGGGTAGGTAGGAAGGGATGTATGTATGTGTGTAGTAGCTGGAGGTGCCTAGGTAGATTAAAGTGGTTGGGTACCTATGTGGTATATGGATAGAGGGATGGATGGGATGGATGTGATGGATGGATGTGGTGGATGGATGTGATGGATGGATGTGACGGATGGATGGATGGATGGATGTCGTATCGTATCGTATCGTATCGTATCGTATCGTATCGTTATCGCTTGATAGAGGACAAGGCGAGAGTGAAGTGAGGTGAAGGGATCATGGATGGGTGGGTGATATGGGTGATGCAGTACGAGTGAGTGATGATGAGTGAGTGATGATGGATGAAGTGAAGTGGATGTAAGAAGTAAGTAAGGACCCAGTAAGGAAGGATTAGGAAAGAGGGATGAAGGTAGTGATGGAGTGTGGTATAGTGTGGGATAGTGTGGTATAGTGTGGTATAGTGTGGTATAGTGTGGTATACTGGGTAGGTACGGGTGATCCTAGATGAAGTCGGTGGAAGAGTGAAAATGAGTGGAATGTTGAGGGAAGTAATGAGTGAAGGCGAGAGGGTGAGAGGGTGAGAGAGTGAGAGGGTGAGAGAGTGAGAGAGGGCGACGGTGATAGAAGTGAAAGAAGTGAAAGAAGTGAAAGAAGTGATAGAACCGAAGTCAAAGCAGTGATAAAAGCCAAATGATTGGAGTATATTCACCAAACGTGAAGATCAAAACAAAGTCAACATCCCATTTGATACCCTCCTCTCGAACCTATGGAACCATCGAACTGATCTAGATACCTTGATTTGGTGACGACGAGTGGATGAGTGGATGAGTGGATGAGTGGATGAGTGAGTGAGTGGGTGAGGGGGCGAGTGGGCGAGTGGGCGAGTGGATGAGTGGATATCATTTGCTCCCCTTCACCTGGGCATGAATGGAACAGACAAGTACACGGTACGTAAGACTTACTCCGTACAGTCCAATATGTACAAAATAGATGGATCCCTTCATCAAACGCGACCAGGGCTTATTTTCTACTTCGTACATACTGTATTATACTCATCACGTACAAAGTATTATACTCATCACTCTACGAAGTCGAAGTACTAAGTACCAAGTACAGTATTTATTATTATTATTGTTGTTGTTGTTGTTGTTGTTGTTGTTGTTGTTGTTATTATTCTTATTCTTCTTCTTCTTCTTCTTCTTCTTCTTCTTATTCTTATTCTTACTAATCAATCGTTGCTCCGGCAAATCATTTTGACAACACAGAAATTTAGTTATATTAACCAATAATCGCCCAGAGTTCGGGATACAAATCCTAGTCCCCAGTCTCTTTTTACTCTTGTTTATTCGTCATTTTTGATCGGTTCGGTAATTCTTTTCTCCTAGTCTCCCTTGATATCTTCACGTGTATCGACCTTATCGATAGGAACTAAGTCCATTGTTGGATTAGTTCCTGAAGATTCAGAAACGCTCGGTCCTCTCTAGTTACTCGACTCATATATTTTTTTTTCTCTTCTCTTTTTTTCCTTTCCTTTTTTCTCTTGGGAGAAGGAAACTTCAACCCGTCGACTGTACATTTGATTCAAGAGATTTGACTTCCGTCAATCATCCCAATTACTATTTTCGTACTTCAAAGGTCGACTATCTCTTTGTGGTCTTCTTCACTTTTTCTCTTTTCTCTCAATTCTTCATACCCTTCCTATACTTTCCCCTCCATCCCCCCCCCCGCACACTTCTACAAGATGTCTCCTCAAGCAAACGGAGAATCTAAGCCATCTGCTTCAGATTTCTTGGCACCAACCAAGCAAGTTTTGGATCCCTCCAAGGCTCTTGAGGTGCTCAAGGAATATGAATCTCAAGATGGTCTCAGCATCAATGATTTGATCGATTCCAAGAAACACGGAGGTTTAACCTACAATGATTTCTTGGTTCTTCCAGGTTACATTGGTTTTGCTGCCTCGGAGGTCATTCTTGACTCTCCAGTCACCAAGCGCATTACTCTCAAGACTCCTTTCGTTTCTTCTCCTATGGACACTGTCACCGAGCATGACATGGCAATTCACATGGCTCTGCAAGGTGGTCTTGGTGTTATTCATCACAACTGCTCTGCTGATGAGCAGGCTGAGATGGTTCAAAAGGTTAAGAGATACGAAAACGGTTTCATTCTTGATCCCGTCGTCCTCAGCCCAAACGCAACTGTTGCGGAAGTTAAGGCTTTGAAGGAGAAGTGGGGTTTTGGAGGTTACCCAGTTACTGGTTCGTATTGCCTCTTCTTTCTCTCCTCCCTTTAGCACCTCTACATGATTATTAAAACATAATTCAAATAACTTTCGTTCATCCGTATTGACCGCAAGGTCGTGGGGAGACAATTATTCTTTATGACTTTTGGTGTCCCGTCTTCATCATTCCCAAACCATCACTTGTCTAGCAGCCGCTAACATGTCTGCAAAAAAAAAACAGAAAACGGAAAATTGGGCTCCAAACTCGTCGGTATCGTTACAAACAGAGATATTCAATTTGAAGATGATGATAGCGCATCAGTTGCAAGTGTGATGGTTACAGACTTGGTCACTGCTTCATATGGTACCGAATTGATCGAGGCCAACGCCATCCTCGCAAAGTCTAAGAAGGGAAAGCTTCCAATCGTTGACAAGGACGGAAACCTTGTTTCCATGATCTCCCGATCTGATTTGAACAAGAACATCCACTACCCATTGGCTTCCAAACTCCCAGATTCCAAGCAATTGATCTGTGCTGCTGCCATTGGTACAAGACCTGAAGATAAAATTCGTCTTCAAAAATTGGTCGACGCTCAATTGGACATTGTTATCCTCGACAGCAGTCAAGGTAACAGCATGTATCAAATTGAGATGGTTAAGTATATCAAGGAGAAGTACCCTGATCTCGATGTTATCGGAGGTAATGTCGTTACTCGTGAGCAAGCTGCTTCATTGATTGCCGCTGGTGTTGACGGTTTGAGAATCGGAATGGGTAGTGGAAGTGCTTGCATCACTCAAGAGGTTATGGCTGTTGGTAGACCACAAGCTGCCGCTGTCTACAACGTCAGCTCATTCGCTGCTCGCTTTGGTGTTCCATGTATGGCTGATGGTGGTATTCAAAATGTTGGCCACATTGTCAAGGGTCTTGCTCTTGGTGCCACCACTATCATGATGGGTGGTCTTTTGGCTGGTACCACCGAATCTCCAGGTACTTCATTCGTGAGTCGTGAGGGTAAGCTCGTCAAGGCATACCGTGGCATGGGTTCCATCGATGCTATGCAAGACAAGAAGGCCGGTTCCGGTGCCAAGGACAGCCAAAAGAGCAATGCTGGTACTGCTAGATACTTCTCTGAGGGTGACAGTGTTCTCGTAGCTCAAGGTGTATCTGGTGCCGTCGCACACAGAGGGTATGATATTCATTGACATGATTTTCTCTTCCAATGCTAATGTTTCACAGTTCCGTTACCAAGTTTGTTCCATACCTTGCCGCAGGTTTGAAGCACTCTCTCCAAGACTGCGGACAAATCAGTCTGCAAGCTCTTCACGAGGCTGTTGAGAACGGTACCACACGTTTCGAATTGAGAACTGCTAGTGCTCAACTCGAAGGTGGTGTGAATATGGAGAGTTACGAGAAGAAGCTTTATGCATGATGTTCTTAGATGATGGTTTATAAGCAGCATTTCATCCAGTCATCTGGGCGGAGATCTGGATCTATGGAGTTTAATTGGCGTTTAAAGTAGGACAAAATTCTTGAATCTGGGTGGAGAAAGAATAAAACACATTGCAATCGCACCTTTCAGACTGCCCTTGATTTTCATGTGAAATTTGATCCATATTATGATATTCACTGGTGTTACTAGTCGTCACATCACAATAATAAAAAGAGGCCTTCTTCCAGCGAAGCCTAATGGGCAATGGTCACCAAGGTCTTCCTATTGTGAGGAGGGAGGTTGTCCTATTATGGCTTAGCTTACAGTCATGTGATTTTCAAGCATAGATCCATATAATTCCTTCACAATTGATCCTTTTCATACAATCAATACACTCCTGAAATCAAAAGGTATGTCTATTTTGATTGTCACATACACGACTGGTTTTATCATCATTTTGTTTCTATAATACGAAATACGATCTTCTCATCCTCAAGCGTCTTCTCCTTGACTGACTTCCTTCCTCTACATCGATATCACCTCTCCTCCCTTTCTTCTTCCTTTATCAGTCTATCGCTTAACACGGGACGAGGATAAAACGCAAGTGCATCCGAGGAGGTAATCTCTTAATCTGATGTTCATTGTTATCATTAACTGTCAAGAATGGCGGGGGCTTCTCTTCCTTCATTGAAGATTGGATTTGGTTTTTTGACTTGTGGGTTTAATGTATAAGTGCGCACTGGCTTGACAGCACATGAAAAGAGATGGTTTGACTTGAAAGTATACCAGTTGATCTTGAAAGTTCAATCCCAGGCAATTAGTGGCTTGTTGGGATTTTCTACATATATTTTCCTTTTTCGATGAGAGCAGAAAGGTGTAGATAGGACAAATTCGGATGACTAATGATGCATTGTGTAAATTGTGGAACGGGAACCCATCCAATCTATCTCGGTGTGTGTGGTAACCCTCTCCCAAGAACCTGACATGCGCAAAGTCCAAGTTCTATAGTCTCCAACTTATCTAACACGTGGCCACTGCAAGCATTGTCAGGGGTTCAAGCACCCTGGAAGATTTCCGATTTGAAGGCTTTGAGCATCAAAGGGCGCAAATCGGCAGCTTCAGGGGCCACCTCATAATCCTCCAAAGTATCATCAGGAAGAATAAACACGTACCTCACTCTGATCAAAGAAGTGCTCGGTGAGCCAAAGACATGAACTGGTTGGGGCCTACCGATCTCGACATCGCCATCAATATCATGTTCATAATTCACTTCACCCTTTCTCGTTCCTAGAAACTCGCATCCTAACAATACGCCACAATCAGAGTACGAGTTATCCTCCCAACGCCGGGCATCTCCTTCGTAAGGAAGTCTTGCCGCGTATAAATATGAAGTCGCCGGTTCCTCCGCCATCCACAAAGTACGTTTGTGGGGTCTCACGGCATGCGTGCTCGTTGCCTTCAATCCTTCCAGCAAGATGGTCGGTAGAAATGATAAAACCGTTCCGTGGAAGAGCACCATCCGCCCCCCGTTTGCATTGTTGGATTGTGAAAGCCTGCCGGTCAAATTCTTGGGTGGTCTAACTACCAAGAATTGAGCGACGGATGGTGGAAATCCTGGCATAATCATATCATTCTTTGCTGGGGTTAGGATACCCGTGTATTTTGATGTGATGTGTGATATTAAATCTCGACATCCAGATGTCATCCTGTGTAGAACCTGGGCTATTTTGCTTCCAGATTTTATTACTTGAAAATTCGGAAACTTTCCACTTGCAAAGTCGCTGAGATGAACCGATACAGAGGTCTTATTATGAAGTAGTAGTGGTTCTTCCGGGTTCCCGCGAGATATGCTAAAGGCTGAACTGAGAAGTAGATTGATGGCTTGGGGGTTCGATTTGATGGCACCGGAAAGCTTCAAGATCCATTCGGGGATGGTAGAGGGCGCTGCAGGTTTAACTGTCTGGAGGCTCATATTTCTCAAAGCATCGATCGTCGCTGCACCGTCATCATCGATACTTTTTTGCAGTTCAGATGCATCCTGCAACCCGGATATTCTGACAGGTTGATTAGTACGATCAAGACTAGAATTGAAACAGACTTTGAGGGAACAACTTACGCATCTCGCAACAGAAGATACAGACACCGAATCTTGGTCAATACATAATGACCCGTATCCAGTTTCTTGGCATCGACCAAGCTTTTCAATTCTTTGGAGGTTGAGCTCCACCACACAGCCACCATTTCGACCAGTTTCGACGGGGGATATTTTCCAGCTTTCATGTATCCGATTTCGTAGAGTCCGTATATGGCTTGGAGTTGGGGCTTTACGGAATGAGTATTGAACTTGAGGTTTGCAATTTCAAGCCTCTGGATAAGTTGAGGCTTGGTAATGGATAGGGTGTTGGAGAGGTCGCCAATTCTCGGGGCTGTGGACATGTTGACTATGGGTTGGGTTCGAGTCGTAGGAGATTTGTATGAAGTGGGTTTTCAGGTTCGGAGTTGTCGGGTGTTTGAAGTTTGGTCGAGGGTGTTGCGTTGAAGTATTCTTTCTCTCTTATACTCGTGCAGGAGACTATAAGCATTGTTTCTCGGGCATAGGATTAAATGCATGCATCAGTGAGAGTAACGTTCACAATGAGGTTCGAGTAGAATCTCCTCCCGTCTACATGGTAAGAACAACATGAAACAGGCAGCAAAGAATTGGCCATCACCAGCATATTGCACACATCTTCCATGAAAGTATATTGCATTCCAGATCTCTAGGGCATTTCTATCTTACAATACATAATCTCAAACCCGGACTCAAGAATTTTTCACAACTCCCAGAAACCGACTCAAAAGATTTGTGGCCTCAAAATCGCAGGCTGAGACATTTGTATTATCCAGTACTAGTATCTTCTGTAGAATCAAAGAAGCGGTTTGAATCTTCCTTATGGTGTTTCTGGGATAATGTCTCATAGGTATTTTGAGGTCAGTTATATTAGCGTTTATGAGTCCTTCAGTGGTGCGAATATCTTTCTAAATTCTCTGTTCCTTTAACGCTTGATTCTTTGGATATTTGGCTGTGGGGGTTCGTAGGCACTAGGCAGTCTATTCATATTTAGAATGGTTAGATCCGCTATTCAGTGTTCTAGAATGTAGCGAGTCTTGAGTAGACTTTTATGAGTATGTCGTTCTCTCGCTTTTACTAATATCCCAAGCTCGTCTCCCTCAAACTCGAAAGCTAGTGGCTACTCAAGCGGCTGGCCGTTGTTGAATTAGATTTGTATGTTCTTGCTTGCGCAGAATTTATTCGCATGGCATTAGGTTATTGGCTAAGATGAGCTATTGGCTATGGGAAATATTTCGTCTCATTTGGGGTGAAAAGTATTGGGCCTGACTGATTTTTATCTTGATTTTCGTTGATGTGCTTGGGCTCTCGTCGTCCCATGTCAGAGGGCTCCAAAGCTACTTTTACATTATTTCTCAAGAGAATTGCCCTGTGATTTTTTTTTTTTTTTTTTTAGCATATTGCTACTTGTTCTTGTGTAGCCTCCAAGCTTTTAGCCTATCGATTATTTCCTCGACAGTACCTGGATTGTTAACTGAAAATGGCGTAGTTGATATCGTTAGGGGTATTGAAATTTTAATGTTGAGATTGATCGGAACTTGAGTATTTTCAAATAGATATTGTGGCGTTGACCCCGCACTTGATATTCATATTCCCTTTGCATAAGAAGCTTTGGGAAAGAGGATTAGTCGAGGCATTCACTTTCCTAAGGTATTATCATGGCTAGCAGAGTCGTAGAAGTAAGGACTCAAATGATTGTCCTTAAGCATTCACTTGGATGTAGTATGCCATGACAATCTCGTACATCAGCATGGGTTTAAAGGCTCACTTTTGGTTCACAGCCCAATAAACGGCCTTTATTGCAGCAAATTAAAGACGTGGCATATAGGCTGGGGCTTTTTTCGAAAAACCAAAGCTAAAGAATCGAAAGCTCGATGCGGGGGTGTGAAGTCAAGTGAATCAAGCTGTTCCAACAACCTACCTTTCTTTTGCAGCACCTGCTCTTCCTCTACGACCTTCATATTGAGTAATTCGATACTTCCTTCCAAACCCCCCGCTTTCAATCTTCGTCCTCTCAATACCGACACCCTGGAAAACCACACTACATAACAACAACAAAGCCCGCAAACACCAACCAGCAAAACCATGTCCTCAACCCACCAAATCCTCACAACTCTCCAATCATCCCCCTACTACACGGACCTCCAAACCCTCCAATCAACGCACCAAACCATCACAGAACCCCTCCTCGCTCACGTCCACGATCAAATTTCCCTTTATCGCGAAGCAGTTCGATCGGGTAACACTGTGCGTGTACAAGAGTGTCAGGGGAACATCGATATGTATGTGCGGGAAGTGGCTAAGGGTTATGAGAGGAGGAAGAGGGAGTGGGATGTTGTGGTTGAGAGGTTGGCGGAAGATGTTGGGGGACACGTGGGCAGGGTGCTTATGGAGTTGCTGGGTGAGATAAATGGGGGGAGGGGAGTGGGGGCGGAGTGTGAGATAGATTTGGAGGGGGTTGTGGATGGGGTAGTGATGAGGATGGAGGGTTAGAGGGTTGCGAGGAGGGATGTTGGGGTTGGGGCGGAAGTTTAGGGTGTGGTTTGGGAGTGGATTCGCTTGATGTTGTGGGATGGGTCTTTGCGTTGAAGTTGTTGCATACCGTTTTCCCAGTCTATCATGATATTTGGCTTGGGCGATAAAATGGTTAAGGGCGAAATGATAATGAACACTCAAAACTTAACTCGTAAGAACACTGAAAATCCTCACACTTAATCTAATAATCTCGAATACTGAGCCAAGACTGGCATATTCGATGTTGAAGCACTTACCCATTGAGTTTCAAAAACAAGTCAAAATATCATAACAAAATCACCAGTCAGCATTAACTTTGATCAGAGTCGCTTTTGAAATAAAGACAACGCCCAGTTTTGTCATGTGCATCGAATAGACCTATATATATACAAAGAATCTAAAGATATTCCTCCTCTCATATCAAATCCGCTCCATTTATGCCTCACACTCATCATCAGCAGAAGTCGTGGGGACTGCTGCAGAAGAAGTGGCGGTAACAAAGGTAGTTGGCGCAGGCGTTGTTACAGGAGCGACCACGCTCGAAGCAATAGCACTAGAAGAGACGATTGCGGAGCTCGAAGCAACAACAGAGGAACCAGTAGCAGCGCTGGTCGCAACAGGTGATACGACCGTAGCGCTAGAAGAAACAGCAGAAGCAGTAGCGCTAGCGCTAGCGGTTGCAATTGATCCGCTTCCAGAGGAACCCGCACCACAGGTTGCGACTGCGCCTCCGGGAGCAGTGTATGTGCTGATGTTAAAGCCGTAATAGATATCGGGGATGTAAATACTTGGGTCGCTTTCGTTGTAGGCACCGGGAAGTTTGATGGATGGACCGCAGGAATCGCCGCTGGTGCCTGTGATGGAAAGTTGGGCGCAGCCAATGTACCATTGGGCACCGCCGAGGGTTTGAGCACCGTGGAGAGCGAGCATCTCGGAGCGGAGCTGTGGAGTGATGGGTTAGCTTGTTGTGATGGAGAGGGTGGGTTGATGGAGTTTACCAAGTATTCACCGGTAGCCATTCCGGTGGGAAGATTGAAGGTGTAGCTCATGTTTCCAGCATCCATTAGGTTTGAGGCCCAGGTGCCGTTGACCTCTACATACTCGTCGATTTTGAACCATTCACCTATACCAGTGGCTTGGGATGCGTCATCGACTGGACCGAAAAGGTAGTGTTGGATAGGACCGGGATGGGTAGATGGGTCCCATTGCACTGTAATTGTATCTCCTTCCTTTGCAGCAGTAGTGTTGACACCGGATGGGACAACGTTTCCGTTGACGTTACAAGTGATGTCGTCGGATGTTACGTCGGTGACTGGGGAGTTTGAAGGCGGCATACGGATGGAGGTTTGGTAACCCGGAGAGACGCCATTGACCCAAAATTGATGAAAGTTCTGGTGAGCATTGACTGCTGCAAGGAGGGAAGCAACGACGATTGATTTAGAGAACATCTTGATAGGAATTTGAGTGGATTTGTGGTAGGAATAAGAATAAGTTTTTTTTGGGGGGGAAAATGAATGTGGCGGATCACAGATCACACTTTGAAATGAACGTATTTGAAATGTTTAAAGGAATGAAAGAAACAACGACGACGAGCTGATAAGACTGGCTTGGAGAGAGAAAAGAGAGGGACGAAAAGTCAGAATTATGAGAGACAATTGAATATATAGAATGGAAAAAAACATCCACTACACCACAAACCACTAGATCTGTGATGCCACTCTTTGGAGGATCAAAATGATACCCTGGCGCCAGGCTCGTTTCGAAGTAACAAGAACTTTAGATGAAGTTTCGTTTGTCATCCTTGATTTGGCTGATGTTGCGTCAATAGATGTGTGAGATAAACGGTTCTAATAGATCCTACTCCACCTTCTGGTCGAATAGATGAACTAAAACAACCGCCCTGTTCAAATCGTAGCGATCCTCTTATTTTGTATTGTGGTTTTGGCGGTTTGATATTGATATGGGTATGGCTCAGCGGTTATCTTAGCCGGCTATATCTAGCTTGCCGATGATTCAGGTTGATGTGGAACATCGCGATGCTGGATTCTTCCTCGAATTTGACATCTACTTTTCCATTTATATTCAGTCTTTTAGCCATACATTACAACTACCATTGTTCAAAACTCTCTTCATTCAATCGTCATTTCGTGAACCTAACTTCTGGCAAAGTATTGATGTGATATGGAAAAATGTTCAAGCTTCTCCAGTATGAACTCAATCCTTGTAAGAGTAACCTAGAGCTGGCGCTAATCCAAGATATATATTAATTCTCCATCTTCTTTTGATCATATTCTCCTAGAGCCGAGTCCCGTTTGGGACATGTGTAATATATCTGGCGTACAGATGAGTGCAGTTCCTTGTCTAGATTGTATTAAACGCTTGCGCCTCCTTCAAGTTGTCATCATCGATAAGTCCCGCAAGTATATTTTAGTATGGCTTACAGTCTCATATCGATATCGGACCCTATACGTACATTACGATCTTGACTGATCATAACCCTCATTGAACGATTCCTTCTTTATTTTGACGACAAGTAAAAGAACATTGACTTATTCGTATATAATCATACATATCCAACACTTGATAATAATTACAATTTCATTCATAATGTACTCATTGTTTGTAGTTCTTTCTTTTGGTGACGAAAGAACCGAAAATGAAGGGGTAAAATAAAAAAGTGGTGAGCCGAGCAGGGCCTTGCAAGCCACCAACGATTTTAATTTCCATCGTTCATGAAACATCTTGGCGACCCATCAATTTTACCTCTTTTTCTCCTTGATGACGCCAAATCTAAGTTTTTGAAAGACTTTTTGATATTAAGGTTAAGTCAGCGAGAAGTAAAAAGGTATGAAAGTTTAATTTCAAAGCTTATTCGGACGATATGGTATATATACGAACCTTATGATTTCAGCCCTATGCGGGATATATATATACTATTGGGAGTATTTTTGGTATGAGAGACATTTGTTATGGGAATACAAGTGGCCTTGAATGGGAGTTGCACTTCAAAATAATGCAATAAATGAATAACAACGCGATGCGGAAGTTCGTTTTCAATAATATAAGATTATAATAAGCTGGTGCTACCCTTCCTCCTACCCCTCATTCTGAACATGGTCTTCTATATTCTTGGTTTATGATTATCATCCTTTCCGTACCCAAGATAAGTGAAAGCTAACTGAATGGCACGTTACGAAGGAGAGGCTAATCAATGCTGGTTACCAATTGTGCAATGAGGACCTTGAGAATATATTCTTTCATATGTTTGAGGTAATGCACTGTATTTTGCGATATTTACATCTATGTCAAAGTGTTACTCCCCTTCATTCTAACTATCCAGACCTGGGCATGGGAAAAACCAAGCGGGTTTATTGTTTAATGGGTAAATGAGTATTTACCTAGGGTAGGCCTATGCCTATTGAAGGACAATCGTATAAGAGTCTCGCATCTTTACACTTCTCATGGCAATTTCAAAAATAAAAATAAAAAACAGATGGGAATAGATTGATCAATCAAGAAAACCCTGGTCTAGCAAGCACAATGCATTCACACATCTCTATACCTAACACCCGGTCTCAACCCAAAGCAACAAACGTTCCATTCACACAATTAATCCCCAACTCTGGATTCAATGCACTCGCAGCATTAATACAAACTACGGTCGGATTTCTATAATCTTGCGGATATATCTCAATATCCTCCAACTGAAAGTTCTTACAAGAACTCCGAGTATTACATTCAATAATAATAGTTTCCGTCTGTTGTAGATTCGGGAGACCGATATCATACCAACACGGATTCGTAACACAAGATCCATCTCCAGGCTCAAAGGTATTAATGGTCCCTCTGAAATTCTTCCACGTGAAATCCTCCATATTAACACTCGCATTATTGGGGCGTCCACTGATCTGTCCCGGCTCAAGCTGAGTGGCGTTGGATCCCTGGTTATAATATGTTTGCGTGACGAAAATGGGAAACGAGACATTGTAGACGCGGATATTCTCCCAAGTGATATTCTTTGCGATTCCTTGGCCGCCGATCCAGCTCTTGAATCTGGCTGCATAGACGGCATCAACAACCGTGATATCACGAAAATGTATGTTCGACACGTTTGCAAATGCAGCTTGGTTTTGTCCGAGAGAACCGATGGATAATCCGTGGGATTGATACCCAATTGTTGCTTTTTCAAACAGAACGTTGTGGGATCCAGACTGAACAGCACATGCATCATCACCGTTATAGATGACAGAGTCTGAGATATGGACATTTGTAGCCGTAACCCCAAATCCATCCGTGTTGAATGGAAAGCCTCCAGTGGAAGAAAAGGAGTCGATGATACTGTTTTTGACGCGGATATTGCTTCCCAACAGCTGCACATTCCACGCAATCGGCTTGCGAGATTTGAAATAGTTCATGCCTCCGTTTGTGGTATTCAGCTGTAGAATATGTGGTCGATTTGCAAGTCCCGTTCCGTTCACAGGATTAGCATCCCACCACGCTTGCCCATAAGAATTTATCCACCCAGTCGTGACATCCTTTGATCCCTCATATTGGATCTTGGGACCGGCAAATGCGAACCAGTAGAGGGCCGTGGTATATGTAAGCGCGTTGGAGGAACTTACGAGGTCTTGGATGTATTTGATGTTTTGGGGGAGGTGGAGGTTTCCTTCTTGACGAATGACTACGTTTGATAAATTCTTCGCGGAAATTGGTTTGAAGACGTTGTAGTCGACACCTTTTTTGAATTCCACAACGGAATTTGAGGAACATTCTGAAAATGCGGCGGCTATGGCTGGCGAGTCATCAGCCGTGCCATTCGACGACTCAAATCGGGAAGGGATTGTGCAGATTTTGGTATTCTCATTCCAAGCGTGAGAGAGAGCAGTTAATGAGAACAAGGTGAGAAAGCTACGCAGCAACATCATGACTAACGCTAGAAGTCAATATTCATAAAGTGAAGAGTAATTGGGTCTTGCGAGTAGCTTCAAATAATTATCTCATCATACTACGGGAATATGTTATAGCCTTTTTACGGATATTCCACCATATTTTCTTTCGATTATCCGGGGCTCCAGATTCCATTCAAGAGCTGACTGCGGGGTAAAATTATTGGCAACCGGATTTCGTTGCTCCATGATGGATCGCATTTCAGATTTTGTTTCTGCAGGCGTCGGACCAGGGGTACTTTTCAAGATGCCGGCCTTCTTAATATGTAGCCGTTTGTTCTGTGATACACGCCCAGCCAGCCTCATATGCAGCTGTATATAGCTCCCCGCATTTGACAATGTGACCTTGGAGTAATCTCATGGGCCATTATCCCTATTGGTGGGAATTCTTTGGGAGACAAAGGAAAAACATGGAGACGAGAATGGGTGATTGTAGATTTACCAAAAATCTGGGGTAGCACAAGAAGCTCAGTAAGTGTGGCTGAAGTCTTATATGGATGAATCTAAAGGCAAAGAATCCATATGCCCTTCAAGGCATATTGACCGCTGCATGTGATAAAGTTATAGCACACTCCTCGTTAGTTTTGCCATAACAGAAGCTTCCGTCATTTATGCATTCTAGACTTTTTTGATGCTATGAAGTACCCAGTATATCGCAAAAAGCAAGGGTTCGAGCGACTTTCAGATTGACTCAAGCATTGCTCCAAGTCTTCCTGGAATTGGTTAGATCGCCAGCCATTCTTGACCGAACAATGGACTGTCTTGATGATTATTGTGGACGATGAATTATCTTCTACAGTTTTATCAAGCATTTTTATTTAGCTACCTGTCAAGGTATAAGTACTAGGTAGATCTCTAATATGAGTTTCGCATTGCCCCAGTCCATTGTTTGGATATGGCTTTAAACCATCGATTCGATGCTCTTCGTGTACGTTTTTCTCAAGCCTATTGTCACTTTTAAGCTTTGGCCTTGGAATATCTTCTTGGAACTGAAAGGTGGTGGGTAGAAATATTAAGCAGGACGAGTTCATTTTCTAGATCCAAAAGGAACAAGACATGAGCAGGCGGGAGCAAGATGGGAGATCCGGGACGTAACCCGTCACTAATGCAAGGCCTGCCTCAACCTGAGGTATGGTGATGTTAACGTTGAATCTCAGGTCAGGGTTGGTGGGATGGAAGATACACCAGGTAAATTGAAGGCCATAGATACCAACAGTGGTAACTCTAAAAGACAACTAATCAGCTCTCGCTTGTAAAGAAATTCAGGACGGTCAAAACTACATGCCCTAAGCCCATGCCCAAAATATCACCGCAGTCTTTTTTCTTTTCATGGGCTCTTTTTCAGATCTTTGACCGTGTATTTCGGAAAGCAGAAAACCAGCAAGTCCGTAAAGATAGTCAGACCAGCAGTGATCAATATGAAGTTAATAATATTGTCGCATCTCCCACCAATAACATCTGCCATGTTTAATATCAGAGGCTACAGGTCTATAGGGCCCAATTCCTGGATTTGTCGCATTTGCTTTGTTTTGAGCCGCCAAGTACATCTCCAGCAAGTAGAAATTACATGAGAACGGTAGATCATGTGAGGCTTTTAATGATGAAACATACTGAGTGCATATATATACACAAGGGTATCATAAACTCACTCCTTTTTAGCTTGGAAATAGGCCTTTTCTTTTTCAAAAATATCCTTTCATCTAACTGTACTCGAAACTCCCCATATGATAGCCAAATACAACTTGATTAACGGGGAATATAACGCTTGTGTTGTACTTCTTTGCATGGCTGGACACTTTCCTGCAGCGGATCTCCTTAGCTCTTCGTTTGCAACAACTCCAGCTCCAGTCGGCGAAAGCAAAAGAAGCTCCGTACACCTTTTCTATTTCGTTGATTGATATGCCCTCATTATGTCTTCCCCATAATTTTCAACGAGGGAGCTAGAGATTTGGCTCCCAAGTACAATCATATCAGGGGTGTGATGGCTCGAGGAGATGTAGAATCCCTAACCAGAATGGCACTGACAAGGCCCAACACCATGTCCAGGCTAATTAACTTGTTACATTGCCTACATTCTCATCCTCTGAAACTGATTCTCTCCCTCTTCACCCTACTCCCTCCAAAGTTGGATTTGGGTTCCTTTTCTTCGAAGACGATGGCTCACTTGCGAAGACTTCACTTCGAGTCCGCTTATTCAAATCATCTTCCTTCGCCTTTATCAATACTCTCCCAACACCATCCTCAACTCCTGAATCGGAGTCACTCCATACAAATTCTCTCTCGTTGTTTAGAGTCTCCGCAATTTTTCTCAACTGCTTTTCTGCCTCTAACAACTTCCCAGCTGCTTCTCTCTTCGCTTTTTCATCTTGTGGTTCTCTAGAAACATCCTCCTTGTCAATAGTTATCTTTTGGTGATCAAAAAATTTCTCCCTGAACCATTTCAACCCAGCTTTCTCCACTTCTAAGGCTTGTTCCAAAGTCTCTTTCTCATCATTAAGAGCAATAATTCTCCTTGTATGACTGGTCGAATTCGACTGATGTTCCAACCCACCATTGCTAAATGGCCTACATCTCTGCCTCTCAAGTAGCCCCGTAACTCTGTTTATTTCTTTCATACCTTTCAATTGTTGATTTGTATCATTGAGTCTTTCGGGAAATCTGTGAAGCACTTCTAGTGTAGCATTCAGCCTCTGTAACTGACAGATGGTTGTTTAGAAATCTGTAACCCTGGCTTGAAGTGCCTGTTGTTTCTTTTGTAAACTCTCGGCTTGCCTCCATTAACTCTGATAATTCTTTGTAGCAGACTTCAATTCCTCTCTGCTGCCTCTAATTCTGCCAGCATTGCAGCGCTCTTCTTCTTTTCCACCACCAGTGCTTCCTCCAAATAGTCTCTATGTTCTATCAATCCTGGTTTCTTGGACATCTCGTTGGATTTAACACCTAAACCATGAATCTTCTCATACATTTTGGTCCACATCTTCGAGGTTGTACTGACCTTTGCAATCTCAAATAACTTTACATCGCTTGCCTGGCAGCCAGATTCTAGAAGATCAATGTACTGTTCAGCGATGCTGGCCAGAGATTTGACCGTAGTTTCCCTGTTGCGATGCTCAATCAAGTGCTGATCTTCCATCCGCAGCTTCTCCTGAAAAGTCACATTCTTCTTTCCTCTGCAAATAGGTTTTGCACTTTCTCCGTACTCTTCTTTGCCTTTTCTAATTCATACTCTACTGTTCCTCTCTGCCTCTCTATATTGAACGCAAACCCGGCTCTTATCCCTCGTGTGCTTTCCTCTTTCAAGGCAAATTCCGGTTCAGCCTTCCTTTTTAGAATCTCCCGAGTCATCGTTTCCATACATTGAGTTTCTATTCTTTCGTCTTGTAAGGACTTGACAAGCCTTCTTTCCACGTCGGCATTCTTTTCTATATCCTCGCTTTTCTTCTGTGGTCTATCCTCGTCATCACTAACAAGATCGATAACGAACGCCTTTTCCGGCACAGTTCGTGTCTCCCCGAACTCATAGACTTCTCTTTCGCTCTGTCAATGGCCCTTTTAATACCGAGATATTTCTTGCCCATATACAAATTCGCAGAACTTCCTGCTATTTATCTTCATTTACCAATCCCTCAATAGTCCAACCCTATTTCTCTCTTCCTCTACCTATTTATCCTTAACAGCAACCTCAAAGCATTTGTTCGCACATGCGGGTATAGATTGGCACTGGCTCTGAGTAGTGCTTTGAGGGATTCAATACCCGCATCATTGAGGGCATAATCGATTGGGATTGAAGAAGAGCTTGGAGTTTCGTTCGAGGAGAAATCGGAGTTGAACCTGAGGAATATAAAACGGCGGGGGTTCGAGAAAATGGAAAAGTGTTTGATGGTGTGATAGGAGTTGGTGGGTATTGGTCAGGACAGATTTGTGGCTGGGATTGAGTGTTATATCTACTATTATCAGTTAGGTAGAATAGTTGTGGCTAAGGAGGATAATGGGATTGTGAATTAAGATTTTGTGGGAGTATTAGACGTGACGGTGGGAAGTTTGATTGTTCATGGACGGGGATTGGAACGGTTGAGATATGGCGTATGGAATTCCGAAGAATGAACCTGACCTTGAGAAGGAACGGGTTCTGCCCCTCACGCAGATTTTTTGATACGCTCCAGCATTTGTACAAGGTTATCAGGGTTGAGTATATTAAGAAAATTGAAGAAGACCAAATGTCGAAGACGTCGATGTCGATGTCGATGTCATGGATGACGCGGTCAAACTTCGCGGGGAACGCAATTTTGCCGGTAACCTTACCCCTCTTAGTCTCGCCAAGAGTATCGCGTAGAAGCATATCTACACGTGATGAACCTCCTCTATTCTCTATTATATTATTGTCTTCGTAGATACTTTTCTATTTTCGCGCTCTCTAACTTCACCTAGCTACTTTGATATCAAAGGCTGCTTGGGAGTATTATCTCCAATACTAAAGACTTCATATATAGTCAAGGGAATTATATATTGTATCTTCATTGGTTATAAATGAACTTTCACCTTATTGGCCATGGACCAAGCGGATTATTCATCAGGTTTTATAAGATACTACATTAAGATTGTGCTTACCCCCATATAGGCTGATTTTACCTTTCACGTCTAAATTATATATCTGTCGCGTATCTCTAGATTCCCAGTGGTATCGAGTAGGTGATTAAACCCAACCAACATTGCTTTGGAAATATTCTTCGCCGAAAGTCATTGTAGTAAATTGCAATACAAGAAATCGTTCAAAACGTCTTATCAAAACCTTGTCTCATTCCATTCGTTTACGTCATCTCAAATATGGAGGATGAACAGCAAGTCATGGATTCCAAGCTCAATGTTGCTATCATAGGCGGCGGGCTTGGGGGCCTTGCTCTGACTATCGGACTCCTTCCCTATCGCGACCACCTCAACGTCAGCATATACGAAGCTGCACCCTGCTTCGCGGAAATAGGCGCAGGTGTTGCATCCGGCCCTAATGCCGTGCATGCGCTGGGTTTAATCTCTCCGGATATCCTGGAACGTTATAGAAAATGTGCCACGTTTAACGAAACTCGGGACCGAGATAATGTATGGTTAAGCTTTCGATATGGGATGGATAGTAAGAATGAGGATGGGAAGAAACTGGATTTGATTTATCACTCTGGAGAGAAGGGGAAATCTTTGGGCGATATTTCAGAGATGCTGACTAGAGAGGAAATTAGAAGGAGAAGTTGTGTGCACCGCGCTCGGTTTTTGGATGAAATGGCGGCGTTGGTCCCGGATGGGATAGCAAAGTTTGAAAAGAATCTAGTGGATGTCAAGGAACTGGGAGGTGACAAGGAAGCATTAGAGTTAATCTTTGAAGACGGGGAAATCGCCTTTGCTGATGTAGTGATTGGTTGTGATGGCATAAAAAGTGCCACAAGGAAATACGTGATGGAAAACCAATCAATTGAGCCACATTTTGCAGATACATATGCTTATCGAGCCATGGTTCCCAGGAACATCGCAAGAAACGCAATGGGAGATGATTTAACATTGAATGGTCAGTTATACCTTGGATACGGCGGGTATATTATAACATACCCTGTAGAGCACGGCGATTTGATCAACATGGTTGCATTAAAGAAGACGAAGGGCATTGGATGGGATAAGGAGAATTGGTTGATACGAGCTACTCAAAAAGAGATGCTATCTGATTTGGAAGGATATGAAGACAACTTAGTTCAACTGGTCTCGGAATATGGAACCAGAGATAGATGGGGGCTTTTCGACCTTCCACATTCTCAAAAGTATTATCGTGGTAGGGCATGTCTTATGGGCGATGCTGCTCATGCAAGTACTCCACATTTAGGAGCTGGCTCTGGGATGGCATTTGAGGATGCATATGTTTTGAGTCATCTTTTTGAAGGTGTCAAGAATAAAAATGATGTCGAAAAGGCACTCGAGGCCTACGATACGGTAAGGAGACCTAGATCTCAGAAATTGATCGAGAATAGTAAGAGAGCTGGAGATATCATTTCCTTCAGTCACGAGGATTTTGGAGATGATGTGGGGAGGATAGCACGTGAGATTGATGCATTGAATGAATGGGTTTGGGATTTTGATCTCGAGAAGAGTTCGTTGGAGGCCAAACAGCTTTCTGGACTGTTTTAATCCTTGGTCTTGCTCGGTTGTTTGACCCTGAGAAACTTCTTTGCGCACCGGGTTGTGTGGTCTTATCCTTGATTCTCAATGTTGGAGTGTATTATTTGTGGAAGAAATCATTTTCTTGCCGATGAACAACTCATGAAATGTATGGTTTAGTCATATATGACTATTGAAGGAAAAGGAGAAGGATAAGAGGATATTGATATTGATATCTAATCATCTTTGAATGATTAAGAAAGGAACAGGCTAAACCATACTTGTTCGCAATTGTACCTCACCGTTTTGTTCCCGAGCGTGGCGAAGTGCATTTGCATATATCCACAAAGGTATCCGCCAATTCACAATTCCATGATCGACAGCACTGTACTATATGTATGTTGTCCCCTCACACCACTAGAGAATCCGGGGTCGTATCAAGGCATCGTACTTTTACAAATCAGAGGTACTGGCAAGGAGGGAAAAAGCGAAAGGGTCTTGCATGATGCATCCGTAAAAGATGCAGAAATAGCTCCCTATCAAAAAGCTTCATTTGTTTCCGGAAGTATAACTAAAGATATGGTTGCAACTTATACCCAGTGTTTCATATCGGGGATCAACTTAATTATGTAAGTAGATTTCGACATAGTCCAGACCGTCGATCGATATCGTTCTTTGCCTGTTTCTCCAAAGTCTTGGAAGTTGGAAAGCTAATGACGGAACTAATTAGCTAATCGCAAAATAGTTTTAGCAGAGCTTTTGCAGTACTAGTACTACTAGGTGATTATGAAAATATCTATCTCCCCCGCATTTTAGCCCTCACCGCTTAGATGTAATAGGTCTAAATTGCGACTTCATATGTATGTGCTAGATAGTCTGCTAGGTAGTCCATCTTCATCATCATCTCGTAACCGTAACCTTACCAAAGAAAAAAAGAGGAAAAACAAGTCAAATTTATATAAATCAATAAGATGTTTTGGTGCACGCTGACATTGCATGTATTTCCTTGTCTCGGTATTGGTGAATCGGTATATTGGTATATTGCTGCTACGTTCTCACTCGACCTGATCTACCTAGTTACAATATGGTCTAGATTTCAATTTAGAGTTTTTGCATAAAGTGTATCTGTTCACACCTTCCTTTTGCACTAACAATGGACAAACTACATAGGGGTAAAAAACAGCGATATTGTTTGGATAGACTTCAAGAATTTCACATCACATCTCGATATCCATCCTTTTTATCATAATTGCCGCGACTAAAGATGAAGAGAGCCTCACCATCAACAGGTTCATCCTTTCCGAGTTATCAATGTCAAATCTGTTTATCCACCTACTCCACAATTGGACATTTAAGACGTCATGAAGCTGTGCGTAAGTTAACCTGACCCAATCGATCACTCACTGCTGTTGCTGTTGCTGTTGCTGTTGCTGTTGCTGTTGCTGTTGCTGTCGCTATTGCTCAAGACTCGGAAAGATGGAAAGAAAGTAACGCTGCATCACATCATCACAGCACTACTACAGTATCATTAACGTTGAAACTTGAATAGATGCCGGGCAACGGCTTTACGGTTGTCACTTTTGTGATCAACACTTTTTCAGATCGTAAGCATCACCACTCACAAAGGCACAGTTGTCGATACTGACATTGTTATATCAGAGATGCTGCAAGAAGACATTCGAGATCATGCCCAAGCAGGGGTGATAGACCGATGCCTGAGCCGAGGCCAAGAGGAAAGCAAAAACAGTCATGTGACTCTTGTGCACGGTCAAAACGTGCCTGTAATCAAGGACGTCCTTGTGAAGGTTGTCAGCTAAATAAAGTACCATGTACTTACTATCGTTCGACGGCAAGCAACGCAGGCTCACAGCCGCTACGGGCTATTCAAGAGGCAAGCATCTCATTACAACAACCTCATGGTCTCGTGCCAGCACAGTCCAATCAACCTAGCAACGGTGCGACAGCTCCTGGCATGCCACCTCAAGATCCTCGAATGCAATTTGACTTTCTTCTTCATTATACGAAACCAGGAAGAGACAGTCTTTTGGACTACTTTGGCACTCCAACAACCACTAGTTTACCAACACCAATCATTTCCAATGCAACCCCTTCAGCACTCATACCAAACTCTTCACTGTTGGATTTCCCTGGTGAATTGGAAGATCTCATGCAAGTTCCTCCACTGCCCATATTGGACGAGTATCTATGGAATAGTGAAATAAACGCTCCTCCCACCAATCCGTCCCTAAGATATTCGACCCAACTGGATGGCCGACTCCAAGAACTCACATCAAAACTTGTCGCCACACAACATAAATTAAGCGAACGATGTGGAGATGTGCCGCCGTTTTCTGCAGAGGTGAGAAATGTTTTATTTACCGTTCCTAACCTAATCGATTTTACTCGATTGTTTTTTGATCATTGGCATCCCAATTGTCCTATATTGCATCAACCCACGTATAACCTTGAGACGGTCTCACTTCCACTTTTGTTTGTCGTATTTCTCATTGGTGCAGCTTATTCGTCACCTCGAGATACGGCTAGTCTAGCAGTTTCATGTGGCGTGTTGTGCGAGGAATTTGTATTTGAAGATGATGAGTTGAAATCGATACTCCTAAATGAACGCGGTAGTGGAGATTCAGCTAGCCTCCAAATTATTCAGGCCGCATTTCTTGTATCAGTACTACAGAATTGGCAGAATGGGCCAACGGCACGTAAGAGAATGCGCAATAGGCGTTATTGTGACATTGTATCTAGTGTGAGAATATTGGGATATACCTCTTCAAGAAATCCGTACGCCATGGGGATTTATCCTTTCGACTGGGTAGGCTATATTGAGGCAGAAGCAAGAGTTAGGTCAGCCTATTCAATTTTCCCACCCTTGATTCGAAATTCTGAATATTGTTTAGGATCATGACTTTGATATACCTTGTGGATTGTCATTATTCTATTTTCAATAGTTACCCACCACGCCTAATGGCCTCGGAAATGGTAGGAGATATGTCATCTTCTGATGAAGCATATGCCGCTACAGATCCTCTCGTTTGCGAAGGGTTTTTGTTAGGGACAAATGAAGAACCACGAGCTGCCCTGGCAACCTCGATGGAGTGGCTAATGGGAGATGAATGGAATCCGGTTCACCATCATGGACTTTCAACTCTTAATTTGTTCACATTCCTCAATTGTAAACATAACCCCAGATTTTGAAGGCACCTTGCTGACTTTATTAGCATTGAACGCCACTATGTTCTTACTTAAATCAAACTCTCTCTGGATATACAACTCTGGTCGGATCACTCAAGCCCTCGATCGATGGAAAATTCTTTGGGATAATCACCTGAAACATGTCGGACCAGATTTCACGAGATCTGGATTCTTTAAAAATTCACTGGAATTTTGGCAACTTGCTAAATTGGTTCTAAGAACTGAGAGAAGCTCTGGCCAGATGAGCCTGAACAATGCACCCGAGATAGACAATGATTCGATGGTAGGAATTAATGCACTCATGGACAAATTTCAAGGGGTTAGTATCTCTTGATATATGTTGCAGATCACTACACATGATATGGTGTCAATGGTTTGAATTACGGCCCATTATCTGATGAAGACTTTCTATTCTTGAATTCGTTGGGAAGACTCACGTTACTAGGAACGAAACCATTTTGAAATAATGAATACATTCAAATTATTAAAACACACCCTGAGATAGCTTAAACCTAGTCTGCTAGTTTGGACTGTTCAACATATCTTCAGCTCAACTCTACCAAAACAGGGGTAATGGCAGTAATATAATTATATGTTTTATACTTTTTCAAAACCACATGGATAGGCTACAGAGGATTGTATTTTATATTAGTCGGGATTTGGATTTGAAGATAAAGAACTGTGAGAATTTGCGTGCAACTTAAATCATTGGTTCCAAAGCTCCCCTTCCACTGATCTTGATTTCGTCCATTTGTCGAACAAGACTTTCCTTTCCCTGGGTTTCTGTGGCTTCAACCCAGTTACCATGTACTTGAGCTTTGATATGAAACGGCAGCTCAATAACGGCAATTGCCTTCTCAAAATCTCTTGTATCAATTACGACCAAATCGCACCGATTGGCAATCCTTTTCTCTATCATCGCCACCACCCACCCATCACCTTCTTTTGCATCTTTTGATCGAGGAATAAAAACTGGCTCTTGAACATGTGAGTCTTCCCCTGCATAAAAGTATCTCGTTTCGTTCGTTCTGTTACTATGCATTGCCAGACCGTTAAGTCCTTGATAGATATTATTTTTCCTGTCACTTTCTTCGGGGATAAAGACATCCAAGAATACCCACTCGTATTCCTTCGTCATGAATCTCTCATCGATCCTCGGAAATTCACAAGGAATGTCCAAAACCATCAATGGGACTGGTATCTTGCTTCCACTGAGTTGGTTCAAGTCAAATTCCCAACGCACAAAATCCCCCTTTGTATCCGGACTTGGCATCCGTCCATCTTCGGGTGGAAAAAACGGAAACGCGTTATCATGTACTCTCGAAGTCTCCATATACAACTTACCATCTTTTCCTTCCCAGGCTCCAGCTGTATGAACAGGCATACAATTCTTCCACTCATAATACCTAGTCTCCCCTTTCTTCCACCCTCCCGGCAACGGCGTCGATCTCCTTCTCGGGACAATAATAAATGTAGCAGGTTTCTCATAATCCCACGCCCAATGCTGACCACCTTTCTTCATCCTCTCAATATCCGCTTCAAAGCACCAACATACAAGAATCAGCCAATTCTCTGTGATAGCACAATCGTGAATAAATGCACACCACGGGCTTTGCAACCACAACTCCTCCACCTTTTTCCCCATCTTATCAAGTGTATACGTTACCACATCTAACGTCGCCAACCCCTTTGCCTCATACCCAAAAACAACCAGTTCCTCTGTAAAGGGATCAACCTTCGGATGCCCTGTAAAGGTCTTCGACTTCACCCCCTCACTCCCAAAAGGATCATACCCCACCGTCTCTAACGTATCCCCATCAACCTCATACGGCAACGCCGCCTCCTTCAACCCCAACAGCTTCCCAGCCCACATCACCAAATTCGTATTCGCAGTACTATCCACCGCAGCCCGCACACATGGATGATGCGTATATGGATTCCGATACAAGCCAAATAAGGCCCTCTGGGCCCGTCGCTCGAGCTTGTACCGCTCTGTCTCTATATACCGCAGTTTCATATCGACGACGCCGTGATGGAAGCGGAAGGCAGATATATGGCCATCGCCGTCTAGGGGGATGTTTTGGGGGTGCGGGGGCACGAATGGGTCACATGTTATGCGGTAGAATGTTCCATTTATTTCTGGGGGGATGGTACCTAGGATGGCAAGGGAGCCTATTTCGCCTTCGAGGCGGCAGGGGAGGTTGGAGCCTGCGAGGTCATGGGTTTTGGGCCAGTTGGAGGTTAGAGATTTGGTGTTAGCGGGGATAGAGGTGGCTTTTAGGGGAGAGGTGATTTTGGAAGGTTGGGTGGGGAGAGCTGTTGTGGATGATGAGGAGTCATTTGGGGTTGTCATTTTTGTTTTGGGTGGTGGGTGGGTAGTTGTATCAAATGGTTGGAGGTTGAGTGGAAATAATTGCTGCGTTGATAATGAGCTCGATGAGGAGATTAGCTGCAGATTGAGATACTGGCGACTTCATATATACATTACCAGCTCAACATAGCCCAGAGCACCAACTGCCGTATGTATATCCCGCCGTTCGATTCCGAATACTCGTATATGTCCCCCTCCAACAATAACAACTTGCAATATCCATTCCCAGAAATTCTTACGAAAAACATACGGAAATTTCCCTCATCGCATATACTCGACACGACTATCCAGCCCTATCCAATACCAATGCCTAGACTACCAACACATACCGCGAAACGATAGCTCTAGCAAAGCTCTTAGTGGTGAAAATTTACCTCCCCTGTTCCTTGATCCACTCACCAATACCCCATACTCCTCCTCGTCTAGCCTTCTCCCGTAGCTCCCGAAATAGCCGGTCTGTGGGGATGCACAGTGCTGGATTTGGAGATGGTGGATTGTATTGCCAAACTTAGTTTTGGTGTTTCGAATTATTGCGCAGCACTGTTTACCCGGTGTTTGTGGTGTGTCGGTACTTGGATCTATGTACTGTGGGAATTATTCGTGGGAATTGAGGGTGGCGCCTTGGTCTTTTTGTTTGGGAGGTTGATTGGTGGTTTGATGGGTCTTTTGAAGGGATGTTTGGTGGAGCAATTGCAATGGCTAATGGTTGTACCATGAATCATCCTGGACCTGGGATTTACGATATGGGATCTTGTGGCTGATAACCTATTTAGATGATTCCCGCATCCAAGGCATGTCAAGTTAAGTCTGGATTCGGCTTCGAAACGTCTAGGGGCTAAGGCATGTGAGGATCCAGGATCGGGGATTTCCCACATGCTTCGGGTTTGGCCGTGCGCTAGTTCTCCTGGTACTACAACTACCGTATTGGAACGTGGGAGTGTATCCTTATGGACGCACCTGCTTTGCTAAAAACGAGTCGTCGGACTGGAACTCCATAGTCCGTAACTTCTCCACCTGCATGCAACTCATCGTGATGTTTGGGTTTCTTGATACGAGTCAAAATCTTGATTTCTTCTTCGTGGCGATATGGAGTTGACACTCTGATGTTCGGATGAATGGACTTGAGCTTAGATTAGAGCAGAGATGCTTGTTTAGTCAACGGCCATTGGGCGTCAATCTCTCTATTCTTTTCCCACTGGAAAATTGCGGCCGTTTCGTGGTCCACAACCGTTAGTTGTGCGTTAAACTTATTGAAAACAATTGAGTGTTTTGTGGAGGAGGTCCGAGAGAGGTAATCGAGATCCAGCCATAAAGTTCTGGAGAAATCTGGAATATACATAGAAACTCCCGCGGTAGCAAGAACCTCTATTGAAGTTGTCATGACATTCACAAAGGCCGAAATGAAAGCCCGTCCACCTATACTCAACCGAGTAGTCATAACCCGTCCAACTGGATATATATCTGGGGATTCCTTCGGGATATCCATGTTCAAGTCTAAGCCATTCTTCAAAAACAGCTTCATAATACCAACCTGGCCCACCCGGGAGGCTTGAACAAAAGCAAGATAGACATCGAGGCTATCGAGTTTAGTACCGTTGTCAAGCAGGACCTGGACTACTTCTTCGTGGCCTTGAGTGCAGGCGATTTGTAATGATGATATTGGTTCTGTATATCCGGAAATATTAGTTATCCTATGGCGTAGTGTATCGTGCTTCACTTTACTGTCGAGTAATATCCGGATGACCCTATGATGACCGTGAATAGAGGCGAGTTCAACGGGGGATAAGCCATCTGTTGCATCGAAAATTTCCCACCCATCAAGATAATGATAAATCTCCTTGATATCAATATCAATGTCAGTCTTTAGCATCAATGTCGCGAATGCTTCACAGCCAGAGTAACATGCTTGTTTGTACATTTGCTGGCGAAAACAAAGATGATTCCGGAGCCAATATTGACACTTTGTATCTTGGGGTATCATTTCTAGTAAAAATTGGGCAATTTTCTCGTGTCTACTTCTCAACGCGCCGAATATTGCAAAAATATAATCGGCGCAATTGATTTTTGAAATATAATCCTCGCTCAACAGTGCTTGAACAACACAAAAATGGCCTTCTCTTGAGGCTATTTGCAAAACAGATCCTTGGGAGGGCACGAGTATAGCCGCGTCGACTCTGAAATTGAACAAAAACCCATCTTGGATGATAGTCGGATCAGCGCCCATAGCCAGAAGAAGGTTTATGAATTCAATGCATCCGAAAAGTGCGGACAGGTGAAAAAGGCTACCGAAGTATTTGGTTTTCTTGTTAATATCGATGTTTGGATGTGCAGATAACAGGGACTTGAAGATATCAATATCGCCAGCCACTATAGCTGCGCCTAATTTATTGTGAACATCATTTTCATCAGACACAGAAAAAGGATGGGAATCGAGGCTTCCATCACTTTTCATCATAGCTCGATGATGAACATTAGAATCAAACCCAAGTGATCTCTCGAGAAACCCAAGCGATCCGTCATCTGACCAGTATAGATTGCTGGCTACCGTTTCGCATATTTGAAACGAGAATAGGTCTACGTGGGTATCTATTTTCGAGCTATGCTCATACACATAGTGAATCGCTTTGTCTATTGACGAAAGGATACGATGCCGAGGTTCCTTTTTGAGCTTGGCATAAATAAGACGTGCCATCATTCGGGCACTCATGTGCTTTCCTTGAAGGAGTAGACCAGCGATGAATCTATTGACTGGTCCTGACGGCCATACATCACTTGTATAGCTCTGTTGGAAGGCATCTAGGATTTCCTCGTTGAATTTCTCTGGTTATATCGTTAGTATTGAATTGAGAAATTGGATGTTACTCTTGTGAGTAGCTTACTGGAGATAGTTCGAACTTTAAAGGCTTCAATGGGGCCAAGGGTGTCTAAGATTTGATTGAAGATAAGACGAACCACCTCTTGGGGAAGGTTATAGAGGAGTATGTCGGGTATCAAAGACGACTTCATGATGGAAAGGCTCTCATCCAAACTCATCTTATTGTTGGGTCTGCTGGACGAGAGATTTCTATCTATGATGCAAACTCGGGTGAGATTTATGTCTATATGTCTAGGTAAGTAAGAGCATGAAATTTGGCTTTTAGAAGTATTCCTTGTATATTGACCAGATAATTGTATATTCGAGATCGAATGAAGAGGAAATCGAAATTTACAAGAAGATATTACTATAGAGATACCGGGTGAGTGAGTGGCCTCCAACTGTTAGAAAAGTGTATATCTAAAAGAATGAATTGCTCGAGTCCATGTTTAGCGAAAGATAGGGCATGCTATATTAGCTAGTTATGAGTTATTAGTTAGTTGTCCTGCCAAGAGTAGTTCAGTCAGTCCATGATGACGTGAGCTATAACATTAGCTCACTATGTACCATGAGCTTGTCATAACCAGTGTAGAGATATCTGGTCTGGCCTCGAGAAGATAGATTGAACATTCCGGTCACATATAGAAAGAATTCAATATCAAATCAACTAAGTTTCATTCAACTTCAATTCTTCTTTTCATATTAATTTCAATATACGTTACATTGATATAACACAGTTTTCAAATTATAAGAATGAATTTGGTTTTCATCTAGAAAAGGTGTCTTTATGATGTTCATCCTGATTTATGTTCGGGTTTACTCGGGGTTGGGAGTATATCTATCATCTACACGAGTAGGTTCACGCGTATTGAGTCATGACAGACGGAAAAGACTAAAGTGTTACAATTGAAACGTGGAAAGAACGAGATACATCAGACGAAAAGTAAGTGAATCAAGTATCACAATAGAATCCACGGTACAGTGTTCACAAATGATAAGTAGGAATACTTCCTTGCTCCCTTTTCTCATCTCGAATTCTTGAAGTGCTTTGAGAAATGTTACGACCATGAAGTTACCTGCAAACATTAACAATAGGTATGCCTACCTATCCGGTATTCTCATATTTTCCATTTCTTTCTATATCTTTTTCCTCAGCTCTTATAATCTCTCTTCGCATGTCATCGGGCAAAACTACTTCGAGAATACATCCCACACCTCCACGGTAAGCGATGATATCTTTGATTTCCCACCCGTCGATTCCCACGCTCTTCAGATGGTATGCGAAACTACTCAATGGAACCCAGAAATTGTATTTACATGCGACAATTCGGTGGGTGGAGTGGGCAATATACGAAATTCGATACTCAATTGTGTGCGTTATGCTATATCCGCAGGGGCGAGTATGGTTGTACCAAGAATAATTGTGAGAAATGCGAAGGATATATCAAAGATTAGGACGGGGGAAAGGGCTGGTATGGATTATATGTTTGATGTGCAACATTTTGTTGATTCTCTCAAAATATCCTGTCCGCAGTTGGTGCTCTATCGATATGTAGATGCGGTTCCAAATCGAGCCCGCGGAAGTGGCCCTGTTGCATTGTTGCCCGAAAGTTTGGTGTCTGAGGAAATCCCGAAGACAGGCTTGCGGAATCCAGAGGCTTGGAGAGGAAAGTTTTTGGAATGGATGAAAGGATGGTCTGGGTTGGTAGCTGCTACGATGGAGACGCCAGTTATGGTGGATCTTGGGAGATCATACCTTCAATACCCGATATATTCTGACGGAGATGAATTTGTACTTTCTTTTGGTGGTATCTTAAAATTCCGAAAGGATGTCAGGACTCTTGCTACCAAGGCTGTTCATAATCTGTTGTCAACGTACAACATGTCTAGAAATATCTCACAGCCAATCCTTCCGAACACATTCTTTGGTGCACATTTAAGGACAGAGATAGACGCAGTAAAAGCTTGGCCAGCAGATGACTGGATTTATCAACGTTACGAAGTACAATCCCAACGATACATGAAAAAACTGGCTGAAACAAACCTTACCTTAATCTACGTAGCATCGGGAAACAGGACAGAAATTTCCAGATTCTCGCGAGATGCAGCGGCATATAATCTCACCACAAAGTTCATGTTACTTGATTTCAAAGATCGGGAATATATGAATACATTAGCTTGGGATCAACAAGGACTAGTTGATTTTCTCGTCATGACGAAGAGCTCGAGTTTCGTTGGAATCGGTCATTCGAGTTTCGCGTGGAATATTGCTCTGAAGAGACATACATTTTCTCAAAGAAAGGAGGGGTATCTAGATGGGCCTGAGATATTGAGTGATGAGTTGAGTGAGGTTTATGGGAAACCGCATGCGTATCCGGAATACGCGACTTGTTTGTGGCCTTGAGAGTGTGTTTGGTAGTGATGATTTGTGCGATAGGAGTTTGGTGTTTGGAATAGGAAACAAAGAATACGTCTACGTTTGATTTTTGAGTCTTGAGAATGATACACATAAAGCCAAAGAAATGATAAAATCACCATAACTGGGGAAATTTTCTGAAGTCCTGGCTGAATTTTGCAAAATTGTTGTATTTGCGCTACCTAGATACGATAGGTAAAGCCATCAGAGTAAATGCCGAAAACAAGCGATGTATAGATTTGAAGAGTTAATTTCTTGTAAATCGCCTATTCCTTTTACCTCCTTATACCATTTTCCTTGTGTACCTTTGCCTAGATATATACACTCAACGTTTCAGTCGATTGTGCCAAAATATCCATGTGAAGATCAGTGTCAATATTGCAGAGCCTACATATCAAGGAAAAAACTTTTATTTAACTTTCTAATGAGAACGATGATCACTACCAAGTACTGCTACCACCCGAGCGGTCGACACCTTTGCCTTTATTAATATATCTAATACCTCTATCTTCATTGTTAACACCCGAGCGGTCGACACCTTTGCCCTTACCAATATATGTAACACCGCCATTGTCACTGCCAGCATCTTGTTCGAAGGGTGGGTAATAGGTAGCTGTGCGATCAACGCCCTTACCCTTCTCCTGGGCTATGGGAGTGGCAGGAACTCGAGGTACTGCTTGCGCAGAGCTTTGTCCCAAAGTACGATGCATCGGGTCATATAGTTTTTCTCTAGGAATCTCTCTCGTATGACCTTCAAAAGTTTCACGAACCGGGTCATAGAGTCCCCCGCGATCAGGGAATAGTCTTTTCCTGATTTCCTCTGCCCAAGTAGCAAAGTTCTCGTCATATTCCGGAAGAACTTTGCCGGAAGCTATGATTCTATCCTCAATTACTGGCCACTGTGTAGATCCAGCGTTTTTGTGTTGATATGCTTGCCAATCTTGTTGGTTGTTGCGCTCTTCGAGGGTGACCAATCTGCTGGGAGGGCTTGTCATCATCGTTTTGTCCTCCGGTATCACCTGCGGTGTCCCTTTGGTATATGTCACCCAGTAAGTTACGTTGTCGTACTTCAAGTTCCTAGCGTACCATAACCAGGCGGGATTGCTGTTGTCGTTTGATAGGTGATACACGTCTGGAATAAGTGTTTGTGGATGTTGGATATGTGGAGCATCAAGGTCCATGATAGTATCAGCGCCTCTGAAAATCTGTTCCAAATTTCCGGTGGGATAAGGGAAATAATTGGGGTCATCGGAGTTAGACATGTTGTATGATTGGAGATCTTAGGATAGTACCGAGGGGGGGTTGAGGTTGATAATAGTTGATGATACCTTTTTGGAGAGAAATTGGAGGCTGTGTTGGATGGGTATCAATCAAGATACAGGATATCTGTAGACAGGTGCTGTGGGCTCAAGATTCATGGCTTTGATAGGAGATGATACCACGTGAGTTGATCTCGTTGACTTGGATCTCGCTCACTTAGATAAGTGGAGGAGAGAGGGTAAAATGGAAAGGATATGGGAAAGGCAGAGTATGGCAAGAGTAGCGGTAAGTATAGATAGAAGGAGGTGGATTTTAATGGAGTTGAACTTCTTATTGTGATATTTTTCAACTTTGAGTTGATTGCAAGATAATGTGGGTGAAGAAAGAACTGAACAGAGAAGGAATCTCGAAACCTTTAAAAGAAAAAGGTGAGACTTCTAAGGCATGAACAGTGATAATAGTACGTCCAATTCGAGTCTTTCAGAAGGCCGAATGTGTCTAGTATGGCTTTCTATGTCATGAGAATGGTAATACGGATAAGAAATGGAAGTGCTGATGATAAAAATCAGCCATAAAAACCGTAGGAGGCTGGTTATATGAGTGGAAGCAAGTAAATTCACCAAGTCTTGCAATCATGTAGAAAAGTGCCAGTCATTTATGATGCTTCTAAAGCACCAAAAGTAACAATGAATTCCTAAATGATTGTCTTCAACAAGGTCAAAGGTGTTGAGTATGACTATGCATTCAATAAATGACCGAGAGCGATAATAGCCTGCCAAATAACAATCATACTGAAGGTCTGACATATTGAATATAGATACAAATCCAATGAATGGTATGATCAAAGTACAGACCTTATTAGTAATTAATGAAAGATAGCAATTATTCGTGAGATGATGTATACTGAACACAGATATGAATCTCACGAATGGTACGATATGGGTAGAAAATGGAGTCACTGGTGAGAGATTTGACTCATCTGAACTTCGAAGCGCCAAGAACAAAATAATTAACTTGGAGTTATTTCAGAGTTTCCATTTGTAAATCCCATCTGTAACGTATGACTGAGCATTGGGTGAATGATATGGTAACCAGGGCCACTTGGTGGTGAATAGACACGCCAATTCATTTGTTTTGAATAAAGGGGTCAATGGGTGTCAGCTGGCAGATTTATACATCATGTATAAAGTAGTCCATACATCCACTGATTCAAAAGGATTTTGGACATATACCAAAAGCTCATGGCCAACAACCAGCTTTTAACATTCTAGGAAGATTCACCTTGTCTTTCACTTGAATGCTTCAGAATATCAAGATCCGCAGAACATAAACACACCCTTCTATTCTTAAGAGTTATTGGAGTGGCATATTAAAAATTGACTTTATGTCTCCAGTCCTAGATTTTGTTGCCTGAAGTACATAGTACAGTGGTAAGTATACAAATCTATCAAACTTCAACAATTTCGTCATACTGAGGTGTTTTCCATGAGGGCATATGCTTTTTTTCGGTATTCGCGCCATGATACGGACATTTTGAAGAAGAAAATTATGCGTGCCATGAAGAAGCTCCGAATTTCTTGTTGGGTTCCCTCACAAACTGCGTTTTCCCAGTACAGATTTTTCTTCAGAGCTTGGGCTGTGTTTCGTATGAGCGCATAGGGGTAAACGAAAATAAACTACATTAGAATGGACAGAAATATTGGCAGATACACAGTCAGACATCAAGCATTAAAGAAAATCATTATGGCATTGGGAACAACTAGAATACAAAGGGCGATGAGACACTTCGTTTGATTCTTTTGACATTCAATAAACCTATATGTTTCTCGTTAAGCTCAGTGAAAAGGACTTTCTTTCATCGCCGTGCGGGAAAAGGATGCAAAGTACCATGGAAACATACAGCTACAGAAGCTATAAAGCCATACGCCGATAAGAACAAAGATTGGGAAGCCTACTATCGAGCATAGCGGAAGTTTCTTTGGAAATCGACAATTTCCCATCTGCAACAAGGCAAAAGGTTTGTTTCATTCATCAATATAAGGCCACTATGTCTAATCTACGCCTCATGGTTTATTCTTCCTTGCTATAACCAGAGCGCCCCAGCTTGTGTTACGAATTCATGAAGCCTGGTACTTGTACGCCGCCATCCTAGGACTTCCTAGCAAAGACCAGTCAACAGGCCGCAGGACTTTATAGAAGAAACAGAGAAAGAAAACCGGAACAACCATGGTGGACTCCAATAATAAGGTACCTACGAATCCTTGCATCCAGTGATGATGGATCTAGTGATTAAAATTGGTGTTGCAGAATGATTCCACTGGAATTCTCGCCAAAGACTCTAATAAGATCCGTCAACTTGATGAAGTTCATACTCAGTTGATGATTGACTACGCCGAATGAAGGATCATTTATCTTCTCCGAGAGGAATGCAAGGAGGTAATGGCGGAAATACAATTGCTCTTCGATACCGCACCACAATCTTTAGTTGAAGAGGTAGACATAGCTTTAAGCCAGGCAGCATATACGCATGATTTGACTCGCTGCTGGCAACGTCACGAAAGGTTTCTTACTACTCCGGCTGAAATTCACAAAACGAAGAGATCAGCTGTAACTATGGCACTGAGTATTGCAGTCAAGGATGCCATTCGAGTATTCGAATTGGTTGAGGACGTCCGAAAGCAACTCATTTTTGTAAGACCAGAAGATTTGGATGAGGCTAGCTGGAACATATGCCTATACGATATCAAGACACACTACAGAATTGTCAAACTTCATTGGCAACGCTTCGGTTTTCTTATTCGGGCTGAACGGGAGATAATTCAGCAATACAATGAGAGACTTGAATTGCTTCAGAAACGAGATTGGGTCAAACTTGAGGATGAATTAATAGAGGAACACAAGGGGAAGCGGGAAAATTTGGTGGAAGAGATGATTGAGTTGGAGAGAAAGATATGTATCATCCATGGCAAATGTGATTGTGCTTTGAATGGAGTGGATAGTAAGAGGTCTCGAGAGGTTCATTTGTGTCGTGTAGAGGGCTTCCTAGATGGAGAGGATTTCTGGAAAAAAATCAGGGGGTTCAACAATAAGCTTATGGAGGAATTCGAAATGGGAATGAAGAAGTAAGAATTGGTAGGCGCTGCGATACTTCAATTGTGTAGGCATATCTGAATCATTGGTCATAACTTTGCAGCGTCGAGGTATCACCTCTTGAACTGCAGCTGTTAGATCTAGATAGCATGAAGTGGGTGATGGTTGATGATTGATGGTTGATCGTTCATGGATAATAAAATATTTAGGATCAGAGTTTCGACAATGGCAGTATCAATATATAGAACCCTAGCCGTTGACTGTTATTTTTCAATATACGAGTAATGATGATGGTGATGATTCAATTCCAAGAGAAGTAGAAGAGAAGTGGAATAGAAGCTGCCCAGGTGATTGTATTATTAAGCCATGGCCACCATATCCGAGCACGTGCCAAGCTAGAAGCTACTGTACAATACGGAATAGAGGTCTTCTGTGGCTTCAAAGTGTGGCGAAAAAGGCCGAAAAAGGCTAAATAAGAGTGGCACTAGCTTCTTTATAGTTTGAAGCTTAAGCCGAGGTTTAACAGGGTCCGATAACATTATTATTAATGAATAAAGAAATGAAATGTTTTGATTGGATGATACAATCTTAATATGACAATCAATACTGTAGTTACCTACTAGGGTATTTATTGAGCGGCACGGAGACGGAGATACTTTTTTCCAAGTTTCATAATCTTATTTCATGTACATGTCACATGTTTGACTTATGTTCTCAAGCTTAAGCTTATGTTATGCCGCATATCTATTTTTTGCTTACTCTCCTTCCATATTTGTCAATTTTGGGACCGGGTTGTTCTTGTCGTTCTTTGTTTATGTAAATCTGACTAACCTCATATAGATATGGAATGGAATTTTCGATGAATGTTTGTTTTTCAGTCGGCCGCGGTCTGTTCTTCTGATTCTACTCGCGATCGAGTATATCTCTGCTTATGCATGCCTCTTGTTTTTGGATTCTCTCTCTCTCTCTCTTCCTCTTCTTCTCTTGGTAGATCTAAGTCTTGTAATCTATTGCTCAATCTATATATTACACCATAATCCATTCATTTAGTACCTAGTACTTGCATCCCACCGTCTATCTTGGCCGTGATAATCATCTGCATCTCACTTAACACAGCCTCCCCTCGAACTTGCTTGGCTTCTTGGATCATTGTTCCTACACTTCTGGTTGGCTACAAACAACGAGACTATTCACATTCACTTGACGGTCATGATATAAAGTGGTTCTCAAGCTGTGGCCATAAAACCGTACGAATCGAAACACCTCTGCACATTGTCATACATATACAGGTATGATCTAGGGTACATCCATCTGATTCTTCGACAAAAAGGCTTCAATCGCCACTATGGGGTTGCTCCGCCAGATACGCACCTTGACGGGGAAAAATCTTCTCATCACCCTCAATCGACATGCTTTTAGCACGTTTATACGCGCATTTATCCTCCCGGTGGCGTTGATCGTATTTCTCAGTTATGCCAGGAATTTGTTCATACCTCCCTCAACTTATGGAATCGGTTCAAGCCATACAATTCGATCGTTAGCAGAAGGGCTTAATGCTGCGACCGGCGGACGGAACACTTTAGCATTTGTGAACAATGGTTTGACAGGGGGAGATATTGATGATGTTATTGCTGGGTTGGCTTCGCAGGCCGAGGCTGTTGGTGCAAAGGTGCAACGTTTAACGACTGAGGCTGACCTACTAAATGTCTGCAAAAGTAGCCTAAGAGGAGCAACATCCTGTTACGGGGCCATTGTTTTCCAATCTTCGCCCTCGGAAGGCGCAGGAGGAATATGGAACTACACTATGCGAGCAGATGGCGCATTTGGTACGAAGATTGACGTTACAAAGGATACGAACGATGCAGAGCTCTTCCTCTTGCCACTACAGCGCGCTGTTGATTTTGAAATCGCCTCAAGAAATAGTTCCATTAATCAAAATGCTTTGCCAACCATCGTTCACGAATATCCATATACCAGCCAGACTCAGAAACAACGCGAGACAGCAATTAGAACAAACTATCAAACAGCCATTATCAACATCCTCGGTGTCGCTTTCTTGATTGGTATGGTTGGCGTTACATATCATCTGACTGGCTTCATTGCTTCCGAGAGGGAACTTGGAATGTCGCAACTCTTAGAGGCTATGATGCCCAATTTGCGAAGATGGGAACCTCAAGTAGCTAGGATACTCTCATACCATCTGGCTTTCGATCTCATTTACTTACCAGGATGGATTATTATGGCTATAGTTTTAGGGTTGGGAGTCTTTGCTCAAACTTCTATGGCGATTGTCATCATATATCACGTTTTAGCTGGTCTTTCTCTTACATCATTCTCTATTCTTGGCGCTGCATTTTTCAAAAAAGCCCAACTTAGCGGTATCAGTCTCGCAATCATCACACTCCTACTTGGTGTCCTTACCCAAGTCATTGACAAAACAAACTCTGGAACTGTGGCAATCTTAAGTTTACTTTTTGTTCCATGCAATTACGTATTTTTCCTTGTTTTCATGGCTCGGTATGAAAGGCAAAACATTGGCACTGATCTTGTACGATCCGCGCCGAATAACCCATGGCCACTACCAGGAATTGCTTTATGGGTGTTCTTGATCATTCAAATATTTGTCTACCCAATACTTGGGGCTTTGGTCGAACGCTACCTCTTCGGCACAACTTCTAAGGGTCGCTCGGTGGTTGGTCAAGGCTCACAAAAGCATGCACAATCACTTGGGTCTAACACCTTGGAGACTGTCCGATTGCAGAATTTCACAAAGCATTACCGACCAAATTGGTTTCGACTCAAGACTGCAGGATTTACAAAGATTCCGAAGGCTACTGTTGTCGCTGTCAATGATCTAAGTTTGAGCGCTAGTAAAGGTCAAATTCTTGTACTTCTTGGGGCTAATGGGTCTGGAAAAAGTACTACCCTAGACGCGATTGCAGGATTGAATACGGTTACTAGTGGAAATATCACAGTTGATGGAACGGGAGGACTGGGAATCGCTCCACAGAAGAACGTTCTTTGGAATGAGCTTACAGTAGAGGAGCATATTCATATCTTCAATAGTCTTAAATCCACAGGTCCGCGGGACAGTAAAGCAGCTCTCAAAGAATTGATTGTAGCAATTGATTTAGACCGAAAGATTAACGCAAAGTCTAAAACTCTATCTGGTGGTCAAAAGCGAAAGCTCCAGCTAGGAATGATGTTCACTGGTGGAAGCTCAGTGTGTTGTGTAGACGAAGTAAGCAGTGGGCTAGATCCTCTAAGTAGGAGAAAGATCTGGGACATTCTTCTAGCCGAAAGAGGTGAACGAACAATTATCTTGACAACACATTTCCTTGATGAAGCCGATCTTTTGGCGGATCGCATTGCAATATTGTCCAAGGGTACCCTTCGAGCGGAAGGCTCTTCTGTAGAGTTGAAAGAGAAGTTGGGCGGCGGCTATCGCATCAACCTTCCTACCGGCCACGAACATAAAGAACCTCCTCAGATTGAAGGTATAAATCAAAACTCGTCGTTTGGTCAAATGACCTATGTAGCACCAACCTCTAAACATGCCGCTCAAGTTATCAAGCGTCTCGAACAAGATAATATCACAGAATACCAGTTGTCTGGTCCTACAATTGAGGATGTGTTCTTACAGCTAGCGGATGAGATACGAGCCGAAAGTGATGAGAGTCTTATCCTCCAAAATTTGTCATTTGATAATGATCAATTACGAAAAGAGAAGGAACCTGCCACAAAACTCGCAATGGTCAGCGCCCACGAGCGTCCAGCACTGGAACTTTATACGGGTCAAAACATTGGATTCTTCCGTCAATCCTGGGTCTTGTTTAGAAAGAGACTCACTGTTCTCCGACGAAACTACTTGCCATACATTGCCGCTCTCTTGGTGCCAATCATTGCAGCTGGTCTTGTAACACTTTTTCTCAAAGGGTATAATGGTGCTGGCTGTACACCAACTGATAGAATTTCAGTTTCTGCATCGGAAAATCTTTTTGCTGTTGGAAGGTATGATCTGGTTGTTGGCCCATCCTCACGGTTCAATACGGAAGTGCTTACATCGTTATTTGAACCTCTGTTGTTTGGACTATTTCCAACGCAAAACCAGATCCAGAATCACACTCATCTCGTAGATACCCTACCCCAGTTCAATAATTATATCAATCAAAACTTCGCCAATGTTACACCTTCAGGGTTCTTCCTTGATAATGGTGGTTCACAGACTACACTTGCATACAAAGGAAACGGTGATATCTATAATGCTGTCTGGGGACAGAATGTCATGGATATCATGCTCACAAATATAACTATTGCAACACAATACTCACAATTTGATATTCCATGGGCACCATCAACTGGCAAATCATTGCAGCTTGTCGTCTACTTTGGTCTGGCGATGTCTGCATACCCAGGATTCTTCTCTTTGTACCCAACAGTTGAAAGAACCAGGAATATTCGTGGCCTTCAATATTCAAACGGTGTTCGGTCACTTCCATTGTGGCTCTCGTATGTAGCCTTCGATTTTATCCTCGTTCTAGTATCGAGCGCATTGAGTGTCATAATTTTCGCTGCAGCATCTTCAGTCTGGTACCATGTGGGCTATCTGTTCATCGTATTTGTACTTTTTGGTTTGGCATCAATTTTACTATCATATGTTGTATCACTTTTCGCCAACACACAACTTTCCGCATTTGCATTCGCTGCGGCTGGACAAGCTGTCATGTTCCTCATATATCTAGTTGGATATTTGTGTACTTTGACTTACGCCCCAATAAACGAAATTGATTCAACACTCATCATTGTGCATTTCGTTATTAGTGTTTTCACACCAATGGGGAGTCTTATCAGGGCACTATTCGTCGCCTTGAATTTATTCTCTACTACATGCTCTGGTGAAGAATTGGCACCTTACCCCGGAGGAATCCTACAGTACGGCGGACCGATATTGTATCTCATCATTCAAATATTCGCTCTGTCTGCCATTCTCCTCTGGTATGATAGTGGTTCTGTAGTTGCTTGGTTCCGAAGACAACGAAAGTCCTCTGCTGCAGTCGCTGAGAATGAAATCCCTGCAGATGAAGAAACTGCAGAGGAACTCGTCCGAGTCAACTCGACAAATGATGGTCTTCGAGTTCTCCATCTTACCAAGAATTTTGGCTCTGTAACAGCAGTGGAAAATATGACATTTGGAATAAAGCGGGGGGAAGTTTTTGCACTCCTTGGTCCAAATGGTGCTGGAAAGTCTACCACTATATCCTTGATCCGTGGGGATATACAGCCAAGCAAGAATGGAGGAAACGTTTTTGTGGAGAATATTGAAATCAACAGACATCGAGCAGATGCTAGGGCTCATCTGGGTGTTTGTCCTCAGTTTGATGCTATGGATCAAATGACTGTCCTCGAGCACCTTGCATTTTATGCACGCGTTAGAGGCGTCCCAGATGTTGAACACAATGTTCAAGCTGTGCTTGAAGCTGTTGGTCTTCAAGCCTTCGCTTCCCGTATGGCGACCAAACTTTCCGGCGGCAACAAACGCAAGTTGTCCCTTGGAATTGCTTTAATCGGTAATCCAACTGTGCTCCTACTTGATGAGCCTTCATCCGGTATGGATGCGGCTGCTAAGAGAGTTATGTGGAAAACGCTCGCATCTGTTGTTCCGGGCCGTTCACTCTTACTTACGACTCATAGTATGGAGGAAGCTGATGCTTTAGCTCACCGTGCAGGTATCATGGCAAAAAGAATGTTGGCAATGGGGACCTCTGATCATTTGAGAAGCAAATTTGGCGGTGCATACTACATTCATCTGGTACTCAAAAGTGCTCCTCATACGACAGATAATGAGATATCAACCCTGCGAACTTGGATTGATAAAAATTTTCAGGATGCGGTGATCGAAGACAAAACTTTCCATGGCCAAATGCGATTTTCTGTTCCGGTTTCTAGCTATTCTTCAACAAAACTCGCCAAGAAAATGGATATGGAATCAGATGATGATGAGATCAGCAGCCTTGGAACTAGCAATTATGAGACCAAGTTACAAGATACGGGAATAGGCCCTCTTATAATGAAATTGGAAGATAATAGGGAATTTCTGGGATTGGAATATTATTCGGTTAGTCCTACTACGTTAGATCAAGTTTTCTTGACGATTGTTGGGAAACATAATGTTGAGGAGGAAAATTATGCTGCGCCTAATGAGAAAAAGTTGCTTGGAGATTTGATAAAGCTGGGGAGGGGAAAGAAGTAATATGTGGAGTGAGATAATAGGGGACGGCCATATAGGGTACACATGCAGCTTTTGTTCAAGATACCATACATACATACATAGTATACGCGATATGATTGCATGGATCGGAGTTTTATACACATAGATAATGATTGATTAATAATGCGATTCAAAGGTTCCTCATTCAAGTTTGGGTTGCTTCATTTCAATACTCTTTGTAATTTTTCACAATATTCCAAACATACCGAAATTCAGTTATCACACACGGGACGAGAAATCATGGAACCACAACATTCTGCGCATGTAAAGAAAGCATTGAAAAAGTAATTTTAAGTTCTAAACAACTTCTTTGATCTTTAATTTCGTCGAATGGAAGAGAGAGAACTAATATGTAAGGTAAAAGGCCCCAATACAAATAAATACAAATGAGTGTATAACATTCCTTCTCATGATGCCCGTTTTCAAAATCCTAATTTGCATCACACTACTCCAAATGATCCAAATAATCAAAACCGCATCATAAACCCGATCCAAAACAATGCTTAACAACTCCAGCGGTATCTCAAGCTCCACGCTGATTTCCTGCAAGTAAATTCACTCTATGGCCCGAGAAGGGGGAGTTTATGCTCCGTTTCCGTTGTAGGCGAGCTGGGGATGGGTGTATTAGCATTGAGGTTGGCTTGTGGTGTTGGGATGTAGAGATCTGGGGATAAACTCACCAAATTAAGACTTCCTGCCGCATTTCTCACAACATCTTTCGTGGCAAGATTCTTTAAGCGAGTTATGACGGCAGATGGGGTGGAAAGTTTCTCGAGGGAGATGAGATAGGCCGATAGGCCGGCTATATGGGGAGTTGCTTTTTGGGAGTCGTTAGCTTATTGTATTTTGGGGTGGATTGGGTTGGGTTTTGATGATGCGTTATGATGTGATAGTCAAGGGGGAAGAGTTGAGTAACTTTGGTTGACTGGACATACCCATACTTGTTCCGCTGATACTTTTACTGGAGTTCGCTCCGCCGATCCATGCACTGAGAACGTTGACACCTGGTGCAAAGATATCGAGAACAGGACCGTAGTTTGAGAAGGAGGCTCGGTTATCGTTCTTTGGGTGTGAGTGTTGGTTCAATCCATCAAAGTCTTCTCCCATTTCATGCAAACAAAGAATAGAAAAGCGCAAAAAGCAAAAAACAACATACAGAGTCAGTAGCCCCAGCCGTAACAGCATCCGGCTCACTAGCCGGAGAATGATTCCTCGCATCACTATTATCATTCCCCGCCGCCACCACAACGGTAATCCCCGCATCAACCGCACTCTTCACCGCCGAATTGGTCGCCCGCGAATACCCTCCCCCAAGACTCATACTGATAACCGAATTCCGGGGCGCATTTCGCGTAACCCATTGTATGCCCTCGATAATCCCCGAATTACTTCCGCTCCCATCGCGATCCAATACCTTGACACCAACTAGTCTAGCCGCCTTCGCCACCCCGTATGTTTTCCCTCCCACGGTTCCAGCACAATGTGTGCCATGGCCATTCTCATCGGTATCTGGGCTTCCCGGCACGAAATTCGCACCGAAGGTTGCTCGGGTCTCGAATTCGCTGTGTTGAGTGTAGATGCCCGTGTCGATTATGTAGACGGTGACTCCGGAGCCGGATGAGGAATCGTATATATAGCTCCCGTCTGATTTTGCCGAGCGGTGCGATAAGCGGGCGAGCCCGTAGGGGGACTGGCGTTGAGTGGTGAGGGTGGAGATGCTGAAGAGGGTGTTGGGTTCGATGTAGGCGATGTTGGGGTCTTGCAATATTTCTGAGATGAGGGATGGGGAGGTAGTGTTGAAGAGGAATCCTTTGAGGGATTGCATGTTGAATTGTGAGTTTATGGTGTGGGGTGTGCTGTTGTTGGTGGTGCGGCGGGCGATCAGGGATGTAATGCTGCTCATTTGGGTTGTCATCGTGACTGCTGTTATGTTGTTTTTGAAGACTATTATGTAACTATTGGGGATATTTTTTGCGAAGGTTTTAGTGTTGGCAGGTGCGGCGAATGATAGAGGCAACGCAATTATAAGTGTTAGGATGTGATTGAAAAACTTCATGTTTTCAGTTGCTTGATAAAGATATTCTAGATAGAAGGCAGATTGAAGTAGTGTTGATAGATGGATATGAGAGTGATAGTGGATAGGAGAGAGAGACGATGATGTATTTATATCCAAAGCACCTCATATAAAGGACAACTCAGTAATGCACCTTCGATGAACAGTGATAGTTGCATCTGTTGACTATTGAATGCAATAAGTCGACACTAATCGTTTCTATTGACTATTGAACGCATTTCTGTACAATCCAAGAGGGATCTTCAAAGGCTATCAAGAACACTAAGGACTTGGGGGTCCATACATTCAGAATGGACTCTTCCTTGTTGCTATGAGTCTCGTCAATATATCTGCTTATATCATCATCTCGCAGCTTTCAATCCACAAACTCGATCTCAACAGTTACCGATACTCAATTGTATAGACCAAGATAGTTGACTAAGAATGGGTTTACTTTGGAGGCTCCAATTAAGCTTCTACCCGTTGGAGTTAGAATAATCCCATCTACATGCATTGGCAGAAGACCTTACGGCTTTCGTAACTACCAAAACGCCAAATTCTTCAATAGATCACGATAAACTCCCATTGTCCACAAAGACTAACTTGACTGAGAAGTTCAAGAAAGATATGTATTTGGAAGTTCTTCAATAAACCGTGCGGCATGCACCCATCCGAACTCCACGCTTAATCTCCTGCCAAAAATTACAGCAATAACCCCATCATTCACTAACACAAAAATGCAGCACTATCTCACACCCCATTTCAAAGCTCCCTCAACCCCGCGATAACAACTGTAGTCTTCGTGCAACAGTGCTCGACCTCCTTTTGATGAAGCGAGGTAGACCCACAATAACCGTAGCGGTCACTAAGGACTTGTGGCGCTTCTGTACCGACCGAGGCATTCCAAATACCGTGCGCTTGTTACCATGAACGATAAAGATGCGGAGGGGAAATATAGCCGATGCTTAGGTGTTATCGAAATGTAGTGTACTTGTTGGTTATTTGGTGTTGCCGCGGATGAGTGTTACGTGCAAATGTTACATGATGGGGAATAAAATACATTGGTTGGGCAACTGCAAGGGTTCTTGCTAATATCAAATCACCAAATCACATAAGATATTTGCAGTGCCATGCCTATTCATCTCATATCTTGTGATAAGAACTCAACATCCCATTACATCCTTAGAAATGTATTTTGCATCTCCCCTACGATTACTAAACAATAGTAGGATAGCGTCGTAGTTATTTATCACATGTCAAGTCCAATTGATATTATTGAAAATATCCTCCATGATTGAATTCCAATAGTTCCTTTTACTAAAGGTAGTTTGGCAATATCATCATCACCGTTAATGCTTTGTGGCGATCATTCAGCAATGAAGATACTCACATCTCCGGAGAGGAAAAAGATGACTTGTCGTTCGATATTACTAAATTAAACTAAGCATCGCACTGACACTCAGATATCCAAAAGTTCAACGGCTTCAACCGTGTTGGGATGAAAGAAAACTTCTTCTGGAGCTACTCTCTCTCCAGGTCCAGTCCCGCATCTAGAAAGCTATACGGATTGGGGCCATTGAATCTTATTTGATATTCTTCGCACTATGCTTTCCCCAACATTTATTCAACTTCACATAACCGCCACGACATCATTCCATTCAATGGTGTATATTTCTAAACGGTCCATGCTCTAGAATCACAGCTGTGACTTCAGCGAATCTCCACTCGCCAGATGGTTTCTCAGAGACATTGAATCACGCATCGATGGAGTAAGAGCATTTCAAAATTGTTTATATATATCAATCTAGTGTTCATGGACGTAGATTGGCAAAAATGAATGCACAAACTCAAATATCATCACCATCTTTATCCTTTTCCTCTTCAAACCACACCCTTGGCCCATTTCCTAACATCCAACCCCGCAAAATTTGTCTTTACCTTTCCTACGACCTCACTTCCTCCAATCCTGAAACTTTCCGGGGGTCCCAGGTAACTTTGTCGTACTCCTCCCAGGTTGATTATCACTATGATTATATATGAGTAAGATGGTTTTACCACCAAAATAATATCACTTAGAAAAAGAACATCTGACTTACCCTTTTGAAAGACAACCCCCGGTTCAAACGCCCAGATCTTTAGAGTATGCACTCCTGTATTCTTCAATGCTGTATGACTAGTCGTCGTCGTATTCCCACTACTCTGCCCCCAAACCCCATCAACAACGGCACCTGCCCACCCCACCGGGAAAATTGCCGTCGAAACACTACTCGGCACAAACTGTATTATTTGCGGAGTTTCATCATCAATTGCGATGGCATATTTAAGTGTTCTCTCACGCCCGTTTTGATTTAAGGATGAGGAGATGTAGAGTGTGATGTTTGCAATGGGGGTAGGTGTAAAAGTATACAGGTTATAAAGAAGGACGGGGCCGTTGGTCGTGTTTTGTGTAGGTGCAAGAATAGGGTGTAGTGTTACGCCACAGGTGGTACGGCCAAGACCTGGAAGCGTGATGTACGATACACCATTTACAGAGGTGGAGGAGGAAGTGTGATCTGCCTCGATAGATAGATGGCCATCGGATTCTACGAAGCCGTTGGAGAAGTTTTTAGGGACGATTGCGTTGTTTACGGGGAGTAAGACGGAGGGGGGTCCATAGTTTCCCCATTGGCCATCTTCGCAAGAGGAGGTTATGAGAAGTGTTACGACTGTACTGTTCGGGGCTGTAGGTGCGGATGGCCAGTCGACAGATACGTATATTCGGGTGTCGGTGCCATTTGATCCACCAGTTATACCTGATTTTTGGGATAAATGAACATAAGATTGAGAAGCGTTGATAGTCCACCTACATCCAAGGAGTCCGCGAGCAAATATATCGACATAACGAGTTTGTGGTCCATATGGGTCCATGGGAGGTAGAGTTAATACTTCTGAAGAAAGGGTGTGATAATTGTCGTCTCCAGATACTGTGGCGTTTGAACCATCAATTCCAACACCTATGTTTCCTGCCAAAGAAGTTTCGAGAGCTTGGACATATGACATGGGAGGAAGAGCGTTGCGCATAGGCTGTTGCCAATAATCGTAACCAAGGTGGGTTTCTGTTAACTGTAAGCATCTTGTCACGATGATAGATTATGGGGAAAGGTGTAGGAACAAAACTCACGGTCCAGAAAGTGGTTCCACTTCCCATCAAGCAAATTATGATATCTTTGCGTCAAGGTATGATCCTTCTTGAAGGAACCCAAAACCTCTTGGAAAATCTCGTTTGCAGCATTTCTTTTCTGCTCTGTATAATGTGCATTCTTCCCTGCACCAATATGGATCTGATTTACAACCTGTCCTCCAAGTACCGGTTGTAAGATCATCTCATAATAAGCCGGTTTCCAATCATCCTCCAATTTATCGTAAACCGCTTGGGATTTCTGGGCCAATTGTTCCCATTGCGCTAGAATAGCATCGGCTTCATTGTAATTGATCACCGAATAAACTGTCAAATCGATATTTTCATACTTGCGTCTTGCGGCCAACAAGCCATATGTGTCCACGATACTTGAGATGTCGGAGGCGTATTCAGGGCCAAATTCTCGAGTAGTCCATAATCTGAGCCATTTAGGAACAGAATCATGGCCCCATTGAGGTGTGTTGTAAGCAAGATCCATGAAATGGTTTATGGGAATTTCGAGAGGTTTAAGATCGCCTACGTTGAGCATCCAGATGCGGTTTGCTTGGCGAGCGGAGGCGAGTTGCATCTATATAGACGCGTTGAATTAGATATATTGATAGATATGGGGCTAAGATGAAACTAACCTGTTCGACGGTCTTCTCGAGTTGTATCGTGTTAATCCATTTATAATCTCTCGGTGGTCCAACATAGTCCACGTGATAATAAACACCTATTCAACCATACATCAGTGTCTTCAGCTCTCTTCCCATATACGACTAAAGTTCACTCACCAGCGCCGCCACTCCTGCTAGTCTCATTAGCCAAAGGCAGTCTCCTCAAATTTCCAAAGTTATCATCCGCCCACAACAACGTAATATCATCTGGCACTGTCATTCCAGCATCGTAATATCCCTGAACCTCGCTATATAAGCACCACGTTTGTGGAATCTCAGTCACATTTCTTCCCCGGAATACTTCCCCAAAGATCTCTCTTTGTTTTTTCACTACATTGCCTAGTACCGAAATAGCCTGAGCTTGAGTCAAGGAGAGAGCAGTATCACCAGACCCGCGCATGGACATTGTGAAGAGAGTGTTTGCAACGTAGGGAGCGGCACGCTCAACGCCATATTTGAAGAATGGAACGACAGATGCGTTATTAGTATCGTATTCCCATTGTCCGTTACCGCCATATTGCTTGCCAAAAGTAGACCATTCCTTGGTGGCACGCGTCAGAGGTTCTATAATTGTTTTAGGTTAGCTTTCACGCCATGGTTGAGGTTTTCCTTGGGGATAAACAAACCTGTATGGCTTGTTCCCATCACAATTCCATATGCATCAGCCAATGGTTGATTGGCATAATCATCCACATTGAACATACTATTCCACTGAGCAGGCCAGAAATAATTGGCTCTCAATCTTAGCAGAAGTTCGAAGACATGTGAATGGAAATAATGATTAAATCCTGGTCCATATTTTCCTTGTGGATAATTCGCACTGATGATGTTAACAATCATTTCCTTGAACTTTTTTAACTACGGAAATGAAGGTGAAGACAAAGTGAAAGAAGGGCAAAAATTATCACGACTCACTTGATCCAATTTGTCAAAGCCGGCTGCTCGTCATTGAGGAAAAATCCTCTATACCTCACGCTCGGCGTACCCTGAATCTTCAAAACCTGCGTTCCACCACTCAGGGGTCCAGAAGGTGGACCCATCGGTCCTGGCCCTGGCCCTGGCTCATGCTCATGCTGCTGCGTTAGATTTGGCCTCAATGCCCAAACACCATCTTGTCTTCTCACTGGAACATCTGCCCACCACCACCAAGGGCTGACACCTGCTTGCTCACTGATATCATAAAGTCCGTATATTGTACCTCGCAAATCGCTTCCTACAATTACCATTGCTTTATCGATACCAGGCAACGGGTTTGAGATGATGACAGACATGAACGCTTCCCATTTTCCTTTGATTGGACTGGGGTCTAGGAGGCCGGATGAGATAAGTTGGGTGATAAGTGGGGATTGTGTTAAAGTGCCAATAATAAGAACCGTTGATGCAGGGTTAGAGGGGTAGAGCGTAGGGCCAGTGAAGTTTTGCTCTGGACCAAGGGTATACTGTATCTGTGTAAGATGTCTGGTCTACGGATTGGTCGAGGTTTAAAATGGTACTATGCATTTGGACAACTACCAAATGACAAGAGAGGCTGGAAATAAACTTACGTTAACATTATTTGTTGGCGCTCTATAAGTATAAAGCACCTCGATTCTACCACCACTTCCGCTGTCTACTGTCGCATTATGTCCCTTATTGCCACCTGGATTCGCGATACTGCCTACTACTCCCCCTTCTCCATTACCGTTATCCCAATCATATACATGAGGGGGTGGGGGCGGGCGATCATTCCCATTTCCGCCACTCTCACTTTCCTCACTGTTAGAATCAGAGCCTCCCCTCGAAGCATTCCGCCCTGTCTTCCCATCCCAGTAAGCCAAATTCAAATTCTCACCCACAACCTTTCCCAAGTCTCCGGCCAAATCCTCCGCTACTCTCAATACACCCCACCATTCCTCTTTACTCACTAATATCTGCCCATTTAGTCCTTTACCTGCAATCTGCAAAGGCGAAGATGTGCCACTTTTAGGCTTTATCGTTGTAATTGTTGGGTCTTGCCCTAAAGCTGTAGTCAAAGGAGAAAGGAATATCAGTGAACCAAGAAGAGGCAGTCGAAGAAGGTCGGAAGATTTCATTCTGATTTGCCAGTTACTGAAGTATCGATTACTGCATGCATGAAAGAATAAGAGAAATACATGTGACCAAGTAAACAATAATCGAATAAAGGAAGAAACTATATCAAACCAGAGAGTAGTGAAGGTAGGAATTGAGCGGTAATTAACCACTGCAGCAGTATTCTTCAAAAGAAATCTGGGGCCCCATATAGAAGCTACCCCGCCTAAATTTGAATTTCTGCAGTTTTTGGCAAGCAATGGAGCAGAGGATATAGCCGTTGCATATGCAGATGTTAAATAGAGAAGCTCCTGTCATTCGGTCCAACCATGATGACTTGAGAGTAAGAAAGGCAATCCCTTACAAATGTTTACATTGTGCCTGACATCATGATAATCATCTTGTAGTCAAAGCAAGCCAAGTACCAGTGAACTTTTATCCGTAAAGTATAGTGGTGTAGTTCCTTTCCCAAAGAGTGGTGCGGGGGTCGGTAAAATGATTTTGCGGGGTTCAATATGCCAGTCTCCTATTTAGCCTGATTGGAATCAAGAGACAAATCACATATCGTTGCAATAGTGGGAGAGGTAGTGGGTGAATGCATGTATGTAACCCAAGAACGCAACAGATCTGCAAAAATGAATAACTCAAATTATCAACTTTCATTGAAGTGATACCCGGACCTATAGGTTCAAGGGAATTTCCACCAACTATGGCAATCAATTAAGAAAGTTACGATGGTGAAGTTTCACCGGGTACGTGCAAATAGAGTGGAACAAATCACGAAATATACGAAGCAGCGAATGAATACGAAAAAGTCTGTTTGGAATTATAGAAAGTGTGTGATGTAGAGATCGCTAACCTTGAAGTACTTACAGGCAAGCCTCCTATTTCATTCTGTGACCTCCATAACCAGTATTCCATCCGTTGTGTTGCTTTTCTAAAATGCAATGCCGAAACCCATTCATCGATGAAACTTACCACTGCAATGTAAAAACGCTCATTGACCCCAAAATGTAGACACTAAAGTCAGAAGGCGAGTATTCAATAACATAAAATCAAACGTATTCCCGAGAAACTTAGCTGTTTTCAGCACCATTCCTCCCCATTAACTTAATTGAATGCGACCGCAATCTGTCGAAACATCTGATATGCTCAGCTGTGCATCGAAACACAGATTTGTTATTTGGGGAATATTCCGAGGAGAAAATGCGATGTATCATCGAAATATCATCCAATATATCAATTTTCGACAGTAACAGCAGCAACAGATTCCTCAAGGGATGTTTTAATCTTTCCATCTGGGACAAATGCGTACCTGGGCATCTTCGCCATTTTCTCCTCCGGACTGACATCGTTGTCTGAATATATCATCTTCATCGGCTTATCTTTCTTTGACTTCTTCTCTGCGACTTCGGCTTTTGCTTCTGGTTTTGATTCTGATTTATCAGCATTTTCAGAAGTAGCGACTGCTTCTGGAGTTTCGGTTTTTGTTGGATCGGCGGAATCCTTTTTCGGAGGTTTGATACCTGCCTCTGCCATCCTGATTATTTTGTCAATGTCATCATCAGCATCTCTGGCAGCCCCTGAAACGAGGTCATCCACAGTAGATGCGTTAGTCGAATGTTCCCCGTTAAGACCTGGAGGATGAGGATAAGCTGATGACATAGCTGAGTTTTGATCTTGTCCATTCCATCCATTACCACTCCAACCACCTTTCTGATGCAGTTGTTGCATTTGATATGATGGAACTGGCGGTGCACCAAATGATGGCCTTTGAGGTAGACCAGGTGCTGCTGGGAGACTTGGAGGTCGGTTAGGGAGACCGCTATGCGTAGGTGGAGTATGGGATGGTGGTGGTTGAAATCCGCTGAACGGTCCTGAAGGCGGAGAGCCTGCACCATATGGAGGTGGCTGGAAACCAGTGGGTGGGTATTGTGGAGGTGAATATTGAGGTTGATAAGATTGACCAGGAGGGCCGGAGAAGGGCGGCTGTTGGTTATATGGCTGTTGGTAAGCTGCCGCAGGTTGAGTGTACGGTTCTTGAGAAAATGATCCATAGCCCGCACCTTGTGTAGCAGCACCATAAGAATTCTGAGGAGCAGGGAATGGGGAGCCATTCTATTTAGAGAAATCAGTATAAAGCGTCATTGCAAGGACAATAGAAACTCACGTATGCACCTGGACTCTGTGTCGCCGTTAAAGGGCTTGCGGCACTATGAATACCACCATCTAAAGGTGTATTTGCACCACTATTGCCATTCGCTGCTTGTTCAGCTTTTCGGGCTTTGTGCTCTGCTAACCTTTTCTTCAATTCTGCAGGTGATTCCACCTTGGGTTTTTTCGATTGACCACCACCAGTATTGGCAGTTCCTGGAGCAGGGTTTCCGGTAGCGGCACGACGATCTTGCTCTGCTTGATAGAAACCTGCAATTATGCGCTGATTATGTGCTTGAACTACATCTTCCGGGATACCTTCCATACCAAAGATTTCGACCTCGAGACCCTGTCTGTTCGGTAAAGAGTTGTCGACACTAGCTAAAGTTTCTTTATGCACTTGATTCATATGAACAGAGAGCCCTATACGCTTCTCATTAGCTTAAGTTGAACCTCGAATACAAATGAATATTCAACATACCTCCAGCAGTGTTCAATCGGCGACCACATCGTTCGCACTTAAAATGTTTCGCCTTTTGATGCGAGATGAGAATCTTCAAGTCGTCGAAATCGCGCTCACCTGTGAAAAGGATATGGTTAAAATCATCATTGCGCGTCGATAAGAATTGTGGCGATACTTACAGTAATAACACCAAGGGCGGGCCAAGAGCTCCTCGATATCGGGATGGCCACGCTTCTTCTTTCCTACCATTATGTAGATGAAGTGGTAGATATGTTCACCTCAGGTGTATATCAAATAAGGATTAATGAAGACCTTGAACCTCGGATATTCACAAGTATGAACAATGAACTGAAAATGATGAAGCTGGCTTGATAGATTTCGTGTCTCGGCAAATGGAGGATCTTATTGATCTGACAAATTCGGATTAGCGTCTCTATCACGTGAATGCCAAGCATATTACGTCTGTCACTAGCGTTAAAATTTATCTATTCATTTTTCTCTCATTCAACCTTCAACCTTCAACCTCTATCTCCAACATCCTATAGATGGATTTAGAGATGAACCATCAACATCAATCAGAATGTTCATTCAATACTATGTTATAAAGAAGTCGAGTTGATTCTTTGAATATGGACTAGAGTAAGTGTAAGTCAATAGGAAGGATACATGTAAATTCGAAGGAGGGTGTACTTTCATCCTGCTACCCCCCTTAACATGCTTCACAACAGCAATACCTTGATCAATCACTCAGCCGTTATTGGCACTTACAGATGAGACTCTTCTTTTGAGGAGCCTTTCAATATCTTCGCGTCTTGTGTTGATATTGAATGGAGGTTGAAATGAGGTATAATCTTTCGAGATTATATCTTCAAAAGAGGATATGTTGCAAGACTAATCAAAGGACCTTCATAGTCCATACTCCTACTCTTCATGAGAACCCTACAGGAGTGTGGCTCCTTGCGTACCTACATACTACTACAAAATAGCATTATTGTGCTTGAATGCCGATTGTGAGTGTTTGTGAACAAGGTTGATGGCCACCAAGAAGGTCATGTCTGCTGTGACCGTAGTAAGCCAATCAGCTACTAGGCGATGAAGAATTTCTCCTTATTTCTGATTAGCAAGAATCTAGAATTGATCGTTCAAACTACAAGACTTCCTCATTTGCTGCGGTATCCAAAATTTTAACTTCAGAGGTTTGAGATTTTGATAAAATTTCACAATTATTATGTTGTCCTGTTCCTTTCACAGTTCCTTTTGTGTGTTTTTGGTGTTCTTAATCTCGGAAATTCTCTTATAACCATCTGGATTCTGATATTTCACCTTCAATACCTAACAAAATACAAGTATGCTGCCCTCGCGAAAATTAGCAACCTCTATCCCCTCATGGCTCTCGTCGTGTTGCACAAGGCAACCTTGCCTGCTTTCTTCGCCGCCTAGAAGAAGCCATATCCATCATCCATGTAGCATTCATTATAGCTCAGAGCATATCCAACCCCGGCTTGTCAGGTCAAATCCACAATTATTGCATCACCTAGGGCAATATGGTCCCCAACGTTGCCAACTATAAAGTTATCCATAACATCGATTTTGAAGTTATATTTGGTGGTTTTCTATTTCTGCAGTCATTAATGTCGCAGGAGTTGAGTCACATAATCCCAGATGAAAGCATTCAAAGACCAGATCGATTACAATGCCATATATCATCTCCTCCGCGGAACCTAGAGCCAGAAAGGGTGAACAGTATCCTCACTCCTGTATAGAATCCAGAGAATTATCAAGTGTTGCAGCAGAGAGTTTCAAAACAAAGCAGCTCTGATATCGAGCTCTTGATACATATTTGCTCTTCAACCCTTCTCGATGATTTAGTACGCCAAATCTGCAGATCTTTCCGAACGACTCCCATTTATCGTGTTACCCGGACTACAATGATACATTTTCACCAAACTTTTAAAACTTGTGCTAGATATGCAGTATCTGTGGCTAACTAGCATTCATATCTAATAAGATGTTGAATACACCGGCTTGATTACAGGCACGACACAATATATATGTGAACTTTTCGGATATTTGAATGTTTGTATTCTCGTCTGGTTTGGTGGAAATATGGTCATCCTATGAACTTTATGATATTGGCCTCTTGGCCGTACGCTTTCTTCAGACTATATAGCGAGAGGGTCGATTATCGAATTAGTGGAACGCAAAGAGCTATCACTTTATTGCCTCTTACTTCTGTCTGTGGGTTGGGCATTGGTTTTTAGGAATGGACTGGATATCAATATAGTAGCTCAATAATCTGTATATTAACGACAGCGTATATAATTAAATAAAAAAGTCGTTTATTCATCCGTCTAATCTCATGTGCTTCTAGGATTTCTTAGTGAAAATGGATGCCGTAGTTAAGCGTGCTCGATGAACCCATCTACGACCATTTTAATGATACTTTCTTCCTAACCCAACCCTAACAAATTGCGGGACGAACAAAGCAATCATTTGTGAGACTGATGAAGTCATGTTCGATAAAAACTACCAGGTTTTCAAACGCCTACTATCAAAGATAGTTCCAGAGCCAATACAAACCTCAGGTGATAGATTTATTGTCCGAGGCGCAAAAACCAATAACAGCCTCTTAATCCAAGCATCGCCAACATGCGCCATACAAACACACAGCTCATCAATCATAGATAGGCACCTTGCAGATGAAGAAGCTATATAGGCTCGATTCTTATGTCATTTTTCGACTACCACTTAACAGCAATTTTTAGAGGTATCACGAATATAGATAGCTCTGGTGCTTCAGAGATAGCCCTATAAGGCGAGTTACAACGACTGCTGAATTCCTTTCTTCTAAATTCTATTAGCCTTCAGAGAAGGACTTCAACATCACTTTCCATTTGCTACTTGGATGTGGAATGAAGAATAGATATTGCCGGCTCAACGTTCGAGAATATACATAATCCACAAGTTAATATAAGTGGAAGTGGGTCCAAATATTGTATTTCAAGCATCCGATGCTTGAATGAGTAACACCGGTGGATGTAGCTCAATATCCAGAACTGTGTGTGACTATTTCATTGATTGCTTTCGACTTGACCTACCCTACCATATCACAAAATTGTCCTGATTATGGATGATAAAAATAGTACATGCAAGGTATGAGATTTGGTTGGTGCCTGCATGTTAGGAGAAAGCGTAATCATCATCCAGTCCGACACTCTAGCAAATTTGTTCGGCATAGACTGGGTAGCTATAGGAGATTGTGTTGAAATGCTCATGCATCAGAATTCCCATTTGTAGAAACCAATGTTTGCAGTATAATTTCATAATTGGACGTTTGATCTTGAGGCACTTAGCAATAAGTTGGCTCAGTCATCCATCCAGAGAATCCTCATAACAAATAGCACAGATTAGCGAAAACTAATGATATGTGGAAAAACTCAGCTGGTAGCAGGATGTCGTTGACATAATGCTGAACGAACTTTACGTTTGTTCATGAGTCCAAAAGGTCCACTTTATATCTATTACCCCTGTAATGAAAATTGGAGCGAAGCTGCATATTTGGGTAGACGGTATGATTGGAAGGATACGCAATATGGAATCAGCTTTACTTCGCTTCCGTCGAATTTTATACTCCATTGGGCTAAAGATAAGCGGGAATGTAAGGTCACTAGAGCTGATATGGTAAGACCTTACGTCAGGTATCCATATATCCAACACACAGGGTTTTGGTATTAGACGTTCTTATTAGAGTTACAAGTGAGTGAGTGAGTGGTTGATCTCAATTCAGCAAAGAGTGCATGGAACTATACAGCATAGTATCCATTCCAACCAGAGAGACGGAAGGAAGGTCATATGGAACAATGACCTACAGACATATCATTTGCTGAGTTTTCATTTTCCTATGATTACCCAGATACTTGGGTAATAAGTGCTACTACTACTGTTTGCCATTTTAGATCTTGCCCCAATTATCTCTTGATACGCACGACCCAGAATACCAGATGTCTATCAAGATTGCCTGGACTACTCCGTATGACCACTGTGGACCTGCATCTAGGACAATTGGGTCAGTTGCGAAATGTATCTGTGAACTAATTGATAAACCATATAATATTGGTTGTAAGTGGAAGATTCTCCATTCTTTTCTGATCGGGATGAATCGTTCACGATACTAATTATCAAGCAAATCCAATGTTACATCAAATCATGCTTTCCAACGGCTTTTTATCTATCCACAATGCAATGTTCCAAGCTGTGCCAAGTAACGTCATTATCGGTACGTACTACAATATGGCAAAGGTCGTCAGCATGCATGTGGTATCGAAAATACATCATATCACGAAAGTTTGACATACTGTACTCGATCCATAACCCTACTCTACTGCCCTTCCATACAAACACACACACATATATATATATATACATTGTTCAGAGTGAATTGAATCCTTGACCTCTCTTTAGCAAAGCTTTCATTTTACCACTTCGAGTCTGAGTATCATTACATGGCTCAAATCTTCAAACGAAATCTTAATACTTTTAGACACAATCTCGCAACAACCCCACACAAGAACTACATCCAAATTACTTCATTAACATCAAAACAACAATCAACAATGTCTTCAGACATCCCTTCCCATAGCAGACGCCTGTCTTCCATTCACAAGAGCACAAAGCCATATGAAAAACATCCCAAATTCGGAAACCTACCTCTTAGCACCAGTGGTCCATTAGAATGTGCTATAACAGGCACCGCACTTCTCAACACACCATACCTCAACAAGGGTGCTGCTTTCCCAACAGATGAACGTGAAAAGTTCAAGCTGACTGGATTACTACCTTCACGTGTGTCTACTTTGGATCAACAAGTTAAGAGAGCATATGATCAATATAGTTCGAGATCAGATGATTTGGCCAAGAATACCTTCATGACTTCATTGGCCGATCAGAATGAAGTCCTTTACTATCGAGTAAGCTTTCCCTATCTCATCGATTATATCACATGCGGTCTTCGAACCTTAGTCTCGAAAATCCTCTGGACAATTCTGTCAAGAGACCACGTGTGGAATATTTCAATGTACACATATTATGAGTTATGAGTTATTCTAACCTTAAATCAGTTGATTCAAGACCACATCAAGGAAATGTTCTCCATCATATATACACCGACAGAAGGCGAGGCAATTGAAAACTATTCTAGAATCTTCAGAAGGCCCACTGGCTGTTTCCTGAATATCGAGAATACCGATCGAGTCAATGACGACTTGGCTCAATGGGGTGAACCAGATGATATTGACTACATCGTTGTTACAGGTAAGTAGTACACTCAATTTATACCAACAGTCCTAACAATCTATAGATGGAGAAGAAATTCTCGGAATCGGTGATCAAGGAGTTGGTGGTGTTTTGATCTCTGTTGCGAAACTAGTCCTCACCACACTTTGTGCTGGCATCCACCCAAATCGAACGCTCCCCGTCGTTTTGGATTGTGGAACCGATAACGAAAAGCTTCTCAATGATGACTTATACCTTGGTTTGAAGAAACCCAGAGTACGAGGAAAGGAATACGATGACTTTGTAGACAAATTTGTCCAAAGCGCAAGAAAGCTTTATCCTAAAGCCTATATCCATTTCGAGGATTTCGGTCTCCAAAATGGTAAGCACAAACCCTCTCTTCCCAGCAGAAAATACTAAGAAAGCCTACAGCACGAAGAATCCTCGACCGTTATCGTCCCGAAATTGCCTGTTTTAACGATGATGTTCAAGGAACCGGATGTGTCACCCTCGCAGCAATGATAGCTGCTCTACATGTGAGCAAGGTCAAGCTTGAAGATACACGAATTGTAATCTTCGGTTCTGGTACAGCAGGAACTGGAATCGCAGATCAATTCCGCGATGCCATTGCAACCGATAGCGGAAAATCCAAGGAAGAAGCCGCTAAACAAATCTACTGTGTCGATAAGCCCGGCCTCCTTTTGAAGTCACATGGCGACAAACTCACCCACGCGCAAATTGCATATGCTCGTGAGGATTCCGATTGGAAAGACAAGGACCACGGAGATCTCCTTGCTATCATCAAAGAAGTCAAACCACACGTCTTGATTGGAACATCTACCAAACCCAAATCCTTCACCAAAGAAATCATCGAAGAAATGGCCTCCCACGTCGACCGCCCCATCGTCTTCCCCCTCAGCAACCCCACCCGTCTCCACGAAGCCGATCCGAAAGATATCAACGAATGGACCAAAGGCAAAGCTCTAATCGCGACCGGCTCCCCATTCCCACCCGTCAAATACGAAGACCGCGAATACGAAGTCGCAGAATGCAACAACTCAACCTGTTTCCCTGGAATTGGTCTTGGATGCGTCCTTTCCCGCACCAGACTTTTGAGCGACAAAATGCTAGTATCAGCCGTCAAGGCACTCGCGGACCAAAGTCCCGCATTGAAGAACCCCGACAAAGGACTCCTACCCGACGTCGTCAATGTTCGTGAAATCAGCGTACATATCGCCAAAGCCGTCATTCAAACTTCGGTCGAGGAGGGATTGGCACAGGAGAAGAATATCCCGACCAATGATGAGGATCTGGAGGAGTGGATCAGAGAACAGATGTGGGATCCAGCGTATAGGCCCCTAAAGCTGGTGGAGAAAGACAGCGCGAGTAGAAATGCGACTGGGAAGAGCGGAACCTCTGATTAAAAGTGCGTGCGAGCACTGATCTCGTAAATTTAATAATATGACTTCAGCGTACTTGGTTATGATTATGATTATAATAGAACTTTATTGACAATGACAATTTTTCTAGAATCCTTAACATGCCGCCATGTAAATCAAACTTCACGCATTGATAGTGAGTAAGAAAATCTTAGGCTGACATGCAAATAGTGACCAAATTCCCCACAGAGGTCGTAATGAAAAGAACGGATGATTGTTGATTCCTATTTACATGTTCATACTCTACCCATCGCACGAATTTCTTTCCTCTGCCTACTCTTTCCTATTAGCCTTTTACTCGCGAAATATATAAACCCTAAATATATACAAACTCGGCAAATTTTCTTCCCGCCGTTAGTCGCCAGCTTCCAACTTCTTTTTACCGTATCGTCGATTCAGTCGTGCAGAGTTTCCATGCACAAAAGACCGTTGTGGCATTGCCCGATATAAAAGTGAATGTATTGTAAGAACCTGCTCATGAAAGGCGGGGAGTTAGATGGCGATGACAATATCCTTCATCAAAAGCAAACTTCAAACCAATTAGATAATTGGTCTCTGTTGAAATCTGACACTATTGTGCATCTCCAAGGCTCCCTCCGCCCTCCAAAAGAAATCGTTGAGAGGTTGCGCCATTGAAGTGAATATTATCGACGACACAAATCAGCGACAATGTTAATGGTTGTTGGCTAGAATTGAAACTATCTGTCCATCCACTAGCGCGTTTATCACACTAGGAATCTGAGATTTTATTATTTAATAACCTCTTGTGCCCTCGACCTCCATCTCCATTACACTACAAAACTTTTTGACTTCGCAGTATGTTTTCTTCTTCTCTTTTAACTATTTCACTGCACCCACCTTCTCATTCTTGGATAGTCACATGCTAACTATTCATAATGTGTGCTGATACCGAAAATCACAATCCTCAGGTAGGATCACCTTTTATATCCCGTCATCTTTTGCCTGATGCCATCCTCATCGTGTCCATGATCCCATAGACCTCATGAGACGCGGATAAAACGTGCAATGTTGTCACAGCATCCGCACAATCTACCTCTCTCTGGTCCATTCCCTTCTCTTGGACCTCGATCTCAGGTTCTAGGATTTTGTTTGGTGTTTGGTCCGGCATGCCCGTTCTCTATATACCCATTCGGGGGTTGAAACCAGCGTACTTTCGTTTGGGGCTGAACTTTCTTGGCCAACGCAGACTGTACGCAGTTCCGCGTGATGGGGAACAATTGGTTCTGAGAACTTGGTAATCGTTCGATGGAAACATCACATGACGATCTCGCCCGACTCTTGAGCTGTGAGTCTCAAGTGGAAGCTTTAAATCCTCCATAATGCGCTTTGCGAGGTACCGGTGCACTTCAAGTCCCCACGTTTCAAAGAAACAATGACTTGGTCATTATGTAGGCAGATGACAGGATGGTTTTCTTACTCAGCCATGGCACGCCGGCTGACAGTCTCTTCTTACCTTCTAGTACACTCCTATGATTCGCCTGCCCCGTAGCAGCTGTCGCAACAAGTATGAGATCGGTGATCCCCACCTGTGGAACGAATGATATCAATGGTATTTTATCTTCTTTATCCAACTTCTCTCGTGATTACATGCTGACTTAGGCGATTTAGTTGCTCATCTTTCCTTGGTTGCCTCTTGTGCGGTGGGCTATACAGGGTGATTTGTTATGACATTGGCTGTGATCAATAGTCGGCCGATGAGCCTTGCTTATCATGTTTGTTTCGATAATTTTGATACTCTGGTTTAAATCAAAGTATAATTCAAGGATCATATCTACTTAACTGCGAAGTTAGAGCTATCCACCTGAAAAAGGTTAAAGTTTTAAAACCAAACTATAAAGACAGGATATGTACGGGGAAATTTGGCACTAACTGCCACTTCCACCAGTGCATTCCCAGCCGCCTGATTGGAGACCTGGAAGGTGCTATAGTTTGCAGTATGAACAATAGCACTTGTAGCACGTTTAGATGCATCGAGTGGTGCTGCAAGACACGCTGCCAATAGAATAAGAAGATTGCAAGATTTCAGAAGTGCATTTTTATTGAAGATTAACATTGTGTTCGGAAATATGAATTACGAAATCTTCCAACTATGAAGATCCAAAGATCAAGAGAGTGTGATTTAGAAGGGAAATAAGCAGCAGCACATGGACATGAAAAGAATGTACGAGTAGCGGTAATCGAACAACGAATGAAGTAGAAGCGCCGCAGAAGAAAGAACGCGGTAGAATAGTAGAATCTCATAAGAAAATCAACAGATCATCACACCATCTCATTGTCTCAGTAGATGAGCAATGCCAGATGAAATGCCAAGGTTGTTACATCCCATACATACATATATTAACACATCTTCGCCCACCTACCTTGAAGAAGATGACGGTCCACAAAGTATAAAATTTCCCATAGAAATCCACTTCCACGTCTTCAACTAAGGTTCTCGACAATTCAGATCTGGAAATGGGAATACGATACTGGTATTCAGTTCGTTGGGATTATTGTCACAATCATAGCTTTGGATGGATGATATGGGAGGCTTCGCATGATTTGACAGGGGGTTTCAGGCGAATGGGCTGATGAAACTTAAATTGTACCTTGAGTTGATTGTAATGCAATGTATTTTGGTTATCACATGCGTACTTTGAGAATAGGATATGTGACAGGAGGGTTTTTGTGAGCCTGGGGTATTGTGCGGAAGTATTAGATTTTGTACACATGGAATGGAAGTGCGCCTCTCAATATATAACCTCGGCGTTGAGTCATTATGGCAGTTGTTTGTAATAAGTAGACAAAATTCTTAGATATATAGTAGATGTGGCATTTCAAAGGCACATATGAGTATTGAATAAGACTCAACTTTTTTGATTGGTACAGAAAATTTATGTGATCGCTCCATATACTCAATTTCATAAGACGGCTTGCCATTGGAAAAGAATTCGTCAACTTATCAAAAATGACAAGACATTCATTACTTGAAGAGTTCCAGCAAGCAATTCCATTCCATGTTATCAAATGGTAATGCTGGGGGTTCGAAATCCTTCCGAGAACCAAAATCCTTAAAACCAATTCCGCCAGGATTCTTGAACACAACTCATATTCCAAAGTAAGAGACACTCGTCATCCAACATCGTAGATTTATGGTATATTAAACCCTCAAAAAAGATTTCTCCAAAACAAAAAAAAATGTCAGACCCGTATCTGTGCTCCAACGAGATGCTCTAACGTCACAGCTCATCAGAAGGCCAGTATATTCATCATTCTTCGGCTTTATCCTGCTAAATGGGTTACAAAAAAACCATCAAAATAGCAATCTGACTCCTCGAACATATATCACTTAAAAGTGTAGTTTGAGAAGTTTCGAGAAGCCGATATGGATCGTGAAAGGGCTGCAGGTTAAAAAAAAATTCCAGTCGGCATAAACTATCACCATCACCATCACCAGAGACAAGAAAATATGTTTTGTTGGACGTGGAATGTGTCGTCGATTCGTAATCACAGATGTGAAGTGACTATCTCAGCACATGATGGCTATGAAGCTCATTCTTCCTTCACTTGATGTACATCCTCCACTTCTCAATCCCATCCTCCCCAGGTATCCCAGCCATAAAAATTGCCAAATCTATTCGAAACCAATCAGTCCCAATCCAAAACGTATGTTTTCGAATATCGTTATCGAATCGAGGGAGTCCTACCGAAAGAACCGAAAAGTACAAAATTTATCTTTGGGATTGACCACTCCAGACGTTCTTCAACAAACCATCACGTTGTGCCAATCTGTTCAAAGAATCATCGCTCTCTCCCATAGCTCTGATGAAACCGCAGAGAGCATAAACTTGGTTCTCGCCGGTAGCGCGTCCATTCTCATCGACCTTTGCGATGGAGATTTGAACAGATCCGTGGTCCTTGGCCTTGATGATACGGTTGGTTGCGCTGCACTTACGTGGAACGTAACTGTTAAGAAAATTAAATGTTAGAATCAATCTCAATGATTTTCCAACGGGGCAATTAAGCGTATATCGAAATTTGATAAAACGTACAGATCAACGAGTTCTCCCTTGTCGTTTTCCATTTTTGCGACTTGTTGGTTGGTGAGAAGAAGAGGATTTGAGGATTTCTTGATTGGCGTTGATGTCGTCGAGGTTGATGAAATTCTAGTTTGTGGGCTTGAGAATGAAGGTTTCTGGTAAGCGAGATTTTTTTGTTTTAGCCATAAATACTAGGCATAATTATGGTTGAGGTGGGGTAGTCAACATCGACATGTGACTTGGCGCGTTCTTCGAGTCAGGTTTAAAACTAGTAGCGCGAAGTTGTTACTCGTGTAGTACGAGTAAACAAATGAGCGAATGATGGATGTTAAGTGAAGATTAAGACGCACTATTAATATCAATATCAGCATCAACATCGACTTCATTTGTTTATTATAATACATCATGATATGAAATAGTTATGATACTATCGATCAAAGATATACTTAATTGTGTCGCGACTCCTGTTATTAGGAAACTGCGCCTGGCGCAAAGTTTCTCTAAGTAATTGTATCAAAATGCCTACCACGGATGTCTATATTATTTCCTCTTCGCCACCGCGACAGTTGGCTTCTTATAATATATCTTCGCCCCTTTTACCATCACTGGATGAGATGTTCAAAGAAAAGAGAGCCCCCAATTTACAAAAAGGTAGTGGTCTTGCACCTATCGCCACAGGCGCCACAACAACTTTCTCGAGCGCTGCGACTTTGTTACGAAAATCCTCCTTTGGATCTCTTCAAGGAATTGATACAACTCGATCGTTGAAAAAGACTGCGGTGCAGGATGAGAAAGAACCTAAGAAATCTGCTAAATCGAAAGCGCCAAGAAAAGCCCCTACAAAGAAGGACGATCCGTCAACTGAGAAAGTGGCAAAAGTCCCTCGAAAGTCCGCAAAAAAAGAAGGACGACGAGGTAGCTGGAAGTATCTTAGAAGGGTTAGGAGGCGGAGTTGCAGAAGATGTGTCGGAAAAGAAACCGCGAAAATCTAGAGCCAAGAAAGGAGACGACACTGAAGGAGACAGTAAGAGAGTTGCAGATACAATCGCACTGGGGACTATAGAATTAGCAGCAGAGAAGAAAACGAGCCAACCCAGGGCCAAGAAGGGAGATGATTCTACAGAAGAGATTGTGAAAGAGAAGGCACCGCGGAAATCTAGGGCGAAGAAAATGGATGTCGAAAATGAAAATGAAGTTGTGCCAAAGGAGAAAGCAGTGAGGAAGCCGCGAGCCAAAAAGTCAGATGGAGACACAAATGTACAATCTAAGATGGCTCGAGGCAAAGTCACCAAGACTGCCAATGACCCAAATACAGGAAAGGTCGAAAAGTCGAAGGCTGATACAGTTAGCAAACATTTTTCGGTAAACCCAACTGTTGAAGATATAGTCGCAGAGGAAGGATTTGGGTTAGTGGAGGCGATCAAGAGAAGAAAGAACTGGACTCCACCAAAACCGACAAAAGTCCCAATTGGCCCTGAGGATGATTTGACTGATGATGAATCAGATACCGATAACCAAGGCTTTGCAGATTTATTGGGAAGTTTTGGATTTAGCAGTAATGAGGCTAATTCTAATGAAAAAGACATATCTTCAAGGGTATTTACTGGAGAAGCTACTACAAGAAAAAGAAAATTAATTGAAATGGTCACAACAAATATTCCCACAACGGCCACAAAAGTCATAGAGAAAGCTGTCAAGAAGAAGGCTAGAACGCTCACAGATCTTGCAACATCTGCTTATGCAAAAGAAAAGAATAATGATGGTACTAATCTTGATGCGTCTGCGCCATTACTTCAATATTTTCCCCAAGCAAGTTCTGGAGGATCTACCAATGAAGGCTTCAAAATACCACCTAAGCCGAGATCAAAGAGTCCAGTAAAAGGATTACCAAAATCTAAGAAAGGCTCCGCGGATGAACCAATTCTCCTTTCTCCCGAATCCGCATTGAAGCAAGTAGGCAACCAAGATTTTGTATTTGGGACTTCAAGTCAATTGGCACGAGAGGATTCTCCTTCATTACTACGCGACCTACATGATGCTATGCAAGCATCCAATCAATTGGATGATTACGATGATCCTTTTTTTTCTCCCCCGTCAAAGATAACCAAGAGAGCGAAAGATGTAATTGCTGCAAAACGGAACCTTTGGTCTGTTGCAGCTCGCAATGATCATGGTGATCTGATGGATATTGAGGCGATAGAGTTGGCGCATACACCTGTTGCAAAGCCACAAGATAGGATTATAATTTCACAAAATCCTTCCTCATCATGGATTACTCCTGCGAAAGATGAATGGCTTGATATTGATGAAATTGAGGAAGACCGACCCCCTTCCACTCAAGTTCCAACTAGACAAATGGGGCCCATTGAGAGATCTATCAATCTTCAACTTTTAAATAGTCCTCCTCAATCTATGAATTCCTTGAGAGGTGCCTCTTTATCTTCCCCAAAGAGGAAGGGCGCCAAACAAGCGGGTGCTAAAGGCACTACTTCTAAGAAAGCCGAAGCCTCAAAAATGCCCAACTATGAATCGTATACTACACCACAATTATCGAAAGAAATTTCGAAATACAATTTCAAGCCAATCAGAAGTCGAAAAAGGATGATTGATTTATTGACTCAGTGTTATGAAAGTCAGAATCGTCCTGCCTTGGGAGTTTTACAGGGAAACGTTACAATCACGACGCAGAAGCCATTAGAAACATCTAAGGATGTAGCAAACGCATCTACTCAAGTCGATGACAGTATTGTTTCTCCTCAACGAAGTCGTGGGCGACCGAAAAAAAGTGATACTGCAACAATTTCAACATCCAAACCTAGGTCAAAGGTAAAATCGAAGATTACAGACACAGTCGCATTTTTAGAAATGGACAGTGATGCACCGCTATCTGAGATACGCACACCAAAGAAATCCAAAAAGGGAAAACAACCTCTTGAAGATGTCTCCGATTCTGATCCCTCCACGCCCTCACCTCCACGGCGGTCCTCCTCTCAGATTCGGAAAGCATCAAAGGCTCTAGAGCTATCTCCTGCTGATATTGATCAAAATGATGAGGCTAGGCAAGTACAGCTTTTTTCTCATATCTCTACCGCGGTTACGAGTGCGCCACCTTCACAAGATCCATCCAGTCCAAGTTGGCAAGAGAAAATATTGCTATATGATCCTATTGTTTTGGAAGACCTAACTTCGTGGTTAAATACTGGAGCACTGAGTAAGGTGGGCTGGGATGAGGAAGTAGTCCCAAAAGAGGTTAAGAAATGGTGTGAAAGTAAGAGTATTTGTTGCTTATGGAAGGAGAACCAAGGAGGCGGTGCGAGGAGTAGATATTGATGAGTGGAATGGTCGTTGGTCTGATTAGTGCTGAGATACCCTGTTATGTAGCGTTCTTTTAATCTCGTTTTGTGTTATCATGAGATTCAGGAGGAGTATTCCTGGTGTCAAATAGTCGATTTACGTTGAATATAGCTGGCTTTGTCGAGGCGCTCGTGACTTTCAGATGATTCAAGCAATTTTATCATCTAATTTCTACATTGTCAGCATAGTGGCAATTCGAGCAGTATAACTTCAGACTAGCAATTTCACATTCTTCATTATCCCGTTCAGTTTAGTTATGAGCTCACAAGCAGTCTCGGGCATTGGATTGAAACGCGGTCTGAAGATCTTGGTGATAAGCTTGAAACTATGAGTGGAAACCCCTTAATGTTTATATACTCGCCAGATGTTCTCTTGGCCATATTAGCATTTCAATAGATCTCATTGGAATCTTCATAATGAATTTGGATTGATATTTGAATCTTTGGATCTGGTATTCATGGGATTGATTATTTAAATACTGGTAGTTTGAGTGGAGTATGTTGGATCGTTTACTCGAGTATAAGGTTACTTGACTTGATTAATTGTAATGCTTATTATATTCAAACAGTTGATGTTTTGACGATAGGATGGCTAGTGGGATCTTTGAGGTTAACTTGAGGATTCGCCCATCGCGAAGAAGCGAGAGTTGCTCGTCATGGATTTTTATGTTGATATGGTTGTCGGGAAATGGATCATGTGACTTTTGGGCTGCTGTACGAATAATACGTCTAACCGTATTAGGCGTACTAGCACCTCGAGGACGTCTATAAAGTCGTCCTCCATTCCATAGATTACATAGAGAATAACAACGATGATTATACCAAAAGAGATTTAAGTACTTACACTTTAACTGACCAAGTTAATGCCAACAATGGTGTTGGGAGGGAATGCCAATCATATGTGGACTATTGAGCATTCGCGGGAGATTCTTTTTCGGTCTTGATTATTGAAGTGTGCATGGGTTTTGTGTTTTATGGTGATTCTTTTATATCCAAAGGCTGGTTGTGGTTGGTATGTTTGAGCTGAGCATGGATTTTAGTTCTTTTCTTTTCTTTTCTTTTCTTTTCTTTTATAAACTACTACTTTTTATTTCATCACCTTTTGTATATTCTTGCATTCTTTTAGTAATATAAGATCTTAGCTTACTATCCATCTATTTCAGTGAAGCGGACATATATTTTGTATATCTTCCCATACTTATTACTATTCCACTTCTTATCCACTCCTTTTGAACATCCCCCTTTCCTTCCATTATTTCTCTCTCACGTTTACACCATCCCATCAATCTCAATCTACTCTTTCACCATCCATCCCTCCAATACCCCCATTCTATTTCATCTCCTCCCACCCCATCATAACAACACCAACACAAACTCCCATTCTCAATCCCCTACAATATAACATCCTTCTCCCCGCTCTCTCAAACTCCCCTCCGACCTCTCCATTGCCCCCTCTCTAAACTAAAACCCCAAATCCCACCGCATCTCACACCATTACACCACATCCTCTCCCTTTCCACACCACACACACACCACACCATCTCTTCCAGCCCAAACTACGAACGGCCGATGCCCTATCTCCCCAGCAGCAATAATCTCATGATATATAACTCATAAGCTAGTATGAGATATCAGGATCTTCATTTCCAGATCTGGAATCTGAGGTTTGTAGTTTGAGATTTAAATTTCTGGGATTGGAATTAGGATTAAGCTTAGCGGGTCTTTAAGATAGAACAGGGGAGAGTCAAACGGAAGAGACAAAAAGGAGAAAGGGGAGAGCTAGTGATGAAGTGAATGGAGGTCATCAGCATACAAATAAATAAATGAATATCAACCATTAGTCATCCAAAACCCAACATTCAACACCACCACTCAATCAACAAACAACAACCCATAACCCCCCCAAATAAATCTACAAACAAACAAACAAAAATCTTCTTTGATATCAATATCCTCTCCATCCCCATCTCAACTCTTAACGCTTCATTCCCCAAGGTGATATATTACCACCCAATCCAATGGAACCAGCCACAACCATGCATAATCTTTTCCATCTCCATGTCCATTATCGTTATATCGTCATACGCCCATACAAAAAAGGCCAGGCGAATGAAAATACATATATATATATCCACAAGTACAACAAACACCCAAGCGTTTCCAATATAAAAGAAATGAGCGGGTATATTTGCATTTGCATTTACATTTAGTTTCAGAACCCATCGATCTTATCACTAAAAGTGTTCTGATATCTAATGCAATACTACCTATACATAACTAGAAGCATACTCCTACTTCCAACTTCCTACTTTCAACTTCCTACTTCCAACTCGCGTAACTTACAAAAACCCTCTATAACCGATAAACCCCTATTCACACAAAAGCTACGAACGACAAATCCATGAATTTTATCCTTCAATCTTCACTCACCCCACCTCAACTCACCTCACCCACCCTTCCCCAACCCCTCCTTATACCTCGCCAAACACCTCTCCCTACTCTCCTTATGCTGAACAATCCTCTCAGGATAGCCATTCCTCCTCGCAACCCCCACCGCCCCCTTATCCCCCGCCCAAAAAGGATCATGAATGGCCTTCCCCTTCAAATCCCTCAACTCCTCGACCCATTTCCGAATGTACACACCCTCATTATCAAACCTCTCACTCTGCAACAGCGGATTGAAGATCCGAAAATACGGCTGAGGATCCACCCCCGTACTAGCACAGAATCCCCACCCCCCATTATTACTAGCAAAATCGCCATCCACCAGATGTTCCATAAAATACCTCTCCCCCATCCTCCAATCAATCAGCAGATGTTTCGCCAGAAACGACCCCACGATCATCCGACACCGATTGTGCATATAGCCCATATGATTAAGCTGGCGCATCGCCGCATCCACAATCGGATATCCGGTTTTACCTTCGGTCCACGCCTTGAAGTGCGCGTCGTTGTATTCCCACTGAATGTTGGTGTACTCTGGTTTGAACGGTTTGTTCATGCAAACATATGGCCAGTGCGCCAAGACATGTTTATAGAAATCGCGCCACGCAACCTCCGCTATCCACGTTTGGATCCCTTGATACCCGGCATTGAGTTTCTTGGTATTGTTGTGATCGCGCGCGGTGCGGACGGCGGTTCGCGCACTGAGCGTTCCGGAGGCGAAATGTACCGAGAGACTGGAAGTATGATTGAGGGCGGGAAAGTTGCGGTTGTCATCATATTGATTTATTTTCTCGTCGGCAAATTTGGCAAGTCGAGAATGTGCTTCTTGTTCGCCGGCTGGCCATAGGGATTTGAATCTCTTCTTTTCCTCTTCTGTTAAGGATTTATTTGCCGGTGCATCAGGGATTTCACACTCAAACAAGCGAGCGTATTTTTCCCGTGCACTGGGAGGATTCGCGCCCGGCGCAGCGAACAAATCGAGAAGATGTCCATTCGCATGAAGATATGCAACCCAAGATCGAAACCACGGCGTATAGACCGCATACGGTTTGCCCTGGCCGCTAACCAATTCCCCCGGACTCACCACACAAGTATCATGCACGACATCGACTGCAACTCCACTTTCGACAAAATCCCTCACCATCTTTGCTTCTCTCCGCAATTCATCAACTTCATACTCCATATTCGCAAAAAGATGTTTCGCGCCCCATTCCCCCAACATTGTCGAGATCCTCCCCAGAACATCCCTCCTCTTGTCCACCACCTCCACATGCAGCGGAATATCCAACTTTGCCAAATCCCCCTTCAGCACCTCCAACGTCCTCAATATAAAATCCACCCTAACCGGCGCGGTAAGATGAGCCTCCCAATCCTGCGGACTGACGACAAAAAGGGTCACGAGCGGAACCCCCTTCTCCTTCGCCTTCTCACTCGCGAGAAACAACGCCTTGTTATCCTGGATCCTCAAATCACATTTGAACCAATGAACCACACATCCCCCAACCTCAATTTTCTTCCTCTGCTCTTCCGTTTCCTGGAGCGCCGAACGCAGAACCTCGATTGGTCGCACAATCTCATTATTGTTATATGCTAGAGCTCGCGGATTACACATTTCGTGGGGATAGTATTTACGCAGGACGATGCCATTTTCCTCCGCTTCGTGGGCGCTATGATGCGGCTGACGGAGTTCTAATAAATCATGATCGTCGTCTGAGATTTTGGATTTCTTCGTCGTGTTGCTGGTGTTGGGTTTGGAAGTCGGTTCGGGGGATGAACTGGCTTTGCGTTTTCCTGTTGCTTTTCCCGGCGATTTTCCTTCTCCGACTGCAGTCCCCTTTCCACCCTCCTTTACCTTCCCATCTTTCCCCGCAGCAGCAGCCTTAGCCACCGCACTCCTCGTCGCCATGCTGCGTATCCGTAACAAAGAAACGTATGCACAAGCTTGAGAATCAGGGTACCCAACGTAAACTCCCTGGCTCTGTAGTCTCCCCAATCTTAACCGTAACCCTAACCTTCCCAAACCGCCAATGCTCAAAACCATTCAATCTGAATCTGAATCTGAATCTGGATCTCAAAGAATACCTCTTCAATCCCACTTACTCACTCACTCACCCACTCACTCACTCACTCACTCACTCAATCAATCAATCAATCAATCAATCAAATATACTCTCCACCGTAATTCCAATTCCAATCTCAATCTCAATCTCAATCTCAATTTCAATCAAATCCCAGAAAAAAGAAACAAAAAACAAAAAGCAAAAAGCAAAACCACACCCCCAAATCCAATTTCACAATCCCAACGCCGATCCATTCTCGATCTAAATCCAAGACGTCATGATGATGGCGATCGATATCGGGAATATATGACTAGACTAGCTATAGACGAGTCTAGACTAGGGTATGTGCAGTAGGTGGAATGAATGCATGGGTGGGTGGATTGGATTAGATAAGCGAGATGGTAGCTTATTCAACGTTCACTACACACCCAATACTCGGTATATGTAGTAAGGACTCCGTATACGTAGGTACTTACTCCTCGCTAAGGATGAAGGGTGAAGGATGAAGATCTAGATCTAGATTAAGAGTTAGAGTAATATGCAATGGGAAATACAATGCAAAATATTATATGAAACACAGGAAAATATAGATCAAAGAAGAATAGAGAGATGGAGATGGAGATGGAGATGGAGTGAGAAATGATATTCCTATTCTCATTCTCATGGCTACATACTCTAACTTTGTCTTTACGGAATATACAGCATCGAGTAGATTAAAAGAGGCCAAGCTCAAGGAAAACCAGGCAATCAACATTCCAACAGCACCTCTAAAAATGAGAATGTAAAAAGCAAACTGGAAACACAAAGCGAAAATGTAAATGCAGGAATCCTATTCCATTCCATCCCATCCATCCCATCCATCCCATTGAATCCACGCTATGCATATGCAGTTTATAAACTATCCAAAGACCTCATCTCATCATCTCGTCAAAAAACCATCATCTCGAAGCAAAAATACCCTTGACCCTCCTCACCAACTCCCTGCCCATCTCATCCCTCCCCTCCCTGGTCCTCCCAATCGCATCCCGATTCTCATACGCCCTCCTCAACAAATACTTCATACACTCCCCCGTAGTCCCCCAAGTCAGATACTTATAAGCTCGCGGAACATCCGTCTTGAGCTCCAAGGTATCTTCCCCCCCCTTCGTACCCCCAGTCAATTCATTAACACCCCCATGAACCACGACCTTTCCATCGATGTTCGACCGGAGAGATTCAGCCATTTTACCTTCCGTAACCAGTTCACAGGAAACCTCATCGGCCATCCCTTGAAGTTGCGCGTAACAGAGCTCAATTCGATCTTCGCCCTTCTCCGCCTGTTCCGTACGGATAACCTGGGCTTTGCGCACCGATTCCAGATTATGACCCGCGAGCGCCAAATCCACCGCCTGGAATTCCCTTTCCCCATCGGCGGGTTGAAGAACCGAGTTGTAGGATTGTTGGATCAAAGCTTCTGCAATGCCATCGTAACATTCGTCGGTCTGGCGCTTGGTGTCGTGGATCAATTCCCGGGGATCCGATCCCATATACGCACCGCGCACCAACTTGACCCCGAGGGTAAAGTTCTCCTTGCGCGCGATGGCCATGTGTTTGGCGACGACTTGGGGACAGGCTTTGAGATATGCTTGATAAGTGCCGTAGATGACTGCTCCTCCCTTGCCGGGCTTATTGTACCTCTTCATATATTTCAACGTCCAGAGATCGATTCCCGCCTGGACCGCCGCATGCTCGGCATCAAATGCCAACTTGACACCGCGTTCCGCACCCAGAGCACAGATATCGTCGATGGCTTGTTTAAGGGTAGCATGACATACGCCTTGCTTCTCTAATGCTTGGAGAGCCAAACTGCCTGCACCGGTAACCTTGATGGAGACGAAATCACCTGGCTCGGCTAATCGGACGGTGGCCAAGGTACCTTCGGCCCAGGGCAAGACTTCATTCTTGACACACTTTTCCACATCGATGTTTGTTCCTGGGGACTTCTCAACTTCTCGTGCATAACAGAGGAAGACACCTTTGAACCCAAGATCCTTGATTCCACGAACGGTAGTTTGAACTTCGGCGTGGGTTTCTCCGGCGCAGAATTGTTTGTAGAAGGTATTCTTGAGGAGGAACCTTAAGAGGGGATTACGATCTGGTGATAAGATTGGGTTTTGCGAATGTGCGAGGATAGTCATAATTTTAAGGGATGGACTGAGGAGTAACTAAGGGTTGATTTGTTAGGAGACTATACTGATAGATATTTATAGATACTGAGACTGATAAGGCCTCTATTGATAAGAAACTTACAGGAGAAGAAGAGATTGTATTAATCGCCAAAGACCTTATAACAGTACTAAGTGGTAATATAGAAAGAGGACTAATTTTCGACATAGTTGTTGATTTTGAAGTAGTTTTTGGATGGACTTGTGAGGGTAGAGGTTGAAGAACTTCTGTGGCAGATGAGTTTGGACTCTCGGTATAAGTTGATTGTAAAGGAGAAGTTCGAGAAGATAAGCATCTATAACTTGAGATAGAAGTAGAGGTAGAAGTAGAAGTAGGAATAGAGGAAGAAATCAAAAGCGATCTTCTCGAAGAAAGTAGAGCTTTCCGTGATATCAAATTCGGCATATTGGAAAGAAAGATGAGTGGCAGCGACGAGTAACAGTACCGAGTAACAGTGACGAGTAACAGCGACGAGTAACAGTGACGAGTAACGCTTCAATATCAATATTGAAGAAATCCGAATTCCCTTCCGCGACAACGATAATCTATGCAATCTAACCCTCGACCTAAAGAACACGAAAAGAAAGAGAGAATCAAACAGGAATCCGGACACCTCAAGAAATAAATAGCACAGCAAGAACCATCATCCCACAGCGAAATCGGAGTTTGGTTCAAATACTATCTCCAACTATCTATTTAGATGCTGCTGAGTATTGAGAAGGGGGGGAAATATTTATGAAGCTTATCGCTCGATAACGACAAGCCGTCGACAACCATGCGATGAAATGCTTATCGGTGTTATCGGACGGGATCCATTGAATTTGTGGTGATTTGATTGGTGGATTGGAGAAATCGAGATTGATGGAGATTGATGGGGAATTATTTAAACCGAGGGAAAGCGAGATGGCGGGAGTGTTTTGAATTTGAGATTGAGATTGAGATTGAGATTGAGATATTAGATTTTGGATTCTAAGACTTTAGATTGGGGGATTGGGATTCGGATTCGCATTATTAGAGGACATTACGAGAAGATGAAAAGGATTAACACTATAATTAATAATTAATAAGACTTTTAGTAAAAGAGTATATATGTATAATAAAGTGTATTTAAGGGTATATGATTTAGATGTATTTAATACGTATAATATAAGGTATAATAAAGGAGTAATTATTCGATAAAGACATATAGTTATATTTATAGTAGGTATTAAATAAGGGTTTAAGTATTATTAATATAAGTATATATAATAAATATATAATTAAGTAAAAAAAAAGTAAGTCATATATAGTAGATCGTATATCGTATATTATATATAGTAAATTGTAAATAGTAGATAGTAATTAATGAATTATATATAGTATATTGGAAATGATAGATTATATATAGTAAATAGTAAATAGTAAATCATATGTAGTATGTAGTAAGTAGTATAGTAGATAGTAAATATACTAAGTAGATAATAAATAGAGAGAGATATATAATAAGTAAATAAACATATAAATACTTAGATATATAAACATAGATTTAAAGAAATAATACTCGGAATGTAGTAGATATATAAATCTATATAATAGATATATTAATACTTGTATAATAGTTAAGTACTCATAAATATATATTATAGATATTAGATATAAACCTAATAGATTCATAAATATATAAGTAGATATATACATATATATATATATATCTATATATCTATATATCTATGGATAGATGCACACACATATATATAGATAGATACCTATACATATATAATCACCACTCATTTCACTTGTACTTCATTTTCATTTTCATTTCCTATACACAATCCTTTACTTCTTATGCTCTTGTCGTAGAACTTGTCATCCCTTCAAACCTCAAATCTCAAACCTCAATCCTTCATCCTCTTCCTTTCTTCCTTTACCACCTCCACCACCTGTTATAAAATCAAAATCCACATACCCCAATCTTCTTCCTCTCGCATAACCAACTGCATCTTGTACCAATCCAAATGCTATCCCAAAGACCAATCCTGTCTTGGCTGTTCTCGCTGCTGTTGTTATTGGGAATCGATCTAAGAGGGAATTAGATTAGCATTGATTTTGTGTATGGATTCAAGGATAGCTAGACAATCAACATCACAATCCCATACATAAGTCAAGAAACCAAAAATAAAATAAATATAGAAATAATAAACAGCAAATAAAAAATAACAGGAAACTCACTCCATAAACTAAATCCTCCCGCAACACTCAAACTCGCAACCACAGTATTAACCACATCCTTCCTCCCCCTCCACCTATCACACATATCCTCAATAGCCAACAAGCCCGCCGTCCAAAAAGCAATGCGACCCCCCATCCTCAACCCCTCCTTGACTCCCCCAAGCGCCGTATTATAATTCTTACTCTTATGGTACAGATACCAACCGGTAGGAGAAGTCGGCAATCGATGGGCATTCTCGGCGCGGAATCGTAGTCCAGCGGTTTGTGATCCGTGTGAGATCCCGAGGGCCATGCCGCAGAGGAAGGAGATGGATGTGCAGAGGGGGAGACGTGCGCCGTAGGGGATTGACATGCGGGAATCGAGTTTGAGGGCTTCGTGGTGGTGTTTGCGCCAGGCTTTCATTTGGGCTTCGAGGAGTTCTTCGTCGGTGGGGGGAGGAGAGGAAGAGGGAGGGGGAGGGGGAGAGGGAGAGAGTGAGGGAGGGGAGGAGGAAGGAAAAGAAGGAGAGGGGGAAGAAGATTGTATTGAAGAGTTCATAATTTGTAGAATTATTTGGTTGTTTATATATTTATTGATTAATTGGTTGAGTAAATGAATGAAGGAACGAATAAATGAAAATGAAAATGAGAATCAAATCTTATGTTAATCATAAAGTTCCGTTCTGTTCTGTTTTCTCTTGTATTGTATCAAGACATCATATTATCATATAACATCACAACATCCATCATATCATTCATACAAGGCTGAAGAATTCAAATTCCTCTCTAAAACATCAGATCAGCTGCTTTCGCGAATCAAAATCTAATCTTATCGTTATCGTCGGGCGTTGAGAGTTGATGTAAGATTAAAATCAGAATCTCATCGGATCTCTTTCAACATCATATATAAACCTTTGCGACCTTGGGATACAAAGAAAGGAAGAGAATGAAACAATTATACAAATCATACAAATCATACACCTTATACACCTCATACACCTCATACAACCACAACCACCAACCCACAACCACAACCACAACCACAACCACAACCACAACAACAACAACAACAACAACTACAACTACAAATACAACTACAAATACAATAATACAAATTACAACGAATAAGAATAATATCTTATTCAACTCATCTCCAAATCTTAATATCAATCAACACAACACTCATCGCTCCATCAAAATGGTAAAGAGACCCCTCCTACAATCCAAACAACCCCCTCCACAGCTTTCAAGTAAGACTAATACCCACTCTCCAACAGCCTCCCAAGAAAGCAACCCCATCCACACCAACACCAGCAACAACAACCACTCAAGTCCAACCCCAACCCCCCACAGACATAACCCTCCTCTTCAAACACACCTCCCACACCATCCTCCTCCTCACCACCGCCCATCAAACCTTCGCCCAAATCCTAACACACCTCCTAACCGTCCTCCGCGAACGCTACCCCAACGGACTCCTCCCCATTGCATCTCCCCCCACCACAACCACCACATCCCCAACCAGCCCTCCTCCGGAAACCCAAAGAATCCCCCTCCCCTCCACCATCCAAGACATTGCCCTGGCGCTTCCTCGAGACGCGCAAGACCCCAAAAAGGGATGGACGGAATTAGATTTAGGATTGGGTGATACCCCTGGAGGATTGGGGCTACGGGATGGAGCGGTCCTCGCGTTCAAGTTTCTGGGAGATGATGAAGAAACAGAAAGGGGGTTTGATGTTAGGTGGCCGAGTTATGAGGAGATGTACGGGGATGTGGAGGAGGAGGAGGGTGATGAGGATGTAGAGGGGGGCGGTGAGGATGCGGAGGATGAAGAAGAGGAGGATCTTTGAGATGGGGAGCCTGATGGTGACGATGGTGATGATGATGATGATGAGTGAGGCGCGATTACGAATCAGGAACTTGACGTCAAATGTTCCGAGAACATTCACTACAGCAACAGTAGGAATTGGACATTATTGAACCGATATCACAAAATCATTCTGGCGTTATAGGTACTCTTACGAAAGGAGATGGATGGATGGATGGATGGATGTCTGTTTAGATCTGAACCCAAAATACCTAAAGATTATCTTGCTTCCTTGCTTGTTTGCTTACTTACTGGCTCTCTAATTAAATAGCAAGATATCACACAATAACAAAACATGAAATATAAAAATTGTCATCAACTCTTTTCTCATCTTCTCATCCTTGTATCATAACTTGATGCTTTGTAGTCTAGCAGTCTAGCAGTCTAGCAGTCTAGCAGTCTAGTAGTTAGTCTACTATCGTATTAACATCTACACCAACATCTACAGCTTACACATACGAACCAAACATACAAGACTTGTGCAAACGTTTACTTGGTAGGTACCTGGGTGGATACAGGTAGATGGCTATTGATAGGTGGCTACTAATGTGTATATTAACTACCTAGGTACTTATACTAGATCAGACCAAACTATCATGTGAACAGGACCTATAGTCTTATACTTAAGTCTTGTATTTGGGTTCTTTATATTTTGCGTGTGAGGGTTGAGTTTGGGTTTGGGGTTTGGGATTTTGGGATTTTGTATATATACATTGATTTATTCCCATATTAACAAACAAATCCCTAAACGCAGCCACACTCACAACTTCCCACCCCTCCCCAATACCTCCTCCCTCCCCCTAACCTCCAAATCCCTTGGCCCCTCCTTCAAAAACCTCACAAGAATAACCCGTTCATCATCACCCTTTCCCTTGCCCTTGCCCTTGCCCTTTCCCTCCCCCTCAAACTCCGGCCCCGCACCCCCCAACCCCAAAATCACTCTCCCATCCTCCCGCTTCACGCCCAACCCCACGGGACAAATAATCTTATCCGCCCATTTCGTGCTGGATGATGCACCACCTGTAGAACCCTCTAGAAATTTCTTAAGAGTCATTCTTTGATTTTTAAAGTCCTGTTTTGAAGGAGAAGAAGAAGAAGAAGAAGAAGAAGAAAAAACCTCCCCCACCAACCCCAACAAATAAAACTGCGGCGGAAACAAAATCACCTCCCCCCTCCTCGCCCTCTCCAACCAAACCCCACAATCTGCAAACTCCGCCGCCGTATGCTCATCCCCATCATGTTGGGGAACCTGCACGTGAAACGATGTTGTCTCGCCCTGTTTTCTGTCGGGATCCCCAGACCCAGACCCAGACCCAGACCCAGACCCAGACCCAGACCCAGACCCAGACCCAGACCCAGACCCAGACCCAGACCCAGACCCCGACTCCGAACCCTCTAAATCCACATCCAAGGGCAAAAAGTAAACATACATCTGCGTCGTAAAGCGCCTCTTCAGATTCCCCGGCGTAATCCATCGCGTGAATGGTATGAGGCCTTGCGTATCGGGCACGGCATCTATTTCGCGCAACCAGGCCGAGAAGTTTTTGGCCTTGGTGTAGATTTGTGAGCGAGCGTGTTGTTTTTGGGGAGTGGGAATGTAGATTAGTTGGGGGTTGGGGGGTTCTTTGTTGGGAGGGGGATTGGTATCGTTATCTGTTTCGTGATTGTTAGAACGAGAGGAGGTGGGAACATTTCTCGAAACTTTCGAATGCGCGAGCAGGATCCCGCATTCTTCGAAACATTCCCGGATGGCGCCTAGTCTGTAGAGATGCGAGTCCGCGTGGCGGAGAGGGGAGGAGGGCTCCGGGATGGGGGATTCGTGAAAGGGGTCGAGGGTTCCGCCGGGGAAGACGTGGGCGGAGGGGAAGGCGCTGGAGGTTTTGGTGCGGTGGAGGAGGAGGATTTGATTGTTGGGGGAGATGAGGAGGATGCTGGGGGAGGGGGGTTAGATTCTTTGGTTTGTTTGTGTTTGTTTTTATGTATATGAGTATGTATATGTATATAGTGGGTAATTGGAGAGGGTCTGAGAGATAATAGGGAAATATACCTAGAGCTAGGTTGGGCAATGGCAATTTGTGTTTTTGTTTTGGGATCCAGGTTCGAGGTACTGGATGTCATGTATTGTTTTTCTAATTCGGTTTTAGGAGGTCGGGATGGCGTCATGGTTATGCGAGTATTTCCCGATCTTGCTCGTTGTTCTCGAGCGAAAGTTTTTATATTTTCTTATAGCGATCCGATGCAAAAATCTAGCATTCGATAGTTTGGGTAAGGCTAATGTTTCGAGTGTAACAACCCTGGGATTAATAACTTTATATATGGAGGTAAGATTGGGATTGTGTGTAGATATGAACGAAGAGATATGGAACGGATGATTCAGAAAAGACATGGCATCTTGAGATCTGGATTCGCTTAATGGAAGGTTTGTATTTGAGGGGTGGCGAGAGGGAGTTGGTTTAGATGCACGGTTGTGGGGATGAGGTTGCTTTTCCGAAATCTGGGGTAGCTTGTGGGCCGAGCCGAGGTTTGTGTATTGTGTCCGTGCGCTGGTTTAGGTCTTCTTGGCGGGTTTCTCTTGTCTATCTAGGTGAATGTAGTGATTAAAGATGCCCAATATCGATGTAGAGTGATTGAGTGAAATTTTCTGTGTTGAAATTCAAATACTGAGTTTTATTGTTTTGGGCATGGGAAACTAGTGGTTAAATTTGGGATTGCTGTTCAATGATGATGCTGGGAAGTGATGGCCTTGGGTCGGTTAACGTTGGAAAGACTAGATGGTTGCTGAATAGTTCTAACAATAATCTGGAGAGCCGCTCTCGGTTATGATCTAGTGAATTATAATTACTCCTTTGTCTAGATAGTGTGACACTCCAATACATCCGTACGTACCATAGTAATTATAAGGTAAACTACATGTTCGATACTCTGATTTCTTACCGTCCGGCTTGAGGTTGTGGTCACACCCAGACATGCATAGTAATACTGGGGCTTTCAGCATGTTAATTTAGCACACACTTTCAATACAGTAATAGTATACCGAAGTAAAACCACAGGGATGATAAAGTGACGATCAAATAACTTTAGTTGTCTGTATCCAATCTCTAAGATCTGTGAATACTCTGCTATCGCAATATATGGAAGTATCAAACTGAAGTTCAATCCTCTCCACAACCCAATAAATCATTTTTGTCCCCTCGTGTTTTCTATTGTAATTTTGTCTGTCCTGAATAAATCACGTCCCTTGCTGCCGAAAGTTAGAAGCAGGTCCTGCCTGCTCATTGCAGCTTGATGCCTTGCCTTCTCCCTCCAATCTTCCCCTCCTCCACCACAACTTGAGAATCAACGAAAACGAAAAGATAGATAGCCATTACCCGCGCAAGCACCTCTCGAAACTCCTCCCGAAACCTTCCCTCATATCTCTCAGACTCCCCTAATTAACAATATCCCATCCCCTCAAAATACCTCTCCTCTCCCTCTCCAATTCCTCGATCCAGAATTTTGTCTGATGCAGAACCACCATATACATAACCAAAACCACAACAGCCTTACTAACCACCGACATATAGTTTTTCGCCTCATGGATCGAACAAGAATTATGATAATAGTAATAAACAGCCCATACAAAGACCATTGAGATTGCTCCGGAGATCAAGAGCTAGGGGTATATATTTAGTTTTGAAGTTTCAGGAGGATGGAATAGGAGTGGGAATGTGTAAGATTTTGACAGTGAGATTCCATAGGTACATGTATATTAAGCATAACTCTAGTTTCAGAAGTCATGTCCTCCATCGCAGCCGTGTATTTCTCGCTCATTTCAGGACGCATGTTGCTCATGCTTTGGGGATGCTGGTTTTCGGGGATTGTCTGGAGGTTGGAGATTCTAGTGAGGTGGGAGGTGCGGAATTTGCTAGATTATGCATGTTGGCTTTGAGTTCCAAGTTAGGAGGTGCATGGGCTAGGAGGGTGCATACGTATTTCTGTCCTGTGGATAGATTCGATCTTGAATAATCTGGTGAATTCTCCGAGTTCTGACTTCCCATTCTGTGGTATATTCTTCTTCGGTATTCTTATCATCTTTATGGAAATATGAAATGATCAAGACGATGATGAAGATAACAACAGTAGCTGCAACCCAGAAGTAGTCGGAGGACCGGAACAAGGAGAGAATGAGGAGGATTGGAGTGATCAGAATTGAGATGAAAGCCTAGATGTTTTGTTGATACTTAGTAAGCAACATGGAGTCTAAAATTCATAATGAAGTACTTGCCCAAAGTAGAATCTGCGCAAACTTATTGCTGATTGATGAACCATGATAAGCTTCTTCTTGAAGATATTCCGCTGAGAGAACATATTCATTGTTGATCGGGGTATCATTAGAATGTGGTGGGCTGTTCACACCAGGTCCGGAAATGACAATAGTGGGTGTTGGAAGTCCGGTATCTGTAGTTTGGATCTAAGTTGAAATAGAAGTAAGTTTCTGTGATAGAGTTTGTGGGCTGAATGGAGGTAGAGATAGAGCAAAAGGGAATATCCTTACTACTTTTGGCGGCAATTTCTGACTGAGGGGAGACATTTTTGCTAACGACCTCGAGATTTGAGACTTAGATGACTCCATTTTATAAGAGTTATCTTTGTGAGTTAGCGGTCAAAAAAAAGGTCGATAATCAAAATAGTTTCTCAACTAAGCGGTTAATCAAAATCTTGTTGGGAACACTTCAGAATATGAGATCCACTAATACTTATAACTATTTTGAAGATTCAGAATAGTCAAAGACCTAATAGATTGACTCTGCCTCGGTAGCTGTGAATTCCACTCGTATTTGAGAAAGGTTCCCAAGTGAATCAATCTCTTGGAAATGGAACAGAGTATATAGAACTGAACTGACCCCTCCGGAAAAAACATCTTATAGAAGATACACCAAGAAAGGGAGAATTCGTTCGGAATAGCTTTCGGGGAATGTACGAGAGTATGGCATGGGATGAAGTATCAATACAGTAACAAATTGAAAACGCCTACAGAGCAACGATATTGGTAAATATATACGGAATCAATGATCATTCATAAGCTTTTTGGTAAATGAAATCCTGAACATCAATCCTCGTGGAACCTCAATCTCATATACTTTCATGAAAGTTCGCAGAGATAATTATACTTCTAGAACTTTAAAACAAGACAGGTCACTTAAGACTGGGCGATATAACTTACATTTGATTATTGAAACTTCAAATCTGACTAATGCCCTAAGTCCTGCCTCGTTAGTCATAGGTTTTTGGAGTATTTATCCTATCACCTTCGAACTCGCCTTGTCTTAACACCACCTTTCACCCCAATTCCCCAAATCTTATCATAAGGGCTCGCTTCAACCAACTCCCTATCACCTGTTACTTCCAGCTGATCTCTCAACTCCTTTCCTCCTTTCGAGAATTTCAATACGTTTCCTTGAATCACTATCTCAAATTTAACTTTGTTCCATTCCTTTTCATCAAATCTTCTGACTGAACGACCCAGTGATTTAATTTTCCGGGGACTAGTATATTCCAGAATCTCAAGGGAGACAGGAATCACCGAAGTGAGTGGCTTTGTGATACATCATGTACCTAACTAACATTAGTCGGGCATACATAGGAAAGAGGGGAAAACAGACTGTTCAGCGCTGGTGGAAGCTTGACCATCATCATTGGAGAATTCACAGATACAACGTTGAGATAGAAAGGCATAATGAGCATCATCTGGATGCCAGAAGAATATTGGTCCATTGGTGCTCATGTTGGTGATTTCTTTGTGTAATTATAATGTAACATGGAGAATGCAATGAATTGCGAATTAAGAGGTAATCGAGTTCAAGATTAAGGTTGAGTGCTCTAAGAACGATAGAACGATATTTAATTAACAATCGCATTAAGAAATGTAAAGTAAGTGAGGTGTGCATGGTAGGTAGTCATGTGTGAGTCAACCGGCGACCCCGCACTACCGCAGTTTTCCAGGCCGAGAATTAGCATCTTTCATGTCTCTCAACTAGCTTGAAGCTTTCAAATCTCAAGATAGATTTGTAGAGCCAGAGAATGATTTATCGAATTACTGAATATTAGCAGAGTTGGTTTAATGCAGGATATCGATATGAAAACCATGTGACGTTGAAGCTTGAATATTAATGGAGATGTGGCTGTGCAACTGTCGGGCTTCCTCGGATAACGTCAACCTCGAAACTTTGAACGCTTAAGAAACATTTATAGATTCATAAAACAAAGCCCTGGAATGTATACAGGATTGAAAAGCTATGTTTTCATCCTCAAGAATTTGCTAAATAACTAATCCTGTCTATAAAATTCGAGCTTTCCCCGTACAATCCAACGAAAGCATACCTCGAAATTCAAGAATCTGGAGTAGCAGATTGCAAATGACCAAAAACACCATAAACATAACTAAAACTAGAAAATTGGATTATTGAGGAATCCAGCTTCGAAACCCTCGCCAAAAGCAATCTGAATATCAGTACGCATGATAGCAAATGAAAAAGCAATTGATACAACTTGCTTTAAGGTAGACCACCAATATTTATTCAAAAATTCCTCTTTGATTCACGTTGTAGAAAGAAGGAAGTGGACGAGAGATTTATTGAAAAAGATAAAAAGCTATTTTAGCTCAGTATTCTGCAGTATAATTGGGGGAGAATATAACGTACGAATTGAATTATGAAGCGGGGTGTTTTGAAGTATTCTTCGTTCTGCAGGTTGAGTTTCTGAATAGTGGTTTGTAGGTCAATTAAGTAACATACACGGGTATTACTGACTATGACTATAGATGGTACACCAAGCCATTTCCCAGCCTTTTCTACCTAGATCTCTCAATGTTTCCTATCATATGGGAGCATATTAGACTAATCACTGGATTCTGAGTGATAAATACGGGAGGTTCTTGGTTTGGACAACTCCACTTCCGGGATCATTCTCTGCTCCAGTCTATATCAACAACTGCCAGGCGCTTTCAAGTAAATCCAGGAACTGGCAGCGAGCTCACACAGAGAGAGCTCTCCTGAGTATCTTCTTGATCCGCCGTCACTAATTGAGATACAAATGTGTATATTCTGAGAGTAGTCAGATCTCGTAACGTTCATACTAAATAGGCCATTAAAATGCATCAAATGTATACAAGGAGTAATTTTCGTTGTGCTAAATGCTTCACTGTAAAGAATTCTGCTGTTACAAGAAAATGGAAGGATACCGATTACGAAAGTTTGAGATAAATATTCGAACCATTGGTGAATACAGCAATCTAGGCAAGTAGCGCAGCCTCGGAAATTAAAGCTACCTATGTTATGGTGGATAATAACTTGGCGGCGAAGCTATTCATAGTAGCTGTACCGAGAAAACATCACCAAAATACATACAAGAGTCTCCCGAGGTCATAATTGCCGAGAATGAGATGAATAACCTGGAGTTAGCAGGAGAATGGAGAGCCTATAGTTTTTCGTCAATCTTGATGAGTGTATCAAGTTCGGAAGCGCCAAGTGACCTCTGGGGTCTTATACTTTTGTTGCGGAAGTTAATTTAGGCAAGAACTGACAATTCGTAAATCTGACAGATATGACTTCACCCAGTCTAGTCATATATGATACAAATCTTTCCGGTTTTCAGAAGAGAGATGTTGTACGTTTGAAGCCTTCTAGATATCTTATCGTGAAAAAATGAACCTAAAGCTCGAATTCTATTACCAAAGGGTGTTCCACAAGAAGGGCACAAAGAGAAGCAGTCAAACTCCATTACCATATACTAACATTGTTGAGTTTCTATAATGTCAATGATAGTCCGCAATAGATAGAGACCTCTGGAATTGTATCGGATCTCGGCAGTTTGTGTAAGAATTGTCAAAGTGATATAATATAGTCACTACCGCCGCATATAAATGAGTTTCAAGACTGCCCTGATGTTAGTAATTATCCTGAATATCGATTTTTGGCAATTGATTATGCTGCCATAACCCCCTCCCCAATTATCTCTTGTATTTAGCTAAGAAAGTTGAAAGGAGAAAGGAGAGAAGCATTTGATCGCATTTAAACGCTCCATAAGAAGGGACAAATTTATAAGAAAAGAAAGACAAAAATAACTGGTAAAATAGCGGGTATTGAATACATATTTCTACTAGGCATATCCAAATCTCGAGAGCGCTCAAGAATGAGAGCCCTGTAGCAGTTTCTACACTATTCATCAATCTCAATCTCAGAAAAAAGGGGATTGTAACCCTCTATATCCAAAGTTTTTCATCACCATATCTCGAAGAACCCCTGCTAGGACTCTGGTGGAACATAGGACATAAATCTTCCTGGTTAGAATATTGAGAAACTCTTTGACTACCTAAGAAAAGCAAATAAAATAGGACACTGCTCTCAGATGACATACAATTGATTAATATATCCGGCATCAGTCAAATAGCCTTGTTGGATATATATTTACCTATAAAATCAAAACTTCAAAAGAAATGTAAAAACTTGGAGGATCAAAATTCAATATTCAGGGTCTTGGTTAGTCTGGTATCAGATGGTTATTATTGATGTCATGATCATCACATGACGAGTAGAGCTGAGGCTCTCCCGGCTCAAATAGCTATTATAGATAGACAGGCAGTCGATAGCTAAGCTTCTACTACTACAATTACACCTAGTATGGTTGTGCTTTAACAGTTGGGAATGCAACATCTGGATGTGTCATTAGCATTTGATTCAGAACTAAAATATGGTACTTTGTGTTCCATCACTTGAATTTCCCTTTAAATAATGAGTATTAATAATCTGGATATTACCAGAGTCTATATTGAGAGTTTGTGATCAATGGATTTAATACACTTTCATTCTTTGTCACCTTGTTAATATAATGGCCTAGAGCAAGGCAGCTAGGATCTTCTTTGACATGGTGACAAATACATTATAAGAAAACCCATCACTTAAATTGTTCTCAAAGTGTCTCAATAAGATTTAATTTATGAATGAAATGCTTTGGTAGTCAAATACACATATACAAATTAAGTGGAAGACTTACATTCAGGATGTTGGTCCTCATTCAAGATCTCAGCTACTTTTGCTCTCAGCCTTCACAACTCGAGAAACAAATATTGAGAGTCAGAGAGAAAGAACATGTAAAGACGGGTGGAATAGCTGAGTGGTTTGGTGGAATGAATTTTCTCTTCTATTATCACTGCTGAATATGGTGGGTTTCCTGGACTGTAGAAGGATGAAAATTTGTTATCTAAAAGAGAGACTCCGGTCCCCCCTTTATCATCTCGGTTATCAAATTGAATTCCCAAAACCACACCCTCATCAACTAGAGCCATCTAATACTCATAAACTCTTCCACGCTCATTTTCTGGACTCTAAACAAATAAGCTTAGTTTCAAGTTCAAAAGCAGAAATCCAAGGCCTGATATTTATGGCTGTCGCCGACTAATCGAGGAGATAGTGGCATGATTTGGGGGGAGAAGTACCCGCTTTAACCCTCCTGGTTCTCAATTTCCACTAGTCTAATCTGCTCACTTCCTCCCACTTCCTTTCTAGCCTCAATTCCATTTCTTCTTCCTCTTTAATCTTCCTTTATTTAAGTTTTACCTTTCTCTTTCAACCAACTTGCTTCCATCAACACCAAATCGCTCCAATCGCAACTATGGTAAGCGACCCAGTCTTCTTCTTTCTATTATGTTGTTTCTCGTATTATGAAAGCGTTAAACTTGTGGAAGAAAAAGTTTTGGCTGCTTCAACCACCATGATATCTTCTTTCACCCTTTGCGGCATAGTATCAAGTTCAAGAAGACGTTTGACTTCGATGCTATTAAAACGTTCAAGAGGAATACGTACAACAGTCGAAGTTCTTCTGATTCCAGCGAGTTGTTAATCAGCTGCCCACGTTTATCTTGCCATCAATACTTTTGAAGTCACCTCTTGCGCCTCGATCTGCCTGCACAATCACGTGTGACGCATTTACCGATCAATCACGTGAAATATGATACTGGAGCTAACACTCACTTCGAACAGGACTCCTTTATCTCGAATCAACTCAAGTTACCATGTAAGCATCTCCAAGAGATTTGAAAGAGAGTCTCTCAGTGTCATGCTCTAATACTGACAACCAACAGTCTTCGCCTCGCCCAGCTGGGGCTGTAAGGGCAGAAAGCCCATCTTCGTCATCGTTGTAAGAATTTCTCGTCCCAAACCTCATTACCCTTGTATCGAAAGTCGCAGCTAAGCTCATACAATAAACAGTGCCGCAACTGTAAGGCCGTAAGGCCAAAAGTTGTGGTTGCGGCAGGTCCCGGCTCTTTTATAAGCCAGGACCTGTGGCTTCTTCCTCTCTTTCGACAACAACAACAAGCACTAGCCAGAAAGATGGCAACCCAAGAATTGTTATCCAACCCGCTCGCCGTCAGCAACCCAAACCCTCTCAATCTCATCCCCTATTCGTTTGCTACGGGCGATTACTCTACAGAAGGCAAGGATGCCTATATCACCTCCGCAAATATCACACCAACTTCCCACGTTCCTGGAATTCCTTCACCTTACAGCAAGGAACAATTCGAGCAACGTGCTCTTTACATCGTCGGTATTCCAGCGGAATGGCAGACACCAGGCTTCCGTCGAATCTTTCAGATCTACGGAACCGTCGAAAAGTGCCCGGTAATCATCGATCTTGTCTCCAAATCCACCTTTCGCTTTGTCATTATGAGCACTACAGAAGAATGTCTCAAAGCTAGAGATTCTGTTCATGGCTTTGTCCTTGAGGGAAACACAATTTTTACTACTGAGGCTTTGCCATCTAGCTCTTTGCTCGACCTTCGACGTTTGGGTCCCTCTACTTCAGAATATCATGAGGGAGAAGTTAATGATGACGATGAAGATCAAATCACAGTCGCCGATCTCAACATTAATGATCATGATAACAATGTCGCACTCAATAGAACATACGTATTTGGTAGTGGCTCTCTCGATAAAACATCAACTACTCACGGTCACCCATCTATCCCTTCAATGAAAGTACCACTCGTTGAAATACAGGAAGTGGATTCTGAAAGCGAGGCTGATATTCAAGTTACTACTCGTAAACATCGACCTGCACCACTCAATCTTACTGGCATAAATGACATCACCTCTCGACGCGTCTCACCTTTATTGCCTGCACAGTCACCATTCCCAACCCAAGTTCAATTCGAGTCTATTATCGAAACCGAGAAAGACACGAGTCCACTTGGTTCGCCTACACCTACACAACCAGTCTTCCAAACTCAAGCAAGTACCTGGGCTGCGATTGTTAGCAGCGCATCTCCAAATCATCGCAATGTTGACCTTCATCCCGAAACTCCTCGCTCAGGTCGTCGTCTCAACAGTGTTGGTCGCATTCCCTCTGTTCCTGCGATCAAGCCTGAGATTCATGAACCGCTCTCTCACCAAGCTCGCGTCGTTTTAATCCTGAATATTCCCAACACCATGTCCCTTTCCGACATCAGCAATGCCGTTCGCGAAGGTCCCGTCGTCTGCATTCGCTTTGGTGTTGATGCTGATACTGGCAAGCGCTTCTCTGGAATTGTATTCCAGCATGCTCAAGATGCACAGAGTTTCTACGATATCTTACGCCAGGAGAGAGCAGATAATATGCCGAATCGATTCCGTTTCATCGCCGACTGCGTACGAGGTGATCCCTTCCCCATCAATGAAGATATCATCGCCATGGGTCCACCAAATTATGCCAGCCGCCGTTTGACTATCGTCAAGAAAGCTTTCTTCTTCACTTTCAATAGTGGAAATCTACAAACACTGTGCGAGAAAGTGGTATCGAAGGAGAATATACAATTGATCTTCATTTACAATGGTGGCAATGCAACAGTTGTCTTCGCAGAGGTTTCCGCAGCTATCAAGATGAAGGCACGCCTTGATCAACTTCGAGACAGCGCTGGCAATGGAACATGGTCCATGTATGAGAATTTGCAGGTTACTTTCTCTAAAGATCCTTGCGAGTTAGAGGGAGGATTGAATTTGCAAGCTGCGGATGGATACCAGACATAAATGACTGGCTTTTCGACGATCAAACGATCATGGCATGGAGATTATGGCTCGAGCATAAAAACTTTCAATTGGTGTTTGCTTTGCTGAATGGCTGTTGCTTCGAGATCGTTGGATTGCTTTCGAGTTGGATCACTCATTTGCTCATGATCATTGGATCCATCACTTGGGTTTCTTTGTTTCTCAAGCAGAGAATATCTAATTATTGCGATTTATTGAAGTCGCCTAGGCGTTCAACTTTTCTTTTGTCTTGTATTTTATGGTGGGTTATGGATATGAAGCTTTCGATAGAAAGATCTCCACCATGATGGATATATCTTTCTGCGCTTTAATCTTATTGATCGTCCGTTACCGTTATCTAGGCATCTAGGTCCTACTATTGACCGCGGATCACCTCCCGTGACACCATGTAATTAGTTTTCTTTGACAATAAAAGATTTATGCAGATCCCAAACCAAAACCCCATGCGTTCAATGTCCCGATGATACAAATGACTATACAAAACTCCTGTAAGTGCATCTATCCAAAAATTTTCTTCCAAATTGACACAGCAGGTTTCTTTCCATATACATGGTTTGCACAGGCATCTCGATGATCAAATCTACCAGATCCACTATGTCTCTGACCGCTTCCCCAGACATTGATGGGTAATACACCCAAGCCCCGCAAATTTACATTTGCACCATCTTTGAAGTCCTTATCTGAGAACCAAAGAGAACCTTTTAAAGATCGGAATTTCTTCCATGTTACCCTTCGTTCAAGTCCTGCATCCATATCTCGTACAGGGTGTATATTTTTTAGATTCTTCGTTAGCATCTCTAGGACAATATCCGTCAACATGGCACCCCCACACATTTCTCCGGACTCCTTCGCATTTATTTTATCCCCGGAAAGTCCTATTGAAGAATGTTGTACGCATCTCACGATCGCTTTTCTCAGCAATGGATCAAAACGTCCTGGTGCCCACATTGCGTATGTTGCGAAACTAAAACTGCGGGACCAGCCCCAGTTCTCTCGGATATGAGGTGCCATGTATGGTTCATCAATGTCAATTCCTAGGACCAGACTTATTGGGCTGAATCTCTCTCTTTGTTCTACATATCTACCCGTGGAGTTTGGAAACTTTTGAGTGATGGACAAGGAGGGATGTTGGATGGCGTCGATATCGAAACATTCTTGTATGGGAACCTGAGGCCAAACATCCGGCTCGATGAAGAATCCACCATGATACCAAAGTAACAGCCAGCGAAAAATATCTGTTTCGAGTTCGGGGTGCTTGGAAATGGTCTGTGCAATGGATGGGATGGATCGAAAGTGTTGTAGGATATCCGGACCTGGCGATGAAGTATATTGGTTGATTTTCCAATCAGGATTTTTGGTCCGCCATCGTTGGGTCCAATCTTTCCAGATGGGTGCTTCCGCAGATGAAGTCAATTGCCATATTATCTTTCCAGCTTTTGCATCTCTTTCCTGTTCTGCAATCGATAATGTTATGCTCTCTTCTATCCGGATCAACTGCTTCTCTAGCAAGTCTTCTTGTGTATGGTTTGCATTTTGTCTGTATGGGGATAGATGTTCGTAGATTGGTGTACTGAGGTGTTCATTAATTGGAGTATTCGTGTGGGATGTGGAGAGTCGATATTTATGGAGAAAAGCTAAAAATAGAGCTATGAGAACGAGAGTATGAAGCAGATTTCGATATCTGCGAGGAGTTGGCAGATATGACATTCTTGAGTTCTGGCATGGTTTCAAATGTATTCCAAGTAGAGAAGAAAAAAAGTATATAAAGATTGAAATGGAAAGGGGTCAAAGGTATCGACTGTTCGAGATTTGAAGTTGGGTGATCCCAAAAGTGGATCTTACTGGTGCTTCTATTTTTAGATTCGTGCCCTACGGGAGCAAATTCGTAATAATTCATGTGAAATATTTTGATTAATTATCACACAAATTATATGATAAATAATCGAAATATTACATATGATTTATCAAAATATTTTATATAATTTATTAAAATATTTTATATAATTCATTAAAATATTTCACATGAAGTACTATTTTATATGAAATATTTTGATTAAATATTATTAAAACTAAGCCTATTTAGGTATATATATAGTGAAGCAAAAGCAAAATTTGAGGTTATTATGAGATTAACAGGGGGGTTAGCAATAAAGTGAATATAAATGAATAAATAAATGGGTTTAATGAAAATTTAAATAAAAATTCGAGTATTTAAATAATTAAAAAGAAAATATAAACCTATTAAGCTATAAAGCATTTTTGATTTAAATAAGACGTTGTTAAATAATTATATATTATACAAAATTTAACTTCATTATCGCTATTTTCGAATAACTTTACTTTTTTCGAATAACGTTAAATAAGTTATTATTTTGAAATATTGAAATTTTGATTTGTTTTAAAGTAAAGTACTTTGAAGAAAATTTTGTATGTAAGATCTATACAAAATTTTCTTTATGGTACTTTGTTTTAGAACAAATCAAAATTTCGATATTTAATATGATCAATAGATAAATAATGTGATTGATATATAGATTTTAAAAGATTGAATGGATTTTTGAATTTATTACGATGAATTATCATATAATAATTCACATTAAATATAGTATAAATATACTATATTTAATGTGAATCCTGCTCCCGTAGGGGTGCACGTAGAGTTCGCTTCCATATCAACATCATCATTAATGAAATATGAGATAAAGCTTGACATGACTGCGAGATATAGAAAGCCTGTTTTTCAATTAACGAGGGGGTCTCGAAGTTGCTTCTTCCTCCGTTTCATTACAACTAGAGAGTTCAAGATCGAACCGAACATCCACCCCAGCTAATGAGACACCTATATTTTGAACCTCTGCCATTGATCAGTCATTGAACTTTCACCAGTCTACACTGTTTGGATCCCAAGGAAGATCTTCATCCCGAATACTTGCGCAAATGAAACACGTGATCATTTCATCATCCTTCTCATTACCTTCGGCGTCGTTATCTCACTTTCAAACCCTCTTTAGGTGATTTACGCCCTTTTATACTGCTTTAGGTGATTTTATAATCAATATGTATAAATACGCATTGACCATAAAACGAGCCAATCATATAAAGTTGGACGTTAATATAATCTCAGATATGAACCAAATCATTTTCTTACTACATACCTTTTCCGCTGTCCAAACCCTGCATTGTGGTTTTTCATCATTATTCCCGATTATTCTGATCATCCAATTGTAGGACCATGGAGCATTACGAAATTTTGAGGCATGGTGCTTGACATCTGGAATGGGCGAGAGGAACAGATGGGCATGAAGCATGTACGGATGTAGTTAGAGATATATAATGTATATCGGCAAATGGAATTAAACAAAGAGTGGAGGTTGTGATATCAGGATTTTATGAATAGGGACCTGATTTGCGCATTGTTTTACTCGAGTTCGAATTATGAGAAACTCTACCTAGAACGCCTAAAGCATGCAGTAGGATACTAGCAAGACATCATCTATTTAGTTACTTGCTTCGCTCTATCGTGGCGTCGTGTTGTATTGGACTCAATGTTGTGAGACCCGATACCTATCTAATTATTCGGAATATCCAATTGTAGACGTTTAGTCTTGCATTCAATCTATAATAATTAAGAGCTCAACTATATACCTATTGATAACAAATTCACAAACATGGTAATGATTCGCAGTGTAACCGGGATTGAACAAATAGAGGATTAGGACAACAATTGGTAGTTATTTGTGGTCGATGCAGGTAGTCTGTGATAACAGCTGCGTGTTATTCAGAGATACAGAATTAGGCCCCAGAAGTTTTGCTAATATCTGTTTATTACAGAATATCATTCAACTAGGAAAAGAAATTTGAGAGATTTTGCAGTCTGTGTTTTCTGGAAAGCCACAGCTAGATGATACTCTTGAGACTGCTGTTGGTGACAATATAGACCACTTCTACAGTGAAACGTTGGCTGATGAAAATCGACCAGGAGAAAACACCTATCGCCTTTCCGCAACAAACGGCTTCGCAGATCATTTGAGTTTACTGTTTAATTAGAAATGAGCGGTTCGGGATTTATTTGAGTAACGAGAAACAGTATACGAAGAATCAGAATGGAGGAGAGCATGGTTAAGTTGTTTACAGGATTTCTCTGGTTTTCCTGTCTATCAGGTTGACTTGATATCACCTTGGGTGTCGGAGACCTTACGTCCAAAGCAGGTAATTCCAGTTTTGATAAGATATTTCATAACAAATCAATAATTACTTATTTCCTTGTGATTGTTATGTCACAAAGCTTTAGTGGTTAAATTGAGAACTTTCATGACGAATCCGCTTTGAGAAAGAGTTGCTCGTCGGAAACCTGATGACTGAGAGATATCTGACATGGAAGGTACTGAAAAAAATGGCAAGGTAAAGTGTGGGGACGGAACACAAGAGCTTTAATTGGGTTGATCGTGAGGCCGTGACAAATAATTCGAATCAATGTGACTACCAATACGAAAGAACACATACAGGGGTAATGTTTAGGCCTTGCTTGAGTACAAGTTGTTGCCATTCACGTTTATTAATTCTGGTAGATCTAGAGTTGTGATATACCTTCTTTGATTCGTTATGCGAATAACCATAAAAACAGTGGGAAATGTTAGTATATTAGTACAAGAGTATTTCCTCCCGCTATTGGGGAAATGAGGGGTTAGTCAATTAGCCCCCTCGGTTAACTTTACTAGGCGAATTTACCTTGAGTAACGAAATTTTCTGTCTCTCGAAAAAAATGTGATTTTTCCATAAACTATGAAACTCTGTTTATTCAATGAATCAACAAGCTTTGTAGGATAATCCTGTAGATAATATAAGGTTTTGACGGCTGCAAAGAAGCAATCTTCAGCAATTTGCGGATCTAATTGATTGACAAACTTAAGTGATCATTTTCTGCATGACTTCTATTCTAGTAGTTATCTTATTGGGTTGAGTTACTCGCATAATGGCTTCAACAGTCTCATTTAGAAGCCCAGACATCAATAGTTTGATGAAGGTGAGATAATCTCTAACACCTACATGCAGTCATCTAATTGATTGGGCTTACATAAGCCATTACTCATCTGATCATTTTCTTACCACAAACATTGAAGGCCATTGATTCGATGAATAAAAGTATCAAAGTTAGTGATTTGATTGAGCTGAGATGCAACTGGGTGAAATAATCCTCTCGTTATAAATACTATTAATGATTTAATTGATCATGATATGATTCCTCCTGGATATACTCATCATAATTTGATAGATTTAAGAATATTCAAGGCATCTAAGTTGAATAACGCTAGAACATCTCCGTTGCTCCTTGACTTCCCGCAGGTAATTTTCTGGATTATTGAGACAGCATTGCCAGAAAAGCATACTTGTTTGTTTGATATAAGCTGTGAGACTATACTGAACTTTGGATGGCTGTTATATATGTTATATATTAAAGGAGTAGTAGCCCTCTTTGAAGGTCAGGGGTCTAGAAGACAAGATTTTTGAATTCATCATGTCAGGCCTATTTTGCCAAACGCCGATATTCTCATCCTTTCAATTCTTTTCTTTACCTCGAGGTCTTTTGCAGGTAATGTTTTAGAGCCAGCGAGAAAATTATCCTCCGATATATAAAAGAATTTATATAGCGTTAACTTTAAGTGGCGTTAAACTTTTATTATAGTATAATATTGATTCTATATGTAGCATAAGCTATATACAAAATTTTATAGTCATGTAGTTATATAATCACGTAATCTACATTTCAATATTATAAAGAAAATAATATCTTATTTATTTATATTCATATTTTTAATCATTTTTAATTATTTTCAATCAAAAATGATAATATATAGTTTAAAAAAAATGAATCCTTTTTTTATTAGAAATTAATATTAATAGTTAATTCATTTTTTTTATTTACTTTTTATTTTAATTCTTTTTTTTTTCCCAATTTATAAAACGATTTTTAATATTTTTTTAAAATAAAGGGGTCCATTGTTTGGAGTAGAGGGCTCTAAAACAGCAGCGAGCATCGCTCGCCCCCAATGTTGTTGACATATTAATTGTGCTATGCAGTGTGACTCGATGTAACTCTATCATGCACTAACACGTGATCTATGTTACCCAGTGAGGTGCCAAATTCCACGGATACATGCAGACGTTGTATCTTCCCGCTCCAAATCATTCAAAATTTTGATCTCTCCCATTTTTTATTTCGCGAATTTCTCATTTCCTCGACTTGAGACAGTATCAGATTCTTACAAACAGTCATAATTCCCTTTACTCTATATTTGGCGGAAAGTGGTCGAACTAGTCTAGGTTCGTCAAAATTTGATCATGCAAGCAGATTAGGAAAAGAAAGTGCTAAACTTAATCAAAGATCTATTTAAAATCATAAAAAACACGCTTGCAGACTGCCTGCTATTTGTTGTTAAAAAATTCAACGTATAACTGATTGCCAAGACAAGATTTATCTTTCAAGTAACCCACCACAGTCAGTATATACTGGTAGTCGCACCTTGAGTAAAGTGTCAGCATGTCTTCCCCTCAGGTCATAAAATTTTCCATGCCGGGAAAAAGGCCGGATACTCGGATCACGCTATTCAAGAACGTAGAATATCAAGTCCATTCAAATATCCTTGAATTATACTCGGCGTATCTCCGAAAGTTTATGGACTTTCCGGATAAAGTACCAGCGCCTGCTTATGCGGAGTGGAGATACGACTGTATTGAGAAGATCGAGGAGGATGGAGGTTGTTATGTGGTGGCTGACAATGCTAAAGCATCAAAGAAGAGAGTAAGAAAGTGGTATTTACTTAAATTCATGTCAGACGACGGATATAGAGTTACTGATTTATGCATCGGGAAGTCCTCGACAGTCGAGATACTGTTACAACTGTAGCCTTCGAAAACATCATCAAGGCCATGTATCGACAGCCATACATATTGAAAAGCACAGAAATTCTCAAAAATATGACAGAGCAAGCAGATTTATATTGCTGTCTTCCAGTGGTGTCGTATTCTCTATACGCAGTTATCTATCATAGCCCACACTTCCTTGCAAATATAAACAAAAATAGGGAGATCTCATTGGTTTTGGCATATAAATTGAGGCATCTAGAGCTTTTCAACGATTGTATCATTCTAATCTCCAGCCATTGGCCACCTGAGAAACAGCGATTGGAAACAAAAATTACGGACGAAAAGCTCAAACGACTGGCCGAGAATATCTACAACCGTATTGGCTCATTAATTTCTCGGACACAACAAAAGTTACTTCATTTGCAAGCATTCCCGACCCTAAATTACTATCGCATTTCGCAAGACAATTCTCAAAATGCAGCAGTGGAGTCAGGAGGCTCTCTGCTACAATTTTATAAGAAAGTAAACATACATACTCAGTCTTCAAGCCTCAGTATTTTGGTCGATTCAGTCGTGCGCAACAATCTAAACCTACTTCCACACGCAGTAGCAGGGGAGGGAGAATTTCTTCATAATTTTATTTGCATTAAACTGAAGAATGAAGATATCCCAGTAAGTTTCTACAACTGGGATACTATTTGTGTTCACAACAACACTAATATTTTCTAGTGGGATAAAACACAGACCGACTGGTAGACTTACCATAAAGATGGCTGGGGATTCAACAACCTGAATACAGTGAGGCTACGACCGCTTCGTTGTTGAATCCTGATATACCAAATCCATTGAAAAGTCCGGATTGTATTTCGACAACAGCCCTCGGTTTTAAATCCATTCCAAAAACCAAATTCACGCAAACCGCCCAAAGCATTCAAACCACTAAATCACAATCCAACAGTCAAAAATTTTCAAGCCTCTCAAACCACTCATTCTAAACTACAGTCCGGCTTTCGCAAACCCCAGAAACAACACGCTACAGCAGACGAAAATAATAGTCAAATTTTCACCTCCACACATTTTGCAAAGACCTAACCTTAGTAGCTGGATATGCAGATTACCTACACAAGATGAAAAGACACTTGCATTATGAATTCCGAAGATCACGTATTGTATTTTGAACACGTACACTATTGATCCACCCCAGCATTCCCAAACCATCTAATTCGTTGCACCTCTCAAGGCCATCGCACCCAAAACCATAATTTCCAATTCCTTCCTCTCATCTTCTTCTTTTTCACTTGCACTTGCAGTTGCACCATTCGCCTTTCCATTTGCATTTACACCTTTCTTCCCCCCTCCAGCACCACCGCCGGAATTCAACTTGTAGAGTTTCCTCACGCGCGCAATATCCGTCGTAGATCTCAAGACCTCGTCGTCGAACTCGACGGCTTGTCCTTCGATGACTGAGGAAAGGTGGGACGCGATCTGTGGGGCGGAGGATGCGGGGGCTACTTTGAGGATTAGGAGGGAGGTGGTTGAGGGCGTGATGCCGAAGCGGCGGAAGGATTCTGCGATCTGGGAGTTGAGGGGAGTTTAGTTTGGGGTTTTGGTATGGGGGGTTTTATGTATTATTTGTGATGGATGGATGGATGGATGGATGAAGATTAATTAGATAATTTGCAACAAGCGTATTTTAATATTTATTTGTATATTGTAAATGTAGATGTTTATGATGAGGCGGAAGGTGGAGGGGAGCTGATAACTTACATTATTATTCATACTCAGCGAGAAAACAATTTCAGAATGAACATTGCGACTTTTCAATCGATTTTCTAGACTGTCATTCACAGCTCTATATGCCGCAGCCAGAATATGCAATCTTGAGAGTATCTATACATTGTGTTAGAGACAAGTGGTTGTTATAAGTCACGTGATGATATGATATGGTGTTGAGGTGAAAATGTATTTATTTATGGTGGGGCAATGAGGGGTCAGGATGAGTGATGAAAGACATACCACGCTGGCGTCGATAAATGCGTATTCGAAATCGGTATTGCCGGAGAGGAGTTGTTGGTGTAGAAAGGGGGCGTTGAGGAGGTTGTGGTAGAGGGCGATGTGGAGGGTGTGGGATGGGGGGAGGTGTTCTAGAGGGAGGGTTTGGAGGAGGGCCATGGCTTTTTTCTTTTTTCTCCTTTTTGGACGGGGAAAAGAGGGGAGGATTTTTGTGATGTGGTGGTTTGATTGATTGATTTTTGAGGGTTGAATCTTGTATTGTATTGGTATTTAAATCTTGAATTTGGAAATTCAGTTGTAGAAAAGTTGCGCCGTGGTTGTGGTGTTGGTCTGGGGTCGTTAGGTACCGCACCGGGTCTAGCCACTGGGTGGCGCTAATTTCGTGTGTGCTGAGTCACCTGGGATATCGATCAAGATTGGGTTCCCGCTATTGTGTGGGTGTACCCGGTGGACTGGTTGCGTAGCCGCTCTAGCTATAGGTATAGCTTTGTGTGGAATGAGTGTGAGGATGGTACTTGTGCAGTACTCCGTAGGTATGGGAATGTAGAGATGCTACTAGGTTCTTCTGGAGGAGCGGTTTGAGGGTACTGTTCCATGCTTTGGCCGGGTTGGGGTTGTCCGGTTGTTGGGTTGTTAGATTGCTTGGCATGCGGATGACGGGGGCACGGGTTGCCGGATCTGCAGATGGGCGATTCCGTGGTTTGCTTACTGTAGGTAGGTTTAACTGTTCAAGTACTGTATGTATATATCAAGGGGTTATCTTGGGGAGTTTGGGGAAAGGCTCTTCTTTGTTTGGTTGGTGATTACCTTGAACTTGATGTGGAGGGTAGGGTAGCTTGAATATTGTTTAGAGCATTGTTGGTTGAGATTTTAATTATTCTCATGTGGTTATCTACTCAAAGAAGTCTGAATGGAAAGCTCACCTCATCTTGACTAAATTGTTATTTCTGAAGCCACTCTCGGCTAGTAAAGATGGAATATACCTATCCATAGATACCATAACCAACCTACAACTACAGTACAATATCAATCACCGGCGACCTCGAATCTCCGGAAATACATATACCGCAAAAGAATCACCCAACTCATTTTCTAAATTGTTAAAAGATGAGGTAAATTCGTAGATGACGTTCTAAAAACAGCCAAGATCTTCCTTTGTATATTAGTTGAAGCACAAATTAGACAAAGGAAAAGCCACGTGTAAGCCATGTTTAACATTGGCCCTATGGAACGTTAGCAATGTCATTTATTCTCAAGTGGGAAATCCCCGAGCTATGGCTATTGGTTGACTATGAAGGGGTTTATGGATGGGTCTGTGTGACATTGGGCTGTTGTGTTTCGTCCCCGAATTCTTACTTACTGTATGTGTAGGTGTATATGTATATGTATGGTTGGGTTTATGAGGTAGGGAAAGTAGTATCAATACGGACGCACTCGATTGATATTTGTACTATGAAAGGGAAGACAGAGTTGAGCTTCCCCGGTTTCTGATCGGTTGAGAATGTAACGAGGAATGATCTATGAGCGTTCATTTCTCTATCTCGAAATGGATTCATGCAGGAGAACATCGATGTTCATTTGATCTAGAACTTATTTTATAAGCGATTAAGTAGAGTAGATTGAAGAATGAGGATGAAGTTTTGGTAGTTGATTAGGTATTTATGGATGTATGCATGTATGCATGTAGTTAGATACTTTGAATTCTACAAGACGTTCTCGAATGATATTTTCTCGATATACAATAGACTTTATGTTCTGACGATAGAAAGAAGAAAGGGGTTAGCTTTGATAGATCGAAAGCATTCAGGAATGACAAGAAATGGATCTATCTTTGCTCTCTCTCTCTCCGGTTTTGAATCAGGTGTTATTACCTAGGTAATTAAAGAAGCTTTTTGTTATTTATATTTATTTATACTTGTAAAGCTTAATGGTTTAGTATATTATCATTTTCTTTATTCTTGAAATAGAATACATATCTACGGATCTAGTAGGTATCTATGATTGCCACCCGCAGCTATTTAGATAGCTATGTACGGAGTATACTATATATATATTATATATAGTACATACACATACACACACACACAAAGCTAATTGCATACACACTCGGTAGTGTTCTTTAAAACGCAACCTCTCAATGATATATTTAACCTATCTCACATCTCCCCGGAATGATATCATGGAAACATTTAGATTTATGATACTATCACAGATCTAGAGATATTCATCTAATAAACATCTTTATGATCTTCATAGAACTACTCAATACTACGTACACCTTACGCTTTTACATATATGTACCTTTTCTCCCTGACCTCCTTCTTTCTCTCCCCTTCTCATTTTATATTTATTATTATTAGTTCCCTTTCTTCTTCTTCCTCCTCCTCCTTTTCAAACTTCCTTCCCCTTAAGTTTCCTCCTTCTACCTCCTCTCTCTATTTTCTCCTCTCGCTTCTCTCTTCTCTCTAATCTTCTGTTGAGAGTCATGAACTACCTACTCACTACTCTTAAGTAGTAGTTGCTGTTCTTATTATTGTTAATTCATTCATTCACCCTCACTCAATCAGATGACTACTCCATCTATCTATTCATTCATCCATCCATCTACTCGAGCTCCGTATCCATCCATCCATCCAACCTTATCCATCATCCTTCCCTTCCCACTCAGTCTTGGTCTTTAAGGGATACCGTATTATTGACTCTTCCCCATCGGTACTAGTCTTAACGCCGAAAGACAATCAATTCAATTCGATTGGATCTTTTCACACAATGATATTTCATGGTGGTGGACTTGGTGTTCAACAAATTGCTACTCAATACAATTCTAATCAATCTCACTCTGATCATCAAGAGAGACTAAATCAACAATTCGGTTTGTTGTGTCCATATACAAATACAAATACAAATACAAATACAAATACAAATACAAATTCCAATTCCAATTCCAATCCAACGTCATATCAATTTCATGGATCTTTAAACCCAACCAGAGTACTGGATGAAGGAGACAAGGACAAGGACAATATTGAAATCCGACGCATTGGGTTTCCAACGGCTTCTTCCATTTCAGTACATAATACTACCGCTACGGCGACGGCGTTTTCCGGCGCATTAATTGCGACGATGCCTCAAAAACGAAATGCATCTGGTCAACCAAATGGTTCAAATGGTCCCGTTACGAAGCACATCAAGTCAGAACAACATCCTGAAGAATTCTCAAATACTGTGAAGAAGAAGTTACAAGCGTCAACACGAACCGGTCAAGCCTGCGACCGTTGTAAGGTTAGTAAAAACCATCCAAAAGCTGAGATGAATGTGAATGTCAACGTCAACGTCAACATCAACGTAAACGTTACACGCGTTTCTGTTTTGTGCCAGATTTGACTGACAATGATGACCATTGAATGTAGGTTCGTAAAATTCGATGTGATGGTTTACCAGGTGGCTGTTCTCCATGTTTACAGAACAACACCGAATGTCGAACCACGGATAGAATAACTGGTCGTGCTACGTCGCGGGGTTATGTTGAAGGAATTGAACAGCAGAATCGGGACCTGCAACAGCGAATTCAAGAACTGGAACATAGATTGATGCAGAGTGGTGGTGAAGTCAAACCTGTCAATGGATATCACGACTCGGGTCCTGAACAATATGGATATGGTCAGCCTTCAAATGGGATGCAACCAGCTTGGAGTTCTGCAGGTCCAGCATACCCTTCAACTACTTCAACTGCCGTGAATAATGGACAACAGCCAGAGAGTAACCTCTTTCGTGCTCTGCCTGCATATCGAGCTGGGTGCATGGGCGATAACTATCTTGGTGTATCACCTGGCGGCTCTCATTTAAGCGCAATCAAAGGTACAGCCTTGTCGATTCTAGGTATGGAGATTGACATTGCGGATTTTCGTTCTCCAGATATGGACGAGCCAGATTCTTCGGTTTTCCACCCTCAACTTTACAACAAGTCTTATCAGTCCTTCCTTCAATCAGCTTGGAATATGAACCCAAGACTTGATAAGGTTGAGTTGCCATCACGGCAAGACGGTATCACCTATGCGCAATGGTACTTTCGTGTCATCAACCCATACTGTCCGCTACTTCACAGAGGTACTTTCATGAGAGTGGTATGTATTACCTCTCTTTAGAATATTTTCTCCAACTAACGACGTAGTTAATTCGCATGTATGATGATCCTAATTTTCGACCAACTATCGCAGAGACCGTCACTGTTCATATGCTCTTCGCAATCATGTTCTTTCAGTATGCGACGAGAAATTGGGAAGATGCGGAACAACAAGCTAGTCTAAACTCCCAGTCAAATATGCATTATCATTACTGTCTTGGAATGTTCTATCAACTAGCATGTAGTCACACGGCGCAAGACGTTCAAGCTCTAGCATTAATCTGCATGCATCTCCGAAACTTTCCTAAACCTGGCGCAAGCTGGATGCTTTCACGGATGTCAATGACTCTTGCTATTGAACTTGGTCTTCATCGATCCATCAAGCGATGGGCACCCGATTCGAACTCGCTTAGCGAACTCGACATCGAAATGCGTAGAAGAACATTTTGGGTCATCCTTGCTGTAAACATTACTCTCAGTGGAAAGCTAGGCCGCCCGATGCCTCTCCGAAATGAAGATTATGATGTCGAACCCCCCTCACCCATTGACGATGATTACGTTCCAGGCGAGGGTGTAGAGCCACCCAATGTCATTAAATGTAATCATGAGATTGGAATCCAAGCTTTCAAACTTATACCATATTATCTCGAACTTTACGCCACTATTTATTCAATCTCTCGTCGGCCAGAAACCTATATCGCAACTGTTAATAAATTGGAAGCAAAGATCCGTACTTGGAAGGAAGAATTGCCTTTGGAACTTGTGAATGGAGAGCTGGGCCATAATGAACAAGAAGGACGAGTATTTGCTCTTTATGCTCAATCTTGGTCTCAAGAGTTCCGTCTTCTTCTTCGTCACCCATCAGTTTCTATGACTACAGATCCTGATTTTAATGCTGAGAGCATGAGAATTTGTGTAGAGTCTTCTCGTCAAATGTTGGGAGTTGTTCGCCAACTACAAAAGTATAAAAGTCTCGATACGACTTGGTATAACACCTCGGTTTATGTTATGGCTCTTACAACTACACTCTTTGCTCAATGGGAGAAACGTGGCGGAACATCCACAGCTGACTTGGCTGCGTTGAGAGAAGAAATGGATATATGGTTGGCGATTATGGGAGATATCGGTTCGCTGCTTGGTAAGTAGCATCCAATCATTAACCAAACATTACTAATTCATCCAGGTTCTGGAGGACGACTTCGAGAAGCTGTTAGAGTTGTTACAGATGGGACACTCGGTTTACTAAGCCGAAACTTAGCCATCAAAAATGACAAGAGCTATGGCTCAAACAATAGTACCCAAGAAGAGGCCAGACCTTCAGAGCCAAATCCTAATGCTAACACGAACAATGGTTATTCAGTAACTCCTCAAACTTACAATTACACCGAAGCTCCCTCTAATAATGGAACGGCGCCTGCAGCTAGCTATCCACCCTCGGGAAGCCAAATGTCACATCAACAAACACCGTATCCAGCAGCAACTCAATACTCGCCATACCTTGATACAACTCCAAACACCTCTGATATAACATATGCTCAACCGGAGAATCAAAGTTATGCAGGTTATTCAGCCCCAGCTACAGATTCAGTTGAAGCACCGTTAATTGCTGCATTGGCTGCTCAGGCATCTCAAGCAGCCCCTACCCCATGGCACAGAAATTCAATTCAAGTCAACACAGCACCAACACAAGCGTGGCAACACTGGACTTCTACCATCACAGGTAACCTCGAGCCACAAGAATGCTACTCCGCAAGTGCTTTGATGCAACTGGGAGGAAGGGATATGAGTACTGGTGATGCGACACAACTAAACACTTCCATGGGCGAAGTTCAGAATGGAGTTGTTGGTGAACAGCCACATTTGGGCGGACAAGTTTCTGGTGCCATTGCTGGTGCTACATGGCCTCTGAATCTTTTTGATATTGGTCCAAATGGTACATCTGGTTGATATTTTTTTTTTCTTTTTTTTTTTTTTTTTTTTTCTTTCAATTCTTTTGCCCATGGAATCTGTGGATATGGCGATGGCGTATTTCGGACAGAAAAGCATGGTGCAATGGTTAATTTAATTGGAGTTCTAAGGAGGATCTTGGCGCATTTTGTATTGTACAGTATTGGTCGTTCTAGATCGGGTTGTGGAATCAAGGAGGTTTTGTATTATAAGATGTGTGAAATAGACACGTTGAGTGCATGAGAGATAGAGGAAGAGAGATAGGGAGATATGAAGAGAGAATGAGCGAGAGACGGAAATGATTGTAAGAGACAGATGAATGAAATAATAGCGAATAATTAATACATCGTCGTCAAATAGATCCAAAGTGTATTGTGTATCTGCGCCCCAATAGATTGATCCAAGTTTATTCAGCCGGATATGTGGAATTTCCTCACCCCTCAACGTTCTTTACTCATATTTAAAAGCATATAGAAGAGAACAATTTGTTATATAGAGTACTGGAGTCAGGTTTGATGAATGCAATGAATTTCACAAAGATGGATTCTACCTCGGTGGTATATATTGATGTCAATATATTCTAAGATCCCAAGGTAACATTTGTAATCAGGTATGCTTATATAAGGACTTGTATTATATATATATATATACATGTATTAGGTGTTTTATTAGATTCCTACATAATTTATTTAAGGATAGAGTTTTATCATAATAATATTAGTATATATTTTACTATTTTAATAATCGAGTTTTATTATACTAATATTAGTATTATATTTTACTATTTTAATAATCGAGTTTTATAAATACTCGTATAATAGCAGTATTGAAAAGTCTTACTACTAAATAGGTTTTCATATTAAATACTCTTATAAATACCCAATGCGTCATATAATAAATGATTTTATATAATTCAAGATTAAATCAAAGTGAAAATTAAAGTGAAGTTATAAAATAGGATAGCCTTGCAGGAAAGGCTGTAACAATGCACGGATCAGGCTTCTCAGGGACACGCTAAGAAATAAAAGCGGAAAGTGGGTCCTTCCTTCCCTTTCCGTTGACGGGTCAACCATGTTTTTCTCCAATGAAAGGTTCAAAGTTTCATGAACAACGCAAACAATCTGCAACTTTGGATGGGCAACAGAATCGACAATTACTACAACTTCTTCCCCTTGACGTTGTTTGCATCATTCAATTCAATACTAACTAGAGTCGACAGTCTTCCCATTCTCATTCTTTCGCCTTCATTATTATTTTCATTCTTTCTGTTTCTTAAGGAGATCTTGGACCGGTGGAAATCACAGTTTGGCGGTCTGTTGACTTGAGGTACCTTGAGCTGGAGAACCACACCGACGAAGATAATTGCAATCCGATAGGAAGATCATTACAATGTCGTCAGGCGCATCTTCAATCTCCGTCACGGGTATGGAGTTTCATGTATCAATTCGAGATGAATTTCGTTGACTAACATAACAATTGACAGTTCGTGTTCGACCGTTTACTATTCAAGAAGCAGCGCAAATGTTCGTACCAACCATCCAACCTCAAGTCCCACACGCCTAGGACATTACATCTCGAACGACTGCTTACATTCTACAGTACAAAGACCGACGATGGCATATCATTCCTGGGAGAGGGTTCGTTGGCAGGTGCCCCAACTCCTAAGCTTGGTGGGAGAGGAATCCATCCAGTAATCAAGGTGATTGACGATAGGTGCCTGTAAGTTCTATAGACCAGTTGGCCCTCCCAAATCTAATACTGGCAGTGTATTCGATCCTCCGCAAGACAGTCCCATAACTAGGTTCCAAACAAAAGTAGTATCGAATATGGGCAAGAGAGTCAAAGATCAAACTTTCGCATTCGATAGAGTCTTTGACGATAACACGACCCAAGGGGATGTTTACGAAGCAACAACTAGAGGGCTTTTGGACAATGTACTTGACGGTTATAATGCTACAGTCTTCGCATACGGTGCTACTGGTTGTGGTAAGACCCATACAATTACAGGAACGGCTCAACAACCCGGTATCATTTTCTTGACTATGCAGGAACTCTTCGAAAAGATCAACGAGAGATCAGAAGAAAAGCAAACTGAGATCACATTATCATATCTGGAAATTTATAACGAGACAATTCGAGATCTTTTGGTTCCTGGGGGGAGTAAAGGGGGGTTGATGTTGAGAGAGGATGCCAATCAAGCGGTATCTGTGGCCGGATTATCGAGTCATAAGCCACAAGATGTTCAAGAAGTCATGGATATGATTGTTAAGGGAAATGAGTATCGAACCATCTCACCAACAGCGGCCAATGCGACATCTTCTCGATCTCATGCTGTCCTTCAGATAAACGTCGCGCAAAAAGATCGAAATGCATCGGTCAACGAACCACACACTATGGCGACTTTGAGCATCATTGATTTGGCAGGAAGTGAACGTGCTAGCGCAACAAAAAACCGAGGTGAAAGGTTGATTGAAGGTGCAAACATCAACAAGTCTCTCCTTGCGCTTGGTAGTTGTATCAATGCCCTTTGCGATCCCAGAAAGAAGAACCACGTCCCATATCGAAACTCGAAATTGACGAGATTATTAAAGTTCTCCCTGGGTGGAAATTGCAAGACTGTCATGATTGTATGTGTCAGTCCTTCCAGTGCCCATTTCGACGAAACCCAAAACACTTTGCGATATGCGAATCGAGCGAAGAACATTCAAACCAAGGTCACAAGGAACGTTTTCAATGTCAATCGACATGTTAAGGATTTCTTGGTTAAGATTGATGAGCAGATGGCTATGATCAATGAGCTCAAGGCTCAGCAAAAAGACGCCGAAAACATTGCATTTGTAAAATTCAGGAAGCAAGCGGAAAAGAGAGATGCTATTGCACGAGAAGGTGTAGCGCGCATTCGAGCAGCGTTCGAGAACTCGGCCGCTGAGCGTCAAGAAAAAGTTAATCAAATGAAGAAACTTCGACAAATTGAACGTCGCATCAGCATTTTATCATCGTGGATTGCATCATTTGATACAATCTGCGATTCTCGTGATAATGAAGAGATGCCTCCTAATCTGGCTTCGATGCGCAAGACCGCCCAGGGTGTTCTTCTTGAATTAGAGAACAGTCGTCAACATTACCATCAAAGAATGCACAGAATGAATTGGGAGCGGGCGATTGATTCTGCATTGCAAAACAGTATTCGTCAACTTGTTGACATTGATGGACGTGAGGATGGCAGTGATATTGCCTGTTTGACCAGAGAAACAGAACTGCTAAAAGCTAACGCTGCACGAGATTCTTACCAGCATGTGTTAGACCAAGAAAAAGGTGTTGATGCGGGTGTTATGCAAGTGCTGCTCTCTACCCAATTCGAGATCATGTCTTCGCTTAATGACATTATTGGTATGACCGAAGAGGATGCAGTGCAACACGGCAAGAAGACAATTTCAAAACTTCTTGAGACATGTTCATCAGCTGCTGCTTCAGTTATAAAGCCCGACGGATCCATGAAGATTACGGAAAAGTTCGCACCGACCAAGAGGGGTACCCCCAAACGAAATAAACCAGTCAACCTCTCCTTTGACGAAGTACAGTCGCCAATCAAAATGACTTCCCTAACAGTGGGACCACAAAATTCCATCTCCGATGAAATCCTCACCGAGGCGTCGCAAGATAGTAGTAGGTAAGAAAGGACTTTCTTTCACACCGAAAAAGACCTCCAAGCGAAGTGTCAGATGGCGAGACGATGACGATTCCGGGGCTTTGGCCGAATTCGAGAAAACACCTCAGAAGTTTGAATCTACACCGGATGTATCCCTGGTTGAAGACACTTTGACATTACCACCCTTACCATCATATCTAGGCGAGGTTTCCACGGACCCCCTTGGCTCATCACCTATTCCAACGGTCCCACTAACATCAATTGATATCAAGACCAAGAGCAATCGATTCCAAGCAGGATTCCTGTCCAAAAAGCCCCACTCGGGATCACCTCCACCACCAACAATTACCAATCTCTCCCCAATGTCTTCGGGTACCGAACCTTCTCCATTGAGAACTCTGAAGAACGGCTCTTCTCCAAATAGATCACCACTTCGCGAAATCGATGAAGTTGCCGAAACCGGAAACAATTCGGGATTCGAAAGCGAAAATTTCAAAGTAGCAAAGTCCGACGGTGTCAAGATTGGGCAAGCCCTTAAGAGAAATGGTAGTTTATCCAGACCCGGCCACGCGCACACAACATCAGATGTTCTCCCTAGAACTAGAAGAGCGAGAAGTCCAACGGTGGCTCAACTTGCCTCGAGTCCAACAAACGAAAATCAAATGTTTACAGCTAGTCATGCGAGACGAATGGTTAAGAGTGATAGAGAGTCAACTATAAGTAGTGTACTAAGTCCACGCACAGCACCAATTATAAAGCATGGTCATAGCAGAAGAATAACGGTTGATTCAGGTAGATCTGTTAGTGGAGGTCATGGACATGGAGTACATGGGGGTAGTGGATCCCTTAGAGTGACGGCTATTAATGGAGGGAGTGTGGGGAGTGCGCCGAAGCCTAGGGAAAGTGTTATGAGTGCAATGGGAAAGGGGGGATGGAGATAAACAATGGTTCATTGATATTATATGTGACGAGAGTTAAATGATTCATGTTCATGTTGTTACTTTTCATTGTTCCATTTGCATTGGGAAAAATCAACAAGAGGCGTTGGTTAGGTTATTTCAGAGGTCAAGTTGATTCTCACTCTCAGTCTTACCTTTTCTCATAATCGCTCATCACTCAGAGTTTCTCTTTTGGTTGTATTGATTTGGCGTCTGGGTTTGAGAAATGGATCACATGGATGGTGTTACTTTATTTTTCATTGCATCGGATACAGATTTTTGTACTTGACATTGGGATTAGATGCTGGATTGAGATGATGAATGAAGGATGATGAGAAGGACTGGGGACTTTTTTGTATTTATGTATGTATGTTTAGTGATGGTGATGATGGGGTGAGTTGTAAGCGTGTTGATGAAGGTGATGGATGGATGGTGCGAAGCCTAATGAGACATGATTATGAATCTCACTTTGAGTGTTTTAGGTGGTTTATACTCGTACTTTGTCACGTGAAATGAAATAAAGTAATAACAAGACGTCATAATAGCAAACCTCTCAATCTATTGAAAAATCAAAAAACTTTTCAAACCCTCACTCAGAGATTCTTTACACACCGATAGATACCTACAAAATCTAAAATTATCCACCTACCCACCTAGCTAGTTTGCGATATAGCTAAATACGACGGGCCATCTAAGCCGAAATCACATGATGTATTTTTAATTTCAAGGGGTGTGTCTGTATGTTATTAGTTGGGTAAGCGAGAGTGGGGGCGGGTTGTGGAGGAATCTAGGCGATGGGGTGGGGTGGGGGAAAGATTGGGGGAAGGTTAGAAGAATTTCAGGGAGAGGAAAAGGGGTAAAGGGGGATTTTATATAATTTGTTTGGTTTGAGGATTTTGTTTTTTTAAGGGAGGGAGGGAGGGAGTCTCGGGTTAGGAAAGTGGTTAGTGGTTGATATTGATGAGTGATGAATAGATGGATGAGTAGGTGAGTAATCTTTAATGTTTATATGCTCAGGAGGAGTTAATGAGGGGGTAAAGGCGTAAATAGTGTTTATACGTAATCTATTTACTATAGATGAAGAGTACTTGGTAGTAAATCAAAGGGATAAGAGGTAAGTGTTAAGAGTTAAAGGGCTTGTAGAAGAATTTAAGAGGGCTTGGTGTAGGGTGTCATGATTGACGACGAAAGGACGCCCGGTCCAAATGGGATGGGCATGTGCGGCCTCCGTACGTGTTACGGTTATAAAGGTACGATTATGTGCGGTCTCCGTGTATGACAGGTTATATATACGTTGCTATATATAGTATAAACAGATGGTTATTTCTCTGGATTCTTTAATTGTAGATTCTAAGGGTACTTTTGACTTTGTTTGTTCGGCTTTTATACGGTATTCGCGTTACATAGGGGAAGTCGGGGGAAAATCAAAATAGAATGTAATTTTTGTTTTGATATGTAGTGGGATTGTGAAGGAGATTTTTATGGTTGGGTTTGTGGTTATTGGGATTGGAAGTGTAATGGATGGATGAATGGATGGAAGGAATTATTGATGGCGTAAAGGGTAGTGGTGGTGATAGCGATGGCGAGGTAGCGATGGTGAGGTAATGATAGCGGGGTAGTGATAGATAAATGGGTGGTAAGACAACCTTCCTATCTTGGCAAACTTCGATATTCGAATCCCTTCAATCCTTTTATTTCCCTCTTATAAGGTAATATTGTTTCGTATCTATAATCAGAAGTCTCCATTGAGAGAATAATTAGCGAGGGGGCATGATTGTATTGAGAGAACTTGTTGATGAGTCCAGTTAGAGTGCGTGATTTCTTGATTGTAGTTATACGTCATTTGGATTATGATTTCTCTTGTATGACTCGATATCAAAACTACAATTTACTTGGGTCATGAATACTATTGAGTAGTTTGAGTCATAAGAGATTATTCGTGGGCAGATTCATAATCACCCGCTTTCTTAAACCCGCCAATCCTCAAAATGACTTTTGCTTCCCGATCAAGATATTAGAGTCATTCACTAGATGTTGATTAATTTTCCTCATATTCATCTACAGTCTACAGATGACTGGGACATACATCCAGCCCATGAATCTTCTACTTTCTCCTTTATTTAGAGTCATTTCAATAAAAACAATAATTTGGCGTGGAGATTTGTGCATAAAAGGTTTGGGATATCCCCTTTTGCAGATCCTTTTTTTTCTCTTTCCATATCAACAACCAAAATCTCTGGATACAAGTCAAACTTCGAAATTCCAATTATCTAAGGTCTAACCTAATCCCAAATCAAAATAATATCGTTCGGTAATCTTGAGTACGAAGTCAATACCCATTCCTCAATTTGGAATCTCCACCAACAAAAATCAAAACGAATAACATTTTTTCCTCCTTTTTAAGATAAGCCCACGATATCCAATCTGCTTCAAGATGTCAGATGGAAAGGTAAAATGTCAGTTCAGTGAGATGGAGAATACTACGTGCCCTGTTCCAAGGACATGTCGCATGTCATGGGAAGACTGTTCGGGACGACGGGATGTCGACACTCGGTTCGATATACCAAAGCATGGTATTCGGTTTAATTGGCCAGAAGGAGCCGTCGGGCTAGAGGTACCCCCGGAACCTATATGCAAGAGATGTGAGCACACGCAAGGGATAAAGAAAGTCCTGAAAAAGGATACAGGTGATTTCTGCCTGGACTGTATCCATTTTGCCCGTGACTGGAGTCCATCTTGGTGCTGGTTTGTGGGCGAGCCCGGCCATCGTCTTCCAAATGGCCAGTGCGATCAATATGTCGATAATGGTCAATTTACAGGGAGGAAAGTTGCTTGTCCACTGCATGATCAATGGCAGTATGATAGTAACGGGAATGCCGTCTTGAATAACTGTCAGTTTGTTCTAAAGGAATTTAAGACAGATGATAAAGGAGAATTTGTGCTTGAGGGTGGATCGAAAGTGCAGATCGAAAAACTATGGCCCGATACCTTAGGAAATCTGGAGAAATCTGGAGCCTGGTATGCAGGCAGAGATCATTTCTCTGGTTCACTTGACTACCCAAATGATTATGAGTGGCCGGATTATTCAAGATAAAATGATACGCGGACATGGCAATCGAGTGAGTCTTCTTGAATACTAATTTCCAAGATACATTTGCTGACAGCCGGTGATAGTCTGTAAGAGGTACCCGATGTACCTAAGATTCCAGGTGGCTAGTTCTGATACCAAAGCAGACAAAGAATGGACGTCCTTAGGGCATTTTCACCTCATACTTTTCACCCACTTCTATTTTCCTTCTTTACTAGATTTTATGACACAATACAAGCGTCTACATTAATTGGAGATTTATCAAAGTAAACAATCCAAGGTTTTGAGAGAGCCGGAGCATCTCCCTTTGATGAATCGAGGAAAGGTTGAGACGCTGTTATGTTTTCCCGTCATGTCGTTGCTTTTTACATTCCACCTTGGAATTGCATATTAAAAAGAGGCTAGATGATCCCTTATGAGCATATAAAGGTTATTGGATATCCAATATCTTTTTAGATGAATAAGATATAGTTAAAGTCTATGAATACTGCATTCTTATCGTGACACTTTTTACAAAGGATTGTAAGCTAACATACAAGTATAACAGTGGGCCATTTTGTAAAATGAATAAGAAAGTCTCCGCTTATTTGAATGTATACTAGTGCAAAAATGAGTACCTATCTGCGAATCACTTATCTGCAGCTCTACATTGTGTAGTTCTCATGATTGATGAGGATATGAATCTGTGTTTTTGGGATTAAAGCCATAAAAAAATGAGGATATCGGGAACATCAGGTATGGACACCCTACCCAGACCCCGGATATTTGGCCTTGTAGGGTACTTACTCTACCCTATGACATTTTACAGGGTATTTGGCCTACGAAAAATACCCTGGTCACCCCGGGTATACACTATCCTTTGCCCAACTCTGGGGAATATAGGTAATAGTAATAATGGATCTAGGTCATTATCCAATGTTTTTGCGTCGTTCGTCTGGATTGATGAACACTAAAATGTAATACATGGTTTATCGACGTCCTAAAATATTATAGCAGAGCATGTTTAGAAACTGTTAGTTGTTACCCGAACATTTATTTGGAATTGTTGATAGGCCACTTGCAATCACTAGCAGTATAGCACCATCGGTAGATATGTAGCATTGTTTTTCCTTGATATTTATTTGAGGAATTGGATGGGATGAAAGTTTAGCATTGAGTTTAGAATATCCTCCTAGAGCTCAGAGTCCCTATACATGGTAGCCATGACCTTAAAGGTACCATTCGCGGAGCACGAATCAATGCGAGGTACCCAACCGACAGTTCATTCTCCACAGTCAAAGCCTCTCATTCGGCATATGCTTAGAAGTCCTTAGTATTCCTGAGTTCACCGCCTTCTCCCTTTCCCTTTGCCTTCTTGGCCTTCACTCCACCCCTATGATTTTTTCTCTTCCACTTTCCACCATTTCCACTTGCAACATCATCATCTACACTTTCAGCCTGTTGATTCTTCTTCTTAATCTTTTGGGCGCCTTTTTTGGTTAGAACCTTAGCTTTCTTAGCCTTCTTAACCAAGAACCCCAACTTATTGACCTTAACCATGCGATCCTTCTCAGCATTCCAGGCTTCAAAGATCTTTCGACCCTGACTATAAACAGTATAGATAATGTAAATAAAGACTCCAATAACAACTGGACCGATATATGGAAGGTGTTGAGGAGTGTATCTGGTGCAACAGGAGAGAGATTTGCAGATGAGTGCGGTGTTTGCACAATACCTGACCAAGTTGATGGCTGTCTCTCGAATAGCGATCATAGTATGAGGTTCCAATGGCGATAACGACATGTTTCTCCATAATTCTTCCATTTTCCTGGTGGAATTCATATTTATGAATGATCAGATGATTTACCGAAAGAAGAGTTTTCAGAACGTTTGTTCGAGATGAGAGTGACGAAACTGCTATAATATTTTTTTTTCTGGTGGGTGGAAAGAGTAATTAAATAGTAATTCGGCATATGGAATGGTTCTCTGATACAGCAGATGCCCTAAGTGCCTATTATAAGCGAGGTTTCAGGGGAACCGTACTATTACTATCTACGGCGTACAATGATATGCACAGAATCGACTCTTTACCTATAAGGCGTAAAAAACTCAAGATGTTGGAAGTTTTTCAAAGAGATAAGTGCAGTACATAATGATCCACCAAGTAGTGAAATATTCATGATCCATATTAAGCGGCAAAAGTTTGTCACGCTAATGCAATGCAAATTTGCCTATCTCAAACAACAAACTGCAATATAACTTATTAAATAAATCTTCATGTATCATAAATCATTCAAGTATGAGTGTAATATATATGATCAATGATCTTCCAGTAACACTCGTAAGTGAAAGGATGTAGTCATGTTAATGAAGACTAATAATTTCCATTTCCTATTGATTCCTAAGTCAAAAAATACCGCATCAGTTATTAAAGGCTTCCATACAGTGTTGCCATTAGTGTTTTCGGTATTCAGTATACAGGCTAATATAGTGATATATATCTATATATAATATTGAATTTAATATGATTGAAATATTCAATTTTATAATAATAATTAATTATTAAATATTGGAATTTGATCTAAAATGTTTATTTCAAATCCCAATTCAATATAGAATGCTTACTCCATATCGAAATGTAGTATTTTAATATATATAGGAATGGTGATTCAGAATCAAATATCAGCTATCGTTTCACTGGTGGATACTAATGGCAACACTGCTTCCATATTCATATATTCTGTACATTTCTTCTCTTACACTTTGACCCGAAGACAGGAAGTCAGTCCACTTCTCGTTCACCCTAAAGCAGGGTGAAGAAACTTCTGTTTGGAAACGTCAGACCATAAGGCTATGTGCTTAATAAAATGATTCACTGCGAGCTGGTGAGAAGAGGTGACAGTTCATATTGACAAATATGGGCTGACTTTACTGCTACTTCAATCATGCCCCTTCGGTCATATTCAAGTTTGGTTAACAAGAAGAATCTTGTGGTTTTTGAAGATTGTCCGGGTCTGGTTCTACCCACAAATTGACAGCTCTTTTACGGACAGATATGCACTTGCGTTATCCTTTTCAATACAATCATATGTGTAAAGAATTTTGACACTGGCTGACATAACTCATGGCACCTTGAGAGCTTTCCCACTTGATCCCAATTGTGCACGATAAAGTATGCTCATTGCGATCCGCCTCGAATGATTTTCGTTCTGCGGCTGTGATACAAGTTCTAGAAACTTTGCTGGCGCAAACTGGACTTCCAGTGGTATGAGCTACAGCCCAGCAGTGAGAGGATTGATGTTCGCAATATAGAAATGTATGTGAAAGAAATTTGAATCATACACTCGCATGAAAGGTTTGAATAGAATGGATTATCGATTGTCTTCAGGTGATTAACGATATGAAACTTGCAATTATGGGCGTAGCTTTGCAAGTTTAGATTCCCGTTCATGTATTTTAATAGTATCTGCCAGCCATATCTCCGTTGTTAAGTCACGCTACATCTTATATCGTATGTACCTCTATCATGTGGCCATGAAGCCCAGCTATCAGCGTGTATTGTCCAACTGCTTGTTACATGTTTCCCCGGATCATACCGATTGGTGTAAGGAGAGCAGTCTTTTGTTGTAATATTGATATGATTGGCATTTCCTGTTTATACCCAACACTTAAATACGGACTCTTCCTATTAGACCGTGAACTGCTAACTAAGTTCTATTGCCGATACAATGCTGTTGAGAATTCCGTCTCTTGACCAACAACGCAATCCAAGATCTGTATAGCAGAGTCATTATGGTTGAAGGACTAGGAGGTTAAAGTATACGATATCGTGGTGGCCGTCCAGTGTGACTGAGGCTCCCTGTAATTTTGAATTTCATTATTTCTATGAACAATAAAATGGCCTACGTATGTTACATTAATGTCCATCAGTCTCGTTGGGTGTATTAGTATCCGACATATTTCCTCTTTGTATCCATCGCCCAGATTCGTATGAGCAGTTTCTTGGTTGATAACATGGCATCTGATTGTATATTGCGGTTGGAGATCGTAAAGATTTTGAGTTAGGTATTCGAAAACGACACGATTCTGATTTTTATTAGGACAAATTTCTTCAGCGTGTTGTTGATTCGACATGTTGCAAGTAACAGACAAAATATTGAGGTGCTGTGATGAGTACAGTTCATGCAAACTAACGATAAAAGATGGTGAACGTTTTGCTTTTCTTTTTATAGGTAACTAGAGGTTGCTTTTGAGTTCACAGATGGGATCCAAAAATAAGTTATATGGAAGAACAAAAACATGCTTCATTCAAGTCCACAGCCAAGTAACAAGACTTCTAAAATTTTGTATTCTAGTTCGCAAATGATTCGAAGGTAGCTTACTTACTGACAAGAATTCATAATTGGAAGCTTATTCATAAACACAAATAACGGCTGTGACCTTGGTCTATCAGTCATTGTACAGAATTCGAAATATTTGATCTCTTAATTATTCTTTTCAAGTCATAACAAAATCGATGAATCGTTTTTGTGGCATTTTAATTCCAGTTTTTACTCTGTTACATTTTGAATGACAAGTTTTCCAGGATTTCCCTTTCCATTTGATGATACATTATCACATTCAGTCATGAAATTGCTATTATGATCTCAGTAGGCGGGTATATAAGATACTTCCAGCATTTGATTGATTACTCTCAAGTCATAAAAAAACTCCCGTTACCCATGAACATAACAAACTCTGCCTGTCTATCTACCTTTCATCATCATAAAACGAACAACTTTGACAAACAAAATCTACAACTCGGAAATCTTATACCTCAAGCTTTCGATACTTCAACATGCCTGTATACCATCAAGACCACAAGAACGACCCTCAAAGTCATCAACATGATCAACCTGGTCGGGATGATGATCGGGGAAGTCAAGTTGCCAATACTATCGATCTTGCTAGAACTCATGCAGTTGGCGGATCAGTGGGGCATCTTCAAGCAGGCGGCTTCATAAATGATTCGACTTCGACCAGATCCATACAGCTCCATCACACTCAGACTCCATATGTGGCTCCTAGCTTTACATGTCGAATACTTTTAAAATTAGATGGGAGTGTGTGTGGCTCTCGATCTGATAAAGGAACAGGTGTATGCCTTCTACACCAAAATGTCATATCGTCCCCTCGACTCAACAATGACAGACCGGGTATTGCACCATGTCTCGTATCTCAGAGGTATGATACTACTACTGCGCCAATACTGGAAGATGAAAGAAACTTGGGCAACTTGCAAGATCATTCTGACGATGTCTCAACTTCTCTTGATACTAGACTTCGTGATCCTGAGTCTCACAGCTATTCTGAATTTCCAATCGAAGATCCATGTGATAGATGTAAGAAAAAAAAGGCCTCGAGAGAGAACACAAGATATAGGTGGTGTGATGACTGCGACTTATTTTGCAAAGTATGGGATCCCTTAAAATGCGGAGCTATACAGAAAGGAACGGATCCTAGTGGAGCATACATCTCAACCGGACAATGTGTGAGAAATCGGTGTTACAGAGGGCCACGCCTTCTAAACCTCTGTAAGTATCATTCGAAGTACGTATACAACCTATTTGATGGATTTTCAGCACATGGCGTACAATGGGGAGAGTGGTTTCCCGGAAGACCTTTTGGTACTGCAATTCCTGGTTCTACATCTACGAATAGAGCGTATATTGATTTAAGCGTCAATAACTAGACTTAGAGTTCATCGGTTTGTTTTTACTTTCAAAAACCAAGAGCATTATAGGAAATCCAAATGAAAGGGGAAGTTATGGATTGAAATATTTAGCACTGGGATAGGAACGAATTTGTTTACAACAAACGCATTTCAAACTTTGTGAGTGAGATTATTTGTTTAGATACGGTGTGAATCTCTGAGCTACCACCATGCAGGTCTGAGATATTTCTCTTGTGAATGATAATGTTGAGTGAAAATTCCTAAGAATAAATATCCCAACTCCGTTTATATTATGAGACTCGTCGGCGACTTTTTACTGGAAGCCCTGATCATATTGATCAGGTAAGAGTCGATCGTGAACAGTCCAATGGTATCTCAAGATACAGGATTCATGAGATCATGAAGCCATCTGTACCTAAGCTCATGCCTTACGATAAATCCTAATCATCACTCACGTTGATAAGAAAAGAGACACTCACTACTCAAGTCCATAACCATCTATTCTCTCGCCATCCCTTCGAATATAATCGGCACATAAGCAAGCACATAGTAACGCCCACGTGAAAAGTTTAATTTGTGTATTGAAGTAGGAACTCAAAAAAATAACCCCAGTAACATAGAATCAAAGAAGAGAGACAAGACATATCACAGGGCCGCTGGTCAAACCAAATATTTGACATCCTCAATATCAACCCAAAGACAAAACAACACAATCTCCCTTCCCCAGAACATATCTCCTACCATGAAGTTCTCAAAATCCCGAATCGTCAGATCTACACCACACCCAACCTTAAGAACCGAAAGAAACATCTCTTACAATTCCTCAATCAAACGTAAGACTAAAAAAGCCATCTAAAGATCAAACTTCCAGCCCAAAATCACCCGAGGCACGAACAGTTACATCCAATTCAAGCTATCATGAAATAGAATACATATCAAATCGCCACCCTCCCTATTGTACATTGCAACATTCTTCAAACCTCCCATCCTCACCGACAATGAAGAATATGATTCGATTTGTATCTATCATATCCCAGAAAGTTACTTTGGTAAGTATCATAACCAATAGATACCTAACGTTGTGCCCATTTACCAAACATTTCGTCCTGCGTCCTGGTCGATCTGGGATGACTCCCGCCACCCGTAGCACGAATTTTATTATGAGATTTCACGCGATGCTCAGCCACCGGATAAAACGAATATTCATCTCTAAACTCCCTTGACGAGACTTGTCTTTCCTCTGGGGGGCAAGTACGATTTCTCTCTTCCCATTCAATTCCTTCTTTTATCTGTTTCAAGGTGACGAGAGTGTTAGTTTTCCAATTTTTTGTGACAAAGTACCCATTATCGAAAACCACTGCCCACTCAAATGCTGGATCGGGGTCAGAAGGAGGTGACGGTTCTCCCTGAAGGATCCACTCTTCGATGCGTTCTTTCGACAAAGCTATGGAGCAACTTCTGCATAAGCCCATATAGTCTATGAGCGCATCTCTACAATTTCTTTGAGTTCTGAAACGGCAGAATCTCATAATGCTTATAGGGTTAGCTTGTTTAGCTCTAAACAAAAAGTAAGAAACATCATACATATTGGGGTGCGTGAACACGTGCTGTAGAGTTAGATTGTTTGATGATATAGAGTTCTACTTCTGGTACCAGAATGTGTATAGTTGTATAGACCGATTTTTGGCTCTCGGTAGTTCGATGTTATAAAGTATCGAAGAAAAGAAAGCAGAAACGAGAAAAGCTAACCTTTTATATACTGAAGGGGTGTTACAAATTAGATATGTGACTGATTTTCCAAGTGGATAGCTAATTTATGAGTGATGAGTCAGAATGGCATGGTGACTATTGCTGGCTTAAGGGAACGTTTCCGACGGATGCTGGTCTGAGACTCTGAGGTCTGAATCATGATGATGTATTTTGATTCGGAGTCATTTCAAGTTGTGAATTTGATGATTCATTATAATTGTTTCATTTATACGCTGATAGCCTTACAATTGTAGTAGTATCAGTCACTGTACTTTGCAGACTTAATATTATTACGGTTGTATCATATCCAAAACCAGACAATGAAAAGCAACCAAAGCCATTCTATTTTGACTATTCATTGAAATCGCTCCATATCTAAAAGAAAAATGTAACATGCGATCAAGATTTCTTCAGTCTTTACAGCAAAATCTATTTACTAGCCTCTCAAATCACCTGTATCAACACCGACCCCTCTGATACCAGCATGAAAACCAATTGTAAGTTCAAAGCTCATTAACATGTACGCAAATACAAACCTCACAATTTCAAGAGTCTATTCACAAATCTCAAGTGGTATCTAGTTAACATGAAGCCAATGCAGACAAGCTCACTGACAGTACAAAATCACAAAATGGGACATACATGCAAGAACCACGCAAGTGCATATTGATATAAATCCACTTCATTAAGTCCAATACGAAGTCGCCGAACCATCAAGAATGTGTCAATGAGTAACCACTCCGGGGAAAGCATACAGAGCTGACCCTTCACCCATAAATCCATATCCTACCAAAACAATACCAGCGGAAAGGCTTTTGAGCTCCCATAGAGCTTTGCAAGTACGAAGCCGGTCGAACCAGCATTCAATCTTGTCCAAAGATAAGAGGGAAAGAGAAGGTTGTAAAGGAATGATGCTGAAATTGAAGATGGCACACCTGAACATCCGAAAAATAAAAGAAATACATCTCGCAACTCCCTAACAAGATCTTTAATACTAAAATTTATGATATTCGTCTCGGAAGATGTAAAATACTATGCATAAATGCGTTCCTGTATTGCATAGCCTATGACATATCTATTGGGTTGAACTTATGTTAGCGGTTCGTGTCGCCGGAAGTTTATAACTCTTATCGCGGCAGAATCTTGCTCTCGTTTTCTTCGTTGTAATCTGGCGCCAAACAAAACTCAATGTTTTTGCTCTCGGTGGCTCGGTGACATCACCTTGTGCGGCCGAAGGAACTGACATGTTGTCGACAAGATCCTCTTTCCTGCCGTGGCCCTGACCAAAATGATGCTGGATCTTACGAAAATAGAGTGATGCTCTAGGCTTATTCAAATAGTTAAATGGTGGGACCAGGTTGTCATTCATGTCAAGAGCATCTTCTATGATGAAAAGAAAAGTGAATAGGGGTGCATTCCCTCTCGTTTCGTAGTCGGCAATGGTCGCCGTTCAGTTTTAGCTATCATTCGCCTCTCTGGATAATGTTCCCGTTGAGCTCCTTCCTTGTCTCTTGATTCCTTGTTGCCAAATACACTACCCTGCCAGCCTTATTCTGTCGCTGATTGAGGTGTAAATGATGGATATAGGAACATTATATAGTCAGCTATGTTCTGATTGTGATTGAGATATAATGATGGAGATATAGGAATACTATATAGCGAACCTTTTTCTTTCTGTATTAAGGTATAAATGATGAAAACATTCGTTTGATAGAACTTCAGAGTCGAAATAATCTTCAGACTCCTTAGGCTCCCATGATGATGGTCTTTCGATTGTATTTCCCCCCATCACCTACAATCTATTGTAATCATCCTCTTTTGCATACCGCGTATTCGATTCGTACGTTGAATAGACGACATCCTGCTACAACAAACCAATTAGCACCACAAAATCTCCAGATTCAGGATATTATCATACCAGAATGGTTCCAGCGGCAGCTTTATTGATGAAATGGTAGCGGATGCTAGATATTCGAGTATCTATGTATTCTGAGGATAAATTGACGGGATGCAGAGTGGAGGTAGATAGAGAATATGTAGCATCTAAGGATGCTTGACGTTCTGTATGAAAGAAGAAGAAAAGAAGGGAAGCAAAGAGGGAAACCTTGAAGTATTTATGCATAGATTCGAGTCGTAAAATGTCACAAAATAGGCTTATGAATATATTAACTAGGATGAGAATTATTTTGATTACACACGAATACGCTCGAAATTGTATGATTCGAGTCATTGATTGGCAATGTTAGTTGTTTTCTCTTGGATTAATTATGGATATGAAGAAATCGAATTTGACTGTCATTACAGAAATAATACCTTGACTGTATAAAGAATTGAATATTATGACTGGACATAGTCATAGAATTGAGAAGTGACTGAAATGGTACGATTCAGTTTTTGAGAGCTTATACCCTTTTTCTTTAATCTTAAGTACCTAGGTATTGTTACAAGCATATATTCCGAGTATACACACTCATGGAAGTGCATCGTGACAGAAAATGGCGACATCAGTTTTAGTATACGCCAGTAGAACGGTAGCTGATATTAGGCTCTTAGATACCCTCGTAGACAAATCATAAATTTATATGTACAATAATAGATATAATAAAGTCCAGCACCATCGAGAATACATCAAAATCCTGAAATCTGATCTGGAATACCCATACTAACCCAAGTTAGGATCTGCAATGGAAACGTCTACCCTGACCAAAACGATATAACCCCGATCAATCATTCAAGAAAAAATCCGCACCTCAAAAACCCACACATCCATCAACAAACCCCAAATTCCCATCATGAGAAAGAGAGACCACATAACTGAACTCTTCTACATCTCGACGGTACAAATTGAGATCCTCATGATCAGCTCCACGTAATCACAATGTATAAGATTACCCCTTTCCCCACCAACACCAAGAAATAGATTAGCGAGACCAATCAACAGGTGAGATAAATAGACAGAATCTCTACCGTGCACGAGATACATACCCAAATTCAAGGTCTCCTATTCTCCAATCCCTAATATTCCAGCATTGTTATTCTGATATTATAGATCTCTCTTTAAACCTCTAATCTTAAGCCTCTAACCTGTAATCTCTAACCTTGAACCCAAAAAAAGTGTCGGGGTAATCACGTGACACGCTAGGCTTCGCGCTAACGCCTCGGCATTCTATCTAGTCGTCGTTCCATAGCATTTAGATAGTGATCCTTAGAGCAATAACAACGTATTTATGATATACCCATTATTTTCTTTCACTTTTGACCAAAGTGAAACCAACAAAAAGAAAAAAAAAAGCTTCAGACCATTATCTACCTACTAACCATTAAATAAAACAAGTTATAATAGATAATATGAAATATGTATATTGGTGTTAATATAAATATATATATCTAAAGAAGGACTTGATAAAAAATCTGTATAGTTGAATGATAGAATAGAATAAGATAACATCTTATCTCATCTCGTTTCATTCATCATATAAAGAAGGATTTTACATCAAACATCAAACATAAAACGTAAAACATAACTCTCATCCCAACTCTCATTCACTCCTTCCATCACACCATCATCCTTCCTCCTCTTCATCTTTCCTATTCTTGCCCGCATCTATCTTCTTATCTAAACCCTTATTCACATACGAATTCGAAGACTGAGAAGCCCTCGCAACATCCAACGTAGATCCTCGAGAAGTACGTCTACTTCTCTCCCCAGCCGTCAATAAAGCCGTTTCCTCATCTTCGATATCTCCCAATGATTCCTCCTCATCATTTCCACTCTCATCCTCACCCCCACCCCCACCCTCCCTATGAAACCCGTCCATCTCCTCCAACCACCAAATAGGAATTGCCCCCACAGCTGCCAATGTCCCTAGCAAAAAGTACGGCGCAACAATATAGCCCTCCTTCAAACCCCAAGTGAAAGCCGCCCCAGAAATCGCCGGACCGACCGCCCTTCCCACCGCCGAAATCGAGACCGCGAACCCATTCAGCGTGCCAAGAATACGAAGACTCACTGCAGAATTCGTGAGGAGGATGACGCAACAGGGGAAAGCGAAGATGACAGTAAAGGACCTGACGATGAGGATGGCGAAGATGGCAAATTGTTGGTGGGTGGAGGAGGCGATGAGGGCGGTGTAGGGGGTGATGAAGCAGATGATTGGGAAGGTGATGGCGCAGGCTTTGAAGCAGTTGAGGATGCCGAATTTGCGGGCTGCGGGCGGAAAGATGAGGAATTGGATGAGGCAGCCTACGACGCCGTAGAGGGTGAAGATTGTGCCGATTCTGCCGGAATGGAGGCCGAAACCGCCGGAGAATTTGAAGGGGAGTTGGGTGTTGGTCGGGTTGTGGATTTGTCGGGGATGGTGCATCAATACGGGCAGTATTTGATCATATGAGACGGAGTGTAGGGCGAGGAACGTGTATGCAACGAGATTGATGACTGATTGACGGGTGAATACTTCTCGAAGACTTGGACGGGCAACTGGAGGTTTTGGTTTGGAGGATTCGTAATTGTCTTCGAAAGCTGTATTTGAATCTGATTCAGAAGCAGATGCTGGTCTGAGGAGTGATTCTGACGATTCATCGTATGCTGGGTGACCAGGAGAATGACGTCTTAGTCTAGGTTGACAACATAGTACCTTGGAAGAACTAATTATTTCCTTTCCCAATTCTATGCCCAGATCGGTTTTATTACATTTTGATTCTAGGGTTTCCTATGTTTGTTAGTAGTGACCGGGAAAATCAATACTTGAACGTACCTTTAAAAATAGAAACCCAGTTGTGATACCAATCATAAAAAGAAAACTAGCAATGATATTTGGTAATGCAAAAGGGAAATTAAGGAAAAATTTATTATTTCCAAAAAGATTTGGGAAGTTTTGAGCTGGTTGAGCAAAAAATCCTCCAAATGATGGACCAAATATAGATCCAAGACTCCATACTAAAGGCATGATCGAAAATGCTCTCGGTTGTAACTCCTTTTCAGGAACCATTTCTGCCACCATTGTTCGGATAATTCCAACTATCACCCGTTAGCTTATATTTAAAATGCAATGCAGTGTGAATACAAACCATTTCCATTACATGCTCCGTGGAGTGCTCTAGCAATAATAGCCATGGGTAAAGATACTGACATGCCCCATAGGATACTACATATCATTGTACATATTAAACCCGCCAAAATTGCAGGTTTACGACCAAATGTATCGGAAGCTCTTCCCCACATGATGGCTGTCATGCATTGAGATAAGGAAAAGACAGCAGATGTTATACCTGCCCATTGTGCTACATCTTTCTTTTCTACACCAAAGCTTTCTATCATTTCAGGCTTTGAGATGTTAGTCACATGATATTCCAAGAAGATTTAAGGTGGATGCTTACTAAATATGGAAAGACTGAAGTCAAGGCGACTGGTTCTGCGAATCTACATATTGCTTGAAGAAGTTAGTATGGACAGGCAGAGAAAAAGATTGAAGTTTTGTGTTATGTGCGTTCAATTGATCTGCTGATCGAATGGTTTACATGATGTTGATGGTGATGGATGGTAAGACCGGAAGAATACATCCGACTGAACTTGAGCATGAGGAAAATCACAACTGAACAATAATCTCCTCATATCCTCAAAAATTCATTCCAATCACATTTTGCATGAAGAATAAGTATCAAGAGAAGAGACGTGTTTGACTAATTCATTTCCAAATGAACAAAACTAGATAATAGGAGATATTCGGGTGCAATTGTTACACTAGAAGCGGTGTATCATTCTTGTATCTGCATCGATTTTCATCTTCGACAACAACGACAACAACAACAACGAAGAAACTTTCAACGATTTGAAGATCTGCTGAATGTTTATAAACGGAACGAGAAAACTGAACAGCTTACCAAGAATCGTGAGTTGAGCAACTGGTAGTTTTGCTGGACCAAAACCCTTTCTCTTAACCATATTGATGGCGGTAAGAGAACTTTCTCAACCTCCCAAATCTGATAATCGGAACTATGATCTTTCTCTGCAAGAAGCATGGAATGCCACAATATGATGAGTGAGATTGATGAGACGTGTTGGATTGGGTGGGAAGAAGGAGGAGGAGAGGGTTGATATAAAAAGGATATGAGATGAAATCTAAGAATATGGAGAGGAAGAGAGAGACTTGAAGTAGATATATATATATATATATATATACGTGTGTGTGTGTGTGTGTGTGTTTGTATACAAAGACAGAATATATACAATGTAAGCAACGTTGGTAAGAAAGAAAAAATGAAGAAATGATTGATATACTTTACGACTGTACGAGAAAGAAAAGGCATTGAAGTCAGGTGGGTCAAAAGATATACGGAGGATATGTCAAGTTACGCCTTTCCTGATTATGACAAGTGTATGCATTTAATAAGTATTTAATGCAACGTTCCCTTGTTTACATAGCCTTAGAGATATCAATGCATAAAGATGGATAAATATGCATAAAATTGAAGGGACAAACGAATCTTGATTGGTCAGTTCAGAGATCATTGGATGTGTTCCTGAGTCATTAGGGATGCAGGATTATACCTACTAGGTGTTAATGAATCTAAGATCAAGGATTCCAGACCGATTATTGCTTTGGGCATTGAGGCACGTGGTATACAAATACTAGCCCCACTATTTCTTTGCCTGTGGTTTGTCAGCCTTGTCATGGCCCGTCACTTAAAGCAGACTTTTGAATTTGTGCTTCCCGAGGTCATTTGAAAGCTTCTTTTCTATTCTTATGTAATATGCGTTATTGTACTCCGTATTTTCCCTTGAAATAAGTAGTAGGTATATAATAGAGATATATATATATCTATCTAGCTGAGTAATAACAGCTTTAATTCCCTATTTAGGCATGTGGATATCTCTCTTTATTAGTAGTAATGGACTAATTAATAACTCTAGCTACCTACCTAAGTAATATCTAAGCACCTTTAATTACCTATTTAGGCATCTGCGTATCTCTCCTCTCATTATTCATAACAAAATTCCATAATGTTGCTTACCTAATACTTGATATCGCTTTCTCCTTTTATTACTCAATGAAGTCATTAAATCCATGCGGTCACCTGTGGGTACCTTTTATTGATTTCTTTCACTTCTGATAGGATCATCATCGGATGGAAGTTTCTCCGCTTTTCAATTCTTATCAGTTGGTGCTACCTCAGGTTAACTACCATAGATACGACGATATCAGATTCCTTCATCATTCATCACAATCCATAATAATATCCAACCATCCAACCATCCAATCATCCCATCGTCCCATCATTCATCCATATCATCACATCAAGGGAGCTTTTGATTAGCTCACGGGAGGTGAATGTAGTAATCCCCCCGCATTTTTATTAACACGGATCGAATTCCCGGGAGCTACATACTAGTCGGTATCCGTAGGCTAGATAGATAATCGCTTTATCTATCAGCTCCAAGAGGTAATTTAGTGGAATTTCAAATAACGCAATCGGTCCTTGCTTTATCGTCAGTCATAGATAAAAACAACCAACATCTCTCAATCTCTTCATGCTTTCTCTCTTCTCTTATCTTCTCTTCTCCAACTACCGACTACTTACCTTTACTAACCATCATCATGGGTAGAATCTTGGATGAGAAGAATGTGGAGAGCGATGAGCATAGTCCATTGATCGCGACAGCTACTATTGCTCAACAAAGACAAAAATATCAACATCATACTATTCGTCGATTCTCCAAAATCGCAGCAAAATGTGCTTTGATGGTCGCCGTTCTCCTGTTCCTCCTACCTCCTACCTTCATTCCTCGACAACATAGACACTGGCATGGTGATAATTCTTACCAAGCCTCATCTGCCCCTCTCACATACGAAGAACTTCAGCAGATATTACTCGATACTCCAAAGGCAGCAAAGGCAAGAGAATGGAGTAAATACTACACTTCTGGACCTCATATAGCTGGAACAAATAAGAGTCAGGTTACTTGGACACAAGAGAGATGGCAGGAATTTGGTATTGAGTCGGAAGTCATTTCATATGATGTCTATCTCAATTATCCTCGTGGTCATCGACTTGCTTTATACGAAAAGAAGAAGAGCGACAGTTCCAATGTCGAAGAATTAAAGCTTAAATTCGAAGCTAGTTTGGAAGAGGATGTTCTCGAAGAAGATGAGACAACTGGGTTTGCCAACAGAATCCCTACCTTTCATGGATACTCCGCGTACGGAAATGTCACCGCACCTTACGTTTATGTCAATTATGGTACATACCAAGACTTTGAAGATTTATTGAAGCTTAACGTTAGTTTGCAAGGGAAGATTGCTATTGCACGATATGGGGGGATCTTCCGTGGTCTGAAAATCAAGCGTGCAGAGGAGTTGGGAATGGTTGGAGCTATTCTTTTCAGTGATCCTGGTGATGATGGGGAAAATACTGAGGAGAAAGGAGCCATTGCATACCCCGATGGACCTGCTAGAAATCCAAGTAGTGTTCAAAGAGGAAGTGCTCAATACTTGAGTGTTGCACCTGGAGACCCGTAAGTTATCTTTTGATCGGTCATTCAATATCAGGCTAACTTGTTCAGAACTACCCCAGGATATCCATCAAAACCTGGAGCTCCACGTGAACCTGTTGAAGGTAAAATCCCTTCAATTCCATCGCTTCCAATCTCCTACGTCGATGCTTTACCTATCCTCAAATCCTTGAATGGTATCGGACCTGGACCAAAAGATTTAAATAAATGGTGGGATCGAAACCTTGGTTTGGCATATAAAGGTGTTGAATACAACATTGGTCCTTCACCAGATGACCTCGTACTTAACCTTGTCAACGATGTCGAGTATGTTACAACACCGATTTGGAATTTGATTGGTATAATCAATGGTACATTATCAGATGAAGTTATCGTCATTGGAAATCATCATGATGCTTGGATTGTTGGTGGTGCTGGTGATCCAAACAGTGGTTCGGCAGCTCTCAATGAAGTGGTTCGTAGCTTTGGTGTGGCTGTTTCGAAAGGATGGAAACCATTACGTACCATTGTATTTGCAAGTTGGGATGGTGAAGAATATGGTTTAGTTGGTTCAACAGAATGGGTTGAAGAGTACCTACCATGGTTGAATGATGCTAATGTAGCATATATCAACTGCGATGTTGGAACCAGTGGGCCTACTTTTGGAGCATCAGCAAGTCCACTGCACAACAAAGCTTTAAATGAAGTGTTAAGCTTGGTTCAATCACCAAATCAGACAGTCCCTGGTCAAACAGTCAGAGATGTTTGGGATGGAGTTATTCGTACCATGGGTAGTGGTAGTGACTTTACAGCTTTCCAAGATTTTGCTGGTGTTCCATCAATCGATATTGGCTTTGGACCAGATGCCAATCATGAGGGTAGTGGTGGACCTATTTACCATTATCACTCCAACTACGATTCATTTTATTGGATGGATACATATGGAGACCCAGGATTCCACTATCATGAAGCCATATCTAAGATTTGGGCTCTTTACACGGCAAGATTAGCCGAAACTCCAATTATTTCTTTCAATGCCACGGATTATGCAAATGCATTACAAGGATACATTAGCAAAACCGAAAGTAAATTGGATTCCATTATTGCCAAATCTTTATCTGATGGAGAAGATCAAGAAGCGCGATTTCGCCCTACCAACATGAAAACCAAAGGAGACATCGAAACTCTCAAGTTATCCTTCAAAGGTCTTCACAGCCGTGCGTCTGTCCTTCAAGATGTAGCAGCACGTCATGATTCTTACGCTGCTATCCTTGCTGAACAAGCAGGTCAAGATATCCCATGGTGGAACTTGGTATCCAAGGTCAAACTTTATTATCAAATTCGATCGGTCAATGAAAAATACAAGTACTTGGAGAGAAAATTCTTGTACGCAGAAGGATTAGATGGTAGACCATGGTTTAAACATGTAGTTTATGCACCGGGACTTTGGACGGGTTATGCAGGTGCAGTTTTCCCGGGTTTGGTCGAAAGTATTGATGCAGAGGATTATGAGAATGCGGAGAAATGGATTGGTATTATTTCAAAATGCTTGGAGAGTGCGGCTGATTGGTTAGCTTAAGATTGGTGGTTGACTTTTGAAATACTATTAGAGAGAGAGAGAGAGAGAGAGAGAGAGAGAGAGAGAGAGGATGATGATTCATCGTTTAGAGATACACAGAACATACATACACGTGGTAACAGACTACAAGGTAGACGATAAATACAGAAGTTATATATAAATACGAAAACAGAATCAGAATCAGGAACAGGAACAGAATTAAAGATCAAGTATCAGATGTTGGATATCGAATTCCAGTCTAACAATCATGAATCCATTTATATATAGAATGGTAGCAATAGGTGTGGAAATATTACTTCCTTTCTTCCTTTCTCCCTTGTAATTAATCGATTGTTTGTTATAATATATTATAGTATAGTATAGTATAGTTTATTTCGTTTCGTTTCATTTCATTTCATTTCATTCTATTTCCCTCTTATTTATTCCGTCGATGTTTCCTTTCCTTTTTTCTTCTAATGGTTAAATTTTCTCTTCTTTTTTTTTATTTCGGGTAATTAGGTGGGTGGGTAGGTGGTATAGCGTATTTTGTTCGCGTGATGTGTGAGGTGGATGGATGGATGGATGGATGCGATGCGATGCGATGCGGTGTTGGGGTGTGGGGATTTGGATAAGAGAGGGAGGGGATGGGATGGGATGGGATGGGTAAATTATGTATGTGTGTGTGTGTGTGTGTATAAAGGGATAGATAAATGGATGGGATGTATTTATAAGAATGAAAATGAAATAGGAGAAGTGGAAGAAAGGAAAAGAAAGGAAAGGAAAAATAGGAGCTCGCTTAATCTATGTGGATGCATTTGTTTATTTGGGGTTTGTGAGTGAGAGGTTGAGGTTGAGGGGGGAGAAGGGGAATTATCTAGGGGGTTGACGAATGTTTTTATATGGGGGTGGATGGGTGGGGAGTGGAGTATTTGTTTGTTTGTTTGTTTGTTTGTTTATTTCAAAAGTGTGTTTATTGGAGACGAGGTTGGAGGGTTTGGTTGTGTGGATAGATCGGCAGGTAGTTATAGAAGAGTAGATCGATAGATAGGTAGGTAGGTATCGAAATTGAACAATTTTCGATTTTTGTATGGTTGAGAACTGGGTTTGTTTTGTGTTTCATATCTTCAGCTTTGTTGCAAGCTTAAACGCGGTTTAACTAATCCTAGTCTACCATACCCTTTATACCCAAGATCCACCCCAATTATTAGCATTACCCGCACCTGCAACCCCATTCCCCGCCTCATGCAGATTCAGCAGTGCGGCTGCAGCCGCAACTGCATCCGCATTCGCGTTCGCCGCCCCCTGAAGATTATCAAGTGCAAGAACAGGCTTCCGTGGACAAACCGCACCATGCCGATGATCATGATAGCTACAAGGATCCACATCCTCCGCCAATCTCGCACCCCTATTGCCCCTCGAGCTCGACCCCCGCGCAAACCGCGCCAACAAATCCCTCACAAACTCCATCGGCACCCACATTTCCCCCTCGACGCCCACCTCCGCCCCGCCTAGCAATTCCCCAAACCCGCCATTCTGCCCGTAATATCGAGGGTAGTGCGTCGAATACAGGAAGATCATGTCGACGATCAAGGCGCGCAGCCGCGATCCCGGATTCGTGTCTGCGTACAGTTGGGCGATTTGTCTTGGCGTTGCTCCGAGCACATGTCTTGTATCTGGGGCGAGGGTCGGACGGCGGAGAATCTGATAGCGAGACCCGGGACTCAGGGCGTTCCATGCGCCGAAGGGCGGGATGCCGGTTACGATCCAGTTTTCTGCGTGTTGGTTATCTTTGTGTTCGTTGAGGGTTAGCGCGTGCATTGTTGACTCGTATTCTTCTCTATTGTTGGGCATGTAAGGGTTTTCGTGGTCTTGGACGTGGAGGTTTCGGCGTTTGGTTTGGAAGGAGGGTTCTTCTTTGAGGGCGAGGATCATGGTGTCGATGATTTTGTTGGCGAATTTGGGGGCGATGAGGAATTGGGAGAGCTTGTAGCATTCTAGGAGTTGGTCCCAGAGAATGATGTATTGTGCTAGGCGTTGGTCGATATTAGTGCTGGTGATGCCGGCGAATTTTTTGGCTTGTTTTAGTTCTTCGTGGGTGTTCCAGGAGAGGAAGATGGAGAATGCGTCGCATTGTTTTGGTGTGGTGTAGGGGAAGGGAATGGAGGCTGTGGTTTGGAATTGTTGGCGGAGGATACGGATGTAGTTTGGTGTGGTGTCTGGGATTATGGGGGTGCTGGGCATGCAGATATTGCGGAAGAAGAGAGAGTTTTGACAGAAGAGCTTGAAGGGCCAGATTACTCTCAAGGGATTGGAGGGATGTCCAATGGTTATGGTGATTATCCGGGTATAATCTTCACTATGGAGTTGTTAGTATATGCTGGGGCTTAGAAGTGTATGTGATCGGGAGTTATGTGAGGGGAGGGTAGGGAGCACTGACTTTCTGAGCACGAAGGGTTCATCAGGAGTGTTTGCCGCTATCCAGGGAGTGTTTGTGACACGGTAAAGACCTGTTTGTTGAGCCACTGTTTCTTCTGAAAGGTCTCTGTAAAGTTCTGAAAGGGAAGGCATGTTGGATTATGACTTTTAAAGATGAAAAATTATCTTTAATAAAATGGTGTATGGAGGAGTTTAGATCTATCCATAAACGATGTTATGATATGTTGACCAAAATAGAAGAACACTTAGGAATTCATCGATGTGCTTGGCTATAGCGAATACTTGCTTGTATCAAGATTTCAAATGGAATGTATGATGTATTCTTGAAGAGCAATTCCTGAGTCCTTATATAACATTCTGGTTTCGAATGCTATGACACCCATCACAACTATCGTACTAAGACATTACATCCAGCTGGTGATTAGCTCATAGATGTAAATATAAGTACAAATAATACGGTAGTAAAGCACACAAATGCAGTTGATACGGTTCTTGGCCATCTAGTTGGTCAAAATCCATGAAGGGAAAGTATTTTGATATGGTAGGGTATTCATGGTGATGTTGATTTGTCGCTAGATAAACACGGTGGGTAAGTTCTGAGTGAGTTGTAGCCAATTCGTGAGAAAAGCGTGGATTTTCAGACTGATGGATTGTTTTAATTATATACTAAACCTATGTCTATTGCACTGAATTTTCTCTTCAAAGCGATGAATTCATCCTTTGCGAAAGAGAATACTTGAGAAATGTTGCATTTTTCAGACGGAAGCAATACTTAGACATATCTTTACGGTTGAAGAAGAAGCACATCAACGAGATATTCATTATTAGTTTTTAAATTGCTAAGGATGAATCAGTATTCTCTTTTAAAAGTTTCAATATGGAAAATACATGATTGATGAAATTTTTATGTTCAAAGAAAGAAATGTGTTTTAAAGAATGACAAAGCTCCAGTAATAGCACATACTTGGTTTCACATGGAGTGCTTCTGCTGGGGGAAGATTATGTACATATAATGGAAATGATCATACCTTGCACCTAATGATTAACTACATATCTAAGTAACTATACATTGTATATTGAAGGAAGAAACTCCGATTAGAAACGTGCAAATGGTTCCGAATGAAATTATAAACGGTGGATGATGTGCTTGGTCAAGTAAAAAGAAAGATCAAGAGATCAGCATCAAACATCGTATGATATAGATCGCAAATTGCATTAAAACAACACCTATCCTTTGTTGAATATCTAAATTCAGGGTTTTCGATATAATACTCACTCAACATCTCATGCGTCGGAACCAAAAATAACTAAAAGGTTTTAAATCAAGCAGGAGATAATCATAAAACCAACGGCTAGGCTGATCTTTTGAACTGAATGGAAACATCTTTTGAAACATCACGGAAAAGCACATGCTAAATTGAATACGATTTTTGAATTATAATTCTACATTTTCATGCTATAAGAGGTAATTGTAGCCATTTGTACTAGAAACTTCCCCTCAAATAACCTAAATCATAACCACTAATAATTGGAATTTACCATTAATCTAGTACATACTAGAATCAAATCGCCAAAGTACCACGAGCCCCATGTGAGATCGAATTATTTTATCAGGATATTCCTGAAACCACATCACTAGAACAATCCTTGCCCTCCTCATGTATATGATACTTGCATCGAGAACCTCCCCAAATCTTCTTGAAGTTTTCGGATTTCATCAGATTCATCGCCAACTGTTCTGCGGCAGTTTCTCGATGAAATTTGACATTAAATCTGGAGCGAGAAGGTAGATAATTTGTTTCAATGAATGCCGGATCCAATGCGTCATACTGAGGTGGAGGGATTTGTAGATGGAAAGGAACGGGATGTTTCTGAGGTAAATCTGCAAATGTGTTTGGTGCATACATTGAATTAAGGATGTTCCCATTATTTGAATGAGCTTGATTTGAAGGTATTGGAAATGGAGAATCCTGAGGTGGACTAATAGGAGGATGATGGTTTCGAAGCTTTGCTGGCAGATGGAAACGCCGTAGGAAACTCGTGCTTAACCCTGCCTCTCTCAACACAAGGAAAGGAGATAAGATATCGTTAACCAGTAGTCTAAGTGGTGATGAATCGGCCGTGTTTTCCCTCACCATCTCTTCAGTTTCCCTATCCTCGAAGATTGGCTCCTCACAAACCTTATAGAAACTGTCTTCTTCAACCCAGTCTTTGAATGCGAAAATCAAAGCATCCATGATATGGTTGGCAAATTGCGGTGCGCTGATATAGTCCGCCAGAAAGTAACAATGAAGTAATTGAAACCATCTCTTCTTGTGGGAGGACTTTCGAGTTCGAAAGTTTGAATAAGCATGACCGTGGTGGTAAATCTTTACGAGGCCCTCTGCATTGGTATGGTCCCGGGTATACAGCCAAGTGATGAAGATTGCAAAGGTTTCTGGCTGATAATTCTCAAGTTCAATGACTCCAGTACGACCACACTTCCATCTATTATCGCAAAGAGGCTTGAAGAACTTGGCTTCGGCTGCTAAAACTCCTGAGATTGCGGTGAACTGGACTTGGTGTTTTTTTTCTTCCTACTAGGACTGTGACTACTTTATTGTAATCACTCTGCTGGTACCTATGAGGAAACATTAGCAAACAACACGATAGTTTTTTATTTTCAGTAACACCTACACATCTAATCCACAAGAAAGTGGTGCCAGAAGACTTTCATCAGTAATTGGCATATTAGGCGCATGAAACCATTTGGTGGACTTAGCTCTGGCTATTTTGAGTAATGTTTGCATATACTCCCAGCTCTCTAGGACTTCTTGACGAACGGACAGAAGTTCGGTCATTTCATTGAAAGAATCGGGATCCATACCAGCCATGAGGCTCTGAAGCTCCTCGTGAGCAGTTTCAAAGTCGAATTCTTCGTAAGTGTCCAGAGTTGGACCAAGCAAGCTTGGGGTGAGAAGCAGAGATAGTCCACTCGTGGTAAAATTCACCAATGCATTGTTCGCAGCCATCTTTGAGACGTGCTGTGTGTTGAACACCTGGATCTATTATTCGACTTGATCTTGTCAACCGGATCGAAATATCTTGAACCTATGAAGTCTTTTGATAAAATAGTAAATTGGAAATTTGGAAGACTTGTTGATTTTCTCAAGTATGAATGTAATGGGATGTTGGTGAGAGAGAATCGATTTCGGCGGCCACTCAGGGAACTAAATAGACATTATTGATGGTACGGTAGAATTCTATCAACACAGCCCAATTATAGTGTATTTTATTAGTGTTTCGAAGCTGCTGTACTCTATGTTTAGACTTTCGCTTATTTGAGCAGTATTTGCCTCCATGACGTCATACGATAAAATCATCTTATCACGTGAGATTTTACTCCGACAATGCGAATCCACTTCCGTACCTGGTGATGGTTAAGCAGGACAAGAGATGAGCTTTACAGTATCATATATGTCTTGAAGACTTGCTTAGTAATTCATGAATGGTGTCTGATCTACCTGTTAATAAGATTTAGATGTGATTTCCTCTGGCTGTTCTAATTTCATGTCCTTCTACCAAACCAACTGCTATTTGTATGCGCCCGCATTCAAATTAAGTCATTCATATACTTAGCCATGAGAATTCTTATATTTTATGACCAACTGGCTCGCCAAAAAAAAAACTTCCCTTGCTGATTCACAAAGTTTGTCGTTGTAACATCAACGAATAAATATTTTATTACCTTTCAAAATTCCTCCATTGCGACACAAGAAGAAGCTTTCCTTGTTACCTTTTGTACAGAGTTGACAAGCAGTTAGATAATTCTGGTTCAAATTTCCTGAATGCCTCAGTTACTGTGACTTCTATGAAAGGATCAATCACTGCCATTTTTCTGGTGAAGGAACTAAAAAACTTAATACAACTCTTCTAGTTCAGAAACTATCTTAAGAACTTTTGCATAAGAAATTTAAAACTAATATAGCTGATACCATTACCACAATTGGAAACTAATCTTTGTAGATATAAAGGATGAATTAGTTAAGTGATTGTTACCTATTTCTTATATACGTATTCCGTATATTGACCCATATAGTGAATGGTACGTGTGAATTATTTTGAATATATTTGCGTAATTTTATGGTATCAAATCCTGTATTACTAACAATATTCAATATCATCATAATATTGAATATTATTAAAATTATACTAAGACACTGGAATATAATCTGGAATGGGAATTAGACATAACAGTTTTAAATTTTATTGTATCCACGAAAGTACGCATAATAAATCTTTAACTATACGTACGAGAGTGTTATTTAATGATCCAATATCAGCCATCGTTTCACTGGTTTATACTAATCACAAAACTGGAATGAACAGAAATTAACAATTGATTGGATTGATACCCGATTATGATATTGAATCTCAATACATATTGTTGCTTCCTATGTTTGTGCCAAATTGCAAAGGTTCATTAACCTGTCGTCCACAATATCCCTATTCTTCATCTTGTTCAGTCGAAGTGGTGAGTACCAAAGGTTGATTTCCTGCATCTTGCTGCATTCCTCCACACGAAAAGAAAAGATCCCCCATCAAGTTGTTATCTTTCATCTTTACATACAACTTTGAGAAATCCTAAAATACTATTTTCCAGCCAAAAAAGGCTGCGATAGCTTTCTGGGCCGACTTTTCGATATCCTTGCATGTATGACGACTTTGTAGCTACAATTAGTAACTTTCTCCCGCCCTATGTATGTGATACACACATTTATCTTTGAATTTTTGATCCACTCTTATGCCAGAATCTCCGTACTCAGTTGCAGTGCATATCAGCTCATTTACCAAGGAGCGATAAAATTCTAGGGGAACACCTTCCTCGATGATACTACCTAGGTTTTTGTATTGTTTGTAACCCACACCTCGCATAATGATTTGATCTACAAGCAAGTTCCGAACTAGTGATCTTTTCGTGGTATTCGAGTACATTCGTTGAATCTGGTATGGTAGAGTACCGAGCATCTGCCTAATCTCTGTTTGAGGACCATTCAACCCAAAAGGATCTCGAAGTCTGAATCTACCTCGGATTGTTTCCTCATTATCTTAGTCTTCATTTTCGTCCCCATTATCCAAATCTTCGTCATGTATGTCATTTTCGTTGTTATCAAATAACGTGATTGGAAGCGGTTGGATAACGATATTTTCACTGAACGCCACTTCCAACTCGTCACGATGATTGAATTCGCCATGAATAGCGTGGAACAAAGCATCTATTATGGCATTTCCGAACTTGGGAGCACCTAGAAAGTCTGCCAAGAAATAGCATTCTAGCAACTGATCCCATAGTACTCTGTATCTATCGAGATTTTCGGTCGTTACCTTTTCACCACTTGGAATCGTGTTCCTAGAGAGACGTTTCGCAGAATAGATATCCCCGGTTGTATTCCAGGCGAAAAATGCAGTCATCGCATCAAAGTTTTGTTCTGAAAGATCAATTGTCTGGTTTTGGTCATCTTCATGAGTCAAGAATGAATTAAACTCCGTTTTCACACGAAAGAACTCGGAATGAAGCCCCAAGACCTTTGCTGCAAAAGCAATTCGTAGTTGTTCTTTTCCTATTCCAACAATGATTGTGACGGTGTCATTGTGGTCGTCTCTAAGCATATAGTCAGTAAACTCTTGCTATAACAAGCTAGATTTCGATCGATAAAACATCAAAACGTACAGTGAGAGCACCAGATTCTGGTTCATAATGTCCCTCACCATTGCAGGAGATGCAGTGGGGTAGCGTAGGTCCAACATGTTCTGCCGCTTGAGCATCTGATTCAACGAGTCGTCTATGATCTATTCGACAAAACTTTTGATAATCAGAATTGGCTACTTCCTTGATAATTTGAGGAAAGAATTGTGGAACAAATGTTTCACAGAAACACTTTAAATAGAGCTCATGGCCCAAAGGAAGGCGAAATTGTACGGTTCACTTCTTAGCGGTATCTAGACTAATGAGACCTCCACCGTTCGAGATATCAATTACTGCAAACTATTTTTGTCTGCTACTATACAACAATCTGGATTCTAAGATTGTGGTGAATACTCGTTTCCACAATGAATCAAATATCCTCCATCCAGCTAGCTACCAGTCAAACTTTACTCTAACTCCCAGGACTTTCAGTTGCATATACAGCAACGCTAGCTCCGCTTTTGGTCCTTCTTGGAAGGCACAGAATATATATTATAATATAAGCTAGAAGCGTATATAATAATATAGTATTGAAAAACGTAGTTATATTATTAGTAGGAATAATCGAATAACAGAATGAAAATAAAAAATAATATTATCGAATTATATATCTATTCTAGATTCTTATTTTTAATTTACTTGAAGTTTTCTTCAAAGAATATTTTTATATTTATATACTTTTAAAAGCATTTTAGTATATTCTATACTTATAAATAAGATCAATTTAAATCAAATTTTATAATATTATTTTATATAATAAAAAAAATATAATTAATCAAATTTAATTAATTTAATAATAATCTTTATATATTTTCTATTTAATTCTATTCTATTCTATTCCATTATAAATTAATTTGATAAAAGATTCTATTATATAATTATATTATATATATATTAATTATTAAAATATCTTTTAATCAATAAAATATTAATAAATAATTTAATATATTTATTATGAATCTTTATACACCCCTTTAATATATATATTAAATCAATCTTATTATATATCTTAATTTAAATTAATCTGATTTATAAAATTCAATTAATTTAATACAAACTAGTAGTTTAATAAAACCACTAGCTTTCTAATTATTAATAAATATATAAATTAAGTTTAATTCCCCTGATTTAATAATATCTTTAATATAATAAAATTTGATTATTATATACTTACTTTTTTTTAGAATATAAAGTTTTTGGTAAATGTTAGTATAATTTAATTATTTGTATATAAAAGAAATTTATTCTGTTTATATAAATTAAGCTTTAATAATAGTTTTTTAATATAAATAGCCTTTTTAATAACTAAATTTATAATAATAAATTCGGATTCGATTATAGAAAGGACTATTATAGGCTATAATTTGGATTTTCAATTAATAAATTCATTTTCTAGTATAAATATATATTCACTAATGGATTTATATATATTAATTTCTTTTCTGTAGTTAATATTACAGAATCTTTAAATATAGGGGTTTTTAATTTTATTATAATTAACATTCTTATTTATAATACTTTTTAAATATCTTAATATTTTTTTAATGGTTTGAATATTTTCTATATTAGAATTAGATAAAATGCTAGCTAATTTAGATATAGAAAATACTATATCTAATCTAGTTCTGAAAGCTAAATATAATAAAGAACCTATTATTTTTTGATATAATTTAATATCATTATTATTAGCTTTCTTTTTATTATAAAATAGCTTTATTTTAGGATTTATTAAAATGGAAACGGAATTGGAATCTAGTATATTAAATCTAGCTAACATTTTTTAGTATATTCTAATTAATATAGCTTTAATATATTACTAATTCTTTTTGTGACGCTTATGCCGTATAAGAGCTGAATAAACAGGATTAAAAGTATCCTTAAAATCTATAACTAAAGATTAGAGAAATGGTTATCTATCTATCTATATATATAATTATATATATATAACCGAATATATGTGGATATTATATATAATTGTATTCTTTAAGCTAGGGCATAAGCGAAAGTTGTATGTATCCATTTTATTAATATTGATATCTGTTTATAATCCATTTATAATATTACTTTTCTATTTTTTTAAAGTTTATTTTAAACATCCAAATTATATTTATTCTTTTCTATATAAAATGCTAGTTTTTATTTAATTGAAATTCGTTTATATTTTAAACAATAATATAATATAAAAAAAAATATATAAAAGAATTTTCCTTTTTTGTATAACAAAATGTATAATAACCAAACGAAAAGGTTTTATTTGAAAGTTAGATTTAAATATATATTTTTATATTTTCTTTTTTATTTTGATTTTTAATTCTTTTAATTAATTATTAAATCTTTTTAATTAAAATGATTATTATATATACTAACTCTAATATTAATTCAACTTTTAGTAAGATTTGGAAAACTATATTAAATACATTATCAAATTTAAAAAACAAAATAGTTATATTTCTAAAGAATAATAAAAAAAAGGAAAAGAAAAAAAAGAAAATTATTCTCCAAATTATATTATACAATTTTGAAAGTAAGGTTTTATTAATTATTATTAAATATTTATTAACTTTTGCAAATATAGAATATCTTCAATTTTTTAAAAAAGAAGTTTTATTTGATTTTATAATTTATTTTTTGCTTTTTCTAATTTATATATTTTATATGTATTACTATTTATTATGCTTTGTATATCTTTCTGTTTTTATTATAAAAATATATTTATATTAAATTGAAATGTTTATTAATTTTATAGATTTATATAAGTTATACTTATTTATATTTAGCTGATAATAATAATGATTATTATTTTTAAATTCCGGATTAAAAAAATAACTTTTATATATTATACTTTAATAATAAGCAAAAATATAAAAAGCTTTTAAAAAAGGAAACTTTTCAATTGTTTGTATAATACTGAATTGTAATAGTAATGTATAGCAAACAAACAAAAGTATTTTAATAGTTTTTTTTTTATTAAATATTTATTAACTTTTTTTTAATTAAAATTAAAAAACTGAATTGAAATATTGGTTTTTAAAGAAAAAGTTTGCGGAAATGTAATAGAAAAAAGAATTAGTTTGGATATATATAGATTATATAAAGAAGTTGGAATTATTAACAATTTAAAAACAATCGAAACAAAAAGGAATAGTATTAATACAAAAGGTTAATAATAGAGTTGTAGAAAAAGGATTTGTTTAAAAATTTTATAGAAAAAAAAGTTGATAAAACAGATATATATATATATATAAACTTTTAAATAATTTATTTGAGTGTTTATGTTTGTTTTAATTATATTAGTTATTTAATCAAATTCTTTTATAGATAATACTTTTTAAAATCGTTTTATTTCTTTATTTTCGAATAAAAAATGATTTTTTATATGTAAGTATATAGTTTTTTTTATAATATTAATATATTTTAATTAAATATAATATTATTAATTTTGAAGAAAGAAGTATATATAATTTTAAGTAAATATTAGTGTATTATAATCAATATAATTATAATTATTTTTATTTTTTTTATATAAGAAGCGAATTCATTCCGGTAATATGGTAAATGGGCCAGATTATATTGAATTAGTAAAGTGAAAGTTGTAGAACTAATAAAAAGTAATTTTTAAATCAAATATTAAATATCAAAAAAAATCCAAATTTTTATTAAACTATAAAACTTTATATTATAAATTCTTTTATACTTTTTATATTATTAAAACCTTTTCTATTTTCTATTCGAAATTATTAATAATATTGATTAGTAATAGCGATTTTAAGAATTTGTTTTAAAAATAGGTTTTTATAAGTTTTACAGAGTTTATTCAATAGAAAAACGGAATGGATTTTTATAATATTTAGGAGTTTTAATTTAAAGGAATTATTAATTCAATTTATAATTTTAAAAAAGCTTTAAATTGAAAAATTAAGTTTTTTAGAAAGTTAAGAGAAAGAAAAATCTTTAATATTTAATTATATGTAATTTCTAATATTAAAGTTTATCAAATATTGATGAATATTGATTTATTTTGATATCTTTTTTTTGAGTATATAAAATATTCTTTTTAATATAAATAGTAGCTATTTTATTATAAACAATAAAAATATAAATGTTTTATATATTTAAATTATTAAATAGTTTTAAATCCTTTAATTTTCCAATTCTATATATTTTAAAAAAGGATAGTTATACAATATTTTGTATAAAGTTAACTTTTTTAAAAAGTTATATAAAAAAATAAGTTATATATAATCTATTATAAAAAGAAATTTTAATTAATTATTTTAATAATAATTAATAAATGATTATAATTATTATTAAAGATATTAATTATAAATTTCTGATTAATTATTTATTTATAAATAGTATATAATAAAGAGTTTAATATCAATTCCGAATATATAATTAAATTCTTTTCAGAATTCTAATATGAATTGAGGGTTTTAATCAAAAACGATCATTTTTAAAGTTTTATAATATTGATATATATAGTAAAAATACAGTTTGGTTTATTATCAAATATTAATTTTCTTATAATATAGTGTCGGGAAATGGATCATGTGACTTTTGGGCTGCTGTACGAATAATACATCTAACCGTATTAGGTGTACTAGTACCTCAAGGATGTTTATAAAGTTATCCTTTATTCCATAAATTATATAAAGAATAATAATAATGATTATACAAAAAGAGATTTAAATATTTATACTTTAATTAACCAAATTAATATTAACATTAATTAATAATATTACAAATTAAAGACCTTAGATTTTATAATTAATATTAAATATTGAGAAATAGTTTTTGAAATTGGTAGAAATTTTGAAAAAAAGCTAATAAATTAGATATAAAATCTATTAGATAGATTTTCATATTAATTTAACAATACTAAGGAATATACTTTTAGAACATAATTTTATTAAATAGAATTCTTTATGAAAGAAAATATATTTAAAAAATTGATTTTATTAAATAAAATAAAGTTATATTTATATTCATTATGTATTCTTTATATTATACATTATATAAAAAACCATTTTATCCTTTATTCTACATTTTACATTTTATATTTATATTTTATAACTTTTTATATTCTTATTTATTTTATATTTTATATTTACAAAAATAACTATTCATTTATTTACTCAATTTTTGATGATTATAGTAGTATACAATAAATTGGAGAAAGAAGATTAAGTTAATTATTACAACAATTAAATATGAGATTGTATTAATATACGATATAATCATTAAAAAGATTAATAAAAAGGATTTCTCGAGATATATTAAATACAAGCGCAAAGTATATGTAGAGGAGGATATATGTGATAATAATCTTACTAAAATCTTTCATAAAGATTTTAAATTATTTATAAAGAACAAATTTGTAATTATTTATTAATTCGATGTTTAATAACTTCGAAAAACTCTTTAAATTAAAGAATTTAATATTATTATATTAGGAGCAAACGTATAAAATGAACTATATAAGCAAGTATAAAAAACGAATAATATACTATGGATAATGGAGCAAATTAAAGAAATTATGAAAGACAATGATTTTAATATAATTGAATTTTTATTAAAAAAAGATTAAGAAAATGATTAAAAATAGTAATAAACAAAATAATAATAATCTATCCGATAATAATAATAACAATCTGAATAATAAAAATGATAAAAAAGAATGAAATAATAAAGGAAATCGAAGAGAATAATTAAATAATAGAAAAGATTAAAAGAATTTATTATATGTACTTAATGCATTGTTAAATTTACAGAAGTTTTATTCATTTAATAAAAAATATGAAAAAGACAATAATAATTTTAACTATAAACTTTCGATTTTTTACAAAATAACTTATTAAATAAAGCTTTTTACAGAACAGTTTTATTAAACATTCTCTATAATACTGAAAGACAATGTTTTAAACTTTTATTATTCCAGTTGGGATAATTTATTAAATACTTTCAAAAGCTTATATAAATATATAAAACAGGAGTTTAAAGGAATTCAATATAAAAGAAATATGCTTACTTAATGAAATATAATCATTTTTATTATTATAAAAAAAAATAATAAGGATAAGATCTTTAATAAATCTTTTAATATTATAGTAAAAAAGCTATAAAAGTCTTTAAATACAATTTTAGAAAAAAATAAAAAATCCAATATATATATATAATAAGCTTATACTTGTTTATTAGAAAATATCAGCATACAATTTTGCTTACTTTTAATCCTGTAAAGGATATACTAGAATTTATATAACAATTAAAATAGGCTATTGTTATATAGAAGAAATTATATAAAACGGAAGATTTAACCTTTTTTATAAACCGAAGATTTTATAATAATAATAGCAATTATATATTATAAGGCTTTAGTTTATATTTATTAAATAGAAATATATAATCTTTATATTCCCGGAATAACTTATTAGATATATATACATTATAAAACTAAAATAACAATTTTATCAAAAAATGCTGAATTTATAAAAAGAAAGAATGTTAATTAATTAAGTATATTCCACAAAAACAAAAAAAGTATAAATAGAAATGGAGAAATCGATTTAGTATTGGAAACAATAATAACTTTAAAAAACGTTATAATCAAATAATTGATAAAAGTTAAGGAAAAGGAAAAGGATTTGAATCAAAACCAAGAAATAGCCATTTTTTTTTTAGATTTGGATTTTAAAGATCAGAAAAAAAAGGATTCATTTTTTACTAATTCTGAATCAATTAATAACAAAAAGATTATTAAAAAATTGGCAATTTATATATTATAATATACTTTTTTTTGATAAAAAAGTATATAAAAAAACGGATAGAAAAGTATTTAAAAAAGCGTTTTATATATTAAAGAAATATTCTAATAAAAAATTCTTTGGAATTTATATTAATATAAAAACGGTTTGTAGGTTTATTATCAAAAATGAACAATTTAAAATATAGCAAAAAGTTTTTAAACACTATGATTAATATATTATAAACAGAAATTATAAATATTAAATTTGGAAAGGGAGAAGAGAAAAACTTTCGAATAAAATCTATTAATATTTTAATACTTTTTGAAATAATAGAGTTTTATATTTTATAAATAGATATATTATTTTTATTGTCTTTGACTGATATAGACAAATTTAAGATTATTTTTAATAATTATATAAATATTTTTTATATATTGGGATAAGAAATTCCTAATTTATTAATAAAATAATCATTCATTTTTATTATAGAAAATCAATTTTAATGATTTTATTTAAAATTTTAATTCAACAAAAATGAATACTACTTAACGGATATGGATCTTCAACAATTATATTAACATTTCGGTTATTTATTAGCTTAGAAATTTTATAAAATCTTATAATAAGCTGGATATAATGAAAATTATAATATTATTAAGTATCTTACAAAATATTGTGAACATTATCAACTTCATAGGAAATCATTTGGACAATTTAAATTTTCATTTCAGGATAATATAGAATTCAATTATACTATTTTAGTTAATATAATATATATTGCAAATTAACCGATTCTTTATATTATCAATAAAACTATAAGGTACCAGGCAATTAAATGATTGGAGAATATAATAATTAAGAATGTATGGAATACATTAAAAATATATTGAATCGATATATATATTGGATTACCAGATTATATTGTATATGATGTAGGCAAGAATTTCTTTAATAAAGAATTTATTTAGAATATTACATTAATGATTATTACAATGAAATATGTACCGGTTAAAGTTTATAATTTGATTAGGCTTGTGAAATGATATTATAAACTATTAAAACGAGTATACTATATTATAAATGAGGAGATATCAGATTTTGAATTAGTTAAAGATATAATATTATAGATAGCTATAAAAGCTATAAATGATATAATTAAACCAAATAGCATTATTCCTACTCTCCTAGTATACGGAATATATCTACAAATAATTATAATTAATATATTAACTACAATTATTATAAAACGAGCTAATATAATCAAAAAAGCGATAATTAAAATTTATAGAATTAACACGAAAAGACAAATATCTGATATATTTTGTATAAAAAATAGATTATTTACATCAGCAATTTATGAATTACTTATAAATTTGGGAAATCTTGATATAAAGAAAGGGAAAAGGGATAGAATCGAATAAATGAATTAAATCTCATATTTTACTTTATATAAAAAAGAAAATTTATACCGTTAAATTATTAAATAAATTAACGGATTTTAGATTAACGTTTATAAAACCATTTTATATAGAGTTTAAAAACAATGATAATGCTACGGAAAAAGAAGAAGAAGTTATATTTTAGAAAGCATTCCATTCTTCAATATTACCAGCGGATTAATCTAATCTGCAATTATACCATAAATTAAAAAGCAATTTGAAGAATGAAATCAGTATAATTAAGAATATATCTTAAATTTCAGCTTTTCTTTAGAATAATAATATAGAAAAGGACATTAATATTAATGAATTTAATAAAATATTTGTCAATAATAATAATTCAACTTTAACGTATATTGAATCAAAACAAAAGGAAATTAACAGACTTATAGAGAATAAAGTATTTAAAATCATACCAAAATTGAAAGTTCTATTAAATACTAGAATTTTCACTTTAAAATTCGTTAATAAAATGAAGAATAAAAGTATTAAAAAAGCATTTTCGAAATCTCGATTTATAATTTAAATATATAAAAATAGTAATAAAACTAATATTTTAATATAATCCCCTATTATTTAATACATTAATTAATATATTATTATTTTATTTATAATTACAATATATATATCATTACTAAAAGTTTTAATATATTTGAAAGATATTATTTAAGTATATATATAATTTATTACAAATTTTAATAGAGTATTTTATATTTGAATATCTAAAAAGTTTGGATTGGAAAAGGGTTTTATTCTTTATATAATAAAGTTATTTTATAATATTCCTAAAATAGAAAATCACTAATTTAACATATATCATAACCACTATAAAAAATAACTTAAAATGGAGTAATTTATATACGATTTATGCCTTTTATATACAAATAGAATGAAATTTAGTATTATAAGATTACAAACGGATAATACTTTTATAATTACAGATAAAGAATTTGCGAAATTAAAGTAAAAATAATTGAAAAAAGCATATTTCATAGTTAAAAATTATAAAAAGCTTTGGAAAAAATATATTATTTAAGTTTAATAAAGAATTAATTACATTCAAAAATAATTATATTTATTTTAATTAAGAGAAGCAATACAATAATATATATACTATTCAATTAGGAAAAATGGATATTTTAGATATAAAAAAAAAAAAGCGAAAGAATATTACATCAAAAAATTAATATATTACCCAAAAAGCTTAAAAAGCATATATTACAACTATATATCAACCAAAAGCGTTATATTATTTTTCTGTTATTACCCAAATAATTGATTCAAAAAAAAACAATATTAAAAAGTTGAATAAAGTCCTCAAATAACAAATAAGCAATTAATTAAAAAGCTTTAACTTTGTTCCTTTTAACATTAATTTAATTAAATTGATTATATTTACAAACACATCATTCACAAACAATCTCGATTTCTTTTCTTAAATAGAATATATTATATACTTTATTAACAAATATAATAATACCAATATCATATATTAGGTATCCATTAAATGCAAAAGAATTATGAAAAGTGTACTAGCTTCAGAGTTATATAAACTAATATTCAGCTTTGATATAGAAACTATAATTAAAGGATTTATTAATGTTATTATAAAGCCCAAAAAACAGATTCTATTTGTTATCTGTATCAATTCAAAGTTATTATATGAATTATTAATCAAATTGGATATTATAACCGAAAAAAGACTTATAATTGATATTATATCATTTCGTCAATTATATAAGTATAAGAAGATTATGAAAATTAAATGGATTAATAATAATTTTAATCCAATAAATACTATAATCAAAAATAAGCTTTATCAAATATTGAAGGATTTGATTAATACTAATAAATTGATAATCAAAAAGTTTTAATAAATAAAGAAAGAAGATTGAAAATTAAGCACATAATCTTTTCACTTTTAAATAATTGCTAATATTAGGAAAATGAATTATATAACTTTTAGGCTGCTGTACAAATAATACGTCTAACCGTATTAAGCGTACTAGCACTTTAAAAACGTTTATAAAATCGTTCTTCATTCCATAGATTACATAGAGAATAACAACGATGATTATACAAAAAGAGATTTAAGTACTTACACTTTAACTGACCAAATTAATACCAACATATAGAATAATTATTATTTGCTTTATTAGCTAATTAATAATAATAAATATATTATTATAATTATATTTATCTTTATTAAAAAAACAATAATTTATAATGATTTCTATCTATACTTTTTATTAAATGAAGAGTAGATAAAGAAAACCAAAAGTTCGATTATAAAGAGTAAAGTTGTATTTATATATATAACAATTTCGAATATATTAAATTATAGTATTTTATATATTTTATTAATAATATTGTTTTAAAAGTAATATATAAATTTTATTAATTTTAAAGTATACAAATGAAAGGGTATTATATACTTTTTGTATAAAGTATATATAGAGATTATTTATATCCAGTATTAATAATTTACTATTGTATAATAATAGATTATTTTCTATTATTAAATACTTATAAATTCTTTTAACTTTTATCCTTAAATAGTTTAAGCTTTTAAAGATTTTATTAACTTTAAATATTTTATTAATAATATTAAAATACAAAATAATAGCGAATAGATTTAAATTAATAATATTTTCTAGATTATTTTATAAAAACTTGTATATAATCTCAATATCTATTTAATTATCTTTAATAAACTATTAAAGTTAATTTTACTTTTTTATTTTATTTTAAAAATCAAGTTTATTAATATAATAAATAAATATATTAACAAAAAGGTTATCTTTTTCCAAAACAATATATAATAAAAAAGTTATAATTAATTAAAATTTTGATTTATTTAATTTGTTAAATATTTAGAATTTTAATAATTATAAAATACTTAAACGCTTTATAATCGATATAGATATAAAAATTTAATGTAAAAATCCTACAAATTCAGATTTTCAATAATTTAATAAATGGATAATTAATAGTATTTCTTTATTATAAACTTTATAATTTAGTTTAACAATTATTATTATTTTAAAAAAATATATTATAAATAACTATTTGTTATTATATTTTTATAATAATACATTAATAATTATATTATTTAATATATTCATTTTAAATATATAAAGAAGATTATAATTATAATATTATAAAAGTAAAATGAAAGTTAGTTTTAATTTTAGTATATTAAAAGTATTACAGTATATATTATTAAAATGGAATATTATATTTAACTTTATAAATTTAATTAATGATTTAATAATAATTTTATAATTTTTAATAAAATAGTAATAAAAATTATAAAAACTTAAAAACAATTATACTTTTTTAATAATGAATAGGTAAATCCAGTTTTCAATTATTTTTATTTTTTTAGAATTAATTTTAATACTATTAATAAAGATAATAAATTCTAAATATTTTGTTTACTTAACATTGAATTTACATTTTTTAAAATCCGTTTATAATTTAATAGATTTAAATTGAATAAATATAAACTTAATATAAACCTTATATTATTTTTTTTATTTTTTAAATAAATAAGAATATTATTAAAATAAATGATACAAAATATATTTAAATAATTAAATAATATATTATTTATATATTATTGATATATAATTAATTTATTCGTTAATTCAAAAAAAAGAACTTTGCATTTATAGGAAACTATATTAAATACAAAAAATAATATACTTTTTCAATATAAAATCTATTTTTATTTAATAAAAGATTTATTAAATATTAAATTTGATATAGATTTTTGCTTTGGCTAATTATATAAATGTTTTGTTAATTAATAGTAAAGAATATCGATTTTTTATATATAAAAAAGTTTAATAAACGAAAATTGATATAAAATCTCAAACTTTTATTAAATTTTCGAATAAATAACATTAAAGCAATAAAAAAAAGCTTAACTGGGTTTTATAAATCTTTTATTAAAGTTTTTAGTTAAATATTTTTTAATAATTTCGAATTGTTTAAAAGATATTTTATATAATAAATTATATTTAAATACTTTTTTTCTATTATTTTCAAATATAATTTTGTAATTATATAAATAGAATAAAAATAAAGATATTAAATTCGATCTTTAAAAAAGTATAATAATATTTTCGATATTAAACAAAAATCAAAGATTCTATATTAATTTTTATAAAAGCATAATTTAAAGTAGTATAAACGCTAATTAATCTGAAAATCGCTTATAACTATCAATATACAGTTTTTTAATAAATATATTTATTATTAAATATTAATTATCTTATTCAATTCTTAATAAATAAAAATAAATATTTTATAATCTCTACTTCTTTTGCAAATAAATTGGAATTATATAAATATAATTAAATATATATTAACAATATTAAAGATATATTAAAGTAACGTTTTATAGATTTATAAAATATAATATATAATAGTTTAATTTTTAAGTTTAAGCAAAAGAAATACAGATTTTTCTAATTTAATAGATTTAGGTTTAATAACATAAATCGTTATAATATTTATCTTTTTAATATAAAAATCTTTTTTATTTCAAAAAATATTTAAGTTTTTATTATATCGATTTGCGTTTTTTTATACGAATTTATTTATTTTTCTTTTTTTAAAATTCTAAAATATTAATATAAAATTGTTTAATAAAAATATAATAATATATAAATGTTTATATAATTAATCTAATTTCTCTGATTATAATAATCGATTTTTAAATAGATCTTTTATTAATTATAATCTTTCAAATATAATATTGTAGAATTTTAAATTTATAATAAGGAAAGGAACAAATAACTATTTTCAATTATTGATTAAAAAATATAAAAAAAATATAATAAATAATAATATATTTATATACGCTATTATACTTTTTCATTTTAATAGAAATATTAAGTATATATAATAATAAAGTTTAAATATAGAAAATAATAAAGTAAAAAAAATAATATTAATAAAAGCGAATTTGTTAGCTTTAAAGTTTATAAATATATTTAATTTTATTAAATATCCGTTTTTTAATAAAAAATAAATAAAAGTAAAGGTTTAACTATTTATTAGTTTAATTAAATTAAGGAATCTTATATTTCGAATAATATTTAAAAAAGAATTTTTGCTTAAACGCTTTTGTTTAAATATAAATCTTCAGTTTATTAAATAATATTAATAATTTTAATATAAACTTTTGGATTTATATTATTGATTATATTATAAGTTTTTTTCTTAATTATTATTTAATATAATTATTTGTTTTATTTTATTAAAATTGATAATAAATGCTTTTAGAACAGAAGTTTTTAAGGTTTTATATAGAATGTTTATATCAAAAATAAGGATTATTCAGAAATTGATTTAGAATAAAATTAGATTTGAATATGCTTAAATATCTGAATAAAATTATATATAATAAATAATTAGGTTTTAATAAAAGTTCAGGATTATTTATAATATTTTTATTAATATATATTATTAAATTAAATAACTTTTTAATATAAAAGATTATATTATAATTGATATAATAATAATTTTTTTTTTATAAAATAATTTCAATTTCGTTTATTTATATTAATTTAATAATTAAATTATTAATAAAGTAATAATTCGTTTAATAAAACATAATAGTTTTAATAAAAAAATCGGATATTTTGTAATTGAGATTTTGTATTAATATTTGTTTATTAATGATTTTGGTTTAAATAGTGAAAAAGTGGAACTTGCAATATCATTTTAGAAAGTTATTATAAGTATTTGAATTAAATATCATTTAATAATTATATTAGAATTTTGTATAATCCATTTTTATAAGATTGTAATATATATTAATTAATTAATCTACTAATTGTTAATTAATTAAATATAGAATTTGTATATATAAAATTTAAAGGTATTTAAAAGCTTTGGATTCTATTTAATCTATTATATAAGTTTAATATTATATTTTTAATAATAAATTTATTAATATAAAATTCTAATTGATTTATAATTATAGTTTTTTATAAGCTAGTTTTGAATTTAATATTATTATTAAGTTTATTAATTAAATTAGTAGGTTTAATTAAATAAATAGATTTTGGATTTAAAATAGAATTATACAAAATAGAAATAAAACAGGAATCGTTTCGTTTATAAATAGAGTAACTATTTCAATCATTATTATTAAACCTATTCAATTTGGAAGGTTTAGAGTTTGAAAACGGAAAAGCAAAATTGGTATATGGATTGCATTTGGTTTTTCTTTTTTATTTAAATTTTTTATATTGTTTTTAATTAAAGCAAATATTTGTTTTAATAAAAAGATATATTTCAAAATCAATTATAAATCTAAATATCTTATATAAATATTCTATAAGATTTGGAAAAAGGAATATTTAAAAAAAAAGTATTTAATAAAGTTTATTATCAAAGTTTTTTGTTTTTTTTTATAATTATTATAAAAAAGTATATAATATATTGTTATCGATTTAAATATATTAATATACTAGTTTTTGTTTGTATATAAAAAAAGTTATTAAAGATTCGAATTGATTAAGTTTAGGATTTATATTAAAATATATCTTTTTTCTTTTTATATTTTATAATTAATATATTATAATGTTTTCTATTCCTTTTATAAATTATATTATTATAATAAAGATATTAATAGAAATATTATTATTAAAAAATAATATATTTTTATAAAAATAAAAGAAAATAAACGTTTATTATATTATATACAAAAAATATTTAAAGTACTTTTATATAAATTGAAAAAAGGAATATTTTTGTTGAATTATATTTAGAATTGATTTTTTTCTTATAAATAATAAATTTATATTTTGTTTTTTATAATTTGTTTTTTTAAAAAGGTATTATAAAGAATAAGTATTATTTAGATAACTATTATTTGGTTAGATTAATTTTAAATAAATTGTAAATAATATAATATTTATATTATATAAAAGTTGAATAAATAAAGTTAAAAGTATCTTTAGAATCTACAATTGAAGATTAAAGAAATAGCCGTTTATCTATTTATATATATAATTATATATATATAATCAAGCATATGCAGGTACTGTATATAACCGTATCCTTTAAGCCGGGGCATAAGCGGAGGCCGCATGTGCCCGTTCCATTAGCATCGGCATCCGTTTATAGTCCATTCATGACACTTTTAATTTGAATGCTTAAATAGTTTTTTATAGATTCTAAATCTTTTAAATCAAAATGTTTTTTAAATTATTCATAAATTTATTAATAATCTTTTGATTTAGGATTAATATAACAGTATTATTAATACATATATTTAAAATTGTATTTTTATTTTTATTAATAAAAATATATTCTTTAGAAATTAGATTTATAAAGTTTAATTTATTTAATATATTTTTTAAAATATAATATTATATTCTAATTGATTATTTTAGATTATATAAAGCTTTATTTAGCTTTAAAGCTTTATTATTTAATTTGTTAAAACCTTTTAATAAACTTAATAACAATAGTATATCGATATTGTCTTATACAAATACTAATATTATATCAATTTTATAAATTAGTTAATTATTTTGAAGAATTAATATAAATAAAAACTTTTTATATTATAAATTTAATTATAGATATATATATATGAATATAATCTAATCTATATAACTATTTAAATCCTTTAATAATAAATCTGGCTTTAAATTTAATAAATTTATTTAAATCCTTTATTTTATATATCTATTTAATTTTTAAAGGTTTATTATTATTAGGAATTATTAATAATATCCTATATTTTATTAGATTTAAAGGTATTTATTTTATATTCTATAGTTTTTAATTAATATTCTTTTTCTGAAAAACTAATAGCTTTTTTATAGAATTTAAATTTAATTAATATATAATTTGATTTATTAATAATAATTTATTATTATTTTTTAAACCTTGTATTAAAAGCTAATTGAAGATTTTGTTAATTTATTTCAATATTCATTCTTTTATTAATTAAATTAAAATACTTAGAAAAAGCAAGTTTATAATAGGAAAGCATATATTTTTTGTTATCATTAAGATTTTTATTATTCAAAATTAAGCCTTTTATTCGTTTAGATTATTATATAATAGATTTTATTAGTTCTTTAAGTATAAATTCACCAATAGTTAGCTTATCGGGGTTAATTTCTATATAATCGAATATTTCGTTATTTTTATCGTTTCATTTATTTTGGGATTAGATTAATGCTTATTAATATTAATAGCATCTTTAATCTTTATATTATTTTGAATAAATTAAAATTCGAGGTTTTCTTCTTTTAATAGCTTTAGATCTTAATTTTTATATTTATTAGAATATATAAGATTTTCTTAAATATTAACATTTTTTAAGCTAATTATTCTTTTATTAGTCAGAATATAAATTAAATAATTATTGGATGAATTATAGTTTATTAATATACCTTTTTAAGCTTAAAAATCCATTCTTTTATTATAAATCTTTTTATTATTAATAATATAAATAAAAGAACCTAGGATTTTAATATAGATTAAATTAGGCTTTTTATTATATATTAATTCGAATAATAAATTATTAATAAAACTATTATATATTTTATTTTTAATGTGAATAATAATTTTAATTAAATATGATTATAAATAAAATAATATCTTTTTTTTTAATTAAATAGATTAATCTTTTAATTATATATCTATTTAATATTTTTTAACTATTTTATTTTGAGAGTGAGTGTACAAACTAATATATTTGTATATAATTCCATAATTTCAAATAAAATCTAACTATTTATTTAAAAAAAATTTAAAAGCATTATTTAATTTTAATATTTTAATATTAATATTAAATTGATTTTTAATTAAATTATAAAATTTTATTAGAATATTATATACTTAAAATTTAAATTTAATAGAATATACCCAAATAGCTCTAATGATTTAATTAATAAAGGTTAAAAAAATATTTTTCACTTTTAATTCTTATAATTCTAAAGGGCCCAATTATATTTAGATTGAATTTTTCGAATTTAAAACTTAAATTAGGAATTTTTGAAGATTCTTTGCTTATTTTTTAATGGAATTTATTAAATTTGTATAATTTATATATATCTAAATTAGATTTAACTTTGTTTAATTAAATATTTAAGGATTTAAAAATATAATCCTTATTTATATAATCTAATCTTTTATAGATTAGGTTTAAATTGATTCTATTTAATAATAAATTCGATTTTTGAATTAATTTTTCTTTTATTATAGAAATATTAATATTTTTTAAAATATTTAAAATCCATCTTAAAATTAAGGTAATATATATTAATTAGTTAAAAAGCTATAATTTGTATATTAGCCTTTTTATTTATAATATTAATTTTATTTTCTAATGGAATAAGATAATTAATCCATTCTTTTTAAACTATTTTATTCGAATTAATAAAGATAAAAACTATATAAGGAATATAATACATCCCCTATAATAATACTTTAGATTTATTATTAATTAAAATAAAAATATTTTTTATACTATTAATATAAAACTTTTTTTTATTAATTATAATAATAAAATAATTATTTAATAATTTATAATTTATAAATTTTTTTTATTGAATAAATAATGTTTTATAACACTAGAATTTAATATAAATTTATATTTAGATTTAAAAAATAGATTAGCTGAATTTTATATAATGGTTTACAGCTATTAATTGCTTATTAGAAATAGATTTATTCAAATTTTTATTTAAATTTTTATTCGAATTAATATTAGAATTCGAATTAGAATGCTTTTTATTATCCCCTTTATTAGTTTTTAATTTAGGATATTTTATAAAATATTTTAATTCTAAATATTTTTTTTAAAGTAATATTTGTAATAAAAAGCTTTATTAAAGCTAGTTTTATTAATATTTAAATCGATATTAATTTGTATTTTAAATTTCTTTAAATATTAATTTGGAAAAAAAGTATATTTAGATTAATAATAATCAAATTTTTAGCTAATTCTTTATATTTTTGAAAGGCAAAATTATTAAATAAATTTAATAAACCTTTAAAAAGAAACTATATTATAAAAGCATTAGAAATATCAAATTTCATTGATTTTAGGTAATTATATAATAATTGGATTAAATTAATATATTCATCCATTTTTTTAAAACTTATATAATTAGATTTTATTAGTTTATTTAAATATTTTTTTTATTAATTCAATAAAAAACTTTCTAAATACTTTATTAATGGAATTTTATAGACTTTTAACCGTTTTTTTTATCCTTGAATCTTTCAATTAATTCAAAGCTAATTATAGATTTAATAGCTTTTAAAGCCTTTTTTTTCATTTTTTTAATATTTAGAGATTTTTTTTATTATATTTAATAACTAATTTAGATAAAATAGCCTTTCCTAATTCATTTATATATAAACTTTTATTAAGTAGTATCTCTATATCGTTAATATATAGTATAAAACCATTTAATTTCAAAAAAAGCTTAGCTTTATTGATTTATTCTATATAATTAGATTTGCTTTTTAAAGGATTAGATTTAAAGTTAATATTGGAAATTATTTTAAGTTTTTTTATTATAGGCTTATTGGTTTTATACATTGGATTAATATTAGTTTATATATATATATAATTAGTTTTTGAGAATTCGAATAGATTTTAATAAATAAATTGATTTAAAATTGATTTTATTCCTAAAAATCTAATAGATTAGTCATTTTTTGATTTAGCGCTTTTATTTGTACAAATTAAAGTTTAATCAAACTAAAGCATTCTAATATAAAGAAATTGATATATTATCCGCTTTAGATAATTTATAGTATAAAATATATTATTTAAGGATTTAGTTTTATACGTTTAATTAGATTTAGTTTTAGGAATACAGACTATAAAATCTATATAAAAATATAAATAGATTTTAAATTGAAAAAATTAATGGTATTTAATAGCTTAATAGTTAATATATAGTTTTAAATTGAATTATACTCCTTTGTTTAATTAGTATAATTAGTTGGATTTATAATCTTTTGAAAGATATAGAATATATATTATAATATAAGCTAGAAACGTATATAATAATATAATATTGGAAAGATATAATTATATTATTAATAGAAATGATCAAATAACGAAGTGAAAATAAAGAATGATATTATTAAATTATATATCTATTCTAGATTTTTATTTTTAATTCATTCAAGGTTTTCTTTAAAGAATATCCTTATATTTATATATTTTTAAAAGTATTCTAATATATTTTATATTTACAAATAAAATTGATTTAAATCGAATCTTATAATATCATTTTATATAATAAAAGAAAAATATAATCAATCAAATTTAATTAATTTAATAATAATTTTCTATATGTTTCCATTTAATTTTATTTTATTCTATTCCATTATAAATCAATTTAATAAAAGATTTTATTATATAATTATATAATAATATAATTTTATAATATAAAATTATATTACATATATATTAATCATTAAGATATCTCTTAATTGATAAGATATTAGTAAGTGATTTAATACACTTATTATGAATCTTCATAGTCCTCAACTTATATCAATATTAATTTTCAACAAAACGCCTTCAAACTCAAGCAGCCTCAACTTCTCTACTTAATGACTACAATAAAATTTGATTAAACAAAAATAACCAGCATTATATTCCAATAGACATACAAACACCTTGAAAACCTTGTACTCGTCAAATACATTACATAAAGAAGCTCTTATCGAGACGAGCTGTGTAAGATGTCGACTACCAATGTTAGGTTCGATTTGTAAGACCAAAAGTTACTTTTAAAGCAAGCTCATTAAGCTAACATCCAACTTAGGGAGGACTTTGGCAAGGTCTTCACAATAACTATTGGCTCCGGAAAGGAAGAAAAGAATGTCAAAGCCTCTGCAGCTCTATTGTCATCTCAGTCATTCTATTTTCAGCGCGCTTGCTCAGACCCATGGAGTGGAACCGACAAAATCCTAAATTTTCCTGATGAACGACCTGAAACCTTCGAAGTATTCATGGCATGGCTTAATACCGGTAATATCAATCATGCGAGTTGCTTGCAGAATTCCAAAGAAGTCGATACAAAAATACGACAAAAGATTCTCTCCCAGCTGTGGCTACAACTATTACACTGCTATTTGATGGCCGACTATATCCAAGCTCCAGTGTATACAAATATCATCATGGATGCGTTGATTGAGGCATTGAAAGGTTTCGAAGATGAACCAGACAGCGAGCTAACACCTTTGTGTGATGCTTTTTTCGCATCCATCAATCTTGTCTGGGACAAGACTTTGCCAAAGTCCCCGCTCAGAAAACTGTTTATTGATTCTATCACTTCAACTTGTCATGCTTCTAGCGGAATGATTCAAAAACACTTCTCCGATTCTGTAACTCCGCCAGATGGGCCCAATTTAACGGTTCCGCATACTTTTATTCTAGACATTCTTGAGCGAAAATTCGAAACTTTTGCAAACCGCAGTCGAGACCCAGCCCCGTGGGACCTGTGCTACGGCACCTATCATGTGACAAAGGATCTCCCCACGTCGCTATCAAAGTAAGTCTCCTACATTTCACGCATTTTTTTGTGGCCTTTTTTTGTAGCCTCTCAGGTTACTCGGGAGAATTCTAACCTGCACACAAGCAGCACCTAGAGATCTGCCGCGCGCTTTCTAAAGACAAATTGCTCATATTAGATTGCTCGAGTCTTCGTTTTACCACCACGAATAATATCGGAATGTGTTTATATTTACATTTGGATCACAACTATTCAGGAATAAGGCACAAGCTTATGGTGGCTAAGGTCCAATATGGCATCCGAAATATGACTTGTGCGGGTTGCAGCCGTTCCAAAATAACATAACTAGCCCCAATGTGTAACGACTGGTGCCATTATCGTGAGGGAAGCTCTTGGGGAGTAGTTTTCTACCAGGAAGGAGTGGATTAAGGACACTAGATATGCAAGGCAAAGATGTTCAGGAAGCTAGTAGAATGAATTATTATAATCTATTCAAGGTGATTTCTAAAAGTGTTTGAATGTGGCGAACTCGATGATGGTGAAAACTGTTTGAGATATAGTTTCCACTTAGGTCTTTTCTGCAGTCAAAAGCTTTATTCTGGTATTCAATCAAAGGTCCTAGTGTCTGGTTATGGTTGGATTTGCTACTATAAATAATATGTATTCAAATCTTTGTCTGCCTTACTTTAGGATTGTAATTACTTAATACTAGAGTGAAATTCACACTATAGAGCATTTGATCATTCGAATCTGCCTGCTGCAGCCCTTGTTATTTAGAAACCCAAATTAATATGAGTTTCGCTCTAGTATTAAGCACTTTGTAACGGATAGAACCATAAACTCTGAATTAATTAAAGCTTGAATTCATTTTGATTACACTCAAAAACATTGCCATCAAGAATCATAAATATTATGAATTCAATAGTATCCTTCCTATACAAACATGTTGCTCCCAAGTAACTTGACGCTCCTTGGTGCTGTACAAAATCTTGTTCTGTGGGGAACATCAAAATGCAAAATTCGAAGGAACCATCCAGTAGCTTTCATACCTCAAGTCTTTCTAGGAACTAATCATGAAACTAGCTGTGCGAATCAAATGAAACAACTGCAGTGGAATAATGATGTTAATCAAAATGAATATGGTACCTGCACGGGCGTGGTTGCCATATGGTGTATCCGCATCCTGCTCTACCCTTTACATCACATAGTGCCTCGCTCATGAAGTCCCAAAAGAACTCCACAGGTACCTTCAATCTATTTCCCTCGCCTGGGTCTTTTGATCTTTCATAGGTATAGATTCTTTCAAAGTCATCTTTTAGGCAAGTATTTGAATACAGAAGCGCGTCAATCACAAAACAACGGAGTGGTGATAATGCGGATGTTTGCTCCCAGACCCGATGGATGGTCTTTAATCTCTCTTCGATGGAGAAAAAAGTATCTGTTAATGTAAGTTGCTCTTTCAACACTTGGTCATCGAATTCTTCTATGAAAATGGACATGTTATCCATGATAGCGTTGGCAAAATCCGATGATCGTAGATAATCCCCGAGGAGATATGTGTCGAGCAGTCGATGCCATATATCAACGTTTTTGACGAATCTCATGCCATCTTCTTGCTTCCATGCATCAATCGATATTGCCTTGTGTAATTTCAAACAACCTGATTGTACTCCTCGATAGGCCCAAAGAAGAAACAAGGCAAACCTCTCCGGTGTTCCAATTTCTAGCAAAACTTCCTTGATTCCATCAACTTGCCATTCACTACTGTTTGCGTCTTTGAAAAGTAACGAATTTTGCGATAGTAGCTCTGCTGGGGCCATGAATGTGACCTGGCTGTTTTGAAACGTGATTTTGAACATTCTGCCATATTTGTCACTGCCAAATTATTAGTTCAACAAGCTAACAAGACTTCAAAATAAATATGACCCACAGATTTGACTCAACAGTATCACCCATCGTTCTATGATATTGATTCAACCAACGATACTTGGAAGTTTCTAAATTCTTGAACTATTCTTTGTGCAAAGATATTTGGGGAAAAAGTATGTAGACACTGGAGTTTTCAAATTGATAGTTGGGCTATGGAGTTGTAGAGTGGGAAAGTTGTTGAAAGAAGTCAAAGAGGAAATATTTCCTACACAGAGGCTCAATGTATCAATTTGGTTCACAACTTCTCAAGATGTTATTAAATAGCAATAAAAACTGATGAATAATCAACTAGTGGCAGGAGTAAGGCCAGTCAAATAATCCAATCATAATTAGTGAAGCGAAGTATTGAATATCATGGAATCCCTTCACGTTAACGTATCAGTATATTCACTGAAATACTAATTCAATCTCCTGTGGTCTAAATCTTACAACGGTGGATTTTAATTCACTTAATAAATTCATCCTGGAAGAAGGTTCCTGTTGGAATCTTGCAGAGCTAAGATAGCACGTAAAGAACCAGCAATCCTACGGAAATAATCGTCCATCCCTTATATGTATTTTTAGAATAACTAGGGTAAAGTCTCGTTGCATTTTGGATTAAATCAATGGGCTGAGATCAACAATATGTCTGGCAAGATAATATAAATTAGAGAAAATTGATCATTTATGATTCTCCCTATCCTTGATTAAGTACATATCAGATATAAAATCTCAAATTAATTGAGCTACTAGCTAGTATCTATGTAATAACATTATAATCTGAGCGTTTTGTTGACCCTCAAGCCCCAGAACCAGATATCTAGAAGAGTTTTTACGAAAATTGGGTTCTAAAACATTTTACTGCGATCAGGAGGGGTGGAGGGTATCATGGTATGATTTTGAACAGCGCAGCTCCCCATTAGCAATCTTTCACCAAGAGTATTTGAGAGTCTTGCAGAGTTTCATTTCTAGGTGAAATGATTTAAAGCCAACTGTAAATCTCGATGGGAAAGATGACTAATCTTATGCTGATGGAAGGGTGTTATCCTTCAATTATCCTACGGCTCCTGTGACTACCTTAATATACTCATGAGTCTCGTAATTGAATTACTAGTTACGAATCAGGTTGTTTTCGGATTAAGAGCAGTGTTATTATTAGTACATAATAACAAAATAATCATTGATATTGAATTCTTAATTATAACTTCAATATATATAAGTTTATATATATTTTAGTGAATAATAGTGTTTTAAAAAAGTTTTAATTTTATGTAATTATAGGATTTATAGATAAATAGAAGACTAAACATTTTAAAATTTCATAACTTTATATAAAAAAATAGCAAAAGTTTAAGGATTTTTTTATATTTACTAGTACGATCAAATGTGTTATTATTGTAAAAGCTAATTCTCATTATAATTAATTAACTAGACTATTTATATATAGAGCTAATATGCTTTTTTTACGTTGGCGACGTTATAAATGTTGTAGACGTTACAATCGTTATAACGTCGCTACTAGAATAAGTAGGCGAATATGTGAGGTAGTAACGAACTTTACATTTACTAATATTTATATTATATATTTATGTTATAAATTTCAATTCAATTCTTTTATTCTTTATAAAGTGATAAAGACGAAAAATAGCTGTTTTTAGTAGTAAAAGTAGTAAAAGTGGAGTAAGGGACTTATAATAAATTTAATATTATTAAATAGATTAAAATATTCTATATTTCATTAAGATATAGAATATCATTTTTACGTTTAATTAGGATATATACTATTATATTGACTTTTATACTGAATACGGGAAATACTCATAGCGACACTAACTAAGAATTGCATCTTAAACAAATTTTATCTATGTCAAATTAGACACTAGGGCTAACACCGTTTTCATTGGTGCGCTAAGTTTAGGGGAGCTTAACCTATCACAGGTGATTATCACTGGTGGCTATCAAAACCAAGCTAAAATACTCGTTTTATAAGTTATATAATCTACTTATGTAAAAGTAGTAGAGGCAAAAATGTATGACTTGAAATGAAGCAAGCAATTTTCCCTACGGTTTTGAGTTATACGTCCCGAAGTTGAGAAGTACAAGTTATGCGGAAACTAACATTTGAAATCCCTTTGATTGATTGGTCGCTACACAACGGCCTCTACAGTAGCTGCCGCAAGCGCACACCACCAAATTTTCAAATTTAATTGTTATGGATTTCATGAATTTATTCTTTATAAAAGGTAGATGGTTTCCTCATCATTGCATATAATTGTTTTGAGCCCTTTTGTCACACACTTTCTACCGCAAGACCATTGAGATAATCCTCATCTATAGCCGCGTTCACTGCAAACGCAGCACAACCTCAACTCATCCTTCATTTCATTGTACCAAATTCAAAGATATGTTACGAATGCTTAAACAAACTCGGGTTGGCAAGCATAACTTTGCTTTCCCTGCACTTCAATTCAATAATACCACCTCCACACGCTGTATTCACAATGTAAAGCTAGTTGGTCTCCACAAAAAAGTGCATGAGCCTGCAATAGAGATGCTTCGCTTGCACGGTCTTCGACTCCATGGACCTGCTATCTCAACAGTGGGTACTATACAAGTTCATAAAAACGTCGATGTCGCATTCTATAAGGCTACCATGCTGAATATCAAGCTCGCTCACTTGCATGATTCCCTCCATAAGCCACCGGCTCAAAGGATATCATTCGGTGGATTATGTCTGCATGATCACGAGAGATATCTTCAGCCGATGAATCAAATCAGTCTTGAAACATTTGCGAAAGTAGTCGCACAGTCTGTTTCAGACGCACTGAAGGTTAGCACTTCCAACATTTCTTATTCAACTTCAAGAAAAAATACTTACACACATTAAACAGATCACCAAACCGAACCCAATCGACGCACCCAAAATTTCGGTAGCTTATACAAAGATTTCCGTTCGAGATGAAACCGCCACCATGAAGAACTTGGCCGAGACATCTCTCATGAGTACAGTATCCTCGGAAAAACACATTGGTATACTTGATGAGGTCATGGAACAAGTCACATGGACTCATGATGACCATCCAGAGGAAATTCTACAGTATTCCGAAGGATTAAAATCAAGAATACATGAGAGATGATAGACAACCTTTTCCAGTTTCTTCTCAGGTGAGGCAAGGTGCCTACCATTTGGAACTCGCCATATACAGTTTGCGGATGTCGTCAAATATCAGTTTATCCTCTATTTTCCTATAAAACCTCAGGTTAAAGGAGTCGCCGGGGTTTTTCTGTGTAGCAATGGGACTATCTGTCTGGCAATATGCTTCGGCATGGGGGCGGATGAGAGAGCTGTGCTAAGTTATCCTGGATAAATAAATAAATCGATACATCAAATGCAGTCTTCACATGAAGTATCTCCTTCACTATCAATTACAATATCCCCTTCCTTTAAAGCACTCATGCCTATCTGGTAAGCTTAGAATCGGGAGTTTTTGAGAGTTGTGGCATATGCTGCCATTACCAAATATTTCCAGATATACCCCGCCCCAATGAGTTTCTCGTATACAAGTACGTATCATTGGGAGAAAAACAAGCTCAGCTCAGGCTCTGAACCTATTTCTCATAACACACAGAAGCTGACTTGGCTAATACAGGATAATCCGTCGTACCATGAGTCGATATCCAAAAATTATGCGGAAAATCAGAGTTTCTATCACTATCCTGATGCGATGAAAAGCTTCCCAATATATCCAAAGTTGACTTGTTGCGCCTTTTCATAGCCTCTCAAACAAACCTCAATGTTTGCAAAACTCAACTGATGTCGGTCTTGCAGAGGTACTAGCCATAATATGAGATTAATATTCGCTAATTTTGAGACTTCCATAAAGATTAATAAACTTTCAATTCCAATGAATTGCTTGAATTTTACTCACCACCAGGTAATCACGCCAACCACAATCGCAATGATGTAAATCAGAGATACAAACTGATCCATCAACAAGACATGCACAGAAGGATCTCCTCCTGCTGATGCAAATCTTTCTGCCAACTCTTTGATGTATTGTTCATCTCTGGCCTTCAGCAGCGCTTCAAGTCGGGAAACCTCGTACCTGTAAAATGCAAATAAAATGAAGAGAGCAAGAACTGCGACGAAAGAGAGAAGCCTGAGAAATTGAATCTCATTGTCTTTAGCCTGATTGCACGTGGCTTTTGCAGAATCTGAGTCTGAGTTGTTCCTGTTGCTGAGAGGGGTGGCCTTTTCCTTGCGCAATTTCTGACCCACCATCTTTGTTTCTTGAGGAAACTATGAGAAGTTAGTTGATACGGCTTCAGGGCTTTTATGTTGAAGTTCAATATTGAACCTACTTTGTGCCATAAAAGCTAATTCACTTATGTCTTTTGTACGGCGGGGTCCGTGCAGTTTCCCCACACGTACGTCGCTTGTTTGCTCCAAGCTACTTGAAATGAAAGTCACAGAAAGTGGAATACAGATGTACTAGTCAGAGTACAAAAGTATCTACGGTATAATAAGCCTCAAAGAATTTGACCCTTGTTTCATCTATATATATATGATTATAGTCCTATTACTAATCGGTGCAAACAGATACGGTATCTGTGACCATAAAAACATCTTTACAGAATATAGAGCTTCATCTAATCATCCAGTAACTTCAATCTACTTTTGATTAACATCATTCTTTGATTGTAGTCTATTCGGATCCTCCACTCGCTACGCCATCGAAGCGAAAGCCATAATTTTAAGAAAGATCTAACTACAGCATGCCTTCCTCTACTGACAAAGACGTGCAATCATGTCCCACAAAGGTGTGTTCAACTATCTAAGAAATAAATTCATAGATTCTAGTTCTTTATTCATTGACTGACCTAATGCCTGTGTAGAGCCTTGAAACCTTGACGCGAGCTGAAGCGATAGATACCATACTAAAGCGCACATCAATCCTCGAGCGATTTTTAGTGCACAAAAACCCATTGTCTCCAAAGGAAATGGCCAGAAATGGAATGGAAGATGAATCAAATGAGGCGTCATATTCTAAATCCGATTCTGGAAGGCTTCATAAATTGATTAGAAGAGAGTGTGAATACAATTCGGAAACAATAGTCCTCAGACATCGCCACATTATAGCTTCAGTAAACAATCAATTGAATAATCTCTTCCGTTATACTTTGGAAGCAAGGTTAAAGATTCTAAAGGAACATCGCCAAGATTTCCAGGTGGATATAGAGACTGTCGAGGAGTATTTGTTCTTTCTGAGAAAGTTGGATGTCGCAGACGACAAATTTGTGGCACATAAGATCAAGTAAGTCCGGCAATCTGGCTTTATCATGAGAATTATATACTTCATTGTGAGTATTCATATGCTGATCTATTCTTTCAATTATAGCACCGCCTTGGTATTGATGGCCGAGTCCTCCGCTACGCGAAGCAATATAGAACTTCGCATTCAAGAAGTGGATGACTTCCTCTCGGAGGCCAGTGACAAGCTCAATTTAAGATATAGAAAACAGATGATGGTTGACCTTGTTGTGAGACACGGTGCTTATGGAAGTAAACTTGTGAGTAGTAGCGTTCTCTTCTCTGATATATCTCCAGCACATCTCATCGTCTTGATATCCTGCTAACATACTCGTTTATCACAGACTCTTCGGGATCATGAAAAGTTTCCACAGTGGAGATATCAACATCTTCTTGATGTCAGATCATTGAGAGAGCAGGCTAATGGTACAAAGATCATCTCGAGACAATCAGAACTATGATTTGGTTATAGTGGTACACCTCTATCTAGCAGCTTGAGTCTTGAATGCACCATACATGCTGGATTTGTGCATGGTGATATGAGGAATGATGCAGGATCCTTCATCGTTCTTCACATTCAATAATCAAAGTTCTAGGGCTAGGTATACGGGGCTCTTTAGAGTTCAAATTCCTTTAGCCTCTAAGGTCGATTTCGTCTGAGAGTACAGAGTCTTGCAAGTATCTGGGGGAAATTCCTGGGCGTGTAGATAGATGGCAACTCAAAAGTCATAAAGCTTTAAGAGGAACCTAGACTACAACTATGATGATTAGAGACTTTCTTAAATGACTTTCCAAATACTGAGTAATTATGTTATCTGTTGAATAAAGAGCGCTCTAATTCTTCCGTTATTGAAACAAATTTCCTGCGCATATGCAGCTTATGAATCACAACTTCTCAGGTCGAAGTGATTCATCTTCTATGCTGTATATTATTTCCGTCTGTTGGACCTGTTATTTCCACCGTTTCGAATACCCTAGACTGTTCTTACCATTGTTCTAGTTCTTGATCAGAATATCATGTGATTGAATACATGTGATATCTTGGATCTACTAATTCCATCTAGTTAATAAAGGTAGAGAAGCAATTCTCCCTTCGTTTCTATGCCAACTATCAGCTTCCTCAATCAACTACAGTACTATAAGACCGCCTTCACGAAGCTGCTGGAGCCTTTAGATTATTATACTCTTCACCCGAAATTGATTCATTATCTAAAAGCAAAGATTAACTCAATCAAAGCCTAATTCCCTATGACAATCTCAATCAAATACAAGTAACCATTCTTACAGCAAATGCAACTAAGTTTAGGCTGCATATATCTTCCATCTACTCACTAATCAGATTGTTAAGTAATCTTCCGCAAACCCCCAGAACGTCACAAAGTTTACACCAATTCCTACCTCTGGTTTGTTTACCCTTGATTTTTTGCATCTCTAGCCGAGTCTATTCCCATGCGAATTCAAAGACTGACACTTCTATCTATTACTAGATATCTATCTTCATACCTACGCAAAGCAAATATGTTGAGTATTCTGGAGAAGTTATCCACCCCCAACCTCGTCGAACAATATCAAAAAAAGGTCCTCCAAGGCATCACCGAAATCAATACCAAGATGCAGACCCTACCTTTAGAAGATCGCATGGCATACCTCTTGCATGCTCAAACGTCATTGTCTTTCCGAATCAACGAAGTAAGGCACTACATTCAGCAGCTAAGAGCCACAGAGAGAGCTCAGGATCTCGAGTATGTACTCCGATACTACAAAATTAAATCTAGCAATACTGATACTGCTTATAGGGCAATGAATGTTATAGAGAAAGACTTGTTGCGCACTACTGCTATGGTTTTGGGTCTACAGGAACGACATCGGCTCGGAAGTGCTAGCAACAATTCCAGACCTCCAACACCAGTGCCTCAGGGAGTTCGCGGTCGCCGTGCATCATTGGCACCTACAACAACTGAAGAGATACAGCCTCGGATTGTCTCTCCATCTGGGGGTAGGATTGGAAAAAGGTATAAGAAAGCTGCTATTAGAGGTATTTTACGCCCGCCCATCCCTCGAGGAATTTTTCGAGAATCTACTCCAAGGAACAGGCAAGATCGAAGCTGTGAAAAAGGAATTGGGTTTCGATTAGGGTTTTGGTCATATGGTCTACCATATGGGTAGCTTGGTTTTGTTCAGAGAAATGAATATACAGGTACAGAACCTTTGGGATGGGGCGTATATGTAATTGGTTTTGTCAACAACCAGTGACATCAAACTTGCAAACTTGTTTATCTATTTGAGTCTCAAACCACTTATCAAAAAAATACTTGAACCATCTCATCATTGTCAAAGGTTGTTTATCTGTGTGAAATCATAACCTTTAAATGCCGTTAGTTATCTCATTTCCCTTATCTAACAGTGTAAATATATTAATGCACTAGTACCTAGGCTTTGATGCATTGCTTCACTCCTATGATATCAAGGGCATTTATCATACTTAACTTTCCTTAATCGATACAAACGTTCAAATATTCTTACTTCTTGACTTAAGAGACCGTTAGACACTCTTTGTATGCCTCCCGACCCCTTTCCTCTGGCAAACTAATAATTACTCGGTTAATCTCGGCAAGGAACAAGTTTGTCTCCTTCATCTACTCCTGACTCCTGAATCTAATAGAATTTTGTGTCAGATCTTAGAATGTTATTATACTCTTTTAACCTGCTATAAAATTCATTGGCCATACAATATTGAGGTAAGACTATATGATAGCATCTTGCCTTTTATCTTTTCGTGGAATACCATCAAGCGCCGCAGTTCAACAAGGCTACTTACCAAGCGCTACGAAGACCGAATTCTCAGTACCAATTCCAAGATCCTAGTCATGGAGAGGAAAAGAAGACAATAACCAGTAATATTGCTACAACCACACTGCGACAAGTCGAGCTCTTAAATGCGTCATCCGAATTTGTCATTTTTTAGATTGAATCTTGAGGACTAGACTAATACATGTGGTCATAGCGAGTACGGTAACATTCTCAACTCACTAGATTCCATACATGAGTGGTTGAGGGCGATTAAAGAAGATTTGAGGAATCTATGGGAGGCTAGGATTACCTAGTAGAGGAGATGTTGAAACTGCGGTGGATATCGAGGTGGCTATGGAGTTGGGGCCTGCTTATTTTTGATTGCTGGTGGATTGGAGATGGTTGGGCTGGGCAAATGTTAATGCTATAGGCTCAATCATGTAGTGGAAGTGTAAGCAGATACTACTAGTAATTCGGGACAGTCATTAAATGTAAGAGGCCCTCTTGGACCTTCGACGTACTCGGAATATATACCAATCAACAATTACATATTGCTTGGTTATCACCAAAATATCTACAAATCCAATCCCCTCCTCATCATCTAATAAAATCTCAACATTGAAACCCAATGCCAGCACCAAATCCAACACTCCACAACACCAATCCCTCTAATCCAGAAAACAATAGATTCAGCTGTTCTGAGCCCTAACCATCCATCCATTTCATCCTTCAAACTCAAAACAGAGACGCATAGGATCCAATCCCCATTACACACCCTCTACACCCCACAAATAACAATCAAACAACAATACCCCCAACAGCCCATCCACCGCGAAAATCTAGAATAAACACCTCTTCGACATGAAAAACAGCACCATATGATTTCATATTCCATAAACCCTACCCATAATCAAGTAATCTAAACCAAATAATAGTCCACGGATAAAAATATTCAACTAGAACATCTATACATACTACTACCCCCAGTTCAAAACCTAATTAGTACCTTATTTCAGCAAAGATGTTCGAAAATTTCCCCATATTCAACTATTACAAGCCATAAGATGAGACCCAATAACTATATTTCACCTAAACAAACAAACAAACAAACATCTTGATCCCCCGTCCTCAAACTCAAAGATCATGGCATCATCACATCATCACATCATCATATCTCATCAACTCGTCAACTCATCTCTATGATCTGTTCTTCATTCTCATCTAAAACCCCATAACCTCTCAACCCCTCAAACATAAAACAAACAACAGCATCCAAACATCCCCGACTCCCCATCCCAACTCCAAATCCCCATTATTCATTCTCATTCGTCATTCTCATCCAAAAACCCCCAACCCCCCCCCCCCCCCCTCATCTCCAAATACAACCCCGCCAAAACAGCAGATGAGCCCAAACTCCCAGTCTTCCCAACCAGTAAACCCATTCCAGCCCAACTTATCCCAATCCTCTTCCAAAACAACATCAAAAAATCTATCCACCTACCTACCATTCCCCCTCCCCGCCTCCGCCTCCGCCCCTCCCTTCCCCATTCCCCACTTCCCCGCTTCCCCGCCCCCTACATCACCATCACAATAATAAAAGTAGATCCCACTTCTCTACTCTCTACCCTCTACCCTCTCATCTCACATCATCACCATCTTATATTTTCCTCCCAGCAATTTTGAATGTTCACTTCCAAACATTCGTCACATACCTAGGTAATGCGAATTGGATTGTTCGACCAAAATTGGGTATTTGATAGATAGTAGCGAAAATCTAGCTTTAGAAAAAAGTGAAATCCATTTAAAACATCCATCAACCATCAGCCATCCCAGATCCCAATGCAATTCCCATTTCATATCTCAAATAATACAAGAATTTCAATCCGTTGAAAAATGCCCGTTTTTAAATGACTAATATCATCTACCCCCTCCACTCTGAACCATTACTTACACCATGAGTGCTACTCTCACCTGGTATGGGTAATGTCCCATCCTCTTCACTCTCATCTCCATCATCATCTAGAATCTTTGCCAATTCATCTGGATCCTTCATCTTCGCATCACCGTCCACATCCGCTCCATCAATCACCCCACTCTCCTGTCCTTCAAATGATGCTTGTCTTTGGCTTTCCCCTGCGAGAACACCATCATCTGCACTCACCGAGATACCTCTCGCTCCCCATTTACTACTATTACGTCCTACTTCCCTTCTGCCGCTGCCTGCGGGGTTTGCTTCCTCATCGCCTTCATCATCTTCGTTTCCGGCCATATGTTTGTTGCCCAAAACACGATTCAATAACCATCCCCTACTTATATCATCTGCATCCACCACTCCTCCATTTCTTAGCTTGACACGTTGTCGAGTGTAGTAAACCCATGCAAAATCAATATAAAATGCTGTTTGAATAACTCCACCGATAATTGAAATAGCATCGGGTGATCGATCGTTGATATCAAGGGATCGCCAGATCCAATTTAGGATATAGAAGAATCGATAGGAACCAAGTGTTACGAGGTAAAAAGAATCGAGAACTGTGGGTACAGTAGTTTGTCGAAGAAGAAGGAGCTGAGGGAGGACACATGTTGACTCGAGGAGGATGGAAAATACCCATAAAACCTAACATCATTATATCAGCATCGCGCACACACCGCCCTTAAAAAAATATGCGTACCTCCATAAAGCCCCAAGCAAACTTCCTCTCGAAAATCATCATTAAAACAGGTGCCAAAACAGCACTTCCCACAAAACAAAGTCCACCCAACTTCCATGCCTTTTCACGTTCCCTCGTTCGGGCATATACTCGTAGCATGAGGAATAGGATATAGAGCGAAGAACCGATATAGAAGATCTTCAGGATGAAATTCCATAGGATGAAATAGCCCGAAAACAGGTCGAGATAGCGAGTGATGAAGACCATGGCATAGAGAGATTGGGTAATGAGAGAAACACCTTGTTGACTATTAGCTTGATGAGCATTTCATGGGACTGGAGGGGAGATGCCTTCGGCAGATGAGTTCCTATGGATTGCGTATATCAGGATACATTTTGAGAGGGTATGGGAAATATCTCCCAGTATGCGGAAGAACTAGAGCATGTCAATAAATGTAAGACAGGAGATGAAGAAAAGCTTCGAATGCGCTCAAGGAGTGACATACGTTGAAACCAACCATCTTATAAGTTTTTATGTGCGAATCCCTAGATGTATTGTTTTCAAGATCCGTATTGAGATGAAGGGTGTGGTTGTTGAGCTGACGAAGCTATGATATCAGACAGATTGCGCGTCGCGGGAGTTATGCGACAGTATAGTGCATCACTGTCCTTTCGGACTGATGTAGACAAATGTTTGGAAACCGAGTTGTTGGCTTATTGATTGAAATAATCATAAATAACAATCAAATGAGTAAAAGATGACAGTTTGATTGTGATGCATGAGGAACAGGGGGAATGTAACAAGTTGTTCCTTCAGTTCCAGAGATACGCTCTCTTGGCCTGTGGCTGTGCTTCTTGTGGCTGAAGCTTCTTGTGATTTTGGCAGCTGTCAAAGCAAGGGGTTCATGAATCGGATAATTTGAGGAGAAGGTATCATTAGGATCATCATATGATAAATCGTGGAATATAGTATGTTTGTCAATATTGGATATCTAAAACTTGTTATCAACACCGAATCTTCGACAGACCTCACCCAATCTGTGGGTTATAATACAACAAAACAACTACTCAAGTTTATACAAGATCATTTGAGATCAGAAATCTCCCATAATGCCCTCAATACAGACAATCCTCCACCTTGAGTTTCTACAGTTCTTCCTCTACCTCGATCATTGAGATCTTCTATCCCAATATGGTGATGATCACCATCAGTGTATCCAAGAACGTTCCCACTTTTCGCTCCCATGGGATATTTTCCACCTCTCCATTCGGTGTCCTTAGGAACTCCCATATTTCGATAATCTATAGCATCTTCTGGAATCTGATCCGGGATATCATCATTATATGAATGATGAGCAACCGGTGCACCCCACCACATTCCAAATCTCCCTTCTTTGTCCCTAGTATCCAATGCGGCCTCGGTATTTCGTTTAATCCAACTTGCATATCTCGAGCACTTGCCAGTATGCCACTCTCTATCTAATTTCAATTCTTCTTCAGTACCCGAGTTAGGTTTCTCTGGCAAATCGCTACAAAATGCAGTCAAATGATGGAAGAAAATGCCCTTGAACGTCTGTCCATTTTGAGAACAGAAACCACGTGAATCACAAACTTCTTCTAGTATGCCATTTCTACCAAGACCATACCATTTCGCTAAAGAAGAACCATCTTTGGGCGGCGGTGAAATGGCAACATTCTTCTTCAAGTCATAACCCGTTGCGGCAATAACATCTGATATGAGTTTATGGCCATCCTCTAGATATGATCTTGCAGCAGTTGCGTCATACAAGCCACGCTGCCCAGTGAGTAAAACGCCTTGGTTATAAGTGTATACCATCTCATTTCGAGAGTCACAGTGGGTGTTTTCACCACCAGAAAGATTGGAAATATGATATCCATCAACATATAATCCTTTCGAATCCGTCATGTTCGAACTGCTCAGCCAATTATAAGCATCAACAGCTGCTTTCAAGTATTTCGCATCGCGAGATGGATATGTAGGGTTTGAAAGCATGAACGGAGATTGATTAGAGTCTCCAGGAAAGTAGAGATACATCGATATGGAGGCAGCGATATAGAGTTCGTTGGTGATTGCATTCTTGTAAGGGAGTAAATAAGGAGACCAGATCATGCCTCCACCACAAAGAGTAGTATCCCATCCATGTGATGCCAGTTCCCAAAAGAGTCGTGCACGGTGGGCAAACGCGGATTTGTACTGTTTTCCATACCACTCTGGTTGCGAGAAGTTCGAATAATGTAACTCGGAGTGTAGATCAATGAATTTGATCGTATCTAACCAACCAAGAACCACCCCACAACATATCATCATAGGCTTGTTGTCGTAAAGAGAACGCATCTTGTCCAAAATAAAACCCAATCAATTCAGAAAAATATTTGTTGATGACGTTCTCATTCGTCTTAGGTGAGGAGAGCGCAGCGAATGATTTTGTGAGAGTGGTAAGGGCACCAGCCACATACGTTCCAATCACAGCTGAGGTCCAGTCAATTCCTGTTGGATAAATACCTTGCCAGGTCGCAAAGTATTCATCTTGTAACACGTCCAGCGCGCTGACCAATGCTGGTAAGATTTTTGGATTTTTTGGTTTGATGGGATTTTGAGGATGTCCATTTATTGTGATATCTTCATTATTTGTAAGTGGTTGTTGAGTCGGATCATTCTGCCGTACAACGTTGTTCGACCTCGCAGATACTCCAATGGAGAGGAATGAGCTACAAAAAATGCATAGCAATAGTAGAGAGATTCGTGATTGTATATTGGTCATAAATGAGAGGGAAATCATGTTTGAGACTACTCCTTCGGTCGAACGGCAGCAATCACAATATGTATAAAAGCGTGAAAAAAAAACACAATGATATGAAATATGAAATAAGCAAAAGGATGCCTCGATCCCTTTCAATCAAGGAGGAAATGAAGACATTTAAATTTCAATATATATAGAAACGAAATGGGATGACAATAAAGATGTTTGTTCACGAGGTCTTGCAAAGAGAAGAAAGAATCAAGAGATCAATAGGATGGATGGATGGATGAATCATAAAATGAATTTGAGGTTGAGGTGAGGAGAAAGAAAGAAAGACCTCGTGTTCCTGGGTCTTGGATGTATGCCAAGACGCGCTATGCCTCTTTAGGAATAGTCGATCCAAACATGGCGGGGCGCGGGGTTGAATCATGTGTTATCGGAGAATTTTATCTTTGCAGTTCAAGTTTCATTTCCTTTCATTGGTTGTCAACATTATCAGTCTTACCGTTCGTATCGTTCTCTTATGTGTGAATAGCATCATTTTCTATTTTGGTCCAATTGGGGTTGGCATCAATGATCATCTCTGCTTCCTGGCCATATACATGATCGGAGAACCATGTCATACGAGGTCAACCTCATGAATGACTGCTCATGGATGAATACTCTTCTAGCCTTGTCAACTCGCGATCGGATACATTATATGAGAGGTACATGGTTATAGCAATCAATGTTTAAAAAAGGGGTATTATTCTCTCTCATGATAGATAATTTTACATTCAATGGCTTCTGCCATTTAACTGCTTCTCTGAAGTATTGCTCCGACTAACTCCACGCAAAACGCTCATCATACACCCAACACCAATTCCGATAACTGCCCAGGTGTTCATAAAAAGTGTCAAAGAAAAAGAATTCGATTCGTGTCAAGTGCCACATATCGAAATGTTCACAAGCCTCAGGCTTGATGACCTATTTGAGATTTTTAGTGGTATTTTTGAAATGGTTTTACGATAATTACTTACGGCCAAGAGGCTTGGCTCTTTTATAGATATTGTTCGCCTGTCCCTGTCGAACCTTCAAGGCTTTCGCTCTACATAACAGATCAGTGTCTCATTTTGATGTATCTTCAAGATTTGGATAGCTCACTGTGCTTCCATCTCCGATTTGAGCTGCCTCATATGCTCTCTTGCTTCTGCCACCGCCTCTCTAGCGTTAACCAATGCTCTATCGGCCTCTCTCTCCATCTGTTCAGCGTTGATGATTCTCTGCTCAGCAGCTGCAATGATTGGATCTTGAGCATCTCGATTCTTATGTAGGAATCCACGATTGCGAGTACCACTCTGGGAGGGAGTAGATGAGGCTGTAGACATGGAACGTTCGGATTGTGAGATAGACTCGGCACGGTTACGATGGAAAATGGATGAACTGCGCTTTGGCGGCTCTTCCACAACTGGCTCTGGTTCATGTTCTTCTTGGTGACGACCGAAAAGAGGCATGTTGATGGTTGTTTTGATTTTTTTGTTGGATTCTGATTAAGTGTTCTAGGATGAGAGTATTGTCTTGAAGTAGAACTTGGCAAAAGCTCGTTGTCCGATATTTTTTGATATCGAGGAAATCCTAAGGATTATGAGCATTCTCTTAATACTTATCTCTCCATTTCACCTGTTCCTCCTCCCATAATCTCATTTGGTTTTGCTTCATGCCAAGTTTTCCCGAGGAAACAGGGGGTATCAAGATGACGTCAATTGAGCGACGTCAGAGATCATCCCATTCCTGGACAACATAACCAATTGCAGAGAACAATTGATAGGGTTGCCATATGGTGATACTATTTAATTCACGTCTTGGGTATTTATCAAATATTGTCATCAAGCCATTGGTCATGGGAAGAGCCAAGAAATGGTGGGTCCAAGGGTCTAACCATCCCTGAAGGTTACACCAAATTCTTGATATATTATATTTTAAAAATTCTCCGGTCATGACCAAATCTTTTTGGGTTATTTTGGATACCTTGAATATACTTGAGGGGTTTCAATTTGAGTCTGTCGTGCTGCAATTAATCGCGACTGCCCGAGCCGGTTCCATGAAATGGCCAAATCCTCAACATCTTAGCATAGAAGCTTGAGATATACGTTGGTGGCTCTTAGATATCTATGCTCCCAAGCAATCTAGATCATTCCAAATTAGCACTAATTTGACTATGAAGCTAACATGCTGAGATAGCAAGAGAATATTCATATTCTACATTCCCAGCTCCCAGTAACAACAACAACAACAACAACAACAGATCTTGCTACTTCACATCTACGGAATCATTTCAGCAGCAAGCTATCTGGGGGATCTCAGATCTGACTCATATCTCCAGCACACTCGTTGCTAGAACAGTTCCTTGTACAACTCCGTTTTCAATACCAGAGCTAACCGTTTCTATGGAACGGATCCCATATTGAAGCACTGTAGCACCTTGAATTATTTTTTTCGATACGATAAATAATCACAAAACGCGTCGAGCAATTAGCTAGTGTCAATTAGAGAAAATTTCGTCATTCTAATTGGTAGTTGAGGTGGTTTGGGTAAGTATTTGATGCCTAAGGAAGGGTACTAAATATGTAGAAAAAACGTGCACAAGCACGACGACGAAGCGCAAAGAAAGGATACTGGGCTCTACGAAAGCAAATAGTTGGTCAAAATCAGTATTCCAGTATGTCCAAATCCAAATTTACAGCATATGGCATCTTTTCTCCACTTCAGCAGTAAATCTGCAATGTTTTGATACGAATTAGGTAATCGATCATCAATATTCTTTTTTGATATGGATATCTTAAACACTGTCATAAATTTTTGAAGTTTATGACCGAAATCCCTTTGATATGCTATTGTTGTCTCTATCTGGTTGGCCTTTGCACAAACTGGAAAATATACAGACTCAATCACAATGTCACTGTGAAGCTACCGCATGAAAATGAACGATATCATGGTATTAAAAGGCTAATAACTAATCGTCCAATTTCAGAACATTAACCTTTTCCGTGCCTTGAGCATAAACCGCCCGCCGTGACCTATTCCACTTCCCATTATCTATCTCATTATTCCCCAGTTGCAATTATTCATCCATGACCAAAACGCTTCTGAACCTAACATCTCCGCTCAACATGTGATCATATGCCTTTTGCACATCCTTCAATGGGAACTTCTCGATCAAGCAGTGAACATTTTGCAACTGCGTAAACTCGATTGCCTCCTCACTGTCCAAAGCATGGCCAGATGGGAAACCACAAACGGAAGCCATCTTGACGATGAGATCCGCCGAGTTAATCTCAACGTTGCCACAAGGGGACAAAATCAACAATTTACCTCCACTTGCTAATCCGGCTGTCAAAGGAGAGATAGCCTTGGGGTTAGGAGCTGTGCAGACAATCAATGCTGCTCCTCCCAACTCCGTCAACTTCTTAACAGCGTCATCCTTGGATGTATCGATATACTCATGAGCACCGAGCTTATGAGCGAAATCTCTCTTCTTGTCGCCTCCACTGATAGCCACAACCTTGAATCCCATCTTGGCAGCATATTGCACAGCCAAATGTCCCAATCCACCCAATCCTTGAACAGCAACTACTTCACCAGGTGTAATTTGCAATTTTCTCATACTGTTGAAAACGGTGATACCCGCGCACAAGATTGGTGCATACTCATATGGATCGACATCCACGGGAACACGAACAACGGCTTCGCTTCTCAGGTGGACATATTCGGCAAATCCTCCATCACGGGTAACACCATTGATGGCACCATTGGCGCACATTTGGCTGTAAGACTAGGGCATCAGTATTGTTTATCAAGAACGGTCTGGGAGGAGTATGAAAAATCAAGAACAAAGATTAACGTACAATTGACCGCGGTTACATTGTTTACAGGTACCATCATGACCTCCATGCCAAGGACCACCAACTCTCTCACCAACCTTCCATTTCTCAACACCGGGTCCTACGGCAGCAACATTACCGATAATCTCGTGACCTGGAATGATGGGGAAACCATTTCCGAAAGCTCCGGTTTGAACGACAGCGTCCGAGTGGCAGACACCGCAAGCAATGACTTTTACGAGAATCTCATTTGCTTTTGGCTCTCTAAGCTCGATATCCTTAATAACGAAAGGGGTATCGGCCTTTTCGAAGACGGCGGCCTTGTAGGTTTTGGGAAGAGACATGTTAGAGATGAGTGATTGGGCTGTGCTTTTGAGATTGTTTGAGAGGTTTGTTATGGTGTTCATTCGTATGATGGAGGGGTGCGAGAGGGATTATAAATCTTTAGGGGAGGGAAGAATGAGATAGTATAAGGGGTGTTTTGAGGAATGTGGACGGTCAGAGATAAAGGGAATGAGCTACCCCGCTGGCTGTAAGCTGACCATACAGTAGCTGCGCTCGGAATACACCCGTTGTGGATGCGGGGTTAAGATATCTGCTTAGTCTGCATTTTGCATCGAAACGGTGGCCACATTGCATCATATTGACTAATCAGAAGTCAAGAATCCACTAGGTTGAAACAGTTTTCGGCGATAACAAAACCTTATAGGAGAACGTTAGACGATGTCTCGAGTTGGAGATTTAGAGTTCATGACAGCATTACAGGTGGAAAAGTTTTATGATGGATAAAGCTAGTAGGAAACCGATTCTGGACCCCCCGCAAAAGAACCCTTGGATCTATCTGGGGAATTTATTGGCTGGGGTTTGTAAGGTCAGTTAATGTTACACACACAAACCTCGTACTCGCATAAATCGGGTTATTATCGGACGGATATAGTGAGTGCCTTGCAGATCAACAATAAGCTTTTCAGTGGGATAACCTTACTGATAGCCGATATAACCTTAACTTTACATTCGATTGCTCTGGACGCTACGAATGAGGATTGAATCAAAGATTGGGGCCTGTCAAGATATTTGTTGGATTAGTTGATACTTCTCTCGCTACCGATAGATCATGAAGATTCCATCGAAGATCGCGATGTTTACCCATGGCCAGAGAGTAGCAATCGCAAGTGCTCATTTAGACACGCTGCCATTGTATCCTTTGTTCAGGAGAAGTCTCCTTGCAATACCTCTACATCATAAGTAAGCAAAGAATCAATGATCACAATGGCACAGATGAGAATTTCATCGTCTATCACAAAACTGTTTGTACAGATCAAATTTTGGGTTCCAGAATATGATAACTTTGCTACGACGCTCAAACGTCGTGAAGAATGGTAAAAATGGAAAAATCACGATTGAAGATACCACCACATTCCATCCAAATATCTGATTGGTTTGTCAATCTCACGTGCATAAAGCCACAATCAATAGTTACATACAGACACTTCTTCCAAAATTGGACAATTGCAGATTTCCCCTCATTTCAGCCTTTCAGGTGCCGATGATAAGAAAAATTATAAGTTACCTCGCGCAATATGAATTATTCGTCATCTTCCTCCAACATCAGATACGAAATGGTACCGACGAAAGATGATGATGTCATTGCTGCGGCTATCGAGGGAGTGGGTGGTGAACCCGAAGAGGTGCCACACGAAGAACGTCAAGGTATCACGTGCACGAGTTCTATGTCTAGATGGAGAAATATCAAATGGAGAAGTGTTTTCGATCGACAAACGTTCGTTGACCTACCCTCTATCTCACAGTAAGTGCTGACACCCCGTAGCTACCCAGGATCTCTCTTTTTCAATATCGGAGCTTTCATCTTGCCAGCTCTCTATTCTACTCTCAGTAAACTATGGGTAGCCAATATCGATTCCAGTCGAGTAGTGACCACAGATGTATACACTTACATCGGTGTAATAGTCGAAGTACTCAACGAAGGACTTCCTCGCGCCGTCTGGGTAATCATAGCGGATGAGTCAAACCGCAGTGTTCATTCTCGATTGACTCTTACCTACACCCTGGTATCCTTCCAAGTTCTCCTCGGTGCCCTTCTCATGATTATCTTTCTCTCAAGTGCCGAACATCTGGCCGCAGCGTTCGTACCGGAAGTGGTGAGGGAAGCTAGTCTCACATATGTGAGAATATCATCAGTACAAGCATTATCCAGTGCGATGAGTACCGCAGTTGCAAACTCGACGAGAGCATTAGATCATCCAGATGTACCCCTGTTGATCAGTTCTGTGCAGTTCGCGATAAACATTCTATTAGACTTACTCATCATTTCTAAATTCCACGTGGGATCTCATACGCCGACGGTTAATACCCAAGCGCTGATCAGAATGGCGTGTGATCTCGCATCCGCAGGATGTGGACTCGCATATTTCCTCTATCTTGCTTTTCAAATACCACGCCCCACTGCCCCTCAATTATCCACCTCTTCACATGGAACAGACTCTCCCTTATCTCTAACCCCATCTCTACTCGAAGCGGATTCATCACCCGAGATCGAGCCAGAACCCAAAATTACATTTTCGGCGCTGAAAACTCTGTTTCGGCCAGGAAAGTGGACGTTCCTTGAATCGGCTTTACGCAACGCAATTTACTTGTGGTTAATTCATGGTATCGTATCAATGGGTTTGGATTATGCTACTGCGTGGGGTGTGTTTAACAATATCCGATGGGGCATCGTCATGGTACCTGTGAACGCCTTAGAGGCTTCGACATCGGCATTTGTGGGGCATGCGTGGGGTGCTTGGAGGAAGGATGCTGGGATTGAGACGAGGAAGCCGAAGGCTAAAAGAAGTGATATCTTGAGTAGGTTTTATTTCTTCATTTAGATAGGGAGAGAGAAGAAAAGGAAAACGGAAGAGAAAAAATATTCAATGCTGACTGGTCTCAGAAATCGTCCACTACGCCCTGATATCCTGCTGCATAGCTCTCCTCATCGAAGGCACATTCTGCATCTTCCTCTCCCTATGGGGCATCAAAAAATTCTCCTTCTACCTCTCCGAATCCAGCGCCGTGGCAGCCATTACAGAACACATGTGGCGCACCATAGACTGGTGTTATATTTTCTACGCCCTAACCACGCAACTTGCTGCCATTCTACTCGCCACGGTGCCGAAGTGGTATTTTGTGCAGAGTCTGGGTAGTAATTTGTTGTGGATGTTGCCTTGGGCTGTGGCTGTTGGTAGGATTCATATGACGGCTGAGAATGCGTGGACGTTTCATGGAATTATTTTTGGGGGGGCACTCGTTTTTGACTTTGTTAATGTGGGGGTGGTTTTAGGGTGGTGGGTTTGGGCATTGAGGAGGGGTAAGTTGGTGGTGGGTGTGGTAAGCTGATGTGATGTGATGTGAAGGGTCCTAAATTTGTGCAAGGATGATCGGAAGTGTAGGATTGAACGGGCGTTGATCTCGAATCAAACAGTTTCTTTATTTTATAGGCAAAGTAACCGGTTGTAGCCACGATGATATTTCTATTTCAAGTATCAATACCCAAGCATGCTCGTGTCACCAAGGAGCGAGCGACTATGATGAACTAACATATTTCACGGAATAGTAAATAGTTAACTACAAAAGAGATATCCTATTTCTTCTATTCTCAAGCTGTAGACTTTCGAGTAGTTTGGGTAACGAGAAGAGCTGTCGAAGATGAATCTCCGAGGTTAGGGTCATTTCAGAGGCACGTTGGCCCGCCATGGGGTAGCAGATCCACCTGCCGACGATACAGTTTCTGGAGTGAGCAATGTACAGACTATTTCCCCAACCACAATAATATTCAAACTAAATGCTCATTTTCAGGAAGCGCGAAAAGTGGAAAGTCCGTTTCATGCAGCTTGTCTCGAAGTCTACTAACACGTATATCGTCTTCCTTATAATCAAAACACCACTCACAATCTATTTCCATGGCACAATGCAGATTTCGTAAACACAAAATACATGTCTGTTGATCGCCAACGATGAAGTTGAGACTTGTGATCAACCATACCATTATACTGTGAAGGAAACTACAGCCACCTCTACGATAATGATCCTCTCAAGAAGCCCAACGATCACGCTTCACGCACACCTTCACCGTCGACCGATTCACCGCATTTCCACGATCTACCCACTCCACGCTACGGGCATCTGTGTCATAGAGCTCCATCTCAAAGCGGGACAAGAGCAGCGCGAGGATGATGTACATTTCCGCATTGGCGAGACTAGGGGTTTTGTTCAGCAAGATGGTACGTTTGGGCTCGAGAATCCGAGGAGCTGGAACTTACTTCATGCCGAGACATGCCCTGGAGCCCTTACTATAGGGCACGAAAAACTTCTCGAGTGCTTTGTCGTGGTCGTTGAGCCATCTTTCTGGGTTGAAGGTCGAGGGTGAGGGGAATATAGATGGGTTGTGATGGACTGAATGTATGGTTTCTGAGATGACCGTCTGGTGATGTTGGGTGGGTGTCAGAGATGTGTTTCGGCTTTGGTGCACAGGGGAGGGAAAGGGGACGCTTAGTCGGATTTTGCACTTACGCCAGCGGGTATGTAATGGTCACCGATGGTTACACCTTCGTCGGGCACGATACGGGGGAAAAGACCGGGTGCTAAAGTGTATATCCGCATCGTTTCTTTGAGAACCGCTGTCTGAATCAAAATGTTAGTGAATGCACCCTTGAATTTCCCATATGAAGAATCTTTCGGAAGAAATGGGGAAAACGCACAAGATATGGTAACCTCTGCACCAGTTTGCAATCGAAGCTTTCTTGTGATGTAATGCCGTTATCTTGGAGTTCCTTGAACAGCCTTGAGGATATAGAAGGTGAAGAGAGGATGTAGTATAGAGCATTTGCCATGGTATTTCCCGAAGAATCTGTCCCTGCAATTACAAACATGAACGCTTCATCTACCAAGTTAGGAACAGTGCTTGGGGACGGATCATAGTCAGTACTAGGGGCAAGGATGAGATCGAATAGCGTATTTGTCAAAGGGTCACTGCAGTTAGGGGCTTTCCCGGAAACTTGACGGTCAATTGATAATTCCGCCCATTTTTCGCAATTCTAGAATATTGCCTGGTTAGTTGGAAGTAGGAAGTGAGGGAATATATGTAGAGAAGGACGATGGAAGGAAATAGGTGCATCATGTTTACATCTCTGAACTTTTTGAAGCCAGGAACTGCTCTTTGGGCTAGTGATTGAGGCATGTTTATTGCCAACCACGAAATAATTGGAAATGACTTGACTGTGACGAGAAGATCATGGTCAGCAAGAAAGGCTTGAAGATTTGAAGGCAGGAAAAAGTAGTAAAGAGACTTACTAATCCAAATATGGCTCAAGAAGGCATCGATACTTTTCAATAACTCCGGGTGTTCTTCCTGTGACCCTATGAAGTCTTGAGATTGGCCTAATAGTGTTTTGAACAAAACTTCAGCCTATAAATCCAAGTCAGCATCCTGTTTCATAATAGAAAGAAGGGTGACGTGTGGGGGCTTAGTTATAATAAAAGTTACATGAATAACTGACAGAAAATGAGCGGCAAAGTCGATGCATATCCATAGGTCTTTGCTGTCTCCCACGCTCAGCCATACATGTAGCCGCTTTTTGAGCAACGGCGAGAACTTTTGGCGCCATCATGTCTGTGGCCTTTGTGGGGAACAAAGGGCTGACCTTTTGTCGTCGTATACGATGATCTTGGGGATCTATTACGGCGAGGAGCGACTCGGACATACTTATAGACTTGAAAAAACCGGGGTCCTTTAGATAATCCGTCTTGTTATGGAACATTCTATTGTGCTTCAACATTTACATGCGGAACCTTCACCTTGACAGGGACTCACTTTGAGAAGAAATTTGGATCGTTGACATGAACATGATTGGGGGCAATGCGAATGACTGGAGAATCTGAAAGACGGTGAATTAGCTAGATGAGAGTGCTGAGTCTACGCAAAGTTTGCGGATAAACCAACTATATTTTGCATGCAGTTGCTGGAATCTCTTGATGTATGTTCCATTTCGAATAGCATTATAATAGAACTCATACCAGAAGGTGGCAGCTGCCAACCGTGGTCCAGGGATTTTGGATAGGGGGTGAAAGTACAGCCGTTTCAAAAAACAATGAAGAGAGGCAAAGACAACAATAATTATGATTGTCTGTAAAGCTAAGATGGTTCGTAATGAAATGGAACAACCCAAGAGTAGGTATTGAGAAGTATCCATTCTGTCGAATCGGACGAAGAAATGGAAAAATTCTATTCCAACAATAAGAGCAAGCGTTGACCGAGTGAGGATATAATGAATATATCAGGTTGGGAGTGAGAGTATGGCCCATTCCCGATGTACCACATCCGAGAAAACATTCATCTCAACTGTCCTACCTTTAAGGTTAAACAGAATGTTCTCGGGACCACGAATTATTGTAGCAAATAGTACACATGGGCTGGTCTATCCGGCTGTATTCTCTTTAATACGAGATAGTCAAGAATGGCGTTTATCTATCTGGTGCTCTACTTCAGATCTTTGAAATCCTTCCAATATTCAACTAAGTTGCCTCATTACAAACGTATAGAATCCATCAAAGCGATTGAAAATGGAAGAGCAATCTTGGAAGAATATGATCTGACCGTATGCATTCTCTCAGTACATCATCTGGGAAGGAGGCGTCTGGACTGATCTTGTATATATGTTCACCAGATATATATAGGAATACTCAAGAATCCACCTCATCGAGTAGATACACTAATGTATGAAACGATTTCCAACTTTGAAATCATTCTGTGAGTCTGTACATCTCCAGCTACTGGTGGTCATACCTATGTTCCAAGCGAATTTCTAGCGGAGGTAGTCTATAGGTCGGATGGACGTCTATCTGAGCTCATATGGACCTGTGGCGCAGTTTTTGAAAGAATAGCTTTCAACACAACTCCACCCGGCGTTTTACCGAATGCTGAATTCATATGAGCTGAAATGGACGTCCATCCGATCACTCCTTCCCATGCGTTTGCTAACTAATAAAGCAAACACCGCCACCATCACCACCACCACCACCACGTGCACCTACTCTAAAGTAAACGCCTGCTCAGTAAGTATACGTAAGGAATGCAAAAGGTGGAGAATAAAAACATCCCACTGCTTCAAAGCCTCCACTCCACCCACCACCAAAAAAGGAACACTTTCCCTCCTTCACACACAAAAAAAATTGTCAAAAAAGTAATTCTTATCATGAGATTCATGGAATTCTGAATTGAACTCTCTGACGGGGAGTCGAACCCCGGTCTCCCGCGCTTTGCCGTATTAATGACAAGCGGAAATCATGACCGTTAGACCATCAAAGATGTTGTTTTTTGTTGCAATGGGAGTGAAAATTAAATATATATATCTATATTTTCTATACCCCACTATCCCAGTTTATATACCCGACGCTTACCCGAAGCTCTAGAAAACAACTGAACAGTCATTTTGTTATGGAGTGCATTCCTTTCGGGATCGAGTGGAGATGGTTGAATTTCTATGATTAAGGAGAGAAAGATTCAATCTATAGGATTCCGTATTTATTTGATTGGATTATGGTATATATATCCCATATGTTATATGATCATTCCTGACATCCCCCCTTTACAATCATCATCCCGCTAATCCTATGCTGAATAGTAATAAGTCCTTCATGTAATTCTATGATTAATAGAAGAAAACAAACCGAAAATTTATATATATATATATATATATATATATATATATATTATATATAGTATTCTTTGGTCTTTGAGTGTTAATGAATCCTCTTGCATCATCCCATAAAAAACAGAAGATATATATCATACTTTCAACCCTAAATACTTATACTTATATTCCACCGTAATGTTGCCCCAGTCTGTATCTCTCCTCAGGAAATACTCCGATGCGTTGTAACCCCTGACGCTCTATATTGTATGCAGATATATCTCGATTCTCCAATCCTATGTGTCACCCCTAGAATCGATGCCACTTGTATGCATTACGTTTGTTCGCAAAATGACAGCCCATCAAGGTTTATCGTCGTAGCTATAGCTAGGGAGTACTTCCCAAAAACAAGTCCCATACATCGTGTGGCCTGCAAGTCGAATATTTGACTCTCCTTGAAGGAATTGGGAGCGCTTATGTACAAAATTAAGCATGCGTATCGGGGCGGACTTTCAAAAACGCTGGTGCTCCAGCTCGCTGTAGAGATATTCCAGTTAAGGAATATTTCTCTGAAGAACCTATACTTTGTCATACCGCTTATTTGTTCTTGTTTAGTTCAATAAATTGTTCACCTTCTCTCACAACGCTTTTTTCTTCCATTGTATTAACTCCTCTACAGACCTTAAAACTTCAACGTACCGACCGAATTCCTCATCCCAGTCTCTATAAATTTGGATTGATAGGTTGGTGGGGTTAAAGAGGCTGAAGATTTTGTCTACAGCTTGATCTATTGAAAAGAACGGTAATCTGAGCGTCTGTACGTTCTAATTATTCTGCAGGATATTTTATTTAAGAGCTGTTTCTGCTCTCTCGATGTTCTGGGAGTAACCTTGTTAAAAGTGAGGTTTGACCCGGTGCCTCCTCGGACTCCTGTTCAAAATCCCGGTTTTTCATTATAATGGTCTATGACCCAGGGTTAAAGAAGCTATCTGCTATATATATATTCGTCCAATCATGGGTAATGATGGCTGCATTCCCTCGATCTGAATTTCGGGATAGTATCACCATACTGTTTGTTCCATACGAGCTTGCACTAGGGTTCCTCCTCGATCTCGTCCAAGCGAGTTGTCGTTCTATATGGGGTCAAGATGCTGGCATGAAGAACGTTGTGATGAAGTAAGTGGATGATAAGATGAGGCTGGGGAGAGATATGCAGGTATACCAAGGTATCATGTGCTATGGATTCTTAATGATCGTTATACTATACAATAGGTACAGTAGATATGCTCCCTTGGATCAATAAAATATATCTCAAAGCTATCATTCATTTATCATTGACCAGCACATAAACATAGACCTCTTCCAAACCAATCTCTGGACATTATTTCCAATCTAGTACCATCATCTACACTCAAGCACCCCATTCAACCCTGCACCCTATCTCCCAACAACCCATCACCAGCAACCGTTTATTTCTCTAGCACATCCTCTAACTAGTAGCATCAAAACTAACAGCTGTACTAGCCTGTCCTGCAGCCGCAGTATCCAACTTAATATTATTCGCCAATTTTGTCTGTTCAGCCGCCAAATCCGTGCCATCGCCTCCTTGTGCAGCTTTGACCTGGATACTTAGGATTTCAGCAGTCAGTTTGAGAACTTTGTTCTTGATTTTGCCATTCTAGATTTGATGTTAATTACGGAGTGATCAGAGAATTCGATTTGGAGCGGAGGGAGTGAAAGGAAAGAGGGGCAAAAAAGGGATAGGATAAAAAACATACCTGAAGAGCAGTAGCAGCATCACCACTAGCAGCAGCAATTGCAGGGTTGAAAGCATCGGTCTCGGCATCTTCTGCCGCGTCATGAACTCCTTGGATAATGTCAAGATCAGATTTAGAAACGGCAGCGAGGTTATTCTTGTCGATGGCGGTAAAGAGAGCATTAGCTTGATCCTGAGCGGTTCCGGCCTTTCCATCCGAGATTTGAAAATCTTTGTATGCAGAGGCAGTGAGAACACTTCCGGCAGATGCGGTGGTGGTAGAAGCAGATGCTGATGAAGTGGCAGCTGCAGTTGGAGAGGCTGTTGCTGATGCAATCGCGGAAGAGGATGCAGCGGCCTTTTCTTTCTTGGGAAGAGGAGAGGCGTTGACGACAGAGAGGAGGAGGACAAGTGCTGGGAGGGAGAAACGCATTTCGATTGTCCTGATTTGGCCTATATATGATATGGTGAAATAGTAGTTGAAGTAATTAGTTAGGAAGTGAAATTTGTAATATGAAATGAAAGTATTAATATTTCGATAGACAGCGCAGCTGTTAAAGAAAGTAGGAATTGAATTGGAATGGATGTATGCATGTATTGAAGACGGAGATGAATCAGATAATGAAGGAACACAATGAAGGAGTTCAATAAAGGAACAATACAGGAACGAATGTTGATCTTATATGTATTGACGAAATCGATTTCATGCTTGTTCTTTTCGTCTCAAAATTTCACTCAACAGGCACAATACATCCAAGCTGTTAAGAATAGCCATCCATCTCTCCTCCAGAAGCGACAAAATACAAAATAGCTGGGAGTGACACGCCAAGTACATCCATAGTAACATGTTATGCCAGTTTAACTGCTCAAATCCGATATCTTCAAACCTATCCAGAAAGCGCTTGTCATTCACCAGGAATATATCAGGTCACTAGACGAATAATGAGCAAGAATTGAACCCTGAAGTGACATGAGATAGACTTTAGTAGGTGGAATTACAAATAAGCATTAAAGCTACATCCATTCCATCTAACTTACTGACATTCACCGACGTGCAAAGTTTCATACATGAGATGACAACCTGAAGTTGGGATGAAGGGTTTATTTTTAATATTCTTGGCGGGGGTCAAGTGTTTGGACTCCTCGTGTAACCAGCTGCTTGTAACCTTAACAGGTCCGATGGGTTTCAGGTATGACAAGGGAAAGATTCCGAAACCTATGAAGTAGCTTGCGGTATGTATTGCCTATTTCTCCTCATTTCTCTACTTCAATGTAGATAATAGAGCTTGACGATATCGATTTAGTGTTTTGAATATTGCAAGACTCGATTTGGTGAGAAACCCCTTGGGGTGAGCTGTAATTTCCGTCTCATAATTGCCCTTCTCCTACGTATACCTTGACCTATTCAAATGGCGCATTATTTCCAAAGGGTACTGCTATGGTGTCGATTAGCTTATGACCAAGAGCTTCGAATTAAACATATATGTAGAGAGCTATGGCCCAGAAAACTCTGTGATATTAGTGGGTTTGTCCGTTGTAAAAAACAATAAGGCTGGATTAAGAAATCCATTGAGCGCTTAAGATGAAGGGGCTTCGCTGAGTAAGCAACCCAACACTTGAAGACCTGGTGATAGAGAACTTTGAATTCCTCGTGGCAGTATCATATCGAAATAGTGTTGATCGCATTCATGTTATTATGATTTTCACCCTAAGAGATAAATACTATTAACAAGAAGTATAGAGATGATGATAGACGAGAATGGATGATAGAAGGGAGTGAACATTAGCAAACTCCTAAAGATCAAAGCCAAATCTCATATGGAAACTTTGCAGTACCATTCATGATTAATTGAATTCTATGAGTGTCAAGAATGAAGGAACTAGCAAATATCAGGTTTTCGCGGTGGGGAGACGACGATTTTGGTAAATTCTACTGATCGAGAATGGATGGTGCAGACTGTACATGAGAAATATTTGAGGTTTAACCAGTTTAAGAACGACTCCGTGATCAGCATGAATGTTCTTTAACAAATGTGGTATAATCATCGTTAATTTGAGCACAGGATTATATACAAACCTATCTAATTCATTGCTTCGTCCAATTCTAATGCACAAATCTATGGTTATCCTTCAAGTCTTTGACAATCGCCGTTCTCCGCTCCATTGAAAGAAATCTCTCTCCCTTGCAAGACTCGGAAAACTTTTAAAAGGTTTTAAAATCCATGAGCCAAGAGCCAAGATCCGGGGAGACAGAATCCTTCCCATTGATAGACTTTTCTCTGATAAACATTTTTCCCCTTCGAAAGCTTGGTTGTTTATAAGCATTTTGCCAGACTTACGGCATGCATACAAATTAGGAAAAGCGAGAGTGCGAGTACTTAATAAGCAATGACTGGAGTGGACGTCATATATTAAATTTCGTCATCTTCCTTATTTCGGGACCGAAGTCCCTCTTTCAAACTTACCAGGAAGATTGCTTCCTTAACCCCGTCAAACGCGTCGGCTCGGGACCGAACTATCAAATGGATCAAATGGATGTATGCAAACTAATCCTCTAGCTCTATTCAACTTCCTTCTCGTATCATACTCATATATAGGCAAGTGAATACAAAATTCCCTACAAAAACTATACCCTCATTCAACATAGAGATACAAATTAGATGAGAAAGTAGCTTTCCGGACATGAGAACTAGATGTCACATTAATACTGTAAGTAATCCTCGCTTTATTCAACCCCAGAATAAAGTAGTATTTAATTTACTACTCTGTACTCCGTAGGTAAACAGCAAGCGAGGTTTGATCACAGAACAAAAGGATGGCGGGCGGTACCTTTAAAGTTTTTTTAATGTATCAACTGAGGAATAGCGTGCTCGGCTACCAATAAATGCTTTACACTCCCCCAGTCAAGAGATCTAGAAGTTATGATGAAGACCCACCAAAAATTGAATTTTGAGAACCGAAAAGTGGAATGAAGGAAGAAAGCATTCACCGTTAGATGGATGATTTTTAACTTTTGGCATACCGACACTCATGGCGACAACTCAAAGGTGCTAACGATTAGTGACTTGAGATGATCTAATCGTCCACCTAACTATTCCAAGTAGTAGTTATAGTCCGTAGTCCATTATTGTTTATAGATTTTATTCAACAAAAATTACATGACTCCATCACTCATTTCTGTGATGTGACTATTCAAGCGCTCGATGGCAAACTAAATTAATACTGCAACGGCAATCATCCTTTTATAATTTCTTCTTCTCAAACAAGCAAATATCAACCAATACTTAATCCCTAGAAATCAATCCATATGAACGTTGACCGGAGTTTTTCATAGATCAATCAATGTATAAGATTGGACCAGAAAGCTCAATAGAATCTTGAAGAAGTCCCCCAAGTACTTGGATACATAGTACAAGTACACCGCAGAAATGGCAAGTGCTACCTCGGGAGAGACGAGCACTGTCAACACAACCGTTAGACCACAACAGATACCCACAGAACCACACACACAAAGCCATACACAGCTCGATACCCACGCAGAAGACACCGAAAAGAACGCCACCGACTCCGAAAACCAAACCTCCAACGAAAGTAGCATCGACATACCCGAATCCAAAGACCCCTCCTCGTCCGAGAATGTCGCCGCAAACGCAGATGCGACAAGCCCTCCTGGGCCCTCGCCCCAAGACCCCGAAGCTTCGCGCACAAAATTGCAAACGATGATTATCATGATATCGCTCTGCTCTTCCGTTTTCCTCGCCGCTCTCGATGTCTCGATCATAACCACGGCTCTTCCTACCATTTCCGAACACTTCCACTCAAACGCCGGATACACCTGGATTGGCTCTGCATACTTGCTCGCCAATGCTGCCAGTACACCCTCTTGGGGGAAATTCTCAGATATATGGGGACGGAAACCGATCTTGTTAATAGCGGCGGGGGTGTTCTTCGTAGGGAGTTTGTTGGCGGCTACGAGTGTGAGTGTTGGGATGTTGATTGTAGCGAGGGCGGTGCAGGGAATTGGGGGAGGGGGGCTGATCATCTTGGTGAATATTTGTATAAGTGACTTGTTCAGTATGAGGAAGAGAGGGGCATATTTCGGATTGATTGGGATGACTTGGGCTTTTGCGAGTGCCATTGGTCCTTTACTCGGAGGTGCATTTACGGAAAAGGTTTCATGGAGATGGTGTTTTTATATTAATGTGAGTCTTGCATTAAATTTGGCATTCCCCTTTGGTCGGATTGTAAGGAATGTAAAACCTAACCAACAATGAATAGTTACCTATTACCGGAACAGTGGCGATAGCATTATTCTTTTTCCTCCATCTCGAAAATCCAAAAACACCAGTATGGGATGGATTGAAGGCAGTGGATTGGCTGGGAAGTTTACTCATTATTGGAGGGACACTTATGGTTCTTCTCGGTCTCGAGTTCGGAGGCGTCACAAAGCCATGGGACTCGGCAACCGTCATCTGTCTCATAGTTTTCGGAGTCCTGGTCGCCGGCCTATTTGTGATCAACGAATGGAAATTTGCTCGATATCCAGTCATGCCTCTTCGACTCTTCAAACATGTTTCTAACGTTGCGGCCTTGGGCGTTTGTTTCTGTCATGGATTCGTCTTCATTGCTGCTTCTTACTATCTACCTTTGTATTTCCAAGCTGTTCTTGGAGCCACCCCCTTACTTTCTGGTGTTTATCTTCTACCATTTGCTCTTTCTTTGTCTTTGACATCGGCGTCAACTGGTATTTTCATCAAAAAAACAGGCAAATACCTCCCACCCATATACTTTGGTCTTGTGGTCCTGACCCTCGGATTCGGTCTATTCATTAATCTACCACGTAATCCAACGTGGTCGAAGATTATCATCTACCAGATAATCGCCGGTATTGGAGTAGGACCAAACTTCCAGTCTCCACTAATCGCCCTTCAAACTCTGGTCCATAGGTCAGATATTGCTACAGCCACCGCCACATTCGGATTCACTAGGAATTTGAGCACGAGTATTAGCGTCGTGGTAGGAAGTGTAGTATTCCAGAATGAAATGCAAAAGCGAGGTGCAGAGTTAGTTAGCGCTTTGGGAAGTAGCATTGCTTCGGAATTGGGGGGTGGAAGTGCGGGCGCTAGCGTGGATATTGTTAAAGCTCTACCTGCCGCCGAAAGAGAGGTTGCAAGATATGCTTACTGGGAGAGTTTAAGGATCATGGTAAGTTTTCTTCGTCGCTCTATCAGAAATGGGATGTTTTGCTTGAACCAGACAGAGCTAATATTCATCTAGTGGATCATCTACGTAGCATTTGCAGCGTTAGGATTGGCGATAAGTTTTGCCATTGGTCAACATGTACTTAGTAAGGAGCATGAAGTTACAAAGGTTGGATTGGAAGAACAGGAAAGATTGAGACGGGAGGCTAAGAATGCGAGACGATCGAGGGATTTAGAGACTGGAGGTCCAGTTGTACAAGGGAGTGCAGGGAATGAGAAAGCTGTTTGAAGATAGGTGGGAGGTGAAGATTTGGGTGTTTAATTGCATGGCGTGGATTTTGATTATCTTCTAGAGTTGGACGCTGCTTATGATAGATGATGGATTGATGGCTTGGATGATACCCCCAAACCATGTACAATTGACAAAGCAGACATGTCTTTGAGATTGATGGGTGGTTGGACTACAGGACATGTACCACTCCACTTTTGGATATATTTTATGATAAATTATGATTTAGAATACATTTCTTTTAATGATGGATAGATTTTTTTGTTGTATATTGGTTGATGTTCATGCTACTGAGTACCTCGATGATAGACTCTAGATTGATAAATTTATACTCTCGGACTTGATCTGGTTAGAATATAGGAATGAATATCCGCTTCGAATGCGAGGTGGGAAATGGAAAATAAGATGTTAAACGCTTTATGTGTGTGTGCATGTGGGTGGGTGTCTTTATGTTATTGGAAGATCTATAGTGATGTACCTTTGATGATTTTATGATATTGCATTTGCATGCCGGAAGCTAGGATTGGGAATTAGGAATTGGGATATATATCCATTTGAGTAGTATGTTAGTAGCTGTAACGATTATATACGTGGAGTTTGAGGGTTTGATGAGAGGGGGTGTTGGGTTTTGGGTTCTAAATGTTGAATTTATTATCAGATAGGAAGTGTTAATTTTTGTGAGGAGTGAAGAGGGAAGAGTGAAGGAAGATCGCGGTTTACATTTGAGCAGTTATGATATCTTTATATAGGGTATAGATACCGCTTATAAATATATATTCTTTGATCAAAGCGAGTAGATGGAGGGAGTGTGATCCATTAGATCTCTGGTGTTTTTCGGTTAGAGCAGGATGTAGGGAAGTAGGTAGGGACTAAGTACCTAGGGAGTATGAATATATATAGATATACGACGGATGATATCTATCGAACTAACGGGGAGTTCTTAGACGACTAAAACTTGTTTCACAATAGTTGTATCAGAGGGGCTGGGTTTGGTGCGGGGGTCCGTTGTGTGTGTATGATTGATGATTGTTGGATGATTTATCTCAGAGCTTTCATTTACGTATACTTGGTTTGAGAGGATGACGCTCACTCGCTCGCTGGTTGTGGAATGGACTTCATGGTGCTTATAGGCTTTGTATATAGTGTATTGGCTTGTTTGTTAAGAGTCTTTGTGGGGTGGAATCGCTTATTTTTGATAGTTGAAGAAGGTTTTAATCGAAGATTTGGATTACTCTGAAGTCTAAAGTCTAAAGTCTAAAGTCTAAAGTCTGAAGTCTGGAATTTTGGAGGGATGGGGAGGATTTGTGTAAGAGGTAGTTTTGTAATGTTGTGATACTGCAGTACTATAACACTACTGCACATTAGATAGAAACATACAAGTTGAAGAAATAGTTCTATCTCGAGCAGTTTCCTCAATCAAGAAAGCACTTCTTCAGTATTCAGATAGATACACTGGATTGGACTTCGGGTTATAGTATAGGCTTATAGTATAATCTATACTTCAGTGTCTTCAGACGTGCAACAAAAGTTTTGAAGAAGCGTGATTGATTCACCAAATGTTCATGGTGATATCAGATGAGAGTGAGGGTTCTTGTTTGTAAGATATTGCTTGATTCTGGTCATGATATATCTTCAACGGATGGATATCTGGTATGCTTCGATGGTGGTGGGTGGAATTCCAACTTTGGGCTGGATTGAGATGCTTGGTTGTCTCTCGTGTCGCTATGCCGGAGCTTTGCTTGGTGTTTGGGGTTGTACTTTTTGAACTTAGCCCGCCCAGATGCTGCACTTCTAACTCATCTTACTACAGTATGGTGATTGAAAATTAAGCGCTTGTTCGAGGTAAGGACATTGAGGTATAAGTTCCGAAATAAACTTTTGGCAGCCTGTCCACCTTTCACATTTACGAGATCCATACTGACAATGATAGCGTTGAATTCTAGTATGAACGCTTTGTATCGCAGGAAATAAAGCGTGTTTGCGCAAACTTCAAAGGAGTAAAAGCCAGTGAAGAACTCTCCCTTTTCCCATATCGAACCCGTCTACGGAAATAAACAGAAACAGGATGATCATTGTCAGCGAACCACTTGATCAACTAGACAACAGTGCATCCAAAATTAAAGCAAACAAGAATCAAACGTCTTCACCTCTGCCCAGCTAGAGCCTATACATCTCTTGAAGATAATCAACTCCACAGAGACTTTCTGATGCGGCACAGTAATAGAACGGCAAAAGATGATGGGGTATCTAGGAATGATTAAAGTAACAATAGGGAGAAAAGAGATGGCTGAAGATGGGGGTATATGAGAATAGAGGAACATGAATAAAATCAGTTTTCTGTCATTCCTGCATGTGCTAAGATTGGGATTCCGATCTCGTCGTATCTATTGATCAAATACGACTGTGAGAGTATAAGATGAAATGTCCATTTTGTGAGCATAAACAAAACTAAACGATGATAAGTGATTTCAGATATCAACTTTTTGTCCCTAGATCTGCCCTGGTAACGAAGTAATGGCTCAATTGACGGGACTCCGTTCTGCAACGCAAGCCCAGAATTGATATCGTCTTTCGTCCATTTAGGTGAAGATACAGTAATGATCTGATACTGGCAACAAGATGCTTTATCGGCTTCCAATCCCGTGATTCCTGGTGATACTATCGCGACAGCCCCAAAACATAACACAAGGAATGTCGTGGTCGTTACCGCGTAGTTCTATTCTCTGCCGGCAGCCAACGGCGCGAAATCAAAGCCAGCAAGGTTAAGGGAGGTCATTTCGGGACTTTCAACCAGTGACGAGAGTCCATCGTAGATCTCCACATCAAAGTGTTTATTGAATCAATACATACCAAAAGAAAAATCGTCACCATCAACAAAAATGACATCAAAGCTCACCGCCGACATTAGCTCTCCAAAAATGCATAATGCAACCCACGCCAGGTTCCAAGGTTACCTACGTTGACGTTACACCAACACCCATCCCAAACAGCTTACATAACCCGCTCATGGCCGCCACGCGCCGCCCAAATCACGTTGCCGCGCATCGCTCCAAACAATTTGTTGCACATCTCAAAATCACCAGCGTGGCTTTCACGTTTTTGCCATGATGCAAACCGTTGTATGGCATCCAAGATCCTGGAGTCGGCATGTTCAGCGCTCGCACATGCATCCCGTTCGGTTCGAATTCGAACGCGAGATCCGCATGCACCCATGTTCGAAACTCAGTATTCCTCACGACGTGCAACAAAAGTGCGATGTGCAACAAGTGTGGAAATTGGTGTGGGGGTGCCGATTTCTGATAAGAAGCCAGGCGTGTGATTGGATGGGATGGGGTGGGAAAGGGGACTGAGGCTGAGGGAAGGGTAGAATGGTGGAATGATCAGATCTAGTGGATGTGCGATTGGAAGACAGTAAGTAGGTTATCTGTGTTGTTGCTTTGATGGAATCTGAGTGGTTGGAATGTTCTGCATAATATGCAATTGCGGCGCGGCAGCTTTTGTGATTATGCATTTTGCGTGATGCATATAGACATATCTACCAATCACATACTCCGTACATGTGTGTATTTCAATGTGGGAAATTGTCTACGACGATTACGTACAGTAGTGATTCCTGGATTGGCAAATGCATGCATGCACCATGTTATCGTATCTCCATACGGACGGACTACTGTATCATCCATCGAATTAGATGATGAGGGTACATACTCCAATATGCAATTTTGAGGATGCGAGGCCCTTCCTTTCATGTCGCCCTTTTTGCGATATGCAACAAATTATGCATGATGAAGATTTTTGACGAGAATGGGTGTGTGATAGGTTGGTTGATTGGTGAGGGGTGGGTATACAGTACGAGGTACAGGCAGTACGAAGGATTGATGGTTTACATGTGATTGGTTTTCATATTGAAACGATCCCGAGAAAATAATTGAGAGAGCAGACTGTAGTGAAACTTCTTCTACTCTCTGTACTTGTGGTTCGTATTCATCTTTTCCGACCAATGAAGGGCAGGAATCTACGGATAGATGAAGGAAGTGGAGATAAAAGGGGCCATCCATCCTCGCTTGTATGTGAAAGAGAAAAAAAAAAGATTTCATACTCCACCGACCAACCACATAGAAAATCTTTCATATTCATTATCCATTGTTCGAATCCATTCATATATTCCCAGCACTGCGCTCATGCAACAAATACAAACCCTCACTTGGTGTAATGGTCAGCACGTCGGATTCTGATTCCGGAGATATTGGTTCGATTCCTATAGAGAGGTTCTTAGATCCCAGAGAACTTTCTACTCCATCCAGTTTGAATCTGGAGAGTAACTTTTGGACTTTTTGATCTTGGTGACGGATAGATGGATGGATGGATGGATGGATAACCTTTTATCGGATCCGATGCTACGGCACGTGATCAATACGACACAGATTCAACCGATAGTTCAACCGTACCGGTATCGGATGCAAACACGATAGATAGCTACCTAGCAAAGCAAACTACCGCACAGGAAAATCTCAAGGAAAGTTCCAGCTCTCCAAAGCGTATCAATCCAATCCAATATCCCCAAGACTAGAACTCCACACCCATATCATATTTTCCCCTCTCTTCCTAACCCACTCCCCAATCCACTTCTCCCATCCACATCCATACACATCCAATCGATAAGCCAAACCATCCACCCATCCACCCATCCAACCTCTGCATATATAGCCAAACAAACCCTCCCAGGTAAATCACATGATATCCCTGCTGGCGCAATGGTAGCGTGCAAGACTCCTAATCTTGAGGCTACAGGTTCGAGTCCTGTGTAGGGAGCTAGATTGCATTGTAATGTTTGGTCGGTTTGAATCCGACTGCTGATATCAGGTTTTATTTTGTTTTGTTGTATTTTTGGGGAAACAAGGGTTTTCTTTCTGAATGGGTGCGTTGTGTGTTTGTGTAAGTGGATGGATCTTGTGATTTGCATTTTTGTTGTTTCTTTTCGTTCGTTTGTTCTCTCTCAATGAATGATCAACCCATGAGGTACTCACTCTTATCGACTCATGCCCCTCAATTGCACCACAATCTTCTACTGTACTCTAGCCGTATCGATATCCCCTTTCCTTCCTTTTCATCTCCTCACCCATCCCCTTCATACCATCACCCTTCCTTTTCATCTCCTCACCCTTTCCTTCCCCACGCCCCACTACCCACACCCCACTATTAATTACTACTACCTACTCCATACTCTACTCCATACTTACTACTACACGGACTACGGAGTTCAATAATTTTCTCCACCCACCCATCCCGATCCGTTCATGCACGCATTCTCGTTTCGATATCTACTTACATATATATTGTAGATCCATCTCTCTATCCATCCATCCATCCATCCATCCATCCATCCACGCATCCACAACAAAAACACCCCTTCAACCTATCAAAACATATTCCTATATATCCAACTCAACCCTTTCAAACTATCAGTATTGTGACACCACCAGTAACTATTAACTAAGTGGGTATCTATATATAACTCCTCAGATATAGCTTCCTGATCGGTATATGATGGATCAGTGGGCTGTGTATTGGTTATAGGTGAGGTATTCTAGGGGAGGGGATTTGTAATCTGTGGGTTGTGATTTGGAATGTGATTTTGGGATTGTGTTGGAATTGGAATGTTTGGATATGGGGAGGTTGTGTTGTGTGTGTGTGTGTGTGCGTGCGTGCGTGCGTGCGTGTGTGTGTGTGTGTGTGTGTGTGTGTGTGTGTGTGTGTGTGTGTATATATATATGTATGTATATGTATATATTTGTATCTGTATATATATCTGTATCTGTATCTGTATCTGTATCTGTATATATATATATATATACCCAATACCAAATAACAAAAATACCATTCTATATCCCCCCCCCCCAACAGTATAAGCAAGTGGACTTTTATCTCTTCTAAATATCTAACCATCTCCATTCTGTTGAACATGGCATCCATTATTCATTCCGTAATCACAATCAATCATCTCTTGTATATGCAGACCACTGTCTCCATTTCCCCCCATATCTCATAACCAATGATGGAATGGGCGCCACCACCAGAAGCAAACCCGAGACGAGCATAAAGCCCCAGCCATAGCCAAGCTTGTTGGTCAATGGGCCGACGGCTAACGGTAAGAATGTACTCGCTAGACATCTGGTAATGAGGACTGCCGTTAGAGCACTTGCGGAGTAAAGGCCAAAGGCATCTACGACGTAGGCCATCAAAGGGACCATGGCTGTTAGCAGGGAGAAACCTTGAACGGCGACGAGGAAAAGGAGTAGGCCAACGGGCCATCCTTTTTCGGCGACCCAGCCGAAGAGAGCGACGGAGAGTGGGAGGATGAAGGCGCTGATGACGGTGAGGGGCATTCGGAATTCTGGCTTTGATCGTTCGCTATTTCCGCCGCGGAGGTGCATATAGATACGGTCTATGAGCAGGTCACAAACGAAGACTCCCATGACTGATCCAAGGCCTAGTAATTATGTTAGTCAATTCAATGGGTATCATTTGAACCGTGATGCTTACTAAAAACGAGAAACGAAGACCCAATTGTTGCCGGAGGGAATCCGTAAACGTTTTTCAAAACTTCCGGTAAAGTGGTCGACATGACGTAAAAGAAAGTAAACATGATGGCGCCATAGAATGACAAAATCTGCAAGACAAAGGATCCACCAAATACTGCAGCAGGTCTTTTGACAGCCTTCCAAATTACAATTGCAGTAGGCTCACACTCTTCTTCCACCGTAGCTTTGAGTGACAGATCTTCATTTTCTTTTTGCAATCGCGCAACTCTTCGCTGTATGATGCGAGGCTTGTACGTCTCCCGGAGAAGAAAGATAAAAGCAACTTCGCAAGCACTGGCCATAACCGCACTAAACCAGAGGATACTTCTCCATCCAACGGATTGTGCAATTGCCCCTGTAGCAGCAGCTCCAACGGCACCACCCAATAGTGGAGCAAGCATCAATGTCGCCATAGCAGAGCCCCTTTGATCCGCCGGTAGCATATCACCAATGACAGCTGGATTCAAAACATTAGACGCAACCGCACAACCCGTCATGAACCTCGACAGAATGAGCCAATGAGGCGTCTGACTACTCGCGGCAACCACGGTCCAGAGAATAAACAAGACATTCGCCACGTTGAACACGGCCGCTCGGCCATAGATTTCTGAAAGCGGGGCGATGAGCAATGGCCCGGCTGCCTCTCCCAGCTCCCATATGGTGACGAGGAGAACGGATGCGGATTTTGATTCTTGATTCTCGAGATCAAGGATGATTTGTCGGGCGATGGGCACCACGCCGATACATGTGAAGGTTCTGATGACGGGTCAGAGATTCACTTCTGGTGAAAGGTGGGGTGCACGTGGGGTGGAAGATACGTACACGGTGAAGGCCATGAGAGCTAAGAGTAATATCACTCCATTGTGGTATGCTTTGGGCCATTCTAATGGATTTTCTGGGTCTCCATGGGGATTGAAATCAATCCTATGATCAAAAGACTCATCATTCAGTATATTCACGTCCGGGATACATGGAGATTGACCGGTTGTATTTGTAAGCGGTGGAACCGGTGCGAGAAGTGGCTGGGTCTCGTCCATTAGTTGATACAAGACGTAGATCAGGACTATGGATTACAATTGGACGCTAAAGATATAGGAAGTATATTAACAAGAATAAAATTGCCACCGTTCCTCAGTAAGTAGCTTTCATCTGTTTCAAACGTTTCGATGGCGAGTGTTTTACTCAACTATATATATGTTTACACAGAGGTATTTATTCTTCGGCTATATCTTGTCCCACAAAACCAAGAGCGTGAAAGGCGCGATGACAGTAAGGAATCTAACCGTTTCTTAAGATCATCGGAGGGGTTGGCCTGCCAAAATGGCCTTTAGCTTCAAATTTCAAGTACCTGGTAGGTTTGGTGGATCAAGCCACTCTTTCTCCTCTCTAGCCATACCCATCATAATTCCAACCCAAAACTATTGTTGATACTTTTGGATATATTTCATCACATATGTCCACTAAGGTTGTCTATCAGACACAACAAATCAATTGATTTATATCAAGATGACGAACCATTTGGAATTTACATCTACTACTCTTGAGTACGTAGGTACTTTTGGATGATCAAGTGATAACCATGAATATGGGGATGGATGCATATGATGTCTAGATGATGCTGTTGTACTCTCACACTCACTCTCACAGAAATTTCGAGTTAAGCTTGCGAGGATCCAACCAGATTTCCACTTCTTCGGGAAAGATGTCGCCATTTGGTCTTTAGCCACTTTATACCTACCATCTGAAAGTATCGTTACATGAATACTAGCTATATCAAACTCTCATCATCTCATCACGCGTCACGCATCGCTCATCACTCAACAGTGCAGCAGGGCAGCAGGGCAGCAAACTGTCAGGTCTCCATACGGCGCTGATATAATAGAGATAATGAAGGTCAAGATGGCAAGGATACACAGCCAACAGGATTACAATGGTATAATTCGCTATTGGCAAACATTCAAATTCCTTCAATAAAATAAGAACATGCTAATCATTCAACCCATTCTACTTCTTAACCATTTCCTTTCTATTGCAACTTCAAGATATCTGTCTTTCTCCTCGACGTCGATGAATTTATATCTATATCGCATACAGTGGATGAAGGGTTGTTATGTGGGTCCAAGTGGACTAACAGGTGGACTCATCATCAAAGCTATGGAGCGTTTTTTGTCAAGACCCCGCAGATGGTATACCAAGAAAGAGTCATGTTATTGCATTGGTAGTACGGAGTACAGATATTGATCACATGAGTAAAAGACATTGAAGGGTAGAGGAATGGAAACCAAGCCAATACCCAGTTGGTGCAATGGTTAAGGAAAAATCATTGTACATGTTCTGCCAATTGAGTATTAGCACTGCTTGCCTGACGAGATGGAGAAGTGGCAGTTCAAGATTCTTATGAAAAAATTCATTTGAAAATGGTGGTATCGAAATGATGAGTTTGTGCTGTTGATGTACGTTTCTGTTTTTCTCAGGGATTACCTTGGAGAAAGGCACACTCGACTATCTCCCTCCTTTTCCAACGGCTTGAGAGTCACTCACCTGCAGCAAAAAGTCATTTATATTTATATCTTCATCATCGAAAGAGTCAAAAGAAAATGAACCAATTCCAAAAGAAATCGCCTCGGGAGGGGCTCGAACCCTCAACCTTGGGCTTAAAAGGCCCACGCGCTAACCAATTGTGCCACCGAGGCAGATCATGTGACGTTCTTGTTTGTCTTGTGAGTTCGTGATCAAGTAGAAATATAAATCAGCATTTCCACAGTAAAAACAAATTTTACCACTTCTATCCTTGAAATGCATGGTTTTATGGCAGTATTGCGCATGCATCCTTGAACATGATACGAAATTTGAAGCTATTCAACCTTTTGTCTTACACTTGATACATGTTATGTTTGGTTTCTGATATGGCTTTGGAAAAAACATGATGTTAAATAATATGAGATGGAATACTGCTTAGCTCGTGGTTGAAAGAGTATACCATAATTGGTATATCTCTCCAAATCCTATATATATATATATATCTACTCTCGAGCTCCAACCCGAGGGAATTCGAAATATCAAGCATAAGCAAGTCGCAATCGTAGGAGAAAAACATACATATGCAAACTCTCATCACACATATTCTCCATCTATCACTATCCTTCACATCTTTCACATCCATCCAAACAAACCATCACCACATGTACAAAGCACAAAGACCCAATCTCTATCACCGAAGTGCTAATAGTCACATTGGATAAAATCCTTGGAAATCCCGATTTCTCACCTCTAACATCCTGAGTAGTAATAACCAACCAACCAACACCCCAAACGAACTTCCAAAGCTCTACATCTTGCGAATCCTCAACTTCCCCTCCTTCTCCTTCTCGTTCTCCTTCTCGTTCCCAATCTCCGTGAAGGCACTTGTCTTTGAGTTCCGGGCTAGAAAGTGTGATATCTTAATAATGCCATCTCCTCATTCAATCCCCCGAACTTGATGTCGAGCTACCAGTTCAAGTCTTGGATTGCGATGCCCTGGCATATCACTTCGCGCGCGTGATTTACAGAGTGAATCTTTCCTCCAAGATCCGAATGTACATCTCATTGCTCTTTTGCATACTGCTGTACGTTATGCAAATGCGACCTGTTGGATTTTAACAGCGAGATGTGTTTATATAGGGTGGCTGATTGATTGATTGATTGATTGATTAGTTGATTACCGTATATCATCGTGGGAATGACACGGCGCTCCCGGTGTATTTTGTTATTTCAACTTACATTACCATTTATTTGGTGTCGTTTGATTGGTATATTCGAGCTTGATGGTGTAAAGCGCGCTTCTGAAAAGGCTGATATGGGGAGTTCTTGTTTGATACTTCGATTCTATGCCATGTGATTACATGGCTGAAGATTCAAATATAGATGGCCTCCTCCCCTCAGAGAAACAAAGGATTCTTTCGCTGTAGATACTACCTCGAAGTCAAAATCGCATCTTAATCGCCATCCTTCAAATATATGTATCAGAACAAACACGGTAACATGACGCGCTCCTCGCAGAACCACAAAACTATATTCTGGTTCTTGGTGCTATTACATTCATCATCATGAGCATCATACTCTACCTAACAAGCGCAGATAAATATCAATCCAAAGTTTCAGATACGCTTATATACTGCCCCTTGGATATGCATTCGGCAATACGCTTGAGATTCATTGAATTGAGAATTCATGACTCTATTTCGTATTTTATATTTTAGATTTTAGATTTTCGAGTTAGGTCGAGAAAGTTGAGAGGGATTGTATGTAGTTTCTCGAGCTCGTCTTGATGTTCATACTCATGCCAATGATTATCATTAGTATCACAGCACATCACCCCTCTATCTGTCCCTTTACAAATGCCCAAGCCCCGTTTCGTTTCGTTTCGTTCACGTTCTACTCTGGATTATTGAGTTAGATGTGATGTCAAGATTGGTGATTGATATATGATTATTCGGTTATTCACACACACATACATACATACATAAACCAGAATCCACAACTCAGCAATTCCAAAAGAACAAAATAAAACTCTACCCATTTCTATTTCTTGAACCAATCAATACCCAGGACTCTGAAGATACTTATTAATTAGGTAGGAGTACGTATACCTGGTGGGAAATTAGTGTGAAAGTTCGTCTTGGGGAGCTTGTTTATGCCGAGACTAGGTAGGTAGGTAGGTAGGTAGGTAGGGTATGTTCTAGATGGGGAGGGGGATTTGATGGGATGCTGGTTGTGCGTTTGGTAGGATATCTGTCCAGGTTGCACAAAGTACAATGCTACTCCTGCGAACATATAATATTGATCCCAAAAACCCCAATTCTCGATCTGTCGTTCGTTTGTTCATTCTTCGATTGAAGTGCATGATGCCTTTATTTTCCATATTAAATCGGGTGGGTTTGAGGGAAGACGCTGCTGGGGTTGAATTCTTGATGATGGTATTTTTGGATGAGCTGTTTGTTCTGTATATCTCTTCGTTCATCCTCTTCATTGTCTTCACTCTCCCACAAATTTCGTACTCAGGTCATTAGATCGCTGAATCTCAAATCCATGTACGTATAAACTACTCGAACTGAAACCACATGGCATCCAGGTTACGCCCTCGATAGATCTTCCCTTAGCAACGACCGCACGAACTCGCTTCTTCAACATCTCTATTATCAAGCCATACCGGACCTATGACCTTAACATCATTCACCGACTGCTATAAATGTACCACGTCCCTGCTAAGGGCATCGCTGGGTATCGAGAAAAGTCTCATGGGGGACTTGGTTAGGACAGTACTCGGATGCTAAGAGAGTTTACTCATACCATGCCATTCTTTGAATTTCATATAGGCTTTGCAGCTGACGGTAAGACTTCCGCACAACTGAAAAGCCAGACGTTGAAAGTGCGAAACGAAGGATGTTTGGATTTGATTTGTGTTTGGAGAATATTGAAAGAGAAGGAAGGAGGAAACTTAAGGTCAACTTTGTGCCCTGAGGAAAGGAGGAGGTAGAGGGTTTGTAGAGATGAGTGTATGAGCTTAGTTGTGATTTGTTTTTTCGCTGATATAGATGTGTATATATACCATCACCACTTTCCAAATCAAAGTACTACTTAATTCATTAATTCCCATTCAATAACTGTACTTGGATCGGCGATGTGCCTAAATCATTGTATTTGATTAACCCATGGCCAATTGCAACTTGCATTAAAAATTCCAAAGTCGAGGTATGAAAGACAGAAGTAATTGTCAATTTGGATCTTCCGACAGCAAAAACCAATTAACCCTTTAACGATATATAGGGGAGGCCGTGGACGGAGAAGATGATAAACATCAGGGACAAAAATTATACCAAGACCGCACACACCACCCACCCATTCGAGAGCCGAACAAACGATGCACGTGATTCTCAAGACATCTATCGAAAGATATTGAATCATTGCAGCACATCCGATATCAAAAAACAAAAAGGTGACAAGCGAGGGATTCGAACCTTCGCTCTTTAAACCAGCACACTTATTAAATTTGGATGAGTCGAGCGTGCCTAAACCTGGCGCCATAGACCACTGGCTGGATGTAGTTTGACGAACGAAACACGTGATTCTCAAAACATTCCTCGAAAGATATTGAATCATTACTCGTACCGCCAGGAAGTGCAAGAGTTAGTACGCTAAGATAAAGGGGAGAAGATCAATTATGCTACTTCTTTTCGAAAGTTTCATTTTTAGGGAGATACTTATTCTAATAGAAAAGTATCTGCAAAATCGATTATATCGAACTAGCGTACTGATTTTTGTAAGATCTTACTTTCCGGCGGCACGAGCAGATGATATCGATATACGAGCTACGCCCGCGAATGTTTCAGAGCCTCTTATTTCACTATGAAGAATAACCACCTCTTATAAAAAGGAAGATTAGTCCTTTGAATTCTATACTATCACTTTTTCTTCTTCATCTTTTGATTAATAATTTAATGTTCATTTATGCCTTCTTTACAATATCAAAATGAAAACTATACTATTATATAATCATGAAGTTATATATACGTATAAAACAAACAAAACGATCCAACGCTATTGCTAACGCTACTAAAACCTAACGCCACACGAAAACTCACATACTTCGAACAATTATTTCCTTACTAGCCGTAAAACATGAAAAAAGCAAAAAGCTGATAACTGAGGGATTCGAACCCTCGCTCTTTCGAACCAGTAAGCTCATTGAGCTTGATAGAATCAAGTGTGCCTGAAACTGGCGCCATAACCACTCGGCCAAGTTACCAATACAAGGGTATTTTTACACAATGGAGACCAATTTTAAATATATACAGACATGGCAGACAAAAGTAGCTACTTAGACGATCTACTAGAACCGCACATCCGCAAGATTTTTCTATGAAAAATAATTAAAATAAAATAATAATCGCGAGTATCCCTCATATCCTTTATCTTCTAGATCATTCATACAAAAATACAATACCCCTAAGCGTCGACAACATACGCAGCTACACTCTAGATCCCGCTTGCAGGCGGAAAATATGTTCGGTAATCTTAACCACCCACTTGGAAAACACTACACGTCCTTCTCCAAAGTAGACCTACATATCCTCCAAGCCCCATACGCAATCCAGACACATCTATTTCAAAGACCAAGAGCAACTCACAAATCAAAGAAATATATAGTCCAGCCCGATATTGGCTGACCGCATCTCTAAATTACTTGTTGGGGGACAACTAGCATATATATATATATATGTTGGCAAACCAACATGTATAGTTAATGATTTAGTTAGCCAACGTTAACAAAGTAATTGCAAATGTCAATCTACAACTGTTCAATCAGGTATTTATATCAAGATGTCATTGAATAGGAAGATTCATTCTTGTATTTTTTCATCGCATGCTACTTCCCGAGCATGATTATTTCGTCGCTGCTTTCGTTCTGTTTTGAATAGATATTCACTCATAGTCTCATAGTCTATGTAAGATTACCCATTTATTGATTTATCCCCCTAAACCCCGCCCGCTTAAACCTCCCGATAAAATCCCCAAAACTTCAAATGCCCTGGCCATTTCCCCCAAAGCACCCCGAGAAAAAAGCAGATTGGGCGCATTAGAGGGAATATGACTATATAATAATTGGAGGTACGTTTGTTCCCTCGCTCTTAAATCCCTTTTTATGAAGATTTCCCAATTTCACCCAGCTCACTCCCCTTCCCCCTAGGCGGAACATCCGGATGTGTTCTCGCATTCCGCCTCGGTGCCTTTTCCAAGAATAAAATTCTACGCCTGGAATGTGGCCCCGCAGATGATATATATATTTCCTGCATCCCGTTCATCTCAGCTGATATCCTGTTTCCCTCGACAGGGGCGAAATCCTGGCTTTGTGGACAAAGGAAGTAGTGTGATGATAGAAGCAGTCTTGTGTTTCCAGCAGATGTATTGTGGGGCGCGAGTAGGGTTCATAGTGAAGTGTATACGCGGGGACGAAGGGTGATTACGATGCGTGGAAGGAGATGGGGCATGAGAGGTGGGGATGGGATGATGTTGAGGTATGTTAAGTTTCATGATTCCGAATGTAAATAAAGGACTCTGACATTTGAATTGCACAGTAGCATTGGCCCTCGTAAATATCTCGAAGAACATTACATCGAAGTGATACATGACTTACCCGGAGTTGGCTCCAACTTAGCCAACCAACCCCCCAAAAATAGAAGAATATGCTCACTGATCATAAATCTCAGGCCGACCACCCAAGTGTTCCCGTAGCATGGGAGATACCCCTAAAAGAATCCACGAACCAAGTCGCCGTATCACCTCTAAACGCCGCCCTCGACGTCGGCAAATACCTGCTCTTCAGAACCGGCATCTTCAGTTTCCCAGCCAAACCCTGTCCTTCTTCACCCGCTCCCATTCCCCCAACAAACACAGCACCTGACACAGATCCTCCGACACCTCTAATCCCCCTCTCCAGTCCCCGAAACCCCAAAACCTCACTCCTGACATCGAACTCATGCCCCTCGCCACCGCGACCAGCGCCATAGACAACCTCGAAGAACCACAACCCTCTTCTACAAAACCAGAGTCCTCACCATCCTCGCCATACATACATACATACATACATACATACATACATACATACATACATACATACATACATACATACATACATACATACATATGCGATATCTGCAGCACCTACAGCGAGACTCCACACACCTATCTCGGCTCCTATCCCCAAGTAGTGATGGGTCATGCTGATATAAGATTTCATTAATTTCAGGAGGTAGACAATATTCCGTGCGGCTCAACTTGCAGCCTAGTTAGATAATGCTCATTAAAGCCCCGAAGCCATGGCGCTCTGCAAGATAGACCCCATGCACTTCTGAGACTCGGATAAAGGCCTTGAATCCCTAACGATGCCCATATACCAACACAGCAAAAAAGAGAGTGATGAGTCTAAGCCATATCGCCGAGTTCATGGCCATTGCTCATCGATATCCTACCTCTCTATTTCCACGATCATGACCCCCGCGCTCTGCAAGATCACCATCACTACGTCTAGTACGATAACAGGTTGTTCCTTCAGATATTCCATCACCAACCCTCTCATTCCTACTTCTGCCCATCAAACGACCCTCTCGGCGAGCCAGTGCACAATAAGTAAGTACCATAACCCTAACTACACCGAGTTCACCCTACCACCTAACACCCTACCACCCCCAAACCCTCCATCTCCCACCCCAAGCCCCCACCCAGACCAATTCACACAACCCCCATCAAAACCCCCTCCATGCACACGGAGACAAACCCCACTCCAACAGCACCCACTCCAAAGCTCACCCCTCCCAAAAACACCAAGTAAACCCACGCTCCCAACCCAGCCAAAGATCACACACGCATCTCATCACACAACCCGCACTCGGGTCCAATAACAAAACACCATTAACATGGCAAGCAAGCCGAGCAACAAATCATTTCTTCACGATTTATATTGCGCGAAAAAAACCTTCTTTGGATCGGGGATACTGTTAAGAGATGTATGCGAGGAGAGTTTAAGTTTTGATGAGGATTATTGCGGGGTGGGGTGGAGGATCGAGGTGGGTTTCGTTGGGAAGATGTGAGGTTGTGGGTGAGACGTAAGCATAAGCACGGGAAGTCAAGCGAGAGATGAGGAAAGTCGGTTCACGAGAAGATGATGCTTCCGATGACATAGATTAAGAGAGTAACGGATGATTTCCTTTGCGAAGATATTATTGGAATTGGGATGGAATTGGAAACAGGTCAATAGACTGGACCGAGTAAAAATGTCCGGGCATACCACCAAAGATCCTAGTATGGTGTTTTGCAACCCCCGGTTCTAGACTCGTAAGAACGAATGTAGGTGCATTTCCAGTCTCGACGGACGTATGAAAATACTAATTCATCATCTGGTCGACGCTTCTGGCTATCTACATCCCAACCCAAAATATCCCACGCCTCTATTCTCAGATCTTTCGTTTTCATTGGTAGCCTTACCACCACACACCTCGCTCATATCCGCATCTGCAAGAATCCCTATCTACCCCCTTACCACTTCATCTACAATCACCGATCCCTGCGTAAATTTTCCAAACTATTCCCAAGGAAAGTATCCGGTGAATTCTCTTTCAACCTAGCTATTCTCTTGTTACCATACTTCACACTTTACAATTCATACCAAGCCCCACAATGCCTCACGAGGTCCACTCGGGTCCGGCATTTCACACCACAAACAAGCATGTCTTGTCTTGGCTCTTCTCGACCATTTGTCTTGTCTACAAGTGCCAAACAAGTCTATTATTTTCAAGGGGTATTATTGTATCACTTGGCACAATTTATTTTACCCCGCATTCGAGAGCGATGAATGCAGCTGTATGTACTGTATATGTAGGTATATTTTGTGCTTGTGTTCCCATCGAGATGGAAATCACCACTTAGAATACTCACGGGCAATGGCACGGCGGGTAAGTTCTGAGAAGTGTGGGAAGGATTTGAATTGGATGGGAAGTGTAGTGCGAATGATGTAGATGTAATTTTGAAATTGCACAAGCAAAAGCAAAATCCCGCAACGCCCAGCTGAGGATATACTTCGTAATACGTGATACAATGAAAACAAAATTCGTAATACATGTCACAATGGAGAAACCAGAGAACCAAGAAACCTATGGAACAAAGTCTGGTGGTGACATTTGCTTCCACGGCTAATGAACCTCCCGCATGATATCAAATGAACGACCGATTCTCCCAGAGTCCTCCCAAGCATCTCTTCTTGCTTGTTGGCCCTCATCTCCTGCTGGCCAAATTTGTTTAGCCTTTCCCCATAATCTGATACCCGATTGTCAATCAACCCAACGATCGATATCGTATTTGAGGAAAATGAAATGGTCGAGCATAGGTAGACGTAGTGCAGATTGTTGGACAAACATGCCTTCTACTTCTTCACCCTCAAGGTAAAATAGTCTACCATCAACTGATAGAGTGCCAAACCATGCCTCACTCAATTCATGTAAAACTTCGCCAGGGGACCCAGAACACACCTTTAAATACGTTGAGGGAAGCCATTGCCATTTGGAAGTACGCAACCTGTATTAACGTCCAATTGACGTGAGATAAACAGCCATCTATCCTACCAGCTTCTGCTAATGCTTCAATGTTTGATCGAACCAAATTATGCCAATGATCATTTGATCCACCTTTAAGTCTCCAGTAGAGTAATTTTGCAAATCCACTGTGCCCATATCCATCATAATTGCCCCAAGGATCTTCTCCAAGACTCATATGTAACTTGATTGTCTTCAAATTTGGCCATCGTGCCAAATCCTCCAATTGATATTCGAACGGAACAAGGGAAGGATTATCTTCGCATAGTTCAGATTTTCTACGAAAAGCTGAACGACCCAAGATATCTATTTTGAGCTCGACGGAAGTAGCCATCGAGGCCACCGAAGCCTGGTAGTCTGCCTAATATTGGATGGTCGATATATGTTCGGGGTAGGATACCATCGAGGATGAGTGAGTTTTGTTCCCAGAAGACAACTTTAGCTTCATGGTAAATTTGGCGACAGGTTCGGAGGAAGGAAAGGCGTATAGTTTCGCCATGAGATTTGGTTCGGAGAATATATGGAGGCTTCCCAGCTGCTGAATATTCTTCTTGGGGATAGTCAGGGTCATTAACAATGCTTTCAGATAGATATACACTCCTTGAGTGTGATGATAGGACGTAGCCGTATATTTGGTCGCGAATCTCCCTAGGAAGTGTCTAAAAACGTACGAGCCATTGTGATATTGATTAGCCCAGGTGAGAGAGGTATGAGTTGCTTGGAATATGAGATAATAAACAGTAGTTTAGTGTAACTGGAGGTATTAAATATATTTGAAGATAATTCAATGTTCTATATTGTGAAGCGGTGAAAACATGTATGTACAGCGTACAAATAAAGTACTATGATGATCCAAGGTCTGGTGATATAGGTCACTTATATGCTAGTGGTCCAAGTGTTGTTTAACTGCTGTCGAAGAGTGTTGTTAGATCAACAGATATGCGTGCATGATCCTTTAGGAGTTAGATTATTTAGGTATCAGAGTAGCGAGGGGCATGATGGGATATTCGGATAAGGCCTTGTCTGTAGAAAAGTAGAATCATTGGTACATGTAAAGGTTATGCATTGCCAGGGAGGTTCGCTCACATCGTTCTCTGTCAGCCAGATACAAGATTGTTCGAATCGGAAGAGAGTAACTATCTTAAATGTAGGGTCCACTAGGTTCTTGGAGAAATGTGAGTAGGGTCATCTCCTCTACTACGTAGACAACTCTTTTTGTAAAAGAATGCTTTTGCAGAAGAAAAGCATTAGGTTCTCGGCGATGTCCAACAATATGATCAAAACTTCGGAGATGTAACAGTCAAATCTCGCAGGGCTCAGACTCGTTCACTTGGAAGAGATGAGAGGAAGTTCAACGGTAATTTTTGGTATCTCATTACTGAACATAGATTATTAATGACATTCCTACCCCGATTCCAAGGCAAAAAGATGACTTACAATCCCAATGATTTGAATATACGCCGATATGTCTTTCCCATAAAAAACATATCGGCTTTTAATGAATTAGAATTTCTAATTTCCTTCGCTTTTTCATGTGACTTCCCCAGACTTCGTCCACCGCTCCTTGATCATGTACTTTTATGATTAGAAATCATTGATGTGACACAATATCGTCACCTGCACTCATTCAATCGCCCCCATCTCTTCCGTTGGGACTACGCGATCGGCTTCTTGCTCTACCTTTGGCAGGTGCCCGACCTCCTCTAGACTTTCCTCCTGGTGGCGGTCTAACAAATGCAAAGTCTACCTCCACAGTCTGTTCCAGCAGCTTGGTATTATGCGCACCATCAATAGCGGCTCTTGCCTCATCCAATGTTGGATATTCAATCAATGCGTAACCCTATTTGTAGACATTCGTTAGCTGTCTGTTTTTATCTTACAGGTCCTCATGCGAGGATGCCAAGTTGGTCGAGGAGCTTCCATGGGAAACGGAAGTGTATGTATGAGCTCACCTTGACGTATCCTGTTCTTCTATCAAGGTTCAAATGAAGATTCTTGATCTCTCCAAAATCTGCGAATTTGTCATTCAAGTCCTCCTCACTGGCCTCCTCATGTACATTTGTGACGATGATAATCCAGCCTTCAATAGATCGTACAGCCGTCGCATTTGAGTGAGTTGTCATGGAGGCATTCTTGGGGTCATTTCGTTGCTCTTGTGGTGATGAAGGCGCATCAACGTCCATTTCGGTATCAGTCATGGTGAAGGATTTGAAAGACGATAGGTCTGCGATTGAGGAGAAGAGTGTTGTTGAGAGCTTATGGTAAGTTGAGGAGAGGTTCGTAGAAGTCCGTAGTTTTTGTGTTGTTCAGAAAATCAATTTCGCGAGCAGGCGAACTCATCAACGCTATCTGTATGCCTATCGCGTCTGATATTTTATAGCCTCACCAATAGTAAATACTAGACAGTCAGTATGAACTGGTGTACCGACATACCTACTTATAGAACCATATATTTATATGAATACACGATCAAAGAAACAGAAAACCAATTGATATTTACATTCACTTTGAATAATGACTACATTGTCACATTATAGGATTTTATTTTATTTTACTTTGTTTTGTTTTGTTTTGTTTTCCATCATTGCATTTCGATATTGCTATCTTGAAGAGGAAGAGGCTGTCAAACCAGCGGATTGTATGGAATGTACCTAGATATCCTCTTATACATACATTTATCACACCAGACCTGCTGTCGCCTTGATTGGTCGACTTTCATTGATCCTTGGAAGTCCATGGTAGATCTATGTATGGAATGTAAGTGTTATGTTTTGCTATATCAGGCTTCATTTTGACTTTGAGAGTCGTGTCGATTGTCCTTCGTAACAAGGGTAACAAGGATATATCTGATACATAGAGGGTGTGTACTCTAATGCAGCACCTCTACGGAGTACTGAGTCTACTCATAGAATCCTCTCTACCGTCTATGTGTCCTCTTTGACGAAATCTTCAAAACCATCTATCGTGAAGGAGACGTTGGACTGGTGTATCACTTTGGACTCTTCCAACAGGCGACGGATGCGCAGCCCAGCTAAGAATTTGCTTCTCTGGTGCAATACTCTTGATCTAGCTAGATCTGAAGACATGCATGCAATGCAATGCAATGCAATGCAACATTCGATTCAATACTTCCTGTGTGCTGGTACAAATCTAGTTCCATCGACCTTTGTTAAACCTCCAAAGCAAGAGATTGAACGAGCTAAACCATCAAAACAGGATCAATCGAATCAATCTCTTACCAAAACAGAACATGTACCAATGAAGTGGAAACGAGACGACACTGTTGGCCCCTTCAACTTTATAACGCCGCCCTCGTTAAGATGGTGATGACAAAATTATTTGATATTTCAACGTTTAACTTTAATGCTGCGGCGTTGAACACCTCCCACTCCGCTTCAATATGCGGGGCTTATTACTTACGCATGCGATATACCGATATACCGATACACCCAGAATCCCCTCCCTCGCTGCTGCCACGACCTGAAAATAAAAAAGAAGTCTTGCAAACCATTCACGTCGGAAATGGCAATAAAAATGTCAAAAGTACAAAACGACATGTGCAGGATTTGAACCTACGAGGCCGAAACCATAAGATAACCGAATTATTCATTCAAGTCTTACCCATTAACCACTCTGGCAACATGCCGGACAGAAGCTTGTTTGCAATTGATTGTAACCGAGCTGCATACAGTAAAATATATTCTAAAGTCAGATATCTGCATCACCAACAGACTTCTGATTCTTTGCACGTCCACCAGTCGACCAACCCTACCGGGCAAGAATAAGGATACGAAGTAGATTGTTATTCCTTGGGCTTATCATGTACAGTCACAAACCTACACAAATCAGTTGACGTGCACGTGATATATCGAGGGACAAACATTTATTTTATGATTGGAGAGACCGCCAGGACCTCGATGCCAGATCACGAGTCCCCCTGGTTGTCCCAATTGCAAGCGCCTGCCAGTCAATCGCATTCCACGACAGCCCAGGCTTTCTGTAAGATGACCCTGTTTTCTGGATTGTGTTCTGGAATCCTCACCAAGGCACCAGAAAGTGCATATGCTACAATATTCTCTTTGCCCTTGCCGTCACCAGACTTCTGTACATGTCGCCGTTCATCACATTGCGCTTCTGCCTCTTCAGTATCCATTACCTCACCATTCTGCAGAACCTCGCAGAGAAAGGTATTTCTGCAGTCTCGTAAAAGCATTGAAAGATTAAATGCATCTGTGCACAACTTCACTAATAGTTCGTTGAGCTTTTTCTCCCTGATTGAATCCAGGGTTCTATCTTCGTGCCGAACCCGAATAGGCTCCAGGAATGACCTGAGCTTCATAGAAATGTCTAATGGGAGAGGTGACTCCTTGATATCGAGCAATTTTGCACACTTAAGTGTGGCTATCCTCCAAGTCGTGAAATGGGCATGTACTCCATCGTCTGAAGTCGGGCAGTCAGAAAAGACGACAAACAAAAATGGGATTCGACAAAACTAAAGAGAATTTTCCAATCATATGTTCGAAATCAACGAGAGCCTTTTCAATTTCCCCTGGTTGATTGCCTCAAGACCAAAATATGCCTGTAAGAGGAGAGTCTTATGCAACCAGTGAAACACTTTTCCTCTGATTCTATTTTGTATCTCAGACGCGTTCATGCCGAGCTGCCAGTAACTCAATACTTCCAATTCGTTCTGCGTGGGATCCTGTGATAGTATCGGGGAGTCTTCACGGCACAGAACGTCATGATACGCTGAATGTCTTCACCAAGGCTTCGAAAAGCATGTCTTATGGTAACATCGTCTGGCTCCTTTGTTTCTGCATCATCTTTCTTCAACATGATATCTTTATAGTTAACGATCTGAGCCTGGGCTTTCTTATACTTGTCCACGAGGGCTTGGTGGGAATGGATTGTATTTTCATGCCTTTGTCGGACATCAGCATATCCTTTCTCTTTTTCACGACAGGTCTCTGTCTCTTGAGATGATTTTTCTCCTTCTCTACAAGTGCGATCTTGTTGCATGGTGTTTGAGATTGAAGCTGAAAATCTCGCACCACTCTATTCCGAAGGGTTTTCTCATTTTCTATTTCGATTCGCAAATGCTCCGTCTCTGGATTCAGTGCGTTTACTCGACTCTCCAAAATTTGCCTGACGTCAGATAGCTCCCGGAAGTCTCTATCGCGCTGGACAGATCTTAATCGCAAAGCTCCAAAAGCTCCATCGAACTACGTTCGTTAGTTCTCGGTACGGAAGCTCTGAGATTAAATTTACCACCTGGGAAAGGGAAATGTGGAGTGTGGGACTAAAACTAACACTTGAATGCATCTCGTTTTCCAATCTGTCACGAACCTGGAGGAAGCTACAACTTAATTTGCTTTTGAAATCGTTGAGTGCTTCCCCAACCATGCCATGAATGCTATCCAGCGCTCTTGTCGGACCATTAGCTATCTCAATATCAGAGTATTGAATGCTCTGCATCTCTGGATTTGATTCTGATGGAATATGTGAACTATTCGGTTGCTCCATTGCTCCACTAACACATTCCTCAATTCTTACTTCTGGCACGATAAATAATTTTGGATTCATGTTGCGTTCAGAAAATCTATGAAGTCAGAGACAGAAAGGTGTACTTGTTGACTACTAATATCGCGTCAAATTTTATCGACAAACCTGGAGATCTCGAAAGAAACTGTAGTAACCCCGAAGAGATCTCGCATGAACATGCTAGAAGTCGGGTAGGCCTCAGCGAGTATACTCTCGGGCATGTAGCCAGTCCAACTGACCGATTTGAAAATCATATCGTGCAACTGCAATCGAGAGCTCCTTTGTAAAGGTGTTTCAAGAACCAATCAGAATATCGCATCATTTTCTGGGTTTCCACGGGCTGTTTTGAATTCTTAAACTATCAAAACCACAAAACCTCAAATATTATGTGGCATTGATGAATCTCATATCATCGGGTAGTTGGTTTCATGAAGCCAGCCTGCAGGAGACGCCAAGGGTCTATTTGCTTCTGATCATCGGGACGATGTTGAATGCTAGCGGCTGGGTTGTAGTACCGGCTACTTGCTTCTATGCATATCCTCTTAAACTCACCGCCCTTACAAACAAAAAACCAGACATGAATAAAACCACACGACTTAGCGATGGTCATTGATATTGCTTTAAGTATAGCTCCCTAAATCATCTCATCCCAGAATCAAAAATCTCCACATCTCACCTGAACTCTCATTTCTGTCTCAACCGCAATCATGAGATCACCAGTAAGCGACGAAGGTAGTGATATCGAGTACTATGTTGGGCAGAGCACATATGAGTCTGATGATAAGTTTGTCATCGCCTTAGATTTCGGCACCACATTCAGTGGCATTGGATATGCATTTGTCAAAGAGGATAAGCCTGATATTTGCTCAATCGGAGAATGGCCAGGTAGACTTTCAAATCTTATTATCTCATCACCAATTCTCTTCTTCCCCTTGCCTGTTCTCCGCTTTCTCTCAGTCCCCTTCATTATCCAATTCATTGCCCTTGTCTTTCCTCTCTCCCAATAACAAAATAGCAAAACCCACTCCTAACAAAGCTCAGGACTCGAGGGACGCCGGCAGCCAAAAGTTCCCACCGTTATCTGTTACGACCCAGAAGTCGAGGCAGGATTCACTTGGGGGGCTGAATCTCACAAGCGTGAGATCATCCCTGGCATGAAACTACTTCTTGATCCTACCCAAGCCACACCTGTCTATCTTCCAACATCAAGTACCGGCAAAGAACTTGAGCGCTTGGGTAAGCCGGCTTTAGATGTCGTTGCTGATTTTATTGGGGCTATTTATAAACATGCATTGACTATTATCGAGGACAAGATTCCCAGGGATTATCTTGAGATGTGCCAGAAGCAATTTGTTCTCTCTGTTCCTGAAGTTTGGTCTGATAGAGCGAAGGACTTGACAATGAAGGTAACGTGCCGGAACTGAGTACTACAATATTAGCTAACTATTTGGTCTTCGAAGGTGGCCAAGCGGGCCAAAATTCATCCAGTCACTCTCATTAAAGAACCGGATGCCGCAGCCTTATACACTTTGCACACGTTAAAGGATAAAGCCCTTTCAGTACTTCATCTCAATTGGAAGATAAAAGCTTTTTCTAACATTTGAACAGGTTGGCGATGCATTTGTAATTTGCGACGCAGATGGTGGAACTGTTGATCTCATTTCCTACGAAATTATGAGTCTAGTGCCGAAACTCGAATTGAAAGAACTTGTGCCAGGCAAAGGTACATCTCATTTCTCCTATTCCGCATATCCGTCACTAATGAGATGTTAGGTGGAATGGCAGGTTCATTAGGCCTCAACAAGCGATTTGAAGAAGCTGTCAGGGAGCTTGTCGGCGAATATCAATTTCACGCCCTACGCAAAACCAGAGGTTTTAGCAGCGCTGTCGAGCAATTTGATCTATCAGTGAAGACGGCTTTTCGCGGCAAGGGGGACAAAAATTATTTGGTGGATTTCCCAATGGCCAAGCTCCAGGATGATGAGCACAGAAACCTATCTTTCAACTGCTGGCATTTGAGATGGTAGGATTTATTGATTATATGTTTATGCCAGAACTAATACTCGTACAGTGATGACGTGAAGAAAATCTTTGATTCCTTGATCACGGATATTGAAAGGTTGGTTGACGAACAGGTCAACTTGGTCAGGGTCAAACGAATGTCGGAAGATCACCCAAAAGCCAAAGAGATGAAGGTATGCTTATTTTGTGTCTTTCATCTACAATTAGTTGCTCATTTTATCTAGGCTATCTTTCTTGTAGGTGGATTTGGTTCTTCGGCCTATCTTAAATCTAGGATTGAGGACTGCCATCCCACTATACAGATAATCCAGCCCCACGATGCTTGGGCTGCTATCGTCAAGTAAAACCTCAAGAGGGGATTTTTCTAGAAATTTCACTAATATCATCTGCAGGGGTGCTGTACTTAGTGGGCTTCCACACAAGACCCGTAGTATTTCGATAGTTTCAACGCAATCGACTCGACACTACGGAGTGAGCGCCAACTCAATTTATGATTGAAGAGAGATGTAGAACGGACGGGAAAGATGGACTGTTATGGAGATATGAGAGTTCAAGCGGTAAGAATGCGTCTTATCAGAAGTCACATTTCTCACTAACATAAACTCAGATGACATGGTACATTCATCGAGGGGAGGACCTCAAGAGAGACCAGAAGCTTCGATTTCCAATCTTTCGAATTCTAGAAGGTAGCATAACAGACACTGCGTTCATCTTCCGAGATTAACTCCTTCAATGCGAAAGTACTATCGCTCCCATCCACCCCGGACAAACAGTCAAGCCAAATTGTGTTTTAAGATCCGATTTGAGAAAAGTTGATCGTGCAAATTTCAAGCAACGAACTTCGCTTTCGGGAATGACATGCTGGGATATCCACTATGATCTAGTAGTAACCGTTTCATCGGCTGTGATGAAATTCTCACTCGAGATCAAGGGCAAGGAAATAGGCAGTGTTGAGGCGAAGTATAATTGATCAGATGTCAGAGAATATACACAACGAAATTTGACTATTGGCCAAGTATGGTGGTAAGAATTGTTTGATAGGCACAATAAGATTGATTGTTTGGGATGATAACTGCTTTGTTGTGTCGCTTGTAACATTCACTTCAGAATATAGTGCTGCAATATCAAAGCCCGACAAAGAACAAAGATATTGATCTCTATTCCTTCGACTAGACATGAATATCTCTTTCACGAAATCAATGTCAAAGGAATCATGAATGGCACTGAATACCATGATATGTGAGAGAGGGGTTGAATAGGTAAATGTGTCCCTAGATTCAAGAAAACTTGGATCCATTGTCTCTCCAGAGTACATCAATATTACAATTATTGATGAGTATGATTTATGCTGACCAGCACGTCATATCATTTGATTCCATACTTGACTGTCGAGGAATGACGAACAGTTGCAAAGGAAGGGAAAAAATCCAAGGATCTCTTCCAATTTTACTACAATACTTTCTACCACGAGACTACCCTTCTCCAAAACAATCATGTGCTCCGGATTATCCTCTGGGTATATTATCGAAATATTCATGATCGCATATGCAAGAGCTAGTTGATCAGGCTCACCGTCATTTTGGTATCGTCCGTATGCTCCAGAGCAAAAGTTTGAGTTTCCGCTTCATCCACCAAGTTCCTTGACTCTCATGTTCGCAGCAATATGTACTAGTGACTGCCCTCAATTTCATGCTGTATTCAAAGGCTCTGAAGAGATCACTTAACGGAAGGTTTCGATGGCTAGTGCATCCTTACGGCGGAAAGTAGATACTGCCTTGATGGGCTGGTTGGATTGGTGGGCTGTAGAATTTCAGCACATTACTGTGATGTTCCCAATTGTCCAAGGACATCAGTGTCTCCAGATTTCAAAATATGTCTGACAATCAGAAAAAACTGTATGACTATTGCTTTGTTTATTATTTCAGAGTTCGATACCATTTCGGAATAAGCTACCACCATGCCAATGTTCAACAAAGAATCACGCTCTAAGCCTCATTCTTGTTGACCATGATATGAAAGGTTCTTTCAAAAGGGCTAAACTAGGACCAAGCTGTCATGATGAGATTGCGACTCTCAGATCGTCGAAATCTCCATCACAAGCTTGAGGAAGCAATGGATTTTCGAAACCCAAAAGAGTACGATTGGTAAAGATGGAATATGAAACTCCAGATGACCTCGGCATTTACCATGAAGAATACCTTAAAGGGGCTATGGGAGTGATCGGTGGACTACTCGGGGAAATCCAATACGAACTCGAGAGACTACTAAATGAGGATTTCAAATCTATCAAGAACCCTGTAAATTCCCATCCAGTACCATATATCACGAGTTGGAGATTTCATAGTTCTGCATTCGATATCATTTCATGTACTGCCCTGCTGATGATTTATTTGCAGGATGAACATGATGCTTATAAGAAAGGAAAAGAAGATGCTCGGATAAAATACGAAGGACTGCAAAGCAATTATCAGAAATTGAGAGACCAACTGGAAGCATTCATTCGTGAAAAAGGTCAAGCGTCAGATAATGACACCCTGAATCAAGCAGTATTGCGACTCCACCGAGCAAATTTGAGAATTCAACAACTAGAAGCAGATTTCAAAAGACTTCAGACGGAGACCAGGATCAATCAAGCACAAGCTAACCCGCTTCCTCAAAATCTGCCAATTTTGACAAATGAGCTCACAAAACTCAGGCGACAGAATACGGAATTACGAGGAGGTATTGATGCTAGTGAAAAACGACTTGAAGAAGCCAATGCAAGAGTTGTAAGATTTCGCAGAATGATTCAAGTACCGTCTTCGAAATCACATCTGGATATATTCTGGGTCCAAGGCTTCGACCAGATCGAGGTTGAGGTCACAGAAATAATTTTTCGATGCTTAGTTTTGACAGAAAGACCCAAGGTAATAGAAGGACGTAGACCAAACCAAAGAGACAGGTCTCTGAGCAACCTCTGGAATATGAACCTGAGTCAGGCCGAATTACGAAATAGGGTTACCGCGGCTATATTTGAATTTTTGAACGCGGAAATCTTATTGAAGCCGGCATTTGATCTTGATCACATAGACGACCATGTAACCATAGAACCTGGACTTGTAGCATTCGAGAAAAGGATCGAAGGGCTTCCCCAAGGTGAGCGTTCTATAAAGTCAGAAACAATGTTGAACCATTACTAATGATTCTATAGATAATCATGGTGACATCACTGAATGGAGAAGAATTACATCAAAGTGTGCACAACAAATCGCAAAGAGAGGCACAGGGAAGAAGATCGATGCTCTTTTTCTAGATCTGAGGCAATTCTTAGAACCCCTACGAGGTTCTAAGGCGGACATTCAACTTGATCAAGATTATGCGAATCGAATATTGCAATTATGTAATGACACTTTCAGTCTAAGCCAGCTTATGAGAGCGGAGCCCGTGACAGAGTTTGAAATCATGATACCAGCGGTAGGAAGTGTAATTACGCAGCAAGAGAATAACCAGGATATGGTAGCTTCCTATGCTGAGGAGGTAGGATTCGCCGCAAATCTTGCTGGAACTATTGCATACACACGGTTTGGGGGATTAGTGAAAATCAATAAAAGTATACGAATTGTTTTAAGAAAAGCATCAGTGATAGTCAAGGGCGTCTAAGAATTTTGATACTATGGTTGCAATGGTGCTGGCGGACAAGTAGATTTAGGTAGCGTAATGTGGTGGTGATGACTAGCGGCTTCCTCAACCCTCCAAGACGTTTTTGAAGCCGCGTTCAAAAATCATGACAATTCTAAAAAAAAAAAAAAATGATGCGTCACTTTCGCAATACTATCGAATTATCCGTAGAGACTCCAAGTTTTACTGCAATCACGGTGTTAGCACCACATGTTGAAACAGATGCTTGTCTTGTATGTAACGAATTTCGATCATGGTAATCTACGCACCTTCAATGATCCTCGAAGATAGGTCCCTATAATCTCATCCTTTTACTTCAGAAAATAAATAAAAGAAAAGAAAGAAACATCAATCTGTCACTCGATCCTCACCGCGTGAATAAGACTTTCTTAATACCTTCTGTTCAGGAGGTTGGTAATGATTGCAACCGAAGCAAATCGAGCAAAACGGGTGAGTAAGTCAGGTTCCTTTCTGTGGGACTCAGCTGATCATGAATGAAACGTTCGCTTTCAGTGGTTGTATTCAAGCATCGAATGGAGTATCCTACGCATAGGAGTACAATACCTGTTTGGCAGGTGGCTGAAGAGGAGCTGGCAGCCGCAAATGTTATGCGGTATTGCATGAATAGCTTTTTTGGTTCACAAAGACAGCATTTAGTTTCTGATTGAATTTCATCTCATTATTTCATTATAAAGTTAATCATTACTATAGGTATCTTAAGAGGAATGCTGGCGAAATGCAGGACCGAGAACTTCTACATGCTTCACATGACTGTCATGTGCCTTCCTTTTTACAATTCCCGGTGAGAAGTTGTAGCAATCTTCTCCTCGTTCATCTTACTATCTTCAGGGTCTTCAGCATTAGCAAGACCAAGTCTCTCATTGATACTTTGCATTCTCGCTTTGTCTGCGACCGCAATGCTGTCAATGCTGCCCCCGAAATATACATCAAGTTCCTCCAATGTCTTGTCCTTGGTCTCGGGGAAGCATTTCCAGATAAAGAAACCACCAGCAGCACTAAAAACAGCGAAGAAGATATATGTACCATACTTCATGGAGTCAAGCATATCTTTAGTGGTCAAGCCGATGACAAAATTGAACATCCAGTTGGTGGATGCAACAAGGGAGACACCACGAGATCTAACACTGGCCGGGAAGATCTCCTGGGCGAGAACCCATGTGACTGGTCCCCAAGAGTAGGCGAAATTGACGGCGAATAGCCAAATGAACACAATGGCGACCCATCCTTGTGTAACAGCAAGACCTTCATTAAGGTTCCATTGGTCTTCGTAAGTACCTTCAATAGAAGCCACGACAATATGACAGATACACATACCGATGGCACCGGCGATCAGGAAACTTTTACGTCCGAACTTATCAAGATATAGGACCGCTGGCAACGTGAAAAGGACTTGCAAGATACCAGTAACCCCAGTAGCGAGAAGAGTAGTGGTAGTGCTGGAGAAACCGAAACTGGAAAAAATTTGAGGAGCATAATACAAGACGGCATTGATACCAGTAAACTGTTGAAATACCATCATGCCACATCCAAGGAAAATTCTCTTGAATACATGAGGAACGAACAATGCTTTCCAAGGAGCCAACATTCCACCTTGTCCGATTTGCTCCGCTTGAGTCTCCTCGTCGAACATTACAGCTGCCTTGATTTCCAGAAACTCGGCTCGCAACAATGGATTATTGGCGTCAAGGCGTCTGAGTCTGCAGAGGGAACTGATAGCTTCCTCCTCACGATGCTTCAACATCAACCATCTTGGGGAGAATGGCAAGAAAAACATGCCAATGAATAGGATCCAAGCAGGTATCAATTGCAATACTAATGGTACTCTCCAGGCGATTTGGTTTTGACCAGTGCAATGATGTCCATGGTTTGCAGCAGCATTATAGGTGCCATCAGGAAGATATGGGTTTGCAATGCCTTCTGGCCTGCACTTATTACCACCAGAGAAGGAGAAGCCGAAATCGAGCCAGAAAGCGATGGTGGTACCGATGGTAATGGAGAGTTGTTGGAGTGAAACCAGCGATCCTCTAAGCTCGGGGGGTGCAATCTCTGCTTGGTATAATGGAATGACCATAGAGAACATACCAATCCCCACACCACCAATAATTCGACCAGCGAAGAAATATGATGGGTTTTGAGCGCCAGTCTGTAGACCTGTGCCAAGGGTGAAAATCAATACGGCAACCATCATACTGTATTTCCTAGATATCTTATCCGCAAGGTACCCGTTAAAGAGAGCGCCGAACCATGCACCAAGTTCAAGTGAAGAAACGAGCCATCCTTGAAGTGTCGATGATGTGAGAGTTGGGAATTCGTTCTGGAAGTTTTCCATAACAAGGACTGGAGACATGACTCCTTGATCGTAACCTGCCATTATTTAGACATTAGCAGGCGCTCAATGTTTTGCTAGGCACAGAGGATCGAAATAATTGCACTCACCATACATCATACACCCGAGTGATGCGAACAGACATGTCATGAACACGTAAGGATTCTTCAGCATTCCCATCAAACCATGAGCCTTTGCTGCATTCTGTCGAGCAACGAGCGACTGGCTCGGAGCCCCTTTTTCCGCCATTATGGCCATCGCGAAAGTCTATGATTTGAAGTCCTTGTATCTTCGACCTGGAGATAGAATAAAAACACAATTGGCGAGAGGAGATGAAACGGAGACAGATCCCTGTGAGGATGGGATGAAGACAATCTCTGGAAAGAGAAGAACGAGGAGAAGGAACCCTCATATATGTTTATCAAGCTACATACAGCCTCTTGAGCAAACATACAATTCAAGGATAAAGCATCTCCCGCGGAGTTTCCTAATGAAGTCTAGGCTTGCACATAATAAGAATCGAACAGATCTACCCCTTGAGCAAAATTCTTGTCCCCACCGTAAAAGTGGACGCTCTAGGAGTGATACCGTGCGGCAATGTCCAGATCATTGACCATTGATGTATGGACAAAACTTGGAGAGCAGTTATGGAAGCTCCGAATGGCACGCGATGACACCCATTCCCTCAACTTTTTTGCTTCCTCTCAGGACAACGACCTCGAATTTCAGCCTGACATCAAGTTTTCCTTGATTCTTTGAATCTTTCGTGGTTTCAAACACTCGCAGATTGTTGATTGTTTACAGAGTTTTTTGTATACAACTTTTCGAAAATCGAAAGCCTTCGAATTTGGGCCGCATTCCGGTCTGCTGACCAACTTGCCTCCCCTGAACTAGAAATCGTATATACGCTTCTTTCTCCGACGAAAAGCTAATTTTTACTTCTCAATTAGGACTTTGCGCGCGAGACTACCGCTAGGGAGTGATAAAAATATTGGATATTGCCGCGGCATGATGTGTCAAGGCTACAGAATGAACTAGGGGTAGGGATGACAGTGCATGATACGGTCAATAATGGGACCAGGACCTTGGCTTACCAACCGTCAGACTGGTTCCGCAAGCCACCCGTCAACAGGCGTGCTGCTCGTCATATAAATGCCATCAAGCTTTGCTTGGCCTTTAACGACATCAAACAATTAAGCGCGAGTAACAAGTAACTTCAACGAAAAACAAGCAAGAAACTAGATGATTGATTGTAGCACTTGCTCTCTCAATTTGAGAAACATATACAACTCCGCCAACTCCGCATTTATGAGTTGACACAGGCTGTTGGGAATTGCGGGCGGTGGGTGAAATTGTCCCCATTGCTATTCGGCCCTTTCTCTCCAGATGGAGTGACTTCCAACCCCGAAGTTTGTCGGGGTAGAATAAACCCCAACATCAACAAGTATGGAAGGTTGAGCGAGGAGAAACTGGATCCTACGCTATAGGTTTAAGAGTTCTAGTGGGCGTTCAATGATTCTCATTTTTCCCTTGGGAAGCCCTAGCCACTAGTGGAGATTCTATAGTGGGGACATCCATGGGATAGAGTGAAAGATGGTCCAACTTCTGATTTCCAGAAAACGAAGGGTTCAGATCAGGTCGGAATATCCAGCCCTAGGTTTTCAGAATTTGTCAACCAGTTGTTTGGGTCTCCAAAATGAACCATACTTCTAGTATCGTAAGAAGATATATCCAGATGCCTTAATGATACTGATGAAATAGAATAGAATCGTGAGATTGCTTTCTCCATTCAATAGTCCTCGGTCCCGACGACGGAATCCTGGGATTGGCAACCGAGCATTCTGACAGGTTGACAGCCACACAATCTCACAGCATCCACAAAACAACCAACATCTCATATCTAGCGTAAGGTAGCAGCAAACTTACCAACTAGAAGATCATAGAGGGTGCATGGAGGGAAACTTCCACCTTGAAGCCGCCTCGGATGCTGGAACGGCATTGGACAGCCCCCATTCCTGTGGACAGGTATGGTATCCGAGATTTAGCCTATTACCAATCTGAAAGAACCCCAAATTTGAGACCTCGTTTATGCCGATAACCGTCCACATCAGTTTACAAAGGCATAAAATGAAACAACAAACGAGTCTCATTTCTACCTATCGCGTCAAGAAACGCAGTAGAAGGCTCGATAGATGCTTGAATTACAAGACTCTCTGGAAACAAAATGGTGATATGGTTACCAACCAGTGTCAGCTACTATATATGGCAGCGGGCGTTGATACAGTAATGAGGTTATCTTTTCCGAGGTGGACACGCGTTAATGTGGGACCCACCATCACGTGGAATTTGCAAAAGATCCATAATGATGAAGCTGCTGGGCTCTACTATAGTATCTCCAGAGTGAGAATGGCAAGAATGACAATTTGCAGATGGTATAATAGTGCTCTCTCTGGATGAAGATTGGTAACGCGTATCAAGTAGAATGGGAGCATATCAACAAGCTTGCTTCAGAAAGTATATCATGGGAATTATCATAGTAGTGTGACTCCAGCTTTTTGTTCTCGCGTAGAACATTTCATGTCGTCCCTAATGTACGAGTTATATGGTCCGCCCACTAGATAGTTCGAGAAATGGTCTATCAATTTTTAAGAAAGTTGGAGAGCCAATGACTTGTTTGGTAGCACTTCTCGCCGACGAGATTAGACGAGATAATCCAGTCGAGTGGCTCTACCAAAGAATTTATATGACTTCTAAGCGAATAGACATCTGTAGGCATAGTAGTCTTGTCAATGTCGTTGTTTAATTCGGTCCTGAATTCTCCGCGATTTCATATTAATGCAATAGATGCGCCGAAAGAGATGCCCTTAAAGTCTTGTGTGGGCTGTAGCAGATCAGGCATAAAACTAAAAGATGGATCTGCACTTTGCGGAGCCGTGGGGAATCGGTCCTTTCCCCAGATCTACCCCAATATTCAAAAGTTTGTTCAAATATATATGACCATCGATGAACACGACCATCTCCACGAAAGCACACCATCTGCCAGTAACGGTGGCATGCTTGTCCAATTGTTTTGCAAGTACAATATGTTGATATGATGAATTTTTTTGACTTGAGTCCGCTCCAGCTATGAGGACGCAGAAAACCCAACTGGCACGAGGTCTGGCAAGCTTCTAGTCGCGTACAAGTAACCCATATGTTGCCCGGCCCATCCACCTGCTCAAATTCTGTGAAGATGGGAGATCTTCCCATCTCATGAACCCATTGAACATACAATGGAGAAATAAAATGTAAAGCCGAGCCTCCAGTAAAGTTATCCGAGGCAAAAAAAAAATCAAACTGGCTTACTTCTGAGCGATTGGAAAGACTGGCACCATAAAAGTCATCTACCTATGGGATATCCAAGGTTTGACAAACTACCCTGATGCTTCATCAAGGGTTAATTATATGGTAACGTTAACAACAAGCAAGTTAAGGAGCGCCCCGAGGATACTTCCAGACACTCTTCAAACGATCAGGATGGAGGATACATGCCCATTCGGTGTAGCATTTCGCTATCATCTAGAATTACTTTAGCTTCACACAAGAGCTCAAAGCTATTTTCTATCTGCGCTCAGAAGCCAGAAAAGAGGTGTGCTCTTCGGAAAAGTTGGAAAAGCCTCAATTTTAGATGTGCAACCAAACCTCAAATTCACAGCTAAAAGAAGAATATTATACAATCCGGAGAAATTCTAGATTCCAGACACGCAACAAAAAATCTGGCTCTGTCCCGAAGAAAAGATGATTGCACCACTCGTAGAGACATAACGATCTTCATATCTCGTGAACTCTTGTATATTTACAAGTCTGTATATGGTCTAGCAACTACCGAGCGGACCTATAAGAATTGGGGATCTGGAATCCTGCTTACATGAATGAAAGAATGACAATGGTCAGATTCATGCTAGCCATCTTCACACGTATCACCAGATTCGATGATATCAGCATTGATGTATTTCCAATTTATTCTTTTGGTACTCAGTGCTCTCAAGTCATGGCTATGAAGGATTTGCGGTTCCTAGGATGATTCTGTTTTGTTGCTTGTCTGGAAATTGAGACTTCTCCTGAAACTACAAGTCCTTGTCGGCCAGATTCCTCGCGCGAGCCACGGCTAATTAACTTACCCCATCACGCGAACATTGTACCGTTTTGGTTATTTGTGTTGGTATTCATGCTCCCATCTAACTTCGTCAATTATTCACTTGACAAGGCCCCATACCGGTCAATTTCTTCCTACATCTTTCACTTGAAGTAAAGTAAATCAATATCACGGTTCATGAAAGCATAAATAGAATAAACTTGCTGTATGGCAGCCGCTCTTCAAATATTCAGACCAAGGGTAAAGTTGTGAGTGTGGTATGAAGCATCCGGATATATTTTTGCCTGATCCCTCTATAATTGAGGGTATACGTGCAAACACCTTCACATTTTACTATGTGCAACCTAAAACACGTTGCGGTGATATAAATTCCCTCTCAGTTGCAAGTCATCAGTTGGTGGCAGTTCTTCAGATTGCAATATTACGGAGCGAGTACGAATGAACCCATTCTACCTCCGCGCTGGAGGAAGGAAATATGTGAAACCTCGAGCTACATCTTGTAAACCATTACAGACGATAAGCCTTTAGTGATACACCGAGTTCTAGAAAGGATAACCATGAGAGCATTGAAAAAATATAGGAAGGCGACTTCATCCCAAGAGTTTGGAGAAACTTATGCCCGGGTTCATTTTTCTATTTTCATATCTTCATATCTACTAATATCATCCATATCATATGCAAAGATTCTATACCCTTTTCTAGTACATCTGAACATCCCCAATTCAACACCCTACCTCTCTCCAGGCGTAAGTCACCAAAATCCTTGAGGTTGACTCGATCTTATACAATTGAATACTTGGGTACGATTGAATCTCCCACAACACTAAAGCAGTTGTCCGAGCATTTTTCTACTAGATATTGCAGAAACCAGCAGAATTACATCCGGCACTCTTGTCTCACTCTGTCCATCACCTGGCCAGTATATCACAAAGCGCAGCCCCATTAGTGTCAAATCTGCTCAAATTGGACATTCAAGGCCAGCGATAAAGTACTTACATGATCTGCGAATTAGTATGAGAGTATAATAGGAATAATAAGCATTTAAGTCGACAATGCGAAGGCTTTTGTGGAAATACTCAAAACTTACGGACGGCAATGATTTTGAATGATGGTCTATTTGTCTGCTTGAAATCAGCAGCAATTCCACGATGGTGGTTACTGAAGTTGAGGGATTCAAAGTCGAAAATCTATGTGCAAACCGATACTGCTTGCACAGTTGAAATGGAAGATATAACACAGTGGTATTTGGCCATTACATGCTTCTCACACATATGAGAGCGACGTCGAAAAGAATCAAAGCAACGATACGTAAGATGGTGTACGAACATACTTCTTATATAGCTAAGTAGGAATTCCAGATAAGTTACCCCGCTGAAGAGGAGAGCAAAACTACTGCTCTTTCCAACAACGCAAGCAACAGACTCTCGTCGATCCCGTCAATCCTACTAGTCTCGATCGACAGGCTTCGGATTTCTTCTCGTTTCCCCTATTTTTTTTTTCACAGTAAGATATTTAATAAACACCGATTCAATATTATTAACAGATACGAAAGATCAACCCAATATGACCTTAACCAACCCGAACTGCCTGGGCTTTACTACGATATATCTGCTCTAGTTGGCAAGGAAAAGGTACTGCACAGGATTTCTGATGCATATTCTGGGCAGTTCACTCTTCTCTCTTGATCATGTGGTCCATGTACACGCCTCGACTTCCTCGGCATCACGTAAACGAACGATCCAAAGTATCTGTAAAAGCCCTGATATAAGTGCAGGGTTAACAAACATCTTAATCAATAATATGATCAGATATGATGGTCTATAATGAGATACCACTGTATAGCCTTTGAATCGCTGGTAAACCAAAGTTGGAGTTGTACGCATTTTTGTATAACCTACAAACAACCTCTTTTTGGCTAGACACAGGGGCATCTATTACTTATCTGACAGCAACGCTGATCCGGCGATAGTCACGAGTAAGGATTATCTGATGATAAAAAGTTATCGGTGCTATTCTGGAGTTATTGGCAATAGTAAGCTATATTACGCTCAGCTCTCATTCGCCCTCAGGATTCCTTGCAATTCCATGTCTATAGCGAGAAAGAAACAGACTATTGAAATTGAAGATAGAGATCTTAATAGCACATGGAGCATGTGCCACTTTGTTGATTGTATCCTTCTAGCTTTCTTTGCGGTAACACTGTATATCCAAACTATTCTTCTGCGATTTGACTCGATAATTGCGATAATGAATTGAGTGATTGTTCACATAAGAACTGTACCTCGCATGTGCTGGTCACGAGTAGTTACTTTACTCCTGGCTCTGATAGCACAACCTAATCCATCCTATCTCACACTTACTATTCAACCACGGAGGTAATGCGGGCAAAAAGAGAGCATAAATTCTGAAATATCTGACGGTCAAGAACTTCAAAGGAAAGAAGGGACAATTTTTCTCTGCCTATTTGATCGCTGCAAGTTGCTCAAACCTTCTAGCAATAAATTTTCTTTAATTAGGGTTTAGATTTGCAAATTTTAAATATTTGACAGCATATATGGATATTTTGACAAACATTGATTGGAATAAATGTTATTAAATATCGATGGATCTGAATTAGTGACAATAGTTTGGAAAAGACAGCTATATCTAAACGATTGGCTAGGTGCAGTTTGCCCACGAGCTTCCCCTATTCTACCTTTTTTGTAGTATTTCTTCCGTATCTCTTTCCGTTCTTTTACAGATAGCCACCTCCACCAGAACTAAGCTTAGAATTTCAAACCCCAGAATTACTGAGGCTTTTGTATCCATGTGCTGGTTTTACTTGGGTCCCTAGTGAATTAGTCTAGAAGTCATTTCCCAGCTTAGACCAATCTCAAGTGACTGAATATGCTCCTCATTCACTTCTTGGCTCCAACATACCTGTTCTAGATTCCGGGGGAAAGGTACCTGGGAGGTGTTGCAACCAATCTCAAGCTCGGTATAGTTCCTGAATGCTTGTTTAGAATCTAACCGAATCAATGGTAAGCCCTAGTTTTGAAGGAACTTGGTTTAACTACCGTTGAAGATACTCTTTGGAAAGTTTACAACGACCATGGATTTGCAGGTCTGGTGGTGATTGTAGGCCATTGATGCATGTAGTGGATTTTCCCATGAATCCGTTAAGCTGAATCGAGAGATATTCTTAGTGTAAAGGTAAAATTCTTCTGGCAAATTTCCTGACAGCAGTGAGAAGAATTTGGCGACGATCATACGGAGGAAACACCATTGATCAGAGTAATCAAGAGGTAGACGAGAACAAATTTAAAACCTATATGGCAGCTTTGTCTGTAGGTTGCTACACATTTATCATATAATTTCCGCAGTAATTTTGCTCGCAAATATGTGAATTTCTTAAATTGAAAAGATCCTGAGATTCTTCTTTCAGAACTCGCCCAGAATTTATCTGGGCTGATTACACGACCATGCGGAGCTTAAATATTAAGACTGGCATAGATTATACAGGAAAAACAGCAGATCACCGGGCTTTGCAATTCTCCATTCACTCTATAATTATTCTCCCAAAAGTCTCTTGATCACTTTACTAAGCGCAACTTCTCGATGTTTCATAGTATCCTTCATTAGAGTATTCTGAGCAAGTGAATTCAGTTGCTATGATCGAGTCCTTAAAAACCTTCAGGTTCAAGAGTCTGAGTTTTGAAGCTTGAGAATTCAAAGAAACGCCTCATGAACTAGTACCTGCTTACTCAAAAGACATGTTTGCAGAACACATCCAAAGAGAATTTGACGAAAGAATACATGTACTTAACTACCGATTACCGCAGAAGCATGGAGCAAAGCGTCCCATTGTAGCAGTAGCAGATGGAAATCATGAAATAGGATTCTCTGGTAATGTTGCCAGTGCAGCGAAGTGATAGTCATTCCGCTTGAAATAATCGCTCTTTATAAGAGGTTTCTAGAACAAACTCCTCAAACATGATTACTAGTTTTATGGCAGTATAAATTTACTTGATAGTGAGAGCCGAGGAGAACTATGTGGATTTGACAGACACAAATCACCGATAATCTAACAGGTTCTATGTAAAGAGCTCATACAGTATCTTCTAGCAAAATATGGAATGGGGAGCTGAGATGTTAGTACTCAAGCCATAGCTTTCCTCACACCAAAGGCCTGCTGCCAAATTCACTCGAGCTGCGCTTTAGTTGCAGTCCTTAGAAAGTCTGTCATTCTTGATTCCAATCCATGCAATGATTTATTTTGCAGAGCTTAGCACGCTCTTCTTATACCATACCCTCTCCGAAAATATTAGATCGGTTGAGTAGATTAAGGGCATTAGATTAATCGTCATTAACACAAATCAAAATTAGCACTTGCGTAATATAAACAATTGCCCTGAATCATCTATTGTACATTACAATCCTATTCAAACTTCAGTTATACTTACAAAAACAGCGATTCGAAAGATAGTTTTGATAATAACAATTCTATCAAGTCTACCTTACAAGAGGGAGCTTTAAGGCATTTAGTACAACAAGATACTGCTTTTACGGTAAATTCTCGTTTTATGAATTATCTAAACGCTCACTATCTTGCAAGATGGACTTGTTGATTGAATATATGAAAATGTGTTACTCGATAGCAAAGATCAAAGAGCTTGTCTCAACTGCGTCGAGATATCGATGGCCTTGCCTGATCGGAGACAACTGCATTCATCCACACAAAAAATACCTCAAACCTCTTCGTAAATTTATGACCAAGTCGGAAGTTTTACTCAGGTATACTACTGCCGCACCTATCTCTCGTTTCCTGAACATGCGGGGATATAGGGGCGGCTGAATCTCTTTTCGTTTGAGCAGGATCAAATGTCTTTGATACTCGAGATATCAATAGAAAGACCTCAAAACATATCTATTTACGGATATAGGATGTAGAGGAATGAACATCCACCTTTATTGTGACGTCATCACGTCATTAACTCCTTTCTCGGGTATATATTCACGTTACCCGATCCCATGACTATCTTCCTTTCTAAAGAAGCGTTCAATTTCGATTTGATTCCTAATCATGTCTAGATTCAGAAGTTGGACTTGTTGCTATATGAAAACTCATAGAGACAGTTGCCGAGATCAAAGATCTGATTCTGAGTTCTCACGATTAATCCAAGTAGCCTAGATGTTTTGCCGTCGAAAGTACAGCCTAGTTGCATCATATCGCTATCAAAAGATCGTTCCAAATCACAGTAACAAACTCTATCACTGAATACTATAATAATCGACAACAACCCTCTACCAATGCTAGTAAATCCAAAACACAGACAATAAAAACATCTGCAATGAACCCCAAAAGAAATCAATCCCATCAATCCCAACATGAATATCATAAACCAACATCAAGCACCAAAAAAGTACTTCGCACACAAGAGAATAGGTTTATGATCCCGATCTCCCCGGGCCTGTAACCTCCCTATGCTCTTCAAGCTTAGAAGACCAATATTGAAGCAAAGTGTTATATTTCTCTTATACCCGAATATGATTTATAGCCTTGAGAATAATTAGAACCAATGATAATGATGGAAATCATGTAATTCGCTTCGAATTCGTCTCCTGTTCTTCCTATCCATCTACTATCTTCTCACCTCATCACCTTATCCCTCCCTCCTAATCTCAACTTTCCACCATGCGATCTCCTCCTCACATTCTAGTAAATCTACCCACCAAACCCAACTAATCCTCCGATTCCACATATAAAAACCTCAGGCCCATGTTCATTACCTAGATACTTACAGACAGTACGTGCCCCCCTTTCCACCCTCTCCATCCAATAGGTATTCTGTGTGGGTATGTTGATGTGGAATGGGATGAAAAGGTGATTTTGGATATGGATATGGATATGGATGGAAATAGAGATAGAGATAGAGATAGTAATAGTAATAGTATTTGGATAAGATGAAATGGGAGGATATATGCGCAGAGGTTGTTGGTTAGAGGTTATGGTAAGCTGCGTTCGAGGGAAGGGGATGAGGGTTTGGGAGCAGGAGAAAAGGGTAAGAAGGGTGGAGGTGGAATAAATGGCGATGATGTATGGAATCGGCAGTGAAAATGCTAGTTATAGGGTAATGGTATAGCAATGATTATTCCAGAGACAGCGGTGATGGCAATGCTAGATCAGAGTTACTATGCTCGCTAATTCATAACTTCCACTTACTTACTTCTTAGTATCTGGTTTGTAGATTTATGATAGAGGTTCTTTGGATGATATATTCTATTGGACACGAATAGGTGTTGGAACTTGTCCCAGGTCCAGGCCCAGTTGACATTGTTTGATCGTCTTCAAAGTTCCAATTCTTTGGGGAATTTTATAGTAGAAAGAAACGCTATTCCTTACTATTGATTCACTAGAAAACTTAAAGGTGAGAATAGACGCAAAGAACCGGTTAAAAACACTCTCTACCCCCATACACCCCACCGTGCCTCCCCAGACCCTCTTAATCCTATCTAAACCTTCCTAACCAACCCCCTCAACCTCACATAACCAATCCAATCCCCACCCCCCGGACTCCTACAAACCGTCTCCAAAAGCTCACAAACTTCCCTCTCCGCCTCTCTTCTCTCCTCCCCCTCACCCAAAATATCAAAAAACTGTTTCCCCATCAACTTAACCCAGCCTTCAATCCCCCCCTTATCAGCCGATGTAGCCCTATACTCCCTCTCAAGTTTTTCAATTTTCCATCCCCCATCACCTCTAGATCTCTCAACCTCTTTTTCATCCTCATTCCCAGACCCAGATTGAGACCCAGAAGAAGAAAGCACCCTCCGCATCCACACCTCATCTGGAAAAAACCACGGATCCACCTCCCTAACCCTCTCCATCCCAACCCTTCGCCCCACCACACTCAACAACGCAGTCCGCATCTCAGCCACATTACCCATCCCCCCCATCTCAAAAACAAAGATCCCCCCGGGCCTCAGAATCCGATTGACCTCTGCAAAAAACGATTCCCGGAGCGATTCCGACCGCAAAATCCAATGCATCGCCGCATTCGAGAAGATCTTAGTAAAAGTCGAGGCAGGGAGTGCAGAAAGCTGAGACGCATCGAGAACTTGACCATCATGATATTAGTAACTCTTTTTTCTACTCTCCCAATTGCCAAGAATCCAAATGTCCATCACACTTACCCTCAAACCTACAAATATCCTCCCCCTCCAACCCAGCATCCCTCGCCCCCTTCCTCGCAGCCGCAATCATGTCCCCCGAACTATCGATTCCGTGAATGGTGCCTGACCCCTTGGCAAGCGTAGCCGCGAGCTGGATGGGAATGATTCCGTCTCCGCATCCGATATCGAGGATTATATCTTCGCTCTGGACATCCAACCACGACAGAACTTTCGTAGCGAGTTTCGGGACGAAAGATGCGGAGGTTTGGTAGGCCTTGGGTTTGTTAGTTTGTTGTGGGTTATTGGGTGGGAGATGGGAAGGAATACCGACGCGGACCAGTGATCTTCTTGTTTTGGAGGTGGTTCTGAGGACATTTTTGAAATGGAGAGGGGAAAAGTCGAGATTGTATCGTATCGTATTGTAGAGTAATGGTTGTGATAGCAGCTGCAGTAATCAAAACCACAGCTCAACAGTAAATATGACGTAGATCTTGAAATACAAAGATCACATGAATTCAACCACCTACCTGACCTTAATTCAATTCAATTCACCTTGCCCAAAAAAGTCTGACAATTCAGCCAACAGATTGACCCCAATTCACAAATTCACAAATATGCAATCTCGAGGATTCCACTCTCTTATATACTTAACCTTCGATATCCCACGAGTAGAGCTGGTGAGCACAAAACCCCAACACTAATCCATATACCTCCGATCTCGGCGCGACGCGAGATAGGGGTGGAAGGGTGGAAGCGAATGAGTGGATGGGCATTACTAAATACCTGCCTATTCAGATTGAACCAGATGAGATCAGAGTAAAGCTCTGTGTTAATTTGAGTTGGAGCGAAGGATTATTTCTGGAAGTACTAAGATGGTGTTATGTTGTTGGTCTCCGATTGCGCTTTGGTACGTATAGATATGTCACGGTATGTCATTGTTCGGTTTCTACAATGATATTGTTGGATAATCTAGAAGATTTCCTAGACACGTCTTGGTTTAGATTTATTCTAGGAGGATGAATTTAAGAAGTTGATTAGAATCCAGGCACTGTGCTATGCCATTCAACTCCGTTTCGCCCAAACAGGATATGTCCATTCATTCATCACAATACGTTCCTTCTTAATCGATCTCCAAAAGTTCATATTTATCTTCGCCTAATAAATTCTCAATTCTTTGCATGATAGCAAGAACCTTCTCCTCTTCCAATCGTTGTCCTACTACTTGAATCCCGACTGGAAGTCCATGCATAGCTGTGGCGTCATAATGTTTGTATGCACCATATGCGACTCTGTTTAGAGATTTGAGTGAAAAGTTTGATGGGAGTTGATCGAGTTCTTTGTCGACGTGGGTTATGGGCATTACGCCCGCTGTGTAGTCGAGCTATGTATATGTTAGCTGAGAAGATTCAGTTCAATGAGAAATGCAATAGGCTTACAAGGTTGAATAAGAAAGTATAACCACAGCTACTGACTGCCTCTCTCATTCCATCGTGAGGTACTGCTGGTGTGGCGTTTGGTGGAGTGATCATGAAGTCAAGTTTTACTTCTTCTTCCCACCAAGCATGGAATTTGGCCTTATAAGCTTCTCTCCTGGCGACAAGTTTCCAATGTTCAAAAGCAGATTTCTCATGCCAAGACTTGATGAGCCCAGCCCAAATATCATCTCTTCTAACATACTTGATCCAAGCCCAATAAACCCATTTTAATGGACGCGGTAAAGACATAAGCCAACTCATTGCTTTTGCTCCTGAATCTACCCATTCACCGGTTCTGTAAAATGATTTGAATGTCTTGCAACCATCTGAGTTGAGGATTTGTGAACCAATACAGAGTGCCTCATACGGAGGTGGTGGATTAACATCATAGACTTCATGACCATCTTCTTCTAGGGCAGCCACTACTTCGTCCACCGCTCTGATGCAAGCGGGACTTGGATCAACGACACCATCCGTTCTTAGCACACCAACTCTAAGTTTCTTCTTTTCGCTGAAATCTTTCCATACTTCATCTTTCCATGGAATGGGATGGACACTGTGGTCATACTTCCATAGTTGCATACCCATCAGAGACTTTGTGAAGTATGAGAGATCCTCCAGAGTTCTCGTCATAGGACTAAAAAACACTTGGGATACCTTCTTGACCTGGCATACTTGTACACATGCCATTCTTAGGCCATCTTCCAGTTGAGCACCTCAAACTATAGATTCCAGAGAAATGAGCAGGAACTCTAACTGATCCAGCAACATCCGAACCAATACCAATTCTCCCACCACCTGCAGCCAACAAAGCGGATTCACCTCCAGTAGATCCACCGGGAGAATACTTGTTGTTATGAGGATTCGTGCATCGTCCCCAAACATCATTTGTTGACTCGAAACTTAATAATGTGATGGGGAGATTCGTCTTAACATATGGGATCGCTCCGGCATCTTTTAGTATTCTTACCATTATTCCATCCTTTTCAACCTTATTGCCAACGTTTCTACTATACCCTACAGTTGTATCGAAGCCACCAACCACGATTGAATCCTTTAGGCTTACGGGAATACCTGCTAGAGGACCTTTCATATTGATACTTCCATCTGTAATCCAACCCTCAGCAGCATCAATCATGACTTCCGTCACAGAATTTGTTTTCTCATGAGCTTTGAGGGCAGCTTTTCCATAAGCATGAAGGATATCGATTGGCTGAATGGATTGTTTGTGGACATCTTTAACAAGTTCTTCAATTGGTTTTGATAGAACTTGTCTTTCTGAATTTGTGAATGCTCCATGATAACTGGTTAGGTTTTGTATTCGTTGAATTCGCTCTGCTTGTTTAAATTGACTAGAGGGATATTAGAAATCTAGATATATATATATATATATATATATATATATATATATATGCTTTCCCTTTCCCCAGACTTCCCCCCAAGGTCACTTTGACTGATAACGATAAGGCCAAGGACATGGAAATGAGGATGGTAATGGAAACGCAAGTGGAATAACACTTACCAATCCCTCCGATGTTGGAAATAATCAAGTAGGTAGACCATCTTGAACATGAAGCTTTAGAAAGCTGCCAAAGAGATGTGAAGTGAGATGTGAAGGTAGGTAGGCGTTTACAATGTAAAGAGGGAGAAGATTATGAGGAATGTGAAGTCACTCTTGCATTGATAACTACTTTACCTAGGAGCCTAGCTGAATAGATAGATAGATAGATAGATAGATAGATAGATAGATAGATAGATAGATAGCCAAATAGATAATATGAGTGACTTTATTACAACTAAAGCCATTGATACCCGTTGGAAATCCTTCCTCCGTATACGCGTAGAGTATAACCCCCCCCCTTGTTCAGATTAGCGGTTATACATTCCTAATTGGAACAGCTAAGGAAGAAGGTCTACTGTATCAACCAAGCCTTACTATATTGGATTGCGGGGGAAAATTGTGTACCAAACAAAACTATTCTTGATATCTAATCCATGATTTACTCGACTTGATATGAAAATCTATCTAACTCCGTATGCATCTATTCACCCATCCATCCATCTACCCATCCACATCTAACCATCCACGTCCAATCGACCAACCGTCCATCTTCCAAGTGCAAGCTTCTCAGATCAAGCAAATCATATCAAAGGTCTCACAAGGCTATACTTATGTTGTAACGTAACTATCACAGTTTCCAACCTGCCACCACTCCATTCCACATCATCTGATCCCTTTCTCTCTACCCCTCTTTCTGGTATCATCCCAACTTGTTACATAACCTTTGCCGGTTATTCACTCAATATGTCTACCTATTCTACTCCATATTCTTCTATCTCGACACCAGCAACAATAGTCTACGATAGTGCTTTACACGATTTCGAGGATCCCTTTCACGAATACAATACCCCCCCAGCATACGAAATGCCAGGCTCAGAGCAACTACTCATTTGTACCGCATGCGGTACACAATTTGATGCGGAAGATCGATCTATTCTTACAAGATGTCGAATTTGCGATGATCCTAGACAATTTGTCCCACCTACTGGTCAATCTTTTACAACTCTTGCGCAGCTTAGAGCTGGAGGACTATATAAAAATAAATGGAGGAAATTTGATAACGATGAAAGATTTTGGAGCATATGGACCGAACCTAAATTTGCGATTGGGCAGCGAGCGATCCTTATCAAAACATGTTTTGGGAATGTGTTGTGGGATTGTTTGACATATTTGGATGACGAGACGGTGGACTGGATTCATGGGCTGGGTGGGCTGGCTGCAATTGTGATATCTCATCCGCATTATTATACCACTCATCTAGACTGGTCAGAGATATTTGATTGTCCAGTGTATTTGAGTTGGGAGGATAAGAGTTGGTTGAATCGACTTGATCGCATGGGAAAAGCCAGGACATTTATTGAAGGGAAAGAGGAGGAACTTGAAATACGGGGTGAGAAGACTGGTGTTAAGATGTTGAAACTTGGTGGTCATTTTCCCGGAAGTTTGGTTTGTCTTGCACATGGAAGATTGTTGATAGCGGATACCTTGGTAACGACACCAAGTGCTCTGGGTGATTGGAGCAAAGGTCCTGGAGGCGGTGAGAATAGCAGACCGGATGGAATGAATAGCTATGCTTTCATGTGGAGTATACCCAATATGATACCCTTGAACGTGGACGAGGTTCTCGGGATGTGGGAGGTATTGAAGCCTCATAATTTCTCAAGTACACATGGAGCTTTTATGAATACGGATGTGGTTGATGGTAGTAATGGAAGCGAGAAAGGGGTTAAGCAAAGGATACTTGAAAGTATGCAGATTCAAGTGAGGAGAATGGGTTGGAATAACCACGTATTCTTAAAAGAGAAACTGGATAAAGATGGAAATGAGATTCTATGATACCAATGATAATGATAATGATGATTGATACCCCTCCACTTTTACATTAGATCAATCTATGTACAGTAGTTGAATCTAATGCGGGTTTGAAATCTTAGGATTAGTTTACATCCCTAGGTATTAGATGTACAACAAATATTAAATATCACCAGGATTTTATGTCATACTGTCTAAACTGGCGTAAGTAAGAATTGACTCTATTAAATACGAAGTAGGTAGTCAAGTAGACCTAACTATACAGTTTGATATCTCTGTCTAGAAACATCTCAATGACTCGACCACCAGAATACAGACTACATGATCATCTAACTTTACATCAATATCTACCTGGCCCCAGCCCAATGCCTACCTTGTACTCTTACTACATTGTCTAAAGCTACACCAGTACAACGCAACTTCACTCAAATATTGTGAACGTAGCTGTTGAGTAGGTAGAAAGTACAAGAAACTCCTGCTCACATAGATATGTTATTAACGTACTAGTTACCACAACAATCCACCCTCTCAATCAACGGGACCCAAGGAAAGCTCTTCCAATATATCAAAATCATCCTTAGTGAAACTTTGATTGAATTTGGACTTGAGGATCCATATCATTTTAACATACCCGGTTAAGCCCCTGTACCAAGCCTTATAGGATCCTTCCAGGGTACTTCCGGGCCTTGACTCGGGCAAGAATAGGCTTTAACCAACTAAACTCCAACGATCTAGGCTCACCTGATCCCCAATTTGATTCTCATTTACCCTTCAGTGACCCAATATCTAATATCTAATATCCAATATCCAATGCTTAATGCTCGATTCTACTCTAAAAAGGTCATCTGCTCAATTCTCTATGCACCAAGTACGAACTGGATGAACACACTGCACAGCACAGCACAGCACAGCACACACATGCGACTGCTCGTACATACCATACTTTAATATAATTTAGTTTTTCGGTCATCATTCCTTAGCACCGAGTGAGCCAAGGGGTCGGGTATGGCATTCAAGAATATTGGGTAGGAGATTAACTTAATATATCAGAATGGCTCCCTTTTCCTCGCATTCCCAATATCCCCAGTCGACTCGCGATCATTGTAGAGAGCCTCCTTCGCTTTTTAAAAGGTTATTATTGGCGCTGCCGACGGACTTGGCGGTTGGTTTGCAGAGGATGGCGGATCAACAGAATATAGGTGCGGCTGGGGGGAAAGTATCGAGGATACCGAGATCATTGAGGGGATGGGTGAGGAACTGGAGTTGGAGACGGTTTTTTAGTTTGCCGCATTTATTGGTGTGTGTTTGGGTCGTAGCTCTGCTATATGGCGAGCGCTGGGTTTTTGAGGAAGCTGTGCGGGCGTGTGCTTGGGATGGATGGGAGAGATGGGTGAGTTTTCTTGAAGGGATGGAATGGTTGAGGATGAGGATGAGTATGAGAACAAGGCTGATGATATATGTGATTTGAATAGCCTCCAAATACAACGCCGCATCATTTAATATTCTTGGCAGATCCCCAACTTACGGATCCGCATTCGTATCCGGATAGGCCGTGGCCGTTGTCGACATTTACTGTGTGGCATACGGACAACTATATGAAGAGATCATATATACAACTTTCGAAGCAATTACATCCAGATACTGTGTTTTTTCTAGGGGATCTATTTGACGGAGGAAGAGAATGGAAGACGGCGCATGGAAATTCAGAAGACCAAGCATGGGCAAAAGGACGTCGACCAGCAAAAGAGCAAAAGCATGCGGAGAACTGGGGGAAAAGATACGGAGAGGACTTTTGGTTGCAGGAATACGGTCGCTTCTCTAGGATTTTCTCAGATAACTGGAACTTGGGGGGGTCAGAAGCGGGAGTTGGACAGAGGGGACGAAAGCTCATTGCGAGTTTACCGGGAAATCATGATTTGGGATTCGGTGCACAAGTCAAGGTTCCTCTACGTGATCGATTCGAGGTTTACTTTGGGGATGTAAACAGAGTGGATGTCATTGCGAATCATACTTTCGTTTCCGTGGATGCATTATCATTGAGTGCTGGAGTATCAGATCGTCCAGTCAGTGAGACTGCACCTATCACCAAACCAGTCGAGGACTTTTTAAACAATGTTAAAGTCACCAAACGAAAAGCCGTGGCTAGAGAATTGGACTATCAAGCTGGAAAGGAGAGAATATTACAATATCCCCATTCGGTTCAAGATGTGGAATTGGCAGATTACGCACATATGCCAACTCTGGACCCTGGACCGAATGGTCCTGAGTTTCCTACTATTCTTCTTACACACGTACCCCTATACCGAAATCCTGGGACTCCATGCGGTCCTCTTCGAGAACAATGGCCACCGACTCCTCCACCAAAAGGTCAAACCATGCCCGTCTACCCCGATCACAGAAACGCCCTCAGCATAACCCGAGGATACCAATATCAAAACGTTCTTAGCAATGATGATTCCAAAAAACTCATCTCAAAAATCGGCAATGTCGTCTCTGTCTTCTCAGGAGATGATCATGATTATTGCGAAGTGGTTCATCCAGAAGACAAAAACCACGTTCGAGAAATAACAGTCAAAAGTATGAACTGGGCAATGGGAATTCGTAAACCCGGTTTTCTCATGCTGAGTATGTGGAACCCAGTCGATGCTGATGGAAAGCCATTGAATTCAATACCTACCGGCCATGGTGCTGCAAATACACACACTTCAAATACTATGGAATCCCATCTTTGTCTCCTACCAGACCAAATCGGCATTCTCATAAACTACGGAATCTTCGTCGGCATCTCCCTCATCCTCCTCATCATCCGAGCAATCCTCGTCCCCTTTACAAAACTTATTCCATTCGCCCCCTCTCCATCCACCTCGTGCTGCTCAAACTGCAACAACCCAGAAGCCTCACTCCTCCCAAACAACATCAAAGATCTCAAACGCGAAGAAGAGGAAGAAAAAGACCGTCTGAGCAATTCTTCCACCTCAAGCACTTCTACCATGAACAATATCGCCACGCGTACCTCACGCACACGCACCTCGAGCCCGGCAAATGGATACGGGCTTCCGTCGAATTCTCACGGCGTTCCCTATCAGCCACAAGCTCCCCTGATTGAGAAAGCGGGATATTATGGGGGATTAGAGGGCAGAGTCAGATGGGAAAGCGAGAGGGAATTCGAGAGGGAGATGGAGCAGGAGAGGAAGCGAAAACTGGAGGAGACCAGGAGGAGAAATTATAAACCCTGGCGGATTGTCGTTTGGTGGACAGCCTTTAGAAATACGGTGCTAGGCAGGATCTTGAGGGAAATTGGCTGGAGTGTTTGGAGGGTCCTTTGGGTCGTTGGGAGTGTGTTTTTGTGGTTCACTTGGTTTGGGTAGGGGTCGCGTGGGCTAGTCTGCTTTGATCTATTTTACTTTGCTTCCTTTACTTTCCTTTGATTCGGGAATGGGTGTGCGAGCATGCGTATAAGGCGTCTCGTTTTTCGCGCGTATGTCATAAAGAATGATCTGCGCTGCATTGTGCTGCATTGGGATGGGATGGGATGGGATGGGATGGATGGGATGGGTTTGGGTTTGATAGTATATAGGCTTGGCTAAGGCTAAAAGCTTGGAGGTTGTTAGAATGCGGAATGGTGGTTTAGCTGGATTTTAGCTTTAGCTTTAGCTATAGATCTAGGTCTGGGGTTTAGCTTTAGCCCTGGACTGGGTTTTGGTCTTGGTGGTTGAAAGGAGTAGATAGATGTGTTATTTGGAATTATCCAAATTCCATTTTATCTTATTTACCTGTTTATTTTTGAAAATGCAAATTTTGAGTGAGTGTGAAGTGATTAAACTAGCATATTCGTTTGAATATACATGGCACGGTAAAGCAAGCGAGTTGAGAGTGAGATGAGATGGGATGGAAAGATTTGAGGAGATTGCCTGGGTGAAGGGAAGGGATGAGCAGATGAATGTATTTCAGATCATCTATTCATTATATAGCCAATGATGATGAAGATATCGAAACACTAGAAGCCCCCTTAAACCACCCATCTCACGACCCATCGACCACCTCCCCCCTCCCCACAGGCGTATTCCCAAAACTCTCCAACCCCCTATCTCCACCTCCTACCCTCTCCCTCGCCATCTCATCACTCCTATCCACCAACCCCTTAACATCACCCACCTCCACCCCCTTCACATGAGCATCCGCTTTCAGCTCCGAGTATCTCTGTCCGGCCTGCGTGAGGAGTACTTGGACTTCCTGTTCCCTCTTGAGAATATCCGATTTCTCATTCTGCGCATCTTCGAGTTTCCGTTTCCTCTTGGAGAGCTCGAGTTCCATCGTGCTTAGCGTCTGCTGTAATCTTTCCAAGCACTCGGATAATACGGGTATAGGGGTTATCCTCGGTGGGACTTGATTTTCCTCTCTCGATGCCGCGGCGTCGTCATGTTTGTGCAGTCCGTCCATGCCGGCTCTCGTCTGTGCGGCTTCGTATGCGGCTCTTCGCTCTGCTTCTGAGTCGTCGCTTTCCTCGTCGGAGCTGCCTTCGGCTTGCTGGATGAGGTCTGCCATTTCTTTTTTGCGGCGGCGTCGGTCTTCGCGTTCTTGTTTCTTGCCCAGAGAGATCCGTCCATCGTCTACGAACTCTTCGAACCCTTCCATAATCTCTTCGTCTTCTCGGACTAATCTCGATTCGGCCTTCTTTAATCGAGGGAGAAGTGACGTGTGTCGTCCTCCGTCCGGTTCGTCATCATTTAGCGAGATGAAATCTTTCTCCGCGCGCCATTCTGGCCCTCCTCTGTTTCTTTTCCTTAATCTCCGCTTCCGTGGGTATAATCGATGATGTGCTCCCTCCAAATCCCGCCACCGTATCCCCATTTCCCTCCGAATCAACAATCATAGCCCCCTCCAGCTCACTCGCATCCAGGAATGGTTCTTCTCCCCCCCCGACTTCCACCTCCGCTAACTCGTTCATCGCCGTCGCCTGCGAACTTTTTAATTCCTTCAAGTAATCCTTACTATACGTCGGTCTTCCCATGCCCGAATCCCCATCTTCATCTTCATCTCGCGCTCTCATAGGCAACGGCAATCTCGCACTGGTTTTCTTCACATTTCCTTCTATCACTTTTCGAGATAGAGGTTTCTTTACCGGAGTAAAAGATTCCTCCTCGAGTTCCTCAGCATCGGAGCCAGATATGATGTCGCCCACGCCAAAGGAGAGACGGGATGACGCGGGTCTCTTTTTCTTTTTGAAAGATGCAGTTTTCACCATCGGGGGTTTATTTGCAGAACTATCATCGCTGGGAGTATCATTCTTAGGCGTATCATCTCCATCTTGCATCAAGTCTTCGAATGCGATACTCCGGCGCAAATTAGATTTCTTGAGTGGTTTGCGAACTGCTGACATCGTAACTCGTATTTCAAATTTTCCCTTCAATTCCACACATATGTCGATTAACCAGATCTCCGTCGAATGTCCAGGAAGAAGAAAAAAACAAGACCTGCATTCAAATCGTGATAACACAACGCCGCATTGAAGAAAGTGAAGCTCTGCCTCGCCATCCCAAAGAAAGATAAATAATATCCATATCTCTCCTTATCGCACGTGACCCTAACATCAGCCTCACGAAACCTCAAGGAAGCTGCGAAATTTTGGAGTGTCCAGAGTAGGCAATCAAGCTTCCAATCTCACGACATCTACCCGACGAATCTTATCAAAATCTATCGTCAAGATGCCTCAAGCTCAGCCGGAGCTTAAGAAGGTATGTGCGATTTCCGGGGTTATGATGTGATGAAGAGGCAGGAGATGGAGATTTAGTGACGCGACAAGGCAATGGATTGAAGCTGTTGCGCGAGAGCTGGGGGATGAAGAGGAATTGGGAGATTGGTGGCTAATTGTGTTCTATGATTTAGTACCTCGATAAGAGGCTATTTGTTCAGTTGAATGGTAGCAGAAAGGTTATTGGTGTTTTGAGAGGTTACGATGTTGGTTTCCTCTTGCGCGCATCCCAAAGTATCATAGCTAATACTTATGACCAGGTCTTCTTGAATATTGTGTTAGACGATGCAGTTGAGGAGAAGGAAGGTGGTGAGAAAGTGAAGATTGGGATGGTTGTATGTTGTTGCATTTCCACGAGGCTTAACTGCGAAGGCTAACAAAGTATTAGGTTATTCGCGGAAACTCAGTCGTGATGCTTGAGGCTTTGGAGAGAATAGGTGGCGGAAGGGAAAACAGAGGAGATTGAGCAGAAGGCTAGGGATATTAAGGAATTGGCATCAATATCTTGAGAGAGATGGAGATGGAGTGGAATACACCAGAGATCACATCTGGACCAGGGCGTTTACAGGCTGTATGAATACAAATTGCATATCGAGGAGCACGGAAGAAGAGAAGACAATCTGTTTGGCAAGATGAACCTTGGTTTCTATAGCTGATACCCTTTCCAAAGGAACTTTTGCATCTCATTCATCCGGTCATTGCTATGATGTGAACTGCAATGCAACATGATACCTTTACCCAATCCCCTTTACTTAATCTCCTACCACTTCCCCTCCTCAAACCCATCCATAAACATACCCTCAAACTCCTTGACCCATCCCTTAATCCCCCCCTTCAAAACCAAAACCTCAATATTACTCTTCTTCCCAAACTTTGCTACATCATCAATATAATCTTGCATCCAACCTGCACATCTTGGTCCTCTACCCGAAGATGATCCTACATATCAACATTAACACAATCTTGCCCGTCCAAAACAAGCACTTAAAAGTACATACCGCAATAAAAAATAACCTTCGTCATACCCGCTCTATGACAAAGTTCAAACAGTGTTTTCCGGGTTTGATAAAAACTTTGAGCGGGAAGATTGAGTGAAGTTTTAATTGTTCCGCCCTACCCCATAATATATCAGAAACATAGAACCTCGACACCATACGTTTTCCCATTGAGTAAGAATTCATGAATCTGCACTCATTGGAAACTCCCAGACGAAGGAAATCTAGTCCCCCAAGTACCAGAAAAGGTAAAAGCAAACATACCACCCAATCATCTCTCCTCACATCCACCAACAAGAAAGATCTTGGCTCAGATGTGATATCCATATCGTCAAATAATTTCATCACATCATCTGCTGTGACCTCTGGGCATTTTGCTCTTGATTCTGGGAATGCTTTCCACCAAGGGGCTTCTGATTCGGTATCCTTAATATCAGCCATGATTATTTGAATTCAGTTGAAAATTGTGTAAAGAGTTTGAACGGGTTTGTTTGGTGGAGATGGTCATGAGATATGTAGCTTTTCATGTGTGGCGTGCCAATGTCACGAATTTTCGATGAAATTCTTATGCGATACAAGTGATAATTTCAGATCCATGGATAAAGAAACTCGGGTTAAGAAGAAATTCCATATCATTTACTTCATTAAATACAGAGGTATATACAGAACTGGATTATACAAATTGAAACGAGAAAACTAATGACCCTTTTTAGAACCCTTCTTTGCCTTTTTATGCGCCTTTTCACCCATCTCCTGTTCATATATCTCTGCTGCTGATTCCCCTGCCTTTCTCTTGGTCTTTGCACTCTTCACACCGACCACTATATCTTTCTTTCCAGATTTAGTAGCATTTCTGACTTGCTTCTCGGCTTCTGCCCAACCTGGTGCTCCTGCTTCGATTTCATATCTAGATAATATATTAGCAACTCAATATTTGGATGGAAGAGATCAAAGTACGAACTGGTCTAGAGGAAGAGCATCAATAAATGCCCGTTGCTTCTCTCTCAAAGCTTTCATAGCTTCATCTCCACCTTCCTCCAATTCCTCTTCGAGTCCCTGTTCAAGAGGCACAAATCTGTCATCCACAACTTCATCGTCCAAAGCTTCATTTGCATCTTCCCTGCTGACACCTATGTTTTCAGGCGCTGGCATCTCAGCCTCTATAGCTCCAGAAACCAAGTCACCAAAGTGTGAACTCATCTTGCGCATGATCTTGATGAACATTGCTAACAGCTGGGATGATGGGAGAGATAATTCCGACTCAATAGCTGACAAGTCTTTTCTCTGTAAACCAACGGCAAGAAGTATCGAGGATTGAATACCAGTAAGCTTAATATCGGACTTCAAGCGACCAGTGAAATAAAGGTTTGCGAGAGTTGGAATGAGATCTAATATGACATGATAGTCAAGCATGTTGTTTGCATATGATTCTAGGCGCTTCAAATCAAATGGCGACATGAGATTATCCAGTTCTTCTTTTGAGAGTGGTTTGGGCGCAGCATCTGGGTCGGATTTTGAACCGGCGTTTGCAGATTCGTCGATACTTAAGGCTAAAATTGAAGGGAATTCACGGAATTGGTATGAAAGGAGAGACAAAAATCTACGATGGAAATCACGAGAGAAAGCAGACTCCCACTCTCTATCTTCGCTATTCTCCAAGGTGCGAACCATAACACAGGTATGCTCTCCCGTCAATTCGTTTGGTGTTTGTCGAAGATAGAGAGGAACAAATGAGGCTCTTTTCCAGAATCTATGAAGAGGTTGAGTAAGGCCGTAACTCACACCGATATAATCCAGATTGTCGGGTCGCTTCTCGGATAGCTTCGAGAAAAGGGGTGGCATTTTTCTGATATCTCTGACCTTAATATTATCATCAAGAAGAGATGCGCTAGTTAGTTCTTCGTCGGTGACACGGGTAACTGTTTCTTCCACATAATCATTCATATCCTCTGAGAGATTGGTGAATTTTCCTTCATAGAAAGCAGTAAGAAGTTCGAGAGCTTTGCTTCCATATCCCATCTTGATATAATCAGGGTTTGTGGCTATCCGTACTACACGTGCTCCCGAGAGACCAGCAAAGTTATCGTCTTGAAACTGTTGACTGACAAGCCAAGGAATAAGATCACCAGCAGCTCGCTGGCCTCTACTCAGACTATTCATAACACTTTGTTTGCTGATCTTTCCCTCAAGAGCCACCTGAATAACACAAAGGGGTTCCGGAAGATGCTTGCTATTCTCTTCGATAGGTGGAACAAGGACGAACAATTGATGAGCGGGAGCATCACTCATCAATTGAAGATCATCCGGAGTATTCTTATAATGACTAGCAACATAAAGAGCAATCATCTGCTGCAAAAACTTTTCGGAAACATCATGGAAAGAGAAGAGGGTATCTCGGTTGACGTTCAGTAACTGACACTGTGAAGGATCTGGGCATCCTTGAAGAGTGTTCAATCTTGATCGGGGAAGGGTGGCGTCGAGGCAGAGTAGCTGATTAAGCCATTTCTCAACGGCGTCGCCTTGTGCATAACGAATTGGCTCAGACAGGGTAATCTCTCTTAGCGAGCGACCTCCTGAAAAGCTATTATCGGATCCTTTGGTAGCTGCCTTGCCAGTCGATCGATCAGCTACCTCAACATCTTCCGTTCCGTTTGTCGTTCCTCTAGATTGCTCTCTGAGTTGTTTAATCAATTTCAAAGATAAGGACCTTCCAGTACCTTCGTATCCATTAATAGTGGATGCCATGAACACCAAATAAGGACCCATGAGCTTCTTCACGAGTGGTAACGGTATTGCAGCGGCTTCATCAATAACCAAAAGTTCAGCTTGTCCGAGAACATGCGCATCTTGTGGTCTGATATATTGAATTGTTTGTCTATGTTGACGGTGGATGTTCACTCGAACAATTGCTTTGTTGAAATCAGGATTTGTAGATTGGATGATCGAGTAGTCGACATGATCCATGTAGTTAAGCGCATCAAAACCCTTGAAGATGAATTCAAATAAGGTCTTCAAGTTCTCTGGACTTGGAGATGTGATAAAGATGTTGCTATATCCATGCGCAACTGCTGCTGCCACTGCTACACCAAGTGCTGCGGATTTTCCACGTCCTCTACCAGCAGTCAATGTGACTGTGTTTCTCAATGTCTTTTCAGCGATAGCATCGACGAATGTGAGCAGGGCTTTAGCTTGATCCACGGTTTTTGCCAATGTGACGAGCGATCCGACAGGTTGTGTGTCTTGTAAGGCCTCCTTCATATTATCCAATTCCTTCTGGGATTCGCTCTTTGGCTCGTCCAAGTCTGGAGGAGGTAGAGCTTTGACATTTTTTCCTCCAGATATGGGCAGGACATTCAACTCATCGTCAATAACCAAACAAGATTCGCATTTTCCAAGTGACAGAATGAATCGTTCGTTGAATCTAGCAGTAACATCGTCGTGTGCCTCCGTTCGGTATCGAGAATGGATATCCATAGACAATGTGTACAATTGCTTCAAACTGTTCATACCTTTAAGCAAAAGAACCACAAGTCCTCCACCCTCGACTGTTTCGATGGTTCTGGCTAGAAGATTTGGTGTAATAGCTTCGAAATCCTGCAATATACACATGCCGAAAGTGTTTCCCAGGATTTTCTCTGTTTCTTTATAGTAAACATATCGAATGTTGTGTAGCGATACAAATAGCTCGAATGGATCTTCCGTATTTGCTTCTCTAATTCCACGTTTAATCTCCTTCTTGATTTTAGTTTCTCTCTTCTTCCGGTGACTATGAGCAGCAAGCATGTCAGTATAAAGCTTCATAAGACAGCGATATCGATACCGACCTCGTAAATCCCAAGAGCTTGTTTTTGTACGCCCACATAACGGACTTGTTCTGTTTCATATCCATACTGGACATGATATAGTGTAGATGTACAATGACATCTTTCGTTCTATCTCCAACAACCACAATGAAGCTTCGTTTCTTCTCCTGTATGCCATTGCGAATGAGAGCGGGGATGCGCTGATCTCTGCCAATGCCATTATCAGTACTTGATTTCTATATAGCTTAGATAATCGTTATGAACTTACACTGCTTTACGTTGGCCAACCATGATTCCCAAAGATGTTAAAAGATCAAAACTTCTTTGATGGCGACACAAGCAGCAGCAAATAGAGATATTGATGCGCCGTAACTTTTTTTTGGCGATTGCACTTATCTCGAACTTTTTTTCGGCAGGGCCTTGTTGCGCTAGCATGTTCAAAGACTAGTGTATATGCAAGGCTACTATCGGATAAGATGCTTTCACGAGGCTGAACATGATTGCTGCAAAATAATTTCATAGGGTCTGAAAATAGAATAGGTTGTATTAAAAGGCTTATGGGTATTGTGAATCGTCTTGAAGGACTTTTATCAAACGTGAATCTATCTTGCTTTATCGCCAATCATGTTTTTTGATACTCCAAATATGTACCGTTCAAATCCAGATTGTAGTTTCTCTAAAACCACTTTACTGTAAAGATTCAATAACAAGAGCAGAGGCTCCACCGCCACCGTTGCAAATACCAGCAACACCAATCTTGGCCTTCTGTTCTCTCAACACATTGACCAACGTAGTGACAATTCTAGCACCGGAACAACCAAGGGGATGTCCAATAGCGACTGCACCTCCATGGATGTTTACCTTGGATTCATCCAATCCGAGGATCTTCATGTTTGCCAAGGCGACAACCGAGAAAGCCTCGTTGATCTCATAGTAATCAACAGCTGAAGCATCAATCTTGGCATGCTTCAAAGCTTTGGGAATGGCCAATGATGGTGCAGTGGTGAACTTGCTAGGTGCTTTCTCAGCATCACCCCAACCAAGAATCTTTGCCAAAGGCTTAAGACCGAGCTCCTTCAACTTAGCTTCTGAGACGAGAACAAGAGCTGAAGCGCCATCGTTAAGTGGTGCAGCGTTTGGTGCAGTAACTGTTCCTCCATTTGGTAAGAAAGCTGGTCTCATGGCCTTAAGCTTCTCGATATTCAAGTTTTTGACCTCATCATCTCTCTCGATCTTGATCGCTGGCTTTCCACGACCACCGCTAACCTCAACTGCAACAATCTCAGTCTTGAAGAGACCAGCTTCAGTTGCCTTTTGTGCCTTTTGGTATGACTTTATGGCATACTCATCCTGCTGCTCTCTGCTGATGTCATGATCAACGTGACATTCTTCGGCAGCCATTCCCATATGCTCTTTTTTGTTGTAGGCATCTGTGAGACCATCCTTGAGAACACCATCTACCAAAGTTTGGTCACCATACTTGGCACCATTTCGGAGAGTTGGAAGGTAGTGAGGAACATTAGACATGGACTCTGTTCCACCGGCTACGACAATATCGGCGTTGCCAGTGATGATTGTTTGAGCGGCAAGAATAATTGCCTTGGTGCCAGAAGCACAAACTTTGTTCACAGTAGTACAGATTACGCCTTCAGTGAGACCTCCAGCAATAGCACATTGCCGAGCAGGGTTTTGTCCCAAACTTTTCAAATTAGTTGTCACTTTTTACAGAAGAGTTACGAACTTACTTTGCTGATAAAACGTTGCCAAAGAAAATTTCCTCAACATCTTCTGGCTTGATTTCCGGTACACGCTCAACGGCAGCTAGATCTATCATTAGCAACAAAGTCATTCGATTCACGAAGATATGTTAACTGACCCTTGATGGCAATACCACCGAGTTCAGTTGCAGTTTTACTAGAGAGAGAACCCAAGAATGAACCAAGGGGTGTTCTCACAGCGGAGCTAGAAACATCGAATGATCAGTATTTCTAATTTATAAGATCATCAGGGGTGGAGAAGATGAAATGTATCCAGAACAGCGTTTTAGTAGCACTGATCCTAAGCACCGTGAATGAATGACAACTTACACAATATAAACAGGAGGAACTGAAGACATTTTTATGGGTGAAACAGAAAGAATTCGAGGTTTGCAAATATTATTTTGGAATAGGGAGTCGACCTCAACAAAGATGTGCCATTATTTACTGTAAGGGCGGTGAGCTGGCAGAACAGCAGTTAGCCCCGCTAGTTGCCCCAAAATCTCCTGCCACTTTTGAAGACACGCTTTATATGAATTTAGAACAATGTGAAGGCAAATCTGTGGACAGTAGACATCAGAGAAGAAGATATAAAAGCGGCCAGAATATTAATCTAAACTTGAGGACTCCGAGGTCGGTAAGATCTAATCTAATCAATCTCTTCTTCTCTTCTCTTCTTGATTCTCCACTATACCTATCTTGAATGAGTCCATTTGGTGATTCTATTGGATGGGATTTACCTAATGCGACGAGGCTGTAGCACGTGATCTCAAAAAAGTCCAGCGCGAAACCTCAAGTTTTCGACGCGAAGGCCGGTGAGGTTGGAGCTTTGTTTTCTTGAACATCTTGACTTTTATAAAGATCTGCTACCTTTAATAAACTCATGATGGATGATCTTTATGATGAGTAAGCTATTTCAAAAATCCTACTCAATTGCCCAGTTTCCACTCAACTAATCTTCTTGCAGGTTTGGAAACTTCATTGGTGAGGCCGAGGAGTCGGAGGAGGAGTCTCAGCATGGTAATGATGCTAGCGCATATGTCTATGATGACTACCCAGAAGAAGCGCCAGAAGAACCTACAGGGCAGGAGTTGATGGATCTTGATGGTTGGTTATAGCTATTCTGCGGCTGTTTGGAAGCTGTCTACTAACTACTCGATGCTTAGACGAAGGACCTTCGAATGCCGTGGTATTGCATGAAGACAAGCAGTATTATCCTACAGCGCAACAAGTATATGGAGAAGATGTGGAAACTATGGTGCAGGAAGAAGATGCGCAACCTCTCACTCAACCCATTATAGCTCCCGTCGAACAGAAGAAATTTAACATACAAGAGGCTGATCTTCCACCGGTACATTTCGATCGAAGTTTCATGTCCGACCTCATGAACTACCCCGAACAAATCAGAAATATTGCTTTTGCTGGGCATCTACATCATGGAAAAACCGCTTTTATGGACATGCTGGTTCTCGAAACTCACGATATCACCGAGCGATTAGAAAAGAAAACCGGGAGAAAGAAGGATGAGCAATTGCGATATACGGATATTCATGTTGTTGAACGGGAAAGGGGGCTATCCATAAAATCTGCACCCATGAGTCTGGTGCTTCAAAGTACTAAGGGAAAGTCACATCTTTTGAATATCCTTGATACTCCGGGCCATGTAAATTTTGTGGATGAGGTCGCATCTTCATTACGACTGGTTGATGGGGTGGTTTTGGTCGTCGATGTTGTTGAAGGAGTTCAAGTCAATACAGAACGAATCATTAAGCATGCTGTCTTGGAAGGTCTGCCCTTGACGCTCGTTGTCAATAAAATGGATCGTCTAATTCTAGAGCTTAAGCTACCACCTACGGATGCCTATTTCAAACTGAAGCATGTCATAGAAGAAGTCAATACTGTTATCGAGGCTACTTTACCAGGTCAAGGAGAAAGTCGAAGACTCAGTCCAGAGAAAGGTAATGTTCTGTTTGCATGTACCAGCATGGGATGGTGTTTCACATTACAATCATTTGCAAAGATGTATGCAGATAGCTACGCCCCAAGCAAAAAGCGAGGACCCGGCTTGAATAACGAGGAGAGTGGAATCAATGCGCATGAATTTGCCAGGAGGCTGTGGGGTGACATCTTCTACAACCCCTCAAGGAGGTCGTTTACTCGAAAGGGTGTCGAAGAAAGGTCAAAACGCTCTTTCGTCAATTTCATCCTGGAACCAATCTATAAGTTATACTCTCACACAATTAGTGAGAGCCCGGATGATTTAAAGGATACCCTGGAAACACTCGGGATTTTCCTCAAGCCATCACAGTACAAAACGGATGCCAACGTTCTCCTTAAGCTTGTCTGTGAACAATTCTTCGGCCCATCAACTGGGTTCGTCGATATGGTTGTACAGCACATACCCTCCCCGGTGGACGCTGCAGAGAAGAAACTGGAACGTCATTATACTGGTCCATTGGATACGACGGTTGGGGCGGCTATGAAAAGTTGTGATCAAGATGGCCCATTGGTCATTCAAATCACCAAACTTTTTAATACAAGCGATGCTGCGGGATTTTATTCGTTCGGAAGAGTGTTGAGTGGCATTGCACGAGCAGGCACCCAAGTGAGAGTCCTTGGTGAAGGATATTCAATTGATGATGAGGAAGACATGAGTATCGCCACTATATCGGATGTGTGGATTGCTGAAACACGATACAACATCCCTACAGATGGAGTTCCTGCCGGTAATTGGGTTTTGCTTGGGGGTGTGGATAATTCGATTGTTAAATCCGCAACCATCGTACCCCTTGTTTTACCGAATGAAGAGGAGGCGTATATTTTCAAGCCGATCACACATTTCACAGAGTCCGTTTTCAAGGTTGCAGTGGAGCCGATCAACCCTTCTGAGCTTCCTAAGATGTTGGATGGCCTGAGAAAGGTCAACAAAAGCTACCCTCTTATCACTACGAAAGTCGAAGAATCTGGCGAACATGTCATTCTAGGTACGGGAGAACTCTACATGGACTGTGTCCTGCATGACCTCAGGCGATTATACGCAGAAATGGAGATCAAAGTTTCTGATCCTGTCACACGCTTTTGTGAGACAGTTGTTGAGACATCAGCTATCAAATGTTATGCCCAGACGCCAAATAAGAAGAACAAGATCACAATGGTGGCAGAACCCCTTGACCAGGGTATTGCTGAAGATATTGAAAGTGGAAAAGTTAGCATCAAGAGTCCTGCTCGAGTGATTGGCAAGTATTTTGAGGAGAACTATGGCTGGGATTTATTGGCTTCTAGAAGTATTTGGGCATTTGGTCCCGATGACTTGGGACCAAACATTTTACAAGACGATACCATTCCATCCGAGGCAAGTGCATTCCAGAAATCATTTATTCGCTTACCCCTGGTTATACCCCTTGTTCGTCGTTGGCTAGTCTAGAGCTACTACTACAAGTGCCTGCATAGGCTAATAGCCATCGTATTGTACACAAGGGAATTATTCGGTCCTTTTATGCTGACTGATATTCCACAGGTGGACAAAAAATTATTACTTAGTGTACGCGATACTATTCGACAAGGATTTAGTTGGGCTGCTCGTGAAGGGCCACTCTGTGAAGAACGTAAGTTTTTCACATATTTCTCATTTACCCTTTTTCCCCAGACGCTCTCCTTTTCCTTATTCATCTTTATATTACTGAAGTAATATGGGAAATTCCGTCCACCGTCGTCACACAGACCTACGGTTACCACCCTACCCTTGAACTATATGTTATTGGTCAAGCTATCCGAGTTAGTGCTGATGCCCCTTGTAGCCATCCGCAATAGCAAATTCAAGATAACAGACGTGATATTGGCTCCTGAAGCAATCTTCCGTGGTGGTGGTCAGATTATCCCCACCTCCCGACGCGCCTGTTATTCTTCCTTCCTAATGGCGTCTCCAAGATTAATGGAACCAGTCTACTCTTGTTCCATGACTGGACCTGCAGATTCCGTCACCTCACTTTATACTGTACTTGCCCGTCGGCGCGGTCACGTCTTATCTGATGGTCCCATTGCTGGTACACCTCTTTATCGCGTCAGTGGTCTCATACCCGTCATCGATTCCTTTGGTTTCGAAACCGATCTTCGCATTCATACGCAAGGACAAGCAACCGTTTCCTTGGTCTTTGATCGCTGGAGTATTGTCCCTGGTGATCCACTAGACAAGGATGTTATTCTCAGACCACTCGAACCAGCGAGTGCACAAGCCACAGCTCGAGATTTCGTGTTAAAGACACGAAGAAGAAAGGGTTTAAGTGAGGATGTAAGTGTGGCTAAATTCCTCGAACCGGAACTCTTTGCCAGTTTGAAGGAGACGGGTATCTTGGATGGGTAGGGTTAACGATATGACGGGTAAATCTACCCAACGCGCGTCCTGAGAGCGGTGGGAACTTGGCAAGAGATCTCATTTCTGAGGTTGAATTATCTCGTATCACATTACATAAAGTGTGCAGTGTGATATACTTCCAAATCGAAAGAGGGGCGTGATAAATGATGAGTGATATAGGCGTTTTGGGTTGGTTCATGCATGGCGAATCGAAAGTAAACTAAATGCAAAATAATGGATATCTGTACATGTATAAAATTTTCCATTCTGCATGTGCAACTCAATACCCAATATAGATAAATGTTAAAATGCAGTACATAAATACAGTGAGGAAAGATATTACCCAATTGATGATGAATGTCGATCTCCACCTCTCCCAGGAATACTCCTGTAAGAAACTGGAGATGGTGGAACTGTCACTGCATCTCACATACCTATACGTCCCGCAGCAGCACTAGCATCTCAACCATATACGCACATGTACAGGTAATCGGCAGTCTAGTGCGTAATCCAAAGGGAGGGAATTGTGTAGAGTTACTGCTTTTGCTTGGGGCATGTGTATATATGTATATGCACTTGATATCTATCTACATCTGCATCTGCATCTGCATCTGCATCTGCCTGCATCTAGATGTATATCACAACTATGCTTGGTTGATGTGTTATGTATGTATGTATGTATGTATGTATGTATGTATGCACTTTTGTAGAATGGGAATAGGAGTTTATTGGTTGACGTATCTATCATTTAACATGTATTGAGCGAATTTCAACGGGAAATGAGGGTTTATCTTAGTTTTAGTTTTTGGGGTATCTGCATTTTATTTCGTTTGGTGTTGTATATGGGGTTTGGAAGTCGCGTTGTTGGAGTCAGGTGGTAGGGATTGACGGCAGATGGATGTGGTGATTAGATCATGATCATCCAATCCAATTCATGGTTGTAGATGGAAATTGGAAGTTGGAAGTTGGATGGAATGGAATGGATGGCTGGATACATACATACATTCGTACATTCATACATACATACAGATAGATGGAGATGGAGAAACTATTTCCCTTTATATATATGGTTATGGTTGGTATTGGGTGGTTTGTTGGGTTTATATGGGTTTTTACTGGGTGTTTAGGTGTTTTGACTATGGATCCTGGATCTTGGATGGGATGGTTGAAAGGAAGGTTGGTGGCAATATCTGGGTGTTTGTTTTGGGTATGGTTTGGTATGGTTTTATATGGTTTGCATGTTCTATATGGTTTTATGTATCTGTATCTGTATATACCTAGATATAGAGGCATAAATATATACTCAAGTAGATATATATACCTTCAGCAGGTGCTGTACTGCTATATAATCATCATATATACATACATTAGTGGTGGATGCACCAAATACATCCATCCATCCATCCATCCATCCATCCATCCATCCATTCATCCATCCATCCCCAACAACCCCCAGGCCAAAACAAACCCCTACATCGCAAAACGCCGTTTTCCCCAGCCCAGCACCCCCTCCCATTCGACAGACCTGGTGGACCTACATCTGCATAACAGACAATGAAATCTCAATTCCCCTTTCATCTATAGTCTGTCTATCCATTCATTTGCAGCATTAACCAGCTGCAGTTAGCAAGCAAGCAAGTATAGTAGGTACGTAGTTCTCGTCCCATCCATCCCTCCATCATCCATCATCATCCATCATCATCCATCATCCACTACCCACACAGGTAACATGTAAGAAAGGACAAAAGAGGATCTGCACCCAAGATCCTCCTCCCTCCAGCACTGTACATACAGTACGTACAGAACAAAACAGCCCATACAGTACCAGCTCCAGAAACTCCCTAGCGTCCCATCTTCCACCCACCCAACCTGTGCTTACATACCTACCCAAACAGCCCGCCCAGACTCTCAGGACCTCGGTCCAAGTTTGTTTGCACTTTGGTTTTGATATATTTTCTTCGATTGTGTGTTGTTCCTCTATTAGATAAACTATCGTGATTTCTAGAATTGCTTTGTCATATCATCATCATCATCATCATCATCATCATCATCATCAGATTAAAACTTACTCTCACACTCACACTCATACCCACAAAATGTTAGGTAGTATGACTCGCATACGTAGGTAGGTATATAAGTTATTGTCTCTCAACTATCTCTCTATCTAACCACCAACCAACCACCCCCCATTCGATCCAAACTACACGGCTCGGCCACACCGACATCTCAACTAACGTACAGAGTGAGTAGTGAGTAGTGAGTGAGTGAGCGCGCCATAACCCAAGCCACTGCATGCACAAGAAAAGCAAGCGAGACAAACCGACATCAAGAAAGAAAGAAAGAAAGGACAACGATGAATGGTGCGGATATAAAGGTACCATATCATAATATGGGCGAGTGAGATGATCAACTATACATGAAACCAGGGTGAAGGGGGGTACGAAATGGGAAAGCAAGCTGGTTGGTTGGTTGGTTGGTAGATAGCTTGATGAATTTCATCTGCTGAGCGAACGAACCAACGACAAAATCGACATGCACACACTGTTAAAGAAGGCTGCGGTGCCGAGATATTGGGCCGAGGGGTAGGCGGTGCTGTGACCAGAACGGTAAGTGGTACGACGTGCACAACTCAATGTACTTGTAGATACGAAGGATAGACCAAACGAGATATAGTGTTGCGATGACGAGCTACGAAGACGAATGAAGGTGCGTCGCGACAGGTAATTGGACCATGATAAGACAAAATCAAATCAAATAAACATAAGCAAAAAATGATCGATGAAGAGAGGAGAAGTTCAACGTAGCAAGTTGGGGGTGGCGGCAAGCGAAACATGGAACCGCGTGAGATGAAAAAGGGTTGATTCGTGGGAGGAAGCTAGAAGAAAGAGGAAGAACGTTGAAAATTTAATTTTTTTTTTTTTTTTTTTTTCCTTTTTTCTACCGGGACAGTAGAGAGAGGGTCAACGGATGGAAGAACCGCACGGCAAGGAAACAAACATACTTCTTACAAACCAGCACAGAAATCTGCCGACAGCACGTTCCTCTCGACAAAGTTTGGGCACGCGTGAAAAACTCGTGCGTGGACGAGGATCATGACAGGGCCCAAGAAGGTATAAAAGGTGCTGAGACGGAGTAGAGATTAAGCGCATGGAAGAAAAGACAAAGGTTCTAGATGTCCAGAATGGGGAGTGTCCAGGTCCCTGAAAGCTCCTTTCATCAAATTGACTTTTTGCGTTTATGCTTATCTGGTGGGGAGATCTAGGGACAAGCGAAGATGGATGGAAACGTTTGATCCTTACCCCTGAGATAGACCCGACGGTCAATGGCTCAAATGGCCAAGATGGGTAGATGTCATGCATTTGGGGAAAGTCACTGTTGCATGAATTCGAGAACTGATCATGAAGGGAAAGAGGAGACGGAAGTCTACGCGTAAGTCTTATGTGGCTTTTCGTCATTACCACGACGACCGAGGCAGGTCATTAATTTGTGAAATTACAAGTATGGCAGGATGGTTGATTAAAGTTGTAACATGCCAGGAGGTCTCTAGTGGGTCGGGTGGTCTCGAGTGTTTGTGAGTGAAGAGTTGGAAACGTTTGTGGTGGCATATACATGGGGCCTTGTCAGAATATCAACGTCTGGTAGGCCCAAAACCTTTGCTTTGTGGATATGGCACTTTGGTTGGGGCTTCAAAGTAGGGATGTGAAAGTTTAATTGGATATGAAAATACGATTTACGACGCTCGCTTATGATGAAAGTGGATGAAATATCAGGGGTTAATGACCTGAGTCTACAGTACATATGACACTTGTAGAGATCGACGATGGGATGTTCTTTAGAACTACGCGGACCTCATCAATCTGCCACTAGCACTTGAATTTTGGGGAATCATATTAGATACAGTGACACAAATCCAGCAAAGTGTTACAGAAAGATCCGCTAGAGGTTTCGCTTTCATAACCGTAGTACCACTGGTGGCTGGCCTGATCATAGTTGCACGCACATGCATGTGAGGAAATCGAGATAATAGTTCTTGGTGTGGATGGTATGTGATTGTTCATGATCATAATGTATATTCCTAGGCCAGTTCCTGTGATTGAGCCTGTACGACTTAAAAGAGACTAGGGTATCGCGGAAATGATTTCGTACAAGATAGAGCCATCATCTCGCCCGTGGCAGCAACTCGCGAATAGAGTAATTTCCTAAACAGGCGAAAGCAATTTTATGTAAATATTATGTATATGTGATGGTGACATCATCAACCGTCGAGACAGGTTTTCATCATCTTCTTTAGTAATGACATGAGACTATCATTCTCGAGTGCAGCTGCAACCCGCTCCTTGTCAGCTAGTTGTTTGTTGACTTCTGCAGCCTGACTGTGTGTATCTTTCTTGATCTTGACCTCAACTCGGTAACTTGGCGGGAGAGCTTGTTCCAAACGTACTCGCACGCCAAGCCCAATGACCGTTGCTAGGGAACAATGCGAAACCGTTGGCGTTAATTCGACCAGGACGCGCGAGAGAGCTGCCGGATTGGTGAGATCAGATGGCGAAATAAGGTGCACATCCTCGAGCTTAACTACACCGAGGGACTCTAGTGAAAGAGGGTGCTCAGGATCCGAGATTGGTGCGATCAAATCTTTGGAGGTTAGCTATGCAAACTTTGAAAAGCAATCGACGTGTGCGGATTCGAAGTTCCAGATGGCACTGTGTAGAACAACAACGGGAGGGGAAAGATTTAGGCATATTTGAAATATTTGATTGTATCTATGATATATATGCTATGATTGCTAGGATGAATCGAGAATCTGAAGGTAACCAGCAAAGAGATGAATAGAGAAAAAACTCGAGATTCTTACCGTATATTTCCTGCTCATCTATTGGTTCCAAACCAGAATCATCAGAGTCTTCATCCGAAAAATCCGACATATAAAAGGGATCCATTGCATAGCTGGGTTTCGCCATCATTATGCTCTGTATTCCTCCATCTTTCTTGGTCGAATAATCTCGAACCTTGCGCTTCTCTCTTCGACGTGATATTTCTGATACATTTAAGATGGTAGGGTTCGCGTTCTGGATTTCGTCCGCCATAATGAGTTGATTTGGGGGCCACTTGAGGCTCTGCTTTCAGGAAGTTTTGAATTTTCTGGTGTCAGTTAGATAGGTTGTCGAGTTCTACTATTGGATTCGAGGTAGACAAGTTCAATCAGATCTTCTTCTCCAAGCCAGTGCGCTTTAGAATTAATGGCAGATGGGAAATATCAACATTCAGCGGTGGTGCTGAAATTGTATGTACTGTATGCGTCATGGAGTTATCATCACAATTCCTTTATCGATAAAGGCGCGACGTGGGATAAGTTGTGATGCCTGAGGCATCTACGTAATGTATGACTAATCATTGGCATCCAAGTTCAAGCTCCGGTGCCGAGAATGCAAGATGGAAGCAGGCAGATTGTGTATTATCATACCTTTGACTAATAATAAACCTCTACAATATTCCCGTGATTCAAATGTTTGTTGGGAAATTTCTTGCCCATTTTGCCATTGTATTGACTGCCATTTCAAAGTTTCCACGGAGTAGTTCTTATGGTCAAAAATCCGAATGTTCTTTGAGACTCTCATAGTAACAGGGATTCACTTCACCTGAGATATCTGCGGCACACAAGTCCATGAAGTGGAAGGAACTTGGAAGCCCAAGTATAAAGCAAAAACCTCCTCTCATGGGAAAAAGATTTAGTACTCTTGTACAGAAGAATAGGATCAACAAGCACGAGCCATCTGCATCTCGTGGCGATCTTGCGCTTTCAGGGTTGAAAGTTCCGCGCTATTCGTATCCGTCCCGGAAGATCTTTAAACCTGGTTTCCTTCCCAACTCAAATTACGAGAGAATTGAACTCGCTGGCACGTTGGACCGTCCGTGTAGGCTCAGATCGGACAGGCTATCATCCGATAGTTGAGGTGGCCTTGAGGAATAGTATCGTTTGGGAACTCTTGACTCCCGTTCCTTGACTCTACAAGAGATCAGCTTTTGATTTGTGTTCCAGATAAAGCACCGCCGCCTGCATTTTTTCACGCCAATGACTTCTACGCCCTGGTTGGCCAACCCTTGACCAAAATCAGCTAGCTTCCTGTGAAAATGATCTCTACCCTTTTGGGATCTTTTTCTATCTAGCCCTCGAAGGATCGCTGGCTTGACGAACCGGCAAGGGAGATGTGTGGGGGAGATTATCGAACCATTTGCAGGATATGTACTACTGTAGGAAATGCTTCAGCATCAACGTCCAAACCCCAAGATTCACCTCTCTGCTTCCAGCCAGCAGATCGGCCCAGACCAAGGCCACCATGCCATTCCCTACATGTGAACAATCTTTAACGGACATAAATATAAATCATAATTCGCCGAACCGTATCGTCGGGAGCACCTCTGCTGATCGAGTGGGCTGCGGTTTCGTGGCACAAAATCACCAGGCCAAAACATGCAATGTTTGACTCGTCTTGAAATTCCAGTCTTCCTTCGAGACCTTACCCACATCTGCATCTGCATTGTTTGCTAAACTGGCTCACAGCTGCGTCAGCGTCCCATGCTGCTTGCTTCAGAAAGCTGACACCCAGCAAGCTTTTCTGAGGCTGATTACAGGTTAGTACGCGACGGAATGGTCTTTGCGGGGCAGTAGTGCTGTCTAACGATCTCTAAATCAACTCATCATCTCAGCAAAGGATTATTTATGGGGCGGGTCGTCGAGGAAGTATTGAAAATATGCAACATTTTAATAATAAAAACGCAAGATGCACTGGACTCTCGAGACTCGATACTGTATTGGATGGGTTCTTCCTTTGGGTATGTCCAGGTAGGTAGGTCTTTTCGGTACCTCGGTTTGAGAGTGCTTTCTTCTCACCGCCAGCGTCTTGGAATACCTAGGTAGGTAAGTAATCCCAGATGGATGTCGGCAAACCCAACGAACCCATCGATCGTTTGTTTGTCTGTCTGTTTGTTTGTAGTACAGTAGTAGTTAGTTCCCAAACACCTCATTATAATAAGTCCGCGGTACTTTAATCTTATCGCAACACAACACAGTGCACACACAGATGAATGAATACTGTACTCGGCAACATATGCCAACATCCCTACAGCAAGCAAGCAAGTCTGTCACAGATCAATTAAAATTAAATTCTAAATGACTCGGGGCTTTTCGGCGTTAAATGGAAGAGAAGAGATCGTTATCCATCAACTCGAAATGAGTTCTTTTTTTTTTTTCTTGCTTTTTTTTTCTTGTTTTTTTCTTCAGGGGAAAATAAGGAAATGCTGCTATTGTATCCGCTTGTCAATCAATGAGTCCGTGATGAAAGACGGTTAAGACTTTTCCTTATTTGTTTCGTTTTGTTTCCTTTCCTTGTTAGTGTACCCAGGCAGTCAGTCAGTCAGTCACGTAACGTAACGCAACGCAACGCAACGTAAGGGAACGGAACCAAGAAGATAAACGGTGCGTGCAAATAAGTCTGAATGGATTTGCCGCGGGTGCCTGTCTCCTTTTATAGGGCCTTTGTAGTGAGTGGGTGAGCGAGTGAGTTTCTGGAAATTGATCTCCTAGCTTTACCCTTACTTTACTTGTATGGGGCTTGCATGGATGGACAGTTGGTATGAAGGTGATGCTGCTCTCTCTCTCTCTCTCTTTCTCTCTCTGCCTTTATAGTAGTGTAGTTGAATGAGTAGGCAAATAAGTAGTATCGTATAATACGAATGGAATGAAGGTTAAGCATTAATTTACTAATTTAAATATATATATATATATAATATATATATATATATATATATACATACACATACATACACACACACACACACACACACACACACACACACACATAGGTACCTACCTACAAAAGGGAAAACAGGCTATCGGTAGCAAGTAGAAGGGAGGTAGGGACCGGTATCCAGCTACTCATACTACAGGAGTACCGTACACGCATATGCCGTAGCACGAACCTGAAAGAATCCAGGGCGGAGTGCTTCCCCATGATATTGGGTTGGCTTGTTTTGTTTGCTGTGGTGAGGGGGTGGGTTGGTGTACAGGAAATTTGTTGGAGGAGGGACTGTGCTGTATTTATGGGTGGTATGTGTGGTATGTGTGGTATGTGTTTTATATATTGTATATATTATCTACATTATCTATATTATTTATATTATCTATATTATTTATATTATCTATATTATTTATATTATCTCTATTATTTATATTATCTATATTATTTATATTATCTATATTATTTATATTATCTATATTATTTATATTATCTATATTATTTATATTATTTATATTATTTATATTATTTATATATTTATTATATTATTTATATTATTTATATTATTTATATTATTTATATTATTTATTATTATTTATATTTATTTATATATTATTTTATTTATATTTATTTATTTATTTATTTTATTATCTATATTATCTATATTATATCTATATTATCTATATCATCTATATTAATCTATATTATCTATATATTAGATCCCAATAAATAAAATCAACAGATGCCAGCCCCACACATCTGTTACAACGGATTAGTAACAGGCTGTAGAATCACCAACTTATAGGCTATAATAGTATTATAGGCCTTAGTGATTCAGTTGCAATATACTGGGGGATATTAGGCATCTAAAAAAAAGCTTTAGGCATATATATATAATATTAGTTATAGAATACCCTAAAAACCTAAAATACAATTTTTAGAATAATAAATCCTAAAAAAAACAAAACATAATAAATAAAAAGGCTTTATTAGAATTAATAATGTTTTAAGAAATTAATTTTAAAATAAAAAAATAAGTTAGAATATTAAGAATTATAGGATTAATGTTTTATAATAGATAGTTTAAGAAACAATAGCGTTTTTAAAAACAATTGATTATTCTAATTGTTTAAATAAAACAAAAATCTATATAAGGGAATAGGTTTTATTATAATATAAAAACTTTATATTTAAAAACAATTATTAATTTTATTATTATAATTACAAAAATTGTAATTAATTACAACTTTATTAAATTCCTATTTAAAGTTTAATTTAAACTATCTCAAAAAAACTTTAGATATTTTTATATAACCCTAAAAACAGTTTCTATAACATTTTAAACATTCGTTCTATTTTAAATACCAATTCAATATTAATCGCTAATATAGCAATTAATAGTTTTTCTAAAAAAACCAATAGATTTTAGTAAACAATTTCGATAATATCGAAATAATTAATGCTTCCAAAAAGATTACTATTAACAAAACATTCAAAATTACTTATTTAAACAAATATCAAAAAAGTTGATAGAAATTTGATATTTTTTTATTACAATTTGAAATCTATTTTAGATTTAATCAAAATAAGTTTATTAAAAAGGAATTTAAGAATATTTGGGCTATATTATATTTTAAAAGCGAAACCGGCAAATAGATTTAATTATATTTATACAATTATTTTGAATATAACAATAAAAAATGTATATAATTTACAAAAACTATCTTCAATAATTTTAAAAGATTCAAAATAAAAATCTATAGAATCTTTGGAAATTCCAATAAGTTAAAAATAATGAAAAAGAAAATCTTCAATTTCAAATAAATAGAATTAGTATTAAAGTATACTATAAAGTTCTGAAAATATGTAGGAATAATTAAATAGAATAAAATTGTTATTATAAATTATTATTATAAAGGATTTAAATCAGAAATATATTTGGAATTTAATAAAAAAAGGGAAGAATAATAATTTAAATAAACTAATCAAAAACTTTATCAATACCGATAATTACTTATATAAATACAAATAAACCCAATGATTATATAAGCTTTAAACAAATTATAAGCAAAAGCATTACTATAAAAATGAAGACAGATTATATTATAGTATATAAAGTTATAGGGACCCTATAGAATTAAATACTATACACTACAAAAAAAAAATAATAATTCAGAAAAAAAACGAAGATAGAAAAACAATTTATACTTTAAATATAGAAAAGTAGAATATTAAATAATGAATTATCGAAGTAAAAAAGCAAAAGGAAAAAAAAGCAACTTCAAATCTAAATTTGGTAAAAGCCAATTTAACGTTACTTTTATATTCCAAAAACATCCAATTAAAACCAAAAAAAACTGAAATCTTTATCAATAAAGAATTCCAGAAATTATTAAACAAATTACTATAAAATTAAAAAGGTATAAATGCAATAAATTTATAGGAATAGAAATATTACTAAACCTTATTACTATTAATAATAAAAAAAAGTATTAAAAAAAAAATATTAATAGATTATACAATAATAAACTAGATTGTTTGCTATAATAAATTCTGCAAAATCTATTAATTAAATAAAAAAGTAATCAAATAATTCCCTAAAAAAAGAAAGATAAAGAATCAACAATTCAATAAAACAAATAAAAAATAAGTTATTTAATAATTAAATGCTACAAAACAAACAAAATAAATATATTGCGAAATTAAAATAAATAAATAAATATAGTAAATTATAATAGATTTAAAAGCTATAAAAAACTTTATTATATTAAAAGTTATAAAGTATTTAGAAATTCTATTTCAAAAGAAACAAAAACCCTATTAATTGTAATTAGTTAACGAATAATTAATAAAATCTAATAGAAATATTTTATAGAAAGATATAATTAATATAAATAAATATAATCCAATATTTAAAGATTATATAACTTAACATTGTATTATTAGGTTAATAATAAATTATTTTAAAAAATGCTATAGTTAAAGGCATACAATCCTAAAATAAATTGGTCACAAAAAAAATAGTAACATTTAATTAATGTAAAAACGGTTATAAGGATATGTTTAAAGCATTTACGAAATGGAATATATATTAAAAGAAGTTGAATGCGAATAATTCCGGCAATATAGAATATTCTGTTTAGGATTCTTTATTAAAAGTAAAGGCTAGTATACTTTTTCTATAAATGTAAAAGCTAATAATATAATAGAAAATTGCAATTAAAGTAAAAGAGTTTATAATACCAAAATAATAATAAAAAATATAAATATATATTTAAAGAATTAGGGATTTATAAAGCTTTGCTAAAATATAAGCTATAGAATTATAAAATAATATTGGAGGAAAGCAAAATGTTTATATATACTCTAATTTATTCAATATTAATTGATAAATTAAAGATATTTAGAGAATATATTAATAACAATTTGGCTAAAGAATAAATTAGGGAATCCATATTTTTAAATAGTAAGTTCAATTATATAGGTATTCAAAAAAGAATGGTATTAAAAGATTAATTATAGATTATAAAAAAGCTTAATATATTTATTAAAAAGGATTAATATTCATTTCTATTAGTTATAGAATTAAAAGATTGATTAAACAGAGCTATTATATTTATTAAGATGGATCTGTATAATAAATATTATTTAATTAAAATGAAGAAAGGCGAAGAATAGAAAATCGCTTTCAAAACAAAATATAGGCTATACAAATATCAAATTATACCATTTGGACTAATTAATGTATTAGTTACTTTTATAAGATTTATAAACAAATATATTATTATTATATTTAGATATTTATTGTATATACTATTTAAACAATATTCTAATATATTTAAATAACAAAAGCCAATATATTAAAAATATTAGCAATATTTTTGAAAGCTTAGTTAAAACAGATTTGCTATATAAACCAAACAAATGCGAATTCTATATTAAAGGAACAGAATTCTTAGAGTTTATTATATTTAAATTAAAGATTTAAAATGAATAAGGATAAGGTTAAAGTAATATTTAAATAAAAGCAATTAATTATAATTAAAGAAGTACAATCCTTTTTAGAATTTATTAATTTCTATAAAAAGATTTATTAAAGATTATTTAGGGATTATTACATTTTTAATTATATTAATTAAAAAGGATCAAAAAAAGCTTTGAATAAACCGCTAAAACGTAGAAGTTATTTGAGATATTTAAACAAAAACAATGGTTAAAAAAAGCTAATACTATTAACATTTAATTCAGAAAAGCAAATCATAATAAAAACCAACTCCTTTGATTTTGCTATAAAAGCAATTCTGAATTAGCTAGACCAAAATAAGAAATACCAATCAATTACATTCTATTTACAAAAGTTATCACTAGCTAAATTAAATTATAAAATATACAATAAAGAATTATTAGCAATAATAAATGTATTTAGAGAATAACAAGTTTATTTAAAAGGATCAAAATATACAATATAAATATATACAGATTATAAAAACTTAGTTTATTTTATTATAACAAAGCAATTAAATAAACGATAAATTAAATAATCAGAAACTATAGCCAATTATAATTTTAAGATTTCATATATTAAAGAATCAAAAAACGTTAAGACCAACGCTTTTAATCGAAAACCAGAATATCAAAAGAATAAATTGTACAAATCATATACTATATTTAAAAAAGAAAGCAAATCATTAGTTTATAATATACTATAGCTTTATAGTTATATATATATTAAAAAAACAACCATCTTAAAATCCAAATCCAATTATATTATAATAAAAATATTATAGCTATTATATATATACAGAATAATAAAACCAGGAATTTATAATAAAAAACGAAACTATATACTTTTTATAGAAAAGTATATATTCCGAATTAAATAATTAAAAAATTTGTAATAGAACAATATAGATTACTAATATATAAATATCAAAAAATTGCAAAAACATTTATAAAAATATAGAAAATCAATTATTTCCTATAAATAAAAACGATAATTAAAGAAATTGTTAAAAATTGCAATATTTATATATAAAACAAATTATTACGATATATTTTATATAATCAGCTTTAAACCCTAAATATACCTTTTCAACTATAAAAATCAATTATATAGAACTTTATAATTAAACTATTATTTTTAAAAAATTCTATTATAGAAATTGAATTACAATGTAATATTTAATGTAATAAATAAACTAACGAAATTTGCTTATATAATATTATTTAAAGAAATATAGAATATTAAATAATTAATATATATATTCCTAAAAAATATAATAAATATATATAAAATATCAAACAAAATAATCTTGGATTGAAATAAGCTTTTTATTTCGAAATTTTGGATTATTTTATTAATATTTATAAATATTAAAAAAAAACTATTAATATCTTTTTATTTATAAACTAATAATTAAATAAAAAGGATTAATTAGATAATGAAAATATATTTTAAATATTATATAAATTATCAACAAAATAATTAAATAAAACTATTATTTATAATATAATTCATATATAATATATCGAAAACAAAAAACCACAAAAATCACTCCAATACAAATTAACTTTGGTTTTAATCTATAAATATATAAAATCCTAATATTATAAAAAGTTAATATCGAATTAGCAATAATATAAATTGAACAATTGAAAGATCTTTAAAAACAATTGGCTTTTAATTTAAAATTTATATCTTCCAAAATAACAATATATTATAATACAAAAATATAATATAAAACTTATGTTTAAAAAAAGGAATAAAGTTTATTTATTACAAACGAAACATCGAAATCAAAAGATTAAGTAATAAATTTAATTATAGAAAATTAAAACCATTTAAAATTAATAAAGTAATAGAAACAATTAATTATTAATTAAAATTATTAAATATAATAAATATCCACCCAATATTCTATATATCCTTACTTAAACCAGTATCACTAAAAACGCTAAATGCGCTATTTATAGAAATTGAACTAATTAACTCAAACGCTATATGCAATATCGAAACAATATTAAATTGCAAATATATTAGAAACAAAATCAAGTATTTAATTAAATAGTTAGATTATTTATATTCAGAAAACATATAGAAACTTAAAAAAGATTTTAATTGCTTTAAAAAGCTATAGGTATTCTATCTAAAATACCTATATCTATTAATAAAACCTTAAAATCCGTATTGAACAATTTAAATAAAAAAAATTGAAAAAGTTAAAAAAAAAAGAATTAATAAAAATAAATATAATATTAACATTTACTATTTCTTTTTTAATATACTTTTTTTAATCTTTTCCTTTTTTAATCTCTTTTTTTTCTTTATCTTTATTAATTTATTAAAAGTTTATAAATTATAATAAAATATTTTAAATTTATGTTTTAATAGAAAACATTTCTATTTTTATAATTATAAAATTTTAATTATAACCTTTTCTTTTTCTTAATTTAACTTTTTCTTTTATTAAAATAAACTTTTCTAATTATTTTTAAATAAATTTTGGATATTATATTTTTTGCTATTATAAATACATTTATTATACTATAAAGAATTAGAAAGCAAAATAATACATTTGTAATTAATATACTTATATAATAAATATAAAAAATATTACAAAACCTTTTTATTTAATAAAATAAGCAAAACGGATTTGTTCTTTTCTTTTATTAGTATTTAAAGGAGGTATAATAAAAAAGGGAAATATTATAATTATTAAAATATATAAAAAAGAAAATGTATTAATATAAACGTTTAGAATAAGTATTAAACTAAAAAGGGGGATAATATTATAATAGATTAATAATAGATTGTAGAATCATTAATTTATAGATTATAATAATATTATAAGCTTTAATGATTCAATTATAGTATATTAAAGAATATTAAGCATTTAAGGAAAACCTTAAGTATATATATAATATTAATTATAGAATACCCTAAAAACCTAAAATATAGTTCTTAGGATAATAGATTTTAAAAAAAAAATAAAATATAATAAATAAAAAAAGTTTTATTAGAATTAATAATGTTTTAAGAAATTAATTCTAAAACAAAAAAAATAAATTAGAATATCAAAAATTATAGAATTAATATTTTGTAATAAATAGCTTAAAAACAATAACGCTTTAAAAGCAATTAATTATTTTAATTATCCAAATAAAATAAAGATTTATATAAAGAAATAAGTTTTATTATAATATAAAACTTTATATTTAAAAATAATTATTAATTTCATTATTATAGTTATAAGAATTGCAATCAATTATAACCTTATTGAATTCCTATTTAAAGTTTAGTTTAAATCATCTCGAAAGAACTCTAGATACTTTCACATGACCCTAGAGGCAGTTCCTGTAACAACATCTAATATACTACCCCCTACAAAAAAAACCGTCCCAAACCAATAATCACAAACACATGATTGCGAAATTTCACGTATACAGTACAGTACAGTCAGTATATACACACATCATACACACTGAGTAGATTCAGCACCCACTGTTTCAGCGCACAGAAATGCAATTCCCATGCCTCACCGATCAGAAGGCTAGTTTTACGGGTTGGTGAAGATGTGCGGTTTTGGGACCCTTTCCTTGAGGTCCTTTCCTCCGGTCTGTCTGTTGCTTGTTTGTTTACTTGGTCTTCGATCTTCTCTCCTGTGCTGTGCCGTGCTGTGATGTGATGTGTTGTGATGCTCATTTATACCCCTACTGTGGTTAGGTAGATCCTAGGTCGGCATGCAGTTACGCATTCAGAGTTTGGATGGGGTTCAGAGTTTGAACTTTGATGATGGATGGGATGGGATGTTCAAATCCCGTGGATTGATTGCGACGGTGCGTATTAGGCTAGGCTGGGCTGGGCTGGGTTAGGCTAGGCTAAGATGAGTTAGGCCAAGTGGAATGGGATGGAATGCATGTGGCGGATGGAATTGGGAGTGGAACGACTGACTGCTGACTGTTGACTGACTGACTGGGTGGATGCCCTGGTAAGAGGGTTTAGAGTTGGGGGTGGGATATTCTGTCCAGAGACCGGAGCACAGGAGATTTGGTACGTGGGTGGCCGGTTGCTTGTTTGCCTTGGTGGGAAAAATGTGTAGATGCTTTTGCCCCGGACATTTAGGGGACGCACAGAACTGGGTGGGATGGGAGGATGGATGGATGGTGTGTCAGTGTGATGGATAGACTGGACCCGACAGTACCAGTTATTTCTTTCGGATACTTAGCCGGGCTTTATATTATTTATTTTTCGTTTATTATTATTATATAGCAGGTGGGTAGCTATGAAGATGATTAGTATTATTAGTATTGTTTATTATTATAAATGTATGTAAAAGTAGAAATTAAATTATTTATTTAAACTCTCTCGTTTCTTACTATATTATATAATTATATAATTAATAATATATAATATATTAATAGTTTTACTACTTTAGGAATTATAGAGAATAAAAAGTAAAGGGGGCTTATCTTAATTAGACTATCTAGGTCTTTATTTATTTATTTATTTATTTATATTATTTAAGTATATTGTTTATTGTTTTATCTAATTATATTATTTAATCGTATGATTTATTATATTATAACCTTTACTATCGAAACTAAATAAATGCTATATCATTTCCCGTCCTTAAATCTTCCATCCATCTTCCATCTTCCATCTTCCCTTTTCAATCTAATAGAAAGAGGAAAAGAAGAACATCTCCCCACACCTTTTTCAATTTCCTGACTCTGCTCTGCAGCAGAAAGAAAGACAATCCCTCCTTCATTTGGTCTAATATGTACGCGCTCTTTTCATCTTGTCCTCTTGACAATCGTTGTAATACGCTCTCATCAAGTACTAACTACTTGTATTTCGTTTGGCCGGGATCTTGGAAACCAGCCGTTTCGAGTTCCCTGCCATCACTTCCCGGCATACTCACCTGCGGGTCTTTTCTTGTCAGACCTGTTGGTCCTTGACATTAACTTAAACTATCCTCCCCATACCATCCATCCATACCGTCCATACCGTCCATACCATCCCATCGATATCACCCATACCAGTGTCTAATCCATACCAACCGATACTAACTAACCAACCCATACCAACCCATACCAACCCTTCCCAATCCCATCCCATCCCATCCCATACAACTAACTATCCATGCTTCCATTACCCATTATCCCTCCTTCTATCAATCTCTATGAGGTAAATACTCTAATACCTAAATATCGAATAGTTCGGCAAGAAAGAATCTTATGATCTTTGAGGGGGATTGTGGTTTTTGGTACCCATACCTTCATCATCCATCCATCCATCCATCCATCCATCCATCCATCCATCCACCCATCCACCCATCCACTCATCCATCCCTCCCATTCATTCATCTACTCTACTCCGTATATCATCCATACCTATCATTATCACCACCACCACCACCACCATCATCATCATCATCATCATCTGTCTATCTACCTTGCCTACACTAAATCCCTACCCACACCTATATCAAATCTTACCCCCCCTTCCACTACTACTACCCATCTAGTACAAAGTGCCCAATCCTCTATACTCCGTAGATTCTGGTCTGGAAGGCTGTTTGTTAATCCTCCTGTTGCATCACTCGTACTAATTTATACTTTTTGTTGTGGCGCTCCTTAGATCAATCCAAGCTTCTCTCGAGTGCGGAGTATTCAAAGTTAGTACCTGTACATACAACTACCATCGCGCATCAAATTAAATCATACAAACCTGTCAAAGTATCAAAATATCAAAGTAATCAATCAGCTCTTTTCTTTTCTTCTCGTCTCTTCTCGTCTCTTCTCGTCTCTTCTCTTCTCCTTTCTCTTCTCTTCTTTTGCATAGACCAATTCTTTCTTTGTCTTTTGATCCCATCGTAGAAGACGCCAATATTGCACTCTTGGGAACTGAGGTATGTCGGCGCATGTCGTGCTACTCTAGACGTCCTCAAACATACATAATTAGCTGACCCTGATCAACTTCACAGTTTCACTCTTCGATATCCTTGAATCACCGATCCTCGATCCTCCACCATTTCGACTTTAACCCTCCAGCTTTGTGGCCCCGTGGTTTATTTGAATCAGAATCATATTCGGGCTTATTCTGGGCTTAGAACGTGCCCCCTCGTCTGGATGCGGTCGAGTTAAAAGAGTTTTGGGTTCAAAACATTCCGCTACCTTATACCTTATTTCCCCCAAAAAATCGAAGATCCTCACTAAAAGGAGCAATTGTAAAACAAGAGATTCCAGAATCGGCGCCAATAACCGCGGTTCGATATTGTGTAGGATCTTGGTATCGGGATCGCATTGGAATATAACATGTCCCAAGAACTTGGAACTAGGAGACTCCTCCCACAAAGCTCACAAATGCAGAACTTTTCATTTGCGCCAACAAATTATGGCCCAAGAGAGAATCAAAAGAGTGCGCAATCTTTTTTTTTCTTTTCTTTTTTTTCCTTCTTTCTTGATTTGCGGAACTTGGAAATTTGACATAAGCTGATACATTTTAGATTATGTCTTTGTTGACGAACATAATCGCCACAAGCGTTTGAAGGGTATGAGACCCTTAAACTTTGCGCATTTCTTTGCTGATATTATTTAGTTATGCGAGCATGTGAAGGATGCAGAAGAAGAAAAATCAAATGTGATGCTGCAACAACGAATACATGGCCATGTTCTGCTTGTACAAGGCTCAAGTTAGGATGTGTTCCTCCAACGGTGAACTACGACCGCGATTTTCAACAGAACCACCAAACTTTTGAAGCAGAATCGGGACAATATAATAATGGAGGAAATTCTGGTGATGGTTATCATCAACAAGTTTCGGTACAACAGCAAATGTCAGGACCTTCGAAGGTGGTTCCCCCCATTTACACACAGCAACCATCATACTCGGATCCCAATAACATGTATCAAACTATTCCTTACGGGGGGGCTTCCAGTGCGCATAGTCAACAGAGCATGCACTATAATACTCTTCAAACTCCTGTCAGCGCTCTCAGCCAACATACAGAATATTCACCACAAACGGTATATCCGCCAGCCCCTCTGCAGCAACAAACGCATGATTCGCCGGAGAATTACACTCAAAGTGAATACGGTGGGGAAGATTTGGCCGATTTACTGGGAGAACTGAAGATGAACCCAGCAGGCACAGGTAAGTGCTTTGGATGCCATACTAAGTTCTAGTTCTGATGATAAACCAGCCCCATACCTGAATAACAAGAATAGAACGAGAACCTTGGTTGAGGAACCGGCTTTCGAAGACGTTGATGAATTCAAGAATGCTTTACCTCCAACGCCAATGAGCGCAGATATGAAGATCAGGATACCCCCGGAGTTGCTTCCAGATGAACAGACCATCCTGCATTATTTTGACATGTATTTCACGAATGTACATCCATATGTCCCTGTCTTGAACAAAAAACACTATTTTATCAGCAGTGGCATACAAATCGAGATGCAATCTCCCCTCTAATACTCGAGGCAATTTTCGCAATCGCTGGGAGGTTGGATGATGAGCCCGCACAGGGACACCAATGGCTCGCCCTTGCTTCCAGTAAGATTCATCTTGCAACCAAACGGAATCTCCCACTAACTCGTTACAGAACATGCGGATGCCTTCATGGATGTTCCACGATTAAGCACCCTTCAAGCAAATTTGATTATACTCAAAGCAAGAGAATCCGCACCAAAACGTGGATACTACTATATCGCTCGTGGATGACTGTAGTAGCATGTGTCCAGATGGCAAAGGATTTGGGTCTTGACGAGCACTACGAAGATCACAAAGCAGGTCGAACTTGCGGTTCCGATCTTGCTGATTGCATTACTAAAACTCGAGTATGGCAAACCATCTTCGTTTGTGAGCTGATGATAGGTTCTCCACAAGGCCGAACGGATCTCGCGGTTGATATGGAAACCCTTGACTTGAGCGTACCCCGAGCTGGAATTGATAACGCCGAACTCACCATCACGAGGAATTTCACTTGGTTCACACGTGTTGTTCGTAACGTCCGGAGGATGAATAATGTGTATGCCAAGGTCAAGAAGAGAAAGGAGTGGGGTATCGATCCAGACTTCGTTCAACTGAATCCATCCTTCGAAACTTGGATGAATGATCTGCCCGAAAACTTGCAAATCAATTTCCCAGCAGATGGAAGTCCACCATGGCTACCTACCCATTTTATTGGCAATCTTCACTCCTATTATTACCTAAGCATCATCATGCTTCATCGACCGCAGCTCACTTTTATGGAACCAGGCATGGACGGATGGAAACACCACATGCTCATATGCTATAATTCTGCGAAACTTCTGTGCAGACTTCAGGAAGCCGTCTTGCATTCATTTGGCTTGACTGGTCTGTTGTGTATGCAACGAGGCATTAATTTCACCATCTATTGCGTTTTGACCTGTACAGTTCTACACTTGGTATGTAGAAGTACTGTTCACGGACCGTCTCTCAAGATATATTGACAACTTTTTAGGTCGCAATTACATCCCCGGATCCAGATCTGAACTCAGACGCTCGAGAATTTTTCACCCGACATATGAGGATCTTGGAGAAGTGTACTAGCTCATGGCCTATGCCAGACATGCAACAACAGATTGAGTCACTCAGACTAGCATTTTCAGCTGACATTAGGAAACCATTCGTTTTGAAACCATCCTTCCCATATGGTAGTCCAGCAGCACCAGCCAATACTAGTCCTGCGCGAGGAAGTGTTCAACAGTATCGTCAAGGAAGCACCTCTATGGAGAGTCAAGGTTTAGGACATCAAAATGCCCAACAACAAGTCAGTTATATAAGCCATCCCATATCACCACCCATATCAGCCGGGGGCGTAGACACGAAAAGTGACTCTCCCGCCGTACAGTCTCTGGTAATGATGGCCACTGGTCAAAGAGGTTCCGTTCCAATCACCAGTGGGGTTCCAATGGCAGATCATGCTTCATGGAACCCGTCAAGAATTTTTGAGTAAGCAAGCCCAGACCTCAATCATCCAGTTCAAAACTAATTATGTCTTCATAGCCAATGGAACAGCACTTTCGGTACGCCTCCCGCTTCGAGCAGCTCTGCTTCTGAAACGACCCCTCCTCTAAAAACTCCCTCTTCAGGTGCACAAGAACTTCCGACTCTCCCCGAAATACAAATTCCCCCCAATGTGAGCTTACCGCCAGGCTCGCAACCTATGCCTCCACAGCAGTATTCCGGGGCGCCAATTCCATCCTTTGTGAGCCCAAGTATGTGGCAAGAATCGGTCGCCAATGTATACGAAAGTGGGATTAAAAGACAGTGGGATTATTCTGATCCAAATGAGATGGTGAATCCAATTTCGAAACGAAGAGGTTAATATACCTCGTTTAGGTGAATGGTTATGAATGCGGCACATACGATTAATGAACGATAACCGATTTCAATGTCAAGAAAGCTACGCTCACATACGCATAATCTTTTCTGCCCGGATATTAATTATTTAGTTTACGAGAGATTCTATACAGGCGCTTCGATTTACACAGCTTTTTGGATACTCTTCAGGTTCGACTGGCATGTCGTTTTAATCAACATTCAGGAAATTTTACAAACTATACCGTATTTCTCATAATGGGGGATCGGAAAATAAAAATGAGTACATATATCGATACATGTTTTTTGGGGAGTAAGGAGAACAGGAAGATATGCATCACTGGAGGGGGATCAAATGCTTGGGGCAGGATCGCGGATGAAATCTATTCCATCACGTAGGTAAAGTGGGAGGAACTGGGCGCAACAAGGCTATTGGGTAGGGAGGAAAAGTGTTTGTTGGATGTCCAGGATAGATGCTGGTTGTTGCATTGGATTTTAGGGCCTAGTATCGGTATTATGATGAGATGGAGAATCTTAGAGAGGAATTGGGGTGATATGTATGCTCTGTATCTTTCTGCAAGACGCGGAATGGGATGATTTGGATGTTTGGAATATCATTGTACTTTTGCTGGGTGTGTTGTATGGGTGTGTTGTATACAGTATATATATTCTGTACAGTAGTATCTTGAGATGAAGAACCATAATGGATACATAAGGGGAGTGAGTGGTAAGCTAGCTCAGTTGGGAAAGTTACAATCACAATCACATACATACATACATATCACATGAAGACAAAGACCAAGAAAGAGAAGAAATTAGGTGGCAAGAGCTGCCATATCGTAATTTTTCATTTCTTGTGTTGGAATCTTGGAGGGTATGCGTTTTAATGGTGAAATGAGATTGAATTGAAGTAGAGAAGGGAAGAGAGGAGAAGAGAGAAAAAAGTTGAAGTTTAGATGATCTTAGATATATATCCGATGATGAGCTGAGTGCTGAGTGAAGAGGAGAGCAAAAAAAAAAAAAAAAAAAAAAAAGATGTGGATCCTATAAGAATCAGCCTGGGAACATGAGTGAGTGCATCTATGCAGGTGAGGAATGAAATATCCATATTGATATCGGGAAAAATGAACATTATAAATAAATAAACAAGCAAGTGAGTGAGTTTACGTACCTGTTTCAGATGAGAAAGAAAGAGGATGTCGCGTCGTGTATATGGATTGGGTAGATAGTGCTTGGGGAAGTCGTAGGTGATCTGTCTCTTGTTGAAGCTTTTGGTGGGAGTGGAGGTTGAGTGGGTGGGGGTTTTACCTTGGGGTTGGGAGAAGAAGGGAGATAGGGGGGAAAAGAACCTACAATCAAGCGATTTCCTCGATGTAGCACTGGTATACGGCGTTTCTTGGGATTTGAGGGGCGGGACGATCAGCGGGGATTGGGAGCCATACCGTTGCGCTCTGTATCAGGGGAAGAGCGGGGATGGTGGCAGGGGGAACGAAGGAAGAATGGACACGGCTTGTTGAGATGCCGATGGCTGTCTTCTTCTTTGTGGCGAGGGCGTGTGGTGGGAAATGCACGGTCATGTTGATGTTCAAGGGGGTTCGAAAATGGGTTGTTTGAGCGGGTGGGGAAGTGTTGGTTGACAGCAGGGTGTGGGCAGGAAGGGGAAATAGTTGGATTTTTGGAGTCTGGGTGTGAAGAGGTTGGGGAGGTTGAGTGGGGGTCTGATGATGTGGTTTTTGCTGGTGGGATAGACTGGGTTGTGTCGTTGTAATGGGGGAGTTCTTATTGTTGGTTTGGTTGGATTGATGGTGGTTGCGTTGTGGGATTGGCTTGCTTGGTTGTTGGAGGGTTGAGATGGAGAGGGAAGTTTTGGGAGTGGGATTTGATTTTGAGAGTGAATTTGGAGTGGAAAGTTGTCTTCATTTTTGCTCCTGGAGCAATGACTTGCTTCTCGTTGTCTCTTGTAAGTGGAACGACTGAACGATCACAAGCAGTATGCAGAACAAAGCCAGTAAATATTTCAAGTAAGGAAGAAATAATAGATTGTTTATTCCTGGGCTGACTAGGAGGGGCGATGGCAGGGTCGTAGTTCATTGCATAGTGGAAAGCTTACCGTTACGTTTGCCATAACCTATCCTTCGATTGTTTATCACAAATTGGGATGTCAAGATATCGAGGCTAATGCAATATAGATAGAGATGATCAACATACCAAGCGAGAATGCGTATAAAAGACGATTCCCAGACTGGATTGGGAGGAGAAACGATGTAATCATAATTCCATAAGAAAGGTGGTCGGTTTGCCATCACATTGTCATATGCATGCCATATGCTTTCTATTGTCCCTGGTATTGTGGAACAATGAGCAATTCAAAGCTTTTTGGTTAGGTCTAGGTAATAGCCATGCTGGGAAAGGCTTGAGTTTTGAAGGTCTTCACCTGGACAGACTGCAGCTGAGAGGCGAAACGATATGGTGGTTGTTGCGATGTAGAGAAGACTAGCTTGCCGCCGACGTCATCACTTCCTACATACCTTTTTGTCGCTCGTAATATCGACAATAGGGTGGCTGGAGCTGTTCAAAGTAGTATAGATAATAATTGCAATCAAATGTGTCAGACATGAGTGAGTATTTGAAGTCATTTCTCTGGTTGGGCTGGACTGGAGAATATTATGTGATGTTTCCCATGTAGAAGATGTAGGGTTATGGTCGAATTGATTGATTCAAATAGCCTCGTGAACTCTAGAGTAGTATATATCGAAGTATTTGGATTTGGTACGATAAGATCTAAGCAAGGTGTCAAGTCGCTATGAAGTATTGGAATCCTGTCGCGATCGCCTGATTCGGCTGGATGGTGAAAGGGGGAGTGGTATTGCGACGGTAGATAATACCCGCTACTACCAAATCCAACGATTTATATAGTCTCTGATCCATAGACTGTATGTATATTGATCATGAGTTATGTGGATGAAGCAAGGAGAATAATATCAATGAGGATTAGAACGACGAAGCTCGCTTAAGATCGATATCTGGACACTTTTACCTTTGTTGAATACTGGCTGGAGAAAGTCAAGGGTAATATGATGAGCATGAATGAGAATTATATTATCATGAGATTTCTTGTACTTCAGAACTCAAGACATGAGCTCGTTTTGGTACAGGGCAATACTGTCTTCATGGGTGGAGGTAATATCCTTACCCTCTCAATTATGGACATCGGACTCATAATCCAATCATGTATCGGCGGCCATGATATTGGCGTAAATGGTAAGGATGGTAGGAATGGTAAGGTATGATCCTGCTGATCTTGACTTTTTCAATCACGAAACGCATAGGTCTACATATGCATGTACAATTGATTCGGATATCTTCGAGCGAGAGACTTGAGCAATGAGGTTGAAAATGATTAATCATATGACTAACATGTGGTCTAATTGGCCATGTAGTCATCAACAATCCCTTGACCAATCATATTGTCAAAGTATGATCTTTCCTGTGACTTTGAATAGTTTGTTGCATGTCTAATATTTGTGGCCGACAAGAAATTATCTGCTCTGGAAGAAATTATCTGCCCTTGATGAGAAAATGTTCTCAAAACACTGCGTCTAAAGGAATTTCACACCAACCTCATTCATTGATTATGATTGATGAAATGCATATGATCTGTTCTCATGGCGCAATAATGTCAACATTCCTATTCAAGATGTTTTGCAAATTATAATAGGGAGTATGTATCGAGTATGAGTATATGAGTATGAGTATGAGTATGAGTATGAGTATGTGTATGTTTTCTTGTGTTGGGTTTTTGCGTATGGTTTTTATCTCTTCATTTCAATCATCATGATCACATTGCACTCAGCATCAACTAGTTATGCTCAATTCATGAATAATGTTCTCATAAGTATGTTGAGATTGTGGAGTTTTATTGGTGTTTCTCCCCTTTCGTTTCTTCACTAGATTCTGCTAGTTGTGTAATTTTGCCATGTTTCTGGATATTCGATTCAAGTTTCTTCACTTATTCCATGAAGTATGATGGAGAATAGGTATTTGTTTTCATAAGCATAAATCATCAAGTCTGAATTCTTTGTAAATGCTTCTTATGTATCTCATTAAAGGGGTAGCCGAATTGTCCTTCCATAGCTCGGTAGTACAAGTCTGTATGATATACCATCCTTTCTTGCCATTATATTATAGTCATCTAGAACGGAAAGTTATGGCCTTCAAGACTGTAATCTATATATCATGGCTCTTGTTTACGAGACTGTAATGGTAGTATAAAGAAGTTAGACTGAAAGGCTATGGGCTTCATTCTATTGCATTCAATATTTCAAACACACAATCACAGCCATATCATAGCCTTTATACCAGTATGGGAGAATCACCTGGTTACATGAACACAAGGTTACATGATGTGTTGTACAGTACTTATACCGTAGTTTTCTATAATCTAGAATACACAACTTGTTTGTACTATTCTTATTATATCCTCATTTTGTATTGTACTTTTATGCTCCCTTTTTTATTTACCATGACCATCGTTTGTGTTCTACACTAATAGTTCGATGTTAGCTTATATCCCAGACGCGAGGGTTATGTTACTGGACGATTTCTACCTTCACTCCTTTACATTAGTCCTCTGTAGTTGAAAACTGCATTCTTGAAAAATGCATTCTGTGCTTGCATAGCTTTCCCGGTTGAGGCTCCAGTGCTAGTAAAAGGCTAGATTCAAAGATTATGAGCTTCACTCTATCTGCGCTTAATGTCTTAAGCATACAAGCAAAGCTATGTTGGAACCTTTTATGCTACTCCTCTATAATTCAAACCTATTTCTTAAAAATGTATTCTCTGTTTGCATAGATTTACTGGCTAAGGCTCTAGTGCTAGTAGAAAGCTAAACTCAAAGACAAACTTCACTCTATCTATGCTTCAACATCCAAGTACTTAAACAAAAGCCATATGATGAGTCTGCACCATTAGCATCCTGCTCACCAAGTAGATATGGCCCTTGACGAGTATGAGAGGTACTTGCTGAGGTTCAGATGATTTGATTGTATTTATTTCGCACGCTTCTCTCATGCGGAAATGGAGATATCTAGTAATGTAATGCAGGTGGTGTATGTTCAAACCATATTAGATGGCATAAAGAACAACTGAAGTCCTCGAGAAGAAGTACTTTAACATGCCCACCTGAATCGACAGTATCATCCACATCCAACTAGGCCTTGGGAGGCTGAAGTAAATGACCTTTGCTTAGATAGGTCGGCAGGTAGATACCTAGAGTACAGACTACGCAATAATCGGCCACAGGATATCATCTCCTACCCATATATCATCCCAACTACAACAACAAAGCCATCTACACTACCCAGTATTCACTTCCTACCAGAGCCTTCTTACCCACCAAGCTACAATAGCCCATGTTTGTCTCAATTGCAGCAACTGGCCTCGATTCTCCTCACACGGTCCCTTTCCGATCTTTATAAATATCCCCCTCTTCTCCTCCATATCTCAACCTTTTTTTCCTCCACCCCCTTTGCTATACCCCTTTTGCTATAATTTTTGGGATCGACCGAGTCGTTGGCTACTTTGAGTGTTTCTTCGGATTCTACCAAGTCCATGGTACTTTGGTGGATCTCTTTTTTGCCATATAATTTTTCCGGGATTGCAAATGTAAGTTTGTTTTGATGATGTCTTGGTTTTTTGATGTTTTGATGTCTTTGCTCTGCTTGGTAAGTTTGCATTTTTTTCTGTTTGATTTCTGATCTTGATATCTGGTCTTTGATATCATACTTCTCACGTATCTTTTTTCTTCTATGCCTCACCTTCTTCTCATTCTATCCTTTTCCTTTCATCGTTTTTCTTCCATCTTTTCTTATTCCATGTTCATTTCTCGGTTTATTCATCTCATTCAATTGCGGAAATGCTCTTTCTGGTTCGCTCTGTTGATTTGTTGTTACGATTCCTGGAAATCTTCAACTGTATCATAATGTTGAATATGTTCAAGTTCATGTGAAGAATAGTTCTCGATATTGTCATTTCCTTCTTCTCTATCATGCCATCATCACTTTCGAATAATTTCAATTCCGACCTCTTCCCACTTCATCCAAACACATTCACAATACGCAACACGAGTTTATTCATTAGGGAGGTCCATTCATCCAACATTCATTCTTTCATCTTGCAGTCCGATCGAAAATGCCTTGATTGAATAAGAAGGTGAGTACAAACGGCAAAGACGCTGGATGAAAGAAGTGGATATGATTCATAACTACATTGGTATTGAATGATGTATTGACCCAGTGCTAACACTCGTGATATAGGAAAAGTTGAAGTTTCTTCAACTCATACCACATACCATCCCCTTGTATCGACAACAAAATAAATGGCCTCCGTCCCTAAACTTCCACTGCGTTTGACTTCTGAGGAAAAGGAGGTACGTGTGAAAGCTGAAGGTGGTTATCATTAAGATATCTACAGGTTCCAGAGTTGTCTTTGGTTTTCTGCTTGGAGTACAATCTTTGCGATAAATTCGAAGTCTACTATTTGTGAATGATGTTACACTTAGGTAAGTATCTACCGAGTCAATTTCTGCGTGCCAACTTTTGGAATCACAATATATCAGAATACTCTACCTATCATCGCACTTCAAGCATCTACAAATTCAAACTCTACGCGCCAACTCTACTTTTGGCCGAGCATACTCCACCGACAATCGCATTCCAAGCATCTGCAAATTCAAGACCTGCTTTGCGATTCCTCCACGAATCCAATACCCATATATCTGCACCGATCATAAGACACGCTTGCACAGAAACTGAGAAACATGATCCTCCAAAGTTCGAAACGTACAAAAAGACCAAACCGTACAAATCAACGATATCCTGGCACATAAAGCCCATCTTCACACGCCCATCGCCAAGCACTCATCTCAAGACCGAAAACAGCCAAAATCCAGCACAGCACGACTTGCGAGAGCCAAAAAGCAACGAACCACTCCTCGAAAGTTCATCAAAAATGCAGAATATACAAGATCCGCATGCCCCAGCAGTCATTAAGCTATGGCAAACAAGCACCGTGACCCGGTCAGTGCTCCATCTCCCTATACAACTAAGAAGTCGATATCACGCCGAGCGACAGAGACTCGAAGAGCAGATGGATGCAATGATATTGGATAAATGATGATATTATTCGCATCAAAGTAGTTCATTACTTCTCACTTTTCGCTCTTTCTACTTCCAAATTCCAAATTTCAATCTAGATTTAACAAAAACGGCAGGTCTTCATCCGATTCGAAGAAGCGCCTCACCACAACACACAACACCACAACGTCCAAAACTCACCTTTACAAGTCTCGAATCAATCTATATCCATCTCCCCATCCTTCCCCTCTCCCTCATCCAAGACCCCATATCCATATCAATATCCATATCCATATCCATATCCACATCCACACCCAAACCCCCTCCAAGGCTCCCAAACACAATTCAGAGTAGATACCACACACAACCTGAATCTGCACCCGAATCTGCGCCCGAATCCAAATCCAAATCCAAATCCAAATCCAAATCCAAATCCAAATCCAAATCCAAAATCAAGTAAACAACATCACAAATACCAATCCAACCCACCAAAACAACACAACCTAAAAATCTACCCAAATGTAAATATTCATTGCTTATAACTCACGATTCCCAATTCCAAATTCCCATGCTATAAACACCACACAAGAAACAGATACAGAACTGCCAGATGCAAGATGCAAATTGGAGATACAAAGGCAGGAATATAGATACAAAACATCGATCAAACAAATACAATACAACATCGCAAAATGAGAAATGCATTGCGTTGCATCCCGTTCCCCAATTTCCAATCCCCAATCCCCCAAATCAAACCGTCTCCCTCCGAAAAAAAAAAAACATAATATCCTTTAGCACAACCACAACCACAACCAACAAAAACAATCTACAAACAAAACCTACAATCCAAAAATAAATTTAATTATTGACGAGACAGATATTCATATTGGGTCGATAAGTGAATGCATGAGTGACAATTTCGTATATACATACATATTAGGATCTACCAAATGAGAATACATGTAAATTCCGAGCTACCTACCTACCTACCTACCTACCTACCTACCAACCAACCAACCAAGCAGGGACCTAGGTATATGCCGAAGAAGAGGGGGAGAAAATATATGTGTATCAAAGCAAGCCGTAGGGTAGTGAAGTCGAATATCAGAGAGTGTGAGTGAAAGTGGAGATTATAGCATCATGAGCATGCATGTATACGACTTGAATAAGAGAAGGTGATTTCGACAAAATTCATATAAAATCTACCATGACTCGCTGTATTGCCAATTATGCACATTATCTCAAATGCTGCCCTTCAACCCCTGACGCTTCGCTTCATCACTATCCCCACTTTATTCTTCCAGACTAGCCCAAGGTCAAGCGCTCATGATTCATCCAACTCCATTACTAGAGCATGAGACTCTATCTCATTCCGTGAACCAAACGCCATATCGTTATACCCATGTATGTTTTGATATCCACCTTCAACGCCTTGAAACAAAATATGGCGTCCAGTAAGCATGGTGTTATCCCGTTGGCATTCTCGGTATCCTGTTAATAGGGTGTTGCCTCTTTTTTTGAACTCTTCTCAACACAAGTGACATGCTCTCCGCATCGTAATCCTGCTTCTTTGGATCCCAAGCTGCGATGACATCAAAAACAAGAAAAGCCCTTTCAGCCTCAATTTCGACAAATCCCGAGACCTTGATAGAGCCTCTTGGATGTAAATTCTGCTTTGGTCGCAACTTCTTGGTCATCTCGACATATTTTACTTTAGCAGCCATGATTGGTTTGGCGAATGATGAATGAATATCCTTGACACTATTTGCAAGGGCAGGAAGAATATCTTCTTTCAAGTTAGGTTTTCCAGGTGATGCGGCATCCCCCATCTCTTTGCTTTTGTCGCCCAAAGGCTGCTGTGGCGGCCCATCCTTCGTAGTCAATGGACCTTGAATACCCCCAGGAACCTTTTGTTGTCCATTCATTTCCTTGACTAATTTTTGTGACCGAAGTAATTGCTCCATCGATTGCTGAGCGGGACTGGTTGGCACTTGTACACCGAAAATTCCTGCGACATTTTTGAATTCTTCGGCAGCGAGTACTTTCACAAAGCTCCAGGAAGAATGAAAGAGGGCTACTGGCCAGAGAACATTCCGTATTTTGTATACTGTTGAAGCATCGACGGGCTGGGTGACCCAGGAAATCGCATCATCGGAGATTTCGATCCTGATATATATAAGTATTGTTCAATGTGTTTTTCTACGGCGGGAAACCTACCCAGATCTTTCGAATGATGGTGGTGGAGTTGAAGGGAAATCAATATCAAGCCAGACTCTCCTGGTTTTCATGCTTTTCCCAGCAATCGCTCGAAGCACAGTAGTTTTGCTAGCAAAATTTCGCATAAACTCCGCCAAATCAGCTGGACAAATGTTAATTATTACCAAGAATGGGTTGAATTTGTGACATAGTAAACGAACCTCGGAGTTTATCCAAAAGTTTTGCATCTTTGCTGAGCCTGATGAACTCTTGAAATTCTGGGTCGGTTCCTTTGTACGGAATAACAGGAAGTTGTTTCGTGGTACCAGGAAATGGTATAAACAATGGTGGCTCTACTTCTTGGAATTCCTCATCTGGTATGTGTTTCGATGCCTCCTCTGCAGCTTTGTCTAAGGGAGAAAGGACTAGTCGACTGTAGATCTCAAAGCAAACATATGTTACTATGAAAGTGATAGCGACATTTCTATATACCATCAGCAAATGTGCTTCCTGCAGACTCGATCTGAGCATACATACTTTGCTTTAATAGGAGCTTTCCTAAACCGAACTGTTTGTATATTTGGTCCGAGTCCTGCATATCTCTGCGCATTCAAGCGCATAGGTAATGGACTTAAAGAGGAGGCACCAGGTTGTAATCTCGTCCTGATAGTCGCGGCGCGTGGTTTAATGAATCGAAACATGGTGAGGGGGTGGTGAATCAAGGCCCGCCTTGGAGCTGGCGAGCCCTTGATAGCGAATGAGGTGGCGAATGAGGTGGATGCTCTCGAGTTATGGATGCGATATGAATGCGATGTTGATTGGAAATCTAATGGATCTGAACGCAAGATAGTCAATACCCAAATGATATTGGTAGGGACGACGTGGGATGAAGAGGTGTGGTGGTTTGGTCGTTGTGTCGATTCGTAGCAGGCAAATAAAGATACCTGGTGTACCAAAAATACTCGATCGGCTTGGTATTAATTTATCTCCGAATAAAGCAAATAATAGTCCGTACAGATGGTATGAATGAATACAATACCTACACAAGGACAAGGACACTCTTTGATGGTTCAGGTCAATGTTAATGTCAACGTCAAAGTCAATGTCCAAGATGATGATGAATGATCTTTTAATAAATGGTTATTTATTTTACAATCAAATAAGAAGATTGAAATAACTGATTAACTAGTTGATTTTTTGACACTCTTAAAACATTCACGTCTAGCATCGTAAACATCCATCTACTTTACTGTCTCCGTCTCCATCTCCATCCTCATCTCCATCTCCATCTCCATCTTCATCTTCATCTTCATCTTCATCTTCATCTTCATTTCAATACTCCTCAGCCTTCTCTTCTCTTGATATGGACTAAGTTGAAAAGAGATTAGCGCCATATTTGGTCTTAGCTTAGTACCACATCTTGAAGGTTATCAGCATCAACACTTTCGAGAACGTCACTTGGGTATGAGCTTCTCAAACCACATCAACAAAATTTATCATCAAATATGAAGCTCTCCTCCAGCTTACTTTTGCCTTTACTGGCCAGTACAGCTTGTGCCGTATCAGATTCCGCTAGCGTCTATATTTTCCAAGGCCAACAATGGCCAAATAATCAAGCATCACCTCCAGCTCTATCCCCCAACGAAGCACGACTCGTTCTCGCACAACGATTAGGAGTATCACAATTTCACGATGTTGGATCGATTGGGAGTAACGCCATTAAACATGTTAACAAGTTTGGAGGTCAATTGAAATCATTATTCAAGGATGCGCCAAAGGATAAGGTGGCTGAGTTGGTTATGATTGTTGAGGGTGTATCAAAAGAAACGGCTGGACCACTATTAGATGCTTGGTCTTCTATCAAACCAGCGTTTACAATCTCAAACCCACCTTCTGTTAGAACGACACAAAAGTTGGCAGATGATTTGGAGTTACAGGTTGGAGAGGCAAAGAAATGCTCGTTAGACGATGCTATCAATCCATTCGCAGATGAATGCTGGAATGGAAAATCGAAGATTATGCATCTCGACTTGAATAGACAATCAAAGGTATTGAAAGTTTGTTATTCTAATAAAAGTCGATTGGCTAAATGTTGGAACAGAACAAGGATTTCATCAACACATCTTTCGAACGATTAACTAAATTCGCCTCTAAAGCAGAAATGAATGTACTCGTTATCCTTATGCCTGATTCTCACAGGGGCAGTGGCTCTTATGGCTCTTATGTTAGACCTTCACAAAAGAAGCTTTCCAGCAGACAAAACTCTGAAGAACCAATGGCTGAATTTGTCGACCACCAAGTACAAGAAGTTGCTAAATCCAATTCTTCCCACAAGAACAATACTTTAATCAGGACAACTCTTCCTGTTTGCCACGCCTCTTTGGACTCTTGTATCTCTTCCACCAATAACTGTTCGTCGAATGGTGCTTGCTACAAGAAATTCACTTCTCAATCCGGTGATTGCTTCGCTTGTAGATGCGGTGCCGATTCGGGACGTGGAGGATCTGCTTGTCAAAAAACAGATATTAGTGGTCCTTTCTGGTTGATTTTCATCTCCAGTTTGGTTTTAGTTGGACTTGTTTCCTGGGGAATTGGCATGCTGTATAGCATTGGTGATGAAAAATTACCTGGTGTTATTGGTGCTGGTGTTTCTTCCGGCAAGGCAAGATGATAGTAGTATGAATTCTGGAAGATGTGTATGTTTAGGTTCGAAGATTGAGATATTCAAGGGGCTTTCATTTAATCCTGGCTGGCGTTTCAAATGATGAAAGAGATCGAGAAACTTGTATTTGTTTGGGCTGCATAGTGGCCGGTGTACCGACATGGGCGTGTCAATTATTTATAGCAATGAAATTTTCTTCAATCCTTATTAGATTTTCAAAGACAGTCTCTACCAGTTCGCATGGTATTCGTATTCCTCACATTCTTCCAACTACATGTACCATCCTACCAAGTGGTATGACTAGTACATACTACCTAGGCCTTTGATTAGGTTTACGAGCGTCAGTCCTCATCACCATTGTCATCTTCCCTCTTGCCCCCATTCATCTTCCTTCTTCACCCCCTTTTTCCTCTCATCCTCAAAATACCACTTCTCCTCCGCTCATTCATTCTCTAATCTCAACAACGATCCCCTCCGCAAACCCTCCCTTATTCAATTCCTAGATCCTGTCTTAGATTTAGATGTCGAATTTCAACAGGCATTGGATTGATACAAAAGCAGTTTTTGGTCCTGTGTAAGATCTTACGTATATTCTCGAGACGCCCTTCTGGGTGTTTTGGGTTGTGTATTATGTTGGTTTGCTACGGGGTGGGCTGTGAAGTTTTTTGTAGTATTTAGGGGGGTGCTAGGTGGTGTGGGTATTTTGCTGGTTTTGTTTTGTTTTGTTTGGTTTGGTTTGGTTTGGTTCGTGTGTTTGGTTCTTGTGTTTGTACTTGGGAATAGAAGAGTGAGGGGGGAGTGGATGTGTATTCCACAAATCACACATCCCAAATACATCTGCATGCTCCAACCACCCGCATCTCCTCATACATCATATTTGCTCCTCTCCCTTTTTCTAGCTCTTGTTCAATACATGGCGTGAAAGTTTTGGCAGCGCTTGCTTACCAGTTGTCATTGATCAATAGTTATAGTATGCCGTCATTTTTGCTGTTTAATCTTGGTTCGTTCTATTGTATTTGTTCTAGTGGTTTGATTGAGGTATTTGGATTGAATGGCTATAGTAGGTCTTGTATTGGAAGATGCTGATGTGCGTTCACTTCGTGAATTCTATGGGAAACAAAGCTTTTGTATGGTGATGAGGTGGGAAGTTTGCATCTGGTCTTTTGTTATAGGTTTATTGTACGCTTTCTGGACTTGGTTGTTAATCTGCGGTGCAGCTGGTGGGTGTAGGTACTACAGTGGAACACGCTAGTTGCTGTGCAAAGCAGTGAATGTTCTTTTTAAAAAGCTTTTTGTGTGATGGTATCGGATTGGTATTCTTACCTTGATACGGTGCTATGTGGCTGGGCTGTTGCTCGTTCATCATGAGAAGAGCTACGAATGATTTGAATGGCTTCTTTGGTAGATAATATTTGGGGGCCTTGGCTGAATGAAGAGTACGATATAATACCTATGTAATACTAAATTGAAGCCTTCAAGTAGTAGAAATTCATTATTTGAATCTCAGAGGCAGCTCGCATAGCTTACTGAAATGGCAGCTCAAGCCGATGCTCAAACGAATAACGTATTTCGACCTTTGAATGTATCTGTTTCCAGCCCAACTCAAGAACGTGAATCTTACGTTGAGCTTTTCTCAACTGGCATAGCCCACCGAATTTGTCTCTAGGATCTGGAGAATTTCGATTTTTTTGATTCTCATTTTCCAACGCTATGAATTCGACATCGTCAATACCCTTACCGTAGCCCTCGCGCTTTTTCTCAGAACAGGTCTAGTCAGGGTGCGAAGGAAATCATCTGGTTCCTGGCTCTCGTTACTGGAATGCATAACTCCATCAGCAATTATACGACAATAGTGACATACAAGTGTTGCAATTTCATCTCTAGTGGTTGGGGCTGTTTTATTTCTTTCGGGTACGGAGTGGCTCCCCCCCTGTTGCTTTCAATCAACCCGTGAATGTCTTCGCAGAGTTTCTTGTAATTCTGTAAATTTTGTTGCAAGATATGATTCAGAAAAATAGTTTCCGGTGGCATAGTCGGGATTGTTCCCAGATCGCTTGAGTAGATTAATTGTTGGTACAAATATTGCATGATCTTTCTCATTGTTCAGGGACTCGAAAATTTCCGATAAGATGGGTGAAATCCAGCAGGAGCTGCTAGGCATGTAATCTGAATTCTGGCTACTTTATGGCAGTATACAAAATGCGTCATGTGAACTCTAATATTGGTGTGATCACTTAGACTTCAGAAGGTCCAAAGTTCCATCTTGGAGGGCGAAAGAGACCAAGTGAGTCTCTTTTACTAACCGTCTTTTCCTAGGCGTTTTCTTATTACATGACTTCTGTTTAGAATGTAGCTGTTGCAAATAGCCTTTCGTCAGCTATGGAATGCCTAAGATGCTTGACAAGTCTCGCTATTGTTCCAGTTGGTTGACCTCTCGCGCAAGTATCAAACTGAATTCGGATCTGAATAAGTCTCTATATATAATTTCGTCAACATTATATCCGATATGCTACTATACCGCTAAACAGACCAAAAATCAGCCCTTTCGACGTTCAAGAGTAGCCACTGATGCCAATGTCCTTCTCCATAAGATGAGAGTCTCCCTATACATCCAGCCAATAACTGGAATCCCTTTTCTGTACAATCAATCTTGCACCAGGTCAACCCCTATATATTTCGGCTTAATTTTGCGATTTTTGATACTGCATTTAGCTGAACAGAGAGCGCCTTTGTTACCAATCTCCTGTCTGTAGGTTGAAGATGTTTGATTTAAGATCCTCCTATTCACTTTTCATATCTGCCTATCTTTAGTTTACAAGTTTGCAAAACAGAATGCTCGGTATATAAATATACTCTCTAACCAATATTTTGGAGTCCAATTTGGTATTCTTTGAATATGACGACGGCAGAATATGCAAGAGATATAGCTTCTCTTTTGCTTCTCGGAAGTCTGTTTTGCAGTTATGATGATACTTTTGATGTACATACATTAATGGTGAAAAAAGCTGGCGCCCCATGATGAAAAAGATAGCAGAACTTGCCTGGCTGACTTTGGTAGTATACAAGAAGATGCGGAAGTGACAACATCACGATTGATTCTCTCTAGTACGGAAGAGCCAAAATTCAGAAACCAAATGGTATCTAACAAATCTCACAAAATTTATGTGGATGTGCAAAATAAGAAAATCGGTAGTGATGATTAGGTCGGTAAATACAAACTGTAATGTGACAGCGCGACCACAATAGCACATGAACGAGCTTTCGCACGTCGATCATTATAGACTATCAGAGAAACCTCTCAGTCAGACCAGCCTCCATAAATCAACTCATTGAAGAGGAGGTTATGAAAATAGTGCCAGTTCCTAAAAGTATAGGATTGATCCACCACTGTCTCGAATCGCGATTCCTTTGTATTTTGGTATATGATGGACAAGAATTTCAGAACGAAAGAGACGACTATATGCCACAGTCATAGATCCAATATCACCAACACAACCTGATTTTTCATTCAGATCTATCCGTCAGGATTCATTACATCATTTCTACCTTGATATTTCTACAATCTATGAAGTATATAATCTCATTTCCTCGCTATTCCTCTGACTTATGAGGCACACTAATCAGAGAATGTTGAGAAAACTTTCCCTGGTGACAAGACAATGTGGAAAAAGTTTAGGTGTAATGCCTGAAGTTTAAAATTATTAGTTTGCCTGCTTTCTCAATCTGCATTCAAGACATCGTGACATCTGAGATGTTACGCCTTCCACAAATCTGAATCGACATCAACAACGAACTCATAATGACAATTGTTATAGGAGTAAAGGATGAATCGTTTTTGAAATAAATACAATATACAGAATACATGGAAATCAAGAAGGAAATATGCCAACCCGAGCTTGACGCTGAAACACAGATCCAACTCTATCGAATGCTGAATATTCTACAAAGTGATCTTTGGAGACGTTAATTTTCGATAACAAGAAATCTGCATTGTAGATAAAGAAGGGAATATGTTGGTGAAACCAGCGGGCTCATATAATTGTGCTATATCGTGTCTGATCAGACGAGGTTGAAGGGATAATTTTGAACTCCCCCTTTATTGCTCTCTTCTACTCTCATGATTACACTTAATTAATGACGAACCTGAAAGATTGATCAAAACTTTTCTTCAATAATCTCTTCAATTTCCAAAAGACGAATCAGATTTAATTGGATAGCAACGGAATCTCAATACAAAGCATGATGCAAGGTATATAATCTCTCTTTCCATCGTTTTCTTTTCTTTGTAAACACTTTCATATACTACGACCGAGGATCGAGACATATTATCAAGGAGCAGCGGATGGCTTATTCCTAATGAGATCTCTATGAAGATTACTATGAGACCAGTGGATAATCTGAGTTTACATGTATAGTATGACTATGTTGTAGTTTTATTGTTGGACATCAAGCTTTCACAAAGCTTTCATAATAATGATGATGATGATAATGACAATAAAAACCATCCATTGTCTCAGAGTAGGGTGAAACCTAGAATATATAAAAGCACTAAATTCATGATCAAGTTTCAACCTTCATAGAGCCTTGAAAACAACAAACACTAATCAATCCTAACGAGATGATGGTATATATATAGAAGATCAATCAACTGCAAGCGCCACGACATCCTTCTTCAAACCATCCAAAGAAATGTAGAGGAAATCGAAACAGAAAATAAGGGCGAATTTATACTTTGAGGATCAAACTCTAGGATCAAAAATATGAGTTTGACTACCTAGGTACCTAGGAACTCAATACTAGAAATCATCGCCCCCGGTGCATCATCCAATATTGAGTACATAGCTGCATTCTGCAAATTTATCGACCAGTATACTGAGGTATCATTCACCACGGGAGGCATATGAGTACTCCCAAGATACAGTTCTTCCCATAGAGAACAGTTTTATTAATTAGAGGTGATTAAAGGGCGGAGTAGTTGGAAGACATACTATCCCTACCTGCTAGGTTAGTTGCATCAAATTCAACTCGAGGAAAGGAGGTGACTGAACGAAAGAATAGCCGACCCCATGGGCTTGAGTAATGAATGGATATAACATTGAATGGATTCTCCGGAACCAACAGCAACAGAATGATAAATGATAATCAACAAACTCTCCTCATGCCCAATATTTTACTGGACTTGTATTTTCCGATCTGCATATAACTCCTGTACTATCCATCGACCTGGATTCTCCAATTCTACAACCTATGAATTGGAATACTATATGTAGGGTTTGCGATAGCCTTCGCTAGCTTGTCTGTGATGGTTAATGCACAATCAAATGAATTAGGAGTAGATGGCGGTAGAGCCAAGATGAAGTCAATGGATATTGTGTGGAAGGTATATCATCCCTTTTGTATTGACTAATCATGTATCATTCAAACACAGGATTCTATTTATTGTAAGGAGCTGTCTCGTACAAATCCAAATCTAAATCTGCATCCTATTAATATGTTTGCTGGTCAATATCCTGTGGCAGCCAAAGTGTCTGTTCTCATCGAGCTTGTAGAGCAAAGAGAAGAGTCTTGGAGATCTTGTGACTGAGGATGAAATAACGATGACAGTGAGGAGTTAGGTGGTGATAATGAGATGGATAAATGATGTTTAAACAGAATTAGGTAAAAACGAGAAACAGACGGTGATGAAAAGATGAGAATTGAAAGATTAGTATAGACAATATACAATATATAATTTTCATTTCCAAAACTTCACTACTCAGTCTATCACCTTAATCAACCATCGAAACATCATCTAGCACCACTGAGCACCCTTGTCAAATAACAACTTGGTCTCAAACTCCCAACTACCTACCAAACTCATCAAGAGGGATAAAACCCCCATATATATACTACTCCCTCCCTCCCATCCAGTCAGGACCCTTACCAACCCTCTCTCAGAAGCTCCAAATACTACCCCCCCCCCCCCCCCCCCCACCGTATCTCCCCTCTCCAAAGAACTAAAACTCCATCTAATCCCAAAAAGACTGTAAAACCCTCCCATGCACAAAATTCCCCTCTAATTCACAGCTCTACATTTTTTTTTTCTTCTTCCAATACTCATGTTCTGTCTAGAACTACCAGCTATGCATAATCCACTCATCTGTTTTTTCTCTACTAATCTAGTATTCCCTCGCCAGTCACTTGGTCTCAGACCTAACATCTATATTGTAACTCCGAGCTTCGAGCGACGAAAAATAGATATAAATACCCCTTTATGAAAGCGCGGATTCAATGACAACGACAATAACAAGAATGAGAATAAGCATCTTGTAATACATAGCAAGACCCCCAAAAACAACATCAGCGACAAAAACAAAAGTCAAAATTGACGATAGGGAATAGCAACAATGATATAAATACATGAGACGAATACCCAATGAAATCTCCTATATCTCTTTCGTCAGCAACGAAAACAGAGATTGATTTCCAAATAAGTCATTAACAAAGATCTCATTAAACCAAGAGAGGAAATTCAACAAAAGACTCCAAGTATCCTAATCGCCTAATGCCAGAAACGAACCAAACCGAAGCATCCCGCTCACCTTCCCCGCGCGCGCTTCAGAAGAGATGAACGAATGAACATGGGACTTCATCCCACAGCATCTCACGATAACGCGCTGGACTATATCATAAAATATGTGAATAAGTTGTTCAAATAGGTGATAATGGCGTTTGAAAACTGACATATATGTATGTACATAGAAGAAAGTAAATTAAAGGGCGGCCAATTATTTCCCAGCTATCAATCTTCCTCGGTTCCCAGTTCCTTTGAACGATTCTGCAATCTCATGTTCTTAGGATTTGTGACACATGTACATGAAGCCATTTAATCATGACCTTAGACTATGCTGTGCGCTCGATATCCTCCATTCCCTTTCCCTTCCTTCGTGAAATCGCATTGGATTCTGCTCTTGCCTTTCGGTATATACCCGGCATGACGTTATCCTCCTCTATTACCCCTTCGGAACCTAAAACCTGGATCCCAAATCCAACCTCCCACTCAATCATGAACCTCCACGACCATGGCTCTCCACATCACTCCCATCCATTTCATGCACCGTCCTTTCCGCTTCCATCTCGCTCAGCACCGGAGCAAAATATCCCTTCTTATCCCGGATTCCTATACCCCCTGCCTCTCCCAAATTGCCCCCAACATACCCCGATCCTATTTCACTAGCGGCATATCCACCTTGCGGAGAATGTGCATCATATCCCTGCGCAACCGGATACCCTCCTTGGCTATTCTGATACCCCTGTGCTGGATAACCCGCTTCATGGTTTTTAGGAATTTTATCCGGGTTTTGCGCACGTCTTCTCCTCCAGAAGATAAACCCTAACAATCCTAAAGCAAGGATTCCGCATGGAACACCGACCCCTGCGCCTATGGCTGCGCTGTGGGATGAAGGAGATGCGGATGTGAGAGGTGTGGTGGATGTTTCCAAGGCGGGGGGTGTCATTATTGTGTTTGAAGCGGATTTTGTGGTTGAGGTCGAGGCTGTGACTGAAGATATGGATGATGAAGAGGTAGAAGTAGAAGTCGTAGTAGACGATGATGATGTGGAAGATGAGACATAGTTGAGGGGAACTTGAGCGAGAACCGTGGCAACAGGTGAAATATTGAATATATCTGAATCGTTATCGCAACAGGCAAAACTCCCTACACCATTGGCTCCGGTGTCACAGCAGCTTTTCTATCAGTACTGAGTATTCCAGAGTTGGTAGATAGATCATGATAGAACATACTATTCTGTTGTTGATGTAATAGCTCCATTGCAAAATCTTATACCAGCTGTTGAACCTCTAGCATCTAATCGTTATTTAGTATTTTCAACCAAAAACTTCTCACAACTTACAAATAGTACATTGATTTAAGCAAGCTGGGTCTTTCCATGTAGGATCTGTACACCCTACTCTCAAGTAATCTTGGGTTTTTCCATTTGCTTGTTGACAAACACCATTTGAAAAACATATAGCACCAGCTTGACAACATGAACTATGACCTGTCGTTGAATTATCACATCTATATCCTGCATTGTAATTATGTGATCCGTTTATAACATAACATGTTGTCGGTCTATCTTCTGTTGAACCCGATGCTAATAATGGTGAAGAGAGAGAACAAAGTAACAAGAATCGCTTTCCAGTTGATATTCGTGAAGCCATTGTGTTTATCGGGACAGGACCAGTATGGCAATAGGTACGGGGGTATTTGAGTATTGAATGTTGGGGGAAGTATGAACAATATGAGTGTGGCACCAGCTGAAAGTCAATAAGACGACTGATATGAAGTTTGATGAGGTGTGAAGCGGCCTGGAGACTTAATTTGATAAGCCAGCTTCTGAATTTCCCATTTCCAAATATCATGAGAAAGTGATCTGTAAACCAACCAGATACAGTAAGTGAACTTCGACCTGGAGTTCAAAAGGATAACAGAAAGAGAGAGAATGAACGAAAATAATAAGAAAGAACCGTCAGCTGGGTCTCAAGGAATAGCTGAGTATAAAGAGGAATTGACAAAACCTGCCTTGTATATGAACTACCCTAGGTATTGTACGTGAAAGGATTATATGGGTCTTATAGACCTAGCCCTTTCATCTTATCTTCCGTCTTCAGGACGACTAGGCACGAGAAGTCAAAAGCGCATTATTATCCCCAAACCATGAACCAACATGGGCAATTCAAAAGGTCCAAGTCGCGTCCATCCATTTCCTTGAATAAAGTGTATCTCAAAAAAGTTCTAGGAGCCCTTTAATTCAAAATCCCAACTCTCCTTCAGCATATTCAAGCTTTTTTCGTCTCACAGGAAGATTTAGTGTGAAGATTTCATAAGCGCGCTTTATCTGACAGACCGGGAGGAACAATTAAGTATTAAGACCGATCAGCAATATGAAACATGAAAGGATTTCAACCTGGGAGTTGTGGACCCTCAATCCAATATCCTTTGGTGACACTGGACAGCAATGAATAAGTTGAATGGGCTGACAGCATAAGCAAATTTGATGAAGGGGTGGAGAGCTTTGAAGCCATGAAGATCACGATTCATCGAGCTTGTAAGCGAAACCGATTGATGATTGATGACTAAATGTATAAACTAGTCGCATCATACTATATGGTCAAATTACAATCCCGCAACAAATCAGACTTCGAGTTGAAGATTGACCAAAAACAGCTAGCCTGCTACGAAGATCATCAGTTCAACCCTTACGGACGTAGCGTGCCGTAGGGAGCTTAAGTGTTCCAGCTACATACTACCTTACTACATTTCTTACAGTTGAGATGAAGATAAAGTATCAAACACCCATGGCCACCATCAACGATAACATCAATAGATCTCTGCCTCGTAAACGAATACCCAGAATTTGTATTCAAGCCCTCCATCGTTTCCCAAATAGGTTCTATATGGCCCCCTGATATTACCATGTCCTCGCCCCTTGTCCCTTTCCTCACAAACTTTCATCTCCTCCTCGCCTCCAATCATACCGGCATTCCTCTTACCAAAATCGGTGTTCAAATTGAAATGCGCAATATATACCCAAGGTAAGTTTACCTTACCTTGATTCCGCTTTCCCATTTCCCATCTTCATCTCTCTCTTCTCTCCTCCAAACCTCGAATACTCAGAAAATCTTCTACCAATCAATCTATATCTACGACAGCACCTTGTAAGTCACTAGCGGTTATGATGGTAATGAGATGGTGTGATGATGTTATGTATGATACATGTCGTAAGTGTAAGATAAAGGTTTCAGTTAGGCCAAGGGGGTCACACACACACGCTCACATACAAAGCAATCAATGCGCGAAAGAGTTTGCTTAAGAAATTTCCTTCGTGACGGTCGATGAACCAGGTGAAGATATAGGAAGTAAAATATAGGAAGGAAGGGTTTAACTGTCTGCTCCTTGGCATCACATCATATCATTGGATAATTTCCGAAGCGAAAGCCTCCCACAACATCAACCGGCTTGAAGATATCCGAATTTTGAAGTTCATGGATCACTGATTCAAGTATCAAATTACCCCATAAGGTCTCGAGAAAATAGACTAGCCTAGTAAGTCCCAGCTAAGCAATTGATGCTACCCCACAAGTTCTCGTTCCACATCCCTTGCATACAGCCAAAACTGGCATGTCTTCCTACACCTGAGCTCCAAGTGATTTATGGTCAAAGAAGGTTTATACAACATTCTTGTCCAACCATTCTTCCCATTGCTCTGCGGTGAAGGAACTACTGATTGAGTTTTCTACTGCCCCGTCAAACTACAACATGTCAATTAGTAAACATTCACCAAAAATCATTACGTCTCTTGGCCACTTCTCTCTCGATTTTTTCGAGGCAAACAAACACAAGAGGGGGAAGATACTCACAACAACAGTAGGGGTAACATGAATTCCCACCAATCGATTGACCTTCACCAACCTCTTCAAACTATCTGTGACCCCATTTCCAGTATTCAAACTTCCATCCTCCGCAGGTTTGTCACTAATCTTCAAAAGATCATAAAACTTCTCTTCATCAACTCCAGCTTCTCCTGCAATCTTAGCAAGTCGCTTGTAAGTAGCATTACGAGTTTCATTGACAACATTGGCGTCGAAGAAATCCTTTTGTTGTTGGAAAAGAGATGCGGAAAAGGGGTAGAATGAGGATGGGGAGAGAGTTAGTACTATGAGATGAGTGAGTTAGTGATTTCCGAAATTTCCATCAAATATTTATAAAGAAGCTATCCCCTTCCTTTATTCTATGCCATAGCTTCTCACCGCTCTCCTCATATTGTTCTTTTCAAACCCCACAAAATAATAAAAGAACAACATACCAGCAACACCCGCCTCATGAACAAGCGTACTACTAGGATGCCAAGGTTGAATCTGTTGACGAAAGATAATCTCAACCTTATCCTCATACTTCTGCTTAATCAACGGAATAACCTTTGTATAAACCGTATTGAACATCTTGGCCGAGAACTATTGAGAGTGTTAGCCATGATCTACAAATCCGCATGGAAATTAAGAACCAAGCACGAGATAGATCCGCATAGTGATCTGAATCTCCAAATCCAAAATAGAAAGAATGAGGGGGATCCAGTATATACAGAGTACTCGAGCCCCAACTCAAAGACATCTCTTGCGCCATCCATATGCACTCGCATTGAACAACAAACAAACAAACAAATGCCCATCCCGCAACCCAATTTCACCACAGTATTATAAAATCCAACCAAACTCCCGCAGACCCAGATATCCCAAGCCCAGACATCCCAAACCCAACCTCAATCCCAGGTTATCCCACACCACAATCCACAACCTAACATATAAAAATGCCCACCATATCTCAACCCCCAAACCCAAACAAAAAAAACCATCAAACCACTCACCGGACAAACATAATCCAAATACAACTCCAACGAATGAAGCGCCGGCTCCTTATTCTTCGATGCCAAGAATCTTTGCCCCGCGAATTTAGGTGGAAGAGCCATTTTGAGCTTGTGTCTGTATGTATTTTCTTCTCCTCTCACTCTTAGAAATACTAGGTGTCTTTTGCGTAGTGGATGGGTGAATGGATGAATGGATGGATGGATGAATAGGATAGGATAGGATATAAAACTTCGCAACTTCGGACTTAAGAAGAGGGAAAGATGAGATGAAATAAAAGGAAAGGGGAGAAGGGAAGAAGGGAAGAAAGAAAGAAAGAAAGAAAGAAGGGTACGATGTATAGATTTATATGCACGTAGGATTGGGAATGCAATGTATTGTAATGTAACGTGATGTGATGTGATGTTTGCTTGTCTGCTTGCATCATATCACGTCACGTCATCTGAACTGAAGCTTACAGCTTACAGTACTTCGTAGAACTTACCTTCCCTTATCAGATGAAGAGAGTTGTGATGTGGGGTAGTTAGGTGGGTTAGCTACCGCAATAGCTACTTCCCTTTACAACACAATCCGACAATGATCCGAAGTGGAAGTTTAAGTTTAAATATAAATATAAATATAAATATAAATATAAATATAAATATAAATATAAATATAAATATAAATATAAATATAAAACCTTTACTATATATCATCTACATATCATACTGTACTGTACTGTATTATATCACAGTCTGCTATATCACATCACATCACATCGTATCGCATCACAGTAGAACCTACCGTCTATGTGGACATGTGGCGGTGCATAGATGATTTGAATGATCTTTGTAGAGGATAGGAGTCTATAGGTAGGTAGTGACAACATTCTTGATTCATTGTTGGAATCATCAACCGTATGGCCATGTCTTCTTTAGTCCTAACTTTCATCTCATTTCATAGAAAGCATCAACCGTCCAGATATATGATATGCATCCTTTCCCTTCCTATGAAAAATGGGCATACATATCCTCATTAATTAAACAGACTACAGTATGTACGTTATTCGCTTCATTAGTATATTCACTGCTCTCCTATCCAAATCCAAATCCAATCCAATGTGATTCCACCTATTGTCTTGCTCGAAGATCCAACTGCATTCCAAACTCCCCGTATATACCCCAGCCAAACGCCCTACTTCCTCGTTCGATATGCAAGACACTTCGTCGATCACCTGAGAAGAGAGGGCTATGAAAAGAGGAACTCCTTCAGGACGGGTGAACTTGAGAATTCGGGGTTGAGTAAGATACAACTATGTCGCTTTGTGATTAGCCAGTGATTCTTTATATGTTAATCCCCTCCCTCCCTGTATACTACCCCCCTCTCACACCCATCTCATGCTCCCTCCAAATCTCCCTCAAGATGAAGAGAAACACTCACTTAAGAAAATACTGTAACCCCGCCCTCCTATTCTCCAAGAACTTCGGTCGAAATTTCGATATAACACTCTTCCTCGGCAATTCCGGTATCGTACCCGCAGAATTAGGAAACGTACGAAGAAGTTTCTCTCTCAGATCCGCAAACTCGCTATAACGTTTGCGAATCGTAATGGGGGTACCCTATTCTCCGACAACCAATCAGCCGGCATTCTTCCCAATATAAAGTTTTTGTTGCGGTCGAGCGGGCAATAAGATTCCAAAAAAGAGACAAGGCCAGAGAACGAACGAAAGGATGAAAGAATGAAAGAAGCGCAAACAAACCTCCAAAGTATCAACCTTGACATTCCAAACCACAAATGATCCAATGTTCGATATTCCCATGCCCATTCCACCACCAATTCCCATCCTGCCCGTTCCATTCACAACCACAAAATCCTCAATCACCACGCTCCTGGCCCAACAAGCTTCATTCTTCACCTTTCCATTGGCATCTCCCTCCTCTCCCTCGGTAGTATTATCCTGAAGCGTTATCCCATTCGGATCAATCGATTCGATGGAGGCGTGGGAAATTGGCCGTGTGTGCGACCAGTAGGGTGGGGATGTGATGGATGTCGTTGATGTAGGTGAGGTGATGGGCGATTTGTTCTCATTTGCGTTTGAGAGGTTGTTGTTATTGTTGTCCTTGGAGGTGGTGATGCGATGAGTAGTGGTGATGACCTCAGGTTTGATGGGATTAGGATTAGGATTAGGATTAGAGTTAGAATTAGGATGTAGATGAGAATGTGGATGTGAATCGGGAGTATTTATCAGAATGTCAATGTCAATGTCATTGCCATTGCCATTGCCATTGCCATTGCTAGAATGGGGAACAGTAACAGACTCCATCCATCTATTTGGAAGAATGTCGTCCTCCTTACCTTGTACCACTCGACAGGTATTCAGATGTGACAATGATCTCTCGGATTAAAATAGATGGATATTTTATTAATCATCAGATTGATCAATCGTGGCCAAGAAAAGCCGGTTGAAATTGAGAATTGTTAGTCTACTAAGAAAACGATAGTGCCGAACAAACAGAACGAACAGTACGTAAGACACAATAATACAATCACCAGTGAACTTTGATTAATGTTTCCTGGCCCGGTCCGATAATGTTAATGATAGCTGGAGTGATAGTGACAGCCGATTATGCTGTATTCAAGGATTCCTGGTTCCCCCAACTCTATCAATCGCCGCTTTGTTCATTTTGGCACTTGGCGTGATATGAGTGGTTTGGGAGAATTCTGGGGAAGAAAGATACTTTATGGGTTGATGTTTGATTATTGATGATGATGTGAAAGATACGAGTAATGGGATTGATAATGAGAATGGTCATGAGAATAGTATGAGAATAGTCATGGCAATGAATAATTGGAATACCTAGTATATCAACAACTGTTCTTTGCGATTTCTATAACTATTTCCTACTAGTCCACGTTCTCTGATCCATACGTATACACACGGATACGATGAGCCTTCAACATACGTACATACCTACGAAGCATACGAACAACATGAAGATGGCAAAAATGCCAGATAACTTGTGGCACATGAGCTTTGATCCATTTACCACTCACTCACTCCCCTCCACTTCCAAGCTAACAGCAGACTAGTCTGTCTTCACAGCCGGTTAATAGAGAGAAGCTTGTCTCCCGTCTGCTCGACTCAACAACAAGAGGCGAGGTGAGAGATTTGAGGGTGGAGCTCTGAGCCATTTGGTATTCCCTCGACGGAACGGTAGGTGAAGGAATAGTCGAGCCGATGCAGGTTGGAGCAAGGATTGTGTGTACAACATACATATCGCAGAGTGCATACTCCGTACAGCAGGACAGTAGCGGAATGTCGGGATAAAGGGTAGAAGGGTTTCCCAGATGAAGTACAAGTACGGTTTCAACGGATGATATGTTCCCAGCTTCGTTGAGATGATGATCAACGGACGGAGTGGGATGGTCATTTGATAGATAGCTAAACATAGATGGGAATAAAGTGCTTATTATTGGTTGGTGCTGGGAGGAATGGGGAGGAGGATTAGCGTATATATGTATGTATGTATGTATGTATGTATATATAGATATATATACATACATATATATATATATATATATATATATATATGTTGGTAATACAAGGCAAATATCGATTAGGTACCTCAATAAAAACTTTACGAACCGATTGATCATGCAGATATCCTTCCATCTAGACTAGACTAGTCAATACGAAGAGAAGCAAGCGATCATCCTCCCCTCAAACACAGTAGTGGTCTGAAGTGAAGCCATACAAAACTTAACCTTAACATACCTCCCTCCCTCCCTCCTACCTCCTACCTAGTGGCAATAGTCGGAAAGAAAGTTGTGCATCTCTCTGTGCCTATCTCAATGTGGTTACCGTCGATTCCCATATCCGCCAAAACATTGAAGCTAATGAAGAATGTCTCGAAGGGACTTTTCAAGGGGGTGTGGTGAATAGATGATTCCATTGGTGAGATTGAGGATATTCATGGTGACTAGGCTTGATTTGATTATCTGGGGTTCATTCTTAGCTCAATCTTGTTGCAGATGGAGGCGCTTTTGGGGAGAGTTGGGGTTGAGGATGGTCACTTGGGTGAGATACGAAGAGAAGTACCCAAGTGTGAGTGTGATGGTAGTTTATATATGTTAAAGATTGCCTCCTCTTTCTCCTCAATCTTATATTCCTGTTCACTTCTTGCATCTCCAAAACACATTCGCTTTTTTGTATCTATCAAAAATTATATATAGTGTTTGTTTAATCCTCAAGTATCAATAGATCGTTTGTACTTTTCATATTTCTGCAAGGTAAATAAACATTAATTCCTCGTTACATTCCAATCAGGCAAACGAGAATACTTCCGCCACCACTTTTAAACTTGAGCAACATCTCATTTCTATAGAAATATTCCCAGACTGACCCTCTGCGTTTTCGAACCATAGTTATTCTCAAGTTCATTGTCGAATACGAAAAGATTCACCTCTAATCTGTTAATAACATACATCTCAACCTACATCTCAACCCCTTCATTACCGATACAAAATGCTTTCGTTCAAGATCTCTACAGCTCTTATCGCTACTGTTCTTGTTAGCTTGACAACATCTCAATACACTATCGATCCTACAAGCGTTCCATTGGATATTCGTAGTATGTTTACCCTTCCTTCCACCAAGTTCTCATTACAGAAAACATACTGATCATCATCCCTAGAACAATGGTGCCAATCACAAACCCAAACATGTCCATTCCTCTGCTCGCAAAAACAGTACAGGTAGTACAACCACTGAAACCAACTCTTGCGATGCTGTCAGTATACCACCATGCTTTTCCAACCCCTAACGCCCGACTTGAACTAACTCAACAACAGTCATCCCTTACCTATGAATGTATCTGCGGCAACGGCCTCTCACCAAACGCTTCCGAATACTCCTTAACCCTCCCCTACTTCATCTGCGTCCAATACGGTCAAGACTGCGTCGCTGCCTGCAACGGCGACAACACCTGCTCATCAGCCTGCAGAGACGACCACCCATGCGGAGCCCAAAATCCCACTCGCATCAACACCACCTCGAGCGTCACCCAAAGTGCCACGGGAACCTCAGGAGCATCCAGTACTAACGCCGTGGCATACACAGGCTTGGGTGGATCAAGCTCAACATCTACTCCCAAGAGCGGTGCTCAGCTGACGATGGATTTTGGAAAATCGTATGGTCTTGCCGTGGTGTTTGCGGGTGTTTTCGCGGGTTTCGCTTTGGTTTTGTAGACCGCTTGATGTGGTGGAGTGAATAATGGGTCCGGTCGGTTCTTGGTGTGCGGGTTCTCATCTCGTGGATATGGGCACTCGCTACATAACGATGCAAGACCGACCGACACACTCTCCATCGGAACCGCGGGTGTTTTGAAACTTTAGCGATCATGAAATGCGCGTTTTGTTTTCCCGCGTTGGAGCTTGCCTTGGGCGTGCTTGTGGGTTTTTGAGCCTTGCTTTTCGACTTGCACATATATTAATTTCTATCGTCCTGGACACGGGTAAGGATGGATTAATGGAGACGGCTTGAAACGTAGCTATTTAGTATCCGCTTAGATACTCTGCTCGGTTGTGCTGGTAATGAAGGAGGGATGGAAAGGAGAGAAAGGAGAAAATGATCTAGATCTTTCATATTAGACCAAAAATAATAGCCGTACTTCAGGCCACGAAATCCAAGCAAATTTTGAAATGCATCTCAATCCGACCCTGAGAGTAAGAAAGAAATGCAATGTAATGTAGTGTTGTGTTGTGTAGTTGGTGTAATGCAATGCAATCCTCGATTGAACTCAACACAACACAAGTGAAACGATGGTCCTCAATCCCATCCAAACAAAACAACAAAACCCCTCAACTCATGATCAATAAACTCAAAATACACCGAAAAAAACAACATCCTCAAGATCAACATGTACAAAGTATCAAAGTATCAAAGTATCAAAGTATCAAAGTATCAATACTGTACCAAAACACTAAAACACTTCAAAACTAAAACCTTCGATCTGGAAATGTTCAACTTGGGATCTTGGAAATATCATTGGGTCAATCAATGTTAACATTGAAGAGTGGAAGAAGCGGCCGTTCGGCGTTTTTGGAGGCCCCTATTTTTGTGGGTTGGTGGCGGGTGGTGGGCGGTGGATTGGGTGAGGGTGGGATGTGTGGATGGAACTGACGGTTTGGGGTTTTGACATGTGATTGTTGGATGGGATGAGATGGGTGGGATGAGCGGGATGAGTGGGAGTTGGAGTGGATTTTGTTATTGTTGGTGAGTATGGTATCTAGGTACAGTGGGGATTGGTAGGTGGTGGTGGGAGTGGTGGTTGTATGTGAGAGAGTGTGAGAGTGTGAGAGTGTGAGAGTGAGTGTAAGGGAAAGATAATCATTAGAACTAGAGTCGGGTCCTGTTGGTCGAAAATTTCTAGAATGATGTTTCTTTTGTATTTAAAGGTTTGACCGTTGAGATTAGAGTGAGGATGTATTCATTTGACTGAGTGAGTGAGTGAGTATACAGTACGGAGTATACGATTAGCTTAGCATTAGATGTAGTACTGTTCATGTGTATTCTGTCGTGTTGTATTGTGTATATATGAAGTTGTTACGTTCTATTCTATTACTCTACTCTACTTCACTTCATTCTCTATTTTATTCTACTCTTCTCTTCTCCATTCAATTCAATTCTAATACATAAAGCCATCCATCCTCATACATGATAATTGATGTAATTGAATCATTTCCCTTACCGCCAAATCAAAAACGTCAACTCGTGAATAAAGAGCTAGAACTAACAACCCGCTTATGGAAGCTGACGTGGAACTTGATAGTAACTAGATATGTATTAGCATTAGCATTAGGGTTAGCATTAGCATTAGCATTAGCATTAGCATTAGCATTAGCATTAGCATTAGCATTAGCAATCTCGAATTAGCATAGAATGATTAATAGAACATTCGACGGTATCATCGCCTACCCCTACCATAGAAGCAAGCAGGCAAGGCAAAGCAAGGCAATGGAAGCTACGGACTACTTTGAAATTTCAAATGATAAATCTGGTATCTGTTAATTATATCTTAGTTCTGGTCTTGGTCTTGGTCTTGGTCTTGGTCTTGGTATTGCTCTCGCTTTTGATAGGTACAAGTAGCTTTCCCCCTGGATATTAATAAATCTACTGGCTGTCTACTGACTGGGCTAATCGCTTCCTAAAGAAACATTTCCTGTCTAATAAAAGATTTTTATATTGAAACTTTTTGCTTGTTCCTATTAATGATTCTTTGGTTTTTTGGTTTTTTACGATTTGATCTTTTGTATCTTTTCTTGTCTGAGTTTATACACCTAGATAATAAACTTCACTCCTAACAAAACATACATCACTCACTTACTCACTCCCTCCCTCCCTCTCTCACTCTCTCACTCCATCCATCCATCCATCCATCAATTGACTCCTCGCCTTTCACATTTCACCAAATTGATCACTCCCTCCTATCACTCCTATCACCCCAATTACACTTCAATCATCGACCCTTTCCCATTCATCGGATACCATCGGAACGCACGTCATCGTCTAGACACATTCAAATTCAGGCAGAAGGGAAAAACGGAATAATAAAAAATAATAAAATAATCACTTAGCCTAACCTCTAGGCCAAGTTAAATTTCTTGTACCTCTTTTTGAATTTTTTTAATCACGATTCGCGAGGGAGGAAGCGGATTCCACCCACTCACTACCCAACATTCGCGAAAAGATTGATAAATTGCTGGCTGTGAATACGGCTTCAGCAAGAGAATTCAAGGAAGAATTACCATTGCCTGTTACGACGCCAAAGACGCCAAAGGATAGAAGTATGCCACCTTCTAAGAGTGAGTTTATGTTTACTTGAGTTCTCTTTTGTCTTTTGGGGGGGAGGGGAGAAAGGGGGTAACGAAGAGATGGGCATGAGGGGCAGAGGATGAGAGGATGAGGGCGCGAAGGGATGAAGGGATGAAGGGACGAAGGGGTGATAGGATAATCATCTGCGAGAGTATGGTTTCATATATTGAGAGAAAAAGGGAAAAGGAGAGTTTCGCAGATTGGTGGAAAATCTAAGAGAGGATGAATAAAATAGTGAGATGAAGAGGAGAGGAGAGGAGAGGAGAGGAAAAATTATAAAAGAACAGATAGCTAACTACCACTCTCCAATATAGAAGAAGCAGCGCATGAATGCGTATCAGAAGAAGCCCTTATACATCTGAAATCGTATAAATATTCGAGTGTGGATAAAAGTTTGATTTCCAATTATATCTTAAAACATTATGTATGTTGGTGTTTTTCTTTACTTCTTGCGTCGCCCTCGCGGATTCATTACTATCTACTTCGATTTCGAACTCCGCCGCGTCCATGGATTGCTCTACATATAGCACAAAAAGAAATAAATATATATTTCGAGCGCAGCGACGACGAGGGTTGGGGGGCTTGCCCCCTTAATACCATCGAAGAATGAATTGAAATGACACTCCGCTGGCCCTCCGGGGACCACTGCCACGGAGGCAGACTATTTTGAAGGAGAAATCTATTTACCTCCAGCACTCTTGAGTGTTGAAGGCTTGCACTTCTGGGCCTCTAGGAAAACTCAAACTAACGGATATCAATATAGTGGAATGCATTTGTCGAATTATTACCGTTATGGCTTGCGCCAAATATGGTTACATTATTGGGGTTCTTTTTCATTCTGAGTAATGTAATTTGTTTGGAAATTTGGATGCCAGATTTGGTGGGACCTGTATGTTTTTCTCTCTGTCCTTTGCTCTTAAGACTTTTCCGTTGATCAATCTATCTGCGAATCTGCAAAAAGTACGGCAGGTACTAACAAGATTCATAGGGTCCATCATGGTTATATTACAGTTTTGCCCTCGGATTATGGATGTATTCAACAATGGATAACGTAGATGGAAAACAAGCCCGGAGAACAGGTACTTCCAGCGGTCTTGGTGAACTCTTCGACCACGGAATCGATTCTCTGAACTGCACACTCGCATCTCTTTGCGAAACTGCCGCTATGGGTTTAGGTACATCTCGAGCTGGAATCTTTACTGCCTTGATTCCTTGTTTACCAATGTTCTTTTCGACTTGGGAAACATATCATACACATACATTATACCTAGGGGTTTTCAATGGACCAACTGAAGGATTAATCTTGGCTTGTACCATTATGATCCTAAGTGGATATTATGGACCGGAGATTTGGACCCATCGAATTACAGATTTAATTGGTCATCATTATTTCCTCGGATATCATGAATTTTTCGGATCTTATTCCGTTAGAGATCTCTGGGTTCCAATTCTGGTCGTCTCATTATTCGGTATTCATGTTCCTTTCTGCGTTATTAATGTGGTCAAAGCGAGGAGAAGGGATAAGTTACCTGTCTTGCCCGTTTTCCTCGAATGGACTCCCATGGCAGTTTTCACATTAAGTATTGGTGCTTGGCTCTTCTCTCCTTACTCAACACTTATGACTGAGAACCGTTTGGTACTCTTCTGTCTCACAATGAGTTTTGTCTTTGGCAGAATGACAACGAAAATCATCCTGGCGCATCTTACGAGACAACCATTCCCTTACTGGACTGTTATGCTCACACCACTTGTTGGCGGTGCTATCCTAGGCAATCTCCCACGATTCGGTTTGCCAGCTGTTAGTGTTGGAGTGGAATTATGGTATTTGAGAGCGTATTTTGTCTTTGCTCTTGTGGTGTATTTTAGATGGGCTTGGTTGGTTGTTACTAGCATTTGTGACTATTTGGGGATTAATTGTCTTACCATCCCGGAACAAAAATTGGAGGAGATCTATAGAAATAACGAAAAAGAAAAAAGGGGCTTGGAAATTAATGGGAGGAGGACGCCGAGTGGAAGTGGGGCCAAGACTCCAAATGGAGTGCCGAATGGGAAGAGGGCTGATTAGGGGAAGTTGAGTGAAGCGAGGTCAGAAGTGGTGGATATTATTTTTATCTATAGATTGAGATGTCTTTGTCCGTCTGAGGGCGGCAAGGACAAGATCGAGCAATCATGGCTGAAATGAAATTAAATGTTTCCACCACATAGTTCTACCCGTGGGAATGGGCCGTTGCATCCAGGTCTCAGCTATGTTCTGTAAATGTATTGAGAATTCCAGATATGATATAGAGTTACCTGTGGGTACGTGTAGACGACTGAGGGTAGATAATGGATGGACGATAGATGATGGTTGAATGATGATGAATCGCTGAACGAGTTTTAATTTAAGTCACCATATAGGAAGATTGATGGGGGTTCTTTGAGTTTGGTGTGTATATAGATAGGTAGATATTTTAATAATGTGGAAAATGTTTTTATGGAATGGATGGATGGACGGGTGGGCGTCAGGGTGAGGGAAGGAGGATAGTGGGAGCACAATGTGATATATATGTGTGTGTGTGTGTGTGTGTGTGTGTGTGATTATTTAAATTCATTTTTATAATTTCTCGATGATTTGATGAAACGAGAATAGAAATTAGTGCCTACAACGTTTGACTTATTCTCACACGATAACTATAAGTAGCGTCGAATGCAAAATGCACATCGCCCTCCATCCTCCTCACATGAATCGCGAATCGCTCTTCGACGTTCCCGAAAGTACTGCGACTAGTGCGCTGCTGGATCGAAAAGAACATCAACCGTATTCATCCGAGTAGTGTGCATAAACGCCAAAGGTAAGACACATCTCAAGATGTGCCATCGGATTTGGATTTCTCCCCAATGTAGAAGAAGCCGTCTCTTCCATCCAAGATACCTCGGATTCCTCTTCATCATCACGTATCTTTCTGCTCGTTCTGTCAAATTGTTTTTGGAGCAACTACTGGAAAAGATGTCCCGGGAATGCTGGATCTCTCCCGATGTGGCTTTTGCCTTGCTGCACAGAGGGCAATACCAGAGCTGGAGGAGCATGCGATTAAGCTGGCACAAATGCATGGTGACGCGAGGATAGTGAGGGAGGGTTTATGCGTCGGCTCGAGATTGCCATGGTTGAAAGGTAGCCATTTCTTTTCGCAGTTAGGCATCTCATGGCCGATGTACGTTACGAGCTCGTCTGCCATGAGTTTCGTAATCGGATTTAAAGTCGGCGGAAACGTTGTTTGGACCATCTTATAGTGCATATTGTTTTTTGGAAGAAAACCCAAGGCGGTATAACTTGTAGGAACCTAGGAGATTGTCGATGTGTGGGATTGGAGACCGATGTAGGCAATGCACTGAGTTCATCGATCTGTTTCGAGGGGAGAACGATCGTGTCGACGCCACTGCTCAAGAACCGAAAAGCTTTCCCTTAGTGCTAGCTTTGGTCAGCCATGTGCTAATAAGCGGTGTACATAACGTTCATCTTGGTACAGCGCTCATTAATGACTTTGGAGGCATCGCTAAAGAAATGACGGTTGGAACAAATGCGTGGCTCAAACGTAGAGCTTACACCAACAAACAGTAGGAAGCTTGATCGCTCCGAGAGACTTCGGAGTGACAGAAATAAGGTAGGAGAGGAGGAGTCACAAAATGCCCATACAATAGCTCCGCTGTTCATTGAGACAGAAAATATCTTGAGGGATGGCATTCCAAGAAACTTCTTGCTGAAAATGTGGATGCCCTTCTTTTTTCCCTGATTTCTAGGTGCTATTTATGCTTTCGGTGAACAGAGGAATATGTTTTTAAATCTGCATCTTTCTAGTCTTCGAGTGACTTCAGATACTTGTCTTACCTCTCTTCAAGCTAAGAATGGATGACTGGTCACACACTGGTCATCTTTGTACCTGTCTTGCTGCACCTTGACTCTTCACAGATTCAATCTAATATTGTGCGTTTATCCAGATCAGACCATCGATATGGATTCCAATGCAGGAGGAATCCCGCATTTGGCGATATCTTGCTTCTTCGTTCTGAAATTCTTTGATCCATCCACATTGGGCCGCTTCTCTATGTCAATCCCATATGCCCGTATTCAGTCAGATATTTCGATCTTTGTTTGGGGTTTCCTTGCTTGGAGAGTGCACACGATGGATTTGCATTGCATGTGGAAGAAAACTTGTGCTTCCATGCTTTTTCGATACCTGATCCACACTTTCCCCTTCCAAAGGTACTTGTGCAACATTTGAGTCAGCCTTGTCACAATAGTTTTGAATGCCTCAAGCTGGAAGTGCTAAATATAATCACATGCATCGAATATGTAATCGCGGATGTTGATATTGCAATTTCGGAGACAACATCACAACTAGTCAGTCTGATATTCGTATACCATATTATGTCTTTCCAAGGTAGCACACCACGAATGTGACGGTTAGATATAACAGATGGTTGCATGAAGGCCTCAACACGTTGTAAATGAAACCGGGAAGAAACTGTCGATGCCACAACATTCATGACCCGAGTAGCGTAATCTCGGACATTCCAATCATGCACAGCGGATTTTGCAGCCCCAACCTTGGCCTGCATATTACTTCGTTACCATGCACCACTGTATATACGATATGATCAAGTTACAACATGCAAGGGTCCGTGCAAGATGACTGCGTGTGTGGGGTGGTAAGTGTTGAAGATTACGGATGGCCTGTGGATTGTGTGTGTATGTAAGTGCCAGTCGAAATGTTGGTAACATGCCGTTGGTAGCGAAAACTGAAATGCAATTATTACACAGTGATGTAACTCGAAAGCCGCAGGAATAACAATTTGTGGGGGAATGAGGAATTATCTTTCCGTTGTTAGTAGAAAGGACTGATGAGTAAAACGAATCTCTATTCAAGTTCAGTTCTACCAATTCAATTTAAACCTCGTTTTGTGTTTCCATCGACTACGAAATAATATGGCTTCAGCACCAGAGAAAAGGGAAGCCGAGAAGGAATCCTACCCTTTCAACCGAAACTTCAACTCTTCAGTCCGGTAGTATCACTCGATACATATCTCCATGATACTTTCCACTGATTTGGAATACAGCATCAACTACAATCATTGGCTGGTAAAGGAAGCCTCTGGGTATCTCCTCCATCCAAGGATTGAGATCGACAAAGAACGAGCACGTATTGCCGATATTGGCACTGGGACCGGGTGGGCAACAATACATTTGCATTTGTTCGGCTTCAGAACTGATCTTCTACTTAGCATATGGCTCCTTGAGCTTAGTGAAAGTTTTCAATCACCAGCAAAGCTCGATGGGTTCGATATTTCAGCCGCCCAATACCCCCCCAAAGAATGGCTTCCAGAAAACGTTGAGTTCTTCACACACGATGCATTCAAGCCTTTCCCACAGGGTATACTAGGCACCTATGATGTGGTACACTTAAGATTCGCTTTATGCTATGTCAATGACGAGGATGCGGAGCCTCTTCTCAATAATCTCATTTCATTATTGAGTAAGTGCCAAAGGCTGAGTAATAGCAGGCGAGTACTAAATTAGCACAGAACCTGGGGGGTTCATCCAATGGTTTGAGCCCGAACCCTACAAGACGGCAGTCAGTCAGCCAAACACATCGAAGCCCTCAATTGCCATGGCCGAACTGCGACAAAAGTGGATCAAGCCAAAGCCCACCAGTACATACAAGTAGGCAACCCATCCCTGAAGTATAATGACAATGGTAACATCTATGTGATACAGTTGGGTGGAAGGCCTTCCACAATTATATGAGAAGAATGGGCTGAGCGTAATCGAGTCCCATCATATACCACAAAAGAACAGGCATAAACAATTGTGGACTCATAGCAATTTGTTGGGACTCGAAGATCTCACCAAGAATTCAATGGTAGCAGGAACAGAGGCAGAGGGGAAGATCAGAGCGTTTATGCAATTATTGGAGGAAGAGGCAGAGAGGGGGATTTCGTGTGATACACCTTGGATTTGCGTACTTGGAAGGAAGAGTGGCTGATGGTTCTGATGCATCTTTTGGTCTTCGATGGTTTTATAAATTCTATCGCGACACAGAAATAGGCCTATGAAACAGCAATCCAGCACAGTCTGAATACCACATTCTGGGATTTGATAAGGAATTTCCCTTGACGTATATAACCAGACCGAAAAGAACTTTCAAGTGATCATTGCAAATTAATTCAAAATCGGCCGATGAATATTTTTCGTTAATGATGTTTACTAAAATATGATCAACGTATGGTTATGGTTAATAGAGGGATTATTATTTCTTGAGGTGGAATTGTTAGAAGGCAATTTTTCATAGTGTGAAGTGAAAATACTTTCCAAGAAGAGGAGATGATTGATGTATTTAGCGATGAGATGTATAGGTGTATAGGTGTATAGGTGTATAGGTGTATAGGTGTGGTGAAAGTAAGAAGAGGACGAAAGCTGGCCGAGGATTGTGACTACTTGGAGCTCACACCAAGAGTTCAATACTATAATACTCGTCGTATAGTAGAAGCAATACTTCCACGTTCAAAACTTATTGAACGAGGTATAATTAATTGTCTTCCATGTGCGTTGTTCCTCGACAAGCTTTCCCTGCATGAATAGACATGTCTATTATTTCCCTCGAGACCTACGAGCTCACCAGGAACTAATCAGGTGGATTCTGTACAGCATTAGCTTCTAATCTCAAGGGAGAACCAAAAACTCTATGAAGACTTCTGCTAGAATACCTTTTTGAAATTTATAGATAGTGTTCATTCAGAATCTAGACCGCTCCTTACCTAGCATAGCATACATATTCGGTTCAGCCCGCTGCTACTGGTTCGTTCTACTGTAAAAGCCTCGATTAGATCTAGAATAAAAATAGCTTTGAATCTCATCATTAGCGGTGGGGTTGGGCCGGCTCCCATGTAGAAAAGATTGTTTGTATAGTTTCCTCGATGATGATTGAGTGGAATGAATATGAGCGGACGCCACCAAAATACCAGCTGTAAGTCCGACCGGGATGGCTGCAAGGCTGAGCAAGAAGTTACGCAACGGGATGAGTTGTTCAACGTCATTTGTGAAGAAACTTGTTATAATTAGCATTGGCAGTATTGATGCGAAATGTACCTACGAGAGGATATTCGGTATTGGGTTGGCATCAGTTGACGACTGGTCAATAATAACTTGCCTATACCTAGGTACTTTAGTATATTCCGAATGCAGATATGGAAAGCTAGAAAGGGCAAGCCAAGGTAGTAGGATTCGTATCTAGGTAGGTCAGGAAAGAAGAGATCCAAAGTACTGCAAATGGAATGATTTGGATGTCATTTGCAATTGAGACATTCCAGAATTTCCATTGTCTTGCCTCATTCGAAACCCTCAAAGTGATTACTTCTAATGTTTATCTCCATCCATACTCGTCGTTGATTTGGACTATTGGATAACATTCCCTCTCAATTGATGATCCGGGGATTCCGAGTCCTCAATTGTTAGAAATACACAGAATAATTTCACCATTTCACCATCCACTCTTGTCAACCAAATCATCTCGCCAAGAACCAATCATCATGAAAATGGCCCCTCCATTGGCTGCGGCGTCATACCATGATTGTGATGTATCGCTATCTAATAAAGATACCTCAAGGCGAAGTTTAAATCCAGTTCAAGAAGATATATCGACTGCGAATTTGAACGGAGGAAATTATAAACCATATGGGGAGAATAGTGGAATCAATGGATTGAACGGGGCCGCAAGTCATAAGAAATGCGATTCGAAAATAAGTATTGGGGATACTAGCACATCGAATGGTGATTTTATATCTCCTTCAAGATCAATGACAACGACGACGAATACGAATCACGATAGATCAAACGATAACTCGAGGACACAATCTCTCCACAGTCGATCAAATCCCCAACGCTCTCATCATCCATCCCGTCTCAGTATCTCTAGCAAAGCATCTTCAAAATCCCACCAAGATTATATTAATTCCCTCACAATGCCACCATTAGAAGTATTACAAAAGATAAATCATGTACAAGAACAAAAAGAAGTCGATGCAATTGCAAAGAGACTAGGTGATGATCCGAATTTAAGTGAAGATGAGAGGAGGAAGGCTGCGGTACTTATACAGAGGAACTACAGGGGCCATAGGGAACGGAGAATTTTGGAAGGGAAGAGATTGGATGCTGGGACGAGGTGGGTCGAAGCGGTTAAGGAGGCTAGGTATAGAAATTTAACTGCGCCAAAAGCGAGGGAGGGTGGGGAGGATGGAAGAGGAAGCCAAAGTCTTCATGGGGAGGGGGGAGATACACCTATAAATACAGAAGGGATGGGAAGCCCAGCAACACCAAGCAGAACATCCCATGCGCGAGAAAATTGGAGGAAGATCGGTATGATAGCTCGAAGAGCAGGAGGAGACGAAGAATCAGATGAGGAAAGTGATGAGGAATGTTCTGAAGGTTTGAATGAAGAGGAGCGTATCGCACGTCGAAAACGTCGCCTTGAAGAAAAGGCTGCACGACAAAAAGCTGCTAAGATAATGGATTTACAATATTTTCTCGAAATGGTCGATTTAAAACATAGATATGGATCGAATCTTCGTACATATCATGAGGAATGGAACAAAGCTGATACAAATGAGAATTTCTTCTATTGGCTAGATTATGGAGAGGGGAGATTTATTGATTGTCAAGGTTGTCCGAGAGAGAGGTTGGATAGGGAACAAGTGAGATATTTGAGTAAAGAGGAGAGATTGGATTACCTTGTCAAGATTAATAGTGAAGGGCGATTATGTTGGGCGAAGAACGGAGAGAGAGTTGATACTACGACCGAATGGAGGGACAGTGTTAAAGGGATTGTGAGAAATGACGATGAAACACCTGTATTTTCACCCGTAGGCGAAGAAGCGGATAATGAAGAAGAAGAGGACGAGAGCGATAGCTCGAGTGATGATTCTCCGCCTTATCAACACCATTCTCATGATCAAGATCACGAAGAGGAAAGAGAACGAGAAGAATCCCGCGCTTCCAAATATGCCACTCCGGAATACGACAATGTACCCGGCATGAAAAAAGTCTCACACATGTCCGTATCTACAATCTTTAACAAATTACTTCGAGGTTCGGTTAAGAAGAACACGTGGATTTTCGTGGCTGATACTTCGTTTCGTCTTTATGTTGGGATTAAACAATCGGGCGCATTTCAACATTCTTCCTTTCTCCACGGAAGCAGAATTAGTGCAGCTGGATTGATCAAAATAAAAGATGGCAGACTTGCGAAGCTGTCTCCACTAAGTGGACACTATAGGCCTCCGGTATCGAATTTCAGAGCTTTTGTCAAGAATCTTAAAGGGGAAGGCTGTGATATGAGTCATGTCAGTATTTCTCGATCATATGCGGTTTTAGTGGGTCTAGAAGCATATGTAAAAACAAGAAAGAGAGCAAAGAAAGTAGTGGGGAAGGTGGTGAGGAGAAGAGATAGAATGCTAGATAAAGAGGGTGTTATTAGGAGGGAGGAGGAACAGGCAGATAAGAGTGAGAGTGCGGAAAAAGAGAGAAGGACTTTGGAAGAAGAAGAAAGGAAGAGGAGGGATGATCAGAGATTTTTGGATAGAGTTGTGGGTGGTAGGTTGAGGGGATTAAGTTTGGGCAGTAGGGATGGTGGTCAGACGTCTGGAGCTTTGGCAGTCCAAAAATTGCATGCAAGAAACTTTTCTATTGGGAATGAGGTATTGGACAAAGGGAAGAGGAGAGAGAGAGAGAGAGAGGTGACGATTGAAACCCCTGGACAGGGTCCGGAAAATGTCATGCCACCTAAAGCGGGGAACCTGGAATGAATGAACGAAGATATTGATGAGTGACGACATGAACATACGAATACAAGTGGCGATATGGTTTTCTTAGCTGGACGACCTTGTATTTATTGAGCCAGTGAGTCAATTACTCTGGCGTGCATTTGAATGATTGGACTTGCATGATATTAGCGTTGAACAAGGTATTGACATAAGCATAGGCGGATATATAATGGTTGATTCATATGATAGATACCCTTTACATACAAATCATTGAACTGGTCGCTTTGCAGAAATGTGAGCTGATGAATTAATAAGGAGTATAGTTCAAAATGCTGTTAGCTTGATAGGCTTCCCATATTTTATTTGTGGTCAATTTAGGAAATACTGCCGCATATATAGTTGGCGGGCAATCTTTCCATTTTATTGTAGGATGATTTTCAAATGGTTTTGGGGCGGAGGGGTGATAACAAATTACTCTCCGACTCGGAGTTCAAGTAGGTAGCTATAGCTCAGAAGTCTTGGACTTGGGAGAGAAATTTGTATGAACAAAGTAGAAAGTATGATATGTATTGGAGCTTGACAAGGCTCTTCGAGAGATTCAGCTAGATGCTTGCAAGATGGATACGGCACAAGGGAGGTTTAGGCAAGATTGTGGAATATCATGGCCTGGAAATATAGTTTCTGTAAGGCATTCCTTCTTAAGTGGTGGTGATGTTGATTAAAGGGTCGTAATAGGGTTATTGGACATGATGAAAACGAGAGAGGAGGAAGCTTCTTGTAGGCAACCAATGAATTGCGTAGATGATGATGCCAATTATAGGTTGTATTATCCCCATATGTCGTATCTATAGTTACCTAGGTAATTATCTAATTCTAATTCTAGTTTAGATTGAAGTGTATCTTTTGAAATGGAGTGAATGATTGGTACTAGCAACTTAACTTGGTCGACATTCCTATGGCAATCTATAAATTCTTTTTCTTTTATTCTGACGGTGATAATGTATAAGGGGATGATGAATTCAAATAGATAGGCAATGGCAAGAATATAGTGAGAGAATATCGATATTGCAAACAGGAAGGTGAATATAAATTTAACTTGCCAATGCAGAATTTCGAGATTAAGCTGAGTGATGACTCTGATGAAATATCAATATGAGAAGAACAAAAGGTAAGATGAGTTTATGATAATTAATTTTTCCCTTTATTGGTTTATTTCTTGAATATTCCATTCTTTACTCATTTGTGCTTTTGGATTTGAGCCAGCCATGATGATGGTAATTGGTGATGGTAACGGCCATCGTGACAACGATGCTAAACGAAGTTTTATAGGGGTAGTTTTATAGTTACTGGCATTAACAGTTAAACACCGATAAAAGGACAGAAACAAAATGTTCATTCCCAACAAAGAAACACTTTAAGATATCCTACATAGCACTTAAAAGGAATTTGCAGACTTTCTATTTGGAGATAGATGATGGGACGCCGTCAAAGGTGTCTTTCTTGAGATTTAGAAGACTGTTATAGTTATAAGAACGGGATTTTAGGGTTGAGTATGAGTATGAGAGTTTAACCTATAAATAAATAACTTAGCAAAAGGGGGTGTTGAAAAAACATGAATATAATTCAGGCCCTGACGGTATGGGTTTAAGAATTCAAACTAAGTAGCAGGGACTTTGTTAATTTGCATAAGATATCTAAATGGTTTTCAAGTACAGAGTGATATTAGAGAGGATACCAACCTCTACGGATCGTTAAGACGATGAGAAGAGAAAGTCACCAATTAAGGAAGACAGTAATGATATATAATGACAATAAAGGGGATAATGATTCGTTAATCTTCTTCCTGTTCTTCCTCGGTTTGATGTTTTTATTCAAATGAGAGAGAAAAGGGTTCTGCATCAAAGACGATATTTATACACCTACATCTCAAACCAGAGAACTGAAATATCACAACTCCAAAGTGAGCGCAGATATAACACACCGGCTAAACTGTATCCGGAATACACATCCAAATGTAGTTCTGATAGTATATAATAGGCCGGAATATTCATCAGGAATAGGGCATAGCATACTGGGCTACGTTGCTATCAAGTAATGTTGTTACACAAGGTGCTATATCACAGTAAGGTGTGATTTCAGGTTTTGCATCTATATCTTGATGACATTAATGGTTCAGAATCCAGGGATGTACTCATTTGATTAGGTATATGAAATATTTGTTGTTGATATTCCTGGTTGTTGGTCATTTTCAAGTGAAATAATGATATTACAAGCTTTTGACAACAGAAATATGATGCCTGGAAGATTATAATAGCTGATGCGCTTGATAGTGAAAGAAATTTTGGGTTGTGATCATGCTAGGTGCATATGGCCTATCATCCTCAGTCTTTGAAATCTTATCTATCAGTACTATGCTTCCGTGCTGCCTTTTTTATCGAGAAGTTCTGAGCAAGTGTTGAGGCTAGGAGAATTTAGAGTAGAGATAGATACATTGAGATCAGGGGTGAAATCTCGAGAGTTCAATGAACAAAAGTCTTGAGGGGGCTGCATAGAAACCAAGGCAATGCATATTTAGTAGTCTTTAATGCATTGCATCAAGGCATCAGCAAACTATAATTAGTGCTTCTATATAAGTGCGATTTGTGCTTCAGAATTTGCTTTGCGATTTACTTTTGAATTTCTTCTCAAAGCAAAGGTTTCTTCTATCATAAAAGACACAAGTGTTTCGGGAAGGCTTGAAGTCAGAGATGAATCTACACGGTGCTGTTACGAACTCGAGGTGTTGCTCGAAAGTGAGAGAGGAAATCGAAATGGAAGTAAAAAATTCGAGTATCGAGCAACTGTTGAGTAAAGAAACGTTGGAAGTGAATTCAAAGTTAGATATTTTCGTCATATAGAGCCATAGCCATGGTGGACAGTGGTATGTGAAAATTTAATAAGCAAAAATCATAGATTGGCAATAACGACAACTCAAACACTATTCACGTTATGAAACCTTTGTGTCATCATAGATCTCCACGCTATCTATTCAAGAAACTGCTGTGCGGTACTAATACCATCAAATTATTCATGACTTCACAGACTCCACCCTTTATTGATCATGAAAAAGCTAGCAAAGGTATTCGAAGAAACGAAACTCTGCTCTCAAGTACCCTTATATCTACCCCAGTAATTCATAATCACTGTGCCTAGTACTACATCGAAGCCAGGCCCATCAAATTACCTCCCTGTCATTCAGTAGACTAGCAAGCTATACTCTCAGAAAATATCAAGTCATTATTGTCTAAAAACAACCTGCCCTTTCTGACCTCTCTCGCTCCTCTTTAATAGATCTTGTATAGATTCCAAATGAAATAGGTCGGCTCAGCGAGATAAGAAGCATGATGCGGTCAAATTAGACAAACCAATATAAAATTCGGCAAAGTTAGCTGCAGCTGCAGGCCAAGGTATGATGCTAAGCAGGCGGTGGAATGGAGGAAGAAATGGTGATATGGAAGGAAGAGTGATGTGATAGAAAACAGTAAAGAAAAGGGTGATGTTCATGGTGATAGTGAAGTGAGGTTGATAATGATGAAGTGACAGTAAAAGCACAAAACTAACAACAACCACACATCCAAAGCGACAATAAATCCACAGTATTTCACCACCCCTCCCTCTCAATATCAATATCAATATCATAAATCCTAGACCCCAAATAAAATCCACAAAAACCTCCTCAATCCAAGTCTCAGACTCCCGACAGCGAAGTGCAGGCCATCCTATATGAGCCCGGTGCACCTGGGATACGATAGTTTTGAGGATTTCTATTCCTCCCAAAGTTTTTCCTCTATACTCTGGTCACCACTAAAGATCAAGCGCGATACTGATGCCATCCTTTTCCTGGCTACTATTGCGCTCCTGCCATTCAATAAGTACTAGGTAGTGAATTTCCTCTCTAAAACTAACCTTTACCACTTTGTCCTGCGTCATCTCGATGCCTTATTACATTACTACATCACTACAAAACTACATCAAGCTACCACTCCCTTGTCAACCATCCTCTCAAAAACCATCCCCATCCAACATCCTCCAACATCCTCCAACATCCCCCAAAATCAAAAATCAACAAAACACAAACGATAAAACCCCACCCCCAACATCTACCTATACCCACTACATCAAACGCAACCCACCAAATCCAGCCCAAGCCTCGAAATGAAAATCCCCTCCAAAAACGCAAGTATAAGAATATTCAAGCCAAGAACCACAAGATAAGTAGCAAAGAACGGTCAAAACTAAGGCGAGAATTAGCTTCTTGTATATATATCCAAAGACACCTTTCCCCCTCCTCCCCAACCCCCAACCCCCAACAAACCCCAAAACCCGAACTTCAAAACCTTACCTGGTGTACCAAAAGATGAATTATATAAACTACCATTAAATCCAAACAAGAACAACAACAACAAGAAGAAGAAGAAAAAGTAAAAGGAAAGTAAATCCTAGAAACGATAAACACCACAGACTTATGAAGAAAGATAACATACATAAATAGATAGACAGACACATCAATCCAAACATACATACATGCATCGACCGACCTCGCTCAACCTCAACCTCAACCTCAATATCCAACAGGCTAAACCCCCCACTCTCTCTATTCTTGTTTGTACAATCTGCATCCCCTAACCTTTAATGTCTAATTTTTAGATTCTGATTTCTAATTTCTAATTTCTAATTTCTAATCTTTAATCTCTTTCCTTACCCCAACCCACCCCGAATACAACCTCAAACCAACAAAATGTTCAAAAAAGGCAATATGAATCCCATACCGGGAGGTATATCAACACTAATTACATAAATCCCCATATATAATTTGCTGGGGGAATCTGAGCTCAACGGCTACTGGGGTTTCATCCTGGTTTTGCGTTGAACTGCTATTGCACTTACACCATCAGATACTCGACATCACGGCTACAATACCATCACTCGCTAGTCGCTAGACATGAAAGGTCCAAGACACTATATAAATCATTGATTTAATTTCCCATCCATCCATCAACCCATCAACGAACCCATCAATCATACGAGAAACTTTTGTACCCTACTATGTATGTACTGTACAAAGTTTTAGCGACCATCTCCTAACCCTATCGATCAACCAGCAAAAAAAGCAAGCGCAATGACAATTCCATATTTTTTCGATCATAAAAGAACAATTCCTCATCCACCCCCCCCCCCAGTTATTCTAAGCCAAAAGATCTTAATCTTTCCTTTCCTGTTGACAAACAAAATAGATGATGAATCTATTTGTTCATTTTCCTCATCTCGCACCAAAAATTAATCATCAAACATCCACGCACTTCTTGACTCCGTTTGCAAATCTCAAGACCCATCATTAAAGGTCTAAAAGGATTTTTATGTGCTTGCAGGTTCCACAACAAAAATGCTAATGCCAATGCAATGCCCAGAAAGAAACAAGCCAAAAAGTACATGAAAAGCGATCCATATTCTTAAGAACAGGAGACGCAAAAGAACAAAAGAAATGAAAGAAATGAAATCTAATGAGAGTGACCATCATGATCTGAATGATTGTGTTGAGGCTCTACTGCCTGTGTTGAACAACACCCCTTTCCCTTGCAATTATCAACACATTCCAACAGACAAGAGTCATCATCCTCCATTCCGCATTTAGTTTGAAGTTGACCGTCTAGTCCGACTGAGGCACCATTAAAATCATGATCATGATCTTTATCGAGGCAAAATTCGGGTTGGAGAGTGGCGCTATGAATGCCATGACCATGTAAACATTCTCGGATTTCCTTCGCCAATTGCATGTACTTTTCCCCACCATCTTCACCAATGGGGAAGGCAACTTGGATATGCATTGATGCAACAAGTTGGGAATCGCTGAGTTGCCAAATGTGTACATGATGACAACCCTTTACAGCCTCGAAGTTTTCAATGTCTTCTTTGATAAGGGCAACATCGATTGAGTCTGGAGTGGCTTGAAGTAAAATTTGAGCAGTAGCTTTAGTTAACGGGATGCAAGAACGAAGAATGATAAGGGTAATAAAGAGTGAGACGGCAGGATCGGCGTAAAAACGACCAGGCCATTCAGTCAGCCAAATAATCAAGGCAGTGACAATGACTCCAACATTTCCAAGAGCGTCACCAATAACGTGAAGAATCATAGCATTCATTCCCATATCATCATGACTGTGACCGTGTCCACCGGACTTCTTCTTGGATTTGTTGTTGTGGTTGTGTTCTGCATGACGACTCTTGCGGCGTTCATGATTATGGTCGTCATCCCCGTGATTATGGCTGTGAGAGTGAGAGGTTGATGGACCGTGAGAATTTTGAAGCAGAGGGGTGTTTTCAGTTGGTGCGGGTCCAGATTGAACCTGACTGTCATCATCTGGCCCACTAGAATATTCGCTATCAATTCCATCCAATTGTGTCTTACTTGCAGCAATTATATCTTGTCGAAAGCTTGCGGGATGAATGCTGATGTTATCCAAACTAGAGAATTGAGATTTGCTTGTTCGTCTTCGGTGGGAATGTTTGGAACTCCTATTGGGTGATCTGGTCACAATACTATTGCTATCGCGAGCTGTCGAGGCATCTTCATCGGGTTTTGTAAATTGTACTTGGCGTTTGGCGGTGGCTTTGGCGACAACAGCCTCGGGGAAAACGTCTCCTGCATTTCCACCCTCTTTCGACATCTGTATGTGGTTCGTATGGTTCGAAGCCGTGTTCGTGGCTATGGGAATGCGCATGCCCTTCTTCCGCGGCGTGGATTTCATCTCCATGAGAATGACCATCTCCTGGACCATGAGAATGTCCATGTCCACCCAAAACGAAGAAGCCAGCAAGATTCGATGCCAATCCCAATGATCCGACAATGAGTATAAGTATTGGTTCGGTAATCTCGGGTGGGTTGATGAAACGTCCAATAGCTTCGAGAACAATTGATACGCAGAGCGCAATAAGGAAGACAGCATTGAAAAAGGCACCGAGGATTTCGGCTCTCAAAAACTATGAAGTGTTAGTTACGGCCTTGAAGTAGCCTTCCGTTCGGAAATCCTCGACCGATGTAACCACTTACCCCAAAAGAATATTTATCACTTGTATTTTTTCGCGAAGCTTTGACAGCCCAAAGTCCAACAGCGAGAGAGATAATATCATTCAACTAGGCAGATGTTAATATACATCTATATATCTATCCATTCACATCTTGATATCTTTCTTGAATTGCCTTACCATGTGAAAAGCATCTGCCATGAGTGCTAATGATCCCACCCACATACCGACACCTAATTCAACTATGAAAAAGACGGCATCGATCAATAGCATGATCAAAATGCGCGTTGACTTTGACCAAGCCATCTTGAATAATTTAGGAGCTTATAGCTCTCTTCTTTGACAGGAGTTGCAGAAGATAAGTTGGTGAAGTATTCCAGTGATAGTAGAAGAATAGGGAGAACAAGGAAAAAGAGATAAAAAGGCGGATGTAATACGAAAAGATGAACACCCCTCTTCCCGATTTATGTGCGTGTATGTATGTGTGTGGTGTTTGATGTCTTGCGATATTTGTATTTGTGATTGATTATATTTGTATCTGTATCTGTATCTGTATCTGTATCTGTATCCGCATTTGTATTTGCGGTTTGCGATTTCGGATCTCTACCAAGCCGTTATCAAATACTGACCTGATTGATCTCCCCTTACCAAACCACCAAGGGTGTTTATTTGTTGATGGAGTGATTTATATTGTTATGTTGTATTATCAAATCTTCGCCCAAGATGATGTGAAGCGTATGCCTGCTTGTTTGTCTGCTTACTAATAATATATTATTTGCTTGATGAGGAAATGAATATTTGTTCTATAATGAATGAAAGAGGGAGGGAGAAAAAGAGACGAGAAATGAAGAAATGAAGAATTGGAGAAATGGAAGTAATTATAAGGAGGGCAAAGGGAGAGATTAACTTAAGGAAAAGAGAAGAGAAAGGAAGAGAAGAGGGAATCGAATATACAAATATACAAAAAAAGATTACTCAAGTTAACCAATATGTTATATACCTATTTAGGTCTTTATTAGATAGCTCGGTAATCTAAAGATTTAAATATCTAAATATCTAAATATCTAAATATCTGAATATCTAAATATCTAAATATATACCTACCTATCTAAATACCTCCTACGTAATTATTAGGTAATTAGGTAATCAATTAATCTTAATAATCAATTCCTAAATAAGGTTTCGATACTTGGTAATCTTATTCGCAAAATCCAAGACGAGAAACCAACAGAAAATTTGTTTCAAGACGCGGGATTACTAGTTAATAAAGTACCAAAAGAGAAGAAGAAGAAAAGACCAACATCGAAAATACTGTATTCTTCCATGTATATGTCACCGTATTGGTTATATCTGATTATTTAATATGAAAAGTTTGAATGAAAAATTTGATATGGCCTGTATAGAAAGGAACTGGATTATGTAATCATTCTGAATAATACATCCCCAAAACGCCGATGGCTGTCAAGGATAATCCATCCCATCTATATATATATATCCTCCCGTGCTTGAGGAGTAGTATCCTTTAGCTACAGGAAATACCGAGCTAATTAATATGTAGTACTCCATCCAGACGTACCATACTGGGTCATTATCATGTGATCTATCGTCAGGTGATCATACGACTTCTTTTTGAGCGCCGTCTTTGATTGTTAGAGTTTCAAATCCGTAGTTTTTGCTTTTGGTTTGCAGATGACGTAGATGACGTAAGTACTTCAAGGAATTAAAAAGTGAGAGGTTGATGTGACGAAGAAAAAAATAGATGGTTTAAATATCTTGAATCACTTGGAAAAGGCATTATTACTCCAAACATCAATCAAATATTAACCAAACATTACCAAATATCACAACAGTCCCTGGATCATGTAGGTTCAACAAATTGACACCATGATAACCATTATGATAACTGCTATATAAGAGTACGATTATTGCTTTTGGTGTTTGACTTCTCTCCTTGTGTAAGCATCATTGAAAAAGTAACGCAGTGTGGAAGAGCTCATTCAAATAGGGGGTTAATGAAAAAACATATACCAGTACTTTCACCACAACCTCCCGGACATGTTTTTTATTTCCCGCAATTCGTACCACTTTGGCTACATGAACGTCCTCAAATTATCCATCAATCATTCCTTATGCGATCGAGCCCCCACTTTCTAGCCGTTTACCTCCCGTTGTTCAGTAGTCAGTGTCTGAGGAGTAGAGATAGCTCCTTATCATCCCAATACATATCGAGCATGTATAACAACGTGTATGTTCTTGGCTATTAATACATCTCTCCTCGGCTCCCCGATATTACGGAGTCAGACGAGCAAGCTCGTAGTGAGTTGATCCGAGATATGGTCAACTGAAGGGACAAGAGGAAAGGCCATTCGTCCGAGGCATTTCATCATACCGGAAAGTCGATCATTGAGAACTTTCACCTCTCAGAATTTGAATCTTCTTTTGTGGCATCAACCGCAATCAGGAGCATTAAGAATGTCAGAAAGATCTTCATCTAGTCAGTAATGCTCGCTCAATATCATGTCATAACCATGATATCTAAATACGTCGAGATTAACTCACGCAAAATAATCCGGCTCCTATGACAATGACATCAAATCCTCCCAAAAGAGCCTTGCCTCTTACAATTGCATTTTGATGTCTCCAACTTCTGATAGCTCCTATCAATAAAGTTGTTATTGCGGCTACTTGACATATACAAGCCAGGGGTTTTCCAAGCACGAAAAATCCTATCAAGCGATTGGGTGTGGGGGAATGTTGCAGTCGGCTGAATATTTATCAGTGAAATCACCATAGCAATACAACTTAGATAAAGTACATACAATAGTTGCGCAATCGATACCCCTAGCATCGACAGGGTCAATGAAGTCCTGAGATAGGCCAAGAAAGTTCTTTCAAGAGCTGACACAGACTTGTTAGTGAGTCCAACTACCACATGTCAAACAAGGAATGTATAAAGCAAAGAATCACATCTATACTGAATCAAGAACGAGATACAGGAAGGAATGCGAAGCCCAACAACATAAAATCGGATATCTGCACAATACTTCAGTAGATGGAATGGAAGTCTCGGCTGACAGAAGTGTTCCGGCCCTGAATCTCCGTATTCCATTGGAGGACCTTGTCATTGATAGATTTGTGTAAACAATATCGGTAAATGGATAAAAAGTAGGTAATGATACGTACCTAAGTGGTCTCTACATGTAACATGGTCAACTGTCACACTGATTTGGTGTTTCCAGAACTTTGAGATACTATAGGTGAATTGACCGATAAAGCCAGTGGGTGCTGTACTACCAGGGCCTAATGCATGAGAAGATGAGGCGCGTGTATAGTTTTGTTTTGTGTGCGCCAATTCAGAAAGTTCAGTGGATTCCCATTGATCTCTTTCTGCTGGTGATAAACTGGGTGGTTCTTCAGATTCTTCAATAGACTGATGATGATTTGATGTTTCAGCCATTATTGTCCGGATGCGTAGAAGCGAGATGACATGCAGATATATTGTAATGATCGAAGGCTTTACGGATTGCAAAGATCTTGCATGAACATGGTTAAAAAAAAAGTGGGATGAGGAAAGTTGAGGTTCAAATAAAGGTTAAAGTTGGGATTATACTTATTGGTTGCTAGTGAGTAAAGCTGAGGATTGGAAGCAAACTTTTCACGCATCCCGGTGGTAGTACAAGTATCCTTTGAAGTGAAGTCTGAGGTGTAATGATTATAGTTGAAGACAAAAATTGGTAATGTCATCGCGTTGAGATGGTTGATGGTGATTGTTTGATGCGGGGAGTGGATGGAACTAGAATGTGGAGAAATAAGAAATATACACTTCATCACATGATCGGCTGACTACTTTACTGTGCCAAGATTGGTTAGTGCTTCGTTCTTCAATCAACACCCGAGTCTCCTTCTTTTCTGTCTTTTTCCACATCTCACACTCATTTTGATAGTTACAAGTCTCACGGTGAAAGGTACCATAGCATTAAGATCTCATCTGAACTTATCCTTCTGGATACCCCAATACTTCCCGGTTGGTCAATGGAAGTTTCGGATCGTATTTGTACATTCCAGTATACGATCATGCAAACGAAAGCTTGTTGGAGGCGAAACCGGCCCGCACGTCCGCTTTACAGATGCAGACGCCTCTTATTAAAGTATTCAACAGCATGAGGCTTCGATGCAGTGTCTTGTGCTGCTTTTCACATTGAAAGGTCAAGATACCTCGATAGATACACTGCATTGCCTAGGCGATTCTGTGCATATGCATGCTACCTCCTGCTTTTTCATGTGAAGCTGAAAAAATTGGTAAGAATGGGTAACACCCACTCAAGTTGACGAAACCTTTGATACCGTCTTTCTTCCCCCGCTATGCTTTCCTGAATGCTTCCACTATATGCAAGGAGTCTTCGCTAGTGTCTCTCGCAAAAGAGCTCAAACAGCATGTCTTACCTTCCTAAAGTGTAGGAACATCGCTGAGCCGGTCCGTTCAAACCGTTGTTGACTTTTGATTGACAGAATGTACTCATCCCAAGGCTGAGCAAAGTTATGATTGATCTGCTTAAAGCTTATCTCCAGAAATACCAGTCACACCAACAGTTCCTTGCAAAATATGCAGGGTTTTCAGAACAGCTGTCTGTAGTCATGCAATTCTTACACCGGATCCATATTAATTTCCATTTCAGCCATTTCCACGCATGGAGCAAGTATAGCCATACGTTATTTTCAGTATCTCATAACGCCTTATCTTCATCTATGCGGCATGTGGGATATTCATCCGTGCAGGGCCGGCTATGAGATATACAACTTGAACATAGCTGATCAGCGATTGGTCTCTGGAAAGATTGATACCAACTTTACATGCAATCTAGATTGGTGATTGCATGCTACTCTGATGTTTGGCGTTATTAAATATCTCTTATTCCGTTTCATCTCCTCAGTCAAACTCTTTTGTGAATATTCTGGGAACGCATTGTGATTTAGAAACGTGGCTCATTTCTTACACTTCGCCGCATGCTAGCATCGACTACTCCTTCATTGACTCTTTGATATGACAAGAGAGTATTTCCCTATCTAATTTTTATCTATACAAGCCACAATCAATCTTTCCGCTGCCTCATCCCAATGGCAGAATCACCAGACAGTCAAATCTCAGACTCTATCTTTGACAAGTTCGGGGAAGGGACGGGTGTTACTTCAAGTAGAGATACAGTTGTAACTCCATATTCCGAAATATCTCCACCTGAAAGTCCTTTGGAAAGGCATGCGGTATTTGACCCTAGAACAAAATCACGTCAATTGGCCAAAACCTTGTCACTTGAAGAGCAGGTAAACTTCATACATCCTGACAGTTTATCCTTACTGATGACCATCCCAGGTCTCTCTGTTAGTAGCAGCTGACTTTTGGAGATCAAAATCAATTCCATCCAAAGGAATACCAGCATTCAAGACTTCTGATGGTCCAAATGGTATAGCTTCATTTACTCCAAAATTCCCTTATCATTTTACAATCTCAAATGCAATACAGTCTTCACTAAAACCCATTACCATATATACTGATATTGAAATCAACTCCAGGTGCTCGCGGGGCTATTTTCAAGGCTGGAACAAAGGTTTGTCTAAAGTATGGTTCACGCGCAGAAGATTTCTAACATATCCAGGCTGCGTTGTTTCCATGTGGTGTATCACTAGCAGCAACATGGAATACCGAGCTTATTCATGAAGTTGGACAGCACCTTGCAGATGAAACCAAAGCCCGGGCCGCTCAAGTTTTACTGGCACCAACAGTCTGCTTACATCGCTGTCCATTGGGTGGGAGAAACTTTGAATCTTTCTCGGAAGATCCTTTCTTGACAGGCAAGCTCGCTATCGCTTATATCAAGGGGTTACAAGAGAGAGGGGTTGCGGCAACAATAAAACGTAAGATATGCTCATTGGTGTTGCATTGACACTTGCATTTGGCTAATTATGTATGCAGATTTTGTAGCCAATGAACAGGAGACATATAGATTGACAATTGATTCTGTTGTTCAGGAAAGACATTTGCGAGAGTTATACTTGCGTCCTTTCGAAATGGCCATTCGGGAAGCCAATCCTTGGGCTGTAATGTCCTCATACAACTTGATCAATGGGGTTCATGCAGACGGCAACTTCCATACGTTGAAAGAGATTTTAAGAGGGGAATGGAATTATGATGGGTAGTAGTATTCTTATCTCCTTTCATATATAATGGTACTAACACAATTTAGTCTGGTCATGTCAGATTGGGGTGGAACAAACTCAATAGTGGAATCCATCGAAGCAGGCTGCGACATAGAAATGCCTGTCTCAACAAAATGGCGAGGAGAAAAGACAATCAAAGCAATCGAAAACGGCAAACTAAGCCGAGAAGCCGTTGAAAACGCCGCAGCGAATGTATTATATCTTGTCGAACGGACAAAAGGGTCAGACATGACACCCGAATCCCCCGAAGCTGAAGACGACAGGGAAGAGACAAGAAAATTGATTCGTCAAGCAGGGGTAGAAGGAATCACATTACTGAAAAATGAAAACAATATCCTACCAATTAAACCCTCCCAAGCAAAAATCGCAGTCATCGGACCAAATGCTAATCGAGCTATAGCAGGGGGTGGAGGTAGCGCTAGCTTGAATCCATACTACAATACCATCCCTCTTGATAGTATTAAAGCCATTCCTGGAAAGGATGTCACTTACGCTCTAGGCTGTCACACCTATAAATGGCTTCCTTTAGCAGCGGAATATTGTACAACTTCCACTGGCGCCCAAGGCGTAACCCTTGAATTCCACATCGGCGACAAATTCGAAGGTACTCCTCGAATAATTCAACATCGCGCAAACACAGACCTATTCCTCTGGGATTCTGTCCCAGAGGAAGTAAACCCCATCTGGTCCGTTCGCGCAAAGACAACCTTAACACCCACGACCACCGGTCTCCACACCCTCTCTTTCTCAAGCGTAGGCCCCGGTCGTCTTCTCGTAAATGGAGATGTGACAGTTGATTTATGGAATTGGACAGACTTGGGTGAAGCAATGTTTTCGGGGAGCAAAGATATTCTCTTTGATATCTACCTTGAAGCCAATGTTCCAGTTGAATTGGTAGCCGAGACAACAAATGAAATTCGTCCACTTTCCAAGCAGGCACAAATTAACCAAACCCACGCCACAGGTGGCTGTCGCATTGGTTACAAGGAGGCAGATGCTGAAGATCACTTGCAGAAAGCTATTGATGCTGCCAAATCTTCGGACGTTGCGATTGTAATCGTTGGTTTGGATGCGGAGTGGGAAAGTGAGGGATACGATCGTCAAACAATGGATCTACCGAGTGATGGAAGTCAAGATCGATTGATTGATGCGGTTGTAGAAGCAAATTCGAATACAATCGTTGTTAATCAGTCGGGAAGTCCAGTGACAATGCCTTGGGCAAAGAAAGTTCCGGCAATTTTGCAAGCATGGTATCAAGGACAGGAGGCGGGTAATGCTTTGGCCGATGTGCTTTTTGGATTGGAGAATCCGAGTGGCAAATTGCCTGTATGTTGTTGAAATTTGCTTTCTTGGAAAGTTCCTTTGAATTCCCTTTTTCCTTTTGCTCTTAATACGTATCCTTCGTGACTTCTTAACTAACCATCACCAAAAAGACGACATTTCCCGTTCGCCTTGCAGATAATCCAACCTATCACACCTGGCCCGGAGAAAACTTTCGCTCCCTCTATGGCGAGGGCCTTTACATTGGTTATCGCCATTACGATCACCTTTCACTTCCTCCCCTTTTCCCATTTGGTCACGGCCTCTCTTATACTACTTTCTCATACTCTTCCCCCACACTCTCTTCTTCCATCTTGTCTTCCGCATCCCCGAATTCAAAAATCACACTGAGTCTAGAGATTAAGAATACAGGATATATGCAGGGGAAAGAAATCGTGCAACTCTATATTCACGATGTGAAGAGTAGATTGGTTCGACCAGAGAAGGAACTCAAGGGTTTTGCAAAAGTCTCTCTTGAAGTTGGGGAGTCGAAAGTGGTGCAAATTGATATTGATAGATATTCGGTGGGGTACTGGGACGATTCTTCTCGTGAAGGAAAGGGGATGTGGGTTGCTGAGGAGGGAGAGTTTAAGGTTTGGGTTGGGGGTAGTGCTGCGGATATTAGGTTAGTCTTTTCTTCTTCTCTTTTCTTGCTGCTGAGATCTTTTTAGTAGTGGTGGTTGTTGTTGTTGTGGAATATAAACTAATTTTAATGTGTGTTGATAGACATGAAATTTCTTTCGAAATAAAGGAGACTTTTACTTGGATTTTTTGATTGGAAAAGATTGAGTTGAGTGGTGGGGAGGAAGAAGAGGTGTAGAGGAAAAGATGAAAGGGGTAGCATATGATGGAAGAACGAGCTGTCGAATTTTCTAAACACAAGATAGTGGAATACAGACAAAAACGTGACTAGAGATCCGGTGCAGAAAGAAGAAATGGAGATGGGAGAGACGAAATGAGGGATGATAAACAGAGTGATGAAAGGACGAGGTGAGAAGAGAAGGAGAGATACAATGTTTCAAATGCATTTATATATACATAACGGCGTATACAGAATTCAATCTAGTGTTTTATATATCCTTTCAACCACAATAAGTCACCTGCAGAATGACATATACCCAAGCAAAAATTTTGAATTCTTTTTCTACTGATGAAAGGGTAATGTTTGGATATATTGATATTGATATTGATAAGGGTAGAAAGTTTATTCTCAGACTATCTAGGTGTCGATGTGCTTTATTGTTGTTATTATCATAATGCTCATTTATATCAGATCTTAGTTGAAATATTTATGATGAAAAGACTATGAAATTTCTAGATACGACTTTTTGGTTGATATTTCCTATGACGTGTTTATATAATCTATTTAAACGAACAAGTTTTGCCTATGCTATTATTTAACTGGTAACCTCGCTTCGTATGTATCTTGACGAGGTGGAATGAAGGGGATCATGGGAAAGAGAGAGCTGGAAAGATCAAGGAATAGATCAACTACCCCTTAATTGTATTTTCAGGGCTGGCACTGCTAACTAAGATCCAAATCTATATTATATGTTCTTTTTATGATGCTATGTTCAGTTGTCATCCAACATGTCAGTCATATTGATGCTAGAATCCACAATGGATATAGTTTAAGAATCATGTCTCTCCTTACTTGTACTCTAGCATTATTTCTTGAGTAGATTGGTTGTTGATTGTATGAACCTTAGCATGCATGATCTTTCATATGATCTTGCCAAGTATAACCGACTTTCTTAGTATGTTATATTGATGCTCGAATCCATTCATAATGCATTTGGTTAAGGGTTCAAGCACAGAACTATTGGAGCATATACACTCCGCCTCAAGAGTTGCTAGTAAGAAAATGCTAGGGATACATATGGAGAGTACATGGTCAATTAATATATCGCAAGCACATCAACGTCATAGTCAGATTTTCCAACAAATCAAAATTTGACTCCAAGGTTCCACAACAGAAAAGAAGGGACTTTTGGTTCAATAGGATACCAGGGTCAAGGGAAAGAAGAGGGAAAAGGGTCAACATTTGCCACTCAACCCCACCCCTTCTTAAGCTTTCTTTCATACATGGATTCTCGATGGATATGGTAATACAGTAAGGGTGAAAAATCCAACAATTTTCAACGTTTTTAGTATCAAGTGAAGATCTTTATATGAATCAAGACTTCTTGCATCTAAAGATATGACAGGCAGCCCCTTATTTCTCCGCAAGATCGGCATGGGAATGGAGCATGTAGAATAGATATATTTCCATGCGGTATCTACTCTACAGTAATACTACAGTAGTAAGGATTGTAAAGCATCCGACCGATTAGCACTTTCGGAGGAACCTGTTGTGGATACCTTCTATGAGACCCTTTCAGCAGCTAAAGAGGACTCGGTGGATTATTCAGTGGACTTGGTATCAATCAGAACGGAGTAGACTCAGTGAGTGGACTGTTTAGTTGTATGTAATTCCAAATTTCTAGTTGATGCAACAGTGCTTGAGTAGAGAGAGTGCGGTGCAGTAGTAGGTAGTAGGAGTAATAGTAGGTAGGTACCTACCTAGTGACATAGTCTTCATGTTGTTAAAAAGGAACAAATCAGAGATATGATCATGCCCATCGACCTGCCTCCTCTATGAACAGACAACATTATTAGGGAATATCAAAGTTACAACATACATAACCTTATTAACGTTGCTTGCTACAAACTACAAGCTACAGTATCATAGATTGTACCTAAAGATATGAAACTTTAGATGATGCTACCCTTCGTTCCTTTGATTGAATGGCCTGAACTCTATCCGATACTGGGAAGGAAGGTTTGAGATCAGATCACCCCCAATTTCTGATATACACTACTAATCTAATGTTTGCGGAAGATCTTACCTTTGGGATTATTGTCAATGTCAATCTTTTACTGTTTTGCTGTCTAGAGGAAATCCTTCATCCTAGTTTTAGATATTAGCCTTTGGATGACTTTGACTCTAGACCTTGAGACCTTTAGACCTTTTTCACATTCCGTTTTTTAGTTATTGATTAATTCATTATTCAACTTCTTCTTTTGTGTTTGGATACGAATTATAATGATGATGATGACGATGATGATGATGATGATGATGATGATGCTCCAAGATATTTTAAAAAAAGAAAAGAGGAGAATTAGATTTTGAATGATTTTGATCTTGCTTGAGGTTTTGCATATTGTGCCATACTAATGAAATACGAATAATATAACATCTAACTAGGTACCTAGATGACAATATACTATACATACTTCTATTTCGTTCCTTCGTTCCTTCATTCCTGCTACTGTAAGGCTACCTAATAACTGCCTATCTACCTAGCTATCTAGATACTTACTACCTACCTACCTACCTACCTATTATCTTTCGGATGTTCAATATAAGATGGCATCTATTCGCGTCTAATAAGTGTTATTATGGTTTGATATCAATCATTAATCATACAATAAGATAATAGCAATAATGCATACCGTTATTTATTATTATTACTCAATAAAATGATGCTTCCTACAGTACAGTACGTATCTACCTAGTCTTGACTTTAGGTCGATAATAGTATCAAACTTGACCTAATTCCGTTTTAGTCAATTCAAACCCGGCTTCATTCAACCTGGAACCACCAAAACATCCGCACACGAACTTTAATGTGAAATTTTGATTCTTTTTGCTTTTCAGTAAATATCCTGCCTTCCTCCTTCCCAATCTTCATGAATACCATCGTCTTGAAACGACTCCCATCAAACTACTCGCGTGCATGACAACATATCTTTTCACATTCGTTCCATATCGACGTGGCGACAACATTGACGATCCAATCTTCATACTAGCAACAACATGACGTCTTAGCGGGCTGGAATCTTAAAACTTGTGAAGAGTAAACACCTACACTTCAAAGAATAAATTAAAAAGGCAACGCGATATTGGGTGGTTTTCTACTGAGAAATATACAAATATCTGGCCAAGTGTTGGCCCATACATTAATCATGGCTGTCGACAAGCACCCTGCCCATATCGAACTCCCTTTACGGGATGCGCAAATGGTGTCGCCAAATGAAACCGAGATTGGCACACCAGAAGCAGAATACGATCGACCGGTATCACCTTTACACATGTCTCCTGGCCAAATCGATGGATTGGATGCTTTAAAAGCCCAAGAATATATGAATGGACGCCGAGGATCCAGTGAGAGCAGCATTTTACATTTACGGATTCCGGGGATGGTTTCGCCTGCCGATGTAGCATTTTCGGCTATGCACTATCTGCCATACCCTGTAATCGTTCTAAATGACTCGAAAACCGTGGTACTTGCGAACGAAGCCACTGCCAGATTACTTAGTGCCGATGATGATGAAAATGAAGCGAATGGGGGGAATTTACAGCCAGCGGAACGATATAAAGGACAAACTCTGGCTGAATTGGGTATCGATATGATAAAAGATCTCAGGCCTGTATGGGTTACTTGGGATTCATTTCTGGATAGTCTTAGCGACGAGATCAACATACATACAGATTCACAAGATACTGTGACTTCGGAATATGGAGGGGAAGTAACCCCAACAGCCGAAAGAACTGAAACTCAGAGTGGGATTGGAAATATTGAGAAGAAAGCGTCCATGGTTCATGATGCAGTAGTAGAAGTTGTTGTTACAGCTGGTTTACATACAGCATCAACATTTGCAGGGCGAACGGCTAAGCATATGGCGGGCAGACGTAAGTCTATTTTTGATGTTCTCCTTCATTCATATAGCAAGATTTTCGGGCATATCTCAGGTCCCTTGTCTGGTTAATGTTCAAATGTCACCTTCGAATTGTAGCTACAAGTTTGACCTGTCTCCAAGTACTTTGGTTGCCATACTTGAATCTAGCTATTGTACGAAAAGAATTCGCACAATCAACCCGCATGACTGGATCATTCAAATGCTCTTTATTTCGTTATTTTTTTTATTTTTTTTTATTTTTTTTTTTTTTTTTGGCTGTACTCGGGGGATAAGGTTAACAAAACATAGACTCATACGCCAAGATGATCATTAGTATCTTCGAGATCGAAGATCAAAAGTACTTCATGTTGACCTTCACAAGCACAGAAGCTGCTCAACCTTTATCACCTACCATGAAGGAGGGCTCGACGAAGATTCATAACCCAAAGGTTCGCATGGGGTCGAGTAAAGCCTTCCACTCGTCTAGCTCGCTGTCTCGGTCGAGCGCATCTTCCGCCAGCTCCGAACGTGGTTCCAATCAAGGATCCAGTGGCTCATCTGCAATCATTAGCCCCACTAATGCGCCCATGTCGTCTTCACCATTTCCGCCTTTGGGTCCTCCCTCACGTGTTAACAAATCAGGAGCTCCGTCAATACTACAGAAAGTAATCATCTTGAAAGATGCGCTACTGGACAATACTGAAGTTCCTATTCTGGCAATGTGGAAGGATGAGAGTGTAACAATACCGAATAAAGCTGCAAGACGATTGTTTGCTAGAGAAGCTGACATGACTAACATTAAAGATGGTATGACTTTTCAATTACATAACTTTACTATAGAAATACTAATGATTTTCAAGGGTTTGATTTAGTTGGGAAATGGCACTGTTTTAACCACGATTTCACCATAGCTTTAGATCCGTCAGAATATCCTATTTCTGTTTTAACGAGGACGCAAACACCATTTGCTAGTCGCTTGTTGGGTGTTTATGATCCTGAGACTGGAGAAAAGATTCTATATGATTGCTTGGGTATGGGAAGCTTCTTCTAGGACTGATGCAAAATATGCTAACCATTCAACAGGAGAGGCAGTCCGAGATCTAGATACTGGCGAGTTCTTGGCTGGCATTGTGACGTGTAGGGACATCACAGCTGTAACTCAACAGATTGCTGAAATAAAAGAAGCCGATGAACAGAGGTTTCAAAGAATTTGTGATAGTATGCCCCAACTTATTTGGACGGCTACACCTGATGGATTGCATGATTGGTTTAGTCAGCGGTGGTATGACTACACTGGGTTGAGCGTGGAAGAATCCATTGGGGAGGGTTGGAAATTGCCATTTCATCCAGAAGATATAGCCTTGACAAAAAAGCGCTGGCAGCATTGTCTAGAGACGGGCGATTCATATACCACCGAATACCGCTGCCGGAAGCACGATGGTGAATGGAGATGGATGCTTGGCCGAGCTGTGTGCTTGAGAAATAAAGACACTGGAGAGATTGAAAAATGGTTTGGAACATGCACGGATATCCATGAAACTGTTATATCACGATTTGAAGCTAAACGGCTTCGTCAGCAGTTGTTGTCCGTGATAACACATGCACAAGTCACGCTATTCTCTGTGGACCGACATCGAAGAATTAATCTTCTCGAAGGTTCCTTCATATGGGATCTTGAGAGTGAAATTGGATCTAGCGATGAGAGTGTTGCTGGCAGTGGTAAGCCCAAGGGAGACGATTATATTGGGAAGAATGTCTATGATGTGTTCACACAATCAAGTCACAGGAAAAGGCATGATATGATACCTTCTTCACTCCAACCAATCGAGGATATCTTGACTGGAAAGATTATGGAGGATATACAAGAACATACAATCGACAACAGATGGTATCGTACTAAATTCGTTCCTGTTCTGGGTAAGAAGGATAGCGGTGGACATGTCAACGAAGCTTTTATCGATGGTGTCATTGGATTATCTATGGATATCACTGAGATCAAGGATCGAGAAAATGATCTCCAAATGCAAGAGAGGGAAAATACAAAACTTCTTGCAAATGAAGCAGCTGCCAAAGAAGCTAGTCGGTTAAAGAGTCAGTTTCTTGCCAATATGTCGCATGAAGTTCGTACTCCTATTGCTGGTGTGATAGGGATGGCTGAGCTTCTTACTGATATGAATCTTGATGAAGAACAGCAAGAATGTGCTGAAAATATTCAGCGTTCTGCCAATGCTCTTCTTACCGTTATCAACGATATTTTGGACTTCTCCAAGGTTGAATCTGGTAGATTGGATATTGAGGAGGTACAATTTTCGTTGTCAGTTGTCGTTCGAGATGTTAGCAAGATGTTAGGCTTTGCTGCTGAACGAAAAAAACTTGATGTTCGAATCCAACATCGCCGTTGGGGTTAATAGAGATTTGATTGTCATGGGTGACCCAGGCCGAGTTCGTCAGATCATCACAAATCTGCTCACCAACAGTATCAAGTTTACTAGCGAGGGAAGAGTCAAATTTTCGGTCATCAAAGAAAAAGAAGATGCAGATACTATCGAAGTCAAATTTGTAGTTGAAGACACGGGCATTGGAATTGAAGAGGATGTTCGGAAACGGCTATTCAAACCCTTCAGTCAGGCAGATTCATCCACAGCAAGGAGGTTTGGTGGTACAGGATTAGGCCTCACGATCAGCAAGAATTTGGTGGACCTGATGCACGGTAGAATTACGCTGGAATCATCTTTGGGACAAGGTACAACGGCGACCTTCTGGATTCCTTTCAACAAACCGCAATATCATGATGGAAATGCGTTGATTGACATTGGAAGTTTGCCGGACCGTTTGCAGTCTGAGATGAGTGTTTCTTGTGGTAGTTCAGGTTACGATGCTGGCTCATCGCCTCACAAGAATTCATTGGAAAACCCTAGGCATCATAGGTCAATAAGTATGACACCTCCGTTTATGTCGGAGGCAGAAATGTCACCTACTGATAGGGCGAATATCAAAATTCTTCTTGTTGAGGATAAGTAAGTATATTGCTTTATGTGATTCTGAATTATGCTGTACTGACATATCTTGTAGCGCCATCAATCAGCAAATCGCCCTTAAGACTATTCGAAAATTAGGATTTTCACCTTTTGCAGTTTGGAATGGAAAAGAAGCTCTTGATTATCTTCTTGCAGCGGAATCTCCAAATCCTCCTCATCCAAAACCTGACATTATCCTGATGGACGTACAAGTAAGTTCAATCACGCACCTCCAAAGTCCCCACTAACACAACACTAGATGCCAATCATAGATGGATACCGTGCCACGCATATAATACGCCACCATTCCCCCTACAATTATTCAACACGTAATATACCCATCGTGGCCATGACGGCTTCGGCCATTCAAGGCGACCGTGAAAAGTGCAAGAAAGCAGGTATGGATGATTATCTGGCGAAACCAGTCAAGGGGAAAACGTTGGAAAAGATGTTGGTAAGGTGGGCGATTAATAGGAGGGTGCCGAAATCGGAAACCCAGGAACATGATGAGGAGGGCAGTGATTGTGTGGAGGGTGATAATGATAATTGTTCGAGGAGGCGCGGGAAGTCGAAGTATGTTTTACCTACCCTTTTTCTACCCTTTTTCGAAAATTGTCCTTTAGGGTGGACATTCAGGAGTAAGTTGAATATGTTAATAACCCGCATATCATAGGTTTGACCGCCGCACCTCAACAAGTACTGCTCGCCATCATTCATCGAAATCCATAGACAAGAGCGAAATTCAGGCACCCGAATCGCCAACAGATTCATACACAACTAAAAGAGCATCTCAATCCCAGACTTTCAAACTTGAAACTGATCCAGCAAATAAACCCACACAGAGCTTTGACCCAGCCAGACCACCTAAAGACCAAACCCACTTACCACTTGAAGTGCCTCGCCCAGCCAAAAATGACCGACATCATTCCAACCATCTCACGTTACCGCAACCAGAAGATGAGGGGGAACGAGCGGTTAGGAGAGAGGTGTTTGAGGAGAAGGCCAAGGAACTGAGAGATGAGAAGTTAGTTGGTGCGGCGAGTGATGAACATGGGCTTGGTGTTGTACATGGACATGGGCACGGAGATCGAAAGTCTGAGGTGATGGCCAGAGAAGAAGGGCAAACTAGGCCCCAGAAATTAACGGTTGAGAATATGGGGAGATTAGAAAGACAGGAGCATGAAGAGATGGAGGTGGCGAAGAAATTAGAACTTGGAGGATCTCTGGGGAGCATCCAAGAAGGAAAAATCCCAGGTGGGCAAATGAGCGCGATGAGGGGGGACAGTATGGAGGCTTTGGGTGACAGTTTGATGGGTAATTCAATTCGTGAGGATTTAGGCCGTGCCCGTACTAATACGCCGAGCTCGATGTTGGCTGAGAGGGAATCGGAGAGTCCTGGGAGAATTGGGGGGAGCGATGATGAGAATTCTAGGGAGGTAAGTGGGGATGGGGAGGAGAAGAAAGGGCACAAGGATAGTAACAAAGTTCGTCCCAGTGTTGGAAGAAGAAGATGGATGGATAGCCAAGCTACGATTAGAGGATCTGCTGCTGGAGATCCTTGAGCCTGGAATTTTCTTCTCTGAATGTGGCATGCGAATCAAAGAGGATGGGATGGCAGGATACATATACTATATACAGTATATGGTGAAGCATACAAATGAGATGAGATATACATGTATATGTATACGCACATGAGCTGGGAATAGCAATGGGAGCGAGGCGTTCTGAGGCACTGGTATTGTATTGCGTCGCATTTCGGTACACGTTTTGCAGGGTATTTCTGGTGCATTGGGTTGGATTTGGTACTGATATATATCCTGGATGTTTGTGGGATGGAAGGAAAGGAAGGGAGATCTTACACATACAAACGAGTTTGTTGCATTGTTTATTGTATGATTATCTACATTGGGGTGATATAGTCTTTATATCAAAGAAGAACATGGGCGATCTGAGAAGGGGAGAAAAACATGATGGATATACATGTTTATATTGGGCATATTGTATGATATCGGATCGAATGGATGGTAAATACTGAGGGTGACAGATATATGGGAATGGAAATGAAAAAATAATAAATAATAACTAGCTGGGTGTTTTGGACCTGATAGTGTAATATACTTACTATATCTTACATATCTGGAGTTAGGTGGCATGAAGGGGTAGATTGTTTAGTCGAGCCCTGAATGATATTGGTAAAGGATAATGAAGTCAAAATTGGATTGTAAAACTTCATCGCATAAAACCAAAAATTGGCAAAAAATTTGGGCGGATGAGATGAAGTTTTGATGATAGTATAACACTTTTCCTATCTCAACTTCTTTTTATCTCTTTATCTATGCTAGTGTGTCGAATCCTTCAATTTGAAGAGACCTAGTTTTAGTCCATCCTTCGCTTGAAAAGAGGATCGAATCACGGGTTTCAACCGCTGATTGAATCCAAATGTATATAGAGGATTTCTACCAAGAGAGTTGAGATTGCTGGCTAGATATATTTTATTACAACCAATCATATGTATATTTGTGAAGTCTTAGTTCGGATTGGGTTCTCGGTTGATATATGTTAGAGTTTAGGCTTCGGAATAGAGTAACATGGGAATACCTCCTGTGGGTATTGGTATTGGTGATATTGTTATAATCCATGTGCGTGGCTGGTTGGATATCTTGATGATTGATGGGGTGGTGGTTCCTCTTACATATGCATAGGTAATGAAGGGGATTCATTCCTTGTTATCCTTGATCCATCTGGGTTCTTAACAAATCGCCTGCATATACATCTCTATCTGATATCCTTTGAGTTTTCCTTCTTCTCCCCTTACCTCTTTCTTTGCCTCATGAAAATCCCCAAGCAAACCCAAGCTCCGGCTAACTGCTCCCTTCCCCTCCAGCGGCTGTCCAATAGGCGAACTCTGGAGTCTAGAAGAACTAGCAAGGGTATGTGCAGAACAAAAACAATACTCGTCTTTTCTGACGAGTGCACCCTTGAATGTGCCAGGTGGGGTGGCAAGTCCGCCGAATGCTGTTGCGGTTTTTTAGATTCTTTTGGGGAAGAAGTGTGGTGAGGAGGGAGAGACAGGAGAGGTTTGAAAGAGCAGCAATTATAATTTGAATTCCCGGAATATCTATGGTATCATTTCGTAGAGGCGAGACTGGTGTTTCGACATTTTCCGCTTTTGGCTCGTTATCGTTTCTCCTCTATTTGTGTTAACGGTTCCACTCACCACCTACCCAAAGCCCCACCTCGCTCCAACAGGTCTAGTTCTCGTCTCCCTCTCCCTCCCCCTTCTTAACCACAGCTCCCAGGTTGACCACATTTCTCAAATTTCCAAATGGCAACACATCACTAATCCTCTTTGCACCGCTCAGCCACATAACCAACCTATCAACCCCACATCCCCACCCCCCGGTAGGCGGCAATCCCACTTCCAATGCTTGAATGTATCCCTCATCTACCTTATCCATCGGATTTTCCACATCTTTATACCTTAACTGCTCTTCAAACTTGCCTCTTTGAGAAAATGGAGAATTTTCCTCTTCATACATATTTGCTACTTCTTGGTGCTCAATAAATAGCTCCACACGAGCCGAAACGTACTGTTGAATTTTGCTATCCAGGAATGATTTCGAGAGGGGGGCCATGCATGAAGGATGGTGCATGATGAAGGTCGGAGAGGAACATTGGGGTTCGATGTAGATAGAGGCAAGTTTATCCAAGAGACGGGGAAGGGTTGGATTTTGAGGAACTTCGAGGGTGTGTTTGGAAAAAATTGAGAGGAGCTCTTCTCTAGCGTTATTTTCTTGGAGTTGAGGCAGTTTTTCTCCAAGTGCATTCTCGATTGCGGGGATGAATTCGATTCGTTTGAACGGTCTTTGGTATACTCCTTCGTCGAATCGTGGAAGTTCGGTGAAAGGCATGAATTTTACGCCTTGGGGATTATCACGCAATGTATCGACGAGATGTACGAGACCCGAGATTAACTCCTCCGTCATACAAATGAGATCCTCGAGGTTAGCATACGCTTTGTAGAATTCACAGGTTGTGAATTCCGGATTGTGTATCGCATCAAGACCTTCATTTCTGAACGCAGGACCAATTTCGAACACTCGATCCAAGCCACCAATGACCAACCGTTTCAACCACAACTCAGGAGCTATTCTGAGGGTCAACTCCTTTTCGGGAAACTCTGTTGCATTTGTTCTAAATGGTTGGGCCATAGCACCTGATGCCGTATCGGCAAGAATTGGCGTTTGGAATTCGAGGAAATCATCCTTGACAAGGAAATCACGGATATGTTGTGTGACTTTAGAACGAAGTCGTAGAGTAGCCGCAACATTATCATTGACAAGAAGGTCAAGATGTCGATTTCGAATACGAGTTTCTGGATCCTCTAATTTCTTAGGTACCGGTGCCAGACCTGGAGTCAATATTTGTGGTAAATTTATCAGTTTCAGAGTAGCTGAACCATTCTCCTTACGAATTGGATAACCAGTTGCAGCTATTACATGTTAGACTCACAAACACGAAAAAAGAACGAATGATGCACAGAATCTTCACTCACAAATTATATCTCCACGTTGCATAAGTTTGCTTAAATTTTCGAATGAAATCGGTGTTTGCACATTAACATCTTGATTCTTAGATATCATCCCAGATTCGGCTTCTAATTGAATTTCATAACCATCCTCTATTAAACTCATGAAGACAAGTTTTGAACCAAACTTTCGTACACTTCCAACTCTACCTGCACAAATATCAACCTCAATTCATTCTCTGTCGAAAATGATTCTTACCATGCAACGTAAGAGCATTGGTTTCATGACTATCTCCACATGGTAATACCGCACAACACGCAATACAACTTTTCACTGAAGCAATTTTACCAACCTTTTCAATTCTGGGATACTGCAAGGCACCAGCAACCTGAAGTTTTTGTATCCTAGTACCAGAGTGATCTAAACCTTCTTTCAGCTTCGTTTGACGAACTCTGGCCTCCTCTTCTGTTTCGCAAGATGGTGCCTTCGGCCTCTTACTGCGTAGACAATAATGGGTAGAAAAAAGGCGTGCATATGCAGCTCGTTTTACTGGGAGGATATCATGATAGAGATAGGGTCTAAGAAATCGTAGGCCGGTAAGAGAACTCATCCTATATTCTTTACAAGACTTAATTAGCTTCGATTCAACAAGAGACAGTGTAAGGTCAAATGAAGATAAAAGTATGGAGTTATTTCAGACAACGGATCGATGTGAGATCAACCACTCTCCCGAAGAAGGGTGTCAGTCGCAACGGTTCTAATGTTATAAGGAAATCATCATATAAACTCTTGTGGGGTCGAGGCAGTGAAACGATGAAGCAAGAGAGAAATAAGATACATACCAATTTATTTGTGACACTCTCCAAGACCAATTGTTGTTGGTATGAGAGTGTTATTGTGGACAAAGAAATTTTTTAAGATCATGAAGCTCAGCTTCGAGTTTTATGTTCCAAAAAATATTCATCTCCGGAATAATATTTCCCCGCCGCTAGCGGAGCTTTCAATTCAAAGTTCATCGCAACATTGGATCGAGGATAATCAAACAAAAAGAAGCCCAAAGTCTCTTCGATATCAAAACACATCGAATAAACATAAATCATATACTTATCAACCTCATATCTAAAAAAAAATATCGCAATCATGTCATTGTTCGGGATGGGTCGTCCTCAGCCATCTTCGCAAGAGAAGATTGCCGCAGCTGAGCAAGAAATGGATCTTATTACTGATATGTTCAACAAGTATGTTTCCATATATTTATTCGGAAGATTGTATTCACCAGTCAATGCGGAGCAAGCCTCTAAACCCCCATAGCTCGCTGCCCTCGAATTTGAATATATGTTTCCTTTCCAGATACTCTACCTCCACGGCAATGGCCCCCCGATGGCCAGTGGAACATCATTAGCCGTGAAGCTAGGAATAGCTTGATATAATCTGATCTATGCTAACATGCTTTTGTAGACTCTCTCAATCTTGCATTAAGAAGTGCATTCCCAAAGAATACCGCGAGGGCGAACTCAACAAAGGCGAGGGTGTTTGCATTGACCGATGCGCTGCCAAATTTTTCGACGTACAAATGAAGATTTCGGAATTATTACAAGCAGAAGCTGCAGCCAAAGGAGCTGGTGGCGGTGGATTTGGAGGCGGCGGATTTGGAATGTAAAGTGGTTGATATCTATGAATGGAAGCTTTGAGAGAAGTTATATTATTGGTCCACTTGGGTCAACACAAGATGCAGAGATGACATGATGATAAAGAGGCATGAAAGAAATCACCTGGAATGCCTCGAGGATATAAAGAACAGTAATGCGTTATGATGAACTCATTTCTGTCAATATTGTATATTAGTATGTGGTGTAAGGACAACAGAAACAAAGCTCATGTCCACTGCACCCAAAATTCCAAACTCCATGCCAGACTATGCTCGTATAATGTAAATGCTTGAGGGGTATTTGCGAAACGCCTGCTAAATAAATCCCCTTGAGTAGGTAATGTCAAATCAAGGACTCCTCGGTGCCACAATATTTGGGCCAGTCCCGATTCCTGTAATAGAGCGAACAATCCAATGAGCCCAACTTTCCTGTCTAAAAATATCTTCTAATTCATCTGCTCGTGTCTCCAAGTCCTCTACCTGTCTTTCGAATTGAGATACACCATCCTCTACGTCCTGTACTTTCGACACAAGAGAATTAAGCTCATACTCAAGTTTGGCTCCGAGAACTTCAATATCTTTCAAAGTTTCGGTAACATGCGATCGTTCTTCGCCAAGGAAATCTTGCGTGTTATTCCTTAATTCTTGGTATTCTTCGCTCAGCTGCACATGTAGTTCTTGGAACCTTTCTTGGTCAAGAGTAGCTTGATCGTCCAAAGAATCAAGGCCGTCAACTCTCCTTTGCACCCACGGGCACAAATTATTTTGAAGATCCAATATCTTTTCGTATATTCGTTTATAATCCTCATTGAGTAGTTTTTGAGTTTTTAGTGCAAACCAGTCATCTGATTCATCAAGCTTGTCAACGATACCAACAGGCTCCCAGGTTAGAACGGCATCTTCCGCATCGCTGAATGATAGATGACGCCGTAATTGATCTTCACAACGAAATCTCCTCTTGTGAGAAGCATCCGAAATACTATGTCGCCGATGGATTATTGTCACAAAGTTGTGATTGTCATCACGTTCTGCCTCTAGAATCGGACCCTCAAGGTCACCATCGTCGCAAACGGAGCCTGAGATGGAAGGCTCCTTCGCCATGAGTTCACGGCGAATCTCTCGAGCCTGTGCCTGCCATTGCTCTTCAGCTTCTGCGGCCTTCCTTTCCCCCAGTTTCAAAGCGCTCAGACTTGGAGTAGTTTCTGGTAGGCTTGTCTTTGAATGATCAGGGGGCGATTCGCTATCACTTTCACGCAGACCAGCCTGCGCTAATCCAGCCATCACATCTTTAGGCTTTTGGAAACCATGCTCATATTCCCCTGGCTTCATCTTCCAACTAAATGCTCTGTTGAAGGTTGGACTAGACGGCGTGGTCAGTCCATTGGATGTCGCAGTAAGATGTACCGGGCTAAAGTAACCCCCGTCCCCCTCAAAGTCACGAGCTTCGTCTTTCGAATGCTTACTGGCATGACCGCGTAAGCCAACAGCATCCTTGATTCGCCCAAAGCCTTGCTTGGCTTCGCTCATCTTGCCGGTGGCCTTCTTGAATACGGCTTTGTGAAGTTGGGTTTCTCGGTCATTCGGGGTCTCCACCATACTCGTGACCGATCCTGGCGGTTGTGCAGAGTATATTTCATCAGAGAGTTCTTTCTTTGCGAACATCCGCATCGTCATCTGGCGGCAGTGAATCACCTCGACTGTGAGACCACATGTATCCACCATGATCATCTTTCGTGAATGACATGTGAGCGGCCGCGGGTTCTGATTTGCCATGATCATCGGCACCTGACCGCCGTGATTTTCCATACCACAACCATTTTGACCTTGCTCCATGTACCAGACTTATGAAGCGCTCTAAATCCCAGGTCTCTATGTCGGCAATTCCAGATTTATCACGACCAACCATTCCCATAACCATTTCACCACTTTTCCCACTAACTTCCGCCAGCGTTGATTTGACAGCTTTTGGCACTGCCCAACCCTCTCCTGCAGCACCTTTCGCAGTAGCTTGATGTAATCGCTGTAGAGTATGCCTATCCAGTCTTCTAGTCCGCTCCATTTTCTGGGATTTCTGAAAATAAGCTATACCACGCTTGAGACTAACAACATCAAAAGCATCCTTGGCCACCGGGGCTCCATAGTAATTAAGACGATTCCTGGCACCCATGAGCAAACCAAGCAGTGCTGCCACAGTCGTAGGACCAAGAATTCCATCGGATGGTTCGATATTGTAGTACTCTGATCCAATTTCAGTCCACCAATCATTTATTGCTCTCTCGGTAACATCGCAAAGACAACCGTCGGCGTATTCCTGTTCCAACTTTCCAAAGATCATCAAGGCGACCTGGCAAAGCTTCACTAGCTCAATAACCGCACCGTAGAGAGGTATTCGATCGCTCGTTCGGTATAGTTGAAAGAATTTGGCTTGTGTAGCAGCTGCTGGAGCCTGAAGACTCATGCCGGATCGTCCAGAACATCCTAGCCTCTTAAGATTCTCATTGACAATGAAATCCTCCCTATGTTTCCGTACATCTCCATTCGGCACGGGGATAACATTCAATCCAGAGGGAAAGCTGCTCAAATTCGTCACCATCAGAGTACCCAATGGCGTATCCTTGGGCCTGGCATGATGTTGAGAAATGGCGTTGAAGTATACTCGAAGCCTCGGGTTCCATGTCTCCTTATCCGCAGGAATTCCCAGGACTCCCACTTGAATCTTATGTGTGTCATCTCCTGTATAAGTGGTAATGACGAAAGTAGGGTGCACTCTCGAACATGCCCATTGCTCGACCAGGTAAACTTCGTAACCTTTGAGTTCTCCGTGACGTTCTATAACACCAGTGGCATTATCCTCTTCTAAGTATCTATAACCACGAATGAATTAGCGAGCCGTCTTGAATCAAAACTTGAGGTTTTCCCATGCCTGAAAGCGACTGGATCTGCGAATACAAAAGGTTGTCTTGCATGATCGGATTTGCCGCCATTTGGTGTACTCATTACGCCATTGCCATTACCATTACCATTACCATTACCACTAACATTCTGTTTTGCTTGAGAAGTTGAAGTACTTTTGTAAGAATGAGAAGTTGTTCGTGAAAGGGTCAAAAGATCCTCTCTATTCATATTTGGGTCATATGCATGAGGAATTGTAAAACGAAAAGACATAGTATTCCTTTTATTACGTCTCTGATCTTGAATGCGCTCCCTTATTCACTAGGGCTCTGCGTTGTGCTATGCTGTGCTGCGACAACCGGGGGGGGCAGTGGGGGAGGCCCTTTGTGTGACGTCGATGATAAAGGGAGAAGGGAACGAAGAAGGAGAAGGAGGAGAAGGCGTTCATTTGCAGAGGATTCATATCATATCATATTATATCATGTTATATCATGTTATATCATATCATATCATATCATAGATATGTATGTATGTATTGTAGAAGAATCAATATCGGATTTGAGTTAAAAGACAAGTGAGTAAGTAGGTACCCAGAAGTTTTAGTCAATGTACCGGTCGGTTTATGTTTCAAATGGCCAAGAATAGATGGATGGATGTTGATAGATTTGATTTTGAATTTAATTGATTCATATAACATTGAAATGAAGTGAAGTGAAATGAAATGAAATGAAATGAAATGAAGTGAAATGAAATGAATAGAATAGAATGATATGATAAGTTATTATACTACAAGTACTCCGTATGTGTAGTGAGTGACTGGACTGTATGTATAGGTTATATTATGTTATGTTATGTTATGTTATGTTATGTTATATTATATAATTATAATTATATTTAATTTATTTTTTATTTATATTTATATTATATTTATATTTATATTTATATTTATATTTATATTTATATTTATATTTATATTTATATTTATATTTATATTTATATTTATATTTATATTTATATTTTATATTTATATTTATATTTGTATTCATATTTGTATTTATATTTATATTTATATTCATATTCATATTTGTATATTATTTATATTTATATTCATATTCATATTCATATTCATATTCATATTATATTTATATTATATTTTATATTTATATTTATATTCATATGTATATAAATGATTCGTATTCTTATTCATAAATGAATGATATTAAATGATTAATCATAAAATCTTACTATGTATTTATTGTATTAGTCGGCACATCAGCATACTCCGTATATATCCATCCATTCATTCATATACAAAGAGTATTTACCGGTCGGGTCTCTTTTACTGTGTCATCTTTAACTTTGATCTTCTTCTATCATTGGTTGATGATTCCCCTTGTGGTTTGTCTATCTTGCCGTAAAAAGATGCATTATTTTCTGGGGTTTGCCTGTGATCTTCCATCCATATCGATATCAATATCAATCCCGATAAAGACCCGCCACAATTAATCCATCCTCATATATCCATACAATCAGTACTCAATACTCAGTACTCATTCATATCCATATAGCTATATCCATATATCCATATCCATATCCATATCCATATCCATATCCATATCCATATCTATACCTCCTACCTACCTACCCACTCGTCCTCATACCATACCATACCCATACCCATACATATCACTTGACTTCATTTCATTTCACTTCACCTCATATCTCATAACAAACTGATCACTACAGTCAATCAATTACACACTTACAATACATCCATCCCCAGGCAAAAGAGCGTACATAATTGAATTTAAATACAACGTTGATTTACCCACCAGCAATCATACTGCCTCCACATACACACCCTCTACTCTACCCTACCCACTTCAAACTTCAAACTTCACACTCCAATCTCCAACCTCCAACCTCCAACCTCAATATCCTATATCCTATATTCTATATCCATCACCCAGTATATGGGACAGCGAAATTACGAATATATTATATCTTCATATATCCCATAAACTAGAGCGGGGTTAATAGCTATGGATGTGCTCGAGAAGGAGCTGATTAAGCTCCAAAGAGACTCCAGTTTTAATCAAAGTATCGAGGATGTGGATAAGATCATACAGCAACTTGAGAGAGCAAGAGAAGCTATTGCATCAGGTACATATACCCTGTCCACGAGGAGCAGGCAAGCCGGCCGCGGAGTATGGGGAAACGCGAAGACATGAAGATGTCAAGCCATGGAAGCTTTGGGTGTCTCGGTTTCCCCTTCATAGCAGACCTCCAACCGCAGTATATAAAGCTTGCTAACCACTTCCCTTTCCTAGAGCCTCAATCTGCCTCCATCACTTTAGCTAAACTTCAAAACCCACTGAAAAATGGTTTTGATAAAGTTACCGATGATATCAAAAAGATACATAAAGCTCATACTACCTATGGGAAGGCCTTGAACTCGGTGAGTGACGCATGCTTATGGTAATTTATGAAGCCTTGAGCTGACCATTTGATCTTTAGAATTTTCCAAAACAAGAACTACACACTGAAATCGATGCGCTCGCAACCCACCCCAAACTCATAAATCGAGCTATTACCATGCACCTCTTACGCGAAGGACAATTTGAAGTGGCATCAATATTGCTCGAAGAAGGACGCAATACACTAGAGAATAAACAGACTGGGGGAACAAGCTCATCATCACCAGGCAATTTGGACGAGTCCAACGCCGAGGGTTTCGCCATAGAACAATCAGAAGGGCTACATGATAAATTCGAGTCCATGTATACCATTTTGCACCAGCTCAAGCAACGTAACCTTCGCCCAGCGATTGCGTGGGCACAAGAAAACAGCAAGGAACTCGAAAAGCGAGGTAGTAATCTCGAATTCGAACTCGGCAAACTCCAATTTATCTGGCTCTTTTTGGGCCCAAGAGTAAATGATCTCCCAGATGACGAAAGCAATGGCCTACCAGGCGCACTCCGCTACGCACGCCTCTATTTTCCCCGCTTTCAAACTCGTTACCTCCGCGAAATTCAACAACTCATCACAGCCATGGTCTTTGAATCCAATCTCCAGAGCTCCCCCTACAAGCAAACTTTTGATACTTCCACTTCCTGGTCTGACGTATCCAACTCTTTCACTCGGGAATTCTGTAGTCTCCTCGGCCTCTCTGCCGAATCCCCCCTTTATCTTGCCGCAACCGCCGGTGCCATCGCTCTCCCTACTCTCATTAAACTAGCCAGTATTGTCAAAGAAAAGCGCACAGAGTGGACGACGGAAACAGAGTTACCAGTGGAGATCGCATTACCGAGAAGTATGATATTTCATCCGATTTTCGTATGTCCGGTTAGTAAGGAACAGACGAGCGAAACGAATCCTCCAATGATGATGCCATGTGGTCATGTGGTTGCGAGGGAGAGTTTGAATAAGCTGGGAAAGAGTGGTTCGAGATTCAAGTGTCCATATTGTCCGAATGAGAGTCAACCGAAGGATGCGAAGCAAATTTACTTGTAGATTGAGAGCGAACTGGATTAGTGGATTGGGGCGTGAAGTATGTAGTTTTGTTTCTAGTCGGGCGTTTGGTTTGAATGGTAAGGCGTAGGATGGAAACATGTATAAACACCACAGGATGGTATGAGGCGTCTCGGGACAGACAGGCATACATGTGTCGAGGTCTAAACTTTGGGTAGTACAAACAATGGGGGCAGCGACGAAATGGAGAAATCCTCTATAAATTAGCATCAAGCGTTTAGTCTGGTGCTACTGCGCAATACAACGAATGAATCAATAAACAAATTAATAATATCATATAGCATTCAACAAGCAACATTCCGATCAGATTCAAACTACCTAACATGAGACATAGGATGTTGAATGCGATCGATGTGCCAGCAAAAATCAAGGGTATTTCAAAGGAGCACAGCAAATTTATCGCAAATCCGTCGCGCAAATTCAATTGACAGCCAGGTATCACGATAATTTATTATTCAAACGTGCAACAAACCTTTCTTTTTGCTATGCTGTTCTTTTGGGGCAATGAGGGCGTGATGGGGAGTGAATGTGAATGTGAAGTGGGAAGTGAAGCGAAATTAAAGTGAAGTTGAAATGAATCTAAAGTGAAAGATCTGAACTTGACAAAAGAGTAATGGTGATGTATATAGTATATTCAACAACATATTTGCATTGTGTAACTAGCGGCTAATATCGATTCATCATGACTTTTCATGGAGAGTTAGATTTGTTCATGCTATCTGTTGTAACAGCAATAACCACGGTATCATCAGCTTGGTATCTCATACTTTGTTCATATCTCGAATCTCTGGACTCCTTGCTCTTTCTTCTCTCTGTTTCGCTCATCATTGAGGGCCAATTTTTGCCTCGTCAAAACATCACTGGGTCTCCTTCTTGGCGGGTTATTTCCCTTCATTTGCATCTACAACCTCTGTTTTTGTTTCGGTCTCGGTCTCGGTCTCTGTATTGGTTTCCATCTTGGTATCTGTATCTGTAACTTCATTGTTTTTCACTTCATTCTCCTTTTCCTCTTTCTTGACAGTGTTGTTGGATTCAAGGTCAGGTTGAGGTTCAATATCCATCTCCTCTTTGATTCTCTTTTCTCCAGCTTCACTTCCGATATCATCTTCCGCAGGTCTTTTCAATGCAGTTGTTCCCACGTCCTCGCTCTCTACCTCAACCTTCATATGCGCATCTTCACCTACATCTTCACCCACATCTTCACTCACTTCCTCGCCCTCGTTCTCTTCTTCTTTTTGGACTTCCATCCCCTCTGTGAAGTCTGCCCTCCTACCCACAGCAGCCTCAATATCGATCCCACCCCCAACTTTTCCCTGCTCCTGGGGACCCATATCCTCCATGCCGATTTCACCTGGTCCCCTGGCGTGAGGTACATCATCCTCTTCTCCCAGTCCGCTTTCCTCTCCTCTCCTTGTTCCCTCTTCTCTATCAATTTCCCTCTGCATAACTCTTAATTGAGATGCTGGCACGACCCCGGCCTTCTGTTCCTGCCTTAATAGCTCTCCTTGTGTAACCCCACCTTCTGCCCTCAAGCCTTGTTCTCCAGAATTAGATAACCCTTGAGAAGAGAGTAAAGACATCATTGCATGAGAACCAACGGACGAAATACCATTAACGGATATAGAAACCGTTTCGACGCCCCCCGGTCCATTTGGCCCATCAATCGTTTCGGTACTCTCAGTTCGTACTTCCCCGCGCGGTGAGGCGCCCCCAGAATTCGTACCATTGGAACCTGTATGCGAAAGGCTTGGTTCACGCTTGTTCAACCAACTTATAGGCGTTAATAATGCGCCTCCCAGTGCTTCATCGCTGCCTAAACCACCATTTGTTGGACCATTTCCAGATGTTGGATTACTCCAGGTAATGCTGAGGGGGTCAACCGATGGAGGGGTCCCATTACTGAGGACTGAGGATGAAAGTCTTGGGTCTGGAACGGCCGGCGGCAGGGGAAAGGAGGTTATGGGGGATGTGACGTGAATGACTCGGTCGAGCGCATGGAGGTAAGAAGGAAGAGAGCGGTGGTGTTGAGTGGGATATAAGAGGAGCTCGGAGAGGCGTTGAATTGTATGAGGTGGGTGGATTGGAAATGTCTTGGTCAATGTGTTTTGTATGTCAAGAAGTTGCTTATAGCAGATTGGGGGGAGAGATTCTAACGATGGTGGAGATGAAGAGGGGTTTTCGGTATTGGACTCGCGTTTGGGGGAGAGTGAGGGTGAGGAGAGGCGGGGATATGTTGGAGGTTTGGGGATTTGGAAATCTGTAATGGCAATCTAGTATATTGAATTAGCTATCTACACATTGCGTAGGAATCCGAAGAGTCAGTTGAGATTAAAACTCACCTTCTCCAATTTGACCGTCAACCTCTCAAGTAAACTTGGCCATATCGAGCTACAATTCCAAACATTAGTATAAATCATATCCATCATACGACACTGTATTTACATTCCCAACAATTATAAGAATGCGCAAAACTTACTAATCAATAGAACGACCATCTGCAAGTCTCCTCAATATTTCGTCATCATTATCGATATCCATTTTGTGTGGTTGCGACAAGATTGAAGGTTTTTAGGTTTGCTTTGATTGATTTAATAGAGGCGGAGATGTGAGACGCGTTTGATAATGAATGATAAGACTAAGTGATCGGCTAATGACTTTGAGGTTGACGCGATTGCGATTAGGGATCCGGAGTGAGTGATAATCAGTTTGAGTGATGGGGAATTTGGAGCTTGGGCCCGTCGATAGAGCTGAGGGGAGGGAGGGGGGAGGGAAGGGAGAGGGAGAGGGAGGGACGGAAGGGAGAGGGAGAGGGAGAGGGAGGGGGGAGGGAAAGGGAGAGGGAGAGGAAGTTAGACAGTGTCTAGACAAACACATTTGCTGGTAAATTCAATGCAATTGTTCCTAATGTCAATCAATATAATACAGTATGATGAATTCTTCTAAAATACTCAGCTATCGCCAGCAATTTGTTGACGTTGTGAGTTATAAGATTTGATCATCAGTATACGAATGAATGCCATATCATGAACTATGAAGACATGATGAATGTTGGTTTCATTAAAAGAATTCCTATCGGATAGCAATGTACTCGTATATAATATCAAAAAGTGATATCAACCTATCATATCGGCCTTGACCCTACTTCTGAGGTCCACCAGTCTTTACGGCTCAAGGAGTTTTCTCAGTGGAATTTAAGGGATACGAATTACGAATGTAAAGCACTAATTAATTCCTACTGTAGCATTACGAGTGCATTAGATTAGATGACTGACAGAATTTTGTCTTCTGCCTAGACCTAACCAGGACGTACTTCAAAGTTCAGGCCTGATGTAAAAGACTAAAAGATCGAAAGGATCATCTCTACTAATTTAACAAGCAGATACCTAGTGGTTAATTTGCTTTCCTTCGAACCTAGCCGGCCTCCACGGTAGTGGCTGCTAGAGGGCCAGCAGACCGTTATTACGGTTGAAGTATTACAGTCTTACTTTTTTCTTCTTCGCTTCTTGAGGAAAGGGGGAGGTTTACCTAGGCATAACATACACAAACATAAGAGTAATACTAATACCATCTGGTAATGATAATAATCGTTCTAAACATCACAGACTATATAAATCGGAGAATATGAATTGCCGGTACACCACTTAATATTACAACAATGTATTCTGTAAAGCATTATTTCTTCAGAAGTCGTAAAGAATTTCTCAGGTAGGCAGAAGCATCGCCTATCGCCTATCCTTTTCTAGGCCTACCCAGTAAAGCTAAAGCCTTCTAGAAGGAGAGAAAAGACTTGGAAAATGCATCATGAGGCTGAGAATACAGTCAGTGAGTAGGTGAGTAGTGTACGTATTCATTTCAAAAGGGAAAATCCTTGCTTGCCATACCTAATATATCTTTTGATTTTGTCGATACAGTAGTCATCGAGTAAGTTATCAGATTACCGAGTGCTATCTCGCACTCCATATATATACATCCATCTCATTATGATTCATTGCTTGGATGCCTCAACCCACGGATCTTCATTGAAAGTAAGAGTTCAAATCCAAGTTGAGCAATACAACATCAAGCATACCTAGGACTGTGCTGTGCTGTAGTATCTGTGGTATCTGTAGTATCTGTAGTATCTGTAGTATCTGTAGTATCTGTAGTATCCCATGCATATGATACCTACCTACCATGCATGGATTCTTGCATTAAGACCGTCTCACCATCGTTCTAGAAAGTCATCATGGATAAAGCCTTTTTCGAGGCATACTGTAATTCGCCACTACTTCCTCCCATAAGTACCTAGGTATATTTGTATTACAGTATTATACAGTCGAGACAATACAAGTTGCATAGGTCAACAGGTATAACAACACATCATCCCGTACTATTACGCCCAGTTTCAATGTAAGAATGTTATTTTAATGAATAGGCAGTAATGCATTGATTGGGTTTATTTACTCGTTTATGCCCAATCCATCAATAACGTGGGAACGGGTAAATGGAAGGCAGGAACGGAAGTTATTGTATTGCACTATCATGATATCGTATCAGGTGTTGAATACTATGTAGCATGCATCATCATCATCATCATCATCATCATCAACATCGTCATCATCTACCGTACAGTACTCTCTCTCTCTCTCTTTCTCTCTCTGATCATGTAGAATCGGTATGCATATGATATTTGCGTATAGTTACTGTATTATATGTACTGCATCTCCTCATTGTGACTGATCTTGACTGATTTTACTCTTTGTTATTCGTTAAACTTCATCGCATATCTCCATAATAGACGCCATCGCCTTGTCATCGTCCTGTCCACCAGTCATGGCTCGGATATTCTTATTCCTTTCTCCATATATACCAAGGACGGTCCTTGTCCCATTTTTCGCCCACTCTACAATTTCTCCATCCTTTTTTTATGCCTTTTTATCCCTTTTTGGCGCTTGCTACGCTTGATAGAATTCACATTGCAACCGGTATTGGTTCTAATAGACGTGCCGTCTTGTCCAATGTACTGGGTACTTCCTACCTGCTACATACTATTTATTTACTTTACTGTCTCGTCACACCACCTTATCCAAGATCTATAGGGTCTTAAATTGCCCAATGATGCCTGATGCAGCCACCAAAGCCAAAAAGTATACCGAACAGCACAACACAGCACAACAAAATAGAGCAAACAACATTCCACTGGCTCCGAGGTCAGCCCTTGACAATACTCTCCATCTTGCTTGTCGCCTTCTATCCTGCCATAAGATTCCATCATGTAACCTGGAAAAAGAATGAGCGACGATGATCCCCCAAAGACCGAGTCAATTTCGGCTTGAAAGGGCATCCCAACAAGATCCTTTACGATGCACTTCTCTAACCTGGGGCAAAAGTCGATTTTTCACTTGGAAGCTGGAAGATTCAAGATTTCAGGATTTTGGGAGGACAAGAGTTCCCAATTGAGTTCAAATCACTGTTCATCTCATCTACCCAAGTAACTAAATTGGTTGTCCTATCAATGCATACATAGGTGTAGGAAGGTAGGTAGGTAGGTAGGTAGGTCGATAGGTAATACTTCTAGGTGCCGTTGGAGGTTAATAAATACATGTATATATATATATTATATGTGTATATGTATATGTATATGTATATGTATATTTACGTATATATGTGCATGTATGTATATAAATGTGTACATATATGTACATATATATGTACCTAGCCATATATATATACATATATCGCTACCGATATACCAAACTTGGATATAGCTTCGAGTGAGCTTCCCTTCCTCTCAATCCTTCACATCTATATAAACGTTTCAACTTTCTTTCCTTCCACTTCCACTTCTAATTCTTCGCATCTTCATATCTTCTTCTTCTTCTTCTTCTTCTTCTTCTTCTTCTTCTTCTTCTTCTTCTTCTTCTTCTTCTTCTTCTTTCCTCTCTCTCCTCTCCTCCTTCCACTTTCATCTTCCTCATTTCATTAAACAGCATAAAAGCTTTGTTGTGTTGAATATCATTACTCGAGTCGAAACCATCCCATCTCATAATCCCTTGGATCACCTGGTATATTCTCACCGCCCCTGTTCCTGGCTTCAAAAAATCCTTGTTGGACCCATCTTTTTTTAAATCGTGGACAATCAATCATTTATATAAAGATATATATATAATACCAACCAAGATACCGGTGCCATTTTTTAACCCATTTAATTCTCACCCAACCACAGGACTTTGTTGTCAAGCTCCATCCCATCCCATCCCATCATCATCTCATCTCTCTTTCTTTTCATCTCTGTACAAGTATCAAGTTTTCCCTAGACTTTGGAATTTGTAATCTAGATTTGATTTTTAACTTGACTTGACTTTGACTGGACTTTTCAATATGATGGCTGCCAGAAGAAGTATTCATATTCAACCAGATTTCAACTATGGGCGCTCAATTCCAACAAATCTTTCAGATTCGTCAAGAAGGTATGCGACAAACTTACCAAAAGAATGAAATAGAGGTCCGAAAGCTAACAACTCGGAGCACATTTCCCACCAATACCCGCGCAAGCATAAGTGGCCCCTTTTATCCAAATGCCAGGTAAGGACGCTTGTATTCCATCGCCGCAACTAAGGAAGCTAAAACCAATATTAAAGTGCTTCATACACACAGGACTTGAATGCATCGCCTTACAACCCTATCAATACACCAATTCCCTCGAGTTCACTGGCTCGTCCGGGTACAACTTATGGATCTAATGCTTACAGCGTTGGACCATCTTCAGGTGTATTTGGAACTGCAGGACCAAGTTATGGTTCTTACACAAGTCCAGGTCCAAGCTGGGAACCTCAAGGCAGGGTCTCGCCCGAGAATTACATGGACGATTATGTTGCATCTCCCAGCCCGACGGATTATGCACTTGAGTCAACTACTCGACCATCAGGAAAAGCTAGAAGTGATGGGAAAGGCCATTCCCAAAGACGGCCATCTAACAGGGATGAATTTGATGGACCACATCAATTCTTACAACGGCCACCCCCGGAATATATTGCCCAGCAGGAGAGAGATTTGCCGCATCTACCAACAAATCTCGTGGTACAGGAACAGGATAGTGTCCTAACGAGAGTCAATGATAGGTTGTCACAGTGCGCCTTTGACTTTGTTGCCAAGTACCAATTTCCTATTCCTCTAAGTGACAGTTGTCGACCTGTAGAGCGACCCCAAGACCGAGAATGGACGGAATGGGTATATCTTCTGAAACGCCTCGCTACCAAGAGACGCATACCCGCCCGGGTGTTATACAATGGCCAAATAAAGCAATTTGTCACCATCTTGGAGAACAGTCTGGAAATGAGACATGCCGCAAAGCATCAGTCACGCCCATTGAAGGATGACAGGAATATTCTTCAATTGATTTCTGCCGGGATACAGGTTGCCAAAATTTTAAAGGATGCGGAGGCTATGTCTTACCTGGACCGATTATACATTTCAACGGAGCAGCAGATTCAGGAAAGGAGTGCAAGCCGCTTTCGTTCTTGAATAAAGGCTCGCCCTTTTCCATGGCTAGTATGAATTAACGACTTTTATGTTGTATGTTACCCACATTTAGGCGTTGGCTATCTTTAGGCAGGAATCTTACGTGGAAGGGCCGATTTCTGCTCATAAAATAACGCTTGGGTTTTGGTTTGGGGCTTTTTTGTTTTTCGTAGTTTATTCTTGCTATTTTTGCAGCCCACATAACTTTGCTTCTCCACTGGGTTCGGCAGATCATGGCAATTGGTTCAAATTGTACTCAGTTTTACTAGGAGCATGCGCACACAGTCGAGGAATTGGAACTCACCATCAGTCCCAATCGGGACATTTTTAGATACCAGGCAGGAATTTACAGTGACAGTCACTGAACATTGACAGTGGAGCAGGGTAGCAGCGGGAGAGTTGCAGAATGTAGGCTTATGTACCCTTAGATACTGCTTTCTTTTCAAGGTCGGCGTTTTGGGGAGCATTTGGATGATCACTGGATTATTTATTATACTTTGGGGAGGGGCGGAGGCTGCTTGGATGAATGACCGTAAAAGCACTACGAATTTGGGTGTTTTGGGTTGACAGCAAAATCAACTGGGCGAATTCGTTAATGTTATTGTCATCCGCAATGTCTAGCTTATTCAGATTGTTTTACTTACCGCATCCAGCTATCTGTATATTTTGAGTTATTGGAACAACAAAGAGACCTTTTTAATTTAGCAATAAATATATCCATGTATGGGAGCAAATCGTTGATCTGTTCTGATGAGGACACTGCAATTCTACAAACGCATACTTCAGGCCATCTTCCTATGGGAGATGGTATAGGGCTTGCATCTGCAACCCGAAGTCTGGTCTTCGCGAAAGATTCATTTCCCATCGAGGCGGCCTTCCAATCATCTACTTTTCCCATCTTGTATGTTCCGGCTGGGTGGTAGCCTAGGGATCAAGCGTGAGAAAGTCAGGTAATCAACGGTGTGAAGACAAATAGACTATTGCAATAAGGCAGCAAAATTATTTGCGAAAGGGAAAATGAAACTTGAATATGTTTTCAACAAACCTGATAGTAAGTACCAACTTCAGAGTACTAAAGGTCTGATGACTTTTGGACCTTGGTTACAAATCAATTACAAGGTCTTTGGTCACTACCTGCTAGGTTGCAATTTCGTTCGCCATGAAGCATCCTTCACTGCACACAAGCATGCGCAACCAGTCTTCAACATCATTTCGGCTCGCCGTGCTAAGTCTATCATCCAAACGAGCAAAGGCAGAGGTTCCAAAAAGAAACTGGGAGGAAAGTCCGGTCTGTTCGGTCTTCTACTGCTCCGATGATTGATCATTCTCGCTGGTATGCCAGACTAGATTGTCCCAGGGGATCTACTTGAATTTTGATTCCAAGTTTCACAGTTTTTGTTTAGCGCGTCTTCCAGATCGACGCATATTTCCGGACTTCCATATGTCACTACTGTTATAATCACCTCGTTGCAAGCTCTTACAGATTTCGTCTAACGTGTGATATCCTGGAAGAGACACTGCTTATTCGTACTGGACCAGCACTTTCGGTTTCGATTTGCGTTCGAAAGATCTCTTCAAGGGTATATAAATGTATGATGCTATAAATTTTTGAATATAAAGTCCTATATATTAAAATATTAAAATTGTAAGAAGAAAAAGATTATATTTTTATATAGATACAGATTTTTAATTTTGTAATATTGTAATTTTAAATGTAAATTATAGAAAATCTTTTAAGGTTAAAAATTTACAATTATTTTTAATACATAATTAAAATATTATATAATTATTATTTTTTATTTTTTAAAAATAAAGATATAAAGCATTAAATATTAAATGTATTTTAAGTAGTCTTAGAATATTTAAATTAAGTATAATTAATAATAAAATTTAATATTTAAAACGATAAATTACTCTTATACTATAAAAAGTCTAATTAATTACTTTCATCCTATTAGAAATATAGACATTTTACCTTAATGTTATTATTATAAAGGATATTATAAGTTAGAAAAGACACATTAGAGTTCTCAATAGTATAAAATAAATAATATATAAAAGTATATAAAAGAAAGTAGATTAGTTTAATTTACTTTTATTTTTATAGAATAATAATTCTATTTATAGATTCTACTATTAAAAATACATTAATAAAATAAAGTATTAAGAATATATAATCTTATATAAATAATATAATATTACGAAGGATAAGTTATATATAAGTAAATAGATTATAGAAAAAAGAGAATAAATAAATATTATAAATTTAATTAAGTAAGTTAAAAGATTTTAATCTTTTTATATAATATAAAAGGATTGTATTTATATTATTAAAAGTGAAAAGTTTTTACTAATATTAGATCTTAATAAAATATACTTTACTAGATTAATCGCTATATAGATAATTATTAGAATAATAGTCACGTGATTATTCTACACGCTAAGGCCTTGGCACTTCTATATAATCGTTATTCTACACATTTAAATTAAGATTTTTAAATAAAAATATATAATCAAAATTAAAACATATGTTTATATTTTATATATAATATAATAATATACCGATATTAATCAATAGTTTATATATAGATTATATATTATTATATATTTATTCTTGAAATTATATTCTATTTATAATAGAATATTATTATTTTTCTTTATATATAAAACTATTTTACCTATAATGAAATAGTTTCGTTTTTATGGAATCGATATTTTTCTATTTTGTATAAAAACTTTAATAATAAAATCTTAAATACTATTTTATTAATACAATCCATTTGTAGTAGAACAGTATTCTTTTTTTTTATAAAATTAATATCTTTTTGTTTATATATTTCGTTTGTATTTTATTCGTAATGGAAAACCATTTGAAATCTTTATAGAGTTTAATTTTCCGTTTTGTATAAAATCCATTTATAGTAAATAATATACATTTAGTTTCTATTTCATTTATAGTGGAAAACTATTTTTTCGATCTTTTAATTAGGATATCGAAATTTTATATTTTCAATATCTTTTTTCGAAGTTTGTAAAACGATTTTTAATATTTAGATTTTATTTTTATAAAAGAATTTATCTTTCGTTTCCCTTTTTCTTTTTGAAATCTACAAAACGATTTCTAATATTTAAATTCTATTTAATAAAAGAATCTATTTTATTCATTTTCTTTAAATTAATAGGGATTTATAAAAGATTATAGAAATTTATAAGAGATTATAGAAGATCATAGGAGATTAAAGGAATTTATAGAATATTCATTTTTATTTTTTATCTATTTTTAATTTTATATTACAAGAGAATTTATTCTTTACTTTTTTTTGAATTTATAATATCTTTTAATTATTATACTATAGACTAGTATAGTACAATCTTCAATTTTATTAATATTATGTTTAATTATGATTAGAATAATGTTTCAAATGATAATAATGATATTCTATAATATCTTTTAGATTTAGATGATGATGATATTCTACAATACTTTTTAGATTTATCTTTAATTTCATTATTTTTATAATTACCTTTATTAACATTAGTATTAGTAATATTAATAAAATCAGAATTAAGGTTAAAATTATATAATTCAGATTTTTATAAAGATAATAATAATTATTAGTTTTAATCTTTATATACTTTATTCTAAATTCAACAAACTGTATTTTTAATTTATTATATAATTTTAATCTGTTATATAGCCCCAGTTTATTATTTAATTATAGTGTATTATTGATTTGATGCTTTACTTTGCTAAATATTTATTCTACCCTATTAGATATTTGTTTTATATCAATCCGCTATTCTATATTAATTTAATACTTTACTTCGTTAGATATCTATTCTATTCTACTAGATATTTGCTTTATATTAATTCATTATTTTATATCGATTCATTGCTTTATTTTGATTAATTATATCATTCTTAATAAAGCTTTTAGTTAAAAATTATTTATTAAATTTAAATCTTTTCAAAAATATTTTAGAAGTATATATTTAATCTTATATTTTAAAATATTATTAGAATTTTGTATATAATAAAATTCTTTTTCAACATTTTAAATACAATTTCTAGCAATTCACAGAATTATATTTCAGAAAAATCTTTTTATTAGTTATTGTATAATTATTTAATGATTTTTAATATAATAATTTTTATATTAACAAAATTATAAATATTAAATATAGTTTATTTAAAGCAATATAATAATTTTAATATAAAAAATAAATTAATAAAGAGATTATAGTTTATTATTAATGAATAATAGTTTTTTAAAAGTTTTCGGATTATATAATATATAGTTAAATTAAATTTAACAAATAGATCTAGCTTATATTTCTAGTTTTGAAAAAGCGTTAAAAAAGTATAAAGGACATTTTAGAAATTAAAAAGACATTTTAAAAATTGATAAAAGTTTATAAAAAATAATAAATATATTAGAAAAGAATAATTATATTATTATTTATTTACTTATTTATTAAATAAATAAATAAAGTAAAAAGATATATAATCTAATATAAAAAAGTTAATATTTAAAAAGGGTTTAATTCGATTTTTAGATAGTTACTAATATTGGAATAATAATCATATAATTATTTTATATATTAAAGCTTTAGCACTTTTATATAGTTATTGTTCTATATGTTTAGTGTCGGGATAATCACGTGACGCGCTAGGCTTCGCGCTAACGCCTCGGCATTCTACATAGTCATCGATTCATAGCTTTTAGATAGTAATCCTTTAGAGCAATAATAACGTATTAAATGAGATACATATTATTGACTTTCACCTTGCACCAGGTTAAACCAACACTTATAATTAAGAATTGTGGAATACTAATATTTAATATATTTTTCAAATCTAATAAAAAAGTGATTATTTAGTATTCTAATAATATTAATTCATTTATTTAAAAGAAACAAGAAACAAATTTGAAATTTGTAAAAATTATATTATTAGATGTATTAGAAATCTATAAAAAATGAGAAAAGTTATAATAATCAATGATTAGTATATTATTTAATAAATTTATAATATATATATATATATATATATATAGTAATAATAAATCAATTAAAAGTATTTTCTGATTTTTCTTTTATGATTCAAATTATTGATTTTAAGAAAGAAAATGTTAAAGTATTCAATAAGTGATTTTAATAATAAATAAATTAAGGAAAATAGAAAAATTAAAGTCCATATTATTTAATAAATACCTATTTCAAATTATAAACGTTTATTATCGGGAAATGGATCATGTGACTTTTGGGCTGCTGTACGAATAATAAGTCTAACCGTATTAGGGCGTACTAGCACCTTAAGGACGTCTATAAAGTCGTCCTCCATTCTATAGATTATATAGAAAAAAACAACGATGATTATACCAAAAAAGATTTGAGTATTCATATTTTAACTAATCAAATTAATATTAATACTAATTAGTGATATTACAAATTAGAGATTTTGGATTCTATAATCAATATTAGATATTAAGGAATAGTCTTTGAAATTAATAGAGATTCTGAAAAAGCTAATGAATTAGATATAAGATTTATTAGATAGATTTTTATATTGATTTAGCAATATTAAAAAATACATTTTTGAAATATAATCTTATTAAATAGGATTTTTTATAAAAAAATATATATTTCGAAAAATCGATTTTGTTAAATAGAATAAAGTTATATCCACATTTATTATATATTCTTTATATTATATATTGTATAAAAAAACCATTTTATTTTTTATTTTACATTCTACATTTATATTCTATAATTTTCTATATTCCTATTTATTTTATATTTACACTTACAAAATGGCTATTTATTTATTCATTCAATTTTTAATAATTACAACAAATATATAATAAATTAAAAGAAAAAGATTAAATCGATTATTACAATAATTAATATAAAACTATATTAATATACAATATAATTATTAAAAAGATTAATAAAAAAAGATTTTCCAAATATATTTAAATATAAATGCAAAATATATATAAAAGAAGAATATATATAACAATAATTTTATTAAAGTTTTCTATAAGGATTTTAAGCTATTTACAAAGAACGAATTTGTAATTATTTATTAATTTAATATTTAATAACTTTAAAAAACTTTTCGAATTAAAGGATTTAATATTACTATATTAGGGATAAATATACAAAATGGATTATATAAATAAATATAAAGAATAAATAATATATCATAAACAATAAAGTAAATTAAGGAATTTATAAAAAATAATAATTTTAATATAATTAAATTTTTATTAAAAAAGATTAAAAAAATGATTAAAAATAGCAATAAATGAGATAATAATAATCCATCTAATAATAATAATCTAAATAATAAGGATAATAGAAAAGAAAGAAACAATAAAGGAAATTAAAAAGAATAATTAAATAATGAAAAGAATTAAAAGAATTTATTATATATATTTAATATATTATTTAATTTATAAAATTTCTATTTATTTAATAAGAAATATAAAGAAAACAATAATAATTTTGATTATGAATTTTCGATTTTCTATAAGATAGTTTGTTATATAAAGCTTTTTATAAAACAGTTTTATTAAACATTTTTTTTAATGTTAGAAAATAATACTTTAAGTTTTTATTATTTTAATTGGAATAATCTGTTAAATACTTTTAAGAGTTTATACAAATATATAAAGCAAAAGTTTAAAAGAGTTTAATATAAAAGAAATATATTTGTTTAATAGAATATAATTATTTTTATTATTATAAGAAAAAATAATAAAGATGAAACTTTTAATAAATTTTTCAATATTATAGCGAAGAAGTTACAAAGTTTTTAAATGCGATTTCAAAAAAAGATAAAAGATTTAATATATATATATAATAAGTTTATATTTATTTATTAAAAAGTATTAATATATAATTTTGTTTGTTTTAATTTTATAAAGAATATATTAGGATTTATATAATAATTGAAATAAGTTATTGTTATATAAAAGAAAAGAAATTATATAAAATGAAGGATTTAACCTTTTTTATAAACTAAAAATTTTATAATAATAATAATAATTATATATTAACAAAGCTTTAATTTGTATTTATTAAATAGAAATATATAATCTTTATATTCCTGAAATAATTTATTAGATATATATATACTATAAAATTGAAATAACAATTTTATTAGAAAATACTAGATTTATAAAAAGAAAGAATATTGATTAACCAAATATATTTTATAGAAACAAAAAAAGTATAAACAAAAATGAAGAAATCGATTTAATATTAAAAATAATAATAATTTTAAAAAACATTATAATTAGTGGTTAATAAAGATTAAAGAAAAGAATAAGAATTTGGATTGGAAACAAAAAGGTTATTAAAAAATTGGTAATTTATATATTATAATATACTTTTTTTGATAAAAAAGGTATATAGAAAAATAAATAAAAAAGCGTTTAAAAAAACGTTTTATATATTAGAAAAGTATTTTGATAAAAAAATTCTTTAGAATTTGTATTAATACAAAAGTAGTTTATAGATTTATTGTTGAAAATGGATAATTTAAAGTATAGTAAAAAATCTTTAATGTTATAATTGATAAATTATAAGTAAAAACTGTAAATATTAAATTCGGAAAAAAGAAAAGAAAAACTTCGATTAGATTTGTTAACGTTTTAATACCTTTTAAAATAATAAAGTTTTATATTCTACAAATAGATATATTGTTTTTAGTTATCTTTAATTAATATAAATAGATTTAGAAATTGCTTTTAATAATTATATAAATATTCTTTATATACCAAACAAGAAATTCTTAGTTTATTAACAAAATAATCATTTATTTTTATTATAAAAAATCAATTTTAATAGTTTTATTCAAAATTCGATTTAATAAAATAAATGCTATTTAACAAATATAAATCTTTATTAATTATATCAATGTTTCGATTATTTATTAATTCGAAAATTTTACAAAATCTTGTAATAAACTAAATATAATAAAAGTTATAAATATTATTAAGTATTTTACAAAATATTATAAACATTATTAATTTTATAAAAAATCATTTGAACAATTTAAGTTTTTATTTTAGAATAATATAGAATTTAATTATATTATTTTAATTAATATAATATATATTATAAATTAATCGATTTTTTATATTATTAATAAAAGTACAAAATATTAAATGGTTAGATAATTGGATAATATAATAATTAAAAATATATAGAATATATTAAAAGTATATTGAATTAATATATATATTAGATTACTAAATTATATTATATATAATATAAACACAGAATTTCTTTAGTAAAAAATTTATTCAAAACGCTATATTAATAATTATTGTTATAAAATATATATTAATTAAAATTTTATAATTCGATTAAGTTTATAAAACGATATTATAAATTATTAAAACAAGTATATTACATTATAAATAAGAAAATATTAAATTTTGAATTAGTTAAAAATATAATATTATAAATAATTATAAAAATTATAAATAATATAATTAAATTGAATAGTATTATTTTTACTTTTCTAATATATAAAAATGTATTCACAAATAATTACGATTAATATATTAATTGCGATTATTGTAAAACAAGTTAATATAATTAAAAAAGCGATAACTAAGATTTTATAAAGTTAATATAAGAAAACAAATATTTAATACACTTTATATAAAAAATAGATTATTTATATTAACAATTTATAAATTATCTATAAATTCAAAAATCTTAATATAAAAAAGAAAAAGAAAATAAAATTAAATAAATAAACTAAATTTTATATTTTACTTTATATAAAAAAAAAAGATTTATACTATTAAATTATTAAATAAATCAATAGATTTTTAAATTAACATTTATAAAACCATTTTATATAAAATCTGAAAATAATAATGATGTTATAAAGAAAGAAGAAGAAATTGTATTTGAAGAAGTATTCTATTCTTTAAACATTACTAGTAAATCGATTTAATTTATAATTATATTATAAATTGAAGAGCAATTTAAAAAATAAAATTAGTATAGTTAAAAATATATTTTAAATTTTAATTTTTTTTTAGGATAATAATATAGAAAAAAAAGTTAATATTAATAAATTTGATAAAATATTTATTAATAACAATAATTTAATTTTAATGTATATTAAATTAAAACGAAAGGAAATTAACGAATTTATAGAAAATAAAGTGTTTAATATTATATTAAAATCGAAAGTTTTATTAAATATTAAGATTTTCATTTCGAAATTTATTAATAAAATAAAAAAATGAAAATATTGAAAAAACATTTTCAAAATTTTGATTTATAGTTTAAGTATATAAAGATAGTAATAAAACTAGTATTTTAATATAATCTTTTATTATTCAATATATTAATTAATATATTATTATTTTATTTGCAATTATAATATATATATTATTGTTAAAAGTTTTAATATATTTGAAAAATATTATTTAAATATATATATAATCTATTACGAATTTTAATAGAATATTTTATATTTGAGTATTTAAAAAGTTTGAATTGGAAAAGGGTATTATTTTTATATAATAAAGCTATTTTATAGTATTTCTAAAATAGAAAATTATTGATTTAATATATATTATAATTATTATAAAAAACGATTTAAAATAAAATAATTTATATATAATCTATATTTTTTGTATACAAATAAAATAAAATTCAATATTATAGAATTATAAACAAATAACACTTTTATAATTATAAATAAAGAATTTGTAAAATTAAAATAAAAGTAATTAGAGAAAGTATATTTTATATATTATTTAATTAGAAAAATAAATATTTTAGGTATTAAAAAAAAAGCAAAAAAATATTATATTAAAAAATTAATATATTACCTAAAAAGTTTAAAAAGTATATATTGTAATTGTATATTAACTAAAAATATTATATTATCTTTTTATTATTATTCAAAATAGTTAATCCAAAAAAAGATAATACCAAAAAATTGAATTGAATAAGATCCTTAAATAACAAATAAGCAATCAATTAAAAAGCTTTAAATTTTGTTTCTTTTAATATTAATTCGAATTAAATTAACTATATTTATAGATGTATTATTTATAAATAATCTTGATTTCTTTTCTCAAATAGAATATATTATATATTAAATATCTATTAAATATAAAAGAATTATAAGAAATGTATTAGTTTTAAAGTTATATAGATTAATATTCGGTTTTAATATAGGAACTGTAATTAAGGGACTTATTAATATTATTATAAAACTTAAAAAACAGATTCCATTTATTATCTATATTAATTTGAAGTTATTATACAAATTATTAATCAAATTGAATATTATAATCGAAAAAAAGACTTATAATTGATATTATATCATTTTGTTAATTATATAAATATAAAAAGATTATAAAGATTAAACAAATTAATAATAATTCTAATTTAATAAATATTATAATTAAAGATAAATTTTATTAAATATTAAAGAATTTAATTAATATTAATAAATTAATAATTAAGAAGTTTTAATAGGTAAAAAAAAAAGATTAAGGATTGAATATATAATCTTTTTACTTTTAAATAGTTGTTTATTGTTAAAAAAATGGATTATATAACTTTTGGATTATTATATAAATATATGTTTAACTATATTAGATATACTAGTACCTTAAGAACGTTTATAAAATTATCTTTTATTTTATAGATTATATAGAAAAAAACAATAATAATTATACCAAAAGAGATTTAAGTACTTACACTTTAATTGACCAAGTTAATACCAACATTTATTAATATGTTATTTTTAAATAATTCAAACCTCTTCATAATTGATTATATTATAATATTTATAAATAAAGATAATAAAACAAATTTAATTCATTAATTAGTAATTAGATATAATAGAGTTATATAATATGTCTTTTATATTAAAATTATATAGAATAATATTTGGTTTTAATATTAATATTATAATTAAAGATATTATTAATAGTATATTTAAAGATAAAGATATTTTTTAAATTATTTATATTATTTTAAAATCACTTAACTAATATTTAACTAAACTTAGTAATATTTAAAATAAAAGATTTATAATTGATGTAATAGCATTTCAATAATTTTATAAATAATAAAAGATTATAAGGATCAAATAAATTAATAAAAAAGTTTAATTCTATAGATTTAATAATTAAATAAAAGCTATTATAAATGTTAAAAGATCTAGTTAATAATGATAAAATTAGTATTAAAATTATAAAATGAATAAAAAAAGATGAAAAGATTTTTTATTAGAAAAAGTATACTAATAAATATAAATATATGATTTTTAGTATTATTAAATATTAAAAAAGAAATATTCATATTATTATTTATTAATCTATTAGATAGATTAATAAAACAATAAATATACAATTTAATATAAAAAGTTTTATTAAAAAGTTTTAATTTAACTTTTAGATAATTATTTAATATTAGGATAATCATATAACATATTAAACTTTATATTAACGCTTTAGTATTCTATTTAATTATTATTTTATAATATTAAATAATAATGCTTTAAAGTATTAATAATGTATTTATAATATACTCATTATTAACTTTCATCTTTAATCAGATTAAACTAATAATATTATAAAAAGAACTACTAAAGTCCGGATTATAATTTATTTTAAAAAAGAATTAGCTAAAACCATTAATAATTCTTTAGTCTCTGTTTTTAAAAAGGCTATAATAACTTATATAATACCCTTTTTGATATATAAAGCAAAAATATAATATACTGAAAAAAAGAAACCCTTTAAATTATTATAAATAAACTAAAAATATATTGTTAATATTAAAATGAATTAATATATATTAATGATTAAGAAAACCTTAATATTAATAATTAAAAAAGTATTTCTAATATAAAGAATTATATTTAATATTATACTTTTCAAAAATTTATATCTACTTTCTAATAAAGTTATACCAAAAAGAACGAAGCTTTAATACAATATAGATTTATATAATTAATTTTACTCACTTTTTAATCCATTTAAGAATATTTTTATTTATTGTTAAAAAATATAGAATAATATATGCTTATAAACTACTAAAACTAAAATTGAATGTTTAATATAAATCTTCTCTAATATTTCTAAATCTATATTATAACTTCTATATTTTATATTAAACTATAGAATAAACTTTATTGTAAGAATCGATAAAGAAATTATTATAACTACTTTTTAGAAATAATGGATTTCTTTACTTTTTAAAAAAAAAATCCGAATAAATCTGAATAAATTTAAATAAAATCAAAAATGAAATTAAATTTATAAATTATAGGTTTATTATTTATAAGAACAAAGAACAAATAGATTCAGATTCAAAAGATACTAATAGCATTTTCTATATTTTAGATATAAGAGTTATTAAAGCCTAAAAACGGTTTCAATATATCATAAGAATATTTAAATAATATCTGGATTCAATATCTTTATATTTATATTAATAATACTTGAATGAGTTAATGTTTAAAAAGCATTGCTTTACATTTTTTCTAATAATCTTTTCTAGTTTATTAAAATATTATATAAATATTTAATATAAGGATTTAATAAATCTTTAAATATATGAGAGTCGAAAGGAACAAAGTAGTTCATAAACTTATAGACTATAAAATTATATAAATTTAAGATATGGAAGTTGCTTTTAAACTTATGATTAACGGAAGAGGTTTTATATTAGGGGTTTTTTATTTTGATATTTAATAAAAATAATAATCTATTAAAAATAACAAACTTTTTTAAAAAAAAATATTGCTATTTAGTTTGTAAGATTAAACTTTCAATCAAATTAAATTTATTTAAGTATTAATTTTATTAAATTTCAACATTTTGCTTTGTTTATAAGGATTTTACTGAATATTACAGAAAATTCAAATATAAAGATACTAATCTAGAATATTTCTATAATCAATTTAAAATATCAAAATATCTAATTCATTATCGACAAGTCTAATAGTATTTTAATTAATAGTTTTAACAATGTTATATTCCCTTTTTTTATTATACTAAAAGATTTTTAGTATTTAATAAAGTTAATACTATCTTTATTAAAAATGGCTAATTTGATAAATATTATAAGATTCTATCTTGGGATTTATTCGAAATAATTATGTTGATTTTTCTTTTTCAATTTCCATTTTTAAATTTATAAATATTGGATTATATTGAAAATTTATTTTATTTATTATATTTTATATTATTAAAAATTTGGAGTTTACAAATCTTTTTTTCTATTTATATTTTTCGATCTATAGATTTTATTATGTATATTTTTTGGTTACTTTAATTATTAATATATAGGTTTTTTAATCTACGTTTTTTGAATCTTTATTTTTAATTGATAAAAAAGGTTTTTTTAAAATAAGTTTCTATTGTTTTTCAAATTTATTTTTTAAAATTATATTAGATTATATTTATATTAATCTTAATATATATATATTTAAATTAGATTCAATTGCTTAAATTCTTAGCTAAATATAATACTATACTCTTCTGGAAGTTTTCAGAATTAGATTTTAAGCTTTATCTGTCCGTCGTAAAATATTATTACTACTATTACTAAACCGAAACTATCGATTAATAAACTTTTATATAAAATTGAAAATAAAAAGTCTTTAATTTCAAGTTCAATCTTTTATATTATATTAAATGAATTATTATTTAATTAATGATTTAATTATGAAATTGATATTGATAGGTAAGTTCAAGATTATATAATGAAAAGGGAATCGATACTATATTGATTAAAAGCTTATATTTATTAATAAAAGAGTTTTAATAATAATTTAAATTATATTTACAATTAAAGACATAATGGGTATTGAATGATATCAATTTGAATTTGATTATTTATAAAAGATAGGCTTATTTGAATATTTAAACATTTTTAATCTAACTTTTTTTCTTAATAGTATTCCGAACTTTATTCGTTTTAATATAACTTTTATACTTAAAACTTTTTAGATTTTATTTTAAAATATTCATTACAAATATTAATAAAATTGAATTTACAATTCAAGAAAATGATAATTAAAATAAACCTATTAATATATTCAGTGATATTAATTTAATAGTTTATATGAAAACAATTGAGTTTATATAGTATATTAAGGATCTACATTTAAACTAACATATTTAAATAAAAAGTTTTTTGAAATATTATTCGAAATATATAATTGTTTAATTTAATCAAACTAATAAATAATTAAACACTTATATTGTTTAATTTAATGTCGAAAAAGAAACATTCTATATAATTAAATAAATATACTAGTATTCTTATGAATATTGTATTCCTTATTTTATTTTCTTGGATTGAAAATTCCATTATTATATATGAAATATTTTACTTAAAAATAAAACATCATAAAAATAGATTTAATACATATTTCTTAATCTTTCAATTAATAATTAAGGATAAATTATTTATACTATTTTTTATTATAAAACTCAAATTCTGTAATATCAATTCTTAAAAAGACTATAATTAATAAAAATCCATTTAAAAATCGATAATCATAGCCAACGACTAAAACAGCTACTTATATAAACATCTACATATAATTTTTCTATTAAATCATCATTTCTTAATATAATAAAACTTTAAAAAAAGAAGGATAAGACGATTTACATGAAAAATATATAATTCAATAAAAAACATATAAAATCTTTCTAGAAAAGGAAAAATTTTAAATTAAAAAAACTTGAATTCATTATAGTTTATACTATCAAATATACTTTTGCAAAAAAAAAAGCTTTTATATATCCTTTTGAAATTGAAAAGACTTTTTAATTATAGATTATATTTAATAAATATACAAAACGTTATTATAATGTACTTTTATTATTATTAATATTGACTTAATGATTTCTTTATAATTCTAATTTATATATAGAAAAAGCAGAGATTACAAAAATATTAAATAATTCGATTATATAAAAGAATTCATATCAAATTCGCTATTATAGCTTTTAAAAATTGCAATTCTATAAACATATTAAAAAATATTGAGTAGAGTTTTAGAATTAACTAATATACATATTACATTCTAAGATATTTTAAATAGAATCCAAATTTAGCAAGTAATTGAAAAATATTTCAAATATCGATTCACTTATTAATTGCATGTAATTAAAAAAGCTTCAAACTATTTAAAATACCTTTGATATTCTATATAGTTGTTTTGGAACAAAATAAAAATAAAATAATACGATAGGATTATAATTGTATTTAGATAACAATTATAGCTTTTCCATCTTCAAAATGGTTGTTATGGTTTGTATTAAGAGTATAATATCACAAAATCAAAAATCCGGATTTATATATATATAAAGGAACACTTTTTTTTGTAATTTTAATTCCTTATTAATATTAGACTCTATATTTAAGAGGCTATAGCTTAATGTATTCCTATGTTTCTAAAAATGTTTTTTAAACGTCATTTAAAACAACTACAACTATTACTATTTATAGAACTCTGAATCCCTAATCTTAGAATACTAGTACTAGCTTTATAATTATAATATGAATTCTGAAAAGCATTTTGAAGGTAAAGGTTATGATTATTTTTTGATATCATTAAAATCATACTTTAACAATTTTTTTCTAATTCTTATAGGATCAATATATAAAACGTTATTATACTAGTACTTTAAATAATTCGTAACTTTCAAATTAAATATAATTGATTGTAAAGCCATTATTTGGAGGATTTTTAATTACCCTTTGAATCCTAATTTTATTAAAAATATGAGTATATTTAAATATGCTTTATAGCGTATATATTTATGATTAAAACATCTTGAAACCAATTTATTATACTAGAGCTATCTTAAACCTATTCCAAGATTATTTTAAAACTATTTTAAAACTATTTTGAAACCGTTTTAAACTCATTTTGATATTTCTTGAGAATGATTTTAATATAATTAGTAATATCTTCAAGTTATGTAATTGTTTTATATTGATTCTGAAATAATTTAATAATTATTTCAATACTATTTTATTTTTAATGATTTAATTATTCCAAAACTAACTCAAATCTTCATAAATATGTTTTAATACTATTATTATTTGTATTATTATTATTAATCAATTTTCAATTTTATTGAAATTCTTATTGATATTTTATTCATTCCAATTTTTTATGATAACAATAATTCTTATTGTTATTTTAATTGATAACTTTCTATATATATACACATTTTGTATTTCGATGATAACTCTAGATTTTATTAATCTGTTTTATATTGAATATATTAAATCTAGTTTATTCGTTGTTAGTTTAAGTTTTTTTTATCTTAATATTAATAAGTCTATCATTATTTAAAGTTATTAATATTGCAGTCTTTTGATTATAGTTTTAATTTGATCTATAATTATTATTATTTTCAACTTTGCTCTTATTAAGCTCAACCCCTAATTTTTTATAAAACTAGTATTTTATCTGTTTATCTACTCATATATATAACTTTTGTTTAATTATCCAATATTTATTTGCTTATTTATTGATTAATAGATTTGTTAATGTTATTGCTTTTATTTCTTTTTATATATTTTATAATTATTTTCAAAATAATAATTGGTATTCTATAGAATATCTATAAGAACTTCAAAATAGACTAAATGATAAAAGATCTTAGATTATATTCAAATACTAACTAGTATATTAGAATATTGAATATTATTTGGTTCTTTTAAGTCATTTCAAAATATTATAAAGATCATTTGAGAGCCTTTTTAAGATTTTATTATATTTTTCCTTTGCAATGTAAATATATTTAAAAGTTGATCATACATTTTATTAAATTCTGATTAGATAATTGAAATGAAAAGAAAAATGACGATTTTAATATAGGTAATTATAATAATTGAAATAACCATATTTATTATAATATATTTTTTAAAAAAATTTATATAAAATTATATCTAATTCAACTATTTATTTTAAATTCAAAATTGTTAAGAAAATCTTAGAATACCTTGAACAATTAAAGTAATATTCTATTTTTAAATTGAACTTAATTAAATATTAATTTAACTTGAAATTAATTGAAAAATAAGATACTGAATATAAAGCTGAAATAAAAAGCTTATATTATATTTTAAAACTTAATTACTATCTTTAATATTAAGTATGATATTATGAGATAACTTTAATTCTTTAATTTTAAATATTTATTAATATCAATATTTTTATATAGTATATTTTATTTTTATTTTAGTTTTCAATAAAAGAGATTAAAATAATTAATGGTATATAGTAATAATATATTGATAATAAATATTAATGAAAAATACATTTGGGACTATTATTTGAACTATTTATATTATTTAAATATTAATTAATATCTATATTAAAACTTAAAATTTTTGGATTTTAATCTTAATTTTTATAATTATAGAATTCTTAAAATTGAATCCTTTTTTATCAAAATTTGTTTAAAATCGTTAATCTAATATCAAAAGAATATTATTTTTTTCATTAAAAAATTTGAAAATTTATTAAAAGTTTTATTAAATTTATATATTTAAGTTTTTGTATTTTAGGATTTTATAATAAAAGTTTTATTGAAGAAAGTATATAAAAAAAGAAAAAAATAATTTTGACGAAATTCTATAAATATATATAATTTTTAATTTATTATAAAATTTATTAAAATAAATTCTAATATATTAATAAAAAAAAAAGTTTATGATTTTGACAGAAGATAATGATTATTTTTAAGTTTTTATATGATTAAATAATGAATATTTCAATACAAATATTAATTATGATAACAATAATAATAATATTTGTGATAAGAAATAAAGTTTAAAGTTTAGTTTTAAAAACTTTTTAAAAAAATAATTTTATTTTTAATTAAAAATTAGATTATTTAAATCTGATTGAAATATACATTTTTTAAAATTAATAAAAATCTAATTTAATATCTATAAACTGTTACGGAGACAAGTTTTATATAAGCAAAGGAAATTATAGAGATTGAAAATATATTTTTTATAAACTTTTAAAAACCAAAATTATAGCAGAATAGAATTCAATCAATTAAACAAAAATATTAAAAGAAACCAAAGATAAATAAATAATTTTCTTTTCATTTTGATTGAATTGAAATAATAGTTGGTTTGAATATTGCTTTTACAGTAAGTACTATAAATGAGTATATTATCATAATTTAATACAGAACTATACAAAAATTAATATTATATTTATATTTGTCTATAACATAAATAAATACATTTATCATTTTATTCAATACTTCAATAAATGTAAGCTTGTTTATAGATTTTTTTGAAAAGTAATAGCTTTTTTATTAATTCTTACATATAGTAAGTTATATCTTGTTACTTTTATGTTAATTCAACTTTATTATTATCTATTTATGAAGAATTTTTGCAAATTTTACAAAATTTATTACAAGTTTGATAATACTAAAAATTCAAAAAGGTTATAAAATCTTAAGAAAAACTAAGTGATGGTTTTCTCTAATGTATTAGACGGTTATATACATATAAGTATATTTTCTTTAAAATCCTATCCATTTATCAATTTTAATACACAAATTCATTGAGAATAACTTTCGAATATTTTTTAAATATTTTTATATTCTTTATTCTATGTCAAAGTTTGATTTAATGAATTACAAATCTTATGTTATTACTAATCTCATTTATCATTGGTATTATAACAAATTGAATAATTAAACCCTCTAATATTGTAATAAACAATATTTTATTTATATAAAAAATACAATAATTATTGAGTAAACTTTGAACACAACCATTTTGAAGATTTCAATAATTTAGTATAATTATTGTAATTATAAATATACTCATAAGCATTTATAACTTTATCAATAATATGATCTTTATAAATGTTAGTTTTATTTTCAGGAAAGTATTAGTTTAGATTCATTAATAAATAATGAACTATAAACTCTTCAAATATGAAATTAACAGAATTACTTATATTATTTTATTTTTAAAATCTAGAAAACTACTGAGACTTTTTGATGATAACTATATAAATTGAAATTATAAATAAAAAACTTAATATTATTTAAAATAATTCTGAGTACTAAAATCTCTATAATTCTTTTGAATATATTCAGAATATAGATTATAATATTATAATATTAAATAGAATCAGTGCTCTTATCTTGTTGAAATTAATTATAACAACCGTTTTTAATATACAAATTATAATAGTCTTTGTGCTTTGAATTATGTTGTAATTTCATAACTTTTAGATGTAAAATAAAAAGTATATTAAGTTTTTAAATAAGGAACTCAATATCATTTTTAGATATAGAAATGTACTTTTGAAAAAAATAGATATATCCTCATTTATTCTTTTGGTAAGTGTCTTAAATATCAAAATATCAATTATATCTCAATCTAAAAAAAATAAAGTTAGTTATAATAATATACGGGAACATAAATATAGTTGCTCATACTTTGAAAAACGGTAATTTTTATTTAACATTTAGATTTAGAGATATGTTTTGATATTTCTAATTTAAATCAATCAGAATAACTTTTGATATAACTTTTCGATTTAAATTATTTATTAATTTGATTATTTTCTGATAATGAGAAATAATCAAAATCAAGCAAATTTATACTTTTAAAAAGCTATTTTGAATATAAAATTCAATCTATACATTTTAATAATAATTTTAGCTTTGTTCTTAAAATTAAAACAAAATCTATTGAAAAATATTAAATAAATAGCGTAAACCAATTTTTTTCTATATTAACATGAACAATGATAAAATAATAAATAACATTATTATTACTATTATTCATTAGATTATTATGATTATGGAATATAACAAAAATAAAAGAAAGGAAATCCTTTTTGTATTTATAGTTACTTCAAATGAATTTTTTACTTTTGATAAGAATAATATAAATCAAATTATATACAAATATTATTGAAAATGATTCATTTTTTAATAATCTTCAATTATACGAAAACAAAAAAAGTTATTCTTATTTTTACTTGATTTATATAATTTTTTTTTACTTAGCTTATAAATTCAAAACTTTTTTTTAAAAAAAAACTTTATTAAAGAAAACTTTAAGTTTTAAGATTCAATTAAAATCCTTTTTCTTTAAAAAATCGAAAAATATAATATTACTTAAATTTATAAAATCTTTCAAAAATAATATTATAATTTACTTTAATATTAATAAAAACAAAATATTAACGAACATTAGACTTTCTCTTATCCAATTCAATTAGTTATAAAATTAATTACAAATATATTAACAAATATTTGTATACTCTTTATATTTATATTTTGGAATAACGATAATTATATTTAGAGTTTAGATTTTTATTTAAATAATATTAATATTTTAATGTATTATTAAATTAATTATTAGAAAATATTTGTTATATGAAATTTACTTTTTAATTTTATAAAAGTTTATTAAAATCCAGATATTAAATATAGTAATGAACAATATAACTTTCTAAATTACAAATTGCTAATTTCCACAATTTATACTAAAAAATAAAATATTTAAAAATATATCTAATAAAGCATTTTCAATTATATTTAAAAACAAAATGTATAATTTATATAGTTATATAATAATGAGAAGCCCGTCTTTTATATTATTAAGAAAATTGTTCGATTTTAAATAGTATAATAATTATATAATATATTTGCAAAAGTAAATATAAATAAATTATATACATATTAAATTAACATTTATATTAGTTTATTAAACTACATTATTTGTAATATAAAAAAGAATTTTGTAGTAAAGAAATTTATTAATAATATTAAATATAACAGATATAGTTACAAAATTAAAATTTATTAAGATATATTTAATTTATATAATTAGTTGAAAAAGATTATTATTTATTTAGAAAGTATTTATTATAATTAAAAATAAATAAAGAATATAGAAATATTAAAGAAAATAATATTATAAATATTAATAAAATAATAAACGATTTAATCAAATTAAATAGTATTATATTTATTTTATTAATATTTAGTATTTTTTTATAGATAAATAAATCTAATTTATTAATATTAAATGTGATTAAAAGATCTATAATATTTCAAAAGGTTACTATTAAAATCAATAAATTATATTCTAAAAAAACAGATTTTAGAAACTTTAAAGTAATAAAATAAATTATTTACTATTCTAGTTTATAATTTATTCTTAAATTCATTAATATTAACAATAAAAAAGTAATAATAAAAAAAATAATAAAATAAACTTTTTATTTGAAATAATATTTAAAAGTAAAATTTATATTATAAATTTAATAAACGAATTGATAGAATTTTGTTTTATAATAAAACAATCTTTAAAAAAACTATAGAATATAGAAGTTAATAAAAGTTTGTAGAAATGTATAAAAGTTTATAGGAATAAATAGAAGATTATAAAAGTTTATAAAATGAATAGAAGATTTTAAAAGTTAATAGAAATTTACAAAAGATTTCAAAAAATTATATTTATTTATAAATTATAATTAAAATTATTATAAATTATTATATTATAAATATGATAAATTGAAGCTATAATAAATACTATATCTTTTTAAGTATTAATTGTATAAATTAATAATAATATTTTATTTAATTTTATTATTTATTTGAATAATAATAAATTTATAATATTTATAACAATTACAAACATTTTCATAATGTATTAGAAATCTTAATAAAAAAAGTTTTAAGGATTAATAGAAAGTGAAATATTTCAATTTGTAAAAAAACGTTGAATATTCTATTGAAGATAAAAATATTTAATTTCTATTTGGTTAATAAATAAAGAATAAAAAACTAATAAAGCATTTCTAAAATTAAACTTAATTTTATAGATATAAAAAAATTAATGAAAAAATGTTATTTTAATACAGTTATTAATTATTTAATATATTAATTAATATAGAATAATTATTATTATAATAATCTTATAAAAACAAATGTATATAATAAAAATGTATATAATGATATAAATATATATCTTTATAATATTATTTAAATCTATATATAATAAGAATTTGATTTAATTAAAAAATTCTTTATTTAATTCTTATTAAAGTTATATATATTAAAAGAATATACTTTATATATTATTAAACTTTTATATAGTATTTTAAAAGCAAAAAAATCATTAATCTAAGATTTACTATAAATATTATATAAATAAGTTTAAAATAATATAATTAATTTATAATCCTGATTTGTTACATATAAACAAAAAGAATAAAAAATTTAGCATTATTAATTTACAAATGAACAATATTTTAATTATATACAATAAAGGATTCATAAAAAAAAGAAAAAGCAATTAAAAATAATTAAATTTATAATTAAAGATTATAAAATATTAATAGTTAATATATTTTTAAAATTTAATAGAAAAATGAATATTTAATATTTTAATAATATTATTTTCTTTATTTAAAATAAAAAATATAAAAATCTGAAATTCATAAAAACTATATTATTGAATATATCAAAAATCTATAAAGGTAAAAAAAAGCTATAATAGCTAAGGATTAGTATATTATTTAATCTATCTATAATATACATATCGCGATAATAAACTAATTAAAAGTTTTTTTTTTGATTTTTTCCTTATTATTTAAAATTATTAGTTTTAAGAAAGAGAATGTTAAAGTATTTAATAAATAATTTTAATGATAAATAAATAATAAAACAAAAGAATTAAGGTTTATATTATTAATAAAAACTTATTTCAAATTGTAACATTTATTAATACATTATTTATAAATAATCTAAATCTTCTTTTTTAAATGAATTATATTATAACATTTATAAATAAAAATAATAAAGCGAACTTGATTCATTGATTATTAATTCAATACAAAAAAGTTATATAAAATATTTTTCAATTAGAATTATATAAAATGATATTTAGCTTTTGATATTAATACTACGATTAAAAGCATTATTAATAATATATTTAAAAATAAAAACACTTTTTTAATTATTTGTATTAATTCGAGATTACTTTATTAATATTCAATTAAATTCGATATTATTTAGAAAAAGAGATTTATAATCAATATAATAATATTTTAACAATTTTATTAATAATAAGGAATTACAGAGATTAAATAAAATGATGAAAAGTTTATTTCTATAGATTTTATAACTAAAACAAAGTTGTTATAAATATTAAAAAATTTGATTGATGATAATAGAATTAATATTTAAAGTTATAGAATAAATAAAAAAGAGATTAAGAATCTTTTATTAAAAAAAGTATATGAATAAAGATAAATATATTATTATTAGTAAATTAAACATTTTAAGCATTAAAAAAAATAATCATTATTATTACTTTATTAAATTATTGAATAAACTAATAAAATAAAGAATATACAATTCAATATAAAAGAATTCATTAAAAAGGTTTAGTTTGATTTTTAGATAATTGCTAATATCAAAACAATTATATAACACGCTAAACTTCGCATTAACGCTTTAGTATTCTATATAATTATTGATCTATAGCTTTTAGATAATGATCCTTTAAAGCAATAATAACGTATTAAATGGAATACATATTATTAACTTTCACTTTGCACAAGGCTAGACCAACAATTAAAGTTTATTTTATTATAAAATTAATATAAAGTTCTGGAATAGATATGATTTTTGAAAATATTAAACTTATAAATTTTCAATTAATTTTATTATAAAATAATAAAGTATTAGTAATCAAATATATTAATATTACAGTTATTAAATATAATTGAATAGATAAAATAATAATAATTAATTATTATTATTAAAAGATAAATATTAAAATCGAATTATTTAATAATTATATAAACAAAAAAACGATTTTTTTTTTTAAATTTTTTAAATATTCTTTTTTTTTCAAAACTTCAAAGCAAATATTTATATTTGCAATTATTAATTTTTAATTCAATCTTTTATATTATTTTTTTAATAAAAAATCACTTTACTTAATTCACATATATTTTGATTAAAATAAATTTAATTGTTTTATATCCTTTAAACTTCTAAATATCTAAATAATGGAATTAATTAGAATTTAATAAAATTCATTAACATTTTTCATTTTTTTTAATTTAAAAATGAAAGAATGTTAAAAGAATTAATTATATTTAATAATTATATTTATATAGAATACAATTCTGCTTTTAGAATCTTTTATATTATTATCAAATGTTATAAAAGTTACATTTCTATATTATACAAAAAATATAATAATTAATTTTAAAGTTTAATAAATAATCTTATATAACAAAAATAAGAATTTAAATTCTATTATTTTCAAAAAAGCGATAATTATTAAAATTTCTTTAATCTTTAAGATCTTATATTTTCATACTTTAATATATTTATAATCATTTTTTACATTATTTTTAAAAAATTGTTTTTATTCAAAATTGTATAAATTAATATTTGAAAATATATTGATTTTGCTGTTTTTTATATAATAACTTTTATAAATACAAATTTATTTTCAAAATATATTATAATAAAAATGGGAGTATTCAAATTGTTGAATCAATATATAATCTCTATAATATACCCTTTATTCAACATAATTCAAATTTCATTATGAATCTTTTTGTAAACAAACTTAATAAATTTAAAAATCAATTTTGAAATTTTTAAAATTTTTCTTTTAATGGAATATGTTAAATGTATTTTTTTATTAGTAAAACAAGCATTCTAACCTTTTTGATTTTTATTATTGTTAAATTTTTCAAATTAAATGACTTCAAAATGTTGAACTCTTCAAATCTTCTTATATTTATTATCAATATTTTTTTAAGGTTAATTAAAAACAAGTTTTTTGAATAGTATGAACTTAGAATCATTTAATATTCTTATAATAAGGAAATATTTGAAATATTGAGAAGATAAATGTTTTAATATTTAATTAGTTAATTGATAAATTAAAATAATCTTTATCGAAATTGATTTTCATTTGAATATTTTCAATAAAAAATTGGGTTAAAAAAATTTCATTTTGATTTATTTAATTATTATAAATATATAATTTTATTTCGATATTATGGAATAGTTAAATAATCAAAGAAAGTGGAAATGCTGTTTAAATACAAATTTAAATAAACATAAATAAAAGATTAGATAATTCAATCAAATTTATAGTTATTATAGAACATGAATTATATACAAACAAACAGAATATAGAAAACAAATGTAAATAGAATATGATAAATTTTATCAAATAAGCTAAAAGATTGTGATTTTTTTATATAATATAAAGAATCATGTTTATGTTATAATAAATAAAAAGGTTTTTATTGAAATCGGATTTTTAATAAATCGTATTATACTAAATAGATTATTAATAAGGTAATGGATTTGGAAAGTGAATATGTATTAATATTCGAATGTGAGAGATTACATATGTATATGATTATATCATATTTTGTAATATATTACAAATTAGCTAAATATCAATATTAAAAAATGTTCTCCGTAAAAACATAACAGCGGAAACCAGAATGAAATATTTTAATAAAACTATAAATATATTTATATTATAAATAAATATTAATCATAAAATAATACTATATTCTTATTATATTTTACATTTGGTTGTAATAATATCATTATTTATAACATCTATTATAAAACATATTTCAAATAAATTATTATTTTAATTAAAATAAAAAAATAAGCTAATAATTTGTTTTAAATTTATTTATCATTTTTTATACTTAATTAAATTAGATTTTATAATAATTTTTCTTTTTAAAAATTTGTAAAAACGATATTAAGAGTTGTAAAAATGTTTTTAAAAATATTAAGTTTAATATATGAGAATTTTTAATTTAAAATAATAAATTATTCTAACAAAGCTAACATATCCAACACTAGCTTTTATTTAAAATAAAAATAAAAAATATCATTATTTCAAGATATTATTTAAAGAAAAGGAAAGTATATAAAAACGAATTTTGATTATATTTTGGATTATTAAAAGGTATTCTATTACGTTTTTATTATCTAAAACTTCAATAATGTTTTGAAATCATATAATATTCGTATATTACTTATAAGTAAAGATCAATTTATTTATCTATTATAATCTTTACTAATATTAGTAATTTCAAAAAAAAAAGAAAGATACATTATAACGCTATTATAATGTATATTAATTATAATAATAATAATATTTTAAAGTTACATTTCAAAGACTTTTTCAAAAATATATAAAACTATAAATCTTCGAATATAAAGTTCTATATGAAAATTAAAAGAATTTACTTAAGGAAAGATTATGTCTTTTAAATATAAATTCAGGTTTCAATTCTATAATATTCTAGTTTTAATATAGATTATCAAAAGTATTTTAAAAATATAGAGATTGTAATCATTTTTTATATATAATTAAAATTCTATTCGACTATTCTTTTTCTATTTTATTTAGAATAAATATAAAATTTTAAAACACAATTCAAGTCATTCAAAGTTTTTAATTGAATATAATTAATTTTTAAAACCTCTTCGAATTATATTTATTTAATTTCAATTTTTTGAAAATGTTTTCAAATATAATATCTTTTTCTTTTACAATATTATTTAATACTTTTTTATTTCTTTTTCTTTTTTGTAAAATCGAATTCGAAATTCTTTTATAATAGAATTAATAAAAGCATTTATATTTAGGTATATAATTAAATAATTATTATAAAAGCTTTTATTAGCTTTATAAACTTTTTAAGATGTAGGGTTATGAACCAGTATTTTGTATAATTAGGAGATTGATTTCTACTAGCTTATAATGTATATTAAAAAGGTTTACTACAGGTATTAGTATACACTAATACAGAAATTGGTTATTTCTAAGAATCTAATAAATTTCTAATAGTTTAATGAAAGGAACGTAAGATAGTGGAAACTTTTTAATAAAGCTTTCGATAGAATAGGTGGATGTAATAACCATTTTTATAGCATTTATAGGTATACTTCTGAATAATATGATATATATATACTTATAAAAAAGTATTTTCTATTTGCTTTTTTTTATTCAAATTTATTATAATACTAAGCGAGATTATTAATTTGTAAATCAATATAATATAAATATGTTAAGATTAATAGTTAATTTTCATACGAATATACTTTTAATGAATAAATATCTACTAATATTAAAAGCTCATATTAAAAGACCTATATCTTCATTTTTAAAATTTATTATTAAATAATAAAATATTATATTTTTCTAAAAACTTTAGTTAATCTTTATTAATATTATATAATATTAAAACTAACTCTTTTAATAATACTTTTCGTTTTCTATTATCTTTATAACATTTTTTTTCTGATTTAATTTATTTTATTATTTTAAAAATCCCTTATTAGATATTTTCTTTATTTTATCAAAAATCATATTATATATACTTTGATTTTAGGGTCTCTATAACATTCTTTTATTTTATTCTTTGGTTTTATTCTTTTATTTTATTTCTTCATTTCATTTTAAATATACTTTTAAATCAATTAATAAGATTTATATTGTATAATATACTTTTTGATTGAAATATATATTCTGGTTTATAAAAATAATTTTGATTTTCAAGATTCGTTACCAAACAATCAAATTTTATATAAAAGTTAAAATTATACTTCCAAAAAGCTACACTTTTATACAATGCTATATAATAATATCTAATATTTGGTATTATATTTTTAATTAGAATATTTTTTTAATAATTGTTGAGTTTTCCAGTTTTCTATTTTTATTTATAGGGTATATAAAAATCAAATTGCATTTTGAAATATGAAAGATTAAATACATTTTAAAATTGTCTTAAAACTATTTCAATTTTAATTTAATTCTAATTTCGTATGATAATTTGTTGAAAATTTTAAAATATCTTATTAAGGAGTATATAAAAATAATCGAAATTTGAAGTATTAAAAATAAATCTATTTTTTTTTTCTATTTTTTATTATTACTATTGTTTTTTCTATTCTAAAAAAATTAATTTAAAATTAATTTTAATTTTTTTTAAAGTAAAAATTTACTCCATTTTTCAAACATTATCTTTTAAAAAAACATACTATTCTTATCATCTTTATCATCTTTATTATCTCAATTATTAGAAATTTTAATAAATCGTTATAACCATTCGGTTAATCAACCAATAATAAATTTCAAACTTTTTCATTTTCTTCATTTTTTATTATAATAAAATTATTCAATATTTTTAAATATGATCATAAATATAATCTCAAGATAATTTTAAGATTTTTTTAAGATCATTCCAAACTAATCTCAAGATTATTTCAAATATCTTTTATTACACTATCAGTACTAAATCCTCTTAAAATATTATTAAAATATTTTTTACAATGTTATTTAGTTAAATTGAAAATACCTTACCATTATTATTAATATCTGAACCATTATCGAAAAAGTAATAAAATATTAATAGTCCGTTTTTTATCTATACATTTGTATTATATATACCTATTAAATATTTAAGTTTCATTATTAATCAATTAATAATAATAATAATAATAATGATATTTTATAACGAATAAATAAGACTCAAAATTCAATTCCAAAAACCTTCTCAAGAATATAATATTATATTTAATTAGAAGTCTCATTAATTGAATATAAATTCCTTATATATTTTTATTAAAACTAATATGAATTTAATTTAGTATAATTTTAAAAAAACCAAATCTGAAAAAAAAGCATAAATTTGTTTTAAAAAAACCTCATTTATTAATCAAAATGAAAATTTGAACAATATAAATTAGTGAGATCATAAATCAATAGTTAAAACAATTAAAATATATATATAATGAAATCTGTAAATTAAAAAAAAAAATTCTTAAATTCAAAATTTCAATTGATACAGAATATTATAAATTTTTTTTGAATATAATTTAATATTTATAAATCTAGAAAAAAAAATCAATAGAACTATCTCAAAGAAATTCAAAAATAGAATCTTATAATACTTATTAAATTCATCAAATTTAATCAAAATCAATTAAAAAAGTATTAATTTCATTAAATATTCAAAGCTTTTTATTATAACAAAGAGAAATTAAACATTAGATTTTAATTTTACTAATTTTTAAGAATTCCGTTTTGCATTTTTTAACAATAAATAGAAATATTATTTAACAAATTAAAAAATAAACGAAATTGATTATTTAAATTTACATTATAAAATGTTATTTTTATTATTCTTAATATAACCTTACTAAAAAATAAAACTTAAATTTTTCAAAAATATAATATTAAATATAATTTTTGATATGGAAATATTTCTTTAATTAATAATATTAAATTTTTCTTAATTATCGATATATACTGATTAATTTTAATGGTAATGATATATTATTAAATTTTTTTAATCTATTATATTTTTATTCTATAAACCAAGAAAAATATTATATAGATTGTTATAATTTTTTTTAAAAATAAAAGCTGAAGAATTGTTAATGATTTTAATAGAATTTTCAATATAATAAATTATAATTCAGGTTTCAATAATTCTTTTAATAATATAATGTTTAAAAATTGATTTCTGATTAAATTAAATATTTAATTATCTTAAAATAAACTACTGTTTTCCTTTCTTAATAATAATAATTACGAATATAATAAATTTTCTTTATTTAATAATATATATTAAAGTATAACCTTTTTTTTCTAATAAAATAACTTATTTCTAATTTTCCGAAAGTGAATATTTTTCTGGGAACTTTAATAGAGAGTATTTTTGATTTTAGTAAAGAAAAATTCGATATTACAATCTAGAAAAGGAAATGTTCTATACAAATATAAATTATAAAGTAATGTTTTAGGTTATTGGTTTAAACAAATATAATACATAAAATATTAAGAATAATAAAAACCATTAAAAGAATCTATAAATTACTTTATAATTATAGATTACTAAATTCTTTGAATAAACTTACATTTATTTTTTAATAAAGAAGAAGTTTCTAAATTTAAAAATATTAATAATTCAATTTATGAGATTATTTTATTTAATAAACATTTTTTGAATAATATATTAAGTATCTTTTAAAAATTCATTATAATTATTATAACTTTAAGATTTCAAACAAGAGCAATTTTATTAATGTATATAAAATTAATAATTCAATTTATAGTTAACTATTTAAAAAGTATTCTATTTTATTAGGAATCAAAAATGTACTATTAATAAAAGTTATTTAAATTAATTGCGACCTATTATCCTTTTTTAACCTTTAAAAATATAAAAAACTAATATAATAAATCTTTAAAAATAAATTAAGAATTTTTCTTTTTATTTTCAATATTATAACAATTTTTAGTAATTATCAAATTTATAAAAAAAAAGCTAAAAATTAAATAATGAATATATATACTTTATAGAATATATTCAATAAAATCTTAATAAACTTTAAAAAGCCTAATTATAATTTGATTAGTATTTAGAAAATTATTAAAAAAATTTATAATATTCTAATTTTTTTAAGAAAATGTAAGAATTTCAATTAGAATATTAAAGCTTTATTATGTTTTAATAGATTATTATTGGTTTAATTTGGTGCGGTGAAAGTTAATAATAGATATCTCATTAAATACGTTGTTATTGCTTTAAAAGATCATTATCTAAAAGCTATAGATTAACGACTATATAAAATGCTAAAGTATTAATGCAAAGCTTAACGTATTATATAATTATCTTAATATTAACAATTATCTGAAAGTTGAATTAAACCCTTTTAATAAATCCTTTTATATTGGATTATATGTTCTTTACTTTATTAATTTATCCAATAAATTAATGAAATAATAATATAATTATTCTTTTTTAATGCTTTAAAATACTTAGTTTGTTAATAATAATATGCCTATATTTATTAATATAATTTTCTTAATAAAAAGTCTTTAATTCCTTTTTACTTATTTTATAACTTTAATATTAATTTTATTATTGTTGATTAGATTCTTTGATGTTTAGAATAATTTTTTTTTAATTATAGAATCTACAGGATTAGATTCTTTATTAATTTATTTAATTTCTATAATCTTTCATCGTTTATAGGATTATTAAAATGCTATTATATTAATCATAAATCTTTTTTTCTGAATAATATCAAACTTAATCAAATATTAATAAAATAATTTTAAATCAATATAAATAATTAAAGGCATATCTTTATCCTTAAATATGCTATTAATAATATTTTTGATTCTAATGTTAGTATTAAAGCCCAATATTATTCTATATAATTTTAATATAAGAACATTTTGTATAATTCTTTTATATTTAATCAATAATTAATAAATCAAATTTGTCTTATTATTTTTGGTTATAAAAGCTATAATAAAACTAATTTGTAAAGAAAGGTTTGGATTATTTATAAATAATACATTAATAAATGTTATAATTTAAAATAAATCTTTTATTAAATAATATAAACTTTAATCTTTTTATTTTATTATCCATTTGCTATTAAAATTGCTTATTAAATGATTTAGTATTTCTTTTTATAAAGGTAATAATTTAGATAATAAATAAAAGATTAAAAAATATTTTTGATTGATTTATTATTATTATATATATATTATGGGTTTATTAAGTAATATACTAATCCTTAATTATTATAGCTTTTTTTACTTTTGTATAAATTCCTAATGTATCCAATAATATAGTTTTTATAGATTTTAGATTCTTATATTATTTCTTTTAAATAAATAAAATAATACTATTGGAATATTAAATAATTATTTTTCTATTCAATTTAATAAATATATTAAATATTAATATTTTATAATTCTTAATTATAAATTTAACTACCTTTTGACTATTTTTTTTTCTTTTTACAAATTCTATATTATATATAATTAAAATATTATTTATCTATAAATTAATAATATCAAATATTTTATTCTTTTTATTTATATATAATAAATAAGAATTATAAATTAATTATATTATTTTGAACTTATTTATATAATGTTTATAGTAAATTCCAAATTAATAATTTTCTATTTTCAAAATATATTATATAAAAACCTAACAATATATAAAATATATTTTTCTAGTATATATAATTCTAATAATAATTAAATAAAAAACTTTCTAATTAAATTAAATTCTAATTATATATAAATTTAAATAATATTATAAAGGTATATATTTATATTATTATATACATTTTTACTATATACATTATTTTATAAAATTATTATAATAATTATTATTATATATTAACTAATATATTAAATAATTAATGATTATATTAAAATAATACTGTTTCTTTAGTTTTTTTATACTTATATAATTAATTTTGATTTTAAAAATATTTAATTTCTTTATAAATTTAAATACTTTACTTTTTACTAATTTTTAAAACTCCTTATTCTAAGATTCCTAATATATTATAAAAATATTTAAAATTTTTACAAATATTACAAATTTATTCTTATTTAAATAAATGATTTAATTATAATAAATCGAAATTTTATTAATTTATTTATTAATTAAATTTATAATACAAATCTTATTTTTGATATTAATTAAAATAAAAAATCTATTCTATTATTTATTTTTATTATTGCTTTCTTTCCATATTAATATTAATAAAGTAAATATAATATAATTTAATATAGTTAAATCGTTTATTATTTTTATTAATATTTGTAATATTATTTTCTTTAATATTTCTATATTTTTTATTTTATTTTTAATTATAATATATACTTTCTAAATAAAATAGTAACCTTTTTTAATTAATTTTATAAATTAATATATTTTAATAAATATTAGTTTTATAATTATACTTATTATATTTATATTATTAATAAATTCCTTTATTACAAAATTCTTTTCTATAATATAAATAATGTTATTTAATAAACTAATATAAATATCAATTTAATATATATACAATTTATTCTATATATACTTTACTAATATATTATTCAATTATTATATTATTTAAAATCAAACATTTTTATTAATAATATAGGGAATAAACTTTTCATTAATATATATAATATTAATAATAATAAAATAATCAAATTCAAAATTATTTTAAAAGTTAAATTGAAATATATTAAATAATTTCATATACTTTTAATAATGTTTACAAAACTTTATAAAATTGTTAAAATCCTTATATATAATATTATTTTTAATATATTAAGAAATTTAATAAACTTTATATATTAATAAATATCCAAATTTATAATATAAATATTCAATCTCGATATTAATTAAATAATAATTATTATTCTAAATAAATTTTTATAAAAATCGTTTTATATTAAAGTTCTATATTAAAATTAAATATTTAAATTTCTCAAAAATAGATTTTTTTTTATAAATAAAATTAATAAATCTTTAATATTACTATGATATATTTTAATTAATTTATATTATGATAATATAAAATTCTATTTTCTTTAATAATAGATTAATATTAATAAATCTAATTAACTTTATTTTTCTTATTTTAAATATAACTTTTTTAATATTTGCTTTTATTTTATTTATTTCAATATTTTAAATATACTTTTTATATATTTAATATTAATTAGATTTACTATTAATTATTTTGATATTCTCATATTAATAATAATGCTTTTAAAACTTTTTTATTATTTTATTTATTAAAGAATAATTTTATTAATCTTATTATAATTTTTTTACTATTAATTGATTCCTTTTTTAATAAATTATTATATTTGAAATGTATTTTTAATTTATTATTTATATCATTATTATAATCTTTTTTATATTTAATAAGAAAATATATAAATTTTTTTTAATCTTTTATTATTCATTTTTGTTTTTTTTTTAATTTTTGTTTTGATTTTTTTTATTTCTTTTTATTATATTTTATTAATTAATATTTTTTTTGTTTATATATATAGTATTTTTTATTAATATAATTTTAAAAGATTTAAAAAAAATTGAAATTATTAATAAGATTAAGTATTTACTAAATATTAATATTTTTGATTTAAATTAATTCAATTAATAATTGAATAAATATATGTATAAATTATAATTAATATTTAAATATTCTTTATTAAGCTTATAATTTTTAAAAAAGGTTTAAAAAATGTATTAAAATATATTTTTATATCTTTTTAAAAATTTATAAATTTTTAATAAAAAATACTTTAAATCCAAAAATCTTTTATTAAACTTTTATATAATTTATAAAATTTCATAATTATAAAATTGAAAATATTTTAAAATAAATTAATTTGAATTCTTTTTAATTATATTTGAAAATAATATTGTTTTTTATTTTTATATAATATTTTAATAATATTTTTTTTTGAAATTAGTTTTGAATATTAATTGTATATTATTTATATTTCATAAAAACTAATTTAAATTTGTATAATAAAATTGTAATGCAATTTTTATTAATATAATTAAAAAAACTTTTAAATATAATTAAGATTGAATATTGATTTGTAAACAATAATTAATAAATATTTTATATTTATATTCAAAATTGTTATTTTTATTAGAATACTTTTTGTTATCTATATATAATCGTATCAGATTTGATAAATCTTAATCGATATTGTTATTCTTCTTTTCGGGCTAATAATCATCAGATTCAAATTTTTATAAATTGTTTTCTTTATCGAATAGTTTAATAAAAGGTTATTAAAATGGTTTTTGTGGTAATCCTTATAGTAATCCTTGTAATATTCTTTTTAATAATAAATAATGTAAATCAAATAAATTAAATAATGAAAATAGTACACCTATTGGATTTATTAGAAATCGGTTTATTTGAGTAGATTAATTCTTAAATAATAATAATTAAAATTATAAACTTTTTATTAATATTTTTAATATAAAATTAGGGTTTTTATATCAATTTTTAAGGTTATTTTATTTAAAAGAATTATTTTCTATTAAATACTTTTATTATTATTAGTTTAATATATAATTTTATATTTAATTTGCTATATTATAATACTTTTTAAATAGCTAATATTTTAACTAATATATTGGTTTTAAATAATAATTATAAGTATAAAAATATAGTTTAATAGTTTTAGATTGCTTTTAATTCTTTTGATAGTTAATAAAAAACGAAACATTATAAATTTATTATATAACATTTTATAAAAGTTTTTATTTGATTATTTCGAATAATTTAATAATATAATATACTAAAAAGTATTAAATATTTGTATTTTAATTTTTTTTTGATTTTTAATAATGAATATTCTATATAAATAGAATATCGTTTAAAACTTATAAAAATAATTAATATTAATTATTTTTAAATTATCCTTTTGGAAATTTTTAAATAATATAATAAATCCTTTCGTTTATATTCTTAAATTTTATAATATATATATTCAAAAACATTATTTTTGATTATATTCTCTAATTTAATATTTATATACCATTTTCTCTTTAATATTTATATATCTTTTTACCGTTTTTTTTACAAAATCTAATTTAAAGTATAATATTATATTCATTAATAATATTTATAATAATATAAGATAATCTGGATTTTGTTTGTATAATAAACTTATTAATATACATTTCTAAAAGTCTATAAATAATGCTATTGTAATCTTTATGCTTTATATATAATATTTCCTTTTCATATTCACTAAATCCTCCTAAATTGATATTTTAACTTAAAATTCGATTCCTTAAAAAATATCGGAAATTGTTTTACAAGCTTTTCAATTGGGAAAATAAAAATAAAGAGTAAATAAAAAAAATGAATTAGCTATTAATACCAATTTCTATAAACTCCTAATAACTTCTTTGAAGTTCTAATAATTTCCTTAATATTTTAATAACTTCTTTAATATTCTCTAAACTTCTACAAACTTCTTTTTGTAAAATTTAAAGAATAAAAGTTAAAGAATAGATCCTTTCGTAAAATAAAATCAATTTTGGATTTGTTAGGCTTAAACTAAAATGCGTAAATAATGTAGTAATTAAATAAGATATATAAAATATAAAAGGATCGCAAAAGCAATGATTTTCAATATTCTTTTAAAATATAATAGTTACAAAAACGATAGATCTATATTCGAATATTATTCTTTATAAATAAAAGAATTATTAAAATAATAATCTTTGTATTCCTTAAATATATAAAAAATTGCTAAAACAACAATTTATATAAATATTTTTATAAAAATCTATTATTAAAATAATAAAAGCTTATAATTCTTTAAATTGATATTATTTGAATCTAAATTTCTTAAAGTTTTTAATTTACAAATAACTTTATTAATTAATGTTAATTTAATCTAATATAAAATAAAAGTTAATAATAAGTATTTTATTGTATATATTATTATTATTTTAAGAAATTATTATCTAAAAGCTATAAAACAATAACTATATAGAATGCTAAAGTGTTAATACAAAGCCTAATGCGGTACTTGATTATCCTAATATATAATTTTAGATTTGATAAGTTTTATAAATATATAAACGATTTTATATAGATTATTATTATATTTATAAATAACATTTAACTTCTTATTAATAAATGTAATTTTTTTACTATTTTTTTAGATTAAGATTACAAAATATACTTAATAATTAAATTTAAAAAAACTATAGTAGTTAATATATTTATAATCCTAAATATATTTAATAATAAAGAATTTGTTATATTAGTTAGTTTTAATATTATAATATATATAATAAAGAAATTTTATACATTTAATAAAATTGTAATAATTTAATATAAACTTTTTTTAATAAATTCAACTGTATTATTATAATAAGACAATTTTAAAAAAACTATAAATACTAAAAAAAAAACAATTTAGATATTGTTTCTAAAAAAAAATCTATATTATAATAAAACATTTTATAGTTTTTAAACTTTAAAATGGTTTAAATAATAATTTACTTTTTCATTCATTCTTTGAAAATAAAAGGAATAATATTTTTATAGTTTTAAAAGTTAGTTAGAATGTTTATAATAGTATCATTAGATTAGAGTTTAGATTTTATAAAATTAATACCTTTTAAAATATATAAAACTATTTTTATATTAACATATATAAATAATTCATCCCCATTTTTAATATTAATAAAAATAATAGTTTAATTAATAATAATAAAAAAGATAAAAGAAATAAAAATTAATATAGTTTTATTAGAAAATAAAAATATTTATATATTATATTATAATATATAAAAATTTATATTTTCTAAAAAGCTTAATATTAAATAATATTCTATTTCTATTACTATTAAAATAAATTATAATATAACTTTTAGACAATTCTATAAATTTAAATAATACTATATTTTTTATTTTTGCAAAAAAAGGAATTTCAACCTAGATTTCGAATTAAGCTTTAGATTTACATTTTTAATCACATTTATGAAGAAGGTAGTAAAAATATAGATTTATAGATTTAATAAAAAACAAATTATATTGATAAAATAAAACAAGAATAACTTTATTCATTTTCAAATAATTAGAAACTATCAGAAAGTTAATTAATTTTTATAATAACTTTTATATAATATTTTAATTTATATTATATTTATAAAAAGTAACAAATTTCTTCAGATTATTTATAAATATTAAAAGAATTCTTTTTCTTTTGTTTTTATTATATTTTATAATCTTAATAACCTAATTAATAATAATAATATTATTATTTATATTAATATAAAAAAAGGGAAACTCTTTATTTTACTCACTTAATATTTATAAATAGATTTATTCATATAAAAAAAGAAATCAAAACTATTTTCAAAATATATAAACTTAGGATTTTATATTTAAAATAGCTTATAAAAAATAGCCATTTATTTCATTTTAATTATTATTTTTATAATAAGAATAATTATATTAAAGAATAAACTTATTGGAAATAGTATCGTATACATATTATATAGTAATATATGCTCTTAAAGGATTCCTATTAATATACTTTATTATTAAAGATTTCATTATATAGAGTATATATTGGAAGTTATGGCACGTGCGCTAAGCTACTATGCATATATCACTTCCACTTTGTAGTTAGATTTTAACTTAATGTAAGTAATCTATATAATTAATAATATATGTATTCCATTAGCCTACTTTTTTATTATAAACAGATTATAAACTTAATAACTCTACAATAAGATTAAAACCGAAAACTTTTTGAATAGTTTATATTACTAAAAATAAAGGTTAACAACAAAAAGTTTTTATACAATATAATATCAATATATAAAACGTATATAACAAATTGATTGCTAAACAATAATGACAAAGTAATAATTTATATTATACCTTTTTTCTTTCAAAATAAAAAAACTACAAATTATTATTGAAAAAATCAATTATTCTAGCTTAATACTAAAAAGCATTATTTGTTATATAATATTCGATATTATCTCAAAAATTATTATTTATAAATTAAAATTCATTATTTTCAATTATTCTGTTTTAAAAAGAATTTCTCCCTTTAAATACTAATATATCCAAATTGAGATAATATAATTTAAAAAAATTCCTTTTTTATTTTTTTATTCTATTATCAAATATATTTAGGTTATTAATATATATTTTCTATTTATAGGATTTTAAAATAAATAAAAAAAAACTGAATTCAAAAATTATTTCAAATATATCTTTATTCATTTAAGAAAATCACAAATACTAAATTCATTAAATAAAAATTCAATTTCAAAAAAAAGCTAATTCTATATATATAAAAAAGATATTATATAAATATATATAGATTACAGTAACTAACAATTTAATCCAGAATTTCTAAGAATTTCAAGTTTTCAATAATAATGATAATACTATTATAAAGATTTGATTTAATATTAACAAAAAAGGCCATTTCTTTTGAGAATAATACTAATGTATTATTTTATATCTATTATTTATTATTGAATAATGATGAAGCTTCAATGAAAGAATATAATATAATAAAGAAACTTTGGGATTATTTAACTATTAAATACTTCAGAATCGATAATATTACAATAAACAAACATTTTTTTAAGATCAAAACCTTCTTTTTCAATAACATCCTTAATATAATAATTATAGATGCTTAGGATAAGCTTAAAGATTGTTGATAGAAGCTTTTATTTACAAATACTTTAGCTAATGTTTTATATACAAATAAATCACTTTTATAAAGTTTGATTTTGTTTTTCTTTTTAATAAATACAAAGTCATTATTAATATAATTTGTATTATTAATTTTATTCTAAATATTAATAATAAAATTAAATATTTATAAATTAAAAAAGCAAAAATACAAAATTTTGAAAATTTAGTATATTTTGCAAAAGAAAAGAAATATATTCCATTTTATTATTAATATAAGATTAATACAAACTTGAAATCCAATATATTTATTGCTATTTGTAAATTCTGTAATAAACTTAGTTATTTAATTTTAAAATGCTTTTAATTCTGTTATATTAAATATCTTTTGAAATTTGATTTAAAATATCAACAAAAGAGAAAATAATCCATTTCTTTATTGCAAAAAAAAACAAAAAGTATAGAAAGCAAAAAGTTTATATTATTGAATTGAATTTTAATATTATTGAAAAATATTGCTAATAATGAATTTAATTTTAAATATTATTATTTTAATAAAAAAAGTATTAATAAAGCATATTTATTGCAATAGTATACTAATATTAATATTATTTCATATATATCTAACCAACATTCTCTTTTTAGAAGTTTAATTTATACTTTATAATAAAGGATAACGATTAATAAAAAAAACTATATATTCGAATAAATAAGGAATAATAAATATAACATATAAAAATGGAATAAGGATATTATTAGTTGGGGCTTTATATATACCTGAATTAAAAATTAATTTTTTTCAATTAAAAGAATTTGTAAAACAAGGTTTAAGAATATATTCAGCTTTCAAAAGATATATTTCAGACTAAAAAAAATAAGAATAATAAAATTATTAAAGTTATAATAAAAAACAGAATATATATTATTTATATATAAAATTAGGATATAAAGATTCTACATTTTTTACAAAGATTATTAATGGATTAAAAAATGAAATTAAAGAATTAATTATAATAGAAAAAAAAAGATACTTTATTTAATATAAATATTTTAATTATCTCAATCTTAATAAAATCAGAAATCTGTATAAAGTTATTATATTTGAAAGATTCATTAAAATTTCTTTAACTTTTAATATTTACAAGGTATATATTTTTATAAAAATAATTAATAGAATTCCAAATAAACTAAATGTAAGAGTTCTGGGCCTTACTTGTTGCACCCTATGTATTTTTCCACCATTTTATTCAAAATTTAATATTAAATTAACAACATATTATGATTTTGTAAAAATTTGAATATATATTAATGAATAATAACCATTTTTTATACTTTAATTATATCTTTAATTTTTATAATTAATCTTTTAGTATACAACCTATAGTCCAAAGGATCTATTCTATTTTATAATACTTTTAATTCTTTTTTTAATTCTTTAACGGAAGTAGATATGAATAAAAGCTTTTTTAACTTTTTTTTTATCCATTTCCATATTATTTTGATTAAATTAAGGTTAGGGAAAAAAAGGATTAATTAAAGCTCTATATATAGTATTCTAATTGAGCTTTTTGGGTATACTTTAGATGCATTTTAACTTTATTTTTTATGTAAATATACTTAAATCTTAATTTATTAAATAAAGGGAAAATAATGGAAATAAACATTTAATTAAAATATACCTATGAAAAAATGTTTCTATTATTTTTATTTTTTTTTTAGAATAATTAATAAAGATTTATAATTCTAATTAATAGTATTCCAGATTATAATAAAATATTTTTTCAAAGCGATATATTGATTTAATATAATAAAAATACCTTTTTTTAATCATTTTTTTTATATAATCCAAATTCTTTTATTCTTTTCTAATTTAAAAGTTAATTTATTGGATTATATAATTTTTTTTTAATCTTTATCCCCTTTTTTATTAATAATGATATTATTAGTTCTTTATTATCTATACAATAAAACGAAATTCAATTTCTTTTTTGTTTATATTTAAAAAATAAAAGACTTAGGATATATTATATATTTTTTTATAGTTATACTGATTAAGCTTTTTTCAAATTGTATATATTAAAACTTTAATATTTAGTATATACTTTAATTATTCAAAAGTTATTTTTTGTTTATTTTAATCCTTTATTAAAATATATATAATTTAATATATCTCAACTATTAATATTATAAAGGATTTATAAACTTTCTTTTTATATGTTTTCTATATAGATCGTAATTTAAATATACTTTATATAGAGTTTTTAAGCATCCCTATATATTTTTTAATCCAATTTTAGAATTTTCCATTATTATATATTTGAATAATTTTAGTATATTGAGGAATATTCTAATTTTGTTTGAATTCGTAATCATTATATTTGTTATTAAATATCATCATTTTTTCAAAGTTTAAATTGAAATATAATATAAATTGAATTAATGATAAATTATTTATAATAGGGGGTAGAAATTCGAAGAGGTGGGGCAAGCTTGCTTAAGGGTGCGACGAGAAAGTTCCAGAACTCTTACAAAAATTCAAAAGACTAAAATTGATTCATTTCGATATTATTAATCTTTTCTTAAGGATTATTCAAGAATATAAATATTTTTTTCTTATTATCGATAGCATTATAAAAATAAATTGGATTATCTGATCAAAATAGAAAAGCGATATAATACCTTTATTAAAAGCCTAAAAATAAGAAATTGAATTTGCTACAAATATAGCTATAATTGCTACCAAAACCAATAATACATTAAAACTTCTTTAAATCATTCAGAAATAAAAAGTTAATATACAATTAGAGATTATAGTAATTACATTGTTTTACCAAAATAATTTAGCTGAATATAATATATATACTGTAGAAATCAATATAAAAGCAATATTAAAAAAGTTTATTTATTATTAGAATTTTGGAATAAAGCTATCAAATACAATATATATATTTAAAACCGTATTAATATTAGTTTAAATGCAAATAAAATCGATTAAAGTTTATTTAAAACATTTATAAATATATTATTAAATATCAATATATATAAGATCTAAAGAAATCGATATTATATTTATATCAATTTTAAAACTATTTCAAAAGGATAAAAATATAATAAACTTTGTAATATAATAAAGATTGAAATATTTGTGGAATATTTACAAAACATTATTAAGTATATAAAGGTTTATTTACCAAAACTAAATTATATTTATTGTTTTTATTATATTATAATTGATAAAAGCTATATAGAAAGAAATCTGGATTTTAAATTTGGAAATTGTATAACCGGATTATAAAATATTAAAAATATAGAATCTGATTGTAGGTTTTATAATAGATCTAAAAATGTTCGTGAATCATCGTTTATTTCAGTTAATTTATTAATATTATTAAATATAATTATTAAAGATTCAATAAAAATGCATTTGCTAATACCAAAACGAATAAAAATCGAAATATTACATTTTAACGAAAATAAATATGAAAATATTTAATAAATAGTTAATAATTTATTAAAACTAATAAACGAAAACAACAAAAAAAAGTGATATTATTTTATTTAATGTAACTTTATTATTTAATTATATATTAGCGGTATTTAATACTACATTATCTAATAAAACTTTATTATTTATTGTATTTGCATTTACATCTATCTTTACATTATTAAATTCAAAGTATAATTTTAGAAAAAAAGAAATAGAAGTAATAATGATAACATAGAAGAGTAAAGAAATTCTAGAATTATTTGGGTTTTATTTGTTTCCTTAAATAAATTAGCATCAAAATCAATTAATTATACTATAATTGCTATTTCAAATATTTATTAATTTGAAAAAAAGATAAATAATAAAACTGTTTTAAAGATTTTAATTCTTTTAATAGATACATTAATAAAAGCTAATATTGCTTTGTTAATAATAAAAAATATTCAGAATTAAAATATTAATTATATATAAAAAACTAATAAATTGCAATTTAAACAGAAATAGATTTATTAATTAAGAATAGTATTTAAAAAAAGTTTATTTTATTATAAAAAAGTAATCTAATTTTAATAAAATAAATATTTTTTATTAAAATAAAAAATAATAAAATAAAGCAATTTAAAATTAAATTAATAATTAAAGAATTCAATTAAGTTTTAAATAAAAATTATAACGAAATTTTTATTTCTATAATTCGATCTAATACTTTTCGTTTTTTTCTTACAATTATTACAAAAAAAAACCTTGAATATTCCCATTTCGATATTAAAAATATGTTTACCAAAATTATATTTAAAAGAAAAAATTTATTTAGCATTCCCTTAAAGCCTTCTTTTGAAAGAAAAGTTAATTAAAATAGATTTTGTATAAAACCTTGCAGATCTATGTTTATATATTTATTACCTACAACAATTAATTCTTTTAATATATATAATAATAATATTATTAAGTAATAATATTATTGTTATTATACAAAAACAAAATATTCAATAGTTTTATTATAACCTTTTTATTTGATTTAATATTAAAGATTTAAAAAAGATTAATAAAATCTTAAAAATACATATTATTCATACCAAATCAAAAAGAATATTAATTATAAATTAAGAAGAATATTTGAATACAATATTTATTCAATTCGGGATTTTTCTATAGTTAATACATTTCCAAAAAGATATTAATTTTGGATTATAATCAATTATAATTAATATTTCTAAATAATAAACTTATTAATATAAATAAATACCAATAAATAATTAATAATATAAATCATTTTATCATTTATATTAAACCAAATATTATATTCAATTTCGAAAGATTAGTATAAATTAATATCTAATTCTGTTAAGCATTACAGTGTTGTATTTAAAAACCTTATAAAATATTTGAAGTCGATTATTAAATAGAAGCTACATTTTGTATTTAAAAGAGTTTAATTAAATATTTGCAAAAAAATATAATCTTTTATAATATACTATTAAAGTATATATTGATATAGATTAAACAAATAATAGAATTGATTGAAAAAGTATATCTAATAAAATAATAATATTCTATAATAAATCAATCTTATAAATAAGTAAAAAATAAACATTTATAATTACATCCAATATAAAAGTTGAATATATTTTTATAGCAATATTTATTAAATAAAAACAATAGATAGTTTAATTTTTAAAAGATTTAAAACAATTATAGTATATAAAAAAGTAATAGTGAAGTTCAAATGTATGGAGATAATCAAAAAGTGTTAATGTTAACCAAAAATCTATATTTATATAAATAATTAAAGTATATTAATATATATTATCATTTTATTCGAAATCTTATAAAAAACATTTAGTTGATATTAGCTATATTAATGTAAATAATATAATTGCAAATGAATTAACAAAACCATATATAAGGATAATATTTGAAAGATTTAAAAATATATTGAAGCTTTAAAACTAACTATTAAAGTTAAAAGAATAAACTTTTTAAAGGATTATTGAAAGTTGTAGTATATATACTAAACTATTATATATATATATATTACTTTTCATTTTTGTAATTAGATTTTAATTTAATATAAGTAATCTATATAGTTAATAATATATGTATTCCATTGGCCTGCTCCTTCATTATGAACAGTATATATAATATAATATATATATAATTGGCTGTTTAATTTTAATAGATTATAAATATTTTATTTATTTAAATATATAAATATATTTATTCATCTCATTTTCTTATTTAAATATATATTTTTTAATAATATTTAATATTGTTATATCAAAATAGGGTAATTTTATTTTTTTTTAAAAGTAATAATTAAACTAAATTCTTTATAAACTTTAAAATTATCAGAAATATAATTAAAGCTTTTAAAATTTAGTAATATTATTTATTAATAAAAAAATATGTAGTGCTGTATTTTCGATTATTAATTTTTTAATTATATTATTATATCAAAATCTTTTTTATATTTTTTATTCGTAAAAGTAATATTATAGGAATCTAAAATTTTTTCTTTAAAATATAATAATTCCCTAAACTTTTAATATATTTCAAATTTTTAAAAGTTTCTTATATATAAAATATTTAATTTGAAAATTAATTTTAAGATTAATATTTTCAAAGAATTCTTAAATTATTTATTTAATTATTAAAGCAAAACATTCTATTTCAAAATAAATATAATTAATTATAAAATCTGTAATTAATTTTTACGCAAGTTACTTAAAATAGATATTTAATAAATGTAATAAAATCTTATTATTATTAATAATATAAATCCTTAAAACATACTACTTTACTTACATTAAATAAAAAGAATTTTAAAAGTTATTATTAATAGTATTTTTATAATAAAAATTAGTAAATATAAAAGCAATTAATATAATAATAAAATAAAAAGTAAAGGCTAATATAAAAGAAAATAGAATAGATAAAATATTAAAATTATAAATTTTTATAAACATTTTAAAATTTTACATGAATAATTATATATTTTGCAAAAAAAGGATTATTTATAATAGAATTATTTCACATATATTAAAATTTAAAAGGTGTATAAAAAAGAATTATTAAAAAATTCAAATAATAATAAACTTATTAATATAGTTTTAATAGAAAAACATACTAATTTTGTTTATATTAAAATTATAATATATACTAATTTTGGATTTATTACCTTTATAATTACCTTCTTTATTAGCGTTAGTAATATTTATAGGATTAAGATTAAGATTTTATAATTTAGATCCTTATAAAAATAATTTTATTTATTAGTTTAAATGTTTATATATTCCACCTTAAATTTAATAAATTATATTTTGAATCCATTATATAACTAATATAGTATATTAATCCACTACCTCACCCTATTATATACCTTTCTAATATCTTTAATTGATTATTTTATTTTATTAAATACTTTTTCGATCTACTATCGTTATAAAAATAATCATATAATACGCTAAGCTTTATATTAACACTTTGGCATTTTATATAATCATCATTTTATAATTTTTAAATAATAATCTTTTAAAAATAATAATAATATATTTAATAAGATACTTATTAATTTTTTTAATATTAAATTGAATTAATATTAGTTAATAAGATTATTTACAAATTAAAAAACTTTAAAAAATCTAGATTTAAATAATATTACTTTAAAGAATAATAAACTTTTATTATTTTAATAATTTCTATATATTTAAAAAATATAAAAGATTTTATTTTAATAATTCTTTTTATTTATAAAAAAAATATTTAATTATAAATTTATTATTTTTATAATTATTATATTTTAAAAGAATATTAACAGTTATTACTTTTATAACTTTTTTATATTTTAGAAACTTTATTTAATTATTGCATTTATTTATATACTTTAATCTAAATTTAATAAAATCTAATTTAAAAAATTAATTCTATTTTATAAAAAATTTTATTTTTTATTCTTTAAAATTTATAAAAGAAATTCATAGGGATTTACAGAATATTTAAAGGAATTATTAAAGGAATTATTAGAAATTACTAGAACTTTTTAAAAATTATTAGAAGTTTTTAATAATTAATATTAATAATTAATTTACTTTCTTTTGTTACTTTTTATCTTTATTTTTCCCTTTTTCTTCTAATTCAATAGCTTATAAAACGATTTTTAATATTTTCTAAAAAATCGAATTTTAAGTTAAAATATTAATTTAATAAAATTCAGTAAATATAAGAAAAAGAACATATTATATACAATATTATATAATAATAAATTATAATTAATATATTATAAAAAAGTAATATAATGAAATTGTATTCGGATTATATATAAAAGATATAAGTATTATAATAGTATCATTTATAAATCTTTAAAAAATATATTAATTAATTCATTATAAAGATAAAACTTAAGTTATTTAATATTATTATAAATATTATTACTAGAAATAGTATTATACTCTAATTTAGATTTTGCAAATAAAAATGCTAAAAGAAAATATATAAACTATCAAAAAGAAAATAATAAATAAATATTAAATTAAAGAAATTCATTAAAAAGAATATTTTTTAATATATATATAATAAGGTTTAAAAATATAAACAAAAGAATTTATATAATAAAAAGATATTTAAATAATTTTTTATATTTTTTAAAACCTCTTAAAAGACTAATTTAAAAAGTATTAATATTAATTTTTTTTTACATTATAAGCAATATTTTATTTATAGAGTATATTCGTTATTAAAAACTATAAAGATATTAATTATATAAATATCTAATGTTTTTTAGTTTATTATATTATTAAGTTATTTAAAATGAATAGATAAAAACATTTACAAAATGTTAAGCAATAAATTCATAACATTTTTATTCTTTATTAATTATTCAAAGAATTAGAAGTAATTTAAAACTATTAAAATATATTTCATATTTATAACCTTTATTTAAGATTAATATATTAAAAGTAATATCAATTATTAGACAGGCTTTAATATATAGCGGATTAAATGTAAAACTGTATATTAGATTAATAATAATAAAAATATTTAATAGAAAACGCTTTTCTTGAAAATAAAATAATCTTTAAAATCGATATAAAAAACCTTTATATTATAGAAATTTTAATTTTATATTAAAAATATTAATAAGAAATTTATAGCTTTAATTATTATCATTTAAAAATTACTTTATTTTAGTAAATCAATTTCTAATAAATCTAATAATTAAATTATCTTTAATATTTAATCTATTTAATTTATATTATCTATTATTAGCATTATAAAAACCATGTTAAAAACTATTATAAAAATCATTTTAATAATCTTTCAACAAATTATTTAATGAAGGAAATAATATATAAGCATTTAAGCTTAATAATTATCAACCTGAAAAAAAGAATAATATCGACTAAGATTTATTAAATCTAATATAATTATATAAAAATAATAAAAAGTATTTTAATAAAGATAATAATTTCAAATATAAATTTAAAATATTTATGAATTACCATTTACAAATCGATATTCAATTTTAATTTTATATAAAAGCTTTTTTAATAATATTAATAGAAATCATATTAGAGCTCTATTATATGAATTTGGATTAACTTTAATAAATTATATTTAAAAAAAAGAAAAATAATAATATTTTTTATTGTAATCAGAAAAAAACTAAATTAATCTATTTTGAAATATTTTCAATTTATAATCATAGAACTTTTTAAATAATATAATGGTTTAATAAAAGAGTTTTGAATTTAAAATATTTCTTATTAGAAGATTATAAATTTATATAAAAATATAAAAATATGTTTTAATAAATTTATTAAACCCTTTTTAAAAGTTATAAAATTAATAAAGGATATTTAAATATTAATTATAATGTATAAGTATATTTATCTAATTTTATAAATTAAAAATATTAATATTGAATAGATATGTAATTTCATCAATAATATTAACTTTTTTAAAATATATATACCCAAAATAAGAATGCTTTAAATTGTATTAGTAAATAATATTATATATATAAAACCAAAAGAATATTAATTAATAAAGTAAAGTAAAAAAATTAAAAGGAATTAATACAAAAATTTAGGAATAAAACGAAAATAGATATTAGAAGATTTAAAAGAAAATTTATACAATCTTTTATTGAATAGAAAAGAGATGATAATAATATATTGATTTTTAATTTTAGAATTGTATAAATATATTAACTTTTAAATTTAGAATTGCATATATAAATATTTAATATTAAATATATAAAAAAGTATATTAAAAATATTAAAATGAATATAATCAAAGTAGGTATTACGAAAATTATATTCGGAATAAGAAAAATAAAATTAATTAGATTTATTAATATTGATTTATTAATAGGAAATGTAGAATTTCATATTATATTAACAGAAACACTGTTTTTCTTATTACTTTCTAATATAAATCGATTAAAAAAATGTATTATAATAATATTGAAGATTTACTAATTTTATATAAAAAAAGTTTTCAATTATTTCAAAATTTGAATATTAATTTAATATAGAACTTTAATATAAAGCAATTTCTATAAAATTCTATTAAGAATAGTAATTGTTATTTAACTAATATTAAAACTTAATATTTATATTATCAATTTAAATATTTATTAGTATATAAGTTTTATTGTTTTATTCAATATATTAAATATAATAATATTATATAAAAGGATTTTAATAATTTTGTAAAGTTTATTAACATTATTAAAAGTATAAAAAATTATTTAATAAATTTAAGTTAAATTTTTTAAAAAAATATTAAGTTTAATTATTTTATTATTATTAATATTATATATATTAAATTAATATTTATATTAATCTAATAAACTATATTATTTACAATGTAAACAAGAATTTTATAGCAAAAGAACTTATTAATATTATAAATATATTAGATATAATTATAAAATCAATATTTATTAAAATATATTAATTTATAGAACTAATTGAAAAAAGTTATTATTTCATTTATAAAGCATATATTATTATTAAAAATAAACTAAAAAATATAAAAATATTAAAGAAAATGATATTATAAATATTAATAAAAATAATAAACGATTTAATTAAAATAAATAGTATTATATTTATCTTATTATTATTTAATATTTATTTATATATAAATAGAGTTCGTTCGCTAGTATTTAATATGATTAAAAGATTAATAATATTTAAAAAAAACTGTTATTAGAATTAATAAATTATATTTTTAAAAAATAGATTTCAAAAGCTTTAAAATAATAAAAATAGATTATTTATTATTTCAATTTATGATTTACTATTAAATTCATTAATATTAATTTAAAAAAAATAATAATAAAAGCGAATAATAAAATAAACCTTTTATTTTAATTAGTATTAAAAAATAAAATTTATATTATAAATTTAATAGATGAATTAATAAAATTTCATTTTATCATAATAAAACTATTTTTTAAAAAGCTATAAAATATAAAAATTAATAGAAGTTTATAAGAGTTTATAAAAAATCCATCAAAATAAGTAGAAGATTATAGAAGTTTATAAAAATGAATAAAAGATTTTAGAAGTTAATAAAAGTTTATAAAAGATTCTAAGAGTTATATTCATTTTATAACTATAATTATAAATATAATAAATAAAAGTTATAATAAATATTATATTTCTTTTAATATTAACTATATATATTTGTTAGGATGTGTGAACAAAGAATCAACTAGTTAAAATCATATAAAGACTTTTCATTACTTTCTAAAATATACGGATTCTAATTGAATATACATATTACAATCTATATTTAATTAATTCCTTAATCGGCTTTATAGCGATATACTAAAGGAATATCTTTTAACTTTTAGTATTGAACTATTAAATGTTATATAATAAAATATTAAAGCATTTAAATATTAAAGCTTTAAATAATAATAATATATTTTAATTTTATCCTTTTTAAATATTAAAGTTTAAATATGAACAGTTTTTAATAAATGCTTTTTTTTAAAAAGATTCGTTTTAAATCGCTTTAATACTTACAAATTGGAATATAAAAGAAACCAATAGTTTGTATAATACTATTATTATTTGGCCTATTATATAATTGTAATAATATATAAATATTAAAATAAACAAAAAAGCAATTAAAAATTCTTTTAAATAAAAAAGCAAATAAGGTTAGTTTTAATAATATAAAAACGCTTTTTTTTCTGTTTATAATTCTTTATTCTTTTATTATATATACAATTTCCCTTATTAGATTTTATTAAATATCAAAGTTATAATATAAACTTATAAAATGCAAATAGCTAATAAATTCACTAATAGAGAAATAATATTATACCAATTCTATTATTTCCATTACTCCAAATATATTTTTAATTATTTTTATAAAATATACAAAAAAGAATAATTTAGTTAATTAGCAATATACGTTTTTTAAAAGTAAATGTATTAATTATAATAAATATATAATAAAATCGAAAAAAATACAAAAAAATATTATTATTATATTATATAAAAATTAATACTTTTATATTATTATAAAAAAATTTAAATATTTATAATAATAATAATTATTGGAATATTATATGAAAGCGTTTTATCTAAAAGAATATATAATATACAAAGGAAATATAAAGTTTTTTATTATAAAAAAAAGATTAGGGCAAAATTATAAGTTTGTAATATTAAAAAGGTTATAATAACCCTTTATTTTATAAAATTAATTTAAATATTAATATTAGATTAAATATTAGATATATATTGTTTTATTATAGATTATTCTTTAATACACTAATTAATTTAATTATATTTGTTAATAAATAATCTTTTTTAAAATTATTTTTTGTTTTTAGATAAAATAATAAAAGATTAAGAGAATAATGTAATAAATAAAGATATAGTAAATATTAGTTATACAAAAAATAAAAATCTGGGAAAAAGGAAAAGTATTATTTATGGTTTATTAAAATCAATTCAGTTTTTGAAAAGAAGAAAAGTTTTTAATGGTAATAAAATTACAAAAATATTTAGTTTAAAGCCTATAATTCCAAAAACATTATTAAACGAATTTATTAAATTCAAAAAATAATAAAATTATTTTTTTAGATTATCCTTATAAGTTTATTAGGTTTTATACTATTGAAAAGTCTAAATTCTGTTCTTATATTAAAAAGTTTATTAAAATAAGTTTAATAAACTTTAAGAATTCTTTTTCAAATATTAAAGAAAGATTAGCTTTTTTTATAACTTTAAAAAACGTGAAGCTGATAAAAAGAATATAAAACATTAATTATATTCTAATAAAACTATTCAAAAATGAATTTGAATTTTATAAATAACATTTTAACCTTTTATATTATAATCTCGACTTTTTTAAGTTTAATAATCTGCTTTTTAATAAAAATCATATAAATCCGTAGACTAAATTTTTATAATATTATTATATCTGTAAATACTTTTAATACTCTAACAATTATAAGAAAAATCCAAATTTTTTTAATAAATTATTATTTAATAATAAACTATTTAAAATTTTTATAAAAAAGAAGAAAATACTTATTCTTAAATATTTATTTAATGGCATTTAAATAGTATTTAGATTAGATAAGTTTTTAAAAGAGTTTAAAAAAAAACAATCAAAATTATAAAGTTAAATAATAATAAAAATAATATTAATAAAGATTTTCTAATAAAAAGAATAATATTAATATTTAAGGTTTTTTTTTATTTTTTCATTTTCGATATAATATTATTATTTTAATAATACTTAATTATCTTTTTAATAGATTTTTAATATTCTTTTTTAAATGTTAAAGATTTTTTTATAACTTTTTAAATGTTTTCTATAGATTAATAATCTTTTTCATTTTATCAAATATTATATATTCTTTTCTTTTTTTTCTATATATTAAAACACAAATACAACAAAAAACGGAATACAAATGCCCTTAATATTAATATATTATTAAAGTTTATAATCAAATCAATTAACAATCCTATTAATCCCTCTACACACCCCGCTGCCACTAGCGATAATGGCACCTCAAACGCCCTAATAACCTACAATCGCAAACGATAATGCATATATATATAAGCAAACGTTCACATTCTTTTTACTTTTTCGATATATTAGAATTTTGTAAGATATGCTATTTATTTTATTAATAATTAATTTTATTAATATACTAGCATTTCAAATTATATTAACCAAATTGAAATAAATAAAATGCGAAATAATATTGTAATATATTATATTCAAAAGGTTTATAAAGATTTGTAAAGCTTTTATATATTAGTGCCTTTATAAACAAACTTATTTCTTTAAGTGTAGCGGATTATATACAAAACGCTGTATTAGTTTACTTTTTTAATAAGGTTATTATATTTTTAACTTTAATATTCATTATTATATTATCGATAAATTATATAATTATTATTATAATTAGAAATCTTATATTTTAATTATTAGTATTTGTAATATATCTTTTTTTATTAAATTAATGTATTATTATAATCGTTTTTCCTTTTTATTAGTAATCGAAATCGTTTTATTCTTATAATCGTTTTTTATAAGCAAATATCTTTTCTTTAGTTTTTCTTTTTTTATTTAAAGATTCGTTTTTTTTAAAAGGTTTATATCTTTTATCTATATTCTTTAATTAGATAGTTTAGGCAATTAGATTATTTTTATTAATAAGTTATTATATTAATTCGAAAATATGTTTTATAATAAATAAAGTTAAACTAATTAAAAAATATACTTTATAAAGACTATCGGATTCTTCCTTTATGTTTTCTTTAAATATATCTAAATAAAATACAAAGTCTAAAACATTTTAATAAAGGTATTATTTTTTACTTAAATAAATCTATTATATAATAAATCGTTATTAATTCCCTTTATTTATAATAATATTGAATATATACTTTTTAAAGTTTTTTTAGAATAAAAAGGGATTGTTTATATTCTTTTTATATTATTACTATACCGCTAATAATTGCTTTTTAAAGTATTAAATAATATAATTAATTTTTTAATTATTTTAATCAAAATAATATTTCTAATTGCTTTTAAAATATTATATTAATTTAATAAAAGAATTCGTTGATTTTATTAATACTTTCCCCTATATATTTTGATAATTTTGGAAATTTGAATGATTTTTATGGGTTTATAATAGCTTTTAAAATTCCTGTTTATTAAGCAATAATAATTAGGGAAATATTAAGATTTTTGTATTTATATATAAAAAAAATTTATTTCCTTTAAATAACTCTTTTTAATGCTTTTTCCATTTTATTTATTTGATTTTAAAATGTTTAAAGCTAAAAATGAATAATGGGATTGACTAAAAGTTTTTGTTTAGAAGATTGCTTATAAAAACTATTATCGTTACAAATAAAGCCTTTTACATTATTCTATATTAGATTTTGAAAGTATTAATAATATTTATTAAAACTTTATTTTAAATATAATATTATTTTAAATATTTATTATATTAAATTCTAATTAACGATTTGTTTCTAAAAAAAGAATAAAAAGAATTATTAAAATATATAAATAAAAAATTAATTAATTAAAATTATATAAAGACTTTTCATTATTTTTCTAAAATATACAGATTCTAATTGGATATATATATTACAATCTGTATTTAATTAATTCCTTAATCGGCTCTACAATAATATATTAAAAAATATCTTTTAATCTTTAACGTTGAGTTATTGGATTTTATATACCAAAATGTTAAAGCATTTAAATATTAAGGCTTTAAATAACAATAGTGTATCTTAATCTTATCCCTTCCAAATATTGGGGTCTGAGCGTAGACGGTCCTAACAATATTAATAATAATATTTTATCTAATTTTATTATTCATTTAAATAAAAATAAATTTATAATATTTATAATAACTTTAAGCATTTTTATAATATATTAGAAATTTTAATAAAAAAACTTTTAAAATTTAATAAAGAGTAGAATATTTATATTCATAAAAAAATCAGATATTTTATTAAAGATAAGAATATTTAATTTCTATTTTATTAATAAGATAAAAATAAAGGAATTAATAAAACATTTCTAAAATTAAGATTAATTATATAAATATAAAAAAAACTAAAAAAAAAGCATTGTTTTAATATAATTATTAATTATTGAACGCATTAATTATTGTATAATAATAATATTATAATGATTTTATAAAATAATATATATAATAAAAATTATACATGATAATATAAATATATATTTTCACAATATTTTTTCAAACTTATACATAATTAAAATCTAATTTAATTAAAAAGTTCTTTATTTAATTATTTTTAAAGTTATATATATTAAAAGAATATATTCTATATATTATTAGATCTTTATATAATATTCTAAAAACAAGAAATTATTAATTTGGAACTTACTATAAATATTATATAAATAAAATTAAAATAATGTAATTAATCTATAATCCGTATTTATTATATATTAATAAGAAAAATAAAGAATTTAGTATTACTAGTTCATAAGTAAATAATATCTTAATTATATATAATAAAGTATTTTTTAAAAAAAGAAAAAAGTAATTCAAAATAACTAAGTTTATAATTAAGAATTTATAAAATACTAATATTTAATATATCTTTTAAATTCAATAAAAAAATGATTATTTAATATTCTGATAGTATTATTTTATTTATATAAAAAGAAATAGTATAAAAATTTAAAAAATTATAAAAAACTATATTATTAGATATATTAAAAACCTATAAAAAAGTAAATAAAGCTATAATAGTTAAGATTTAATATATTACTTAATAAACTTATAGTAAATGTATAATAATAAACTAGCTAAAAACATTTTTTAATTTTTCCATTACTATTTAGATTATTAATTTTAAAAAAGAAAATGCTACAGCATTTAATAAATAACTCTAATAATAAATGAATAATAAAGTAAAAGAATTAAAGTTTATATTATTTAATAAAAACTCATTTTAGATTGTAGTATTTATTAATACATTATTTATAAATAATCTAAACCTTTCTTTACAAATTAATTTATATTATAATATTTATAAATAAAGATAATAAAACAAATCTAATTCGTTAATTATTAATTAAATATAAAAGAGTTATACAAAATGATATTTGGCTTTAATATTAATATTATAATCAAAAATATTATTAATAGTATATTTAAAAAACAAAGATATTTCTTACATTAATTCGAAATTATTCTGCTAATATTTTAATCAAATTCGGCATTATCTAAAAAAAGAGATTTATAATCGATATAATAGTATTTCGATAGTTTTATAAATAATAAAAGATTATAAAGATTAAATGAATTAATAAAAAGTTTAATTTTATAGATTTTACAATTAAAGCAAAGCTATTATAAATATTAAAGAATTTAATTAATAATAACAAACTTAATATTAAGATTATAAAATGAATAAAAAAATATTAAAGGATTTTTTATTAGAAAAAAGTATACTAATAAATATAAATATATTATTATTAATAAATTAAGTATTTTAAACATTAAAAAGGAATATTCATATTATTATATTATTAATCTATTTGATAAATTAATAAAGTAAAGAATATACAATTTGATATAAAAGAATTTATTAAAAAAGTTCAATTTGATTTTTAAATAATTACTAATATTGGGTTAATTATATAATATATTAAACTTCGTACTAACGCTTTGGAATTATATCGCGGCCAGTCGCTGATTAAAACGGGGAAAGGAGCGATAAACAGCATCTCCCACGTTTTTAATGCAAAAGCGATTAAAGCCCTTAAGGGCTTGCACTATATACTGAAAATCCGCTAGCCTTTAAATAAATAGTTATGAATATATATTAACAATACCTTAATAATTTAGTATATACAAGCAAATACGTTTAATACCTTTTAATAAATCTTCTTTAAATATTATATATTTATAAACTATTACAAAGTTAATATTATATAATTTTTAGACTATGTAAATATCAAAAATAATGAAACAATTAATAAATTAACGAATATTAATATAAAAAAGAAACAAATAAATAATAACCATTTAGCAAAATATATAATTAACAAAATAAACATAATAGTAAAAACTTTTATCGATATAGCAATTTCCGATTAATGAAGTTAATACTATATAGAACTTTCAGCATTATATTACAAATAGGAATTTGGATATACTATAATCGAATCTTTAAAACTTTGCTTTTCTTATACATTATTTTATCAATTCCTAATTATCTGAATAATATATAATAACTTTATATAATATTATAAAAAGTTTAATTATAAAAAACGCTAAATTCAATTATTTTTATAAATATAAAAAAACTTCCGAATATTTTATATTCTATAAAATCTTATAACGCAAATTCTATATTTAGCCGATCAAACTGGATTGTTTATTCAATCGCTTTAAAAAAGAATAGAAATATTTAAATGTAATTTATTTATTTATTTATTTATTTAATGTTTAACGTCTCTATATAGAATGACTAGTTCTAACTTTCCGAAAGGTATTAGCAATAGATACGTATCGAAAGTATAATCTCCCTACGCATCATTTATATATAGCCTGTAGCTATATATAATAGTACTTTTAACGCTTTGCCCTTTAGTTAATACTTTCAAACAATATTATTTTTTTTATACTTACAATTCCTTTTCTTTTATTTAGAAAAATGTTTTCATTTTCTTTTTTCTTTATTTTACGTATATATAAACTATTATTTCCCTTTTATAAAAAATGATTCGCTTTTATCAATTCTTAAAATCAATATTTATATAATAATTAAAGAATAATAATTTTATTTTAATAAATTATAACTTTATTAAAAACTATTTAAATTTATTCAATTACAAATTTGTAATATATAAAACATTAAAAATAAAATATTAAATGATTATAAAAAAGTTCTTAAATAACTTTGAATATATTATTATTATATTTAAATACTTTTATCTTTTTTTAAAACGATTAAATAAATGATTTAGCTTTTTCAACTAAATATAAAATTTGTATTAAAAGATTTTATAAAATATAAAATGTTTAAAGGTTTTCTTATATTTATAAAGGTAATTAAGTTTAATATTGTTATAATTAAATCTTTTGTAATATTATATAAAATTATTATATATTATTTAAGCGGCTAGGAGTTTATAAAGCAATATATAGAAGAGGCAGAACTTTGAAAATTTAATTATAATATATTCGAATTCCTATTTGTAATATAACACCAAAAATCCAGTATATTTTCAATTTCACTAATTAGAGATTATTATATTAATAAGGGTCTTTATTATTATATCTATTTTGTTAATTATAAATTTTATTAAATAATTATTGTTTATTTAACCTTTTTTTACATTAATGTTCATTAGTTTATTAACCATTTTATTACCTTTAATATCTATATAATTTAAAGATTATATAATATTAATTTTATAGCGGTTAATAAATATATAACATTTAAAAAAAAGTTTATTAAAAAATATTAAGGGCATTTATCTATATATACTAAATTATTAAAATGCTATTAATATATATTTATAATTGATTATTTAAAAATTGAAGAATTTCTAGTATATATTATAATCTTTTAAAAACTTTAATCACTTTAATATTAAAAATATAGAAAAATATTATTTATTACCTTATTATTTATTATAATTAATAATTAATTATAATATATAATGTATTTATACCTAACAAATTTAACTTTATTATTATAGTATTTAAAGTTATTAGAAAATATTATAATTATATCCTTATTTAATTAATTCTATCATATATTAAACTATTTTATTATATTTTTCTTTATTCCTTTTTTTATAAAATCAATTCTATAATTAAATAAAAAATGTGATTATATTAATATTAGTTTAAAAATATAAAGAATTAATATATTCGTTTAACGTAACTTTATTATATACTATTAGAATAAAAGTAAAGCTTTAAACCAATATATCAATAAATAAACAGAATTTAGTATTCTAAATCGGAGCGCAAATTATATATAAGCATATTTAAAAATAATACTACCCAATAATAACTTTATATTCTAAAGAATATTTTATTATAAATATTATACACTAAATCGGAAAAACCCTTTTTATTATTAAAATAATAGTTTTATTAATCTTTTTAATTAATAAATCCAATTTTATATTAACAAATTAATTATAATTATAATCGTTTATTAAATTAAACTTTAATTTATTACTATATTAGATTTTTAAGTTATATAATATAAAGAATTATATATATATAATTATAGCTTTTTTTTAATAATATAATTAAAAAACTGAATTTAATATCTATTAAATCCTTAATATAGTATATAAATTTTATTACTTTTATTATATATTTGATTATATATCTTTTGAAAAAAATTTATAATTAATTTAAATATTAAATTAATACAATATTAGTTATTTGTTACCTATTATAATTATTAGTCTAATTATCAATTTCAGTAATATATTAATATTAAAGAAATTTATATTTTGCTTTTATAAAAGATAAATTATCTTTAGCTTTTTTAATATAAAAACGATTTTGTTTATTATTCCCTATTTTATAATTTAGTATATATCGTTTTTAAATAAAATTATATTGCCTTTAACAAATTTCAAAGCTTTATAGATTATAATATTGTTTATATATTTAAAATATAATAAATAGTTTTTGGTTTAATAATTTGACTAAATATAATATATATAAAACCAGAAATAATAACGATTTTTAAGAAGTTCTATATTGTATTTTTAATTTTATAATGTATATACTTTCCAGCCGGATTTTAATCTTATAATCTATTAAAAAAAAGCCGATTAATTAAAGTAGCTTTATAGATTAATTTTGCTTTTTTATTTATTTTAATAACTTTTTAAACATTAATATATTAAATATATTTTATATTTTTAGAATAATTAGTATTACTTTTTTACCCTATATAAATATTGATTCTATATTATATACAAATAAAACCACCAAATCTATAGCTAAACGTTTGGAAAAGGCTTCGCTATATTATAGATTAATTATTTTATAATATATTGCCGTTTAAAAAAAGCTTTTTTAATAATTAATTGTTTTAAATCTTTTTTGATATATAATAATATAATTGGTTTTTAGGAGCATATTAATAATTTATTCTTTTTTTCTGTCTTTGAAAACATTATTATTTTTGCTAATTTTCAATTGATTAAAAAATGCAATAATTTTAAATATTTCTAAAAGAAGTTTTTTATATATATTTTAATATATTATTAATAAACTTTTAATAATTGAATAATAATACAATTTAATCTAAAAAAAATGTTTAATATATTAATTATATTCTTTTCCACTTTTTTTTAGCAAAATGATTATTGTTTATAAAAGTATCAATTACTGTTCTTTTATTTTAAAGAAATTGTAATTTAAATTATTCAAATTATTATATTAGTGTAGTATTTTTTTTAAATAAAGCTTTTGCTTTTTTTTTAATATTTTTAATATTAATATTGTTTATAATTAATAACAGAATTTTAAATAATAAAGCTAATTTATACTAGTTTACTATTTTGTATAGATTATTATTATTTGTTATCTTATCGATTATTTAATATTAATAGTTATATTTAACATTTCAAATTGTTATAAGCATTTTGCGTTATTTCGTTTTTTGATTTGGTTTGGATTAATTATTTGCTTTTATATAGTTGGTATATAGATTAGTATATATTAATATTTATTATAATATTGATTTAGTTTTGATTTATATTTGCTTCTCTATTATTTTAATTATATTTTGAAAAAGAGTAATTAAAAGTTTAGTGATATCATTAAAGTTATTTAATTTCATTATATTAATTAGTTATAGTAAATGCAAAATTTTAGAATAAATAATGTTTACAAACCTTAATAAATTAGTTTTTATAATCCGAAAATCTATATTATTATTAGTTCCTTAACTTTTTTTCGGTATTAATATTATTAAAATGAAATAATTCGAGTTATAATCCAAATTACATTTAATTATCGTTTTTATAAATAAAATGTTTAAAAAAGTAAGATTAATGATATAATTAGTATAATATATAGGTTTATCTGATTCTTTAATAAAATCTGTTCCACTATTAAAGGATCAAATAATTAAGGATATATTTTGATTAGAAAAATGCAATTTCTAGTTTGAATATATTGTATTTTGTATTAAAATCTCCTTCAATAAGAAAATCTAATAGGATCTATATATTTATTATATATTTGATAATATATTTAATATTAAGCTCTTTATATATATTAATAATATAATAGTTATTTATCTTCAATTAAATGATATTACAATTTTTGTTATTCTAGTATTATTAAATAATTAATTTAATTATTTTTTAAATATAGGATATTATTTTTGGCTTTTTCGCTTTGTGTTCTGGTGGTAATACTTATTTTTAAAAATTTATCGATATATAATAATTATATATAAAATAATTTTATATTTTCGTTTTAAAGTATATATTAAATTTTTGTATATAAACTATATTAACTCTTTTTTTAAACGTTAATTAAAGCAAAGTTATATATGCTAACCTTAATCTTCCTATATTCACCTAAACTATCTTTAATTCGTTAATTTAAATAATTATACGATTTTTATTATTTTGTTTTGTTTTATTTTTTAGCATAAAAAAATAATAAAAAAGAAGTTTATATCAAATTTTATATTTTCGTTAATAATTAAGTTTATTTTGTTATTGAATATTATATATACACTTTGTTTTGATAATTTTGTAAGGTTTAGAAAGTTAATAAAAGTTATTTTGTATTTAATTTATTGTAATTGGAAAACCGCTGTTTTATATATAGTTATATATACTTCAAAAATCAGAATAATTATTTGAACCCTATTCTTAAAATATTGTTTTTGTTGATATTTAATTACTAGTTTGTATATTTTATATATAGCTATTTATTGATAATAGATTTTTTCGAGTTGGTTTGTAGTAAATTAGATTACTTTTTTATTAATTCTTTTTAATATAATTATATAATATTTATATTTAATTGGAAAAAGGTTTATAATAATTAGTATATCTAAATAAGGTTATATAAACAATATCAATTATACTTTAGTATTTTGTTATTATAATGCTATAATTATTGTATTTATTAACTATATAATAAAATTAAAAAACTATAATATTTTTAATAATTTAAATTATATAATTTTTATTTTTTTTTTCTAAAAACTTAGAATATCCTAAAGATCCAAAAAAAGGATAAAAAAATAGACTTTTTTTTTAAAAGCTAATAAATTATATTAATATTGGATTTAAGGTTTTAATATTACAATAATTAATTAGTTTTATTCCAATTTATATTTTAATCTTTTTAAAAACGATATTAGCAATAATAAATTAATTGTTTTAAAAGGTTTATTAGAATGTTAAAAATGTGAATTAAATAATACATATATTATTTTTCTATTTATTCCAAATTGATGTAATAAATAGCTTTGTATATAAAAGCAATATTCGATTTTTTTAGAATAAGATTATATACTTTTTTTATATTAAACTTGATTATGCAGCTTATAAAAGTAGCTTATAATCAAAGAATATCTTTAATTAAAATCTGGAATATAGCCTTTATAATAGCTTTTCAAATAAAAAAAGCTGATTTCGAATTAATAAAGTTTTTAATTTAATTTAAATATAAATACAAAAATCCGTTCTTTTTTTTTTTAACTTTTCAATGTTGAATTATTAATTATTAAAGATTGGATTATTTATATATTTATAACTTTAGATTTTTTATTTTATTTTAATAAAATATTACGTTTTTATAAGGCGATGTATTTTAATAATGGATTTGTATTTATTATTATTATATTAAAGTTTTTGAAGATTTTTATATAAAAGATTTTAAATAGTTATTTTGTAGTAATAATTCTGAAAAAATATTGATATAGATAGGTTAACGTACCTTTTTAAATCTTTTATATAAGTTTTTTTTGTTTATTTAAAGAATTATAAATAAAAGCTTTTTATAGCTTTTATATAGCTTTCGAATAATAATATATTGTAACGTTGTTTTGCATTTTATTTATTCCAGTTTAATTATTATGATTTAAAATGCCAATATATTAACGGAATTAACTATTAAAGAAATTAATATTATATTTTGTATAATTCCGGTATATTAAAAAGGCAAAAAAAATAAGAACGATTGTTTATATATATACACATTTATATTCGTAATTGTTGGCCTTTGGGGCGTTTGTAGTGCTATTGTTGCCGGCGATAGTAAAATGTATAAAAGGGCTTTTAAAAGCTTCTGCTTATAGAATTTAATTAAATCGAGAATTAATAATTTAGTGTGAAAACCGTTTTTTTTTAACCTGTTGTTTTTGAATGTATTTAAATGTAATATTAATACATTTAAAGCTTTTCGAAAGCTTTTTTACAATAATCTAGTATTTTATTTTCAATATTTATATATTATAAATATATAATTTAATAAATTTAGATAATCCCTATTAAAGCTATAGTTTATTAAAAGAAAATCATTATTCTTTAATTACTATATAGTAATAAAACTATATTTCTATATAAGTAATATACATATTAAACAAAAGTATTATTTTAATATAAAAACTAATAGAAATAAAATGTTTTATATATATATATATATTTTCTAATATAGCGTTTATATTTATATATAATCCTTTACATTTAAAAGAATAAGTTTGCTTATAAAAATATCAATTTACAAAATATATAGAATAAAGGAAAAAAAAGCGAAAGTACTTTTTTAAATAAAAAAAAGGATTGTAAAAATAAAGAGAAATTATATTGTTTGAAAATAAGGATTAAAAAATAAAACGTCAGAAATACTATTAAATATAATAATAGACTATATATAGAAAGCGTATAAGGAGGTTCTGTTTCCGTTGCGGGCCTGTTGTTAATACTTTTCGAAAGGTTAGAACTAGTTATTCTATATAAAGACGTTAAACTTTAAACTTTAAATAAATAAATAAATAAATAAATAAATAAATAAATAAATAAATAAATAAAAATAATAAATAAATAAATAAATAAATAAATAAATAAATAAAATAAATAAATAAATAAATAAATAAATAAATAAATAAATAAATAAATAAATAAACGCTTTGGAATTCTATATGTTGCAATAATAATCACGTGATTATTCTACACGCTAAGGCCTTAAACACTTTTATATAATCGTTATTCTATATATTTAGATTAGGACTTTTAAACAAAAATATATAATCAAAATTAAAATATATATTTATATTTCATATAATACAATAGTTTATATATAATAAAAACATTATTATCTTTTTTTATATACAAAATTATTTTTATATATAATAGAATAGTTTTGTTTTTATAGAATCAATATTTTTTGCTTTATATTTTTGCTTATATTTTATATATACTAAAAAAGCATTCTTTTTTTATAAAATCGATATTTTCTTGTTTATTCATTTCGTTTATATTCTATATATAATAGAAAACTATCTAAAATCTTTATGAAATTTAATCTTTCGCTTTGTATAAAATTCATTTGTAATGAAAAGCCATTTTTTTTCAATCTTTTAATTAAAATATTGAAATTCTATATTTTCAATATTCTCTTTTAAAATCTGTAAAACAATTTTTAATATTTAGATTTTATTTTATAAAAGGATTTATTTTTTATCTTTTTCTTTTTTAAAGTTTACAAAACGATTTCTAACATTTTTAATTTTATTTTATAAAAAAATTTACTTCATTCATTTTCTTTAAATTAATAAAAAATTTATAAAAGATTATAAAAGATTAAAAAAGTTTATAAAATATTTTATTTTAATTTTATATTATAAAAAGAATCTATCTTTTATTTCTTTTTTAAATCTATAATATTTTTCGATTATTATATTTAGATCTATAATATTATATTATAGATTAGTATAATATAACTTTTAATTCTATTAATATTATATTTAATTATAATCATAATAATGTTTCAAATAATCATAATAATAATAATAATAATAATAATAATAATAATAATAATAATAATAATAATAATAATAAAATAATAATAATAATAATAATAATAATAATAATAATTAATAGAAAAGTAATGTTTAATTTTAGTTTCTATATATAAATACCTTAAGACGAGCATGTTTTAAATTTTAAAAAAATAAAGTTAATTAAAAAAGTGTAAATCTTCTTTCAATATAGTTTAATATAATATTAATAAGTAAAGTAGTTCCGGGCCTCCTAGACGATTAGTCGATAAGTTGAACTGATTAATTAATATCTAAGACTTCAAGCACCCTAAAACTACCCCTTTAGATCACCACCAGGCCTTGTGTAAGAGAGAATATGTGGACAAGCTACAAATTCACTTAATGCGTAGAGTCAGATGAAGAAAGTGCCCCTAAAACAAAAGCCCAGGGGTCATATGCAATCAAGAACCACCATCAGGTTTTATTCCAAGTTTTCAACGTCCAAGTAGGCTATGAAAGTCAAATGACAAGAAGAGATAGTCAAGAAGATTGGAAGATGACATGAGGATAGTCCCTGCCAAAAAGCCATATTTATCATGATATCAAGGTAGCATAAAAATTTGCATCTTATCCAAATGCAAAAGTCAATAATCTAACATCCCCCGCCTCCACCACAACCACCTCCTCCACCTCCACCTCCACCTCCACATCCTCCCCCTCCTCCCCCGCCACAGCCCCCGATGAACCTCCTGCTGCACCACCAGCACACCCACCACTTCCACATCCGCCACCACATCCTCCAGCACCCCCACAGCCCCCAGCAGCGACCCCCCCACCACAAGATCCAGCCGCGCAAGCTCCAGCCATACCAGATCCAACAGGCATTACACATGGATTACCAGCATAATAAATTGGAGCACCTACATATACTGGGGACATATATGGTCCATACATCATATACGGATAACCCCAAGCCATGTAATAATAATCATCTCTGGGAGGAATTGTCCTTCCTTTCTGCTGGGCTCTGTAACGAGCTTTGTCATAGGCGTGAATCATCTCTGTTTTGTTTTTCCGTCTGAGCCTATCAAGAACTGAAGCGCGGATCTCGGATTCTTCGACGCGGACAGCAGAGTGTGCGCTGACATGTGCACTGTTGTTAGGGTCACATTGTCTTGCTGCTCCGGATGTATAAAACGAGTCTAAGACTTTTTCATGTTTGGAGGTTCCGAAGACTCGGTTAGATGAATCAATATGCTTAGATCGAATAGCTGGAGGATTTCAGTATTGTCAAGTCGAGAGGGAGCAGGAAAATCACCTTCGCAATACCAACACGTGCACTCGGAATATACTTCTTTATAAAGCCTTTCATAAGTTTTGCTTGTCCATTCAAAGGCAGTAGAAAGGGCATCTTCTTCCATCTTATCATCATGATCTATGAATTTCAAACACCGAGAAAATGTATAATCATAGTACTGCCTGGGCGATAGTTGATGAGTATGCCATGCCAAGTCTACATCCAAGGTTGGAACACAGACGTTTTTCGGATGGAGACGCATGATATCAATGAATCTCTTGTACTTTGTAAGCAATCGAGTCATTGTCTCCTGAGCGGCCGGAGAGTGAAGCCAATCAAGACTAGCCATTTTATCGACAAATATACTTTGACGAATGACGGCTCCTCCAAGTTCAAGAGCGAATATTGAAGAATTTTCCCAATATCTCGACATCATCTTCCGAACTGCGATGCGTTCTGCTCTGACCAAAACGCCCCTCCCGCTGTTTATTCTTTTGAGAGCCGACCTATCTTGGATAGTTTTCTCGACAAGATCTCTGACGTCAGTCATAGCAGGTTTCGTATCTGGGTTCTTATCGATGAGGTCCAGCATTTTTACCTTCAGCTCAATGGTGATAATACGATTTGGAAAAGAATTCTGGTGCAAGTGAGAGTTCCCCGTGTCCGGAGCTTCTGGAACACCGGTACTCGGTGAAAGGATCGTCCCTCCTAGAGGATAACCTCTCATAATTAAGTTCTCAACCTCTCTCCTGAACTTGGCAACTCTTAATAGATCATGACTGATTTCGCCACCACATCTATGACACATGTGCGATAAGCCTTGATCACCATAACCAGTACCATTCATTTCCATGATTCTGTTGATGTCAGCGATAATCACCAAGGCAAAAAGAAATATCATACTCTTTAAGTGATGGCTTCTCGTTTGTTGTGCATGTAGTCCATGGAATCTCTAACACTTGAGTACAACGAGGGCATTTCAGTGTCTTTGCTGCACGATCCTTAGAATTGCTCCAATAATGTCCTGTAGCATTTGTGAATCTTTCTTTGGCCGCTTCTGGTACTTGATAATTGAAGTTTGTATCAATGGCTGCATTGACAGCATGCCATGGCATCCCAGTCGCCCAAAGATCTTTCAATCCAAAACGCATACAATCTTCCAAGTAATTGCGAGGGTTTAGCATCAAAGAATGCCATACCATTAGAACATCTTGTTCTGATGTTAGAATGTATTCGAATATACAAGAAGATAAAGGGAATACCTTTGGGGGGTAGCATTGAAGTGCTCCAGACCTTCGCTATGCCTTTCTTTGGGAAATCCATGAAATCCGAACCAATTTTAATTCTCATATCCTTCTGGCACAACCGTATAGCATTTTCTTGCTCACATAGCACCTTCAACCACCAAACCTCAAATCTTTCTACCGCTCTCGCGATATATAGAGCCCACCTTTTTTCTCGCATCACTGCCAATGCCTTATCACGATCTTTAACAATGGGGAGTTCGCAACGTGCGTCCCATATGCCAAACAAACCATCAGTGTAGCCAACATCTTCTTTCAGATTATGCAAAGTCTTGAGTAACTTGAGATGCGCTAGACATATGTCTGGATCTGGAAAAGCTGGAATACTTGATTGTGAAATGTTCAGATTTGCAAAGATAGCAGTTAGATCTGCTTCAGTGGTGTCGCCGGTCATATCTGTCGCCGTGTAACCTGGCGGTGCTTCATTTTCTTTGATTTGAGGATTGGGTGGCGACTGTGAGAGAGTTTCTTCTGCATGAATTGCGGGGATGTCTTTTTCAAGAGCCCCAAGAGATTTTTCTTGGTCGCCCTTACGGAGGAGTTTATTTAAAAAAGGCATCTTGTGATGATACGTTAGTCCATCGATGATGGCGTATGTCTGATGCAGATGTTTGGTTTAATGCATGGAATTGAAGGCTGAAAGTGTATTGTACTGTAGAATAAATGAAGCTGATGAAGAATAAAAGAAAGAGGAATAGCTAGGGAGGAGATGATCGAGGAGGAGGGGTTCAGTAAGCATATATATGGAAGGTTGGGCCAACTGGTGGTAAAACAGACTGAGAATATCAATGAAGAAATGATGAATGAATCATCAATTGTTAAGTGAGGCTGAGATGTGCTGAGATATACTGAGCAGGAAAAGGAAGTTGATCATGACGCTAGAGGCATTTTAGGAAGGGAGAAGGTGAGAAGGTGAGAAGGTGAGAAGGAGGGAAGGAGGGAAGGGAAGGGGAGGGGGAAGGTGCAGCTCACGTAGGAGGTTACACTTGTCACCAATCAAATTCCCAAGTCTGTCAGATGACGCACGATGAAGGCTCAATGGATGCTTGATGAAGGCTTGATGAAGCTTCTCTTCCAACTTCTAATAAGCTTCATTCACGGTATTCTGTTGCCTTTGTTCCCATGCATATATATGTATAAGCGTACCTACCTACTAGGTACCCACCTTCTCCTAATATCCTAACAAGTATAGGTAGTAAGATAATAACCAAAACACGTTAGAAAGACCAAGGCTCAGCAAACTGATGTACACAAATTGAAATAAAGCAGAAGAAATGATAATCATCAGCCCAAATTGCTGTGTGTCACGGGTGTCAGATGAAAGTAAGTGGAGGCTTAGTGGTTAATGCACCAGTCAATCACACATCACATTGGTCATCCTCCTCAGCTAGTTGCTGCTTCCTCTCCCATCTAGTACCACCACTTACAGGACAGAATGCGTTCAATACGAATCACGTGCTACGATGTCATCTCTCATGAGAGCTTTGACCATACCCGTTTGTTAGAACCACACCCATCTCATCCCACATCCCATCATCCCATCCTTGGCTCAACAGTCCCCTTGTTTTACTTTCTTACCTGTGCGCAGGTTTCTGCTTGCGTGGTCGAGATTTAGGTCTAGAAGGGGGGGGGGGGCGAAGGAAGGAAGGAAGGAAAGAGAGAAGGGGAAAAGAGAAGAAAGAAAGAAAGAAAGAGAAGATATCTCAAGAGTATACATCTACCAGGTATCTATTCAATACTTAAGTACTTACTAGATACTTACTTGCATTTCCTCCTTTCTCCTTTCTCTTTTCTCTCTTCTCTCTTCTATCCATCACCACTCCCCAAATCCTTCAATCTCAGTCTTTACCTGTGTGATATTTATTCATTTGTTTATTCACCTCTCTTCTTCATTCTTTCTTCTCTTCCATTCAAATGCTGCTGCTACCCTCTACATGTTTCTAATATCTGTTCTTCGTTATGCACTCTTTCTCCTTGTGCCTCTCTCCTTAACTTTTACTTCTTACTTGTATTTGTACCCTGCATTTCATGGTTGTGCCTTTCCTTCTCCTGAATATGATGCTTCAGAAGCATACCTCAACACATTTCGTCAACACGCTCTCCCAAACTCATATGACGCATCAAAGGTTGCACCATTTAGGCTCCTGGCTTTGGGTGATCCTCAACTCGAGGGCGAATCCTCTATACGAAACAGAGATTCTGTCAATCTCCCCAATCTGAAGAAATTCTTTGCGGATTCTGGAATTGTTGGTGGCACAGAACATAACCTTTTACAACGTGTGCGGCATAGCCTCCATGATATCATAGATTTCTGGCTCGACGATCTTCCCAAGGCTTTCGAGGTTTATCGTAAACGATTCGATCACATTGGCAATGATTACTATCTGGGACATATTTATCGCGCAACGCATTGGTGGTTGGATCCTACACATGTTACGGTACTTGGCGACCTTATAGGGAGTCAATGGATAGACGACGAGGAATTTGAGGAACGTGGAAGAAGGTATTGGAATAGGGTATTCAAGCATGGAGAGCGAATTCCTGACGAGATTATGTCGCAGCCATCTGCCGAATTTCAGGATACAATAATACTCGGAGCTGATGCTGCATCTTGGAAGAGGAGAATTATTAATGTGGCAGGTAATCATGACGTTGGATATGCTGGAGATATTTCACAGGATCGCGTTGCTCGATTTGAGCGTGTCTTTGGCAAACCAAATTATGAATTGCGATTTCAGCTTCCTCTCGAAAAGAATACTTCGAATTTCGCAACTGATATTGGGGAGGGAAGGGATATTCCAGAAATTAGGATTATGGTCCTTAACGACATGAATCTTGATACTCCTGTATCTGACAAAGTCTTGCAAGATGAATCTTATCGATTTCTCAATGACATAATCAGTACCTCTCATGCAGTCGAACGATCCGCACTTTTCACACTGGTCCTCACCCATATCCCATTGTACAAAGATGAAGGAATTTGTGTAGATGGCCCATTCTTCGACTTCTTCGACGGAGAATTTGAGAATGGCGTCAAGGAACAAAATCACCTTTCCCGCGATGCTTCCAAAGGTATGCTAGAAGGTGTTTTTGGTATGAGCGGTAGTTCAGAAGTAGCTGGGAAAGGTATGGGAAGACTCGGTGTTGTTCTCACTGGCCATGATCACGAAGGGTGCGATATCTATCACCACATCAACCAAAGCTCACCTGAAGAAGAACGAGAATGGAAGTGTAACAGATACTCAGAAGCCAAACATCTGGTAAACCAATCCGGTATTCCGGGAATACGCGAAATCACAGTAAGGAGTATGATGGGGGATTTTGCCGGAAATGCAGGTCTATTGAGTTTATGGTTTGATAGAGAAAGTTGGGAGTGGAAATTCGAATTTGTGAATTGTGGATTGGGTACTCAGCATATTTGGTGGTTTGTGCATATTTTGGATTTTATCACGGTCATTGTGGGCATTATCCATGGTGTTTGGAGTACGGTTCTAAAAGCTCGATTGATTTGGGGAGTAGGTGGCAATGTGAGGAAAGGTGGCAAGAAGGGGAAAAAGGTTACGTTCGAGACGATTGCGAGTGAGTCTGAAAATTCGAGGGAGAAATCAGTCAATGGTAATGGTAACAGGGAGCCAAAAGGACTTGCTAGTGGCAGTTTTCAATAATACTGGAGTATAATGGCGAATTAGTTGCAAGATACCCCGGAAAGCGTGCAACGGTAGATAAATAAAAGTAGAGTAGAAGAGTATTTTTTTAAACCAAGGAACAAACACACCGCGTGCAGGCATCCTAAAATTTGGGCTAGGCGTGGACAAATATTCGAAACTTTCCGCGCCAAGCACCACCTGCCAAATTTCTACCGCAGTAGCACGTTCTATACGTAGTATGAGACCGATTGACTCTCTCCGCTCTAATGTTCTCCAGGCTTGGTTCGCCTGATCTGAAGACGGAACCATCTTATATGAAAGCGTTCGACAGCATCCATGTACAATGTCAAATTGTACAGGTCAAACCCACTACCTTGAATGTATACCGTCAAGCAACCTACAGCATTGTTTGTGCAGCTAAAGGTTCAAAATTGACCTATGATAGATGTATCCTGAGTCAACTTTCAAACTGAAGAAGATATGTCTTTACGTTCTCCCCTCTTACATTAATATGTAGCTTAGTTGTTCTATCTTTTGATCCATCACTGGCTCAATGTACCATCAAAAATGGAACTTTACAAAGGCATTGAAGAGACAATACTTGAAAGGTGACTAGCAAAGTGTACGGCTACGCCGAAGGACGAGTCTACGATGTATATACAGCAGCTTTAAACCAACTACGCGGGGGCGAGTATGCCAATATTCCTCTTCAAGAGAAGAGCTGGATGGTAGGTCGTTGGATTTGGAAGACTTTGTGTAGGGTCTCAAACAGTTCTACCAAATGAAAAGCTTTGCGAATTTTGACAAAAATTCAGCTCAGTTAGAGCTGGATACTTCTCCGGGCAAAGAGAACCAGGTTGGGTAGGGAATGTAGATTGCTTCGGTTCCAAATGTGGACAACCTGATATCAAAGCCGTAGCGAAAAAGTAAAGAATATTCGAGCTGATCCGCTCGGCAAAGTAATGCCGTCGAATATCAAATCTCAACTCATCGACGGACTCATACTGAAACATGAGTCAGAGACATCGACAAAAACCACCGGTATCGGTGCTTCCACAAGTTCTGCCCGTCAGACTTTTGGTTCCAGAGTTGTAACTGAATTGTTGCAGCCGATGGTTAAAGTAAAAACCTTCCTAAGAGCAGCAGTACAACCAAAAAGCAGCAGCCTTGAAAGGACACATACGGCTTCCACCTCACAAATATAATTAAACCAGTTTAGCCATACTGACTCCTCAAGCGTGACGTAGGTTGGCGACTCGATTCTACAAAACCCTAGTACGCGTAAAAGAAAGAGAACCATCAAGGTCGAAGAGATACTAGTAATCATGATTGGAACTGGAGAGAGTTAATAGAGGAGTGAAATCATGAAGGAAGAAAGTGGCGTTTTCGATATAGAGGTTATAGCTGGAGAGAGTAACCCTCAGAATTATAGATAGACTTTTCAATTTACAGCCTGTGCATGATTTGATAGAGAGTAAGAGGTAGAGATGCAGCGTTCAAATGGTCCATATCTTTGACATATTAGGTTGAAGTTCCCAGCAAGGACAAGGTAAGATGTCCATGATCAGGATTCAAAATCTTTGAATCACTGCATCGTAAATTGACATGATAGAGGTGACCAACAATAAACGCAGAAAGTATATCTTGATATGAACACTTCATCCTCATGTGATCAATAAACAACATATTCATTTCCTGCCTGTTGGATTTTTTCCCCCGATTCAGTTGCTGTTTCCTCCGAATACAATCGTAAAAATGTAACCACACAAATATAACCACCTAGGTACACAACGTCAACTTTCGACTTTCAACTTCAACTCCAGAATAACACTTGCCCAGGTAACCAATTGCTTCATTAACTAATTTAGAACATCGTTAATATGAACAATCTCCCCCTTTCTTTGCCATTGTATGAGAGCATTTACGACAGAATAATTGCCAAAGCAACAAATCCACCATACAGTCATACAGCTGAAGAAGTCAACGAACTATTGAATGGGTTGTACCAAGAACACAACGAATATACTCATGGTAGAAAGGTTACCCACAGGACCTGGTTGGTTGAATGGTTGGCCTGGGCAGATCTATGTATGTAGAGCCTTTAGATGATCCTCTACCTTGATGCTAATCAAGCTGTAGTCTCAGAAGATCCCCCGTTCTACAAGCCAGGCTTCACGAAGGGAGAGATAGAATGGGTAAGACGTGGTGCGAAAAATCAATCAGTAGATCTCAGCGTAGAAGAGTCGACGGGACGGTTTCCGAGTAACCGACCAGGAGTTCCCCTCGATGCATCCTATGGAAATGACACCGGTTCGATGATAGCTGAACAGTTTAATGGTGCCAAAGCTATCGATACCAGTTCAGAAATGAAGGCCAAGCCGACTCTAGGTGCGGTCCATAATTTGCGGAGAAAGAGGGCTATTCCAACACAGGAGAAAGCACGAAAAAGGCAGAAGACGGATAAGGGAATGTAGGCTGGGGAGCGAGTGGTGGTTTTGAAACCATGGAAGAATATCGATATTGGGATAAACAGTCGTTTGTAGGGCTGTGAGATCTTATGAAGTGAGACTCTGGGTATAGCATAAGTTATCTAGTGAATATTACCCAAGAACGATAACACCACTTGCTACTAGAGGAGATTGACAACGCAATGGTGATTTTGAGGTGACTTTCAGAGACCGTCAATCGAGACCTGATGCGTTGCACCACCCACCAGCCCCGGTGATCTTGCTAGCAAAATTGATCGTCATGATTTTCAAAACCGCAGGCAATGTATATTGTTGAGTGCATAAAGAACTGCAGGAGAAGGCATCAAAAAGTCTAGTCCTGCTGGCTGCTCAGTCAAGAACAACAAGTGCTAATCAGAGACGGGCCATTGCTTCGAGTAAAGAAAGAGTCGGCTTAGCCTTTGACATACATATACGTGTTAGGAAACATGAGAGGATTTGAATTCTGATGATGGATCTTTCACTCAAGGTTTAATTAATTACTTACCTCGAAGCTGAGAGCCGAGCACGATATGGACTTGGATTGGCTCAGACACAAATTGGGAAGTAGTACGCACCGAACTGAATTATCAACGTTACCGAATATTATGAGTGCTGGTCCTGCATATCTGTAGTCAGCCATTCTCGCAGGTCTCGAAGCAAGCTATCTTTTTTTCTTTCTTTCCCCCCCCCCCCCCCAATAGTGGGCACTTTCACATGTCAAATGTGTTGCCAAATGTGGCTGATGTATGTTTTCCGGCTTTCAAGTGGACTTCTCACCATGTGTAAGACGGATCCTGCTTCCGGCGATACGAAGCTCGGCAGCTTGAATTGTAACTTTGGTGACAAAGAAATGAGGTGATGTATAGGTATGTCGGTAGCGATGTATGGTAGGAGAAGCATAAAGGATGAAGGATGAATGATGAATGATGAATGATGAATGATGAATGATGAAGGGGGTCACAAGTTGCGTGACTTATTGCTTGAGTTACTGTTTCCTTGCAGTGCCCGCTAAGCTAGAAATGTAACCCCCTGCCTTAGGTTCTGATGATGATGGCGATTATCCATGAATCCATATGTTTGAGCTTTCTCGTACAGATGTTATATAGAGACTGACAATTTTACTATAGAAAGATACAGCATAAGCTTCAGTCGAAAGGTAAACCTGATGAGGCCGATCTTGATAAACCTTCTGACGTTATGAACAAGAGGTTTCGTCATCGATTAGCACTATAGATAGGTACCCATAGGTAAATGCAATTTGTAGAGAGAGCGACAGACACAAGTAGAGCTATACCTGAGTGCTTGGGTGCAAATGAAGGGGGAGATGTGTTTTTAGCCGGCGGCGAGAAGAAGGATGCTTAGTTCTGATGCTTTTTTGTATGTGTTACCACACCCTTTTTCATCTCTTCTCTTTCACATGGCTAACGTTAACGCACATCCTGATTGTCTCCCATATACTAGGTATATCGTTTCATGATTGAAAGGTATCGACAAGAAAAGCAGAGAACACATCATAATCACGGAGACTCAACTACATATTTCCAAGGACTCATTCATCCTTTTCATAAGTAATGGCATACATATATATACATACTTACGGAGGATATACTCACATACCCACATACTCTCAGTCACCCACTCCGTACTTTCCACTCTTTCACATGCTTCTTGGCACCAATTAGATATTACTAGGTAGGTAGCTATTCCCTGTTCATAACGTGTTTGTGCTCGTGCTGGTGCTGAAGAGATAACACACCATTGCTTTCTATCAATCCACTTGACACCATCGCTTTCTATCAATCCACTTGACACCATCTCTACGCCATACTATATAGCACATTCACATCAACGAACAAAGAGGAACATCACATATTGATTCCATTAACGAATCTAGTTCATAATCCATCATCCAATCAGTCCTCGCCCTTCTATTAAGTCCAAGGTTTGAGGCTTACGTCAATAATGATACCACCAGTGTACGAATCATAACTATGGATATATCTGATTTGTCGTTCCACCTCCCCGTTTGCAATCGGGAAATGCTTTAAGCACATGCAAAATTCACATATCTCATATATCTACCTACTACCTAGTATCTGCCCCTTTTGGGAAATTCCAGTCTTGTGTGGCGTATCAATATTTACCCATAGTTCTTCCTCTCCCATCATTTAATAACCTTAGATGTCTCTCACACACATGTTTCTTTGACATCAGAACTTACTTTAGATCTTCTGACCAACGTTCTTCATACTCATATCTTCCCATCAATCATATCTCAATCCAGGAACAGATACATTCATTCGAGGCCAAGCAAATAGTGCGTATACTTTTCGATCATCTTTGCTGTCTTATGCAAGCCACCGCCAGATAGATAATAAAAGATTTATCTACAATGACCTACGGCATAACGGCTTTGAATCTGGGACCTAGCTGACATAGGAATCATTAATAGTCACACATCCTCTATACCACCTTCGTCACGAACCTCTAACGAAATGGCTCACCAAGTGAACGGCGAGACCTCATCCGCTTTCCTCAGTGTGAGTAGCTTCGCGGAATCATAAGCCCGACCTATTACAGGATACTGACATGTCTAAAATCTAGCACCTCACATCCTACCCTCTCGTTCATGACTCTATATCCACCTTTAAATCCTATCCATATGGCCAAAGATCCATCGACTTGACCACTACTTCATACGAGAAGTTCGGCAAACCGTTCATTCCATACCTCCAAAAGCCCTACCAATACGTCTCTCCATACGTCGCGAAGGCCGACGAATTCGGCGAATCTACTCTATCGACCATTGATTCCAAATTTCCCGCCGTTAAGAAACCTACCGGCGAGCTTTACAGTGATGGGAAATCCTTCGTATTCTATCCAATAACCAAGAGCAATGAGGGAAAGGAATACGTTTTGGGAAAATACAATAGCGAATTCAAGAAGACGGAAGATCAAGGAATAGTTGGCTATGGAAAGGCGGTCGTTAGCACCGGATTGATAGTATCAAGTGAAGCCTTTCAATGGTTGAGCCAATTTTTATCGGCCAAGAAGACTGAGGCCAAGGAGATGACGCACGAAAAGTTAAACAACTAGGAAATACTGAAGGATGAGAGGAGGGTGCTACTAGGCGTGTATTTTTTCTGGAATGACAAATAATGCGATACGGCTTCGGATCGGAATGTAGGAAATGAATGAAGGAATGAGGGGAAACAAAACACCATACCGTCGGTACGTTGATAAGGTTGTATCCCGAATTCTCTATTTACGCACGAAAAATACTTTTTTCCCGTCTTGTTCGTCTTTTAATGAGATCGAGTCTCTTGAAATAGCGTGAACGGTGACTATGTTTGCTTTTAGGTGGATTGCATAAACTGAATACATATTCCGTTCTATCATATCTCCTTTACTATGAACATAAGGTTAATCACATGTGCAAGCTTTGCTGTCGTAGTGCCTTGACCTACCGGGTAATAAGATCGTAGGCATGGCGCATTGCTAAGGGGTAGAGAAAGATGTAGGGTGGTTCAATACACCTCATCCACAGAGTAAATACCTCTCCATATGCGGGGAAGGGACTGTTCACACACATATCGTGAGATCCCCAGCTCCATGAATTGAACAGGCACCGTACACTTCGGAGGATAGTTGGCATGGGTTAAATAGATTGAATAGCTTTGTGATCTACCAATGGTATATGCACAGGGGCGATCGACAATCTAGTTTCATATGAAGCCATACTCAATCAAAGGAAACACTTGTAAGCACCTCATCAATATATGTATATATGCATCATGCTATCAATGATTTGAACCCACTATCATACTTTTCAGTCCCCTTTTCTCGTCGATTGCATCAAAATATCAAGTTCGTCCAGCAGTTGGTCCTCAAAGGTCTAATTTGTAAGCATCACTGCTCTCCTTAACCTCGTTTAGATCCAATGCCCCCCCAATTATTCGGACTTTAGAAGACCATGATCGAATTGCGTGTTGGCTTGATTATATACATTAATACTGTACTGCATAATGCAGATATTATATAATAAACCACGTTGGGATCTTGGAATTATCTACTCACTAGCGCTGTTCTCGGAGTTTAGGAGATGGTATGATTGGTCTTCGTTTACGCCGTGAGGGGTAATTTACGGCCCAGTATCATCATTGCCGTTGCTTGGTAGGGATTCTAAACCACATTATCATATATGGCACCAAGATTGGTAAGAATTTAACACACCATATATGCCATAAGTTTACTTCTTTGCTTTTTTACAATGCATGTTTTGTAATGGATTCATCTAGATCGGTTATTGAATTCTGAGACCACCATGTTCGCCCTGCTGCACCTACTGTAGTTGATCTTTATCGCCGATTATTTGGCACGTCATGTAGTACAAGTGTTTACAATAAGTGAACGAATGATGGGCAGATGATTTTCGTGAGGGGAAAGTGTATAAAGAGGAGTGAGTATCTTCGAGATGGGATAACAATCTCTACTGCAATAGATTCTTGACTCTTGCACAAAACAACAATCAATCGATTCCTACTTTTCAAACTCAGCACCAAGCATCAACTCCTCAAGAAAGTAATTAGTTCATACTTGACAAATCAATCAGTATATCACAAAATATCAAAATGTCTCCCCAAACTCAACAACCCAAAGTTCTCTTCGTCCTCACTTCCCATGATCAAATGGGAAGCTCTGGAAAGCCGACAGGCTGGTATCTTGTTAGTCTCATCTTCACTTTTCCAACAATTATTATGTATCATTCTAAGTGAAAACTGACATTATGTCCATCTCGTAGCCCGAATTCGCCCACCCATATGACATCCTTGCTCCTCACACTCAAATAACCATCGCGTCTGTTCGCGGAGGTGCTTCTCCCCTGGACCCTGCATCTGTTGAAGCTTCCAAAGATGATGTCTCCGTGAATTTCTTCAAGACAAAAGAATCTCTATGGGAGAATACTGCGCCTATTTCTGAATTCGTCGGCAAAGCTGAGGAATTTGATGCTATCTTTTATGTTGGTGGTCACGGTCGTATGGATCCCGTCCTTTCCCCTCAAATTGTTCTTGGAATTCCCACGAAAATTCGAAGGAAGAAAAAAAGACTTTACTAATATACCGCAGCCATGTTTGATCTCATCCAAAATGATACATCCCATAACATCATCTCCGAATTCCATTCCCTCGATCGCATCGTCGCAGCTGTCTGTCACGGCCCTGCAGCCCTCGCCTATGCAAAACTTCCCTCAGGTAAATACTTTCTCGAAGATACACCGGTCACGGGGTTTTCAAACGCCGAGGAGAAAAGCTACGGGGTAGCGGATGTGATGCCTTTTGAGTTAGAGACTGTTTTGAATAAAACTAGTAATGGAAAGTATGAAAAGGCAGCAGAAGATTACGCCGCACATGTAGTGGTAGCGAGGGGTGGAAAGGTCATTACTGGGCAGAATCCTGCGAGTGCCAATGGAGTTGGAGAAGCAATCTTGAAGCAGTTAAGGAAGGAGGGGAAGAGTGCTTAAACCTATCTTTAATGGAGGAAGATAGTCGGTCATTACTGGAGGTGTAGGCTGATAGCTGGGGAGTTTCCTGGGGATTATGGGACGGATGAAGTCAATGTAGGATATTTTATGCGTTATTGTTGACTAATTCGAGATTTTATACCTATATACATGCATTTTTGTATTGAAGTGAAATGGTCACGTAAGTCCCGCTATAGACTGGGAGAACCTACAACTGGGCTGCGCTGCATTTGTGTCCTATGTCGATTGTGGCTCACATATGAATACAGGTTGAAACCGAGACTTTATTGAAAGAACGCCTACTTGTGATGGTAAAGTTATCACGATCGTTGAAGCACACTTGCTGCATACCTGTTCCACAATCGGGATTTTACCTCTAGTGCATTTGGCTGAAATCCCTCCATATCAAGGTAGTAGGCGAGTCTTTTCACAGATGCCGGTGCTCCTGAATAATTTCATTAAGCGACAATTAGAGCGGTTAGGACCAGCAAAGATACTGAAAGTGCGGAAATTTTCACAGTAAAAAACATCACCCAAAACATAGAGTCTTTGAGGAAGAGACAGAAACTACATATTCCATTGTTCCAGATCACTACGGAGGTAAAGAAGCTTTGTATGAAAAGCACAGCGAGCGATGCAACTCTACTTTTGCTAGTGTATTCGGAATTCTGAGTCCTCTTCTGTCTGAACATCTTGATGCACAAACTTTGCTATATGCAAACAACATTAATGAGTGTGATATTAGCTTCGCTGCATTCGAACTCTTTCATCGACGGCTCTAACCTTTCGCTGTTAACTTGGCTGCTACCATCTGGGTATGAAGCTACCCCTATCTGACCCTTGAAGTCCGCGTACTTATTGCATATACCCACTTCAGCGCTTTCACGCACCAGTAGCAGTAGCGGTACCCATAACTGGTCAAACTCTTGAGTTTGAGCCGAGTAGTGGTAGATATCATGGAATATTGGTAAAGTTTATACATGCTCCTCGCGGGAGCTAAAAGTCTTACCTACAAGTGATTGCCCGCCCCTTTGCCGGCCCCACTAGCAATGAGCAACTCTGGCAGATAGAGTCAACATTTAAGGGGTGAATCGACAGACTGATAGACTTGGGTTTTGCTGAGGAGGTATGGTCGATCTACAAGCTAAGCATCACTGCGCTTTCTAGTACACACAAAAGAAACAAATTTCAGCCATGATAGCAAATGAAGGTAGCAGCTATGGATAGATCATAGATGCATAGAATCATCGAATCAAACTATGAAAACAATTAAAGGAACAGTTGCGAAGCAGTGTATGATAGACTTCAGAGAGTCATGAGAAATGTAATCAGGTAGCAAAACTTGTCGCTCTGCCATTCAATATCAGGTTCCCGCTAGTGTCCCCAAAGCTCCTTGGCGAATAGGTGTTTCAGTTTAACATGCAAAGCCAAGTCTAGAGATGGATATAAAGAAGTCTCACTTCAATTTTCACTACGACTCGCATCCCAACTATCATCCCATCTCTACCTCTGTTTACTTGGAAATAGATCCACACCTACCAACATTCTCCACTATATATTAACCTGCTCTCTGTCTACTATCAAATAAGAAGAAGAAAAGAAGCTACCAACCAAATGGCAAAAACCAAGTTGTATATGGGAAAATCCTCTTTGAAACTAGGATTTTATTACTAGCAGAACCCTCCGATATGGAGCCAAATCTGTCCGTTTTTACTATAAAACACCTCACCCACCCGAAGGTGGCTACAACTCAGTGTTGTTCTACTGCGCCATGGCGACTTGATGAGATGTTTGATGGCATTTGTAAGATTATCTTGATGAATATTGGTGTGTAAGCGAAGCTTGAATGTTGAGATGGTGAATGCAATGCAACACTCATATAATAAACAGTTCATCTGCATCATCTCATTTTTTGGCAAATCGCTATAATCCCAATGAAGTCATACCAAGCGATTATTTATCCGTTGTTAGGAATAATTGGCCGAGGATACTTCCACAACTCTCTGCTCTTCCCAAAGAAGATTCTCCATATATAAAAGCACCATGGTTAATCTAAGGTCTTGATAACCTCGATACACTTTGTTAAACTTCTAGCCTCCTAGATATCCTTTTATTGACTTGGAATTATATGACCATCTCAAGGACTTTGAATAGACAGTAAAAGACAATGTGAAGCAGATATCATCTGATACAAAGCTCATTGTCGACACCAGCCTGACACTCTAGGTACAAACCAACCAAGCACAAGGCGGTAAATTCAAGTATCATAGAATTTGCTTTTGTTCACCTAGTTATATATCTACTTCCCCAGCCTATTCTTTGGTTCACCTTCCATGTTCAAAAAATGTTCAAGTCAAATTCTGCGCATAAAAGCACCAAGTCCTTTCAAAAAGCGCATGGTCTACATGGTACCAAGGTGCATCCGCTGCTTTCGCTGATGGGTTTTCCAGTACCAGATAGTGTCGATATACTGAGGACAGAAGATAGATTTATGTTACCCTGGATTGGGGATGTTGTAGTTGTATTCAGGAATATGTTCTCGTTTCATAACTCAGATCACCAAAATAGAAGGAGAAAAACGACAACAAAGGTAGAAAGTGGACGACAGCACGATATACACCATTAACATCATATCTATAGTCTATTGTCAACAATCACAACACTGAACTTCACCCCGAGTGCCTTTCTATCTTATAGATAAATTATATAGAAAGGTTACTTGCGGCACAGGGAGTTCATAACAGTCTGCTAGCCAGGCTCTTGTTATTATTATGTGAATATTTACTCATGGATAATCTGGGCAATTTTGGATCGCAAAAGAAATAACTTGTATTGATGCCGAAGATTATGAGTGGCTTTCTGAGAAAATGGATCAAGGTGACTGGTGTCAATCCAGCTAAACCCTCATGTTCGACACAACTCCTTCATGACAAACTTAAAATCACAGATTGTTATGAATATATATCATGCATCCATGTAATAATCTATCTGTTCACCAAGTCTATCAATATTTACTCCAAAAACAGTTCAACACCTCCCCCACCTTCCCTCATTCCACGGAACGGCCATGGTATCCGCGGCTACAAACAGAGCGAAAGAGACAAGTGTGGAGGAACAGTGTTCTGTCAAAAATATTGGAGCCATCATAGGGTACAGTGACCAGTACAGTCTATCAAGTATGAAGTTATGGAAATGAAGGACACCTTTGTCAAACTCTGATATTGGATATCCGTGGGAAGGCGAGAATGAAATGTTGAGGAATGACAATAGCGATAGCGGTGCGGATGACTCTAAACAATGATAATCATGGCTGTCTTCTTCCTCATCTCATCTCCTCTAGTTTTCGTCCGATAACACCGAAAAACAATGAACTGGCCTATTAAACTTAATCCGTCAATTTTTCATGTAGTGAGTTTGACTGCATAATCTCTTATTGCTGCCATTATGATAATTAGAAAGCTTAGGGTATCAGCCCGTTGAAGATTATTGGGATGCAAGACCCTTATATGTATAGATTCTGCCTCTGAAAATTTCCAAGTAAAATCAAAAGAGTTGAGGTGTGCATACTACATCTCGTTGAAGGAGACGAAAAGATAAAAGTCAATACTAAAACACCTAACCTTGGAATTTCAAGCAGCCTCTTACACTTTACCCTGGCTCAACCATAGAATGAATATCTCGGGAGTAGATATATATCATTCACATCATCCTCTTTCCAGGAACTACTTGTTCATTAAACCTCAACCCCATTAGCCTTTTCCATCTCAATCCTATCATCTTAAAGACTAACCCTTTTCAAGACGTCTCATCAGATCAAAGACTAATAACAATGATACTAACGATGAGAGAGCATGATAAAAGACTATTAGAGCGGGCAGAGCTGGGGATAAAATCAGAAACACTTGTCATTACTGAGTACCGTATACTTTGCATCCATGCTCATTCAATCTCATCTTATAGATTATCCGCATATGTTTCCACCAACTCTAGTAATAACATCAATTATAAATCCATCAACGCAATAACGAAGGACAATTTAGGCAAATCCAGAGAATGAAAAGAAACTACATTCTGACTGCAATCTTAATTATTTATCATCCAGCCCTCATCAAAAAATCCTTGAAATTTTATTAACCCGCAATAATAACGAGGTAGTATTGATATTTCTAACATACTACATTCACCTTATTTGCCAGGAATCCTGAGTATATAGAAATATGAAGATAAAAATGCGATAGTATATGATCTCGCCTATATTTGCCTACTACTCCATGACTTCCATAATACCTCGTCAACCTCAGCCGTTACATTCTCGGATAATGAGAGAGATGGAAGCTCCTAGTTATTCCACTTTACTTGGGCAAACAAACGAGGGTCGAAGCAAACTGAATGGATAGATGAAAGAATGGATAGATGAAAGAATGGAGAGAAGAAGAGAAGCGAAGATAGAGAAGCAGGATAAATAGCAGATCGGTTACCCCACAGGATGTTTCACCAACCCTAAGTTCTAATAAGCCAGTGAATCCTTTCACTCAATAAATATTCCCACCCTTCCTTCGTCTCCCTAACTCGCCTTGAAACCCAGAACCCCTCTCAGACGCATCAACTGCGCATCAGAATAGCAAAAGCACCTATGAGAACATACATGGACTTCTTCTCATACTCCGCACACTATGCCGACACCAAACAAATAACACATGCCTACCAAAAGGTATATCAATAGCTTGATTATCTTTGGTTTCGGCAGTTGTGCGAACAGATAAGATGACAACAACAACCATCAGACAATTGAGACGACAACCACAATAGACAAATACGCCCCTTCTCGCCCAACTCAGCAGACTGCTAGAACCTAGCGGGCGGAAAAATGGAAGGGAAATGTGCTTGTCATGAAAATAGATTATCTTCAGCCCTTGGTCATTTTTACCTAAGCGTTCGTAGATTAAGGTTTGATATAATACTCAAGATTAAACAAAAAACTATGTAGAGAATTAGGCGACATGCAGAGAATCATGTCAAAGAATCAGATATATAAGACACAGAATGAGAATATCTTTTAAAGGTGATTCGATAATGCGATAATTCGTTTTGGTTTCGAATAAACCGAATTCCATCGCCATATCCGGATACCTGCTCCGTGATGGCATCAACTCTGATTCTAGACCATCGGATGTATACAGTGTTGATATATTGTGTATATAAGATCATAGGTAATACCAGTACCGTCGCCCATAACTCAATAAATTCCTGAGATAAGGACGCTAACATGCTCGAAATAATTTTCGGATCGTATCTAGCGACATTATTGTTTGATACGCCAATGATCTATTCTTCCACACCTCTTCTTCTCATTCCTCTATCTCACTGCAAAGAATCTTAGATATATGTATTTTGTGTACTCCATTCACCCTTCTCCCAGGACCCATAATGCCCTAACATAACAAAAATTTATGACTCCCTCCTTCTTATCCCCTAGCAATGTCTGAGAGTTAATTTGACTAACACATGGGGATGGTAGAGAGACGAGGTGAATACTAATTCAAAATAATCCTCATAAGCCATCGTTTCTCTGTGATCTTGGTATTGCATTGCGTTTATCACCTCTATGCACCAACAAACTTACTAGGTACCCCCAGCCATCCGCAAGATGACCACAATTGAATCCAACATATAGATACCCCTCCATCTCAGAAAAGAAAAAGAGAACCCCCCCCCCCCCCCCCATGAACCAAAATCATCATGTATATGAAAAGTCTAGTTTTAATCCCCAAAAGCAGACCGAAGAGTTTCAGAGCTCGCTATGGAGATATGAATCCCATGGAATATAGACCGGGGATACCGTATACCTACTTGCAGGATAGGTTTATCTATATTCTAATTTAACATACCAACCCGAAGTAACAAAAAGACCAGATTTGAAGTTGCAAACATAGGAAGAAATAACGAAACGACAACCGCACCGCATCTCAAAAGAAACCACCCTCCACCCCGACCATAACACCAAGAACGATAATACATAAAAAGCTCAATGACCAAAAATCTTATCCCACTTATCTAATCTCGATCTCGAAGATATTTCGCATACTCCATATATGTTTGAATTTATTTGCCAAGCTGTGTATGTTGCTAAGAACTCCAGTCATAGGGGTGATCGCTTATGTAGGTAGACATCGCTTGTCTTCCTTCCTTTGGTTAGGTCGAACGAGAATCGAACTTGAAGGCAGTAAACAGCAAATGTTAGATCCACTTGCGGAGTATAATTACTGTAACGCAACGATGCGATGCATTGTGGTGGAGAGAGAGACTGCCCCACACTGAGCTGCACACAACTATTCAACCCCACCCCCCTTTCGACGTTAGGAAATAGCAGCATGATACTGCTAGATCATAACGTAGAGCCAACCAAGAAAGGGGGGATACCTTACAACACACAATACCAAAGCACAAAATTGAATTGAAAGGCATAAATGTTTGAAGAACATAATTTTCATTTACTTCCCCTTCCCCACTTTCCTCCTTACTTTCATAAAGATCTCTTTCGCTTCGCTAAAGCTTTCATATGCAAACACCACATCGCAATTCTATGAATGCCATGCTACTATGCTTTTCCCTTCCTTCCATATAGGATGTCTATGCTCAGCAAGCCCATCCTATTAGAAAAGATAGCCCTAAAGACCATTTATCCATCCATCACACAATCCAATACCAATCCACCCTGCAAACTCCAGTTTCTGCGCCACCATAAACACAAAAATCACACATCACGCCCTCTATAACGCCAACCAACCAATATCCATCGATTCCGGGTATGAGGTGAGGCGTTGTTTCCTCGAATGCCTATGCCTGCCTACCAGCCGTATTTGACCCAAGGCAAGACAAGCTTAAATATTTTCGCTCAAAAAAGGACCAACACAATAAAAGGCCGCAAGTAAAGAAAAAGGGAATAAAGAAGAAAGAAAAAAGTAACAAGAAAGAAAAATAAAGAAACCCAATGTCGTAGTCGTCCCAGTGTACATCCAGTCCTAACTTCAAAGCAACCATAATCCAATTCCGAGATTTGTAACCAGATGTCTTGAAATTATTTGCCCATTTTTTATTCACGAGCCTTTTGCTTAATCTATCGTCATACGATTGTTCGCTTTGGAATTATGGAGATCTGGTAATTCGGTCATATGATCGGCCTTCTCTTCCTCACCACCGATCTTTCGTGACCTCAAATGTGGCTTGAGACCTTTGTCGAAATTTGCCGTACACAATGAAGCGTTGACAATTGTCAAAATAATCAAGATGATGGTGATGACGGCGAAACTTGTCAAATTCTTGCGAACTGGCATATAATCCTTTTCCTTGGATGGTTGATACATTCGGGCAAGTTTGAAGATGAAGTAGGCCAAACCACAATGGAAGATGAAAATCGCCGAGAGCATTCCCGGTTTATTTTCACGACGAGTCCAGAATGCGGCCATGAATAGAATGAAGATGGTAACGGGAATGGCGGCTATTGTTAAACCAAATTCAAAATCCTGTACACCAGTAACGATGACAAGAAACTGAACCGTGAATCCCAAGAAGAAGAAGAAATCAAATTTCAACAAGGCAATATAAATCTAGATTTATCAATATCTTGCGATCCAAGACATGGAGGCTGTTCAACTTACTTGGTAGGTCAAGAATCTGCGCTTCATTCGCAGATCAGCGCTGATGTGTTTGTAAATCGTCCATGCAAATTCGTCGTAAAGTTTCCAAGCTATGAATGACATCAAGATGGTAAAGAAAGCGATTATACATGGAACTGCTATCAAGAGCCCTTGCACATCCGGCCAGACATTCGCATGCGCATCCACATAGCCAAGGTCACCCAATGATTCGATCGCTGATTGAATTTGATCGTATTGAATGGAAGCGTATATCAACATGCCAACATTGTACATGCAAAGACCGATGACCTGAATCGTATTCTTGAGTCGTAACGAATCGTATACTAGAACAACTTGGTAAAGGAAACCAAAGATAAACAGGGTGAGGTAGGTTGGAATTGTTCGATCGAGAGCTATTTGTTTCTTGCCTGCGACCAAGCTCGTTTGGAATTTTGCGAATACATATCTATGGATATACGTTAGTAAATACATCCCTTGAATGATATTGTACCTTCTCCATATTGTTTGAAACTTACGATTCAATTGCCAGAACCGCTGCAGCTTGCAGAGTTGCGGCAATCATAAAGGCCCACGTCCAGGTTGTCGTCGGGAGATACATCTTCTCTTTTTTATTTGAGGCTATTGCGTTGGGTCCCGATGCGAGTCCTTCACGATGAAAATAACCTCCAGCGTCTTGTTCATATGGTCCCTGACCAAGATTAAGCAGGGACTTTCGGGAGTCTTGTCTGAAAGCCACGTCTGCGGTGTTTGAGGCTCCTTGACAGGAGCCAAAAGTGAATGACTTAAATCTGGCGTGGAATGAAGAAGGATTCAGACAATTTTTTGCGAAAGGGTGAATCAATCAATGCACGCAGGGCGGGGGTTTCGAAAAAAGTATATTGAAAATTGATACGGGCGGGGAATGCTAGTCTATTAGATGGATAGATAGGTATAATGGATCGATCAATGAATGAGTGGCCGCCTGTTGTGTCTTGGTGGTTTGTTGTGTGTATGAATAAGGTGCGACCCAGTGGTGAAACGTTATGGGTGTGGCTTTGAAATCTTTCTTGAAAGAGGTGGGTTTTGTAATAAGGTAGGGATTTGATTCTTAGTAGGTCGCAAGCTGGAGGATTATAAAAAGAAAAGGTCTTGTGAGGATTCGATTAAGTGAAAAAGGCGAATGGATGTGACGGAAAGAAATATGTTGAAGAGGGTTTCGATAGGAGGTCGAATAACGAAGGATTTGATTTGATTTAATTCCCTTTCTTTTTTCTGTTGACTTTTCTTCTTCTTCTTCTTCTTCTCCCTCCTGTTCTTTAGGGAGTAGGGAGGGATGTATATATGATGTGTGTATGTGTGTATGTGTATATGTATGTATGTATGTATGTATGTATGTCTGTATGTCTGTATGTCTGTATGCAAGAGATTCGCGACGGGTTCGAGAGAGGTTAGAGGTTTTGATTGAGGAGCGGTTAAAAAGGTCAAAGGTAATTTGATAGAGGGAAAGAGTGTGAGAATTTGATTTGATTTGATATGATAGGATAGGAGGAGGTTTGAATGAGATTGAAAAGTTGTGTATTGTTTATGTAGGAGGTATATTATGTTATGTTATTGTTATGTTATGGTTTGAGGAGTTGAAGGGATGAAGGTAGAATGGATGAAGGATGAAGAATGGATAATGGATAATGGATAATGAATGGATGGATTATGGCACCAAGCATCAAGCATCAAGCACCAAGCACACCAAGCACACCAAGCACCAAATACCAAACGCCCAAGCATCAAGCACCAGCCAGTCAGTTGAATCGGTTTTCTCCCCTTCTTAGTTTTTATATGGGGAAGAGAGAAGAGAGAAGAGAGTAGAGAGTAGAGAGTAGAGAGTAGAGAGGAGGGAGAAGAGTAAAGAGTGAAGAGTGAAGAGGAGAAGGAGAGAACAAGGAGGAGGAGGAGGAGGAGGAGGAGGAGGAGGAGGAGGAGGAGGAGAAGAAGAAGAAGAAGAAGAAGAAGGAGAAGAAGAAGAGAGGTTGGGTTCGGATTGGATTAGAATTGGATTAGAATTGGATTAGATTAGGTTTGTTTGTTTCCCTTTCTTCTTCTTCTTCTTTTCTTTTTTTATTCCTCTTGCTGTTGTTACTGTGTATAATAAATACTAGGTATAACTCTGTAACTTGAAGGACTTGGCGCTATCTTCTTCAAAAGAGTTTTAAATGTATGCATGTACTTAGGTATGTAATGACGATGACGATGACGACGATGACGATGACGACGATGACGATGACGACGATGATGATAATGAGAACGAGAATGATAATGATGATGTTTACAATTGTTGCTCTGCTTGTATCAGATACTTTGAGAACGTCTTATTATCAGGACGAACAAACATATTGTAGGTACCGTGAAGTATAATTTTGGATATTGAATATGAACGAATGTACTCCGTGAATATGATTGTAAATGTGAATACAAATCCAAACACAAATACAAATACAAATACAAATACAAATCCAAATACAAATACAAATACAAATACAAATACAAATCCAAATACAAATCCAAATACAAATCCAAATACAAATACAAATCCAAATACAAATCCAAATACAAATACAAATACAAATACAAATACAAATACAAATCCAAATCCAAATCCAAATCCAAATCCAAATCCAAACAAACACAAACACAAACACAAACACAAATATAAATGTCCTTCTAAGGCTGGGCAACATTCAACCCTGAGTAAGATTTCCTTCGTATCCTTTTCTCTGCTTTCCAAGTTGTTTCTACTCAAGCAAGTACTGTGTAGATAATACAGAGTAGAATAGACTACGGAGTACTGATACAACTAATTAATTGTTGACCGAATAACAACTATAAATCAAAATCAAATCCAAAGTTACTTCAAAAGTTAGATGATTCGTATATAATAACAATAATAATAAATCAATATCATCCACATTATTCAAAGATTCCACCTACAGTCAAGTCTTCCTTACCAGTCTTGATCAATCATTCATTTATTTTTAACAATGAAGTCATTGTTATACCTAGCATCTATCTGACAATACAACCAACATGCTAATCTCATGAAGATGGGCGCAGTCGATGAATCCAATGAGGCTCAGGAATATCTATCAGATAAAAGAAATATCATTACTTATATACTTACTGACTGCACTGCTACTTCGGAAACTGCGGCATATTTGATGCCAACATAGGGACATGTTGAATCGCGGTAGAGATGTCGAGATCAATAGCCAATCCAAAAAAAAAATGCAGAAAAGTCCAATCAACTTGATATCATTGCTATTTCTGAGAATTAACCTTGATATCTAGTCCTTGTTCCGCAGTATATGCATAAGAAGGATTAAGGTGCATTGCATCAAGTAAAAACTTAATACGAAGTTCGTATGTAGTGTGTTTGCTAACCCGAAATAACCAAGTCTTGTTGCGATGAACTCTAATAGATGGCATCGTGTTTTCCTCTTCAAGATGAACTTTATAATCAAGCTGATACATCAAGGGCCTGCGTGACCATATTCCAAGAAGCGTAGAGGAGACGTCGCGTCCACTAGCCCCCATGAATGGTTGATATTATCTTGGCAGTGATATAGATTTGCTCCACAATGTCACAAAATACAAATGAAGGCGACTTATGACGATCAAAAGGCAAGTAAATCTGGCTTAATTGGTGGGTGGTTGGTGGTTGGTTATGAGGCCTATAGATCCTCTACCAGCCCCCCTTACAACATCCTCTACACTACATCTCGAACAACCAACACCATACAAATCAATCTCTTCTTCAAGTCCCAACTCGAGGTCAAGATCCCAATGAAGAGAATATCCACAAGGGAAAGCAATCAAAAATTCCGCCGATCAGGTACCCGAAGGCAACTGAACGATTCTCGTCGCCCCGATGTGCAATGGAGGACTCGTATCGCAACGCTGCAATGCTTGATCTGCAGAACGTTTCAACAAGGTAAGTATAAGGGGAAAAGAAGAAGAGGAAGTTCAATCAAGCAGAGGGAGGTGGTCGTTTTATACTCGTGGCCAGAGAATTTTGACGCTAGGCGAAAGGTGGGAATACGTGTATTGTTCCATGAAGCAGTAAATTTGGGGACTAATTAGTACGTATTGGGTATCATGTTAAGAATTTGAATCCACATTATGAAATTCTATTACAAATATGAATCAAAATAGCAGTTGGAGCTCTTGAACAGGTTAAGTGTGTCCGGTGGTCGGCAGGTTACCAAGATTCCCGATGCAACCGTTAAATCTAGACCTTTGATTAATTTTTGAGTTGAAGGAACAAGGTTAATCATGGGGTTAATGTTCAGGCGAAATTGGAGAGGAGCTGAATGAGGCAGTGTCCTAAGGCTGATGATTCCAACGGTCGATCAAAAACGACAAAGAGGTACAGCCTATTCGCATACTGTTTTGCTTTAAAATACAATTGAAGTCACGTTTAGTCTGCTCAACATGGATACAGCTTTAGTTCTCGGGGTTGAGATATCTTTTACATTCGAGATTCAGCCAAGGCACACAAAACTACTTCATTGACACTGCTGCTCAATTGCTCATACTTCATCATCACGAGGAGGACCTTGTAAGCCTTATTCTTAACATGTTGAGATATCCCCCCCCCCCCAAAAGACCCAATTAGTGGGCAACCTTCATACCCAGGCAATCGAGAGGTTTCTCGTCTTGTGAATCTACGACCTTTAATTATCTACCAAGTATGAAGGCAGTGAACTGATTCCATACCCTCAGGGTCCCAGACTGTTAAAAATTGAGATCACATCAAACAGATTTCGCCTTTCTCAATATTGAAATACATTCTCATGGCTATTCTCACGATGATAGTCTGTAGCATTAATTGGAATAGTAATTCTTCATAAATCTCCAAAACATCACCGGCGGAATCTTCAAATTCAATCAGAACATTGAAACTTCATAATTACAGAAGCAAAACAGAGATGAAGACAAATTGATGTCCAATTAAAATAATACAAAGTTCGTCAAAAAATACCGAGAATAAAGGGGGGTAATTATTGGATGGTCCCTTCCGTAAAAAGGGTTGGCGAGAAAGCTGTTAATGAAGGAGGGCTTGAAAGAGTTGGCGATGAGGACATCAACAACTGCACAACAAAACGACATCAAGAATATATAAATGTGGTATGATCTGGTATAGTGTGGTATAGTATTGTCAAACCCAAGTCAACGACATTACTTCCAGAGCATAATAAACTTTTTTTTTCCCTTTTTCTTTTGTTTTTTCTTCCAATCATCAACATCAACTACGTACCTAGGTACTTTATTACCCCTTCATCATTTCATTGTGGCGAATGGTGACCTCGGCATTCATTCGTATTTGGAAGAGCCGTCACCAGTGCAGAGCGGGGAAATCCTTTCCTAGTTTTCTTTTGACATCCTTGGTCATGACAACCTCACCAACAAAATATTTGACAAGTGCCCGAAAGCCCTTTAAGGGTAATTCATGCAGCGATTACCTCAACCATTTCTGAGCAGGGGTTTATTTTAAATGACTGCCTAACATTTACATTGTAAGGTTACCCGGTACATTCATTGACCTAGCCGGTTGGCGGGTCTCAATACCAACAAACACCCTACAAACTCCGACGAAAGATACCAAGCCGAACTTAATACCAGAACTATTCATGTCTCCGAGTAAGGAGGAGATAAGAGCAACAGCGGTTGCGTTTTGCCAGGCTTTCGTGGATGGATTTTCACCCGACATTATCTTATCTTCGCATTTCATACCAGAACCCAAGATCACAGAACATGGCCCTAACAACCCAGAGCTTCCATTCCTTGGTAAAACATTTCAGGGTCGTAAAATGAACTCTTCCGACTATCAGACATGCGATGATTATTTCGCCATTCTATCTAAATCCCTAAAGTTCGAGCCGTCACCTACCACTTTCCCTCCCCCCAAGTCATTCATTGTCGATGAGATTTGCGAGATTAATGGAAAAAGAGGTGTGGTTAGCGTTGTTGGAAGTGCAACTTTTAGGAGCATAAAGACGGGCAAAGATTGGGATGAGCAGTTCATATATCGATTGAGTGAATTTGATGGAGCTGGGAAGATCGGTCATTGGGAAATCTGGGCTGACACTCTTTCCGCTTGGAATGCCGTGCAGACTTGAAGTTGGGAGACTATTTGGCCTATGAGATTACGCTCCAATGACACTCATACGTTTATCTTCATCATCGCCATCAGAAATTGGATTATCACAGTTACGCAAGTGCCATACAATCAATCCGAATTCATGATTCTGCCTCACCCAGACAAGTACTCTTCCATCACTTCAGGCGAGTATGTATTAATATATACGGCCAGAGCGCAAACTCATCGATCATGGCTGATATCGCCTAGACTTCAAAGAAAGCTTCATACTGCCGAAGTCATCGAATGTCTATATGAATTGGCCCCTAGATACCTGGACGAGATTCGATTGGTCATTCTACTTATCTCTGCCAACTATACAGGATAAAAGCCATTCAAAACAATAATCAGATTTAAATACTCATGATTTTGGAAATGCTATGGCGTCCTAAACAACTAATCAATATTTCCGGATCGGTCGAGAAAAGCATTAGTGGCCTCGGGCTGTTGATTATTTGAACATAAGTGGAGACATTCAATGACTCCTAAGTTGTATATACAGCAGCCAGCATATGTTCTAACATTTTCAGATGAAGGATATATTCAAGTATATGCTAAAGCTGCATATATGTAAGTAGATATATTAATTTGCACGTTGGATACCTTTATATTTAGTCAATTCATACACGTAACATGCCTCATATATATGATCATCGTAAATTCATATTTACTACATACCAAATATGAGGAAGCAAAATTAGATGCAGAGTCTGCTAATTTGGGTTGATCCATCGAGCATCTAGTCTAATACATGCAGTCAACCATCCAACCATCCATCTCGCCCCCATCCCCGCCCTTAGCCCCTCAGCTCTGTCGGCTAAACAACCGCTTAAAGAGCCTGCCTAGCTTCCCCAGCCCCTCCAGAGCTCGTTTCGTAATACTAGTCTTCCTCTCTCCCTCCCTTCCTTCCAACCACATCATAGGCCGCAAAATCAGGCATAGGCAAAGTTCCATCTACAGGTGTAGACGCAAGTCCAACCTCCGTCTCGTTAACAAGGGACAGAAAAGGACTCGTCACGTCTTCCCCGCTGGGATGACTACCCATAATACAGTAAAACGCAGCGTCGGAACCAGAGCTGTGCTCGCTAGATGTTGAGGAGGTATGCCTGGCAAAGCTAGTGTCTGCCTCTTTGTCCTTGGAATGATGAGTATTGCTAGGCTTAGTACCGCCCGTACTGTTGTCGTGGACGAGATTTTGGTCTCCCTCGTTATAAAGAAGTGAGGCTCCCGATTCAGTAACTCCTGTGTTGTTTGTGGCGTACGAGACCTCGTGTCTAATTTCGGGCGCTAGAGGAGCGAAAAAGGAGGTTTGTTGGGAGTTTGTGTTTTATATGGATATTGGGCGCTGGTAGATCTGGGGCTATTGAGAGGTGATGAAGGAAGCATTTGATGGTCCTTTCTTATGAGTCGTGGTGGTGAACTAGTTTGGGTCTGCCGATATAATGGTCGCAGGGTCTGAGATGCTAAAATAAATGGAACTTATGCATCGACTACGTTATCATTGCAAACATCTAGAGTGGTAGAGACAAAGTTCGAGGTGCCAATTTGGGCAGCTGATAGAGGTTGTTGTCGGTTATTGTTTGAGTTGATTACAGCCACGACGGTGTACCTGATTTGTCTGAGCAGTTTGAATGTTCCGCTTGACTAGGTAGATGGAGATAGTCACTTCACTTCCTGCTCCAGGTATGCTGAACGCGGTTGTTTTATACCGTGTTCTATTGAATAGCAGATTTGCAAATATGCTATAATCGAGAAATATGGTGAATTTAAAGATTTCTATAGTCAGTTCTCTTAGCCTTTCTGTCATGAGCTGTCTATTATGGCGAACCAAAGAACGTGGAGATACCTCAGGACTATTCTATATTGCTAGGTCCAATCATCTGCTAGCATTTTTTGGAATAGAGTTGTGATGTTTACTCAGTAGGCAGCATTCTCCGTATAGACTGTCGCATAGCAAAACTTTTGCACACAATCTTCATATCAAAACTATTGTATTACCAGGATACCCCAAGCCTTCAATACTGATGTCAAAATATACAGGCAGAGTTAGACTTGGGGGATGTCATCTGTTTTCACTGACAAGTAGAATTATAGAGAAGTCAACAGTCATATCGTTTAGATTTACAACAAAATATACACTTGTAACCTATAAATATATAATTATCTCAGAATAAATGCATGATAGATTCATGAGAGATTCATAATAGACTTCTGATAAAACCATGATAGCCTCATGATAGACTTATAGTAGCTTCATTAGACTTGTAATAGATTTATGATAGACTTGTGATAAATGATACCGTGAGTAAATGCATTATGAAACGCTTCATAGCTTTCAAAGATCACAATGGCTCTCACTTTCTATTCTTTCTATTAAACTTATTGTTCAAATTATATGTATGGTTTGATCGTGATTGTTTGATGTATATTGAATGATGTAAGCTCATAGAGTAATATTACTAGAATATCAGTATATAGTAGGTAGTCAACGCTGATGTCATGTCACGCATCTGTACAACCGTTGATGTATCATTATTTACACGGTGTAGAGATGTTTCTTAGACGGTGGAATGATATAAATATATATAAAGCATTTTATTTTTGTATTCCATTTGACATGTACCAGCCTTGCTCTATATGATGTTGCGGCGTAGAACTACGGCTTAACGTTTCTCCGCCCGAATCTATAGTTCTAGAATCCCTTCCCTTCAATTCCTAGCCGCCACTCCCCAAACATGCCCGACGATTATTCTTCCACAGGCGGAGGTTTAAAACTGAAAGGCGCTGGCACCGGTGCCGGTATCAGCAAGAAGAAAAAGAAGAAGAAGAATACTGCTATTACAAACACATCTACCTCGACCGCTGGATTAGACACAGCCTTGCAGAAGGCGTTGAAGGATGAAGATACACTAGAGACGAAGACTTCCGGGGAAGTTTCGAGAAAAGGCGACGCAGAAAATTGTTCGGATGGATTAAGTGAAGAACAATTAAGGACATTGGAACCTCGCGATCAAACTGGAAAGACGGCATCGGAGAGAGCACACGAGGAAATGAGAAGAAGGAGGGTATGTTAGCTCTTATACCTTTAGAGGTTCCTGGCCGCAGAAAGCCCCCTCAATCATTTTCCATAAAGACCTCATATCTACCCACCCATGAATTCCTGGCACCCCCAAAGAATCTTAGCTAACTCAATTCCCTCCCACCCTAGTTAAACGACAGACTCAAGCGCGAAGGCGTTAAAACCCACAAGGAGAGAGTAGAAGAACTAAACAGATACCTAAGTACACTAAGTGAACACCACGACATGCCCCGAATCGGACCCGGATAATCGGACCCCAGGACTTGGGAGTGCGCGGATTTGGGCTGAATTGGAGGGGAGCGGGAGTACGCGGAGTTTGATCCTAGGATACGGAGCATGCATTTTAGTGTACTCGGGATTCTGCGAATATTCTGAAGGAGGCCGGGAAGGAAGAAGGGCGGAGGACCGAGAAAATAATTTTGACATGCTTGATGGATCAGTACGAAATTGCGAAAATAATAGAGAGCGCGCGAGAGATATGTGTTTATACCCAAATTTACGAAAATCACACACATTATTACAAGTTCAATACTTCACTAGCTGAGATTAGTTGAGTATATGGACGTCGACCTGATGTCTCAATGCACGAATGAGCTATCGTTGAGATAGTGTTGGCCATAGCAGCCGTAAGCCTGGAAATCAAATAACAATGAATTTCACTTTAATCAAAGGGATTCTGACATGATGTGGTTATTCGAGAATCATTGAGACCAATTCAACGTTGGGGGAAAATTGAGAGAATGACATGGAGTGTAGAAGAATGTTCAAGGCTTCGAGAAAAACCTCATCAAGTTCCTTCTGGCCAGGCAAGATTCACGCAAAAAAGTAAAGTTTCAAAACCTTTCATGCAAGAATCATAGGAATCTAGATGCACGTTAGATCGTCACACTTAAAATACTCGGGCATTGAACACAGAAGAGTATCGGGTTTGTATATGTAATTGGGTGTATTATTATTCTTCTTCCGTGACCCGTTCATCACGATATTCTGATCTACCACTTCCCCCGCATTAACATACATTCGTTTTCCTGATCCTCTCCAATAGCAATATTTATCTCGAGGCCGTTCCGATGCAATGCATAAAACTATTCGATCCATAACTAATACTTCAGCAATTATGCGCAGCAGAGCACATGTCCCATGATAGGCTATTCCAATCTATGCGCCAATCCAAAATCCGTTTAAAAGAGTGATGAGAAATTCGTGCCAAGTCATTACGATCGTAGGAATGAGAGACTGATGGTTGAATCAAAACTTGTGACCGTAGAAACCCGACACCGACGCTATGCAAATGTGTAAATATCAAAAGAGCTCTGGTTCGATGTATTCGTCGCGACTTCTTGGCTTATAATGAACCGACTACTGCTATTCCAACGGCACCGAGAACTAGGTTGATTCCCAAGCTGTTTTTTCCGGCACTGTTGGTTTGCAATGATGCGCTTCCGGAGGAGGTACTAGTAGAACCACCGGAAGAACCACCAGTAACTACAGCAGGTACTACTGTGACAGCGGTGACTGTGGAAAGAGAGCCATTGGGTAGGGTTGTAGTGAAAACTTGAGTCGAAGTGCTGCTGGTAGTCCTCTTGGTGGTGGTTGCAGGAGCTTGTGTAGAGGGTTCATCTGTAGAAGAAGCTGTAGTTTCAGCCACGTTAGTAGATGTTAGAGTAACGACCAGGGTAGAAGAAGATTCAGTAGCAGGAGAGCCCGCAGAAGTAGTCAAAGTAGACAAAGTGTTAGAACCAGAGGCCTCGGTAGAAGAACTTGAGGCACCCGGAGAGGTCGCAGCTCCAGAGGCAGTGGCCCGAGAAGTGGAATCCCCAGAAGAAATGGAGGCCTCACTTGTAGAAGCTCCTGTAGCCACGGGGGCCGAAGTAGCACTCGAAGACGATTCAGAAGTAACCACGGGGACAGGAGTAGTACCTGTAGATGATTCAGAGGTAGCCACGGGGACAAGAGTAGTACCTGAAGATGATTCAGAAGCTTGAGAGGCGGTAGTGGATGCTTCTGATGTAGATCTAGTAACTTGAGAAGATGCAGAGCTCTGAGATTGAGAAACAGCGGTAGAAGTCGATCCTGAATGCGAGTATAAGTCTAAGCCAGAAAGTGATGAAGAGAAAGTGTTGCTCGGAATGTTGACCAAAGAACTAGCAACAGAAGTTGCCAAAGTGTGATAGGATCCAATAGAAGTGGAAATAGGTAGAGGCAAGACAACGGAAAGATTGTCACATCCAACCAAACTAGAAGTAGATACTATTGCTACGGAGTTGTCATGAATTCCAGGTTCGGAACCAGACACGGAGGTAGATGAAGGGGGATGATATCCAACGGAACTAATACCAAAAATAGACACAACAGTAGAAGAGTATCCAAGAGAAGTAGAACTAGAAATTATAGCATTAAGAATTATGGGGAAACCTCCCAAGGATATCGTTGAACTTGCGGATATCGAAATCGCAGAAGATACCTTGGAACTTGACTCCAGAGAAATCGACCTGGTAGGGTGCAAACCTACAGTCAAGATTGAGGGGTTCTGAGGTATACGCGTAGGAAAGAAAGCAGAAAATGTGGTATTCACAAAGAAGAATTTGGGCAACGTAAAGGCAGAAGTGGATGTAGAAGAAAAGAAATGCGAGGCTAACTCGCTTTTGAACGTACCCGGTTGTGTGGTTGGAGCAGATGTCGAGGCTGGTGTAGTGGTTGAAACTGGTACCACTTTGGAGGAGGTAGTTCCATCACTTGTCACAGCCTGGGTGGATGAAGATTCTGAAGTTTGTTCGGTCGTTGAGCTTCGAGCCGTGGTGGGGGAGACTTCTTGCGTGGTGGCAGAAGTAGTGGGAGACGTTGTGACTGAGGCACTGGTTGAGGCACTGGTTGAGACACTGGTTGAGACAACAGCTGTGGTTGACACTGAAGTGGAAGATGGAGCCACCGAGACTGAACTTGAAGGAGAAGTTGTGATCGGCTCTGAAGTGACGACAGTACTCGAAGCGACACTGGAAGTCGCACTCGGAGCTTCAGAAGATGTTGAGTTCGATCCAGCCTGTCTCTTTGCCAATTCAACCACAGCATTTGCCTTTGCTGCCTCAATCAAAGCATGTGCCACTTTGGGTTCCTGCCTGTAGACAGCTTCCATAGTCTCCTTATCACCTTCATAAACCCCGTGTTGATATTTGTCCCCCATGTGCTGATGAAGCACATCATGTAGCATAGCAGGCTCAACCGTATCCAACAGTTCTCTAAAAGCTTGTTGATCCTTCATGCAAGGTGCTGCATTTCCTGGGCTTCGGTGGGTCGTAGCGGCAGAAACGATCGTGATAGTGAGGAGGGAAACGACCATAAGAGTCAACAGAAATTGTCGGATTGAAGGCATGACGTCTGACTTTCGAGGTCTATCCACTCCAGGCTCTTGTTTCTCGTTGAAATAATCAGCGTTGCTCATCAAGGGACTGTTAACGCTTGAGCTGAGCTTTTGCTCAACGTCTTGGATCTTTTGTTCATTAGCAGCTGGACTCATGATTGCTCGACCAAATTATCTTGGTCAGGGTAACAGATTCTGGGATTTGTAGGGGGACTGAGTGAATGTCAATAGGGCTGTAACGAGGAACAAGTAGTGGGCTGTGGTGCCACTTCAAGGTAGAACGAATGGAGAGAAAACAAGCAAGACACAAGAAACGAAGGATGATGGCCAGACAATTGAATGTATGACAAAAGTTATTACGGAGAGATGGTAGCGCGATTATCAGGACAGGAAGAGCAAAGGTAAATGGAAATTAAAGCAGGATAGGGAAAAAAGGATTTTAGCTTTTTTCATTCAGGGTATCACTTGCCCTTTATGTTGTGGCTGGGCAGCTGTCAATGGCTAGTTCATGATGATGCTTAGGTGTGAGGTGTGAGGTGTGAGGTGTGAGGTGTTAGATGCTCAGGGCAATATTATTGCGGAGAAAGGAAGGAAAGGAAGGCTCGGAAAGGTAAAGTAAGGTAAGCATGGTGGGTGGTAGGGGGAAGGGGGCGGTGGAAGGTCCTGTGCAGTACAGTCCAATCCAATCCAGTCCAGTCAGTTCCAGTCAGGTCCAGTCAGTCAGGTCCAGTAACAGTAACAGTACCAGCACCAGCACCAGCACCAGCACCAGCACCAGCACCAGCACCAGCACCAATAGTTCAATAATTGTAAGGAGTGAGCCAGGAGCTAGCCAGTAGGCTCACCTGGTGGCCCTACTGTAAAGTGCTGTCTGTGGCCAGGTTGTGCTGTGTGTTAAGACTTTCAAGTGGTGCTGTACTGTGAGAACTTCGGCAGTTTGATGGATAAATGAATAATAAAAAGGAAACAAGCATTATTTGGAGTGATACAGCGCAAGGATAAAGGGTAATATTGCTGCAAAACGAGTACCAAAGTGTTGAAAACAAGGAATTAGATCTTCTTCTATAGAGAATTTAAGATTTGTTTGCCATGATGTTGATTATCCGATAGTCCATAGCAATACGAAGTGCAATAACAGAAAGATGTTAAAGAGAAAAACCCTTGTCTAGGTACTAACATACCTTCTTTCAATATGAAATTGATCCTGGATGATGGATATCTTGACAGTCTAGGCCGGTATTATCCGTAACAAAGGAGAAACGAAAGTTGGATCGGGTCTGGTCTGGTCTGGTCTGGTCGGGTTGGTCTGCTGGTACAATAATTACTTTGCAATGACAGAGTGGTTGATTTGGTCTATACAAATAGCGTATGTAGAAAGCAAGCAGAGACAATCAAGCAAATGAAGAGAGGCAATATATGAACCAGTATCGAAGGGACAGGAGAGGGACAGGAGAAGGGATTCGGAGACGATACATGTTCCTTATCTATTGTATACGATGGCGATGCGAACCTCTGAGATAATAACTTGTACCAGGCTAAAGAGCTCTTGGATAAGTATCTGCATGTGCAAACTAATTAATGCATTGACTTGTTTACTGTTGGGTTGATTCTAGTTTTTTCTAGCTTTAGTGAACATGTCCCGTAGATCTATACCTGGTTCATCACCAGCCTCAGAGAAACTGATGCGAGCGAGTGTTCGAAGCATCCAATTGTTGCATTTCAATGTCAAATCGTGCATTCTGACAAGAGTTATAAGTTTATATTTTCTTCAATCAACGGCAAACCATCTTCATAACACCACTCCACTTGATACATCAGACCCCGCAAGAGGTTACTCTGTGTATACAAATATCCTAATAATCAAGAGTAGAGTTGAATTACTCGTATTTCATGACGGGATGGATGGCTTGAGAAGTATCTATGGACTAAATTCTTTCATTCTTCCAACCATTCTCTAGCTTTCTCAATCAATGACTTTATGTATTACATCAGATTGACCCACTTTCTAACTTGTACCAAGAAGAAACTAATGATGAGTAATACCGTAAGGGAAAGGAAGATAAAAAAACCTTTCACGTACTTCGTATCATATCTTGTTTATCAATAGCGACGTCACCATACCTATCAGCGTTAATGCTCACCTTGTTGGCAAACGAATCTTCTCACCTCTAGCAGACTCCAATCGCACATTCTCAATGAAACTGCTCACAGCATCAAGTATCCCGAAGATCCTGAAGATCCTGAAGCGCATCTTTGCTTTGACCAACATGAAGAAAGCATATCAATCAGTTCCCTTAAATAGTATGCTGTATGCTGTATGCTGTATGCTGCATGCTGCATAAAAGATACAGTATGTTTGCATCGGTCTCTACTAAAGCTGGGACTAAACAGGTTCCTGATTTTCACTCTCTCGCTTAGCCTAACCTCCGAATACATTCTCTGTACAGAGTACTCTGTGTAGTAAGTTTATCCATTAGTCTTGATTGAATCTAGTGGTGAGGAGGAACTGAGTTAATGTAATGACTTTGCCAGGCTTAAGGATAGTAAGGGTCCATGTCATTGTTAAGACTCATTAAGTTCCTGTACGTAGTGTAGTCAAACCCCTTATCTCGAAATATGAATATTAACATTAACATAAACATAAACATAAAGTACAATACAATACAAAACAATACAATGCAATATCTATATCTATATCTATATCTATATCTATATCTGTATCTGTATCTATATCTATATCTATATCTATATCTACATCTACATCTATATCTACATCTACATCTACATCTACATCTACATCTACATCTACATCTATATCATCTAACGACTTTATTAAGAGCCATTACAACCACTCATCAACAGTGTAGCCCCCAACCAAAAAGGAGATTCTAAATTCATAATTCTAGATCCGCACTCTGTAGATGAAAGGATGAAAGGATGAAAGAACAAAAAAAAAGGAAAAAAAAAGCTGATCACAACTTTCCTCTTCTATTGCCTCACCCCCAAAAGGAAAGGGTTTCAAACTTCGTATCCGGCTCTCGTTCGCCGGTATCCGCCCGCCCGCAGGACCCAAAATCGCTGCAGATCCCATGTTTCGAACTTGGGGGAGTTCAGCAACGTACAAGTCTGTGTTGTGCATATCAGAAATCCCCATCATAACTGTACAGTACACCACGTTATGGATTAATTCATGCCTTCGCCACCACCATCGCCACCATCATCAATATCATTGGCGTTCCCTATGTACTATAATTGTTGACCATGTATCTGAATACGATATCAACAGGCTAGTCCTGCACCAAGAAGACGATTCTAGAGGGACCAGCTCTCAACCTGAACGTAACCGGAGAGAGTGAGAAGGCTGTGCATGCAAAACATATTTCTGCAAGTATCTTGGCCTGACTTCTCGAACTTCTTTTCATCACGTACTCCACTTTTGATATTTGGAGATGGTGGTTTCCTCGTCATTAAGCACACTTTTGTTCACTAATTCCTCATCCGTCACTTCTCTCAAATACTTTCTATCTTGTAGCGTCAGTAACGATTAGGTCAGAGGAGTTTACAGGTCGGGTGAAGGTTCATTTGAGCTCAGACAGACCTAGAGATCTCTCGGATGGATCTTGTATTATTGAATTTTAAAATATTTTCAAAACGGGTTCTTAAAAAATTGGGTTAACATTGAATAGACTGATATGATCGTTATAACTTTCTCCCCAAAAATATAATGTACTACGCCATAGGTTCATATAAGCTCAGATGGACGTCCATGCGACCTGGCCACTGAAATCAGAGCCATCATGAATATTTAAAGTCTTAACTATTCGGGAGAAAATGGATGAATAATATATATATATATATATATACCGCTACAACTACGAAGATTCCATAAGCACAGAATATTCCACTAAAATAATTACGAGAGCCATCATATATATATATATATAGAAGCCGATCCTTTCTTTTACTCATTCAAAATTATTTCAAAATACATACAAAAGAATCGAACATCTCTTCCCATCTCAGACTTCTCATCCTCACCTTCTTCCTCCCCTCTCATCGCCACCACCAAACGTCCAAACCTAACACAAAAAAAAGGGTAGAAAGTTAAAACCTCTATCCATCCTTCCCCCTTCCGTTAAATTCGTGATACCCTATCCATTCTTTCCCAAACCAAACCCAACCTTAGTCCGAGTCATCCCAATCATAAGAGTCGTCATGTGAAGCCTATCCTCATTGGACTTAGGTTCTCGTCCCATTCCAATGACCCTATAAGAACCTGTCCTGCCCCCCTAATGCCCAGAAGTTTAAAATCCCGATTCATTTTGATTTTCGTAAAAGCATTCATGATAAAATAAACTCCTTTGCTAGTGCCAGCGATTCATCGAATTCGTGTTTGTCTCATCTCGCCCCGTTTATACCCTTTCTCGTTTCTTTTTCATATCATCATTCTATAGAGCGTGGAGCGGAAAAGCTCTCAATGACAGACGGCAAACCCTTGGTTCACCAGGTAATGCACTCAAAATCAACCAATTTCCAGACTCAGGATCTTCCATCGCCTCTATGATCCACCTAAAATCCCTTTCATATTTGTTGAGATGGTCCCCCATTTGAGGTGCCAAAAAAAGGGAAAATGCGCGCATTTAACAGCAACTGGGAAGAAAAAAGCGTCATGACCAGGGACACCCGATCTTTATAAACCAACAGACAGCAAGCCTATTAGAGCTGTCCTAGTTTGGGCTCCATGTGAATGAAAAAGTGCTCCGAAATGTTGCAATACGCTAGGAAATACTCTGACAATGACCTCCACCTTCAGTTAATTATTATTGTGGCGAGGCATGTTCCCTCCCATGGGGGCGTTCAGGTTCTTCTCCCCTGTTTATTTCTATACTCTTTCCCCGCGGCGCTAGGGCTGAAGAGCTTATGTTGGTCGGCCGGTCGCCGGGTGGACTCTTATTCCGTTCGCGCTCCGCTCCCTTCTCTCGGCTCTCATCTCGCTTCTCCCGCATCTTGCTCTTGATCCATCCTAGAGGCCCACTTCTCCTCTCTTCAGGCGCTACAGATCCACTTTCGTTGCTAGAATAGATATGCGCGTGGGATAATCCTGAGTCGGGGCCCACAGGCACAGTATCGCCCGTGAAACTCTTTCGAGGTCGACTTGAGCTACCTACAGAACTGGAACTTGCGCCTGCATTACTGTCCGATCCATTCTTTTTTGGGCTTAGTGTAGTTCCCAATGCATTTGAGTCATCCCTACGCCGCGAAAGACGCCACAGTGAACGCTTTTCTCTTGCCTCGGCGAGAGCAGGATCTTCTACATGATCAAGATCCGATTGATCATTGAAGGATGAGTGGGAATGTAAGGAAGATACAGGGGATATAACTGGCCTCAGCGTTCTGTCGGATGGATGGTGAGGATCCTCTCGCCGCATGGGTGTAAAATGAGAAGGTTGCTCGGCGCGTGGGGTTTCTGCAGCAGGAGGTGTAGCTTGAGTGTTGGATAAGATTGGATTCAGTTCTGACAGATTTTCCAAGCGAGGATGATCCAAATGGTCTGAATTGACGCGAGATGCACGGAGACCTGGCGACATTGAAGACGATCGCCCATCCAAAGAATTCGTCGAGCTCTGCGCGCTGGGATTGGAGCTTCCTGGAATGCGCTTTTTCCTCAACTTGTTAGGCTGTCGTCTCTCGGCGCTTTCTGTTGGCGATCGCTGAAACAGACTTGAGACAATTCTAGAGGGAGTAGATACCTCAGGAGAGCGCTCACTTGATTCGGGAATCAACCGCTCTTGACTGGTCACAGTATGAGCTGAATTGGCAAGACTTGATTCCGTGGCAGTATTGAGTGCCAAACCTGGGGATGACGGAAACAAATGGCCAGGAGACGGGGGAAGTCCAGGCGAGAGCGCTCGAGGTCCATTAGGACGATTGGCAGTCAAGCCCACCGGAGATGGTGACGGTGGGCCAGATTGTTTATTTATTCGAGCGGATGGAAGCCCTGGGGATTTCTTTGATGGTACGGTATTGCTTCGATGGATACCCCCGCTAGAAGTAGAAGTGAGCGTGACACCATAAGCTGGGCTTGCAGGGCTGGGCGCACCATTTGATTGCCGTGAATGACGAGACGAGACAGATACGTTACGTCGGATGCCACCAAACTTGCGCACGCTATCGGCTCCAGCGCTGGCATTCGAGGCGGATCTTCGAATTGTGGTCTTCGACCTGCCAGGTGTTGTGGGCGTTCCAGGAGGAGGGGTACCGCCATTTTCAACCTCATGCACAGTTTGCTCATCCGCCGCTGTGCCTCTCATCCCAATCAGGAAATGATCTTGATTCTCAATCAAGAAAATTAGTACGTCCTGACTAAGCCGATATTCTGCAGGCGCCATGTCATGTTCCGGATGAGAAAGCATACCAGGTTGGAAGATGGCGGCAAGATTTACGGCTGTCATTCGATTTTCATCTGATTTGGAGGCAAAGACTGCCAGTAAATCAAGAATGTACAGTAACAGCTGGCGGTTTAATGGCGGCAATTCTGTGATAAGTTGCTGGTAGGTAACGATAGCCTTATTAACATCAAAATTGTCAGAGAATTGCGGGCTCCCATCGCTGTCGCCAACTGCTGCCATAGTATGACCTCTTAGCGGCTCTCTAAATCGAGAATATAGATCAAGAGGGACAATTGGTTCCGGTAGTAAATTAAGATATCTCCGTAAAACGTTTGCCGCATCATGAACTGTGTAACCAGCCCAATCGAGGCCTTTGCCATAACGATCAGGAGAATCAAAGATTGTTTTCAATTCCTTGATGCGCTTTTCCGAACCACTGAGCCTGAAGATTCCCTCAACATTGGTTGCTGTTCAGATTAGTTGTCAGCCAAAGATCAAAACAACACGTCAAGACCCAAAACTCACCTTTCTCTTTCAAATAGACTCCACACTTTGCGACCACTATTGGTACATAACCATATATGTAGCTTTGTCCTTGGGCATCGACGAGGGAGATGGCAACATTTGCATATGCGATGCTCTGGCGGAGAGGTACCCCAAATATACCTGTTGGTTGGGATTCTAGAATTTCATTTGTCAGTTTTGATTTCATTCTTGTTACCCATTTTAAAAAGCTGAACTTGACATAATAAAGGTGACGAAATTTCAACAGCTGTTGACTTCTTGATAATTTTGTGCTGTGCTTGCCTGCATAAATGGCATGATAGTTCTGGGTACGGATTTTGGAATGCTGCTTAGCTGATATGTTCTTGGGCGGATTTTTGCTGAAAGAGCTTCTCTTTCTTCGTCTCATGCCACTGGTTGGTTTGGGCTGTCTGGCTTCACAGTTGGAATTAAGCTGAGAATTGCCCATGGACGTGCATTTCCCAGACACTACACTGGAATATGAAGGATGCAGGATACTGTCGGATATATACCCTTGAGGAGATTCTGCATGCCCTGTGAACGTCGCAGCGTATGGTTGTGATTTTATCCTAGATACTGCCTCCGTCTCTGGAATACCGTCTGCTATGGATGTAATGCTATCCATCCGGTTCTCCTTGAACAGAGGGTACAAATCTCTTGGCAGGCGGGAAATAAAATTTGTGTAGAGAGAATGGCCCAGATCCTCACTCTTTTTCTGGGCTTTCAACAAAAGAAACTTTGGGGGGTCTTTACCAACACTTGGTTCCTGAGTTCTTGCAGGAGGTCGAAATCCTTTCCACCAGTTCTTTAAACTCTGTTTTGTTGGGGGTGAGGTTGCTTGTTGTATAGGAGCTGGCTGAGGACTTGCAAAGGCTTGATGTGTAGTCGAAGAAGCAGGATGATCAGACAACATCCTGGAATTATTAGACTAGGTCTGCTAATCGTCCAGCAAATATATGAATGAGAACTCCAGCGATAAAGTGTGTTGTCGCAAAGGACCAAGAAGGACCAAGAGGCCCAGCTATTCCGGAGGAAAGACACAGGCAGTAGTAGAGTTCAGTTTTCGCACCAACTCGAATTATGTATATTGTTGAATCGAAATTGTCGAGGAATGAGGATAACAAGGAGGATCTTCTAATTAGGTTCCGATCAATGGCAGTTGAGAGCGAAGATGCATGCGACAGCAATGAGAGGTATTGTTGATGTGGGTACAGTTGGATTGTTTGTGGGGATTGTGTTGCTGGAGGGGTTTATTTCTTAGTTGCGACGCGACCGGGTGTGTCTGTGTCAGTGACTGAACTGACTTGACTGTCTCTAGCAAGCAGAGATTTAGTTGTACAGTATAGATTAGATTTCTGCGAAAGCGAAAGCGATATAAGATGAGTTTATAACTTGAAAAATCAAATTATTAGCAAATCAATGAAAGTTTTTTTTTTATGTTGGAGAATAATTCAGTAAATATGAGGGGGATGATTGTCGAGAATGTCGAGGATATTGAGAATGACCAATGTCTGAATGTCTGAATGTCTGAATGTCTGAATGTCTGAATGTCTGAATGTCTGAATGTCTGAATGTCTGGATGTCTGAATGTCTGAATGTCTGAATGTCTGAATGTCTGAATGTCTGAATGCCTGAATGTCTGAATGTCTGATTGTCTGAGTATCGGATTGTTGGATTGTTGGATTGTCGAATATCGATTTTGGAGGGGGGAGTGAAAGAGATCAGATAGTACCTCCAGCTATGTATTGTATGTATGTATGTGTGTAGTAGGTATGTTATGTAGATATGTAGGCAGGTATGTAGTCGGTATGTACTGTACTAAGTGCTAATGGAAGCTTTAACGAAAGGAAGACGCTAGTGATGAATGAAGAGTTGCAATTAGAATAAATGTAGCTTGAAAGAGGTGTTTAGTATATATAGTATATATAGTATATATATATATATATATATATATATATATATGTCTTTATATATTTATATATATATCTATATTCACATATATATAAATATATATATGTTTTTATATATTTACATCCCAAGTCTACATATATCGCTACCTATTGATACCCGTGGATGTCTATACCTACTACCGAGATACCTATAAACCTACAAAGTGAGTACAGTACAGTAGTAGTCGGTATACGTAGCAAGCCTTCACATTAATTGTTGTTAATTGTTGCCCTGCTGACCATAAAATCTTTATTATAAGAAGAAACAGAAGAGACAGGAGGACAAAAAGCACAGGACAGCATTGAAGGCAACGTCAAACCTTTTAAGATTTGGTCTATTCTGATTGTACATGTTTGAAATTTGATATTGACGGAGTAGACAATGGAATTAGACGTCCAAGTTACAAAAGTCAAAGATTTGTTTGATTACCTTTCAACTTTCATCGTATCATTATATCAAATAAAATATATAAAAGCAATAACATCTATTTGTCTATTAGGTACTTAAGCAATAGTTCTCGTGAGTCCTGGAGCTGATCTACCAATTATTCACCCTGTTCAGAGAAAGATTCCGAGGTAATTGGTAGAACAAGATCTGGACTTTTTGGTCAAAGGTCTCAAAATTGGTCACGGCCAATAGATTCATCTAAAATTAGACGAATAAGAACATTTGATCATTTCTAGATGCCTATGAAAAGGTTGGATATATGAACTGGTAAAACAACATTGATACATAGATGAGATGAGTATTAGGATACAGGATATCTACTTCTAGATGGGTAGGTATATCCATACAAGCATCGAAAGGATATAGATATCTACAGGTATAGTTAATTAACCTTATATGCACAGTTATAATTATAGTTATAGATACCGACTACTGCTTCAATACAATGCTCTCAATCCAACCAAGACAACTAAAGGATAAGAAGGTGGAGGAGGAGCAGGAGTAGGAGCAGGAGAAGAAGAAGAAGAAGAAGAAAGAAGAAGAAGAAGAAGAAGAAGAAGAAGAAGGATAAACCCTTAATTTAGTATATGCATCATACATACATACATACATACTTCCGTATAAGACTGCCGGTACTTGTGAGAAGTTTATCACTTGTAATCTTGCCTACTTTCAGATAGAGCAAAAGCTGAGGTTACTACTGTGACATACTACATAGTTATTGAATGGAAATCAACCATACATGAAATGCACGAGACGTGCCTCAATGGCTCCTTGATTGCTTGGCTCTTTCGGACTGTACGTAGGTACTCTCATTATGCACCAATTTGGGGTGCAATCCGCAATGATTTGCAAATTGGTGGTTTGTGAAGCTTTCGAGTTTCCCCAGAAAAGGACTTAGCTTAGTGACGAGAACCTTGAAAGAGAACAGTAAGAAATTCAAAGCAGGTGTTGGGATAAGATGCTTCAAAGTAAAGAAATATGTTTCATTTTAGCCACCTTACTTTGCTTTTCAAGTTATATCCTCTTCATTCATAACTGAGTGTAAGTTTTAAAACGAGCCAGTCCATAGAGTCAACCAACTAATAGACTGAAACTACCTAGTCCTCATTACTACCTCCCTTAGCTACCTAGGTATCTAAGAAACTCACTCTTTACTGTGCAGGGGCCATTATCGGATAAAAGTTATCAAAAATCCCGATGCTTACCGAACCAATGATGTCAGCCCTTTTTATTTACCTTGCTAAAATTCAAGCAAGCCTTTTCAATTTGTACAGCTTCCAAAAACATATCAAAGAGTTTATCAGCCTCATCAGCCTTAACAAGTTTGACCATCTCAACAAAACTTCCAAACTTCTCAATCTCTCGCGTACATATTCCAACTCAGCATCATGGAAGGGTTAGTTGCCTGAGACTATTCATAACTGTTCAAACAGACTTTACTAACTAGAATCAAAATAGACTCACCCCCGCCGAGCAAAGAGAATTCCAAAGCCGTATGGAAAGAAAGCAAATGAAAGAATTCATGGGCGTAAGTTAATATCTTTTGTGTATCGTCACTATCTCTACTGCGGGAGGTTGAACTTCCAAATATTACAAGCGGGGAAATTGAGCAAAGACAATAAAGACAATGCGAGGACCGTCCATTCGACCCCGCGCCGCATTCTATCAGCCCACGCAGCCCATTCAGCAAACCAAAACTATACAAAGCTTGATCGGCCTATACGTCTGACGAGTCTCCGCCAAATATTCTCTTGTAATCTTTAGCAGCATCCTGCTATCTACCCTCAGTCGAGCGTCTTTCATGCGCCAGCGGCTCTCATTGGAGTTTAGATACATGTATGAATCATGATGATGTCCCGGAACCTTCCTAAAACAAACATGGTCAATCACAGCATTTCTACCCATACAAAGCCTAGGGATCTCCTCCCTAGCCTATCCAGCGGCCAATGCGAGAGCAACGCCACCTGATCATCGGGACCATTGCCGGATCGACGTCAAGCAGAAAATTTCATCGTAACGCTCTGCGACAATGTGCTTGGAGCGTTTCGAATACGCCTGCTTCGAAATATTCATGAAATCAAGCACTCCGTGCACCAAGCCATATCCTTTCATTTCATTTCAATTGTATTGTCTCAGCCTTTCCAGCTCAGCGGTTGACTAATAAATCTTTTTAACTTTACAGATGTTCTCCAACCTCGTCACCCACTGCTTCGATGCCTGCGTCGACGATTTCACCACCAAGTCCCTCATCGCCCGTGAGACAGGTTGCGTCACGCGATGTGTACAAAAGTTCATGGCGGGAAGTGAAAGAATTGGTCAAAGATTCCAGGAACAACAGGCACAGATGATGAGTCAGCCTCCTCCTGGATCGAGGTAAATCTGCTCTGGTCGAGCCGATATGGATATTGAGGTAGCTGAATAAAAATTGGGGTTGTAAGATAGATGATATTTGATGACGAGTTGATGTCGAGAAAAATGAATTGACACGGATACGAATGCCCACACTATGCATGGTGGCAATAAAAGGATGATGAGAAGCATATCTTCTATGGAAAGGAGATGTGTGGATAATACATGATAGGATAGGATAGGATTCCGAATTCTCCTCTTGAAATTAGCCGGAAAATTTCCCCCTGAACTTTTAACGAAGACCATTTTTCGATGCAAGATATTTTCAAACCCAGAATTTTCTCACCCTGTCCATTGTTCTCATAAATTCAAAATATTAGCTCTGTGTGTGTTCGAGTATTCAGTTTATTTCAAGGACAGACATAACGCCACTCTCATACATCGTTCACATACATCCTGTCCTGTCTATTCAACTCATGGATCACCCCCACTAATCACATCCCTAATTCCCATCATCTCAGCAACCACCCTCTTCTCTAATTGATCCGAGCAGCCCATGTCACCCGCCTTCTCAGCCGCTATCTTCTTCCCCCTCCATTCCAGATCTTTATCGCTCATTGGGACTATTTTCTCTCTCAAAACTGCTCGACTTCCCAGCCAAAAATCTATATTTTCTCCTACTGCGCCAAGATCCCAATCCACCTCCGGCACGGCTTGGATTCCTTGCAATTGTTCTCTAAATCCATTGAGAATGTAAACAATAAGAGCTAATGAATGAACTTCCGAGGCGGTTGACAAACAAAGGTGTTTTGGTTGTGATATCGAAGTCGTGCGCGAGGATTCAGGTGCGTCAAAAGCAGCTACGGATTGGGAAAGAAGGTGAGGGAATTGATTGATGAAGAGAGCAACTTCTGTAGCGATTGAAGCACCGACTGAATGGAGGAGATTGAGAATTAGAGGAAGAATACCGCGGACCCAAATATTGTAACAGCGTTGAATGCCAGCACCTTCAGCGAACGGAGAAACATTGCCACGACGGAGAAAACTAGTTATGCTTGCGGAGCTGATTTGACCGAGAACGCCATCGACGGCAAGCTGTTCGGCCATGACAGGCATACTTGAGAGTTCCAATAGGAATATGATGCTCAGCTCACCATAGATGGGGTCACCATTTATTGCTATTTGATCAGACCATGAGAAGAGTGAAGTAGCTATGCGAGGGGTCTTGCTATTGGCCATGATAGTCACAATTTGTGGGTGGTGGAATTCGATGCCTGGTATGCGAAGACAGGCTTGCAAAATGCCTGTAATGAGAGCGATATCTTCTGGGGATGACTGTTCATGGTTCTCATGAACAATGTTAGCTAGGCCACGCATGCCCTGGGCAACCACACGCTCTATCACATCAACAACCATATGGATATCTAATGCCGGCTCCGTTTCTAGTTGTTGTTTTCGTGTAGATAATCTAGGGTCAAAGCTCCCGGTATTGTTATTCTCGGCATGGACGCGCAGGGCCAAGAATAGAATTTTGAGAAGCAGCCTATAATATGGCCCGTCTCCTGTTGCAAGTGCAATCTCAAAACTTTTTTCCAAGCTCCGGATTGTTTCCCAGATGATTTTGAGAAGATTCTTCATCTTGGAGTTTTTTGGGTTTACTTCTACCAATCGCTGGCAGGCAACAAGCGCAAAGTCTGCCCGTGTTTGAAGTAACCTTGAGAACACTTTCTTGGTGTGTAGGCTCTGTGCATTTGAGGCAAGACATTTGAGAGCAGCATTGACCAGAATATCTTGATGATCAGAATCTTTGGTTATGTGGCTAGCTAATTCTATGGCAAGAATCTTCCAGGCATTTAATAGAGCCTAAAGAAGTTAGATAAAGCTGGGATAGTCAGAGCAACTCACTTACCACTTGAGCATCAACCAGAGACAAGTTGATGTTAGCACTCGCAAGTTCGAATTTATACCCGTCACCTCTACGCCCTGCCCAAACTATGTCAGAATGGAGCATTTGGTCGAGTAATTGTAGATCGTAGAAGTAGTTCTCCCCAAATTTTCGATCCTCTAGGTCAGTCTTCTTGAAACTCTGAAGGCTGGTTCTGGAATATTTGGCATCGAAATTTTTCTTGAGATTACCATGGAGAGATGCGTTGTAGGTAGGAAGCCCCCCTGCATTCTCGTAATAATAGTTGAGTTTTGGCATCAGCTCTTTCGCAATCGAAGGTTTGCCCGTTTGTCTGGAATGGAAGAGGTGCATTGCAAGAATCTCTGCAATATATGCCGCAATGCGAGTCTGATAACAAGATTTGATTGCTGGTTCACTCTTAGAAGAAACTGGAATTGGTGTCAAGGTATCGATGTAGTTGGAGAGATAATTGATGAAGCCTGTGCTGTTTTCCAGCTCGTTCATAGTCCAGGGCCAAAAGTTTTGTGCCAAAGAGACAAATTCTAAACATCATCAAAGCCTCTGTGTCGGGAATATCTCCAATTTGCGAGAGTTTATTCAGGGCCGTGAGGAGAAGAGGCTTTGGCGAAGATGTGATAACTTCAGGTTTCTTCTTTTTTAATGCATCTCTTGGCGTTTTCCCTGTGAGAACATAATTTGCAAACCACTGTTGTCGACTGCTCATTATCATTGAAAGGAAATGCCAAATCGACCCAACATTTTCATCTCGAGTCAAGGGTGTATCCAAGTCCGACACGACATTAAGGAAATTCTTCGAGGTCGTGGCACCAAGGTGACCAAGGAGTGAAGGAGGCTCTGAGATGCTGCTCGAGGCGCTGACTATCATTGCCTCGAACAATTTGATGACGGGAATACGGTAGCTATCGTTGACGGCATAAAGCCGTGCTATGAGAGGTGCCGCCGTAAATAACTGTGCCTCCAGGTGTGATGGCTTTTCTAACAATGCACTGATCCGAAGAAGTTGCCTGGAAAATGTAAGTGCTGCTTTGACGCCCTCGGCCACTAGTCGTGATCGATTATCATACAACGTAGTGGAACGAGTATTGAAGCCATGAAAAAAAGTGCGAAGGATTGGCCCAAATCTCATAGGCCCAGAAGACTTGGACAAAAAGCTATCAATGATATGCATGGCAGCCGGTACTAAAGCTCCCATAATTGGAACAGCAGGATCCTCAGTATCATCCACGAAATCTGACTGGGAAGGTTCTTCTGGAGTACCCTGGACCCCAAAAGAATACCTGAGTATTTCGTGGAAAGAGGACATTATAGTCCTTGTGAGCTGGAGTTGATCGCCAGGTTGATCAAACTGCCAAGTGTATGAGCTTTCCAATACCTCCGTCAGGTATCGCGTAAAGGAGAGCAGCACTTCAGAGAGAACTTTATCGGCAACGCGAACATTGTGTTCCCTGTCCTCCTCAAATCTTGCTGAAGCCGTGCTTGTTTTGCGGTTTCTCGCGATGGTGTTTACCACGAAATCATTGACCAGCGCCTCGAAAAGTCGAGTGCAAGATACGAGGAACGCGTATCTCCCCGATATGACTTCAATTCTTCCGACAATGCCAGAAAGTTTACCGCCACCGCTGCCTCGCTCGTTCGACAGAAGACCACTACGGCCAATGAGAGTCCAGACTCTTCCAGGAGAGAACAGAAGTAAAGCATGTAAATATTGTACACAACTGATCAAAATACCAAGCGATGCATCGGAGCTAGATTCGCTCGATTGCCTCTGTAACTCCTGTTCAAAGATGGCAGATATCACGAGGGTAATGTCTCTGTTCCGACTTAATGCTGAACTAGCAGTCTGGAAAAATTCAGTAGCTTCATCCTGAATCGGGCCCTTCTCCTTTTCTGACCTGGTTAAGGCTAGAAGACCGGTCGCAAATGTTCCAATAATGTCGGCAACAGTCTCGGAGTCCACTTCCATTCCGGTAGTAGCGTCGTAATCCTCACCGGCAACTAGATACGTTTCCAGCAATTTTCCAAAATACCTCATACCACGATACTCGTGGATGAGGTGAACCACCTTTGGGTCGTTCTCAACTATCATAACACCGGTGGTTTTTGCTGGAATTCGTAGATCTCCATTGGCAGCTAATGCTTGTCCTTGGTTTCCATTTCCCCAAAGATGTCTTCTATTAATTCCGCGTCCCCGAGGTTCAAACATTGAGAGGCCTCTGGTCAGTTTTATGGAGTTATTGTTATCTTCCTCCTGGATTGTCTCGTAATCTGCGAATTGATATGGCAATGGGTACGTGAAGGTTTGTCGTTTGTCCAGCAATTTGAATATGGAATCGTGGGCTGTCTCCTCCTGACCGTGCAAATAGGCTAGAGAACGAACCAGGGTTTGGAATGGGGAGGCTTCCCAAGGATAGCGCGCACTTGCGCTTTGCCAGAAGACACGGACCAAATCCATATCAGTAACGAAGTAAGTCATTGGCTCATACTCGTTCTCAACATTTCGTAAATCGACAAAATCCCAATATTGCTGTCCTCCATCTACGATAGAAAGAATGGTTTGCAGTGTCGAGGCATTATAACCAATCTCAGGCGCGCTTGCCTTCATGAGCTCTAATATCGCGATTCTCAAACTTGAACCGACTTGAGGCATGAAAGCTGCCTCATAGTTGTCGCCAAGCGTCTGTGAAATGTTTGCTAGAACTTCAAACACCCGACTCTCATTGACAGCGCTTAAAGCTAAATAATCGACAAGTTCGTCCGTGCCTTTGATCTTCTTCTCCAGCACGTCTTCATAAGCATCAGGGGCAAGGATAGCCTCCAACCCAGCTGGTAACGCTTCATCACTTTCTTCGTCGTCGTCACCGAGGCCCTCATATCTTCGGCGCTGGTGTCTCTTTTGATTACTGACACGGACTTTAATATGTTTTAGAATAACGCTCCAGGCAAGGACTGCTGGGCCAGCTGTGGTGTATTTCGCAGACGCTGCATCTATAAGTATTTCATGGATTTTAACAATTGCGGTTTCATTGAATAGCCAAGGTTTATTTGCATCCTCAGCCAAATCAGCAGGTCTTAAATCTAAACGTCTCTCGAGGGATATCAAGCAATTATCCACATTCAGTATAGCGACTGTTATAATGGCACTGATAGTTTGTAAAGGTAGAGCAACAGCCTGGAGAGTCGGATGAAGCTGTAGCATCGGTCAGTAAAGAGCATATAACAAAGTATAGACAAAGCGTACCATTCCTACATCGTCCAAGAACTTGAACTTGCTAACGAAACTAAACCATGCAATTGCAAGGTCTGAGCGAGAAATTTCAAGCGCACTGTCAGAAGAAAATGTATAATAAAATATTGTCTCCATCATATGCGTCGCCTCGATGATCTGATTACTTCCCCACTCAATCTCAAGTTCAGCGCGTCCATCGCCCTCTAATGTCCACCCACTGCCATTACCTTTCTCGTCGAATAGTCTTTTAAGTCCTTTGTCGATAAATTCAACCAGCTCCACCATACGATGTTGAGAAGCACCAACGCTCTTCCACCTGCCTATGACTTCTACATGCAGACCCTGATACCATTCGTCTAATGGGGTTTTCCCTGTGCGTGAGAGTTTGGGGCGCTGGATTATCAATGTGAATACTTTCCAGAAAAAGCGTCGTTCTGATAAATAGATGCTGAGCATCCGCACACGGCGGTTTCCCTGGCTTTCTTCATCTGATGGCGCAACCTCTATCTGTGTACCAATAAGAGATCCAGCTGAGAGCAAATTTGTAGATCTTCTGTTGCCAAAGGCATCCTGGAGACTGGCCAGCTCTTCCTCGGAAAGTTTCCCCAGAAGTTGCGCATATGCCCGCGATTGATGTTCCTGAACCACTATCCTTAAAGCGGAAACCTCGTCGATTTGCGCCGTCTTACTCAACCATAGTGTATCTTCAGATACCTTCTTGAAGTCGTAATCTGCGGAGGACCGATCGGCATTGATTGGACTAACTTTTGAGTCGTATTCGGATTTTGTCTCGGGGGTAGGTTTTGGAAAGGCATCGGCAGGATTGGAAAGTAAAGACAATACTTTAGACTCTTTGAAGAACTTCTCAAGTGCAGATTGAGATCCATTTTCTTGAACATTTAAAAGAGCGAAAAAGGCAGTCTCCCAAGAGCTATAGCAGTTTTGTTTTTAGTAGGATATTAAATGGCATGAAGCTCAACTTTTCAAACTTACATTAATACTTCTTCTCCTTTCAAACATTTACCCAACTCTGGAAAATAGCTAACCTCTGAAATGGGAACCATATCTACCCTTTACCCAAGCTCAATGAGCCAAGATTTGTGGTGGTAGGATATTGTTCGAAGCATGAGAGAGCTCAGCTTCTCTGTTAATTGGTTGACATTGACTGTTGTTGTAAAGGAAACGGAATATGAAAGGAAAAGGAAAAGGAAAAGATAAACAATAAAATGCCGTCGGTATGAAAGTTTTGGCTTGACGCGACTGATTGTCGATAACCTTTATTCGCTAATGATTGATTGGAACTTTTAGTACTGTAGCCGGTACTAATAAGTAGATTCTGGTGGTTTTGCAAGGATTATGTCATCCATCCATCCATCAACCCACCTAGGTAATAAATAAGAAGAAAAATGATTATGTCATCCACCCATCCCTTCATCGCCCAAACTAGATAATAAAGAATAATAAAAAGAATTCTAAGATTATAAATGTTATTCATTTATTAAATCATTTAAACTAATAAACAATAATAATAATAATAATAATAATAATTCCAAAATCATGTTATATTGATCAATTATTTATAAATCATTTCAATCATTTATTTATAAATCATTCCTAATCAATTAGTATAAGGCGCATTATATTATTCGAAGTTATTTATTTAGTCACTTAAACTAATAAATTATAATAAAACGGATTATGTCATCCATCCAATCCATCAGAATAATCACAAAACAGCCAATGGAAATCATAGTTTATAATTTATTCGTTTATTATTTATTTACTTTCCTCCCCCGCTAGAGACGATTATCATATCATTCAAAAGGCCTTGAACTTGACTCATGAAGGACGCATCCATCCCATCATCACATTCACAAAGCAAGAAAATTTAACAAACACATATAACACACAACTTTCCTATTTTCACAGCAGCTGTCATTCTTTGGAAAGCTTCTTCTACTGTCTTTTATCTATCCCTTGTTTATATTTACATTCCTACATAAGAGAGAGAAAAAGTTTTAGAATGTCTAACGCTGAGTTAATAGATCATTCACCGTATCAACCTGAGCCAGCTCCCCCAGTAGCATCTGCTTCAAATGTCATCCTAATCGACAATTTTGACTCATTCACCTGGAATATCTACCAATATCTTGTTCTCGAGGGAGCTACAGTAACTGTTTACCGAAATGATGAACTCACCATCGAGGAACTTGTTGCACTCAAACCAACTCAACTGGTTATAAGTCCTGGTCCAGGTCATCCGAAAACAGATTCAGGCATTAGCAGAGATGCTATCAAACACTTCGCAGGCAAGATACCTGTATTTGGTGTTTGCATGGGACAGTGAGTAAGCGTCATTTGAATTTATGCGCCATTACTGAACAGATACCCAGACAATGCATATTGGACGTATATGGGGGAGAGGTTGTCTTCGCTGGAGAAATCTTACACGGCAAAACATCGCCATTGCGACATGATTCAAAAGGGGTTTACGCAAGTCTATCGCAAGACCTACCAGTGACACGATACCATTCCCTTGCCGGCACACATACAACTTTACCCGAATGCCTTGAAGTATCATCCTGGATTGAAGCCGGCATTGACGGAGGAAAGGGTGTAATAATGGGTGTTAGACACAAGGAATATGTCGTAGAGGGTGTTCAATATCATCCCGAGAGTATCTTGACTGCTGAAGGTCGAGTCATGCTCAAAAACTTTTTGAAGATGCGAGGGGGTACTTGGGCAGAGAACGAGCGTTTGCAAAAAGAGGATTCGAACAATGCGGCGCAAGTCTCAAAGTCCAGTTCCAATGGCGCCAAGAAAGAGAATATATTGGATAAGATCTTCGCACATCGTAAAGTTGCTGTTTCTGCACAAAAAGAAATTCCTTCCCAACGACCCTCCGATCTCCAAGCCGCTTACGAACTCGATATTGCCCCCCCTCTTATTTCATTTGTCCAACGTCTTCGCAAATCACCATTTCCGTTATCGCTCATGGCCGAGATCAAACGAGCATCTCCATCTAAAGGTGTCATCTCTTTGTCTGCATGTGCTCCAGCTCAGGCCAGAACATATGCTCTAGCTGGGGCAAGTGTGATTTCCGTTCTGACAGAGCCAGAGTGGTTCAAGGGAAGCATCGATGACTTGCGAGCTGTAAGACAGGCTCTTGAAGGCATGCCAAGTAGACCTGCCATATTACGTAAAGAATTTATCTTCGAGGAATACCAAATATTAGAAGCTAGATTGGCTGGTGCTGATACAGTTTTACTAATCGTCAAGATGCTCGATGAAGAGACCCTGGCCCGCTTATATCATTACTCCAAGTCACTTGGAATGGAACCCTTAGTAGAAGTCAATACACCAGAGGAGATGGCTATAGCCGTCAAGCTTGGCGCACAAGTCATTGGTGTGAACAACCGGAATCTAACGAGTTTTGAGGTAGATCTAGAAACTACAAGTCGTCTCCTTGGCCAAGTACCGAAGGAGACCATCGTATGCGCTCTCAGTGGTATCTCTGGCCCCAAAGATGTAGAAGCATACCAGAAGAACGGTGTTGGCGCAGTTCTTGTAGGTGAGGCACTGATGCGAGCCAAAGATACAACTCTTTTCATTCGAGAACTACTTGGAGGTTCAAGTAACTCGACTAAAGCCGCAAGCGGTAGCTTACTTGTAAAGATCTGCGGCACAAGAAATGCCGAAACCGCAACTGAGGCTATAAATGCTGGTGCAGATTTGATCGGAATGATTCTTGTGCCTGGTAGGGGCCGATATGTTCCACCCAAGGATGCAATTGCAATTTCCAAGGCTGTTCATCAAACCCAACGAACGACCGGAACAGTTGTTAGTGACCGAGTGAGCAATCAAGCATCGGATTTCTTTAGCAATGCAGCATCAAATATTTCGAGTCATCGACCTTTATTAGTCGGTGTCTTCCAGAATCAACCTTTGGAGCAGGTTCTGGAGCTGCAGAAAGCTTACGATTTAGATATAGTACAACTCCACGGTGACGAGCCGCTGGAGTGGGCCAATACAATCCCAGTTCCTGTCATTCGGAGCTTCAAGCCTGGTCAAGTCGGTCTTGGGAGAAGAGGTTACCATACTCTTCCTCTGCTAGACTCCGCATCGGGAGGTTCTGGGCAGAAATTGGATATGACAGAGGTTCAAGCTACTTTGAACAAAGATCAAAATATCAGAGTAATTCTTGCAGGTGGACTAAATCCCGAGAATGTGGCAGAGGCTGTTAGATCAGCTGGCGATGTCGGTGATCGAATAATTGGTGTGGACGTCAGTAGTGGCGTGGAAGAAAATGGTGTTCAAAATATATCAAAAATCAAAGCTTTCATAAAAGAAGCAAAGAGCGTTAGGTAGTATGGCAGTATGGCAGTATAGTATGGAATGATCATTGTTGATAAAATGATGTATGATGACCAATTATCGTGAAAAGTCGTATTACCAGTCGGGAATTTTTCTTTAATCACACTGCCAAGTGCAGAAGCTCAATACTCAAGATATAGTTTCATGAGACTTCTTATTCTTGGTTGAGATGTCAGCGGCTTGGAGTTGCATTGACCATTCTTGTGGTCTTTCAAGCCAACATCGGTCGGCTCTCCTTTCTCTTCGTCTTTAACCGAGAACGTTCTCACCTTTCGAAATTGGGTATATCTGAAGCGGAAATCTTCTTTTATCAATGATCTCAAAACCCCTACCACAGAAATCCGCTTTCAATGCCACATGCGAAGATTGGCAGCTTTGATCCTGTATATTGCCAAAGTTCTCCACGTTGTTTGTTGGAAGAGTTATCGTCCTTACTGCCTTTCGGACAATACATTAATCTCATCTCGGGTCGCAAGTGCCTTCCTACTTATAAATCCTATTCAATACTTCAGTCCTGCCCCACTTGAATATCAAATTCTAAATCCCCAACTTGAAACCAATACCTACCTATTTTCACATCACTACCTTGTTATTTATTTTAATTACAACACTTCTCGATCACATAGTTCTCATCATTAGTTATTTGATCGTCTTCTCAAACTGTCCAAATCACAACCTCACTTCATCAACAACCCAAATACTTCGTCGACTACCACACATTCTCAGAGCTCCAAACTCAATATCCCTGTAAGTTGATGTTGAATATCTGTTCTTTTCTGTTTGAGTTTCTCTTAATAGATATGCCCTTAAAATCACTTTCGTTAGTCATATTCTGCTCGGTATATTCGATTTACATTTTCCAACATCTCCGATTCATCATACTGGATCTCGAACAGAATTTGTCATTTTAACTTAAGCGAGATATTTGGTATTGATGAAGCATACAAAGCTACATCATCGACCTCTGAAGGCCATTAGCAGTCATACTCTCATGTCTCTACTAGAGTCTAGTTGCAATATTTCTCGCCTATACACTCCAGCATCACAAGGTGCTAACATTATCACAAGAACACATCTGTCCTCACATCACAATACTCTCAAATCAACCGTCATAATGCCCCGTGCTCGTCATCACTCATGCAAAACATCCAAAAACCAAAAAGTAACGCATCCTACACCAACCAAACGCTCCAAGAAATCCTACAGTAATGGTGCTATGAAACCAATTTTTAGCGGTTGCAAAATGTCTCTCGCAGGTGACTTTATCGCCGAGCATCCTGGTCCTAATGCAGAGCACCAATGGAATTATGAGAAGATTTCTAGATGGATTCAAGCACATGGGGGAGAGTATGCTCGGGAAGTGGATGAAAACACTACGCATCTTATCGTTACTATCAAGGAATATAAGAAGAAGACAGTTCAGGGTATGTCCATTATCTTCCATATGGCCTGCTTGGATATTGAGATGATTCTATCATGCTAATACAGACTCTTGCACTATAGTCCGCAAAGCAATGGCAATGGGTAAAAGATGCCACATTGTAGTCATCGACTGGTTGGTCGACTGTCTTACTTCGAGATTGAACAAGAAAAAGAAACTCGTTGTTACGGGTTATACTCTTGCACGAGTGATCCGCCGCTTGCATCATACCGAGGATCAAAAGATAAAGTACCGACAGAGATTCGAAGAAGGTGTTAAAGCCGGTAAGGAGCTATGTGATAATCGTACGTGCAGTTTTTCTTCATGTATCCCCAAATTTACTGGTTCACTCATATGTTTTACTTTCTTGGTAGCGTTCACTCTTATGGTATAATGTAATCTAACGTGTGAGACCTAGGTCTTCATCATGTTTACACCGATCACACAGATTTCGAATACAAAGTCGTCCTCACCCGCGTTCTCTTGCACGGCAAAAACAAAAATCAAAAATATACCGTCTACCTCTTTGCATCCAATGCCCAACCTAGTACCTACATGGCCGGCGCAAAACTAACCACTGCCTACCAAAGCCCCTCCTACATCTGCGATGAATGCCATCGTAAGCTTTCCCATCCCTTTATTCTATAAGGACCCCCCCTTTACTCCTGCCACATAAAAAAAAGCAACTTACTAAAGACAAAACAGCTAAAACCTTCGAAGAAGCCTTTAGAGACTTCAAACAAATCTTTAAATCTAAAACTGGCATTGAATGGGATGATCGGTACGAGCCTCTTCCCAAAAACCACCCCGAATCCATGTTTCGATATCAAAGGCCCACTTTGGGCCGACCAATGGGCCTGCTACCCTTTTGGCGCAAGTCCCCCAGCTGGAAAGACTCCGAGACATCCGTAAATCCCGAGAAGACATATGATTCATGCGGCGACGAAATCAAGGACAAGAATGGTGAGGAAAGTGAAGATGAAGTTGCTATAAAGGAGAGATGGAATGAGAGACGCAAGGTGCTGGGACAAGAGGGGAGAAGAGAAGACGATCGTGATCATGAGTTTGAACACGAGTATGATAGTGATAGCGAGGTGGAGGATGACGATGAGGCATTCGATGAGCTGATGAAAGATCAGCCGCCGTCGCCTCCGCCTTCGTCACCCTTTTTGCAGGAGTCGATCGGCATTCCCCGGGAGGAGATAATTGTGATTTCGGATTCGGAGACGGAGGGTGGGAATTAGGGGGTGAGGATGAATCGATCGTGACATCATTGAGTGAGTACATGCTATTTCTTATCCCGCTTCTCTCAAATGCGTATCAACCCTAACAATCATCAGGTCCCATTCCACCTCAATTATGAAAAACAAATCCCGCCCCTTTTTCTCGCTCGCATCAGGATTTTCAGTCACGGATGGAAGTTTTATGAGTACATTTCATTTCTAACCTTCTCCCTCATATATTATCCACCGCATTACACACCGTACACCACACATGGCATCTCCCACCCTGACCTCTGTTCTCGCAACACACCATCACGACACACACGATACTGTGGAGGCGACATCAAACCCCAATCAAAGAACCTTTCATTTGACCAATCCAAATCATCGAGCCCGCAGCAACCAACGATTTATATCTTTAATTCTTCATCTTTCGAAGACGAAGACAAAGACCTGGCACTTGCATTCGCACTTTCGCACACCCAAATTAAAACAACAACAACAACAACAACAACAATAACAACAACAGATAGGTTTCATAATATTTCTAGCACAGCACAGGAAAGTCCCAGGAAAGCAGGATTTCACAAAGCACATATTTCTCAATACTTTCTCATTTGATTTGCACGTCTTTGACATATGATGGATGGATGGAAGAATGGACAAAGGAACGAGTATTCATCTGTCTACTGGGAGGAACTTCAGAAGCAAGCAGGGAGCAACATATTCACTGGAGTTACAAGTGCCAATATTTCATTACTTATCCATTACTTATTCATTATTCCCCATGATCCCGAGCTTGCAATGTGATATGATAGTAGTCTGCTCGCTTGGGTATCCAATCATCGTCGGATAGAGGCGAGTAAATAGCATGGCTTTTCTAGCTCCTGCGATGATATAACATTTACATAGTTCTCTCCCGCCACATGAACGTCGAATGTGACCAATGTAAATCTCACCATAAATATAGCTCCGCTCAGTGCCGATATGCTCGAAGCAAAAATAACAACATAAAAGCCTACCACTGTTCATGGTATCCTCAAACACCACGCTCCTATAAAACTCCCTACGCGCCATCAAATTCCCTTTTTTTTGCCCCAAACACCAGTCATTCCATCCCGAAGTCAATTTCCCATCCCTCGATTCAAAATCGCAGTTTGGGCAACACAAACACAATCACACAGGCTAGAATCGCCAAGCCCGCAATCCACGCATACATCATCATTCGACCCCACCATCCCTTCCCCTCCGTCATACTCCTCAGATAACCCATTCTCCTCGATGCAGCCTCAAGACCTAGCTCATTCTTATTAATACCTGCAACAGCAGAATCAAGAACTGAGGAGTCGGCTGCGAGGGTTTGGGCGAATGTGTGGGAGCGGGCGCGCAATTCTTGCGCCATGGAGAAGAGGGAATTTGTGAGGGCTTCTTGTTCGGTGCGGTGGTGGGTGAGGAGCGTTTCGTTCGTAGCTGTTGTTGTTGTTGTTGTTGTTGTTGTTGTTGTTGTTGCTGCTGGAGATGGATTGGGGATAGATCTGTGGGTTGAGCTGGATGTTGTGTATGCTTTGTCATTGGCTGTTCCGAAGAGTTCGGCGCGGGGGTTGCGAGAGCGAAGCGTCGAGGATTCGGGAAGTGGAGGATTATGAGTTTGGAGTGGGGGAGAAGCAGGTTCCGTGTGCGTGCTAAGTGGCGGTGTATAATCGGTTGACGAAAGTGTAGCGCTTTCCTCCCCTTCATGGGTATTCGTCGTTTCATCTGTAGTTTCCGAAGGTGTATCCTGATCTTGAGCCAGAAGATCCTCCCCCTCGGAGGAATCATCCCCCTCTTCCTCATAACTCGCAAGCTAGAAAATAAAAATCAGCACATATCCAGCTCCACAGACCCAGGGGGTACAAACCTCAGTCAATTCCTCCAACCTTTCTCCAAGCCTTTGTATTAAATGATGTTTGCGCACCAAGTCCGCCAGAATCTCCTGTTTCCTCGCCTGCACTTTAATATTCTGCGCATCCTGCTCTACACGCACCAACAAACCGCGCGCATATTCCAAATTCTACCACATCAAAAACAATTAGCCATAGGGTCCTCTTCACAAAGAACAAATCCTTACCGCGCCTGTCTTCACCCACTCTGCATAGCTTTGAGATCCAGCCAAAGTATCCGGACCCAAGATGATTTTCTGTAACCGCCCCAACAAGCGCTCCAGATTGATAGCCGTATAATCCCTGGCCGGAATGGGTGCTGTGTCAAGTCTTGCCATATCTATGTGCGCGAAATGCAAATCACGATAGTATTATAAAATCAACAATTATATCAATAGATACCTAGGTAACGAATCGAATCCTAGATTGATACTGTGGCTCGTCCCCTCACGAATCCAAGTGTGGCTCATGAAAGAAGAATGAAAGAATGATTAGTCATCCAGTCCAACATCCACCCTGCCACTACAAGGAAGTGTAACACCTTAAAAACGCCATATCCTCGCCTCGCTCACCTCGCTCGGTGATCCATTTTCGGCCATCATCTCATGGTCGGCGACGTTCAAAAATTCAGATGTGCAACAAATCCCCAACCTCACCTCATCCTGCCCATAACGGTAAAGGCGTTCCGATCCTTCGAATCAGAGTCTCGGGTATACAATCAAGATTAACCTTCTGGGGTCGAGAGTGGGACTGGGGAGTGTTACAAGTAATGTTGGCTTGCTTATCCGTGATATTGTTCGAGCCTGTGAGAATGGAGATGCAAGTCAGTCCTAGAGTTGTGCATTCGGGATTTCAGACTGAATGATGTCGAGGTCTTGTTGGCGATTGTTGGTATTATGGTATCATTGGTGGTTTTCTACAGATTATTTGGTACTGTAGCTCACTGGGTGGTGAGCGCGGTTGGAAACTTTTTTAGGTATATTCCAACTATGTTACGTAGGTTCACCACTGAGGTATTGTAGGCCCGTGAGTATAAGTGATTTGTATGTTTTCAGCAGCCAAGATAGATATCAAGAGGATATCTCATGACCAGCCTCTTCTCGGCCTGCAATTCTATCGAAGTGCATCATGTCTTAAGTCCACGAAAGGGTGCGGCGGGCGGGTAAATTCCTCAAATAATACACAGCATGTACATAGAGGCAAGACTAGGTGATGGGGTAGCATCTTGAGGGTTTAGTCGATATATGGTTCAATAAGCTGTAAGGAAGCATTGCTCTATTCCCTACACTGGTTCTCTATTACTTCTACCTAGTGTCAATAATCTAATACAATAAAACACCATTTCTGCCCATCTGGTATCTTCCACATTTGCTCCACCTTGGAACCATTGTCCATGTCTTCATTATTATACCCAGTTCCTCCATGATCACTATACCCCACGCCTTTACTCCTAGCTTGTGCTTGAACAATTTCAATCATCTACGATTTCCTTGATCTTCCTTCTCTCATATGCTTCTGTATCAACAACTTTCGACTCATCTCCCCTCCTTTTCACCCAAACATATCAATCAAGTCATTCAAATATTCCACCACCTCAACATCCTTCCTTAAAACCTCCCTATTCAACTTCTTAAAACATCCCGTACCCCTATACAACGCTATCTGCTGTTCAATAAAACTCCGGTCCTGTGAATTCTAATGCAGTTGTCAGCTTTTGATAGTTACTGCCAACATTGTCCGCATCTCCTCATTCCCTCAACCTCTCTCACACAACCAACCCCCCCTCCACCTCAAAAGACCCAGCAAACCAAACTGAAGAAAAAATCAACTTACCCCCCTTCTACTAGCCCACAACTGCTGCAACCACTCCAGCCCCCCCTTAACCTCACTCCCACGCCTCCACCTCCACCTCATCTGACGTTCCTGAACCGCATAAAGAAACAGAGTCGTCTCCCTCAGCAGCCCATCAAAATCCCCCTTGACCCTCGTACAATTCACTTCTCCCTGCTCACCCATTAGCAAGAACAATTGGTCATATACGAGAAAAACAAGTCTTAGCAATAGGGAGAAACAATAGGGATAAACGAACCGATAAATCTCCATCCACCAACAGAGGTTTCTCCAGCTCGACAAGGAGCTCCGAGCCGAGGGTTTGGAGAGCAGCCGAGACAATCTGTTGTGAGAGATAAGAATGGTCAATATATACAGATGTATACTTTTCAGCAGTGATATGTTGCCTCTCTACAGTGTTCATACCCGCCGTATCCAGCCAGAACCTCCTACATTACAACTGCAACCCGTCTCATCTCATCCCTTCCCTTTCCTTCCTTTCCATGCCCGCACCAAACCAACCCCTAAACCCCTTAACCCGCAACCACATTCCCAATCTCCACCAACCACGAAAGCGCCTCCCCCCCCCACACAAGAAATAAAAGAGGGAAGAAGAAGAGTAGACTCACATCCTCAATATCCTCCCCATCTCCATCCCTGTCCCCCTTCCCCTCACCCAAAACTAATTGCTGCCCCCTCTCCCATCAAACGTAGCCCCTTCCCCCCCAATCAATCCCCTACACTCCCCCGTAACCCCCTTCAACCTCCTCACACTTTCCAATGAGATCCTTCCAAAAACCCCCCCGGTCAAATAACTCAGCAAGAGAAAGCAAGTTCCAAGAGTTCTGACGAGGGATGGATGGCGCGGTGGAGGCATCGCGTGTTAGGGTGGATGGATGAATGGGTAGGTAAGGTAAGGTAAGGTAAGGTAAGGTAAGGTAAGGTAATGTAATGTAATGTAATGTAATGTAAATAAGGATTGCTTTTGTATGATTGAGTAGATAGGATGAGTGATGATGTTATGGGATTCAAATAAAGATTCACAATTCACAACTAGAGGTGTTACAAATATTTATGTTTAGTCTAGAAGTTCGTGTGTCGTTTGATAAAGGTTGCAGTTGCCTGGTGATTTATACAACCTTACCCATACTGGCCAATGTCTCACCCATTTATTTTCCGAGTCATGATACAAATTTAGGGCCACAAATATCACGATACAAGTATGAAGTCGATCAATATGAATCTTTCTAATTAATTGACTACGGTATCAATGCCTAATGCAAACAAGCCGTTGCTTTGATCCAGCCAACCAACTAGCACAAACATCCACCACCACCACCATTTTGAACCCCCATGAAGCCATCCAACAACCCAACAACAACCATCATTTGCTCGTACACCGACAGACTTCTAACTAGCTATAAGCTTCATCTGGTTCATCTCACTTTCAACCTAATAATTCAACTCCTACATCCTCATCAGAAAGAGGCACGGCAGACCGCAAACCGTGCGACATCATCAGTTGCTGGCATAAAACCAACCACATCCCGAACGGTCTTACGTCGTCGCGCTATTAATATGACAAACAGAATTTAAAACAGTAACTCAAGTAATAAAAGAAAGAGTCTCAATCGATGCTACCCCCTAGAACATTGGAGAAAGGGAAATGAAGATGGCACAGTGAAGCAAAACAACCCATGAGTTGCTCCCATGATACTATATCCCTGACACCCCTTCGAAGGAAAAACAATGGTTCTATAGCAAAAAAACAAAAAATTTGCACAACCGAAAGTGACTGCAAGAATATGTTGGTATTGGAAAAGACAACCCCCGTTTTTTCGGATTTAAACGCCATGCTGAATTAAGGAGAAACTTTGGTCGATTTCATGATTCGACCGCGGTTGGGTATTCCGTGGTTATATTAAACCGCACAGTCTGAGGTTCTCTTGTATGATGATGTCTAGAACTAGTTAGATATGAAGAAGAGTCTTCGAGAGCTTTAAAACTTACCATTTACGGCTGCCATCACGAACCTAATCTGGGTAGTATCCGTTGCACAGGTGAAATGTGTATAAATTTGCTTCGTCTCGTGCTGGTTAAGACTGACGAATCTATTTAAGATGTAGTCGCAAGCAAGAGCGTAATCATCGCCGCCTTCGTAATCGGGGAAGTAGTTCTTCATAGGACTAACAGGAAGCTTCTCCTTGAATCTATCGATCTTATTCAAGAAGAGAATAATCGAAGTCTTAATGAACCATCTGGAATTGCAGATAGAGTCAAAGAGGGTAAGCGCCTCTTGCATACGGTTGACGGTTTCATCCTCGAAAAGCAGTTGATCATACTCAGAGATGGCCACCAAGAAGAGAATTGTGGTGACGTTCTCAAAACAATGAATCCACTTCTTTCTTTCCGATCTTTGTCCACCAACATCAAACATCCGGTAGGTCAAGTCACCAATGATGAAAGTAGTTTCGGTAATACCAGTGGTCTTGACTCGGGAACGGAGGACATCTTGGTCATTTGGCATGTAATCATGTTGAGCGATTCTCTCAATGTTATCAAAGTAGCTAGGCAAAGGGGTGTTAGGATCAGCTTTGTTCAAGATGAGATTGGACAGATATCATGGATTCATCCATTGACAAACACTTACTATCTGGCTGAATCGTTCAACTGGTATTCCCTGGATCGTTTGAAACAATCTTGGACACCAGCATCCTTCCATAAAGCAGCAATGGCGCTGCCTACCTCAGGAGGTAAGTTATCGCCCTCGATTTGTTGAGGTTGCATAAAGATCGTCTGGACATGATACTCTGCTCTCTGATCATCCAAGGGAAGTTCTAAAGACTCCATTGCCTCGAGGATCACACGCATTGACTGAACGGTGTTGCTGAAGATGATTTCCTTGAATGACTCTCTCTCGTCGCGTGAGTAGCCTCCCTCATGAATGAGTTTCATCTGTTTTAAAATAGTTGACTTTCCAGATTCACCAGCTCCTGTGAAAATGTTAGATCGAGCAATCGATCGATTACGGAAGCTAGATTGGGAAGCATGATGAAGGGGGTCATGAAGTAAGCCTTTACTAACCAAGGAGAAGCATCTTGATCTCATTTCTTTGCAACATTTTATCCCTCTTCAATTGGTTTTCAATCTCTTCGTTCCTTGCCTTGCCCTCCTTCTCCTCTGTGCTCATACCACAACCCATTTTGAAGAATTAGATTGATTTATATTACTAAAGGTCGTTAAAAGGGTCGTAAAAGACGAGTGAGTGTGAATCGTCGCAGGACCGGCCGCAAAGATAGAGTGCGGTCTGTAAGAAGTTAAGGATTAGCGGGATCTGGTAACGAGTAGGCTGCGAAGAAATAATTGAGATATTGCTGATGGTAATCTGGAAGGAGACACTCGGGCGATAGGATACTGAAGTGAAGTATAATTAAACTGGTGAGTGGGCGGATGAATGGGAGAGAGGAGGTGGAAGATGGGAGATGATGTTGAAACTTCTTTCCGAGGTTGATGAGAGAGTTGACGTTAATGTTCAGGAATGTGTACAGGTCGAGTCTGTTGTCGATGATTGTCGATGAGTTGTAGTTGTGTGTCGCAATCCATCTTCCCGACAAATTGTGTAGATGGATGGATGAAATTCGAATGGATTGTTCGCCATGCAGCAAAGATAGAAATGAGACGACGAGAAACAAAGGATTCTTGTTTACTTACCAATTAAACAAATAGCACTCTTTCAAATAAATAAAAAATCGAATTGAATAAATAATCTTGGAAGACTTTCTTGTCTCGATAATAATTCAAATGGTCAGAAACGTTGGGTCGTCCTTTAAAGGTCTGACTTGACTTGAATTGAATTGGACCGAATTGGATTGAATTATTCAGATTCTGAGACGATTTTGTGTCGGAAAGGAAATGGATGGATGGATGGATGGATGGAGGTATGGATGGATGGATGTATGGATGAGATAGATAGATAGATGGATGGATGGATGGACGAATTGGTCGGATTAAGAAAGAGTTCTCTTAATTTTTTTTCTTGGTTCCTTACCCTCTCTTCTATTCTCTGCTCTTCTTCTCCTTCTTCTCTTGGGATGACTTGACTTGACTTGAGTGATGGATGGACTGACTGGTTGATGGATGGATTGATTGCTTGTATGCTTGTATGCTTGTATGCTTGTATGCTAGTTGATCAATACTAATAAATTGCTAGTCAGGAAAGAATAATCAATTAGGATCGATCAGAAAAGGGAAAGGTCCCAAGTTGAAATTATCGGCTACCTTCACACTAGTGCATCCCAATCGGGGAGGGGGATGTAAGCAAGAGAGTGGATAAAACGATAAAATTGGATCTACTCTTATTTTATGAATGAGATGATGAAGAGTGGAGAAGGGAAGAGAAGAGAAAGAGATGAATGAAAGAGAAGTTTGAGATGATTTTACGTGAGTGATATCCAAAAAGTATAAATTGAAAGTAATTTATGATACCTTATACTTATTGCTAGGGTGGGTAAGTAGGTCGGTAGATGATAGTATGATTGACTGGACAAAATGAACATGAATTGAATATCAATCTACAAAGATGCTTTACATATTATCTCTCGTCTCTTGTCTCTTGTCTCTTCCCTTTGGTCCATTAGTCTCTTGTTTTCCTCCTTTACTACTGTTAAGAACGATATTAGCTAAACGAACAATAATAAGTATCTACCCAGGTCGGTAGCTAAACGTTATTTGTCAGAACAGCCATAATCAATATTCATCGAGTCAAAGAGAGAAGAGCAAAGAAGTTGAGTTTAATGTTGATTGCCTATCTGTCTACCTATATACCTACCTACATACCTACATACCTACATGCCTACTCAATAGCCGATACCAAAGAAGTACCCTCACACAACGGACAACAAACGGATGTATACTCTGCCGTTACCTGCTTTGATACCGAGGAAGTACTAGGTAGATGCAATATAAGTAAGTAGATTGACCATTGTTCATTGGGTTGGTGGGTACCTACATACCTATTATATATTGCAGTATATAATACGGAAGAGGTCCGCGATGTGAATACCTGATGACTTGTACGTTCTCTATAGCTAAATCCAAAGGTTTTATATACAACGAATAAATACCTACCTAGTACACACATGTACGGAGTATACACTCACATATACTACCTAGGGTTAGTGTTGTTTATGCATGCTTGGCGTTGTCTAGATGCAATACCCGTTCTTTTATACTTTCTTTCCTTTACTCGCTTGTTCGTTTGTTCGTTTGTTCGTTTGTTCATTTATTTATATACCTGCCTCCAGCTGCCTAGGGATTGTATTTCTACATCTATGGATGGACATTCACATTCACATTCACATTCACTTATATACTCATTTACCAAGTCACGCATTCACTCATCTAAACCTAGGAATCTCAATGCATGTCGGATACCTAATAACTCAAGTAGGTATCTCAGATAGTACCTAAGCTCAATGTCAAAGTCCAAGTCATTGTCAGTGTCATACTTCGTAGTATCAAAGCTAAGGAGAAGATCTTTGCAGCAGCAACCACAAGATGAAGAGGTCTATTATGTAGCAAAGTTTAATCAACCGACAAGTTATTAATGGCATGACATCAGTTCCCCTACCGTACTGTGCTGTACTGATCTGGAGACTTAAGCATTCCAAGGTTGAAAGTGATAAGCATCAAGGTGTTTTCCATTCGATCTCTTTACCGATGCACATTTAACAGTATACTCCGTAAATGGATCCAGTGATTTTGAAGTAGCAAATCCACTGTGTACCAAATCAGTTCATAACTGCCCATCGCATCCATCTACTACGGAGTACCTAGGTATCTATTGATAATAAACGCCCGGATGATGAAAGGGTTCAAAACGCTCTTTACGATAAATATACAAATTATTGATTGTATTATAATAAAGTACGGAGTATGATTTCAACTACCTACATACCGATCCCAGCAAAGTTACTAGGATAAACACAATATAATATTCCGTATATTACAGAGGAGAATACAGGACAAGTACAAGACCGTACCGTACCGTCCGAACCAGGGGTTAATTTCGATCTTGCAGACATACCAGGATACATAGACGTATCAGATTTCGAATGTCAGGGCTTTGAAATTAATGGAGACATGGAAGTGTAGGCGAAAGGAAGATGATTCGATGATTCGATGATACCTACTGTGCTTAGATATCTTCAAATGAGCAATTGCTAATTAGAAGGAAGAGAGAGAGAGAAAAGGAAAGACAAAGAGGAAGAGAAAAGATCAAAGACATCCATGGATCATAGAACGATGCTATATCGGTATATGGTCAATGATGATTAATGTTTGAAAAGAATCATTTATGAGGTATATAGTAGTTATCCAGATAGTATCTATGGTACGGTACCCGACACATGTTGTATTCTTTTGTTCGATTGAAGAACCTCATTATACCACTTTTGATTTTGTCTATTAAAGCCTCGGCCAGCATTTTATTTCTTACCCAATAGGAAGGGTGCATTACATTAACCATTATTACCTAATCAATTACAAATGGACAAAGCTTTACATTAGCCCTGGAGGGATGTTGAATAGATCGATCGGTTCGGTATTAGTGTATTTTTATACATATTAATCCTTAAGAAGGCAGGTGACCATCATGACAATTCCTTTGTGTATATATTCCATCTGTTCATACTCTTATTAGCTTCACGGCATCCCTTTCCCTTTCCCTTTCCCTTTCCCCTTCCCTTTCCCCTTCCTCCCCATCCCCATCCCCTCTCCCTTAGCCTTGGCCTTGGGAACTGTTCATGCAATGCAAGCCGACAAAGTAAAAAAGGTACAGAAGTCTATCTAGCTGCTTTTCTTGTTTGGTAAAAGTTGGGGGAGACGCGAACTGCCTGCATGAATGATGGGGGCTTCATAAAACGCCACATATTCCAAGTGTTCTAATCCAATCAAATGTACGGAGGATAACTTCACCAACCTATTGATGCATACCCACCCATCTAACGAACTAATGATTTGAATTATACTCGATTATGTGAATTTTATTCTTTTGCATAAATCCCTTTAATAAAACCCGTTTTATAGGTTCTTTATGGTTCTAGCCAACGCGTGTACCTTGGCGAGGTAGGTAGGTAATAAGTATACTTAGATACCTAGGTATCTATTGACAGGTATAGATAATAGTTTCTATCATTTTTGAAGCCATTCAGAACATAGCAAGTACTACGTACCCGTGAATAACAATGCTAACGAGCTGTGCTTGCTTGACGGTGTAACCGTTCACAATCTATATTTCAACGTCCAACTCAATTCGATCATCATAAATATAACCAAATTATGCCTACTTTTTATATCAAAAGCAAATCAATCTCTTTCTATATCTAGATACCTAAGTCTTCCCAAATCTTCAGAGGTTAGCTACTTTGTCTACTTTGTCTAAGGGACCTACCGACCTAGTAGCTATCTTCAGAGCTATCTATCGTCTGCTCCGCTTCCAAGTACCGCTTAAAGCGTCAAACCCATCCATATCCCCTTTTTCGCATAAAAAGGATGAAACACATTCAACTCAAAATTCTTCATAAACTCGGCCAGGCACTAGGTATGTATAGTACTTTGTAAGTATTCTTTTTCAACACCCATGATCCTATACTCCGTAGATACTGAATTGATTCAAAAGATTCTTATTACAAAGTGGATTCAACTTTGAAATATGTCCTGATCTACTGTACCTACACCAACCTGCATGCATATTAGTTGATATGTTAGTTGAATGAATGGGTTTTGCTTTCTTTTTTCTCTCTTTTTCTTCTTCTTCGGTTGCCCTCTTATAACTCTTTCTTATCATCTGTAGGTCTCGAATCCTTTGACCTTTGAAAAGCGCTTGAAATTCATCCATCAAATCCATAGAACTTGCTTGGGTAAATGGATGCCCTACTACTGAGTACAGTGTCACAATAACTAACTGAAACCATTTAGTTTTTCCTTTATATCATTTCAATCTAAAACCCTTGAACCTTACTATCATCTTCAAATTTTGGAAAATATCCATCCATGTCTACCATGCAATGCAGTATGCATGTGGGGTCACAGATAGCCGCAAAAAAGGGGTTGATTGATCTGCATGAGAATTCCTTCCAAATTCCTTCCAGAAGCCTTGAAATTCTTCGTCTATTGATCTTTCTTCATAACTTACTGTATTGATATGTGCGGCTGACCATCCGTGCCATCATTGAAGATTTCATTGTGTATACTCTAGCCTTGACTTTATCAGAGCAATACCACCCTTCTAAATTCCGATGAAGCATATCATTATTATGGCTGAAAATTATTGTTGTACAAGGCTTTATGTAAGCTTATGATTACTGTACCTACTGGGTAGTGATACTCGTTCGTCCCCTCTTTTCAGTCATGGGCGATATGTGAACCTGTCGGTGTACAGATAGTACTGTAGTATATTGGTAGGCTAATTCTGCGCCAAAGACAAGCAATAAGCTTTCGAAAGCTTAAGATCTCGCACAAATCACCAATCAACAATCATAATCTGGGTCTCCTCCTTGATCAGCCTTCAAGTTTGGTAACATCCACCTAGATGTCAAAACCTAACTTTGTGTGGACTTCATCACGAAAGTAGGATCTTCTAAAATAGAACGGACGTGTTTCTTTTGTCGATGAGTGTGGTGGCACAAGCTGGATCACATTTCATGTTCAAGCTGAATCATGTTTTGTATCTCCGGGCAGTCAGCCAAGCTTGACTTTCTGTGCCCAGCCCTGCAATGACTGAAATCTTTCTTTGACATCAAGATCTTACTCAGAAATACTGTGTGGCGACAAACATTTCAACAGATGTGATATGCTTAATTATCATTCAGTCATGGCGTAGTGTGAGCCATGCGAAGTCGCTGTCGCCGACGATAGTTCTGCAACGCATTATCTTCCTTGGGGGGTATTTCGCAACTTCTCTGCCCCTCCCAAGAGACGGAACCTCTACGTCTTATACATAAGCACGCGGAACGATAACGGATAACTTTATTTGCTCTTTTAAGGTTCGTATTGTACATCAGTATTAAGTATCAGACATCATTACCTAAGCTGAGATCTATGACCTTGGCAAAGTTAAGACTCATGCTATCCCAAGCTTTGCATCATATGGAAAGAGTTTGAGAGCATTGCCGAACGACTCAGGCATAATTTCACATTATAGATCGGTACTGATTCCTAAATATTTTTGATCGGGATAAGTCAGTAACTATTCGGTGATAAAAGATGCAGTCAACAAGTGTTAGCCATTGTCTGAGTAACATGATCTTGCTTGATATACTCTATACAAAAAGCTATTTGACAACCAAAGCTTGTGGAATCACCACAATCGGAAAGACCAACCTGCCACAATTCACATATATATCCTACACAATGGCTCCTGCAAATCAATCTCATCAAGTCAAGCATGTTGAATAACCTCAAAGTTACATATATCCCGCATTCCTAATCTAAATTTGTTATTTTCTTTGATAAAATTGCCACCTTTGAGAAGATACGCGTCAAATCCTAAGCAAGTCGAAGTATCACCCTAAACAACACTTACCACCCCAAATTTTTATAGCTTCAACAACACTTATTATGTCATTTCACAATCGACAACGACAGCGATCCTATAATCCCCGGCGCCACATTCAACCAATTGCATACCGCTCTTCGAAAATCTCTCAGCCAACAACCAGCGTGTTGAGCCGACCACATGCAATGCATCCCAATCTCCAAAAGCTAAGAATCGACCCTCCAGTTCTCTTATTACTCATACTCTGTATCATCGGGTTGTCTCTTTGGCTTTCATATGGAGTTTACATGTCCATAGTATGGTACATTGACAGAATTCGAACTCTGAGGTATGGACTGGAAAAAGACTTGAACCCTGATATTCTGATGGCCAAACTGGGTGGAAGATTATATTCGGATGAAGAAAAGGGAAGAGGGAAGTTTGGGCAAGCAGCGAAATGGTTTCATTTGCCTCCAAAAAAGGCGGGATATGACAAGTTGGAAAAATCGTGGATAGAGAAACCAGTAGATTTATCAAGACATCAGAGTGTATCGAGTGGATGTACATTGGTGATGCGAGGAGACGATTACAAGAGAGTGCAGAGCCTTGGTTGTAGGAGGAAGAGTGTTGTTTGAATTGACAGAATGAGCATTTTCACCAGGATATTATGGAGCGCTGATTTGGGCTATGCCTTTTTGGTACCCAACTACTTAGCGCTGAAATTCTGTTATTCCTGGGGAAATGAGTTACTTATGGGCATGTGCTCGAACTTCAGGACTTAAGGAGACAGCCTGTAACCCTATAACTAATGCTCGTAGGTAGATTGTCCCCGGAACACAGACGAAAAGAGTAAACAGCCAAGTCTCGCAGCCTTTTTGTGTTTGTGTCTGGCCCCTAGAGCTTCATATCTCTAGCCAGGGAAAAGCCCCTGGAGGGGATGAAAACACTCTAGATCTAGAAAGCTCGAGTAGAATCCAATGAAATAAAGTCGATTGAAAACATGAAGTTCAACTGATTGCCTTAACTGAGCATCAAAAGATGGATCCTCCAAGCAAGGAACAACAACCACACAGCATTATCCTCACAAGCCAATATCAGAAAGCCCCGGACAACGTAGCAGAGGTATGATTTCAGCATTCATCTAGAGTACCGCCTTCGATCTAATCACACACACTCAAAAAAATGCTCAAGCTTCCCATCCACATCTATACTCCAATGTCACTTCCACCCCTCCATCAAAGCCATTATCCCTCTCAAGGTCTTTGCACTCTAATACCATCCTTTCCCACCCTTCTAAACGAGCTGTTGCACTCTTCGTAAGCTCTTCCGGCACCGAATCCAACACCCACAAATGCAGGCCATGCTCTTCGCTTGAATATCAAAACCGAGGCGACAACACCGAATCCAAGTCCGACTGAGGATCGGATGAGCAGCGAGGAAAGACAATGGTCCCACTGAGAAAATAGAAAGTTAGCGCTATATTTTTTGGGAGGTACGAAAAGATTCTATGCGGTTGGATTAAAGTAAGTTGGCTTTACCTTTTCGTTCAGAAGAGCTTCCGAAACAGGTTTGCTTGGGCGTGTGACGGCCGGTGGAGAAATTGATGTTTCTGGCATGATGGCTTGTATGTTACTAAAGCAAAATGTCAGTACTGGCTCCCTTCAGTGATAGCTCGATTGACATACCGTGATGTGAGGATTGGCGTACGATTGAAGAGCTATGAGCTATGTTGTAAATTTATTTTGAGGTCCCGGTTCCATCCACTATGGCATGTTGATTTGATGGGAAAGGAAGGCGGTGGCTGGGATCGAGATGGCAGAATTAGAAAAATAAAATGTTATCTCGCGAAAATATCAAGCTGCTTTGCGATTATTTGATCGTGCTCAACATTGAGGTTTTGGCAATTCGTAGCAATGGATATTTTAAGGTTACTTTCCAGATCGACTAAGCAATCCGGTCAAAATGGATCGCAGAAAGGAGGAGCTGCTGTTGCGAAATTGCCTTCGAGTGGGACATCTGCGAATCCTCAATTATACCACGATCCGATTCCCGAATCGAGGGGCAAGAAAAGAAAGAGGGGAGGAAAATCTAAGGATGATGATGAAACCGCGGAACAAGGAGATAAGGATCTTGACTTCTTTACTTCTGAACCTGCGGCGCAGAAATCTAAGAAAAATACTCCCACAAGCGATGCGCCAAAATCTGCACAATCGATAGCTTCGGAACCGGAGGCTCTTCTGGATGAAGGAGAATGTCGACAGGTATTGAAATCGCATCGATTGAAGGTTACCCTTCTGCCAGGCGCGAAACCGCAGAAGAAGATTAAGAAGTCGAAGAAGTCGAAATCTAGTTCGAAGGCTACAAGTTCGAAGGAGGAGATCAAGCAGTTGTACCCGCAACCCTTGATGTCGTTTGGAGATTTACGAGCTACTTACAAAATATCGGGCAGACTGTCGGAAAATTTAAGTGAGCAAGCATACAAAATTCCCACGGAAGTTCAGATGGGGAGCTTGCCATTACTTTTGAAGCCTTCAGTTGCATTGAGTGGTTCCTCGGTAGACACCGATGAGTTGTCGAGTACTCTGGATTTATTGGCTGTTGCTCCTACTGGAAGTGGCAAGACTCTAGCTTTCTTGATACCGGTTATTAATGAAATAGTGCAACGGCGTAGAACTTCTGACAAGAATCATGACTTGGAAGCTGTGATCATTGCACCTACGAAAGAGCTCGCGAGTCAGATTGTGAATGAGGGGAAGAAGCTTAGCATTGGAACTGGAGTCAAGATTTTGGGGATGAAGAAAGGGATGAAGATAATACCGAGTGCGGATACTGAGGAAAAGCAGCAGTCAGGCGACGATGAAGATGATGAATCTGTTGATGGGACTACTTCAGCCAGTCAGCCACTTACAAAGACTGATATATTGGTCACGACACCTCTGATTTTCCTTCACGCATTGTCTTTAGGTTCCTCAGATGATCATGCTCCATTACCAACTGTTCGCACGTTAGTTTTCGATGAAGCAGATGTTCTTTTAGATCCGCTGTTTAGAGAACAGACATTAGGTATTTGGAATTCGTGTATCAATCCAGATCTACGAGTTACTCTTTGGTCCGCAACAATGGGCTCAAACATTGAAACACTTGCCTCGGCCACTATTCAAGCCAGACAAGAAAAACTAGGACTTGAGAAACATTCAAATCTTGTTCGTCTAGTGGTTGGACTTAAAGATTCTGCCATTCCTAATATCACACATCGTCTAATCTATGCTGCAACGGAGCCTGGTAAACTTATTGCTCTTCGACAGTTGCTTCGACCCACAGCAAAAACTACAGATGGAACAGAAGCTTTAAGACCCCCGTTTCTCGTCTTCACACAAACAATACCCCGAGCCATCGCTTTACATGCTGAGCTTCTATATGATATACCCGCCGAAGCAGGCGGTTCTACCAGAATCGCAGTATTGCATTCAGATCTGTCAGATTCGGTCAGAGATCATGTCATGACACGATTCCGCAATGGTGAAATCTGGATCTTGATTACCACGGACATTTTATCACGAGGTGTCGACTTCAAAGGTATCAACGGTGTCGTCAATTATGACGTTCCAAATTCCGGCGCAGCCTATATTCATCGTGTAGGACGTACTGGACGAGCCGGTCGTGATGGCGGTATCGCAGTAACATTCTACACGAAAGAAGATATCCCCTATGTCAAGAACGTTGCAAACATCATCGCGGCATCTGAAAAACAGGCCGGCAAACCAGCAAGTGAATCGAGTATGCAGAAGTGGTTATTAGATGCCCTGCCAACACCTAGCAAGGAAGAAAAGAAAAAACTGAAGAAATATGGTGTAGAGGCGAGACGAGGCGGGTTGAGCAATTCAAAGGATGGAAAGGATTCAAAGAGTGGCAAGTCGAAGTCCAGAATGCAGATTAGTACGAAGAGTGGATATGAGAGGAAACTGGAAAATAATAGAAAGGGGGCTATCCAGGGGAGCAAGAGGAGAAAGCAAGAAAATACCGCAGAGGGTGTAGAGAGGGTGGAAGATGATGGGTGGGAGGGTATCGATGATTAAATGTGTAGTTAATGAGTGTATAGTTTGGTTAGCTGAATACCCAATCGACTTCTTGCCAAAAGGTGGTTCATAGCTATGATCCAATCATAATTGAGAGAAGAAAAGTTGCAAAGCTCATACTTGGACTTATTACCCATACAACTATTTTGATCCTTTCTCGCGGAAACCCCATACAAAATCAAGCAAAAGAAATCTCCAAATACAATCACCATTGCAAATACAAACTAAAGTACAATACCCAGAAAACAGACATTTGCAAGCCATCTCACAAGTCCTCACATCTTACTCGGCATCCGCATACCCCCATCCAACCTCAACACCACCCCATTCAACATGACATTCTCAATACCTTGACGAACCAACTGCGCGAATTCATGGGGTTTCCCTGGTCGTGCTTTGCGTGTAGTTGTCAGCTTGCTGTTTTGTATGAAGGGGGGTGGCTGGGAAGAGATGGGTGAAGAGGAAAACAAACATACCGGGAAACTCCATAACTCGCGTTAAACTCGCTCGTACTTTGTCGCTCATCATGGCCGTCATGCGGGAATCAAAGAGGCTGGGGGCGATGGTTACGGCGCGGATGCCGTAGCGGGATATGTCGCGGGTGAGGGGGAGGGTGAGGGAGGCGATTGCGCCTTTGGAGGCGGCGTAGGCGACTTTTTGGGTGGGTTAGTTTTTTGAGTGGGCGGTTGTGGGTTGGGGAGGCGGGAGGCGGGAGGCGAGAAGGGATAATGGGATGTGGAAGGTGGGGAAATACCTTGACCGGGTTGGCCGTCGAATGCGGCGGATGAGGCTACCATGATGATTACTCCTCGCTCTCCGTCTTCGGTTGAGGGCGTGGTGCGCGCCATATGGGGGAGACATTGACGGATTAAGTCGATGGTGCCTCGGACGTTGACGTTCATTACGAAGTCGAAGTCAGAGAGGGAGAAGGGTTCAAGGTTGCGGTCGAGGATCTGTGGGGGAGGGGGGGCTTAGTTTGTGCATTTGGGGGGAACTTGGGCGCGGGGGATGAATGGCGTTGGCGGGAGACATTTGAAGGGAGTGTTTGGGGGGTTGGAAATCTCCAAGGGGTTTTTTTCATGGCCAAAATGAGAGTATCCTGCTGGGTTATGATTGAAGAAGTTTGGGGATGGGAGAGATAGAAAGGAAGTTTTTGAGAATTTGGAAATTCTCCCCGGAAGTCTCATATGACTGGAGTGAGAGATCCCACTTGGGATATGTATTTTTGAGGGGATTTGTAGCCAACGACACTTCGAAGGGTCTTCTCACAGCTCTCACAGAACAATGTATAGTAGCAAGAAACTAAAAACTCACCTTAGCAGGAGTAGATACACCAGCGGCGGCAATAACTCCACCGACCTCCTTTCCAGTTTCCTTCACCCATTCCAAAGCACCCTTAACAGCATTGGTGATACTGTCCGTCTCCAAAACATTGGTTTCAAAGAATTTGATCTTTCCCCCTCCTACCTCTTTAACTAATTCTTCAGCCAATTCTTCATTCATATCTAGAACGGCAGCATATCCCCCAGCTTGACAGATATCAACTACACATGCTCGGCCTAAGCCAGAAGCTCTACATATCTTGTTAGTAAATCTGGATTAATAACCCTAATGATTTTACTTACCCGCCTGATACAATGAAAGTTCTACCCTCAATCTTCATCTTAATAGTATTTGAATAACAAATCTTGAAGAATACCTATCGAAATATCACATCCACAAACATTCACAAAATCATTCCTTCACCTCTTCCTCACTTATCATGTGCCTCGGCTCATTGGACCCATCCAAGCTACTAGATTCACGAGTATCCATATAAAACCACACTCCCAGATAGTTTAGCGTCGGAAAATGATTGGCTCACCACCGATGCGATAAGACTTGCGACAACTTTGATGTCACGTCCTATTGAAGAATCTCTTTACTGAAGGAGATTAGAAATTAAAAATATACCATCTTCAAGACTTTTCACTTCTCTGTACCTTATACATCGAGAAATCAAGCCCGTCATTGCACTCCCCATCATAGGCGAAAATGGTGCGACCTAGGCGGTCATCCGCTGCAAGTGATGAGAGTGCCAGTACTACCAGAGATCAGGTTGGTTTTCTATCCTTCATTGTTAGACAAACATGCAGATATACCAAACGAGAGACAAAATGAAAGACATATTATACTCATACTAATGGATGTTCAGGAATTAGGTAGTATGTACGATTATCTGGCTAAGATAATACTCTTAGGACCAAGTGGAAGCGGCAAGTATGTTCCACTTTCTGTTTGTGCTTGATGAGTGGGATGTTTATGGAGAAAATGGTATGAGAAGATAATATTAATGTCACACAGATCATGTCTATTACATCGCTTTGTCAAGAACGAATGGAGGATCATATCCTCTCAGACCATTGGCGTAGAATTCGCCAGCAAGATTATAAGAGTGGGCAGCGGCAGCCGACGCAAGCGCATTAAGCTCCAGGTACGGGAACTCCTCTCCCATCATACCCGCGTGCACTCTAAATCTGACGATATAAAAGCTATGGGACACTGCAGGCACCGAACGATTCCGCTCCGTATCACGGTCCTATTACCGTGGCGCCGCCGGCGCAGTCCTCTGTTACGACATCACCAACCATAATTCCTTCACGGGACTCCCGACCTTCCTCAATGATGCGCGAGCCCTGGCGTCCCCGAACCTGACATTGTTACTCGTGGGAAATAAGACAGATCTAGCAGAGTCCAATGCGGATTTAATAGATACCTCTGTACCACCGGCCACACCATCTAGCATCAGCAGCAAGAATTCCTCATTTCCATTTTCGGCCGGGGGATCTGTGAATTCGACTTCGGGGTATGTGGGGATAGGGACACAGTTGAAAGCGAGCGTGGCGCCGGATGGACGAGATGTTAGTGCGGAAGAAGCATCCAGATGGGCCAGTTCTGCAGATATACCGGTTTCTGTCGAGGTGTCCGCGTTGTCGGGAGAGAATGTCGAGGAGGTTTTTAATCGATTGGCGAGGATGATATTAACGAAGATTGAGCTGGGTGAAATCGATCCGGATGATCCGATGAGTGGGATACAGTATGGGGATGGGGGGAGATGGGATACGAATGCTAGTGATGGGGCCAGTGTGAAGAGTGGAATGACGATTGAGGATGGGAGTGCAAGGAGGAGAAGGAAGGGGAAAAGAGGGCAAAATTGGGGACTTGGTGGAATGAGAGAATGGGAGGAGGTCTTTACAATGACGGGGCAACGAAGGAGGAGGGGTGGCTGTTGCTGATAAAGGGGGAGGAAAGAGGAAACACATCTCGGGCTAATGACACATCCGAGGTGTCTTCTGATGAACGGAGCCGAGCTCCTCTCATGCTCATGCTCTGCATGGAATTAATGTCAGAGCTCGTTAATATCACGATTAATTGTAATGATAATAAATACCCATTCGTTCACCCACAGCCTTTAAAGAACCCAATATTCGTTACTGGTCACCGAACTCGCTTTGAACCGATATTATGAAGAATGATAGAGAGATGGTAGAACTATCAAATCACATCTGAAGCCATGACAGCCCATCATTCTACCCAAATTTTACACATTAATAAAGAAAACAGATTTATTAGTATGCATACCTACCTACCTCCCTACCTCCCCATCTTCCTCACAAACTCCACAAAATACCAACCAAGATAAAACCAACCATCTTCCCATTTAATTTCTCCCTATTATGATCCCACTTCACCTCACCTACCATCTCTAACCCCTCCTCTTTACCTCCCCCCGCCCCGCACCCAGTAATCTCAAAGTTCGAATCCCCCAACCCTTTAACCTCCAATCCCCCTCCCTCTCCCCATAGACCAAAAACATACACCAACAAAGAAATTTAAACGAACACAATACAACACACAAAAGAAGTTCAATCTCCACCTACCGTACCTACCTACCTACGACAGTCCATCCAGTACGGTACAATACTAGCTTCTCCAATCACTTAATTCTAATCTCTATATCTCTAAAAGCCTTAATGAAGCCCTACTGACCACTTTGCTCAATTTACCTCCCCCTTCTTACAAAACATTTCATACATAAACATCACATTTCATAAACTTATAATCGAAAGTATGGATTGAGATGTAATGTATTATAAATTGAATTGAATTGAATAAATCGAATCAAAAAGAGAGAATCTCACATTGATTGTTCCTCAACTACTCGACTAATAAATAAACCAATATAGCAATATGTAGCTAGCGAGCGAAGGGGGAAAAAAGCTGCACCTGATGATCATGAAAGAAAAACCCCTTTGAAAAGTGACCTTCATCAACCCATTTATTCATCACCAAATAATCTGATCCTCCATCCTCTGCACCTAAGTGAAAGCACTGTCATTACCAACAATCCGTCGTGTCATATCATAAAATTCATATTAATAAAAGGATCGTCTCATCCACAACGAAATCATTACTGTCATCTTTCTTCACTTAAACGCCTATGATCCCTCTGACCAACATCTTTGCTGCATCAGCATTCCCACCCAAATTGCTTTGATCCTCTGTACTGGGATAGAAGAATGCTGCCACTGCAATAATAACATAAGCTGCGCAAAGAAGTGCACCCTCAAGGTAATTGGATCTTCCATCAAGAACCAAGAAATTGACAATAAAGGCCGAGACGAAAAGGCAGACAGTTTCGAAGAGGGTGAAGTATAATGTCATTTCTTTGGACATGCACCAGCCGAGGAGGACAATGAATGGAGTGACGAAAAGAGCTTTTGTTTGAGTTAGCGATGATGAAATTCAAAACGGAGATAATGCGACATACCAATTTGAATAGAAGAACCAACAGCAACACCGATTGCCAAATCCATTTTGTTCTTACTAGCAACCGTGACAGCAGTAACGTGCTCGGCGGCATTACCAACAATAGGTAAGATGATAAGACCAATAAAAGCTTCACTCAAACCTGAATTACCAGCTACAACAGCGTTGATACTGTCAACCATGAATTCGGCACAGACTGCGACAAGACCAGTAGAGAGAAGAAGTAAAACGACGGCAGTAGTACGAGAGATATTTTCATCTTCATCATCCATAGGGACCTTATTGGCTGCAATAGCAGTGCTATTAACACGAATAGGCGCAAGATTTGATGGGGTACCAGCTGGATATGATGCAGTTTGATTAAGACGATCGGGTAAAGAATTGGTGCGACGAATTCCCATACGAACGCGAGGAATGTTGCCAGATGGTGGAGTGGCGGTAGGTGCAGGATTGGTAAAGACATTTTGGGAAAAAGTCTTTGGAATTTGAGGTCGAATGCCAGAGGTAATCCCGCGAAGTGTAAATGGTCGCTTCTGAGTATTATCTTGTTGAGCTTCTGGGTCTTCCATGATAGCAAAGTCAACACGACGTGGCTCCGCATCGGATTGTGCAACCTCTGGAATCTTCTCATTATTGAATACAGGAACGACACCTGCATTGATGTTTTTTTGGTGTCTGAGAGCTCTTTTGCGAGCTTTCTTTTCCTTTTTCTGCTCTTTAAGTTCTCTCTTATGTTCCTTTCTGGTCATGACATAATTTGTAAACGAGCCGTTTCGACTTTTTCTAGGACGCTCATCATCACCATCCTCAGCAAAATCAATAGCACATGTACGATGATCATCACCAGTGAGGCCACTACCTTCAGCTGTATGATTGATGCTGCTATTACCAAAGGAAGGTGTACGAAGAGCCTCGACATCTACAGTATCTTTTGATGCTGAGCTTGACTTGCGACGTCTACCGCCTCTGATGAGTCTCTTGACACGCTTTGCAGTGGTGTTGGAACCACTAGAGCTATCAGAATCAGAACTCGAAGAAGATGAATCATCAGATGATGAGTCCATCCAAGCCGCAACAGGTCCAGGAGCTGATTCTTCGTCAATGATATGTTGAGGGGTACTTTCATACATGTACGCGTGAGACTTCAATTGGAACAAGAGGTACATGGCGTAAACCAAAAGAAGAACCTGATAAAAATCAATATATTGAATTCACGAAAACATGATAATTGAGAACTTACAACACTAGTACCACGGCTAACTTGCAAGACTCTGGTGTTGGCCTTGTTTTCAGAAGTTGTAGTATTGAAAGATGCATGGAAAGCAGTCTAGATTCGTTAATTCCTGACCCTCTTCCAAACCGAGGAATTCACATACAGGAAGCAATAAACTCATGACACTCAAACTTAGAAGACATGCACTCATTTGTGTAACAGTACTGTTATAGATCTACCATTGTCAGCGTTGATACAAAAGTTATTTGATTGACGAGTTGATTACCTGTTCACGGAAGCGCAGTCCACCAACCAAGAAACACATTCCTAGAATCAAGAGTAGATTTGCAAGAATCGAACCTAGCAAGGAGGCTTGGACGATACGGATTTCATTCTGTCGAAAGTTAGAATGATTCAAGTATAATGGATTCATTTACCAACCTTTTGCAATGCGATGCTACAAGGTTAAAGATAAACAGGTGAGCATATGTTTTTGAAAATGATTTCACACGGGATTTGCATGAGACAAAAGAAAGTGTAAAGGGTATAATGATATGGGACGCGATTGATATGATAATGCCTTTAAGAGGGCTTCTCGCACTCTCTTGTCTTGATCTCTTTTGAGGTAGACATACATACTGTTAACTTTGTTAGCTCAATCCTCCATCCAAGCACAGTATGGGGAATCTTACAAGATAATAAGCTCAACAGCATTACCAAAAGTAACATTCATTAAAGCGCCAATAGTATCACCCATCCTCTTAGCCACACTCTCAGTTGCATGACTAAGTAAACCTGCCAAGGGTATAATAGCAATTGCGTTCATGGCAAAAATAATACCTGGACTGAGACCTACTGCATAAGCAGCAATACCAACTGGTACAAATACCAATAAAATATTGATAATACTTGAAAGTATAATATGTTTACCGGTAAGCCAAAATCGAATGGCAATATTCTTCTTCTTGGGTTTCTCTGCTTCGGTAGATTCTATAATATTCCCCTCTCCATCAACTTGCGGAGGTGGAGCTGGTGGCGGATGGACGTTGGATGTATTGTCTGCCACATTATTGGATGTGGGATTTGAACGTGAATTCTTGGAGCCATTATGAATTGAGTTATCTGCTGTCGAGGTAGCATTGTTGTTATTCTGTGTATTGGTATAAGGATTACTCAAGGGAAGAGTTGGTCCACTCGAATCGGTCGAATTCGTAGAGTTGCCATGCGTTTTGGATTTATCCCAAAAGCTCACACGATCTATAAATGACGGCGAATTAGAGGAAGTTTCCTTCATCGATGTAGAATCAAATGAAAATAGATTTGATTGTGAAATTCGTATGACGGTTGTGAGAGGAAGGGTATCGTTGAAAGGAAGAAGAGCGAGCCAGAAGGAGAAGAAAGAAGGAAGAAGGAAGAAGAAAGAAGAAAGAAGAAAAGATAATACAAGATGTAGCGTAGGTAGTGAAGTTGTATTTATTATTGTGATATGAGATTGAGATACCCGCAGGTGTAACACGTTTGGTATTAAAAACAAAAAAAGGGAAGCAATGCAATGGGTGTAAGCTCAAATATTGGAAAGGAACACGGTGAAAGATAAGTCCGTAGATAAGGCGAAGTATACGCAAGGATGATTCAAGTTCTGGTGAGTGCCAAGGCTGAGCTAGTGTCAACGCCAAGGAGTGGAGAAATGGGAATTTCTATTGGATTGATTGGATGAGAAATATATCCATAGATGTGGCGTAGTACAAATGTATATTCATGTTCATGTCTTATGGATGCATTATATGCCTTATGTAATCATCATCTTGTGATGCATGTACTGATATTAAGAATAAGGGCCACTGGTGGTCCTAGTATTGACTGATCATACCTACACTATGTATTTGTATCACTTGATCAATTACTCAATCAGGTATTCCTTTCGTTGCCTACCTACTCAACATCTAAACCCCTCCTGCTGATTGTCATTCTCCTATCTTTATCTTACACCTTACATCCTACCTTTAGAATCTTGAGTGACCATATGCATTTCCATCCTTTGAAGAAGTCTCACCTGATCTCATATACCTGTGTACTTGTTGTACTTCCTTAAGCGAGAGAAAAAGGGTGTAGAACATGTATCTCATCGTACCTAGGTAGATAATGTATATCAAAACATTGGTGGCAATGATAGATGAATATATGACGTGAAATAAGGAAGTGCATGAATAAGGAAAGGAAAAGAAACCGGAGATGTTAGATCCATACTCTTCTTCCTTTCCCCTGATCCATCTTTTGATAATCCCTAATTAAATCAATACATCCACCGTCTGTTCACTTCTTTAGTCGTCCTAGGTCTCGGTCCCCTTCCCATTAAATCTACTATATGCCCTCTCAACCAGCCACAAGCGGTCGATCCGTCAATTAAAGTTGGGATTAACCATCTCTGCCGATAGTCAAGTTTCAAATACAAGAGGATAGATGGAAATCATGAGGGGATAATTTGATTGATTTAGTATTTGATTAGAATAGGGGTAGAGTAGTTCATGAGATAGGTGTTGTTATCAAGTATCTAGGTAGGTATGAATCTGCATGATGCATTTTGTAACAAGAAAACAACAATTGAGTGAGTGCATGACTTTCCTTTCCTATTTATGTACTATCTACCTAGTATTCAATTATCAAGGCACATTATATTGATCATATCATCATCTATCTCTCTCACCGCATCAGACTCACTTCATTCGGAAAGGTGCTTATAACATTTGTACCTGCTTATCTTGAAGTTATCAGTTACCTAGTAGCTATATGCTACTCAGGTACACCGAAACATCAATATCAACATCCCCCACGCCAAGTCTGTCAAAATCCTAACGTTTTCCCACGCAACATACTGCTACACCCGCCAAGAAACTTTCTATCCCTCATCCAAACATTGACAACAACAATCTTGGAAATCCCAAAGCTTGAGTTGACCACTCTCGGGCCACTCCTACACATCACCATCCATCCATGAGTATATGCATCCCACCCCATCATTGACATATTCCGTATCACTCGAACAATACCTCTGTAACCAATGATCACAAATCACATCCATTCATTCTCCCGACAAATAACAAATACGTACGAAACCAGCTCCTAAACAACTGCTATGACCACACACCTCGTCACCAAGATCAGCACGCCCATACAACCATCGATCCGGTTCCGAAGTAAATCAACTACCTAGAGGCTAGTACGTACAGTAGTAGCTCAACGCTAACGCCACATTTTAGTGGCAACGTACACAGCCACATTTGAACCCTGGTACCGAAAACATTCTTCTAGAATCCAACCATTTAAACAAGGCTGATACCGATATTACCTCGGGATATTTATTGATCTTTGCTACTAAGATTGTGGCTGGTGAGTGCTTGTACGTAGTTGTACGTGGGTGGTCAAAGTTATGTAATCTTATGTAATCTTATGTACAGTACTCTATGTTCCCCTATCCAATTTTTACCTGCTTTCTTCACCGTTCATTTATATCCATCATCATTATGATTCATAAATGATGAGAAACAAATTCAAGATTCTTACTGTAGTAGTGCTCACATGACGACGCATCGATATTATTGCCATTCAAGGGTTTGCGCAACAGTACCTAGATGGAAGCAAAAACCTAGAATCCGAAAGTTCGGTCGTGGATCTAGTAAGCTTACCGCTGTTTTGTGGTGACAGTCTGGACCTGGTGGACTTTTGTGTACCGATTTTTGACTTTTGGTTATACTTTCGGTTTGGGAGAATGGTAGGTGGGTGGATGGATGGATGGATCATATTTGCAGCGGGGTCTTGCTCGTCTCTCTTGGATGTTGAAATTTTCAATATCCTCTATGAATGGAAAGAATATGCCGGAAGGATCTAGACGATGGAAGATGGAAGATTGGAACCTGCACAATTCAATGCTTCGGCATTATGTATGTTGGAGTTGAACGTTGTATCAACCACAAATTATACAATACAATACAATACAATACACCAACTTAGATTTGATAATACAATAGAGATAAACTCAATACATGTTCAAATCCCCCATATCCTTTCTCCTAGCCCTCCAGCATCAAAACTCCAGGAACAAATGAAAAGCCCTAAGAGATCAACTCCAATATAAAATTCGTAGCAAAAGCTACCTCCCTACCTATCTAAGTCCGGGTGATCATATCCATACCTCTTTTACATTCGACACCCTTCAAATTCCAAACTTCAGCTTGGATCTTCGAGCTTTGATATCTGAACTGAACCTTGATCTCCAAATCCATCGTTGCCATAAATAAATAGCATCACCCTCTAATCACCATCCCATCCCATCCTAAATTACAGATCCCCAAACAATCAAATCCAACCATCACACCCCCATACCTCTCCAATCCTCGCATTACAACTCCAACCCTAAATCCAAATCCAAATCCAGATCCATCACAACTCCCAATCCCCACCTCACCCCACACCCCATATCCCAATTCCCCAAGCGACATCTCCCCCTCCTACCATCCCTAACCCATCATCCAAACCCCAAATCCATATAATCCACCATCTCCAGGAACCCCACAATCAAACAAAAGATTTGCAGTATAGAATAGCTAGGGTGAAAGAGAGGATACATAGTAGATAGGTAGGCATAAACGAGCCACAAAAAGGGAGGAAACAAAATAAATAAGCGCATGCATGTATGAATTCTCTCGGGTTCATATTTAGCCACGGTATTGATTGATTCATCAGTGGACACGAGGTAAAACGGCGAGTGAGGGATAATGAATAAAGCGGTGGGATTGTAAAGGTCAGGATGGAGATGGAGAAGCTGGTGAAAGATTACTTTCTCTTATTTGTATACTGTTCTCCGGCGTCGCTTTTCGAGTGTACATTGTAATTATATATTCTATATACTCATTTAATAGTAGAAACTCGAAATGGGCATATAACAAAAACAAAAGCAAAAACAACCCAACCTATCATTCATGTCACGCACCAAATGCATCAAGTAAATCCCACAGTATAATGTGTAAGTGCAAGAGTGTAAAGTTTAAAAATCTCGTTCGTCAAATCTATCTATGTACAAGAAAGTGGAATTTCTCACTCATGCAAACATACACACCATCGATGCCCATCTCCCATCTTCATCTAGTATACGAGATGATGCGCAATCGAAGTATCGGTTCCGAAAATATCACTTATGCGTCGCAAGACTCGTCGTCCTCGGCAGGAGCAGAGGTCTCGACAGCGGGGGCGCTGTATGTGGTGCTGGGCTTGACCACGGTGGCGAGGGTGGTGGGGAGCGCGGAGAAAGACGTGGTTTGGATGGCGCTGGAGGCTGCGACGGAGGAGGGAGCTGCTACGGAGGATGCGGCGGCGGTGGAAGATGCGGCGACGGATGAGGATGCGGCAACAGTGGAAGATGCGGCGACGGATGAGGATGCGACAACAGTGGAAGATGCGACGGCGGTGGATGAAGCAACGCTAGAAACAGCTGCGGAGGATGAGGAACCAGTGGAAGATCCTCCACCGACGGTGAAATCAACGCAGGATTCATAGGTTTGGTCAATTGAAGCAGCGTTCCACCAATGTTGGATAACGCAATCACCAGCCTTTGCACATTTGCTACCAAGATCCTCGGGAATGGTAACGCTGAAAGAAGTTTCGTTGGGCTTTACACCCGTAGCAGTGGAGGCGAAAGTGGGCCAGTAAGCCAACTGTTTGATGACCGTGTTGCTCGCAGTGTCAACGACGGAAACGTTGGCAGTTCCGGTGTGGGGTGCGGCAACATTGAAGGTAAATGGGACGACCTGTCCTCCAGTATAGCTTTGCACCTTGTCCTTGTTATCGGCGAATTTGTAACCCTTGCAGAGCCAGATCTGGCACTCGGCGGCGTTGTAGTCGCTTTGTGACGCCGCGACCTGGAGCATGCCTTGGATGTTTCCGTTGTGGTCGGAGGCTTGGTTCACCTCGACTTGCTGGCCACAGGCGGCTGCCATGGCGGGTCCTGGAACACGGGGTGCGGGAGTGAGGATACTACCGTGGGCTGAGACGGAGGAGATGAGGCCGGCGGCCGAGAGGAGGATTGCTGATGTGTATTGCATTTTGATGGGTTTGATGTTTATCGTCGAGATAAAATTTGGAGTTGAGAGAGAGAGAGAGAGAGAGAGAGAGAGAGAGAGAGAGAGAGAGAGAGAGAGAGAGAGAGAGAGAGAGAGAGAGAGAGAGAGAGAGAGAGATTGAATTCCTTGAATGAATCGATAAATTGATCGAGCGAAATCTACCAGAACTAGCTGGGTGAATGAATGTATGAAATTGTTTGAAAGAATGTGAAGGCGACTTTGCACCGAGAAAAAGAATGTATATTTTGAACGAAGAAAGACGTGATGAGCAAACAGAAGAGTGAAGACGACCTTTCTTCCTTCACAGGAAACAAACCTACTTATATAAAAACTATGCCTTACAATGCGAAACTCCCAAACCATTCATGCAAGCCCTCTAAATTTCGTTTAAGCAAAAAGAGAAGTGAGCGGGTGGACCAATACCATCACACACCTCATCCGAATCAAGCGCCGACCCATCCCTCAATCCTATCATCTCCAAGCTCCAACAGTAATTCGCCATATGACAGGAATCCAAGTCCAAAATTACGGAAACTTTGGATGCAGATATATTAACCCCCTTCTCTCGAGTCTCCGACCCATGTACCATCCAATCTATATGGTCCAAACGCCCCGATTACCAGGGCCACACTGGAGTCCCATCACCCACCCGAAGCATATAGAGTAGCGCGGCGTTCCAAAAAAGGCGACTCGCCCAATCTCCCCCTTCCCATTCGCAAACACGCCATCCAAAAGCAACTTCTCCGAAGGAGAAAATTAAAGAAAGGACCTAAACGTTAAAATTGAGAAACCGCCAATTAATATACGTGGAACATGGAAACCAGGTTCATCCGCTAGAAATCCCCATCTAATCGCTTCGTCCAAGAGAATAGTGGGATACTCGTTATGCGATTGGAAGAATTAGACTGGGATAATCGGTACAGACGCCGATGGGATGAAACGAGACCAGGGAAGGGAGTTTTAGATGAGATGAGATGAGATGGAAAGTTTATATGTGCGAATTGATATATTGCCATAACGGGCATGAGACTTGGAGAAAAGAAAGTACTTTGGTAGGTCATCATGTTGATCTAATCTAAATTGTGTATGTACTGTCTTCATCACAGTAGAACTACATCTATGTATCCATATGCCGCGGATCTCGGGAAGAACGAGTTGCTCCATCTGTCATTCACCGTTGACGGATATCCGTGCGTTACGTCATTCCACAATCTATACACTTGAAACGATAACCAGGTAGAGAGTTTAGAACCTCAAGAACTAAGGGGAAGATGATATATATATATTTCTCCCGTTATAATGTTTACCAGGAAGCATAAACTTCCATCATAAGTGTCACGCTGCACAGGTCTTATTTCTTTCTCTTCTTCCTCTTCCTCTTCTTCTTCTTCTTCCTTCCCTTCTATCATTCCGCTTCTAAATCTCTCATCATACTGCAACAATTAACGAACCCCCTTTCTTTCTTCTACCATTCTCACTCCTGATTCATAGCTACACTTATTTCTTAAGCACCACGACTAATTTCCCCAATTACGCCGTTTTACCCCCATGAATTCTCTTCTACTTGCAAGTCCACTCCACCCTAATACCAGATGGACATGTGGACATGAAAAACTCCAACCCCTAACCCCCAAATCCCTATCCATAAATCATTGATTAGGACAAGAATCTTCATTCACCAAATCCGCCAAATCCTCCAAGTTCAAAGGCTTAACCTCAGCATTCTCATCATCCCAAAACCCTCCCATAAATTCCGCCAAAGCATCCTCTTCCTTCCCATCCGGATTATTCGCGCTCCAAGTGGGCCAAAAGGCTTGCTTGAAAGTTTCTTGTGCGCCTACGCCCGGGTGTTCTTCTATATACTCGTTGATTTGCAACATGTAAGCCATCGATTCTTTCTCGCCCTCTTCATTTTCCATCTCGGTGCGAATCTCTTCCATCTCCTCGGCATCGAAATATTCATCGTACGTGTATTTATGGCCGTTTGCAAAGTGGATCCCATTGTCTTGGAGGAGAACTTCGTAGTTTGTTTCCATCTCCAAGTTGTCCCACTAAGAAGTATAACGATTAGTCATCGATAATCCATATGACACCTCTAGTATCCAAGAATGACCCAAAAAGGGGAGGGAATTCTCAGGTTGTGCAGGAAGTATTTTAGCCGAATAAAAAATGATTTGGGCTGGGATATTTGTCTCACCTCAACAAGAGATTCATGACCACCATCCCAATCAATGAGGTGTCGACCTTTGGGGAAAATGATATTATCAATGGTTGAAAGCTCTCGGAGTAGTTCTTGGTATTCAGGATCGGTCAGTGGTAAACGTCGTATAATACCATTTGGAGCCCAACTAAACAACACTAGTTAATAACTCGATTTCGCAAAGAAGGGTGTTACATCGACTAACGTGAGAAATGATGAAGTAGAGGCCAGATGCCACACTATATCTTCAAGCTGTTTTTGGGACATCAAAGTCATTTTGCGACTGCTCGTTGGAATGCCACCCTTCTTAACATCAGCGTTGTAAGCCGCAAGAAAATCCTGAGCACTAAAGTCCCAAAAGACTGGAAGCAACCACATCGGATCCGACGATTTCGTGCTATTGCGTGACATTCTGAGTTGATTGAGAGTCAAAACGAAATCCGTGATATTGCCAATCTCTGCATTTTTCCGTTGCAGTTTCAATGGCGTGAGATCTGTCTGGGGCCAGCTCGACGCATGAAGTTGAATGGAACCGCGATAAGTCGAGGTTTCTCCCCATTTCCTGCCCTCGGGCTTGAACCTTACATCATGTCAGCAGCCCGCACCTGAGATGGAGGTCATAGGAATTACCTGAAGAGATACGGCATCGCTTCGCAATTAAGTAGGTATGCACGCCATTCTTGAGCACTGATTTCCAGCCCACCCAGTCGTAAGATATAATCACGCTGTGCATGCTATTAGCTTTGTACCATCAACGATATCAATATCACAATCTAGAGCTTGAAATGAAATTGATTCCTACCAAAAGATGCTCTGGCATCAGAAAACACATTGTGTGAAGAGCCAACTGTCTGCGGTTCTCAATCAAATATGTGCTAATCTCCTCAAACCGAGCACATAGAGGTAGGTCGTGATCTCCAGGTTCGATACTTTGGAAAAGGGTTTCGACTTGAGTGCCTACTTCTTCGCTGGGGGGTGGCCGACGAAGACCACGAGCCTTCATCGTAATGTTTTGCACTCGGCGACGCTTGTGAAGGGGCTGTGAATCCTCCAATCTATCCATACCTAGCCCGGAATACCGTTTATTCCTTGGTATCCCCTTGAATTCGACCCATGGAAGCCTTTGTTCAGGAGGACGTTCGCCCTTTTTGTTCACTCTGTATTCTGTACCAACGACTTTGGTATACTCCAGAGTCTCAGCTCCATACCTGCTTTTGTCAGCAATTTCTCGACTTGAATAAAGCCAGATGGACTTACTTTTTAACAAACAATGCAAATCTGCCTTTACTTCCCATATTCACTAAGATACGTTAATATGTTGGTGAGAGATGACCACTATGCGGTTCGAGATAGAGAGCGCAGCCTCAAGGATACAAGTCGAAATAAGAGCAATCCCAGAGCAGCAGAACGAGTTTGGAGAAATAGAAATTGGCTATACGGTACTTACAATACCAGGGGATGGGAATAGGCCAAAGTTTAACATTCTGGAAGTTCTTTCGGGTAGGGCGCCGAGTTAGCTTTGCCAAAAGTGTATCCCTTCACACCACATGATACAAAAACAACCAGAGGACGAGATATAGTGAGGCTCACTGGTGGTTTATTGAGTAAAATTGGATGTATTGCATTGCTCATATGCATAGCATAGGCGCTGTGCATAGTACTGCGTTATGTCAGACGAAGGAAGCAGTTGTTAGGAATGTTGCTTACAAGGACAGTTCCGCACCCGCTGAAGAACAAGTCAGTGTATGTTGATCAAGGACATGAAGATATACTCTTTGCGAGAGGAATACAGGCTAGCGTCTGAGAGGAAATAATCGGATGTACTTACGCAGAGAAAACAGAGCACCTTCTTCCTTTCCAAGACGAAGACTCTGCTTGACTCCTCCAAATATCTACTTCAATATTAACATTTGTTAATCACTTTCTCTGGACGGAATCACACCTACAACCTGCTCCAACTACAAACGATCGTAGACAGATTAGCATTTCATAACTCATACCCCAGATCAAGACTCACCGAATGTCCACTACAATCATCAGCAAATTGTCCAAAAGTCAAGATAAACAATGAATTACTCACAGTTCCGAAATTACCTCTTGCTGAAAATATAACTCCTTGGGCCCATATTCCGGAAAATTAACTATATAATCCCTGTGATAGAGAGCATGCTATTATGAATTAGAAACAACCAAAGGACTAATGATACGAGTTGTCTAAAGCCCACGTACAGCAAGTTCATGTATGATAGTAATTGTAGCATCCACTTGCATCTGCGCTCTTTCTGCAACATTCAACTTTTCCACATTTCCAGGAAGCAGAGGTTCGATCCGCTCGAGAGCCATCTGCACCACAGAGATATCAAGAGCCAGATCGGTCACTGTACTCGCACCGGTCGTTTCATCCTCCACGCGATACTGTTCGACGCCGTTGGCGGCATCGACATAGGAGCTAGTTACGCGGAAGAATATATGTTTCGAGTACTCTAGTATCTTATCTCGGACATTCTTCCTGCCTGTTTCACTTGCATATTTCGTGCCATCTCGGGTAAAGAATCGTTGGTAACCCTTTTCCATGGAGTCTTCGGGAACCTCGCTCTCGGGAATATCAGTCCATTCCGCGGCAAATAGAGCATCAAACCTAGATGTGAAATTAGTTTTGACACAGATGAAACTCAGAGATAAAAGCACCAAGGCCACATATCCGCATTGGAGAGATACAAGCTTGCCATTCGAATGGAAGGAAGCAAGGCTTTCCAAACAACGTCATTGGTATACTACCACTAATCAGCACCACACTTCAAAACAATACTACCGCCGAATCAACATGCTCACAGCATTCCAATATCCATCCCTATGTTCCCCCAAAGGAAACTCAGCCAAGTGTTTTGGCATTGGAGGATTCCACTTTTCCCTCCGCAGCACCGGATGGACGGCGATCCCAGCACGATCATCAATCGCAATATCTTCTTCGAAAGCTCGATAGAGCGGCGCCAAGGCGTCAAGACACTCTAATTCTGCACTGGTGAAGTCTGCCCGTAAATCCTATTAGCAAGCATAGTGATTCTGATGGCCAGAAAGAGAATTACGCACTCGCATTTGATTGTCTCTGCAGCCAACGCACATTATCGGCAAATCTTCTCTCCTCGATTGTATGATTAGGGTTTGAAGTTACAGGAGTGAGGCCGCTCTTTAATGGTATGACGCCTTCTAATGGCGGGTGTGCATAATGCCCATAGAGCCCTGCAATGGTGGTATGAGGTAGTCTTTCAGACCTACGAGTAGCCATTTCTAATCTAGGGGTTAAAACTCTTTTCAGGAGTATTCGAGTTGATGGTTTTGCTAATAAGGTATAGTAGTGTTATTGAAGTTAAGCAGCTGCTGGCAACCTAAGATGCAAATTTTGGCAAGTGAAGTTCTAGTATAGGTAGACAAAGGGGGGAAAGGGGGATAAAGAAATTGGTACTTTGAAGGGCAACAAAGACGAATTTCGGACAATAACTATTTTATTCCCCAAAACAGCCCGGTTATTCTTTGCACAATGGGTGATTTGGCTTGCAGGTTTGACATCAAGGCCATAATACACTTATTAAACTTATGTTCTAGCCACTGGGGACTGTTAAAGATAGGCACACCTCTCTAGCTAGAGGGGCACCACACCCATTACCTTTACGCCAAAATCAAACTCTCACCATTTCCACATCCAAGAATTGAATATCCCCAACCTTTTCAACATCACCACTCTTTCCATATTCCCTAGCCTCTCTCTCCAATGCTCCCCTCAACCTCACCACCTTCCGATTCAAAACCCCAACTCACTACCCCTCCCCCATCTGAACCTCACCATGCGTACCAACCCAATATCATGCATTCAACAACCGTTAAACCTCCAACCCACTATGCCCCCCCTTACCCAACCGAGCCCTCAGCAACCAACCACCCCACAACCCACGCAACAACGCCAGCGCCCGAATCAGCGGCCGGACAACCCAACCATCGCCAAATCCCCAAGCTCAATCCCATGCGCCCTACAAATCACCACCTCAGCCCCCCTCCGCCGCAAAAAACACAACAATAACCACCGAATGACAATCCAACCCCCCCAATCTCACGCACCCGCTCAAAAAATACCCACGACGCAATCACCGCAGCCCTCGCCGCCGCAAACGCGCGCACCGTAACCCGAGCCGTAACCTCAAGTAAACTCTCCCTATGCACATGGCGCGTGAACTCGTGACTAACGAGCCCGGCATCGAGATATGCGGTGTTGCACGCGACATTTTGATGAAGCTTTGGGGGCTGCGGAGCTGGAGGTCGATGAGGATGTGGTAGTGGGATTTGGGGGGGGGGGGGGGGGAGGGAAGGGAGAGAAGCTAGGCGATGTCGGTGTTGAGGTGGGTGAGGGGGGGGCGATGGGTATTAAGGGCTGCGCGGACGGAATGGCGGAGAGTGGGTTGGAGCTAGGCGGAAACGGGGTTGGGGGTACCGGTGGGAGGAAGGGGAAGGTTAGTATGCATTATTGGGAGGGGCGAGAGCTGGGACATGGGATATATTCATGTTGGTGGCTGGTGGATACCCAAGAGCAATTGCAAGGACGAGGTTTCAATGCCGTTAACGTTGGGAATATCGTTCATGGGAAGGTTTGAGCTCACTAATCTCTATTTCTCAATTTAGAATGTGATACTATCTTCAAACCAAACCAGACCAATCCAATCCAACCCAATCCCCAATCCCCAACATCCAACCCCCAACATCCAACCCCAACATCCAACCCCCCATCTCACCCCAACTCGACTACCACTCACCCAAACAAAGGTATTTCATTTCCGGAGTAACTAACTATCAATATATATAATACCGTAGCATTACTCACACTCACATATATATTCATTCCATTGCTATAGGTAATACTGATATCTTTAACTTTTAACTATCTTTTTGATTTTCAATTTTCAATTTTCAACTATCGATATTGATTATGATTGAATCCATCCATTCATCCATTCATCCATCCATTGGCAATCCACTGCGCGTCCACCTATTCTCACTTCCCTGATTTCACCTCACGCATCACACGTCACATTCCATCTCACAATGAGAATATCAAAAAAGGAAAAAAAAAAAAAAAAAAAAAAAAAAAACTGCTGCTAGGAGTAGTGTTTCATGAATGATGCTGTCTTGTTTTCTGATCTTGAATATTACAAATGATTTACCACAGGGTTCATATCCCCCGGCCATCTCAACTCCTCCACTTTTACCATCACATCCCTCTTCCCTCGCTTCGTACTCCTCTCCCTCCACACGCGTGCTCTATTTCTCTTTCCTACATCTACTAGCTAAATGTAGCATCCACATTTCACTCCCCTTCCCTGTACCAGACTCATTAAGCACGCGTGTGTTTTTTCTTTTCGACGAAAAAAAATCACACCACCGACCAAATAAGATATCCATCCCTCCTTCCCTCCCCCCCATCCTTTCATCCATCCATCTCTCCAACCCTCATCACCAAATTAATAGAGAGAAGAGAAAATAAAAAAGCGAAACAACTTTAAGCTAAGAGAAAATAAACTATCCGGATACTCTCCACAATCAAGACACACAAATGCTACTCAATTCAACTCCCATAACCCCAAGATATAATTTTATCCACAGTGAAATAAAAAAAACCCCCGACCAAGTAGCCCACCCGTCCATCAATGACGAGCTCGCAATCCACAGATCAAGTTCGAGGTGGAGTTCGAGTTGAGCGCAAAAAAATATAACAAAGGCGAACCATATGATGAAATGCAATAGAAACGCCTGCCAACCTCCCATCTCCATCCTCCTGCACCAAAATCCAGCAGGCCCGCCAAGCCGTTCTAGAGAAATGAAAGCAAGCTTGCCATCAATCAGACCAAAAGCTGAATTGCAAGTTTCCGGGGACTTTCGCAGAAAGCTTATGCGTAATCCTGAATTGAGCAAAGTTGTTGTCGTGTATATGTCGAAGTAACATCTTTTAAAAAGTACTATCTCGAGCTCACTTTCACTCTCCACGAGCTTTTCCACGTCTTCGGAAAAAGTCCATCACCTTTCTAGCTGCACCACTACTACCGCCATGGTCATTGTGTGCATGATCCTGGTCATACGCATCCGCAAACTTTCGGTTGTTCTTTTGGAGTAGACCTCTACCATTGTTGCGTCCTATCGGTCGTCGCGAGTCTTCGTATGAGGTGTTATTCTCATTCTGATATGGCCCACGTCGATTTTGCCCAAGTGAAGATTCAGAATCGGTCGTCAGTGCCGATTCATCTTGGCGGCAGGTTATGGGTGGTGAAAATTGTGGTGGAGCACCCGATCCAGGCTCTTGAGTGTGTTGCTGTGGTGGAGCAAAACGTTGTCTCTCCTGTTGTGCAGGGCTAGCGCGGTTTCGATCATGTGATCCATCCGCATGTTGGTAGTCTGCAGTACTTCCACTAAGATTCCTGGCGTCACTATTATCCTGCGGTGCATCAAGCTGATTCCCTTGAAGTTCCGAGTATGGCTCATAATGACCATCGGTCGGAGTACTAGCAGGTGGTGTACCAGCTTCTTTCCCAATGCCAATAGATTTGAGCGAGAACGATGCTGGAAGAAGAGAGAACCTTCTTGAAGCCTTCTCCTGGGAACCTGTTTGTGATCGCCCCGTGATGCTTCCACTTCTCTTCTTCCCAAATCCAAAAGATATTGAGCGCCTCGAGTCCATGGATTGTCGTGAATCGTCGGCATTTGTAATATTGGCGTTCGACATGCTGACTGGTGGGTAGGACTTCTTCGGTTTGTCCGAAGACTTATCCGAATGTGACTTGCCACCGAATAGTGAGTTCGTTCGGCTAAAGATGCCACCGATCGTGTTTGACCGCTTGTGAGTTTTACTACCCTCAGACGGCGTATTTGCAGCTCCCTCGGGAAGGCCTGCAACCCTGGCGAATTTGGGAGCAATTGGTTGGGATGTGGGTTGGGTCGGATACTCAACGGTCTGTTCGCCTTGCATTATAGGAGGTGATATAGTGTAGCTCTTTGAGCTATTTGGCAGGGGTTGAGACATGCGGCCATGAGCGTTGGTTCCCGCAACGGTTGGTGCCACGGGTTGGCTGTAGGAGCCGTGTGTTGGGAAGCCCATGGATCCAGACCTATTAGAAGTCATGGAGCCACCGGTGTTGGGTCTGGCAATGGGTGGTTGGCCAGTCACTGGGGACACATGATTAATTTCTGATGCTGCGCCGTGTTCTCGCGTAGGTCGGGACGGTGGAGGCATACCTTGTTGTCGCTGCGAGCTTCCTGGCCTCCTTCCCGAGGTTGCGTATGGAGCATCTCTCGTCACTGGAGGATCCTGAGGTAATGGCTTGTCTCCTGCTGGGATATTCTTCCTCGAACCCTGCTGGGCTCCAGAAGTCTCGACTGGTCCTTGACTACCCGTTCGAGCGCGTGTCCTCGATCCAGATTGAGCACTGCCCGAGTTGGTCGAAGGCTCGCCTCTTTGTGTCTGTGATCGTGGAGCTACGTATTCGACTTGAACAGTTCTTCTCTTGTTGTCCTTTGAGGTTTTGCCCGGCGCTTCCTCTCCATCTTGATCCACATGCCCATGTTTCCTGCTGAGATCACCCACAGCCGCGGGGACCTTTTGCGATTTGGGCTCCCGCACCGAAGCACTTCTAGCGAGTTGTGGGGCATCTTGGGGCTCATCGGAGGGGACGGTGGTGTTAGCAATCTCCACCGTCGTCGTTGTGCTGCTAGTGATAAAGCCAACGACATGCGCATACTCACTCAGCCAACTGTGGCGAGCGACCTCGAACAGATCCGCACGTTTGCGTGGGTCTGGAACCAGAATACGACGGAGAAGATCTCGAGCATGCGGTGTGACATATTCTGGGAACGTCAGTGGCGTCGAAACAATATATTTGTAGAGGAGGTTGATGTTGTCGCCCTCGGGATTAGCTGGGTCATCGTCAAAAGGTAAATATCCTGCAAGCATCGCATACTGCAGTCACGTTAGTGATCCATCCCATCGCCAAGTGCCGTGATCAAGACGTACCAATATCACCCCACAACTCCATACATCGACCTTGCGGCCAGTGTACAGAGAATCGCTCACAACCAATTCTGGGGCGGCATAGCACGGACTTCCACAACTAGTCTGCATCAGATCCCCTCTGCGCGTACCATCCGGCAAAACCTTATCCAATGCCATCCTCTTGACATAGTCACGACTAGCCAAGTTGTACTCGATCTCGTCGCCGAGCTCATCATCTGGGTTAAAGGTGTTGGCAAAACCAAAATCCGTAATGATAATGTTGCGATTGCGGTCCAGCAGTAGGTTCTCAAGCTTCAAATCTCGGTGAACAATTCCCTTTTTATGCAAATATCCAACGCCAGAGACCAATTGAGCGAATAGGCGGCGAGCAGCATTATCTTTCAGGTATCGGTGGTTAAGAATGTAATCAAAGAGTTCTCCCCCGGACGCATACTCCAGAATGATTCCAATCTGCTTTTCCGTCTCCACCATCTCATGTAATTGAACGATGTTGGGGTGGTTTATCTGTCGAAGAATCGAGATCTCTCTGTAAATCTTGGCAAGTTTGCTAGGGCTCGTTCCTACGCTATCGCGGCGAATGAGCTTGATGGCGACCTATGAAGATGACACGATTAGTACAAGATCGAAGGCGTATTCAACATCAACTGACCTGGATACCTTCGGACTTCCAGCCCATCTTCACCTTACCAAACTCGCCCTCTCCAAGCGTGTTGCCCAGATAATACTCTCCGAATTTGGTATTCTTCTCTCGCTTCCCCGAGTTACTGTGATCGTGTCGAGATCTCTGCTGCCGAGGAGCCTCTTCAAGCACGGGAGGCGCTGCAGCGGAAGACGGTACAGCCTCAGCCATCCGCTCCCTCTCTCGGTCCACATCTACCTGGGGGTCGCTGACCATCACACGGTTCAAGACCTCGCTAGCCTCATGCGATAGTGCCGCAGAAGGGGTACCCGCTGGGTGTGACCTACCCTGTGCACCGGAGGAAGATTGACCAGCTTTCTGTTCTCGACTTCCACCAGGCCGGTGTGGTATAGCTTCAGGCGATTGCTGAGCTCGGCGTTTGGATCGATTTGCTGCGTTGGCGGCGGCGGTTGCATCCTCGCTGCCTATTCCATTGGTTTGTATATTCCTCCTCTCATGATGCTGATCCTCTTGTGACTGTGCTCTGCGTGGAGAATCCCTCGTCCGCTGCTCGGTTGTGTATTCACCTCTTCTCGAGCTCGAGCTCCTATTTGCTGTCGACGCCCCAGCTGCTACGGCCGTGCTCGGTCTATTCGAAGATGTCCTTTCCGAGACGACGGGGGGGACGCCTCGCTGGTGATCGCCCGGAGCCATTGGAGAAAAGCCAGCGGCGGCTGTGGTAATCGTGGGGGATGTATGGTTCGAAGGGTTGGTGGTGGTGGTGGTGGTGGTGCGAGAGTTGATGGGTGCTGCGTTTGTCATTACCGAAGGTAGATTGTATTGGGTTTGAGGAGGTGTGTTGGTAGATGCGCCATTGCCGCTCGGTCTTCGAGATGGTTTTCGTGCGGATGATGGAGAGGCGTTTGTAACGTTTTGATTATAGTAAGGGTCCCGAGATTGTTGTGATCCCGAAGTGTAAGGTCTTCCCGAAGATGATGGTGCGGCAACTGGTGATTGCGATCCTATTGAAGTAGGCTGATGAGGTGCGGTTTGTAAAGCGGCTGAAGACATATCTTAGTTTTGCGCACTGTTGTTAACCGCAGATTGGGCGTCTGGCAGTCGGAAATAATAATGACCGTTGCTAAGGCACAATCCAGAAGACTGCGTTATAATTGCGAGTTTCGTCGCCGGTCTAGCACCTGTTCCCACCAACTAACATCATTTGGGGGGGGGGGGGGGGGGAATGAAGTAATTGGTTCTTGATCGAAGGAGGGTATTTGCAAATTCTTTTTGATAATCGTCTTCAATAGAGCCTTTTGTTGGATGCAAGTCAGGTCCCAGCTCTTGAAAAAAAAAAAAAAAAAATTCCAAAAGAGAATAGGCAGTGACTGGGGACTAACTAATATGATTATTATTGTTCCTCCTCCGTCAAGAGATGTTGCAGCTTGGGTCCTAACAAAGAATAGGCGGTCTCGAGGGGATAGGGCGGTAATGAAGTTCTCCAACTAGTATGTAGTGTGATGTCGACTCTCCTTTTGCTTCAACTGTTGGGCGATCAATTGAATGCAAGTTGGGTGTTATTCTCGTAGAAGTTGTTGTAAATGTGGGTGGCTGGGGAACCAAGAGTAGAAAGCGATTTCACGATTTGATGCGCCTTGAAGTTTGAGATATTGATTGCTGATTTGGGTAGAAAGGTGAAATTGGAATTTGTGATGGTAATTTTCTTTCCGGATCTGTTATTGGTTGACGATCTTTGATGGAATTTTATCTTTTTCTTTTCTTTTATTTAAATGATTTTATCCTTTTTCCTGCCCTTTTGATTTAATATTGATGTTATTTTTGAATGGATGTGACTTTTTGGGATTTGGTTGGTAGTTGGCAGTTGGTGGTTGGTGGTTGGTGGTTGGTGGTTGGTGATTGATGGTTGATGGTTGATGGTTGATGGGTGATGGGTGATGGGTGATGGGTGATGGGTGATGAATGCCGGATAATGGATGGTATTGGTGGTTATTTGTTGTTGGATACAATAAATGTCTAATATTATTCGTTATTGTCCGTTTTTATTATTCTTGTTTCGTGATGGTGGTGGTGGTGGTTACTTTTTGCTAGACTTTTTAAATGACAGTAAGTAAGTTGGATATGAATTATTATCAAAATTTAGAACCAAATATCAAATTAAACCAAATACGATAAAAAGAAGGGTGAGAGAGATTATGGATGGGTAGATGGGCAGAGAGTAGGGAGAAGTAGGGTGAGTAGGGGTGAGTCGGTAGGAGAGCAGGTAGAGAGTCCCAGGCCGGGTAGGTGTTGAAGGTGCAGCTGCAGGTGATAAGGAGAGAAAAGCGAGCGAGAGGAATGAAAGGCAAAGCAAAAGCCAGCAGCATGTAGCGATAATAAGAGTAGGTGAGGGTGAATAATGAGCAGTGAATAGTCACTAGTAATAAGATATCAAATAGCAAATACCAAGATATCAAATACCAAGAGAGTAAATTACCCCGTAAAAGTGGTCATTAGCCAATAGGTACAGGAGAATGGGTGAATATGGGAACAAGGGAATGAGAGTGTATGGAGTGTGTTGAGTGTGTTGAGTGTGTTGAATGAATTTCAGGGGTGGAGACCGTTACCATAAACCTGAACCTGATGCAATCAGATTTAGAAATACTTGAATAGTAAAAGTAAAACCAGGTATGTATGTGTATTGATTGTGTGTACTCAGACAGACAGAGTGACTGTAGGAGGGAGAGAGTGAGAGAGAGAGATAGAGAGAGAGAGAGAGACGAAGTATTGGTAGTATTGGTAAGTAGGTAGGTAGGTAGTAAATGAGTGAGTGAAATTTAAATAAAGCAACCAAAATAGAAATAGAAATCGAAATCGAAATCGAAATCGAAATCGAAATCGAAATTGAAATTGAAATTGAAACAGAAACAATTGGAATAAAACTTGAATAACTTGAATAACTTGAACAACTCGAAGAATAAAGTAAAGAGTAAAGTAGTTTTCTATATTATCGATTTTGGAGTTGTGATAGTACCGGTAGTAGATAGATAGGTCGATAGGTAGATAGATACCAAGCAGGTAAGTAAATATGCTAGATGGCCAGATACTCATATACTTGGATACTCATATACTCGGATACTCTTGATTAAATCTCTCTCTCTCTTTGGATCTGGACTTGCTCTCTCTCTCTCTCTCTTTAGACTCTGGACTTGTTCTCTCTCTCTCTCTTCTCACTTATTACTTACCTCCCTACCAATAAATCAAAAATCTCTCAAACCACCCAATAAAACAAATAACAAAACTTAATGAAACATAAATATAATATAACATAGCATAACATAAACAAACATAAACAAAACATAACCATAAATATAAATATAAATATAAATATAAATATAAATATAAACATAAACATAAACATAAACATAAACATAAACATAAACATAAACATAAACATAAACATAAACATAAACATAAACATAAACATAAACATAAACATAAACATAAACATAAACATAAACATAAACATAAACATAAACATAAACATAAACATAAACATAAACATAAACATAAACATAAACATAAACATAAACATAAAAAATCATAAACTTACAATAATAAATATAACCGACAATCATCCCTTTCTTCTTACAATCAATCAATCAATCTTTCCACCCCCAAGCCCATAAAACCAAAACAAAAGAATATCGATTCCCAAATACCTCTCTCTCTCTCTCCCACCCAAAGCCACACGCAATGTTTTACCTACCCAAGTACACTCCTTAGCTCACTCGCTGGCTCGCCCTTCGCTTCTCCCCTTCATCCACTAATTAATTTCCTTTTCTTCAATTAGCGACGTGTACTGGACCAGGAGAGGGAAAGGAGAAAGCCTAGGGCGGCTGATGAACTGAACTGAACTGAACTGCGTGCTGAATGCTGAATGCTGAATGCTGAGCATAAATGGAACAAAACAAACAAGTAAAAGAAAGCAAACAAACAAAGAAAATAAGGCCCTTCATAACTTTGCTTCTTTTGGTTTTTGATGATGATGATGATGATGGAAGAAACGCAACCTGCACCACCAACAGAATAGATAGGCAGGTATCCAAGGATTTAAACCCATGATATAAAATTCGGCCCATACAATCAACGTCATTTTCTTGTAAGATATAAAAATATAGATATAAATATATATCACAAGCAAACGACACCATGCATCGAAACTCCAACCCCATCACACAAGGGCCAGAAAACAAGATCGTGACAAACGAAACGGTAAATAAAAGTAACCGTACATACCTATAGCAAGAAGAACAGCAAGCCGGAAAGATAGAAGCCCAGTACTGTACAATCGATCACCGATACCAATCTTTGGTTTAGCGATATATGTATATTCGAATCTGACGGCCCAAGTTCTCGACAGATGGGAATGGGTAGGTATCCAAGTAGCCGAAGGAGGAAGACCCAACAGGCGATTCAAGGCCACGAATGCGACAATGCAAAAGAGTCGTTGAGCACTCGAGCAAAAGCAACAAGAAATGAAAAGAAATGAAAAGAACAGAAAAAAGCCGGATATCAGCAAATGGAAATTCTGGATCAAGAAATTCTCTCGTTCCTTCTCGCTCCCTATCTTCCGTTCTTTTCATCACTGCTCGACGGGGATCACGCAAACTTTTATCCATTCATCACCGCAGAAGCGCATGAAAAGCGTATTGTATTGTCACAACAGTAATTACATCCATCGACACACCACCGCGCTCTCGCCCTCCCCTCACAAAAACAGCAGAAAGCAACAAGTAAGGTAATACCCTGCCACTCAACACCACCACTCCCTACGAAAACCCAGCACCAAGCACCCAACCTAACAGCCAGAGGAAGAAGGCAAGAAGGCAAGAAAGAAAGAAAACAAGACATGAAATCAACCGCCATCTAGTCTAACTCACCCACCCACCCATCCATCCCATCAAACAACACAACAAAGAATGGATGTCCCAGACCACAGCGTGACAACACGACCAAGCAAGAGTGAAAACACATCCACCAGCATAAACACCATAGAAAGGTAGATAGATTACGATACCGCATCTCTCCCCATGCATTGACGTGGCACCCAACCCAAGCCGAGGAAGCTGGGCGGTCCTGGCCTCCCCCTCTGAAGGGAGAGAGAGGGAGCAAATAATAGGATACGATACGATACGATACAATACAATACAATACAATACAATACAATACCTACCTAGGTACCTACTTATCCATATGCATATAGACGAAAGATCAGATGGACATGGATGGAGGAACGGGTGCGTCAAGGATGCCCTGGGTAATGAAGGGCGGGTATCTACTGTATCTGACTCTCGTGGTCCGATGATTCAGTACTTACATTACTGTCTGTACGTACCTAGATCCATAGCGTGCATCAATTTCAGGAAACGAATTTCCCGGAAAACAGACAGACCGATAGATGGACATGCCGACAGACCAACAGGCCAACACCAGAACCTTAAAAGCCAGCATCCCATCCTCCGCGCAAGGTAGGTCGTCGTGAAATCATCATCATATCATCATTATCATTATCATTATCATCATCATCATCATCATCATCATCATCATCATCATCATCATCATCATCATCATCATCATCATCATCATCATCATCATCATCATCATCATCATCATCATCATCATCATCATCATCATTATCATCATCATCATTATCATCATCATTATCATCATCATTATCATCATCATTATTATCATCATCATTATCATCATCATCATCAGCGAATCACTAGGTGCATATTCCCAATTCGAGCATCAACAACAGTACAGTAGGAGGACCCATACCCACCCATGGTCCACCATCCCAAATGATCCTCAACACATCCTCCATATTTCCGTCCCCACTCCTCATTAATAGCCATATAGCGGTGGAGACGCCAGTCCTATCGACGTCGGAAGCATCTCCAAGTCTTGACTCGGAAAGGTCTTGGGATGCGAATATTGGATCTCTTACTATACACGTACAAGTCCAGGTACAGTCTGGTAGCGTAGCGAACTCGAGCCGTACAGTAACCATACCAGCAGTAGCAGTAGCATTAGCAGTAACAGTAACAGTAGCAGTAACAGTAGCAGTAGCAGTAGCAGGAAGGGAGCAATGACGGATAACCTCTGTATTACTTGCATTGACGTCGGAAATGAGGCGTTGATCTCGAGGGAGCGAGGCAAGGAGGAAAGAATCGCCGCACCGCACCGCAAGCAAGTATGCCAGGTCCAATTATAATAAGTCAGTCATGCTCTCCAACCATCCACGGCGGCACACTGAACACTGAACACCGACAGACCATCATCCATCACCCATGGTCGAAGCATCCCTTGGCGTGTGCAGGCTCCCACGGCGTGCTTGGAATTAATTGCCCGTATCATATCCCCATCCACCCATCTATCTATATTAAGCAGGAAGTTTCACTCCGTCTTCCTTTTGCAGACAAAGCAAGCACTCGTGCCAAGCATGACACGCATCGCCCATGGCATGGGAATGACGATTCGAGGGGCTCTGGACGCCCGCTTTGGGTAGGATGGTCTAATAAGCAACAACAGCCAGGGGACAGACAGACAGACATCACGATGCGATTCCATGCTCTTTCTTCAACCGACAACCTCAATTCTAGATGTGTTCTTCGAACAATTATAGTAACAAAGTGAAACCGCAGAAACAGATCACCCAAAAGGGGCCCCCGTTCAATCAAAATGCAGAAGAGAAGATCAATCCAAACAATCCCACAATCTCATTTCTTACTTCCTCGCCATGTTCCACAACATACATGTATATCAGTCAATCAGTCAACCACCATCACCACCACCAAAAAAAAAAAAAAAAAGAAAAAACAAAAAACAAAAAACAAAAAACAAAAAACAAATACCAGAGAGACAAAAACAAGAGACAAAAACAATCACCAACCGCAAATGGTACCTGATAAAATGCCGAACCCCCCATACAACGAACCACAGAGGCTAAACGCGCGAAGAAAAAAAAAATCCCCGTTGCAGACGGCGGGACAAACAGACAGGAGCCCAACACCAAGGAGGAAAGGTCCAGGAACCTACCTCATCTAGGCTCTCGCGACCAGCAGTCCAGTACCCAGGTACCCAGCCCACGTCGTATTGCGGATGGGTACCTGCACGCTTCCACACACCTCGAGTAAGCGAATCAGCCGTCGAGGAAGAGAGGACCCCAATGAAAGAAGACGGTACAGTACAGTAAGTAGGCGTGCATATGAGATATGAAAGAGCAAGGTGGGTGCATCGGGCAGGGAGGGCACTCGTTTCAGCATCCATCCCGATAAGGCAAGGGAATGTGACGATTGATTGCCAGGTGAGCGAAAGCCGTCGGGGCTGAAGGGTGAAGGCGGAATGGGTTTGGTTTGGTTTTGTGAATGCGGGAGGTATAGGTAGGTAGGTACGGAGTAGGTAACTTGAGATTGATTATGAAAGGTGATTTTGTATTACTGTATATTCTTATGCTTTGTTTTGAGCCTTGAGCCTTGAGCCTTGAGCCTCAAAATTGCTTTATTGCTTGACACCTAATGCTTGGCTCTTAATTACCTAGGTAGATTCACATACGGAAGATAATCACGATGAACATGCCGAATTTTGCAATCGAGATGATGATATCGAATTTGATATACTAAGGACCTAGGGCTTTCTTTGTATGTGAATCAGATTATCGCCGAGGTGTGGATTGAGTGCTTCATTGTCTTATCTATCCGCAAAATTGATACATTCAAATTCACCATGAGTATCCCACATCAGTTTCTTCAATCAATTGTCTAAAGTTGGTGTACAAGGTTTATCGTTGCCCTTTATCAGGCACGGGAGTCGCAAGGCACGAGCTGAACCCAGAGAGATTGCAAATTACTGTGCTCAAATTCTCTATGCAGCATTACATTTTAATGGAAATATCGTATGCGTCTAGACCTACTGCAAGCCCCGTCAGAACAGAGGCATAAAGGAGCAATATCCCCATCGCTTGAAGATTGCTGACAAACAAGGTTGGTATGGTCAAGTTGACGAGTCCTGTGAGTAAGTTTGCGGCCAAAAAAATGGCCAGTCCATTTCTGTTGAAGGATTCAAGGACTCTACTTGTTGCGAGAGAATAATTCTCCTCCTCTGTCTTTGCATCTGTGCTTTGATGGGCAGCTGGGGAGAATATTGTTTCGACTAAGCAGAATGCAGTCAGCTGCGAGCAGTTGAAAGCTGAAACCCACAGAAAGTACGGAAGGTTCGCAAGACGGCGTGATACACTTAATGCCAGGCCATATTTGTAACTCGTCGTGAACATGTAGAGAGTAATCCATATTCCTGACCATGCGCCCATTGTCTTCAAGAGACGTCTTCTTTGAGCCACTGGATTTCCATTAGGCATTGAATTTCGTGGTAAGACGAACATCCCAGTTGCTTGACCGGCCAGGAATATTGCGAGATAGCCAAAAAAGCTAAAGATTCCTTCACGATTCTTCGACAACATATCGGTTCTTGGAGCTGTGAGTATGAAAGCTTTGAGGCTGGTGTATTCGAGGGCAGCTTGGTACAATGAGCCGAGGATTACTGCCAGTAGGGCGTACGACGGAATGAGCTGGAAAGCGGACTGGAATATCGCCACGAATGGAGGAATGAATGCGAGTGTGAAGAAGAAATTCCAGTGCACTCCATACTCAGTAACATGCTCCGCATAGTCCAACCCTTTGACACTATATAATCGGATGGTTCCCAGAACAATCAAGGGTAGTGCATGGCGCAACGAGTTGTATAGGCGTGTACTGAGCTTCGATGATGTTCGAGTTGAAGAGAGTTCTTTGAGTATTGGTCGAGCTCCCACGAGGCCGCCCGAGAATACGAAAGAGCCTACCCCGAGATCCATCAACGACGTTCCCCAATTTTCCACCTTGGCAAACCTCCGTGGAAAAATCTTGAAATCGACAGCTAAAATAGCCAAACAAGTGATAACCATCATTGCCCCTCTGTAGATGGTAAGGAAGGGTTTCTTCGGGAGCGGGTTCAATTGCTCTGTATGTTTTGTTTTTGACTGCGGTATTCTTGGTTTCTTTGTTGTGGCCTTTTGTGTAGTCTTTTGGGGTGGGATGGCATATAATAATATAACTGGCGCAAGTAGTAGTATATTCAATACGAGGGGCATATCTGCATAGAGAGAAATAGCGAGAAGAATTGCCCCGACATTAAGAAGGAAATCGACAGCGAAAGCGATTGGGGTATACGGCGTAAAAAAAGATTGTCGGGTCTGTAAGGTGGACCAAAGAATAACTGCGACCTATTTCGGTGATATCAGCTTGTTGTGCAATAAATACTTGTTATATGGGCAAGCATACTGGAGCGACAGCTGTGACAATATTGATTTCTCCAAGCCCTCCACCAGTTAGATTTGATACAAAAATCCTCCTTTAAGCTCTTGTAGCTAGCAGCCATTGCTGCTTCCGCTGCCCGCGACATACTTGTAACGTTGTCGGAGTCAATCGAAAAAAAGAGTTCAAAAGTTCAAATTGTGTGGTATCATCTGAAAAGGCCAGAGAAGTGGAGTGCGATGCTGCTGTATGGCGCAACGGCAGCTCCCGCTCGGATCAAACATTCTCACACAACTTTAGTAGATAAGTTTCTACTTCTCAGTTTAGATTTCCCACACAAATTTTTTATGATTGATATAGATCCCTTTCAAAAGTCTTGCAAAGGATATCTTTCAATTCAAGTTTCACACATTGATTTTGATTGTCTCTGGAGAGGTTGAACCCGGAAATATACATTCCAGACGCGACGGAAAGTTCTGATCGGTCTAGATTCAACAAATCTATCTAATGAGATCCTTCAAAACTTCATGATTCTCTCCTCCCTTCAAGATGTCTTACAGACTCTTGAAACAAGTTTTTCCTTTGGGCATTTTTATCGATTCTTCTGATAGCCATCGATCCTTTGAAAGCACGATCAAGTGTACGTTTCAGATTGCATCCGGCCTATCATGTCCAGTGCACTTGAGACACACCTGAGGGATGTCAGTTTAACAGAGTATATGTGAAATATATTTGATCATCTAGCTTCTGCGGAGTCTCGGGTCTCCGTGGGAACTCGCATACTCTGTGTGATATAGTTCCCTCTCTTATGGCTGCAAGCGGCTTTGGTGTTACGAGGCTCAGCTAGAGGATTGAAGTAAGGATGTGATGGTTCAGATATTCTGTGACTCGTCTCCTTTGTAAGTGTGTTAGCTCAATCTCGTACCAATCATGTACAGGATGAGAATGCGACTTCATATATGGTATCTCTGCCAGAACATGTAGCATTCAGGTTCTTCGCACAGCTAGTTCTTTGGATTTTCTTACGAACTTCACGTATCAGTAGAGTCGATCTCCTTTGAGACCTCACAATTACAGATCACCATAAGCATTAACTGGTGGTTGGATTTCATATTTCTTTACTTGAGCATCATTAGTCTTCTCAAGCCAAGTCTCTGCTTTGTTCTCGCGTATCCTCTCAAAGGCTTGCCCAAAAGCTGGCACCGTTTACCATGCCGGATAACTTTCAGCCTCAAAATAAGGAGCTGCAGCACCGTGAAATGCAACCCAAATCGGCACTCAAGTGTGAGCTTGAGCGTGGGGATTCATCTAGGGCATCTGGATCTATATACCCGCTCGCAAAGCTCCCCAGTCCGAGCATGGTGGCAGCACGAACTTATGCTTCACGTGTCCGAAACTCAATCGGGTGGGAAGCTGACACATGGTCGGGGAATTTTAGCTTAACCCAAATGCAGCAGTTCCCCAGGAGGCACTCTACTATGGTGACTCTGGCAGAACATACGGAATCTCTGGGCAATAAGTCTTCACTCGCAACAACCTCGCACTATCTAAAGATTACCCCTAAATCACGACTCACAAGTGAATCTTTAAAAGAATCTGAAGTTCGCCTCGTCGTCAAAGGGGCATCTGTCATCGGGACGCGTGATGCCAGGCGACATTTCGGAACTCCGGCCTCCTCCACCCCGACCCACCGTGTCCCATTCCAATACACTCACGACCGCCTGCAAACTTGGGGCCACGCTTATTTCGGAAATAGTGTTACCGCTGATGCATTTGTCAACGCAATCAGTTTACGGCGTGCAAGTTTAGTGACCATAAATGAACAAGACCTGCATGAGTCTCTCAGAACGTCGGATCAGGTGATGATACGTGCGAGGGTACTACCCAAAGTGGTTGAGCGCAAGCCCTTTTTGATTCAAAGACAATTTGACATTCGAGAACTAAGAGAGAGTATACCAGAATCTCGGCCCAGCAAAGACCACGCCCGGGGCTCGACAGCTGTTAGAAGGTCTAGCAGGCTTCGTCGATTGTCCTTGCAGGGAAGTCCTAACACAAACCAACGCGGGACCATACACGATCATTTTAGAAGGCAGATCAGCACCAATCATGTGGCAGTACCAATCCGTAAGTATCTTATAAAGAACGATATTTTACATCATTATTGACAATTCAATTCAGATATAGAGTATGCTCTACATTATCTCCCTGTCTTAGCAGCGTTGATGCTATCAGGACATGTTCGCAAGGGCGATTCAATTGATCTCCCTTTACCCAATCCGGAAGCATGGGTAGATACAACTGCCTATGTTTACACTGGCCAAGGGGAAATCACATCAGCAATGAAAGAGAATATTTTGTTTCTGGCAGGGCGGGTTGAAAACGAAGGATAATAATTCTACGCGGGTCATTTGAACGTTGAGGGGAAGAACGGAAGTTCGATCCGATCCGTTACGTTCTGCAGTCAGAGTATATCGAATGGACCTTTGTATGAAACATGTCGGCATTTCATGCATTGATGCGTGGGATTTCATCAGGCCATGCGGTGTAGTACTTTAAGGGCATCACGCCTTGCATTTGATGGAGAAAGCTTAGAGACGACCATTCCGTCTCGAACCGGCTGTATTTTACCAGAATACAACTGTGAGAACTCAAATAAGATCTCCTGTGCTCGGTGATTGAATGGAGATGAAATCATGTTCTTGAATACTACTCACACTTGATTATCCAGAGTTGTATTGAACAGTGACGCCCTGTGACATATCATGGATATCTTTATTATCGACAGGCTTTCTTATTCTTACTGTAGAGAATCATTCGAGGACTATGACCGAGATTCCATGCGCATCTATTGTTTAATACGCATGGCTGAAATATAGAGCACTATCGACAGCCAAAACTTACAAACTTATCAAGGATGATTGGAATATCGATTTTTGTCCATCGCCCGAGAAAGGCGCGATAAGACAGGAATCCATGGTTTTTACCATGTAAAATCGAACCACAGCCATTGATCGGTAAAAATCATGATTCAATCGGCTGGCAAATTTGATTTCATTGACCGAAGAGCCGATGGCTCTCTTAGTAAGTCTTGTTTTTCCAATGGATCGAAGGGTTCGTATGCTGTCTTGCTTTCGTCAAACATATCATATCAATAGGACCCAATCGACTCACATACCATGATTTTCAAATTAAACTAATGGGTGGTTTGAAGAGCTTTTCCTCGGCATCAATTTGACATCGGCCCAATTACTCAATCCTCGTCTAGTTTATTAACTACAATACCCTGCGGCGTCTAGCATCGTTTGTGAAGGTCTATGATGCCCCGAATTCCTTGAAAACGGTTCGTTACCATTCCTCCTGATGCATCATCGTGCTTCATAGTAACCGCAATCTTCGAAACCGAGGTGGCACATCATTAGAATGTACCTGTACAAAGCATGATTGTCAGCGAAGGAATATCTCCAATGCTCTACCTCTCTTCACAGCTTTCTTCCTAATTTGGCTATTTCCCCACAAATCCCCTGTCCCCAACCCAGTCGACATGGCTTTGCAAACATCAGACGAGATGAAGCACGGTAAAAGTGATCTCTGCATCACCAAAAGTTGTTGACACATGCACATCACGCCAGAAGTGGTAGATCATTCCCATAATCCGCCATTACTACCCAATTCAACAACGGGCTTCAAGATTCCAGAATATCTCTACGACAAATATTGAAATGCCTCAGATCGTATAGTGTCTCCTAGGAAGCGCAGGTAACACCCAGCCGCCATTCCATGCAGGTCCAATCCCACTGAACCTTGTTTCATAGGACTTCGATAATCCTCAAATCTTCAAATGGCCCACCGGTGGCCTCTTCTTGTACACCCAACTTCACGTGTCTAACGGTTGCATACACCCCAACATCGTTGATATGGATTGTGTCTCGATGTATGAAAACTTCGTACCTCGTGAAATCCACTTTCCCCACAACGCCAAACACGGAGGATGCCCCCGTCCCCCCACCCACTCCAATCATTCCCATGATTGTGGATCATATGTTGTGATTTCGTCATATTGGGCCCAAGGCTTTACATTTTGAGAGAGTGCGGATTCAACATGTGAATATGATATTTTTGTTCTGCTACTAAATCTTCATCCATTTCAGCTTATTTATATCTTGCGAGTAATAAAGGTGCGAAAGAGCAAAACCCATCTAAAGCCTCTGAATCGTTCAAATAGTGGTTTGATTCCCACCTTTAGACCCTCGATTACACGAGGCGTATCTACTTGAGCTGGATCATGAATAGCCTGAATCTTCAGTTTCTTTGTCCTCTCCTCACCTCCACTCACCTGCTTCTCGATGATACAATAATCTAAGCAGCCCAGAAATCCGCTGCATTCATCACGTTGATAAACTCATTAACTTACTTGAATCACAACCCAGTCTCGAAATTAACAGAGCAATCTCCTCATACATCAACTGATTGTCACTCTATCAACACTCTATGTCCCTTCGGCCCCGGGCTGGATAAGTATGCATATTGGAAACAAAACATCCGATCTTTTGGGAGATTGTCATCTACTAACGAAAAGGGTATTCAGATACCGAGTTTCATTCGGATGTAATCTATGTAATTGCATAAGAGATTTGCCCATTGCAACGCAAGATCCCTCTTCTCTATTTTCTCCGTTCTCCGTGTACTCCCGCACACTCTCAACATATATGAAGTCCCGAACAGATACCGGTTTGGCTTGAACCCTCCGTTCTGCCATGCATATCTCGTTTTAAATTGAGCATCTAAACACAAAGTAGTTACTTATAGTAGCTTTAGCTAACGCTATCCATGTTTCCCAATTTATTGGGTGCATATACCTGATGCACTGCAAGACAAACAGCAAGCGCTGCTAGCTGCAAATGATTTCCATGGCACGCATAGTTCTACCGTATGATAAACGTTGTTTAGTTTCTTCAATGACTTATCTATCTCGGTCCAGGCCACAACGAACGGCCACATATACACCAAGGCATTCCCTCTTCACCTCTACCCCGGCTCTTTTCATCCCACAAATCCCTTCACTCCCTCTTAACCACACTCACAACCCCTCCCCTGTCCCTACATTACATATGCATGCATGGATGCATACATGCATCTATCTACACTGTTCTTGAATGATGAAAACCTGCCTGGCATTCCTATTTTCCAACCTTGGTCCAAACTCTGTCAAAAGCATCCTTCTAAATTTGCGCTTGACCCCTCCTCTATTCATCACTCTTTGTACCTCTCTTGATTTGCTTATGGGCGCGTCAAAATTTAAAACAAGCTTGTGCAAATGAAACTTTCACCCCTTCACTATTTGGGTAACATCCGATTAGACATGTCTAGGCCAAGACATTCAAGCAGAAATATATATAGGTAGCAGTACATATATATGCATATGCGTTACGCATACATACAATTTCAAAACTGGCCCTTTCATTATCTAAGCATTTCATCCCAACTGGTTTTAGTGCTTTTCTTTCTTTCTTTCTTTCTTTCTTTCTTTCTTTCTTTCTTTCTCTCTTTCCTTCTCTCTTTCCTTCTGAATTTGCTGTAAATTGGCCCCTAGCCTTGATGATCGGTGAAGCCGAAGATATTGCATTTCACTTCCAATAGATGTCCTTTACCAAAGTATTCCCACATGAATAGACATATGCATATGGAGCATTCATTCTGCCTTGAAACATTGCCTTTGAGCGATTTTCTATAGGGTGCGGATTGAGTAAAAATGAGAAAATGCCAAGAGGAATGGGTCCTCATGGATCTGGGGTCGCACGCATTTTCAATCATCAGTCAATATAAAGTTTGAACGAACGATAATTTGATATTGAGTATCAAGCTAGATGCCTGTGGTTTTCTGGTCTTCCGTTCAGATTACTTCATCCCATTTTATCCATATGTCATTGAAATCGTCTTTCTATTCTACAAGTTTTGATTAGATCAGATCAGATCAGATCACCGTGGTGATGCCTTCACTTCCTTGATCAAAAATTATTTTCTCATAAGCCTAATCCCCCTTTGACTTCAGAACCCTGTATGAGAGTGTCCCTGTTGCAACCCATTTAGATAATTAAATGATAGAGAAAGGAATCGAGGAAATGCAGATAGGGAAAAGGATTTTTTTCTTCTTCGAGACAGTTCACCAGTCAGGCATTTTTGGAAACATTTTTTTCGATCCTAGTAGATAAATGAAAAATGAATTGAAGGAAATGGAAAGTATAAGCAACAAGTAAATAGAATAAGCCATTTTCAGGGGTGGTGTGAGAATGCACATCGATATCCTAAAGCAGCTACCATGCCTTCTCGTCTCTTTTCAACAGGAAAAGAAATGAAAGATAAACTCCGAGAACATGCAAGAACATCTTGGGCAGAATCCAATAACCCAGTTAATCTTTTCAATCATCAATACGTTTAATGCACGTGCGCGCACGCCGGCCGGAAATTTGAAGAAACATTGAAACAATAAGACAACGCATGTAAATGACAAATAGTAGAAAAGCCATTGCCCCCAGGACAATGCTGCACTAGCGTCTCAGGGGGGGGTTCCTTTTCTACGACTGCCTCATCAAGAAATTAATGAGAAAGAAAGACATCATCATCATGAGAATCGTTTGAATCGTAAGAAGCATCGGAAGACGAGTCGAAATTATTCTTATCAACGAATATCTCATCGTACTCATCATCCGATTGGGGGAAAGGGTCGGGCTCAATCTCAAGTGCACAGCTCGACTTTTCCGAACATGAGGTGTGATGCGAGCTTTCGAATGATTCGGGTGCTTCCGCTTGTACCTCGTCTTTGTAGCGGACGAGGCCAGGGTGATTTCCCGGTGGAAGTGTGATGCTCTCGCTGCGGCGTGCTCGAGGACTCATACGATGGCTATCATTGGCGTCTCCATCTGCACGACTACCCCACGAAGTCTATGCAAGGATTATTAGCATCTAGCTGAAAAGAAAAATTGAAATGAAACCGGGGAGGGAAAACATGTGAGTGCGGGGTCTTAGCTTACCATCCGGAGTGTCAGCAGTGCATATAGTTTTATCCATCCGTGAAAATATCCGAATAGAATGGAGACCGGAAGAAATCCAATATCTTTTGGTTCTCGAATGAAGAGGCCGACCAACTTTACAATCTTTGATATAAGCATGAACACCAATTGAACAATTACTGCAATCATTTGATGGTGCGCAGACCATGATGCAGTCGCCTTCAATGTAAGGAAGATGATGAGAGGATCGAAGGCGAAAGACAAGGAGGTAAAGGTGGCAATATGCAAAGCATACACACACCACGGTTGTTGACTGTGCACATACATGATCAGCAAAATATTCTCCTCGTGATCGAACAAAACCGGTCACGACTTACAGCCAAACGTGTCTCTCCGTGACTAAACTGGTATAGTTACTTCTCCAATTACTGCGAGCCCATCTCGAGCATTGATACAAGTATTTAAAATTGTTCTCAAGGGTCGTTTCAATCTCGCATTCTCGGTTGTATTGAATCCATGTCGACCATTGATTTGCGACAAGCCACCTCGTGACGAAGTTATCATCATCAGCATTGAGTTGATATTGGCCCCACCTTTCGGTCTTGAATCCATCTAGAAAAAGGGGACTCTGCAGAATCTCAGACCTGAATGCACAAGTTCGCCCAGACATACAGGATGTTCCACCATCAATGCCATGGGTTGCCGAAATCTCAAAGTTGCGTCTTTCAATATAAGCAGCCCCAAGCCAATTGAATGCACGTTCGGCGAAGGTACCATCACGTACTCGCTTGACTCTTTGGCATGGCCCAACACCGCCAATCTTTGCATTCTCGAAAGGTGCAAGTAACCAGGGTAGTATTGTTCTTGGCCACGTGACATCATCATCTGCCATAACCAAGATGGGCGTCTTCACTTTGGGAATAACCTCGCACACTTGAATTCGTTTGTTTGCAATTGGTGCAAAGTATACACTGACATTATTAGCCTCCAAGGACTTAGAGAAGTACTGCAATTTTTGAAATTTGTCGACTGTAGTGACCAGAATAAGCTCGGCCGGTTGACATGCGAGTATACTTTGTAGGGAATCTCTCAATTCTTCGAAGTTGTTATGAATCGTGGGTATTATGACGCTAACATCTTTGGATGTGAAAGAAGGATTCGCTGGTATCGGGACCGTTTTGTAAACCCAATGACTGATTGTATTGACAATAAACCGGACATAACGATGAAGCCTGTTTATTTTCACTATTAGCTATCAATTTTTATGGCGTAGGAAGGGCAAAATTGAGAGAGTCTTCTAAACCTACCACAGTATTAAAAAGGCCCATTGCCATATATCTAGACTAGGTAAAGCCATTTTTGCTACACAAAATTAAGATTGTAGATTATAAAGATGGAAAGAACAAGGAGCTCTCTGTAGATATGATCCACGGAGGTCAAGTGAGGTGCAAATCCAACGTCACAAGGATCCGCCAAGTAAGTGTAGTAGTACCTTGGTGTAAGACTCGTATAGTGGACAGTTGGGGAACAGAAGTCTTCTTTTATAACGGCGGATAATGAGGTCGAAAAAAGGGTTTGTGGAAGTGAGCGATTGCAAAGTGGTTTGAAATGGTGAAGAATCTGGCAGATGACCCGTAACACATGTATGATAGAATTTCCCCGAGATTTTCAGAATTTCTTCAAAAAGGGCGGACTGCAACGTATAGGGGCAAGATTGGGCCGATGTCTTCAATGTTGGTCAAATGATGTTGATATATGTCGTGGAGGGAGGACGTGGAATGGAGGGTCTCGAGGGCAGTTTGCGGTGGTGATGCGCGAAAAATGGAAGGGCCGTCAACGAAAGACTGAACTTTGGTTGTTTGGATATGTTTGCCCGTCAGGTAAAAATTAATTCTTCGTATCTCAGAAAAATTAAGGTGGAAAATCTTCTTTCTTTGGGAGGAAATGTGATTTCACTGGAAGCCAGCCATGAAAATCCTCGAAATGTGGTAAAAAGGTATGTATGGTAGTCCTTTATTTTGTTTGCTCCCAAAGACCAAAAATCAAAATACAAAAAACTTTTCTCCAAGAAACCTGTCAATATATATTCAAACAGCCAACGAAGAACGATAGAGACGAAGAGATTGCCAAACGACTGTGATCCTCGTGTACCTGAGTTCAATTGGATAAATATACAGTTGCAAGGAGCCGGTTCCCTTAAAACAAGAATGACACACTACCACAATAGAAGAGAAAGACGATGATGAGATGTCATACTGCTTCGAAGGTGGACATTAGGGTCTGGACGAGGTCTATATATGACTGAAGCAACAACACGACCACACGGCTGGACCCGAACAGTTATATTTTTTCCCTTTTGTCCTTGTCTTCTGCTACATAGCAAGTTAAGCATTAGCAAATATTAGGAAGACTGGGACGGACGCATCAGGGATCGAGATGGAAGAGTGGATCAAAATCTGGAGACAAATAGCAGCGCTTGTTCTGCGAGCATTGAGCAAAATGTGCGCCTGGTGTACCATTCGAGCCGTTTGAGCCATCCATGAATTTGATGAGAATCAGTCGAGCCATTAGTACCAGAAGTGGTCTGGGTCTATTAAGCTCTTAGGATGTACTTGTACAATCTGGGTATTTTACTGGGGGTGGGGTGGAGAGAAGGTTTGTTGGTTGATCGTTTTGGGAAGTCTGGGAGAAAAAAGAGGGCGCGCAAGAATTTCACAACAAATCATAAGAATAAGAATAAGAATGAGAAACATAAGAACAAGAACAAGAACAAGAACAAGAACAAGAACAAGAATAATAATAATAATAATAATACTCCGAATAATGAATGTACGAGTATTTCGTACGGAGTCGCAGTAGTTTTAGTCCATCCGGCTATCTAGCTTGTTAGTCGATTCCGACCCCTTCATCAGTTGTTGGATTACACTCGGTTCAGTAACGCTTGCCGGGCGCCACTTTTTGCAACAGCGGAAGGGGGAAGGGATAAAATGAATCCAATGATATAGACCCTTCAACTCAATGATTCAAGACCGTAAGAATTTAAAATGTTTAAAATTGGACCTCAAGCGCGTTGTGGTGGGCATTGTGGATGTTTGGAGGATGAATATTTGTGGGTGGGGGCGAATAGACTAATGGTGCACTAGGTGGATTATCTAGTTACTAGGTACAGGAGGTAGGGGTGCTTTCGAGTGATTAGTCTACCTTGAAAGATTGATTATTGTATGGAAAGACGAAATAGGATATGCGTGCGTATGATAGGAATATCGCTATCTATCCAATGTGGCACTCGATAAACATAAAGGGAGAGTCTACATGATGACCTCTCAGATATATCTCCATGTAGTTTGAGAGAGGGAACAGTCAATTGCCAACTGCATAGTTACCAAACTTATGAAGTTATAATGAGATTACGAGTCGAATTCATATGACTTTTAGGCTAAATACATAGCCAAATCTTCCCGATTCCTGTCTTTCCGTTTTATATGGATCATCGAGTTGAATAGAATCACCTAGCTCTAGGAACCTAAGTACACATGTACCTACGAAAAGTATAGGAACAAGATGCCTGTTTACAACCCATAATATGCCTGTTTTTATGCTTGTTAAATTGCTTATACAAATTACACTAGAAATCTCGTCAGTGCTTGCTAGTTGGCCTGTCATTTGCGCAATTGTGGTCCACTAGGATCTTTCATAAACGAGACACATCGACCGCTGCAGGCGCCTGCTTTAGGATATCTTAACCCTCTTTAAAAGACGCCTTCGACTTTCATCAACATTAGCGAATATGATCCGAAGGTTTTCTCCAGTATTTCTACAGGGAACTTCTTAACGACGAGGCGTTTCGGTCGTTGAAATTTGATCAACCTTCACAAATCTGAATTTCTCTAAGTAAGTTTGTCACTTCAGATGCAGCTGCCAAAGGGTGGCCGTAGTTCGATCCAAAATCATATACATGGGTGTCACAGCATGAAAATGATGAGCATGATGAACCCTTCGCTTTCCACATCCACAAAGAGGGGCAATTATGTTTGGAATGATGGTCATGCTTATGGAACCAAATACTGCAAACATCAATCAAACCACTTGCAATCATACGTCAAAAGAGAAACTTAGTGAAAATTCGGAGCCATCACGAGCTGAGGGGTGAGCATCTAAGAAAACGTCAGCGATCAAATGCCTGGACAGATCCGGGAAAAGAGGGCTCGTGGCGAAGCTATCACTACTCAATTCACTCGCATCATGTGTTATATCTACCCTTCATCTATTTCAAGGTTATAGCTAGTTATGCTGTTTTCATGTCCTGTTTCCTCCCCCATTTAACTTAATGCAATGTGATCTCGATATTACCCATACCCAATTCAGGCTAGCCAAGAAAATCATGATCCTACTGTATGTGAGGTACTATACGGATCTTTCTCCGAGCCTCCCAGTACATACTGGAGTCGATTGTCCCGACGGTTTCATTGTCTCGGAGGAACAAATATCCTGAACATGCTTGACATATATGCTCAACGTCTTTTTCCTTTTTCCTTTTTCTGATTGTATGTTATACGATACCCCAGTATTGATCATACTATACTGCGAAGGCCAATACGAAGCTTCCAGAGTTATGTTATTCTCCTTATTCACGCTTTTGCCGCCTTCCTATCAATTTATTCCCCATCAGTCGTGGATCCCGAGTCTAATTGTAATAGATTATTTATTAATGGACTAGCGGCTTAGAGCAAAGCGAGAGATATGGGATAATGGGTTATGGGATGACTCGTTGGAAGTCCGTGTCACAAATAACATTATTTTTTGGCAGACAGGGCCGTAGTAGGTTGTTCGGCACAGACAAAGTGAGACACGCCAGTTGACGAGCGGGGTTGAATAAGAGCTTGATGACCTTGATTCACCAAGATTCTAATATGCTGACTACAAATCTAGTAAATCTAACAAACTTAACAAATTCAAGAAAGCTAAGAATAGTGGACACTATGGTCGAGGCCGAGTCCGTGAGTTCAAGCGCGAAGAGTGTGGAGAAGTTGAAACAAACCAAAACAAATAGATTGTCATATTGAGCGATGTTGAAGTAGCCGTGGCGTTTCGAAGAATCCTATCATGCTGTCTTGAATGAATCTCGTAAAAAGATAGCTATCTAGGCACTACTCGTATGGATGTACGTACTACTAGTCTACTGCTACTAGTACTGCTAATAATACCAACACTGCTAACACTGCTAATACTGCTAATACTGTTAATACTGCTGATACTATTGCTACTATTGCTGCTATTGCTACTCCTAACTACTACTACTAACTACCTACTACAACGACGACTACTACGGTACGTACCGATGTATTAGTATTAGCCAATAATTTGTGTATCACTTTAAGCTGCAAAGTACTCCCTTTCGAAGCGACAGCCAATGTTCGACTTCGTATAATAAGTTATTCGCACTATAAGTAATATAAAACAGGAAGTTATAGCTTCAAATGGACGGGAGCACTTACCTGCTATTTGGTATCTAAATACTAACGTAAGCCTCCCTACTCCGTATACTTCGTGTTCTACACTACTGTACCTATGTCCATCGTATGGCCGATTGACCGAAGATTAAGAGAGGAATTTTCGAAACTATTATTTAACATAACGCTTCCACTCCACTCCAGATAACGGGATGACCCGCCACAAAAATTCAAGATGAGCTCTGGCACTTTCTATGTTACCGAAGGTGATGTTTGAACTTTGAATCTGAGTGCGGAAGCATGAGCTCTGCCTCCCCGAGTGTTATAGTATGGAAGCGAGATGTCCCCATGTACCTTTGGTGTCGTTGTCGTGTAATGTACACATATGGCTGTTATTGCAGCTTCAGAAAGATCCATGTGTGTAAGTAAGTTGGGGATGCTATAACGGGGCGGCAGTGAACACCTGGTGGCATGTGCTGTACTCAACTGGCCTATCTCAGATGAGTAATCCTGCTCCCTTCTCCATCATCAATACATCCTAGCATCATCCACTCCTTGGCTTATGCTTAACTCAAGATGTTTACATTTTGACAGTTTAGGTGAGAAAGCCGCTCAGAGTACTGAGTACTAACTATCTAGTGTCGACGTGATCTAGAATTGCAGGCTTCACCCATGCATCGTTGATCCTCATCATCACCTGCATGTCAACGAGTAATGTGCGGGCATACCTTTGGAAGATGGAAACATATCCAGGTGGGAAGAGCGGAGTAACATCCACCAAGGAACCACAACCAACTGACAGGCGCCAGCTAGACGAAAATAAAATTTGAGGTTGGTGCACGAAAAAGCGCGATGATAACTCTAGATGATAGCCTTGCTTGCTGAGTGCCAGATTTTGAGTAACATCGTCGCATGCGCAATGAAAATGGGGCTGAGGTGAAGAATTTTGCAGGAAGTATCCAGCAGACCAGTACAAATGCGAAAGTATGTACATTTCTTTCTCGAACCCTTAACCCTGGGGTGAGGAACACCCTTGATACTTCAAGATAAGGTAACGGAAGGTCGCCATGATCCATGACAAAAATAACCTCAAGTCCGTGATCTGCATTTCATTAGCCCCCTTTCCACTTCCGAAGCAGTCAATTTCGTCAACAATTATACTTTCGAATTGCGTCTTTTTTCGGAAGGGCTCTCGAAAGAAACGGACGCAAGTTCCAACTTCATGCAAGTGATCGATAGAAAACTCTCTCCCCCTTAGTGTCCGTCCTTACCGTCATCGAGACAAGGGAAACGAGAGGAATTACCAAAAGTCCCCAGTGTTCATTACCAAAGAAGGACAGAATCAAGGGCCCGAGCACGGCCATTGAGTTCATGCAAGCTATCCTAGGTACATAGCATTCTACTGTACTGAATAATTGAATCTGTATAATACATGACAGTTTTCCGAAAGTCTATAAGTATCCGACGTCAAACTTTCAACCTTTAATTTGTGATTGTACGACGTATGAATCGGTATGACACCTGAGAGCATTTCCACCGTCGCACTTTCGGAAATACAACAAACATTGGATCTACATTGGGCAGGTGACTGGATATTAGATGGTGGGGAGTGGCACTATTGTGTGATAGTGGCTTTGCAGGACGTTGAGCATTGCATGGAAAGGAATAAATTCCCCGAGTCAGTGATACATTTGTTGTGCTGGAAAAGCGACAGAACTATGGGTGAAATATGCAACTGCGAGGTCGGAAATGATGAAGAAAATTTTGCATGCATTGTTATCTGCAAGAGACGCTCTCTTTTCAACCAATTGCACGTCGAAGCTTGAAATTGACTTGATAGATCAAGTTGAAATAGAGTAGAAATATCATGAGACAGCAGGTTATGTCGACTTTCCCTTGCCAGGTACGTAAAATTATTAGATGTACAACTTTCCTTCCGTTCAAGGTTTCAATTGTCCCGATTTAGGCAATCCATAGCCGGTAGAGTTCGATCGCCCTGTCGCATTCGGCTCTTACGGACCTAGGTGACTGGGTGACTGGGTCTCGATGATATCAACTTTACTAGATACATATGTATTGCAGATACTTTCCCAACTCCAGACTTCCGCACCCATCCATGACGATGTGCTCCATATCTGCCGACGTCCCTCCCGAGCCCCTTTGAGGATGTATCTGAGTACTAGACTTCGTCTTAGCCATGCTACTGATCATGTTCCAGATCAATATACCCCTTCATCAAGCAGTCCAGAATCCAGACAAGCGAAGGTATAGGTAGGAGAGCGGATATTTGACCACGACTGAGCATTTGACCGACATGAATGAGTGACATGGTCGTTTCAGAATGGTCCGCTGAATACCTTCCCCGTATCGGAGAAAAGTAAGAGACGGCGGCTTTATCCACCACCAACGCACTCCCGAAGTGAATCATCATCGCTCACGACCACGACCCCACGACAATCATCATCAATCATCATCAGTCATCAAATGAAGGGGTACATCAGCCTCAGGACCCAGGTATGTGTATGTGTATGTGTATGTGTATGTGTATGTGTATATCCATTTCTTCTCACACGTAGCCACATGTTCAACCAACCAAAGTAGTTATTAATAGATTGAACTGTGTTGTCAACAGAAGGGAAGACGAGCTGGTAGTAGTTTCATTCACTCCATACAGTAAGTAGTACAGTAGTACTGTACTGGTGATTGATTAGTCCATAGATAGATTCCATGGATAGATACATGCTTCCATTCTCTTCGTCGAAACAGCTACCAACCATGTCAAGATCTTCATCATTGATCCCCACTGCAAACATTTTTTTCTTTCATATCCTCCAGACCTCCGAGACCTCCATACAATAAATCCATAGCCATAAGTAGGTTCAACCTAATAATATAACAACCAATCACGTCAACCCTTATATTCATCAATTGGTTCAAACACCTAACCTAACGACTTGACCTATGAGATGAGGATAGATGAGGATGAGGATGGGCCATGACCTTGGTTTTCTTCTTTAAAGAAGTAAACTCCCACTTCTCAAAAGATGACAAGTTTGTATTGTCTTGTTTCAATTGTATTTTCATCGCTTACCATGATGCCATGGAACCAAGCAACCTCTCGAAGTTCGGATTCGGGAAATCCGGAGACGATAAATCAGTGAGTGAGTGAGTGAGTGAGTGAGTGAGTGAGTGAGTGAGTGAGTGAGTGAGTGAGTGATTGATTGATTGATTTGATTGATTGATTGATTTAATGAATGAATGAATGAGCGTGTGAGTGAGTAAGTGAGTGAGTGATAAAAAAGTCGGAATTTCGGCCAACCTACTACGATCTGGGCAGTGGACACGAAGGATACAATCAAAATACCTTGGTACAAATTACTCACCGTACCCTTCTTTCACACAGTACAATACAGCACAGCAATACAATAATACGGAACATCCACTTCTAAAGTGGGCGGGGCGATGTTGGTATGGCTTGGAGAGGGCTTGGATGAGACGGCATGGATGGATTGGATGGATTGGATGGATTGGATGGATTGGATGGCATTTGGAAAAGAATCAATCAATCAATCGTATGGTTTTGGTTATGAAAAAGCCTTCTAACTCCCTGCGCCGCTTCAGGTATGCTGAAAAGTGTTAATCAATCAAGGCTGATTGATTTGTGTGTTTTTTTTGTTCTTCCCCTTGTCAAAGAATTCCAATTCTCAATACCAGTCGCAGTCTCAGTCTCAGTCTCAGTCTCAGTCTGGCTTATTCTACCAGATACAATTCTAATCCTTATTACATACTGTCGTTAGTTTTGCTTTATTCTTCTTTACTCTACTTTACTCTATTCTCATTATACTCTATTATGATTCTATTATAGTATTACTTTACGTTACTTTACTCTATTTTCGTCTACTCTCGTCTACCTTCGTTTACTTTACTCTATTCTCCTATTATTCTACTCTATTCTTACTTTACTTTATTTTGTTTCACTCTACTTTACTCTACTTGACTCTTATCCTTACCCTTACTTCCAAGGTTACGGCTACTTACTCTACTCCATTCATCATCCATCCATCCAGCCAGCCAGCCAGCCAGCCAGCCAGCCATCCATCCATCCATCCATCCAACCCAACCCAACCCAACCCAACTACAACTTTCACAAAACACGAACACAAACGCAAACACAACTAAAACTTCAACATTCCAACAATCATCATATAAAAATACTACAATTCAATTCAATCTAAACTCATCCAGAATATAGGTACTGATTTTCATTACCAATCATTATATCAACTCGGAAAAGCAACGCTTACCTATTCCCCTCCAGTATTGAAAAAGAAGGGGGTTATCGTTATCGCAACCGATCACATTCCAATTCCAATTCTAACCCATACCGCATTTGCGAAAGGGGCGGTCGGCGGTCTGGCTGTTTATGTATTGTGCATCAATCTCTATTCACTTGATTGTATTGTACAACTTCAATAATCTGCAAAAGCAGTGATGCAAAGTACATGATATTCAGTGTCTCTATGAAGGGGCCGAGAGTTGCATCTGTTTGATTTTAATTTGTGTTAGTTATTGCTATTATTTGCTATTATACTTGCTATTATACTTGCTATATTGCCATTGCGTTTGTTATATTATTGTTATTATTGTTGCTCTCACCGTCTCCCCTCCCCGAACCCCCCTCCCAATCCCAATCGAAACAATGTCTAGTTTCCATGGAGATCATATATCGAAATCTAGGTCAAAGGTCAAACCTGTTTTTAAAAAACTGATACAAAGCGAAAAGAATTCACTAGACTTGGATCGTCCGGCTGCGGAACAGGATGCCCTCGGGATATTTGATTATGGCGCTGGCTACACTTCCAACCCCCGTTCCTCTCACGACATTGCATACAACAGTAGAGAAGGGGGAAGAAGAGGCTTTCATGCTCGTTCAACAAGCGGTACATCTCAATTCTCGACAACAACAACAGGCAGTGGTCATCGTTCCGGATCATTTGTACATCCTTTCCAACAAACACCGAGACCTTACACTCCCCCCTTAGGTGCTTCTTATCAAAACTCAATTCGCGAAAGTGAAGCAACAAACAGCAGCCTTGCACTTACCGAAGATGAGGATCAGTTACGGCATACTTTCCGTAGTACAGCCAATTTGTCGAATCAAGCAAACTCTATGACTGGTTCAACAATTCCTATGTTGCAGCAAACCCTAAGAATTCAAACAAAACTACCTCCGACCTCAAGACTTGCTCTTGCGACTTCACATACAAGTCTAGCTTTATCTCCTGAAGTAACCTCACCCGCCGATAATATGTCCCCCGCTTCGCCATCTATCAGACAATCTATGGAAGGATTTCGCATTCGCAGTCGCAGTGAGGTTGATAATCGTCTGCGTTCGGAAACAATACAGGAGGCTCGTCGGAAGTTCCAAGAGAAAGAGAGAGCCAAAGAAGAAAAAGCTGCACGGGAGGAAATTCGAGCCATGGAAAAGAAACAACAGAAAGAAGCAAGACAGATCGAAAGGGGACATCGTCGTTCATCTGCCAGTGATAATGCACCTACACGAACAAAGCGATCCAAGTCTGATCTTACCATACATGAGAAAAGTGAAGGATTTTTTGGTCAGAATTACAACAGCGCATCAATCTCTACCCCTCCATTTCTCTCAGAGGAGCTCAGTTCACCAGGTAGAAGTCATACTGCGATGTCAAATACCAAGAAGAAAACACACAGTGCTTGGACAAAGCTCATGATGTGGTTGAGGACTAGGTTTATGCGCCTGGGTAAGAAGGCCAGTAGAAAGTAACAATCTTTTGATTGGGGGATCAGGGATAGAAAGGTGAAGAAACTATCAAGCTAGATGTCAATGACCTTCATGCCTGACATTAGATCTTCTTCACATCTATATTTCCTGCTCTTTATTCTGGATGGTAACCATCTTGTCTACCTTCTTACTCTCTTTAAACACGACTTCATGAATTATTTTGTCCTATGGACAGGCGTTCTGGCAGGTTCAAATCATGATTTATACCAGAGGACCGGCGTCGAAAAACTCGATAGCTTACTTTTTTCCCATCACATGCGACACATCAACACATCAGCGAGGCGTTTGGGATTATTCATTTTTCTTTTTAAAGTACATTAAAAGTACTCCTTCTGGGAACGGGGCCTCTGGTTAGGGAGATTTTACATATGGGTGTTTTTGTCAAGGTTGGATTCTTTGACCTTTCTTTCGATGCTGGGTGAATAAGGTGTTCTTTGCATGTACGCGCACAGAAGGAGATTCAGTTTGCAGGAAGTGCATGCGTTCACATCCCTTGAAGGTGGCGGTTTTATTGGAAGTGTTCTTTTCTTTTTTTTTTTTTTTTTTGGGGGGGGGGGGGGGGGGGGTGGGTTCTTAGATGGGGGACAAAGATTTGCTTTTTTTTTGCTTTGCGAGCGGGTGACAGCATTGGTGACCGAGGTTGAGATTGAGAGTAAGAGTGATAGTAACTAGCATGCCTTCATGTAGCTAGTCGTTGATGGGATAGGTTGGGATAGGATAGGGCGATATTCTAAGAACAGATAGATAACAGGAACAATGGAAAAAACTTACTACTTCTACCTCTTGCTTTCCTTGTGTGTTTGTGAGTGATTGAGGTCTTTAACATTGAGATGTCACCTAGTTGATCAATCCATGTCTTGTTACCCAATCGGCATTCTACAGAGGCTAGGTAGATGGTGGCAGAGTGGAAGAATGGCAAAGTGGCAAAGTGGCATTTTACAGCCCAAAGCTGAAAACAGACATGATAACTCTTTGTACATGTATGCAGTAATGAGAATAACCAGGGATGAATCAATGATAATGATAATGATAATAATAATAATAATAGTAGTAGTAGTAGTAATGGTAATAGTAATAACGACGACGATGACAACAATGGCAGCAGCAATGACAATAATATACAATAAGAAGTGGTTCTTGCTGTATTGTATATGGTTCTTGGTTGGGTTTGTGGAGATGGTTTGGGGGTTAAGGAGGATTTTAGGGGGAGATGATCTGGAGATTTGGGAGGGAGGAGGAGATTGGAGAGATTGGAGAAAGCTGTATGAGCATATTGGGGGTGCGGTGCTGGGTTTGTGTGTTTGGTGGTGTGTGTGTGGAGGTTGGGAGAGGTGGGTTGATGGATGGGTGGAATGGAAGGGAGGGTTATTTCAAATTGCAGCATATGGTCCCTAACAATCCTCCTCCGTGCAATACAAGTTCCACGATGACAATTCTTCCAGTCCCAAATATATAAGAGGACGGAATCATTATTACAATTATCGAAGCGATATATAAAAGCAGAGAAACAGAAGTCGGTACTAGATACAGCGCGCGTAATCCCTTACCCGCCACCTCAAGACCTCACCGTGGCATTCCAAGCCGAATACCGTACAATCTGTCTAAAATGCCCATAGAGACCAATACAGCTCCCGAGAATCAGGTAGAAGGGATAGAGAAGTGTGAATTTTATCATCATGCGCTTTGTTACGAATTCGGAGAGAACGAAATATGTTATAGCGAGACTGCCGATGAGGCATAGCGCTCTGTGGGTTTGTGTTAGTATGGTTGTACTAGGCTTGGTTTTGTATGAGCAGGAACTTTCGCCTACCCAATGATGAATAGCCATTCGGAAGCAGGAAATTCGAAGAAGACGAGGTTTTTGAGTTCGTGCCCTGTCTTGGGGAAGCCGGTGATGAGGAAACTTAACATGAGACATGTGTATTGCGAGACGAGGTAGTAGCTCAACTCTCGGATTAGCAGTAAAGATAGGAGGCCGAATCGGGTGAGCAGATTTCGCGTCTTGTGTGGAGACTTTTTGTATGCTAAGACGTAGTGGCGGCAGCTTGCTTGGGTCCAGCCTTGGGCCCATCGGAGACGCTGCTTGAGGAAGGATTGGAAGGTTGTGGGGGCTAGTTCATAGGAGATGACGTTTGGTTCATGGACGCAGATGGCACCTTGCTCTAATGCTCGGAGTGCGGAATCGATGTCTTCTGTTAGCATGCCAGCGTCCATCTTAAGATCGCGGAGAAGATTGGTTCGCCAGTAGCCGTTGGAGCCTATGCGGGTATTAGATATAAGAGTATATGTATGTTGTGAAATGAAGAAGAGTAGGATGCAGTTACCGGTGAATAGACCGTAGCCGAATAGTGCAGCTCGGCCGGGATGTGATGTTGCATATATCTTGTCGAACTCTACAGCAATTATACCTGTTAGGAATGTAGCCTTGGAGTTTTGAATCACACATCGTCCTTGTACGCAATCGACTTCATCATCGGCTAGAAATCGCTCGACCGCCCATCGTGGTCCATATGGATGGGTATAGTGGTCGCAATCAAACAATGCAATGATTTGTGCCCCAGTGTATAAGGTAAAGAAGTAATTAAGGTTGTGTGCTTTGGAAGTCGAGTCTGGTACTTTGATTATTCTTAATCGAGGAACTTTCGCAGCGAATTCGTTCATTTGAGATTCAAGGGGCTCGATGGGATTAGGTGTATTATATAAGACGTTGATTCGTATTTTATCTTGAGGGTAGACGATGTGATCTAGAGCGTAATCAATCCTATCCATGATAATATCTTGTTCGTTGGGAAGATATGCAACAATAACGAGATCCAATATCAGGAGTTGATCATCAGGTGTGGGAAATTTCCAGCCGTTTTGTTCCACGTCATGAAGTGCCTTTCTTGCGATTCTGTTGGGCTTAAGACTGCATATGGCTTCCATGACATTCATTGCTGCAGTGTATGAATTCGTGGAGAGATAGATGAGCCAGAAAATCTCTATTAACTTTGGCGTACAAAACATGTAAAGGCATGTTGAGAATACAAAATAGGAGACAATTAGGAGGAATGGAGTCCAATCTACTAGTAAAGATGATGCTCTAGATACATGAGTAGCTAGAACATTAGGGCATGAAGAAGCGGATAGCTTCAGCATCTTGCAAAAACAATCAAATGAAATAAAGTATCAAATTGGCCACCAAGGAAGAAATATGGGAAAGATACTCGTGAAAGGGGGGGGGGGGGGTAAGGCATATCATTGGATAAATAACACTTTACATCTCTTCTGGCATAGTATGATATTAAAAACTGTGAATGAGATTTCCATGAGTAGCAGCATACTAAGCTGATCAAACTATTGAAGCAGGTGGCCGTTGGCAATATTGCTTGCTTGTGGTAACTAGAGCACCCGAACAACGCGATATTAGAGATAAGAAGATGGAAAATGTGATATGTTAGCTTTAGAGGAGAGTTTCTGTCTTGGAAACCAACACTGAGGCTCATATATGTTCTAGACTTCTAAATGGTTTTGCCTCTCGTGGGTGATGGATTTGCGACCAAATATTTCCACAGGATGAAGTAATAAAGCACCTGAGAGATATCTAGTTCTAGAGGTCTCAAGCCACTCAATATATACAGAAGCTCTCTCAAATGATTAACCCCTCGTCTCTTGAATATGATTTAGCCGAGAAGTTTGACGTTGGCAAAAAAAGGAACTTATGAATCTAAATTAGTCACCGAACAACCAACCCATGGGAAACTAGCAAGCCACTGAATAAGCCACTGAATAAGCCACTGCCACTGTTTTACAAGGTGAGAGTTGGGCACGTGCGGGGCTGTAACTTTTGAGCTTCATGTCACTCTTTTCCCTCTTTCAAACACCCGTGAAGCCTTCGCAATCCACAACATTGCGTATACTGACTGAAAAATCCTCGGGGAGGTGGAAGCCACTTCTAAAGTTATTCATGTTTCTCTTAAAAAGCAAAATGTTGATAAGACATCATGGATTCTAGTCATTTAACCCTTGAAGGAGGATCTGGGTGTTTGCATTCGATCTTCATGATAATCCGTATGAATAAGTGTTTTAAGGATTATCTTGTGGCACAGTGTCGACAAGATGAAGGCATAATCAAGCCAACCTTCAAGTATTCTTCTTCTTTCACAGCCTTTTTTTCTCGTTGTTGATCATGTACGGTCTTTCCATTCTGCCTTCACTGTTTGCCATTGCATTTTCCGTTCTTGCCCAGTCTTCTTCTGCCAGCATCACTTCTTCAAACGGTGATTGCCAGTGTGGATATTACGATACCGCGACTGGGAATTTCTTCACAGAATCTCTAATCGTTTATTTCAATGAGACGGACACTCTATCAGAAGACTTTGTACTTCAAGCCTACGAAAATAAGTATGAGAAGGATTACAACAGTATATTCCGCCAAGGTTCTAATCCTATCAACATCAACTTTCTCAACAGCTCATTCTTTATATCAAACAGCGATGACGTCGACACCAAGTCTCATAGGTCGTCCAAATTACGCTTTCCACAACAAATCTCTCCAAACTCTACTCATAATGGAAAGAGCTCAACGAGTGGAGGGCGCGATAATCCTTCAACTTCCAATGATCCATTCTCATCACTCTCACCATCTGATATATCATTCACGTCATCCCTGAAATTGTCTGTAGACTCGCCAACCAGTGATCACCTGGTAATCGGGGGTGGCGTCAGGACTGTGAGACAGGATATCCAATATGGTTCAGCACGCGCTTATTTACGTCCTTCAAATCAGGGTGTTGGGGGAACTTCGCTCTCGATGATGTTCCGATATAATGATACGGAATCAATGGAAATCAACATTATGAATACTAACCAAAATTCAACTTCTTGGGTGACGAGTTTAATTCATTCAGAGTTTCCAGAACCATCACTTGGCACAAACTTCAGTACATTTGCCGACAGGAATATTTCACTATTTGAATACAACGAATTTAGACTGGACTGGACAAGGAATGAAGTTAATTGGTACATTGAAAACACTCTTGTCAGATCAGTCTCCAAGAAGAATAACTCCCTGCCATCCACCCCTTCTCCCTTCTTCATAAAACATTGGTCCACGGGAAATCCATATTCGATGCAAGGCCCACCCATCTCCACCTCAGATGCAAGTATTGGATGGGTTCGACTCTTCTTTAATTCATCATTGATGAATTCTACAGATCATTCAAATTTCAATTCTCAGTGTAGCCTTGAAATCGCATGTTCAATGGACAATAATACTTTAAGAGGCTCCTCACCTTTCTCTGCAGCCGCGATAAATCCCTGGCAACAGCATGTGGCACATGGCACGCTTAGATGGGTAGCGATTTGGCTTAGTGTAGGCTGCATAATGACTACTTTGATTGCTCTAGTCAATGCTTTCATTAGACTCAAAATCTTCAAAAAGAAAAAAGAAACCCCTCAGTATAGCCTAGAAGAAGATACTGGTATGATGGACCCCCCTTCTCCGCCATATACCCATTCACGAAACGCAACTTCAACTCCTGCACCATCATATAGGACCAGAATTGAATCCTACAATTCAGAATCAATGACTCAAATGTCTTCATTCACCGTTTCGTCAGCAAACCAATCTGCTTCTGGTGAACGAGGATTGAGTGGCATTGGATCTATCGATCAGGTTTACAGTAAAGTTGATCCCGAGCGGGATATTTACAGAGAAAGCTTAGCCGATAACTATGATGATACGATTTCTATCAATGAGCTACCGCCTGACTTACCTCTCTCTTGGCCAAACTCACCAATCATTAGCCGCTTCGATTTCAATTTGAAGGAAAAGCCTAAACGACTCTCAGAACTCAACGATACTGGCAGTGTAGATAAACTGGAAAATACAACGCTCAATGTCGACCCGATGTCAACAGAACAACAGCTTCAAAACGATCCCCCAACTCGCACTGGTGGCTATCCAGATAGGAAAGATGCCACAAAAATATTTCCCACATCAGCATTCTCAACAACCGAAAGTGCATCACCCATTGAAGTAAGCCAAAGAGTCGACCACTTAGCCGGTCTCATCACTGTAGCGGCAATCAGCGTAACAGTTCTTCACTTCTGTCTAACTTTTGTACCGGCAGTTATTGCACCCGGTGCCTTCGCCCACTATTCCGCCGAAAAATGGATCAATAAAACCATAGTGCCTTTCTTTCTCAACCAAGGAGCCCTAGGTCTTTTCTTCACAACTTCTGCTCGATTTCTCGTTGTCCCTTTCCTTCGTGATGGAGAAATTTCTTCCATATCCCAGAAGATAGTTAGTCGAGTTTTTCAGATTATATTACCTGTCCTGGCTTTCGTCCTTCTAGAGTACTTTCTAATTCTCTCGGGGGCCACTTACTATCTTCCTTTCTTACCATCAATTACATGGAGTACATGGCCTTACGTAACTCCATTTCCACACATCGGATATCTTCTCAATGAATTCATCGCACTCGCATACACAATCCCAAACGCAGTCCCCTTGATAACTTTCAACTACTGCACAGGGGTTCTCTGGACTATTCCTGTGATAATACAGGGATCTTGGACCACGCTTCTCGCCATCCTTCTCGTAACTTCTATCCCAGCCTCCTATAAACGTTTCCATTTCTATATTTTCTCGCTCCTCATAAATTGGTACTCGCTCTCTTGGTCATCATTCTTCTGGATTGGAACTCTACTCACTGATCTTGAAGTTACCTACAACATGCCAAAATATTTAAACAAACACCCTCTAATCTACTATCCCCTTGTTTTCGCCCTAGCGATCCTCGCTCTACTCGCCCTCAGCGCAGATACTTTCAATCAATGGCTAAACTACAGCGTCATAAGCAAAGAAACACTCATACATCCTGACCCAACCACAGGTCTCCCAGCTACAATCACCAATAATTCCGGGTACCCCGGATATCCGGGTTATTGGATTCCTCATTTCAACGGCCTCATATTCTGCGCAGCGATTCAATGCCTTGCATCCATATCTCCTTTTTTCCAATCATTTCTGTCCGCCAAGCATCTCATGCTTATATTCCCTCATGTTTTTAGCATGTATCTATTCCACGGCATGATATTCTGGTCTTTAGGTGCTTGGGTATGTATTACGGTTAACCATATCCTGCCGTATTGGGCAGTGTTAGTTGTAACGGCGGTTGTATGTTATACGGCTTTGTTTTTATCATTACCGGCATTGTCGCTAATAACATGGTTATGTGGAAAAGGGGTAGCGGGTGATATCAAGAGAGACTCAATGGAAGAGCCATTACGGAGCCGACCGACATTAGTACCGTTTGGAAGGGATTGGTTGGATCGGAATGGGATGGTTGATGGAATTCCTGTAGCCAGTGATGTGGAACCAATTGAGGAGAATGAGATGAAAAGGATGGAGAAAGGAAAGGAGAAGATGAATCAAGTAGAGATTCGAATCATTGAGTGCGAGAATGAAGCTGGGGAACATCTTACTATTAGCCCTACTGATAAAATATTCAAGGGTAAGTTTGCTGAGGGTGAGGTACATATCAACGGAGACAAGATCATGAAGGCTTAATTAGTGGACAGTGGGCTTGTAGTATTTCCTGGGGATGATGAGTATTGATAGGAAACCTTTTTACATTGACTACATAATATTCTTTCTTTACTAGAAGAAAACTTAATCTTTCTTGAATATTAATATTCTTTTACAAATAAAAGCTACCATATATCAATCCTACTTGAGCCCCCCAAAATCAATGCTATTGGCTACGACAGAATATGCCCCAAGGATTCTAAAAGTTGGAGTAGGGAATCATCCTCTTTTCCGGAAGTTTTAACATTATCTCTTGGATCAAAAATCAAAATTATTGCCCCCTTTTTCATCCGAAACAAACTGCCTGTCAAGTCTCGGGAGGATCTGTTTTTACTTGAGACATTCCAGCTTGAATTGATGCCATGAGATAATCAGAGCCGGGCCTACAATAGTCGGGCCTGTAATCTAGATTTAGAATTATTTTGGGGTTGAGATTATATGAAACTTGGGATTAAGTCTTATATTCCAAGTGATTTGAATGTTCCAAATCAATTCAGCATATGGAACATTGTTGAGACTAGGGAATTCCTTATCATCGGAGTGCAGTCTAGACTGTTGGGAGATGGTTTGGAGTAGGCAGCAAGCAGGATTTCGGAAAATCTTTGAACTTTTCTCTACAAAATTCCTTTTGCAACTGGAAGAGGGTTACGCATCTGTTGATCTCTTGAGAATCGCATCTATAACGAGCAAACTTTTCGAAAGCTAGAAAGTTTGACTGCAATAACCACTATGAAGTCTTTTTTTCTATCATCACCACCGAGAACTTCTCAGTCCACCTACCTTTTAGGCCTGCGTGGTCTTCTTGTATTGCAGACTTTTCTATGGACATTCCTTCAAGTATTTGTACATGCAACAGTGAAGAGCAATATAGTCACTTTTCCTTCAAATGTACCGACTTATCAGACCCTCATCCGCAAGATTCTTTCGCCAATCTTCTGGAATGAATCGCTCATATACTCCTCATTCATCTTCCTATCCGCGAGAACACTATGCATATCTTTTATCAACTATCCATCGAAACAAACAATTACATCTTCCATATTCCGACGATCCTTTCGCCTCATAATTCCAACAACTATTTCACTTTCCCTCATTGTTATGCTCTCGCACATAACTTCCACCAATAATCTCACCACCACTTTCATAGCTCACACCGAAAACCCCAGCATCCAAACACCCTACACTCTCTCCTCACCCGTCCCCCTCACTCTCTTCAACTCCCTATTCACTCTCTTTCTTTCCACATCTCACACACCCCTACACAGATTATCCGCCGTCCTCGCCTTCCCATCCGCATCTCTTTCCATCATCCCAACCCTCTACTCACAGTCCTACACCCTATACACCACGGCCCTCATAATTCCTTACACCCGACCCCTCTGGCGCCTCAAATACTCGCCTCTCTTCCTGTTCACCGCCTACTGGGTATCCTCCTATTCATTCATATCCATCACTGGCCTCCTGCTCACCGATTTCCTCTCCCTCCCCCATTCCCCTCTCCTCGCTTACTCCGCCTCCGGATTTCCCTTACCGCGATATCTTTCCAAGAAACGGATACCGGCGTGGATACCTTACACTTTCGTCCTTTCGATCGGTGTCGGACTTCAGTATTTCTATATGACTTCAGAATCAGCAGTGGCTACTTCAAATGCGGAATTGAAGGCACATACGAATGTTTATGGGTCGTCGGGAGGATTAAATACAATACCTGATTTACAGGAACAAACGCCCAGAATTGCAGATTGGCTAGTCTTGAGTGGAGGGTTCTTGTTATTAGATACGAGTAGGGGAGTGCAGAATTGGTTTAAAAATACCCTTGTGGTTGCTCTTGGGAGGAGAAGTTTGAGTAAGTTGCTGCGGGTGAAGATATGAAAGATTTTGTACTGATATGTAGATAGGTTACTTTTTAACCCAGTCTGTTGTGATATATTCAATGGCTATTCCGCTATACTTGAAGCTTGTCATAAACAGGAATGTTTCTGGTATTGTGGCAACCTTTGTTTGTTTCTTTGTTTCGATTTTGGGGACGTTGGGGTGTGGAGAGCTTTTTTATAGGGTGGTTGAGATTCCGAGTATGTGGTTGGGGGTGTGGAGTTGGGATTGGATGAGGAGATGAAAAGGAGAGTAGGTGGAAAGAGGAGAAGGGGAAGGAATGGGTTACATTTTAGTTTGGAAGGTGTAGTAATGTACTGGTGGATGTTCATGTCAAATGTAATAGAAAAAGATAGGAAGTAAAATAGTTACTCAAGTATGCCATCAGGCAACTATTAATATTCTCTACATCATATCAAATCATGATTAACCGCAGGGAGGTGTTATAGGAAAGTCATCGAATAAGAGCACTCAAGTTTTTAATGCAAGTGTATATATTAAATCAAACTATCTGATGCGGATCTCAAGATTTATGTACATTCCCCCCTGAATAACTTCCCCCTGAGCTCATGCTCCAGGCAGCTTTTCAGCCTATCCAGCCAGTCTAATAACTAGTCAACAGTATCGTACATGTTCGATTATACAAGAGGATAATAAGAACTATAAGAATGCTATCCAGATCTTGATGTAACATGTACGGTTCCAGACCCATCGGGTTAAAATGCAAATATGAAGAAGTTTGAAAAAAAGTTTTATATATAGTAAGGACCGAGGCATTGAGTATCTTGAAAATTTGGGGAAGTGATCCTATATATGGTTGGATTATTTGTGCTCGAATTGGTTGGCTATACCAAAGCGTGACAAGTATCGAGCAGCAACCGGTCCTACACTCCCTCCCTGAAAATCTCGAGAATAATTCTTGAAATATTTTTTTTTCTTTTTTCTTTTTTCGTTTTTCTTTTTTTTTTGGACTTTTTTCTTTTTTAAAAAAACAGAACTTTGATTATAACTTCATGGACCCAAGAAAGTTTTGACTGGCTGGAGAAGGAGAGATCCCTTCATTAATCCCAACCCAGAACTCGAAGCTCAGCGAGCCGCGCTGCGTGGTCTATTCTCCACTGATCCCTCTTCGATACATACTTGTGCGGTCGGGAATAATCGATGACCATCTCATTTCCAGACTCTGAAACAGTGAGGAAATCTTGGAGCTTGTTTGCAAAGACCCAGAGTGTCCACATCGCATCGTTGCCAGCGTTGTGCCAACCATCACCAAGATTATCGTCGTAACTCCAGACTAAGTCCTGGAGACTTCTACAATTGGTGCCTGGCTCACGGTGCATAAATTGCGTATCCAAAGCACGGTCGAAGAATTTATGGAGACCATGAATGTTTCCATTCTCCAGGAACCTTTTGTCATTCTGTATGGCATGGCCAACCAAAATGACCTCTCCGTATTCAGAGTCCTCGGCAACAATCTTTAGGATCAACTCACTGACATTGTCAAGTTCAACGTACTCGCTGTTGCCATACAGAAAACTGATATCGGCTGTCCTGAGTTTCTTGATTCGAGACCTGTACCTTTGGAACTCCACGATATTGATGCTACGGAATTGTGTGCCAGCTTTTGACTTTGGATGCTTTGCAAAGAGCTCCGCGTTTTTGCCAGTGGCTCGGAGAATCGAAATGCCTATTTGAGTAGGCGTTTGTTTAGGGTATACCTTACCCGAGCCAGGGCTTCGTCTAACACCCTTCGGGTAATACTCCCATTGTTCTAAAGTAGCCTCCAAGTCGATAGCGATGAACACATATGGCTTGAGTGGTAGATTTGGTTTCGAGACTTCATTCATAGAAGAAGAAAGTTGTTCCCAGTTGGACAAGCCAGCGTCGAATGGTTTGGCTGTTGGATCAAGAGAGAAATTGGATTCGATAGGGGAGGAGTGCTTGGTGGTGGAGGCGAGATCAACCTCTGTGGCTATGGCAGCGGCCCGAAGCTTTTCAATCAAAGAGGCGCAACATCTCTCCTTTGCCTCTTTCTTAGATGATCCTGCTTTAGTTTCTGCGACATGCACAGAATATGAAGAAGGTAGTCTCAGTGAAATAGAACACTCGTGTTCTTCATCCGCCCAAACATCTTTCTTGTACTCTTCATCTTGCTGCAAATTTCCATAAAATACCACATTATCCAACGCATCAGTTGCTGACGTGCATCTCTCGAGGAGAGACTCAAGGTCAGAAAATATTAAGACGTTTTTCATGTTTGAGTTATGTACGAATCTTATATTGTGGGTGATTAAAGATAGATAGATAATTGATTCTGAGATCCTGAGATGCTAGGATTATAAGACAGAGATTCAATATATTCAGGGGCATGAAATGGTAAAACGAAGTGATTGACGAACGAAAGGGTGTAGGATAACGATGAAGAAAGTAGTCTCATGAAACTGGGAGGGCCATATATTTTATGCTTTTCTATCTCGAATTGTAAAGAATTTCTATATGAGTTCATCACATAGTGCTTTACTGAGAGAGACCGGAGGTTGGAGTCTGACAGCATTCTCTGGAGCTAATCTCACCTAAAAGATACTATAGCGAACGATGATTTCTGGCAGGTGAGCTAGGGAGATATAAGCTTTAATGCTAGTGCTAGACGAGTATATTGGAATCATGGGCGCGTATGGGAAAAGTCCCGCTCATGGATACTACATCAAGAGCCCCTTTGATCCTGGATATCAAACTTGATTTTGGAATCATTGAGATAATTCAAGATACTACTATCATCACTTGGAATATCAGCAACTCCAGATCATCTGAGATATGCTGAAAAGAACTACAGCCGTTTGCTGTCAAATTTCAACTACGACGCAGACGATCGACAGCTTTACACTTGAATCACAGGTTCATGACAAAATCAAGTGTCTCTAGCTTAGTCTCAGCGAGTCATTCCAAATGATAGAATCAATATGCCAGTATAATCGAGCATAAGAGTATGACCGAAGGAAGGCTCTTAAGTCACAAAATTCAAGGCGGATGTACTCCAATATCAAACAATACAGAGCTAAATGACCGCAGTAGGTTACCTTGTCTCCATACTAGCGAAGTTATTGAATGCCCGGCTTCGAGTTTTCAGTACTTGCAGCCGATCTCATCGCCTTTCAAACACTTGATTGAATTATGGCATAGCTACATGTACTTGGAATATGCACATATAGTTAAGCTTTCTGTAGTTGAATTCAAATAAGCTTTGTTAGTACATGGTTAGTAAGGCTCCTAGCCTTTAGCTACTAGCGTTTCGCCCCTATCCCCTTTATTCTACCCGCCTCAAAATAAAACAAAACACACACACACACACACATACACGTACATTAAAATCAGCCTTTGGTTTCTCAACCTTTAAAATTCAATAAAAATATTACAAAAGCAGGAAAACACTCTCAGAATATAAAGATAAAATGAACGAGATTTCAATAATAGTAATAAAATGAATTATCATAAAAGAAATGAATTAATAGTTTTATTACAACCCTCACCTGTCAGATTCAATCTCAACCTATTTAATATTTAACCTTTGCTTAGAACATGGAGAGTGCCTGATTACCTAGTCAGTAGAGCTAGGAATAAAGTGACTACTTCTTCTTCATTAAGTCGAAACTACAAGCCTCCACGTGGCGGAAAAAGACTAGGAACAATTATTACTACCAAGAAATTCCAGAGTAACCAGAGAACAGTAAGGTTTCGAATAGTCTGCACTACCTGACTAGGATTAAATATCATGTCATAAAGGGAAGATTGGAAAACTGTGTCATGAGGGAGGAGAGATTGAGTCATATTTGCGGCTAGCGATGGATGCTGGCTCATATATGAATTTCAACCTTCTAAGTCGTTATGGATTCATGAACAGGTGGGTTGGGGGATGAGAAATTCTTCACAGGACCAAGTTTTATATGTTGGCCTGGGCAGTGGATGGGAGTTTGACGGATGGAAAGAAACTGGGAATGATAGATTCAGCTGAATCATAGGAGATGCCAAGATTAGACATCGAACTTCGACACTAAGTTTAGACAATGATAAAGCAATGTGAGGTAGTTGCATAATTTCTCATATTAGATGTAGGTATTAAATATGAAAACATAAGGTAATAAAAAAGGGTTGGTTCTGGTATATCTACTATCTCGAGACAGTACCATCCAAGTAACTCCATGTAATCCAAACTTCCTGTATTAGTATGTCAATTCCTAAAGACCCAAAATTTCTAATATCCTCTATGGGCGATACATCCATTCCGATTCATTGAAAATGATTTGGAATTCAACATTCTCGAATGTTCCTACTGCGGCGTACAAGTCATGCATGCCCTCCAAACCCGTGACTGGGAGATCTTCAACAGAATCACCCTCCTCATGAAGATTCCACTCACCATTCCTCTTGCCATCTCTGGTGAAGAATATCTCAACATTAATAGGTGTCTGAGACGTAGTTTGTGCTGGTCCAGCATCATATGCAGGAGGGTTATTGGAATTTCGTGGAGTGAAAGTCATACCAATCCCGATGGTTTGACCACCTCTGAATTTATCCGTGAAGTCCTTACCACCCCATAAGTCATTGATATATTTGTGTCCGTCATCTCCATGAACACCCAATGACCCTCTGTGCCAACCAGGTAACCTGAAAGTTGGATATGGCTGTGCGACAAATCCTAATCCCAAAGTGACTTCCCCACGGTTTCTATTAGATATTTTGACCTCATAGTATATTGTCTTGCCAATTTCGGTTTGTAAAGGCGAATGCGCATACACGGAGTAGAGTGGAAGCGTAGAAATAATGCATGAATCTTTGCTGTTTGATTTTGTCTTTCCAGCCCAAACCCCCTGTCGCAGACGTGAAAGATCACCATTATAAGACCTCGGTTTGATGACACCTATATTACCGGCATCAAGTGCTTCTAGAGCAGCCTGCGGGAACTGTACAGGCGATCCCAAGGGGTTCTGTTCACACCATGCCTTTCCTTGTAATGCCTCTTCTTCTGTAGCATTATTTGCATCACTTTGTTGATAACCCATAGAAGGAGGAGGGGGAAGAATAGATGTATCGGGGACCGCTGTTTGCCAATCATGATATGGTTCTTGCGCTTTCGACGGTGGTGGGCCTAGAGGGGGGGCATATTCGTGAGAAGGCGGGGGGCCAGGTGGGGGTGCATATTGATCATTATATGGCTCAAGTTTCTGCGACGGTGGAGGTCCCTGTGGGGAAGAATAAGGTTGATTCTGTGGCATCTTGATAGAGCCCTTCCGTCGAGGTGCTGTGTTGATTGGACGTGAATTAAGGTTCTCGTTGCCAATTCCTGATGGAGCGTCTCCTTTCAAATTGGTTCGGAAACACATATTGCAGATGTTTTATTATGGAGGTTGATATAATCGAATTGTTGACTCATGATTTGACTTTCCATTCACCTACTTGACACCTAAATGGGCTATGTAATCAAATTATGAAGTCATAGCGGAGGAATAATGCCAAGACAGCAGAGGTCCCTGGAGCTTAGTAAGCAAATGGTACTCACTCCATTATGTGCACGCTCATTCATCCATCGAAATATATACTCAACCCGAATATACACAGTTTCTGACGTGAGTACAATCGATATCATGTTCCGATTCTTCAATAAGGAGACGTTGACGCCTGGTGGCGTGACTCGCTTCAATCGGTTCTCCTGCGACGGTGCAATATACTCAACCCCAGAAGTAAGCAAGCAATATTCGTTGATATTGCACATTCTCATCCCGATCCTCCAATTTCTCTTTCTTGTTTTATCATGTGTTCTGTTTTCTTTTACTAATATAGCTTAAGTTTTTTATTCTACTGCAAATTTCTCGGCATTACAGATAGTTACTGATTCCCAGATGTTCTAGTGCGGTGCGGTTAGAGTAGCTGGTAATATTTTCAAAAGGTGGATGGCTCTGGGTGGTGAACGTGGGGATTTGGGCAACCCCATAACCGATGAAATGATCGGTAAATATGATACTCGCTATAATGGTTTTTCTGTAAGCTCAATATGGTGGCATGCTTCCATCGGTACTCGCTAATTCTCTGGAAGAGAAACAAACCATAGCCACAACATTACCGAGATTCTGATTAAAGAGCTTCGCTCAGCACGTGCAGATACCCTTTACATCGCGGCTTCTATTGCTACTGCGTCAGGAGGAGCGCAGTTTGTGGCTTTGCCACTGGGTAAGAACTCTTTTGGCTTCGTGTAACCCAACCTAACCCTTCACGATTGTTCTATTGGCGATGAGGGAACGGTGACATTCACATACCTCATTGTTCATAACAACTCTAATTATCGATCAGATGTCCTCAAAAAGCTCGAGCTAGCAATACATAGATTTGGAGAAGCTGCTATAGAAGAGAATGTAGTTGCTTTGCGGTCGATGCGCAAGTCATCGATTGGAGACGCCATCGGTACAGCGATAGTAAAACCACCTGTAACATAATGTGCTTAGTGAATCCACATAAATTTTACTTCTCAAACCAACAACAGAGTGATATCTAGTGACTTCTTGACATTAAAAGAATAGCGTAGTCATTATAAACTTGCAGTTTTTAGACAAGGACAATGAAGGGGCAATTCTAGGTTTCACGGCACTCGAACCAATCGAATCACCTATCCGTATCCTCGATCAATCAATAATCTTCACGGAAATCAAGCTAATATCAAGCGCATTGCATAACAGGTTAAAAAATACAATAATTTCTTCCCAGTAACCCCACATCTCATCATCCCGCACCAAGACATTTACTTTCCATACACTCCATCAATATCCTTCCTATACCTCTCGAAAATAGCCTTCCGATTCAACTTCGTCGTTGCCGTCACCAGTTTCTACGTAGATTAGCAGCTTTATTCTAAATCACCTCTTAACCCTCCCTTCTTATAAAAACAAAATACAAAAAAAAACTCACATTAACCGTCGTCCATTCTTCATCCGCCAATACAACACCCTGAATAATCTCCATGCCCGCCAACCCGGCCTTCTTCCCCACAGCCTGCACCTGCCTCAACACTTCGCGACGAATCGACTCATCATGTACCAGATCATCAAGACCGTGACCATTGACTCCAATGGACTCAGCGAGTTTCTTGAGGGCGGGCTCCGCGGGAACAATCAGGGCAATGGGGTGTGTTTCCCTGTTCGAGACGTAGATGCATATATTTGCGACGACGGTCGCGGCGCGGTATACTGATTCCAACTATTGCCACCAAAGTCATTACACCATACGACTCAAACTTATGAGAACGAGAAAACAACCAACCAACCTTTTCCAAAGCAATATACTCTCCATTAATTGTCTCGACGAGATTTTTCTTGCGGTCAATAATCTTCAAATGTCCATGCTTATCCCATTCCCCGATATCGCCCGTCTGGAACCATCCATCTGGCGTAAGTGCCTCGCGGGTTTCGGCAATATTGTCGTAGTATTCGCCCATGACGTTAGGACCTCGAATCCAGATTTCTCCCTGCGGAGGACTGTTTGTGGAGAAGTATCCCGCGTCGGGGAAATCGACGAGCTTTATCTCGATGCAGGCGGGGATATCGCCGGCTTGGAGATTGAAGGATAGGGGGTCGCATATGGCGCCCATGCTGGTGATTGTTAGTATTTCTCTTTATATGTAGGATTGGGGTTGGGGCACTGACGCGCTGATTTCGGTAGAGCCGTAACCGGAGATCATGGGGGTGATGGCAAGGGAGATGAATTCTTGGGTTTGTTGGGATATGGGACCGGCGCCGTTGAGGCAGAATCTTAATTTGCCGCCGGTAGCGCGTTTGACTTTGTTGAAGACAATTGTGTCGAGGAGATTGGAGCCGGGTAGGCCGCTTCGGGAGAGAAAGCGCTTGGTGTAGAATGCGCTCCAGAATAAACTGCGAATGAGTGGTCCGCCTTTGTTTACGTTGGCGATGACGCCCTTTTTTGACGGTCTCCCATACGGATGGTACACCGACTAGAAGAGTGGGTTTCAGTTCGAGGATATCACCTTTACGGTTTTTCATGGAGGCTTCTGTTAAGGTTCTGGGGTGGCCGTAGCCCATCAGGGCACCCCAATAGAGACATGCATTTTCAAATACAAATTCGAAGATGTGGGCAAGAGGGAGGTAGGCTAGGAGTGTATCGGAGGGACCTAGATAATTGCCCACAATACTATTTGCCCCCGCGACTAGAATAGGTGTTAGTTTGCAATGTAGAAGAGATTGTTATACGAACCAGCAGCCACAACGTTCTTGTGATTTAGTGATACGCCTTTTGGAGGACCACTCGATCCAGATGTGTACATGATGCAGCAAAGATCTTCAGCTTGAGGCGGCACAGCTTCGATTGGGTATGAACGGCCTAGATCTACCAGTTCTTCGTAGCTCAAAAGTGTGAGATGATTGTGACTCTTCTTTAGTTCTTTAATACTTGATAATGAAAGTTCTGTATCGCCGTCGGTATTGTATATGACATGTTCGATATGATTCAAATTCCCAAGCGATGCTAGTAGAGTTTTGAGTAATTGTGGTTCTAAGAATATGGCTCTAGCTTTGGTTTGTGTGAGGGAGTGCCGGAGCCCTTCAACACCGAGAGTATCGTAGGCTGTAACGATTGGCATGGACTGTGGCATGGAGCCATGGGCTATTAAAAGCCAGTGTGCACTGAGAATATCATAAGTTCAGGTTTCGGGTAACTTAATATGAACAGGTACCTCGTCGTTGCAAAGAGGTGAACTCGATCATCCTTGACTAATCCGAGTTCCCTCAGCCCTGCCCCCACACTCAATACCGTAGCTTCATACTCCTTAAAACTCAGATACTCGTACCCACTCATCTCAAAATAAGTCCATACTTTATCTACTTCCTGTGTATGACCATTGATGATTTTCTTTACCCTTTTCGTCTCATTATGTTTCTTAATGAGTCTTCTAGATCCCAGAGCTCGAGCATCACCGAATCGACGAGAGCTCTGTTGTACAATGTCGAATACGGTTTCGATACCTGCTTCCGGCCCTTCCAAAAGTTCTGGGTATCGTATATTGCGACGGGGAATGGATTCTCCAGGTACTTGAAAACTTCCTTGTACTTCTGCCGTGAAGGGGGGTTTTCTCGACATTCGAGGGGTGAAAGTTGTAGTTTTGGACTTGGAAGACATGATGAATTTTGGTGTGAGACTCAGGGAAGGAAATGTGAACGATAGAAAATAGATGAATGGAAAATAAAATGGGAAGATAACAATGATGAAGAGGATAATCTGGATTCCAATAATTCTACATTCCAACCTCAACCGATTTCTCCCAACCAAGTCTAAGCAGCCATGACCTTTCAATCCATGGGAATGTGATTGTTATCCAATAACTCTAGTGATAAGCCGAGGCTTTCTTTTCCTTGCACTTGAGGATTCATTCTGACTGATATAAATTCGCGGAGGGGAGTGTTATCTCGCCTCCGACTTCAAGGTGTCTCATGGCCCTATCATTTTTCTTTTGGTCTTTTTTCATATACTAGAATACCATGAGATAATTGTGGTCATTTATTGCCAAAAGGTAAATGGCGTTATTACTGAGGTTGGAGAGTCGAGGGAATGAATGTTGACGATGATTGATGAGGGAGAATGCGAATTGAAAATACGAGAAACACTTCTTTGGTAGTTACATGCGATGGTAAGGCTAAGTCCCATTGAGGTTAGATACATGATTTATCTCATATCGTATCGAGAATGTCGATAACTTGTGAGCTTCAATCTAAATCAAAACTCACCGGTAGATGATTATTGTTTTGACAGGTCACCGGGAGCGTTGAAATCACCTGCGCCCAAGCTTCATATTTTTTAACAGTGGAACCAATGCCAATGCCAAGTGCATAACTCCGCTTTCAGAATATCAACGTATCCATACCTGCGTCGTTGAAAATTGCTCCACCTTCAATTCATTTGAGCAATTCAAAAGTCACTGAATCAAAAAAAAGTCGAGGGAATAGAAAGAGTTGATCTTTCCTCTGAAAACGCAAAGGAGGACAAAAGTAAATTGAAGCAAAAAGTAATCGACGTCGGCATGATTCGAACATGCGCCCCCGAAAGGAATTGATTTCTAGTCAATCACGTTAACCACTCCGTCACGACGCCTTTTTATTGGTTCAAGATGATAGATTAAAGATATATAATGTACGGACAGATTCTGATTAAGAAAAGAGGTATCTCGACTGATCGGTATAGATATTCTCAAAGCATCGATCCAGTCATCAGAGGAGACGCTATCTTCGGATTCATATTTAGAAATAACTCAACTACTTGCGGATTCTCTGCTCAGTTTGAATACCCAAATATTTCACTGAATTATTATTATAACATCCAACTTTACCCACTAATTCGTCTTGGAGACAATCGAATCTCCCGCGCACAATCCCTCTTCATCCACTGAGCTGCTTGGTGTGCCCAAGGTATGTCTCTTGATTTAGGATATCTTGTCGTGAGAGATATAAACATGGAGGTTTGAACAGTTGATGACCGGGAATTCCCTTCATACGAGATAGATATTGGAAGAATCAAAGGTAGTCCGTAAAACATAGAGTTACTATCAATACCTTGATTTTAGTCATTAGCAACGTTGTTGGAGCTTTCAAAATCAACAAATGGTTCAATTACTGAAAGGAACAATTATATGGCCATGGTTAGAGGTTTTACTCAATTTTGTAAATAGCACAGAAAATGAAGAGCTTCACCGAGGACCGCCATGGCAATCAATGTTACACAGCTGTGCGGCGAATTTTCCTATCTACATATATTATTCCGGCACTTATATTATGAATTTAACCTCAAGACCATACCAATATTACCTAGGTGCTGTTATATACATCTTTCCGATCACAATGCTGCATCAAGGTAAGATACTAATATCAAGGCGAAATCGGCCGGTAAGCACTTGGGAAGACAGACGGCTGAATCTGCAATACGGTATTCGGACCTCTCGGGATATTGCATGAGAGCGTATCACGGCAGGAGTTGAATAAGTGATACAACGGCACTAGATCTAATGATTATAGATTTGACAGCAGTTCGACATAGCTCTTTAATCTCAACTACAAATTTCATTCGATTATACTTATTTCATAAGCAGTACAAGATTTCATGTTATGTTCTCGTCGGGACAATCAATTGATTGAAGCCCCCTTCTCCCTGTACATATCCGAAATGTGTTAATACCCGAGACCTCCCCTTCCCCCTTCCACCCCCCTTCAACCCCCCGTCAAAATACTCCGTCCGGGTGATAATCCTAGATATTTTCCGGTTGCGCCGGCTGACAGAACTACTAGGTACATACTTGCCGGTTTGCCATTCAAAATATCTTACTCAAATCATCATAAATCCTTTCTCATCTTTTGCATTCCAAACCACCACCAGTGAACTGTTTGTTCTCTTAATCGTGAAGGTGAGTTTGAGTTAAGAAAGACTAACTCAGAATTATAAGTTGGTTCTACTCGATCTCTTTCAATAGAATAGAATAGAATCCTTATACACACACACACACACACACACACACACACATATATATATAAGACCAACAGGACTGTCCACCCATTCTTTCCCCTGTTATCATTTTTCAAAACGCCTCTACCTAACAGGGACATCGCGTTTCGGTACTGTATTTGTTGTCTCCCGTAGAATATTTCTTTTCTACGTTCACTCCCGACAAAACAGAACAAACATATAAAATCAAATCGCCAACGACTAAACAACTATACTCAAAATGTCAAGCCGGAAGAGAATATCGCAAGCTTGTCGACCCTGTGGTATCAAGAAAATCAAGGTATAATTCCAATCTCTACATACGGAAACGGTTGCAGCCATTGGCTAATCAATCAATCAATTCAGTGTGATGGCGGGGCGCCTACTTGTGGGCCGTGTCAAAAGAGGCATGATGAGTGTTCGTATGGCATATCAAAGCGTGGACATTTCCCACGCAAACTGATTGATGGGAGGTGCGTAGTTGAGATTATTTCTTGATTGAGAAGTAATTCCCTAATGCTTGTTGAATAGTCCTTCAAACAGCCCTCGTGATAATTCATCTACCCCATCACCGTTTCAACTACCCTCGGGATGTCACCACCCTTCTGGTACGTATCTCGATGCGGTATCCATCCAGCAAGGCACTACAAGGCAAACACCAACTTTAGCTACGAGCTCATCATCGCAAATAAAAGATGGGCTCAAAAAAGTCTCATGCCCCTATAGCCCCGAGATTGCAAAACGTTTATTTCAGACCTATTTTGATTGTATCCATCCACTATGGCCAATTCTGTACAAACCAATGTACACTTCTTTCGACTATACGTATCCTTCACCGAGCATACCAAAGGTCTTGGCATCTGCAATGTTCGCTATCGCGGCTTGTGTATACCGACACCAACCCATTCCGCAGATATTCGATGATACCCATGCTACTAGCTCTGCTGAGCCTCAATTCTATTTTGAAGAAGCTTTAAATCTACTACAAACAAGTAATGATAGTAATGAAAAGACGCCAAAATACGCGTTTACCCCCTCCATCGTGAATTGCCAAACGTTAACGATACTTGCCCTACAGCAACATGGAGTGGCTGAATATTCCAGAGCGGCAATACTATGTGGGCTTGCCTCGTCAATGGCCATTGAATTACGCCTACATAGGCCTCATGAGTCGGATGGTCCTCAGCGGGAAATTCGCCATCGTCTATGGTGGAATCTATTCATTCTTGAGAAGATGATTTCTTGCGAAATGGGTAGGCCAGTGATGCTCAGGGTCGAGGAGACAGATACTCCATATCCTTCGACTTCTGAGGCAGACGAGTTTGAACTGCTCCCTACTACAATGAAAGGACGGAATGTATCCAACGTCAATACCGCAGGCAAGATGCGGACACTGTCAGTCCTTGTGACGTCCATAGACCTTGCAGTAATAATGGAGAGGCTTTCACGTGAAGTATATGGATTGTTGAGTCGAAGATCAATCCGTGATGACCGTGTTTTCGGTGAAGCGAAACGCATGGAATTGTGGTCTGTTATTCGAAAATGGGAAAGTGATATTGAAGCTTCCCCCTTACGCTTAGAGTTAAGCAATGATTTAACATCAGTTCCTGGCATCGTTACTAATTATGTTGTAAGTACACCATCTATAACATCAGTCGTTACTCATTTAATATAGGTGATGCATTCCGGAACCATTCTTTTACATCGTCCTTTCATCGCTCGATGGATATCAAACCCAGCAAACATCAGTGCTTCGGCGAACCCACTCAAGATTTGTATAAATAGTGCGAATACAATATGCACTATCCTGGAGAAGTATTTTGATGACTTCTATGGACTACCATGTGACATGGTATTTAGTATCTTTACAGCCGCAAGCACGCTGCTGTATCAATCGAAGCAATCAGACGGAGGCGACAATACGGAATCACAACGTCGCCTAAAACTGTGTATACACTGGCTTTCTGTTCTCGGAAAGAGTTGGAAAAGTGCTGGAGCTCGTCAACAGCTTTTGATAGACTGTAAGTTTTTCATCGTACAAGTTTTTTATCGTACAAGTTTTTCAATTCGTGCTAATTTTGGGAGTATCAGCAATGCCACGAGATATGAATATGACAACTCTAGCCAATGCGGCTGCAGCTGTCGATGCTCAAGAATTAACGACTTCAACGCCTTTACCCGAGCAAGCATTAACTCACACCCAAAATTCGACAGTAGATACTACGTCCAGTGTAGAAAAATCTGTAGCAGCAGCAGCAGCATCAGCAGAGGATGTATGCTTATTCCATTCACTTAAATTTTTGTCCTTACAATCTAAGCTTAATCCGCAATTCCAAACTTTATTTTTTGGTTTACCTACATGTACTTTGGTTTCCTTGAAATATCTTTAACTGTTTTTTTTTTATTTTCGGCGAAAACAATTCATTGACAGACAACTACTAATATTTTGATCTTACAGTGGGAGTTCTTGCGGGAATTTGGGGATTCTTCTGATGAATTTTATGCTCTAGATGAAGAACTTCGAGCTCTGCTAGAGAATGATCAACAATGGAAGCTCTAGGCCCTATAAAAAGGTCATGGAAATGATATACCAATCTTAGCACAGGTCTCACCTCTTCACTCAGTTTCGAATATTAATTAGGATGCTCAATTCTATTCTTATCAGCGGACAACCCTTCATGTCCAATTCGGTTTCGGAATGAGCTATCCTATCCTATCATACCCATCTCGAATCTTGTAATAATTCGATGCCACCATAACACTCAACACTGCAGCCGCGGATTACTTCAGAAGATATCTCCGTACGCTAGTCTTGTTGAGCCCCAGATTCATATATCACTGCAACACTACATTTACATTTCAAATATCTCGATCGGTCCATTATACTCTCGTTTACCAAAGCCGAAGTAAAATATCGCTCCGAACAATAGCCAGCCAGCCATAATAAAAACACTATAGTTCATGTTTTGTGCAGTTACAGGTTGTACACTGGGAAAGGTACAAAACACTATTGCCACGACAAGCCAAACGACAGATGCGATGTTAACAACCAATCCCAATTTGTTGCCCAACTTGAAAGGTCCATATTGGCTTTTCTTGAGATTCTTTCTGCCACAAATCATCATGTAAAGAATGGGCACAAGGTACGAAGCATACATGCCAAGTACGGCCATCGACAAGATGGCATTGAATGCAGTACTGTTTCCAAGGTATATTAGACCAAGTAACATTTCAACTATCGTCAAGGCCACAATAGCACGAACAGGCACTTGTGTCGTCGGGCTTATGTGGGCAAAGTACTTTGAGTATGGCGTCGCAGAATCTCGAGCAAATGCCCAGTATGTTCGTGATGTTGAGGTGCAACCTGCAGCATTGGCAGCTACAGCAATAAAGCAAACGACGAAGATCAATATGGTTGCCCCGGCGGTATTTTTTGTGGCGTTTTGATATAGCTGCATGAATGGGAACCCAGTTGGGGATGCGAGCACTGAGGTTGTAGCTGTTAGCAACTTTTTATGCTAGCTTTTCCCAAGACATCATCTTCTCGTAAGGGCATTCAATAATGAATTAGGAGGGGGAGTGCTTACAGTCATCCAAGTCGCCGAGGGAATACAATAGCATGATGCAGTATCCAAGTCCCATTATTCCGTTAATGGCCACGCTTCCGACCATTGCAATCGGGACATCTCGTTTGGGGCGGGGCATCTCTTCTGCCAAATGGCAAGCCGCATCGTAACTATATAAGTATATTAGTATACCACAAGTGAAGAAACAATTCGTCTTACCCAAGAAACGGATAGGCAGCACTCAATAGACCCACGAGCCATGATACCCCACCATTCTTCCAACCACTGGTATTAGTAACTTGGACAAAAATAAAACGAGCATCATGCTTTGGCGCCATAACTCCAAGTACCGCCATGATTGCCACAAAACCAGCAATATGTAGAATGCCTAAGGTCATCAGCTCTGATGGTTTCATTAGTCGTGTGGTCAAAGACTTACCAGACGCCAAGTTCGTGTGTGGCAGGACCTTCGATCCCCATATATTTAGAGCAGCAGAATACAGAAGAACTAGCCAATAGAATAGCATACCCTGCCATCTTGCTGGCACATAACTATCTGGGTGAATGAGAGTTATGAGTCCTTGAAATTGCAGGCCTGCAGAAAATGCTGCTGATGCGGTAAGAACAATCTGTCCCCCGATAGATATCCAACCCGTAAACCAAGATGCAACCTTCATCTGGTTCTTTGGAGCAAGAGCAGCGACGAAATGGTATTGTCCTGATGTATCACGTCAGTCAATCTTCTTGGGTTCCTGGTTGGAAAAGTTATTGCTTACCACCGGCTGTCGGCCAAATGGACGCGATCTCAGCCAAGGATGAGGATATCGCAAGACTCCCAATAAAGGAAATGCAGCTGAGGGACTGTCAGTTAATTTTTACTTGTTTGTCTATCCTCATCGACGTACTAGTTGTAAAAAAGGCATGGAGCACCGCCATTTGCCAATGCTGCGGTCACAACACTGGTCAACGCCTCCCAAGTTGCCATCAAGCAGAGACATAATGACCCGAGAGACCAGACCGAGAAGTCTTTTCGTAACTCCTCTACCTGTCCAGTCGTTACATGCTGTCCATTTTCCTCTTCCGCACCCGTGAATGGAGGTTGAGAATCCTTCATCTTGTCCTCCCCTTGAAACTCGCTTTGGAAATCCATTTTCGATCTGTATATACCTTTTCAAACCGTATCGTTCAGGCTGATAGTACAAAGTCAGAGACAGAATCTACAATGTAACAAACACACGAATCAACACATGGCCAAAACCCAAGGAGATGCGCAATTCTCTAGGGATATCTCGGCTAACCCCCCATCCAACACAAAGCGGAGTCTTCGTTATCGAGGCGACGCTCCTTATCTAGGATATGATACTTCGCTATCATATTGCTGCAGACCAAAATAGGTTATTCCGAAGTTCTCACGCGAATAGAGTCGTGGCCCAGGAATCGATATCGCCGTCCCAGGCTATCATTAAGGTTCGTGGGTCACGGCATTGATGATATCGGGTATGTGATGGATGGGTATGTGATGGACGGGCATGTGATGGACGGGTACGGGAGATACCCGGACCCCGCATATCGAGATAATCGAGATACCCGGACTTTTTGTATATCTACCAATCGCATTGATGGTGGAGGTTTTGTTGCAATCATATTGAATTGATTTACATAATGGTATGTAGGTAGTTCCAAGCCGGGTAACTTGTGCCTCGATCGTGTAATGACCGCTTGTAGTCATGGTTGCTTTATTATTTATACGTGTACATTCTCTCTTCAATATCTTTCATTCTTGTATCATCACATCATTTTCTCAATTCACGAGATTTTTATACTTGCCATTATTTTCTCCAAAGTTTTCGACTGAAAATCATATCAATTTGTCGGAGTTGAGAGCTTAGCATCGCAGCCAATTGACTACTATCTACGTACTCGCAAGATCGACATGGCTCCCCCACCAAGACCCCACCCCCTCACACAACTGTCTCTTGAAGAATCACAGAAAGCACGAGATGTCGTTCTCCAACTGCACTCCAAATCTCTCGTATCCTTCAGAACCATTTCCTTAGAGGAACCACCCAAAGCCGAGCTTCAGAAGTTTCTCGAAGTTGAACATAATGGCGCTTTAAATGCATCTACTCCCTACCCAAAACGTGTATCGAGAGTTTCTTACGATGTTATCGGGAGTAATAATATCCCACAATATCAAGAGTCTCTAGTCGATGTCGAAGAAGGAGTTGAGGTCTCGAGGGAGATTGTTAGTACGACTCATCATGCTAGTTTGACGTCGTATGTCTAAACACTTAATCCCTCTTCCCAGACTCCAAAGTTTCAAACTAATATATGCCCAGAGGGGAATTCGAAGAGCTAGTCAAAGCCGTGTGGGCCTCACCCCTCTTCAAAGAAGCCATTGCAGAACTTCATATTCCCACCGGCTTCGAAGTTGTGGTTGAACCATGGCCATATGGAGGAAGTATTGAGGATGACAATCCTCGCTTCTTCCAAGGTCTCTGTTTCGCGCAAGACACACGGAATAAGAACCCCGACTCGAATTTCTACGCATACCCACTCCCTATCATCCCCGTCATGGATGCTGCCACGCAGAAAATTCTGCGCGTCGATAAACTAGCTACTGGTGGTATTGATGACGGGTTTGAAGTTGGGACGCACGATAGAAATATCTTGGCCCATTGTAAGCCCGCTGAATATGTCCCAGAATTACTTGAGCAGGGCACGAGAAAGGATATGAAACCTATCAATGTGGTGCAGCCTGAAGGAGCGAGTTTTACGGTCGGAGATGAGAGTTTGGTGGAGTGGCAGAAGTGGAGATTCAGAGTTGGCTTTAATCACAGGGAAGGCGCGACCATTCATGATGTTTGGTATGATGGACGAAGTGTTCTATATCGATTGAGTATCTCTGAGATGGTACGCGTGATTGATTTTTTTGCTTCGAGATACTGTACTGATGATTTCATTGTAGACTGTTCCGTACGGAGATGCACGATCTCCATTTTACCGCAAACAAGCATTTGACTTTGGAGATGGCGGCGCAGGAAACTATGCCAATAATCTCGAGCTCGGATGTGATTGTCTGGGTGTAATCAAGGTAAGCCCTTCCAGACCGAGCTTCAGTAACCGAGTAGCTAACAACCCAGTACTTCAACGGTACCAAAACAGAAAGCAACGGCACCGTCACCACCAGCCCAAATGTTATCTGTCTCCACGAACAAGACGCCGGTATCGGCTGGAAACACACCAATTGGCGTACCGGCCGTGCGGTCGTAACCCGTCACCGTGAACTCGTCGTTCAATTCATCATCACCCTCGCCAACTACGAGTACATCTTCGCCTACAAATTTGATCTTGCAGGAGGCATCACTGTAGAAACTCGCGCTACGGGTATCGTATCCGTGGTATCAATTGATGCCGGAAAAAACAAAAGCGAATACGGAAATGTTGTTTCGCCCGGTGTCCTAGCACAAAACCATCAACACATATTCTGCGTGCGTATCGATCCCGCGATCGACGGACCTTCAAATTCCGTCATGGTTGAAGAATCCCACGCCGTGGCCGATAAGACACGGAATCCCTACGGCAATTTCTATGAGGTGGTGCAGAAGCAAGTGGAAAAGCCCTCGTGGTTAGATGCCGCGCCACACAATAACCTCGTGGTCAAGATGGTGAATCCGGGGAAGAAAAATAAGATCAGCGGGAAGAATGTCGGGTATAAATTCACGCCTGCCGCGACGCAGATGTTGCTTGCGCAGGATGAGAGTATCCAAGCCCAGCGCGCACGATTCGCACAGCACCATGTTTGGGTGACCAAGTATCGGGATGGGGAACTGTATGCTGGGGGGAGATACACGCTTCAGTCTAGGAAAGAAGTCGATGGGGTTGAGGATGCGGTGGCGAGAGGAGAGGCGCTGGGGAAAGATGGCGAGGATGTGGTGGTGTGGAATTGTTTTGGGTTAACGCATAATCCGCGCGTGGAAGATTGGCCGGTTATGCCAGTGGAAATTCATGAGTTGAAGATTAAGCCGGCGGATTTCTTTGAGGCGAATCCGTCAATTGATGTGCCCTGTTCGAGAAATTTGTCTTCAAAGTTGGTGGGCGAGGAGAAGGAGGCAGAGGGGTGCTGCAAGGGGGGTGAGGGGAAGTTGTGATTAAGAAAAAGAGTAGAAAGATATCTTGTGTTTTATCGTACTGTCGGTCATTTGATCTTATGAAAATATTAGGTATTCAAATTAGCGTGTTGAATTACAATTGATCAATGGCCGTCATAGTTTAAATTCGTCAAAACCCAATTTAGCTTATCAATCCCGCAAAAATCGTGGAGTGCGGAATTAAAGTACAAGAAGATCAAGGACCATAGGTATTTCAAAGTGCCTCTAATGCACTAGTCTCTGTCAGAGGAAAGAATATAGTGCCCTGCAATGTAAAAACATCCTGAGAGTAGGAAGGTAGAAGCGATGACATCTATGTACATGATCGTAGAAGCGTTTTGAGCGGGAAAATGTTTGCGCTTCACTTGGGAGAGCAGAACCATTTCACAGAATGGTTTACAAATGGCAGCGTATAATTCACAAGTCATTATTCGAGTCACACAGGTGTATCTCTTATTTTAGCCTATATATGGCATTGCAAGAAAATATATCGTTATAGTTCTGGTCTCATCTGTCCCACTCATGTCATTCGCAGAAACAATTCGGTTTCCTGTGGACTTCACTCACAGCCTTTTACGAGTAGATCGATGATCTTAGTAGTCGCGGACTTGACTGATAGGTGCCTTTGATTGGTAGACTTCAGCAAGGAACGGCCAATGGAATTCCACTAGGCCAAAACCTGATGGTGTGGGTGCAAGTCGAAGTTTAGAATCTTAGCCGATAGACACAGAAAAGGACTTTGGCCATCCGCTTACGAAACCAGACTGGTCAGTTTCAGTGCCAGATGAAACATCATCATAAGGAAATGCATATCCACGACCATGGTGGTTTGCCTCATGAACAAGTCGAGAATAATGATTGGTCACCTTATGTCGATAAAAATCGGATACCCTTTCATTGGTTGGATGATGATCATTGCTTAACAATGTTGACCGATTGAAGGCTGCACTGATGCGAGCCGTGAGTGGACCTGTTGCTCCAGCGTTGTTTGCAAACGGACCAGAACTACAACTAAAGATATCTGCTGTAGATGGTTTTGAAAAAGTTGCTAGACCTGGAAAGGTTAATTGCCCGTTGAATACCTGGCCCTGAACCGTTCCCCATTCGGCTTGTGTGTCAACAATCAGTGGTGTCCTCGAATACTTGTCCCATACTTCATCAACGTAGGATTCATAGTACCCCTGAAAGCCTTTTTCATGATTAGGACTCAAAACCCGAAGTTTTTGGCCGCCAGATTCTACAACCAGCTTGTCCCATCCTGCCCCATCAATTTGACTTTGGGCCTTTAAACCTTCGCAAATGGTCTTTAAGCCATCTGCTTTGAGGCCATGAATTTCTTGTGGTCTACCATTGACAGGGACAAGTTTCATAGAGATTGGTAGACTAACAAAGTCGACATAGCTGTTGCACATTAGCTATCTCAGATGGCAATGTTTTGTAAGCAAATCAAACCTTATATTAGCATAAATTTGTGTTTGATTGAATGTAAACTCGCAAAATGCCCAATTGGTTTTAATATTGTGATCAGAAGGATTGGTAACGGATGGCTCGACCAGTGCTGGTCCTGGGTTGACGAAGAACTCCAATTTCTTTCCAATCGAGAACCAAATCCTTCCTCCAGCAAGGAGAGGAATTGTAGCAATAGTGGTGCTGCCTTGCTTTCCTAATTTGATAGCACAGTCCGCTGAAAGTGGATGTACGGTATGTGGCGGGGAATCGGGGTAATATGGCGTTTTTCCATCAGCTCTCAGGAGAAAGACACGGTTATTATTGTTCAGTGCAAGCCCCGTGACATAAGCATAAACTTCATCTGAAGGGTAACTATTTTGCAGCTGAATATCTAGAGTTTGAGCCATGATACCTAAGTAATGTATGTCTGACGATAACGCAGGTTCAAACGTGTAGTGAAGTGTGACTTCCGGGCTGAAGGATGAAATAAATGCAACGAGGCCAAACTCAAATGTTATACCAAGCACAAACTTGGTGATCAGAAGTGTTGATGGGCAGTAAAATCAAGCATTTAACCTGAAAATGCTCAATGACGTATGCAATCCAATTTTCATGAATTGGAAATCTTGGAGGCAATCAAATGATGTAAATAAAGTAGGACTGAGATACTGAACTCAACACTATCTTATATGATGAAACACGATGAAAAGTTATTCGAGAGGGGGTTGTATCAGATGAGGGATAGTAACAAAGAGTGGTAGGTATTCAAGACTTTATTTGCAGTCTAGCTATAGCTCCAGCAAAAATATTGCTTAGGATGCACTTATAGATAGTTGCTTCCCTATACAAGACTCGAATTGATACTTCTGCTGAGTTGGTTGGAATCTATATGCTTGAGAAGTATTCAAATGAAGTTCAAATTTTGGGAATAAAAAGTGACGCCAGGAAGGTGAATTCTTGTTTTCTTGCAATGGTATGCAGTAATGTAACGTGAGATGGAGTTTTACAATTGATGACTAATAGATCGTATCATGTGACATACCACTATTTTAGCCGAACTGTCAATTTGTGCCCCATCATCAACTCTGTTTTTCCCGAAGAACGGCGACCTACAACATCATCAACGCAATCAACGGCAACCTTCAAGTACCATCAAAGCCAGGAATCAAACCCGAGTACCGGTAGCATACTTTATTATTTTGATACTGGTGACGATTGGGAATAGCAGTCAAAATGGTTTATGATTGGGATAACAAAGAAGATATATGCTATCGCATGTATATTGAAGAGAAAAAGTCCTTGGAGGAAATTATGGAATTTATGAAAGAACAATTTTCCTTTAATCCTTCGTAAGTTCATATCTCATTTGCGTGAGCTGCGACCTTAAAGTAGCAAGTTATAGCATCATTCATCGATATGCACACCCGTACCACTCGCACTGACGATAGTGACTGACATTAATAAGTAAACGTGCATTTCAAACCCAATTCAAAAGATGGGACTTTCCTTCAAAACAAAATCCCGCGCACAAGAATGCGGCACTCGTCCAACGCGTCAAGGAACTATGGGATTGCAATACTTCACAGCGCGAAATGCTTCGCACTCTCAATCAGGAAGGATTCGAAATCAAGGAGCGTGAACTCATGCGCGTTCGAGCAAAGAATCGCTGGCTATTACGAGTTCCCAACGGGATGAAATCCAAGAAACAACAATATGATCAAGATGTAGAGAACCAATTACAACAAGCATTTTACAACAATGGACAAATGCTGGAAGGAGATCAGCATATGGAAGAGCACATGGAAGATTTACCACAAAATGCTTCCACTCCCAGGAACAATTCGAGAGCTGAATCTCCACCACTTAGTCCAGAAGTCATGGCCAAGAGAGCAGAACGTTTGGCCAAGTTACAGGCTGAATCTGCAGAAAGATGGGCTACTCGCAAACGTCGTCGTCGAACCCGCGGCTGGGCTGGTCTTCCGGCAGATCCTCCAGGACCTCCTCGATTCCCTTCCGAAACAACCATCGATGAGAGCAAGGCTTTTCTGAGTCTTGATAATCGTCTATATCGTGATACACGGGCTCGATTTCAACGCATATGTGAAGAAGCAGGTATCATAAAGAAGACGATCGCTGGACCTGAGCGCTGGGAAGCTGCAAAAGATAGACTCATACAAGAAAGTGAGCATCTACAATCGGTTTTCTGGAACAATGAAGAAAACCTGGATGCAAAGAAACTAGCTCTTGATGTTGTCTGCGGTGATGTAACAAAGCGAATGCGAACCTTGGAACGTCGTATGACTATCGCCGAAGCAAAGAATGCATTAGGAGTGAACCCTGAGGAGTCCAGACAGCTTCGTAATGCATTTTACCAAACATTGAAGGCTGATCATTTCACCAGTAAACTTGAAGCTGGGGAAGAGCATTGGAAGGAGCTTAAGGCCTCATGGATTAATGGCTCAGAACTATTGCAGAACCTTCTTGCGCCTGGAGATGCTGATCCACAACACTCTCAAAAAGTAAAAGCAATGGAGGTTTTATGCCGGGACGTCATGAAGCGCCTTCGCGATGACCAGACTAAACGTGACCCAACAAGAAGAAAGAAGTTTGACAGTACTTTCCAGCCTGATCCATCTATGGAACAATTTCACCACGAAGAGGGGGCACCAACTTTCCAACAGGATCCACAGGAGTCGCTGATTCAGACCGCAGCTCATGCTCATGCGCACTCACAAAGCCAAGTTCAATCTCATATGCAAGCACAAGCTCGTCAAGCCCAGGCTCAGGCACAAGCTCAGGCTCAGGCACAGGCACAGGCACAGGCACAGGCACAGGCACAAGCACAGGCACAGGCACAGGCACAGGCACAGGCACAGGCACAGGCACAGGCACAGGCACAGGCACAAGCTCAGGCACATGCACAATCTCAGGTCCAATCCCAACCTCAAGCTCACACACCTGTGATGGTCAACCACGGAGATATGCAGATAGATCCATCACTACTTCTTGCAGCTGCCAATGATCCCGGTTTGATGAGCCGTAGTATGCAAAACCAATTTGCAGGACCTCAATATACGGATCAACAATATGTCGCACAGGCTGCCCAAACCTTTCCATCAGCAACTTCACCATCCATGGCTGTTTACTTTCGACTACACCCGACTTCAGAGGTTACAACCTCTACCAGATTATGGATTAGCACGTTGGACGTCGTTTCTATTGATGAATTGCGCCGATTGGCTTCCTCTAAAGTTCCCGGAACATATGCTGCTCACATTGAAGGCTGCATGGGATCTGTTGAACACGAAATAACAATACCCATTGATAATGAAGAGGAATTGGAGGCTTATTTAAGAGCTATTGGCGGTGTCAAGCCAATATTTTCCGTTCAGTTGCTCAACGCTTGGAAGAATGCCTAGACAGCATGGGATGGGCAATTGTTATTCACTAAGGTCGGAGGCGTTTGATCGGAGTGACGGGTCTATTATGGTTTACTCATTGTTTAGGAGAAGAGCAAAGGGGCGTTCTGAAACGGACTGTTATTAAAAGCATACTGTCTCATGAAAGATCAATTAGTTTTACGTTGCTGAATGTAGGAGTGACATGCTGATCTTTGCACACAGTGCTTTAGTCTCGAGGCCGCTGTTCCGTTCAAGATCCGATGTAGTTCTACTTAAACTTTCAAAGAAAAATACCATTATAAATAAAATTACAGATTATGGGTCTAGAAAATGATGAAAATGCCCCCATTCCTGCATAGCACACATAAATGTCAATAGATACTGAGCAATGGGCGGCATGGATTACGTGCTGCAAATGTGGGGGAAGCCGATCGAACCGGAAGCTTCCCGCAATGCTGAAATGAATTATTTACTCGCAGCTCCAATTGGTATTTATATCACTACGCAAATCCCCCCAAGTCCAATCGTTGAGAAATCTTCGGATTAAATGTTTAACTTCCTTGATATAAATTGATATTTGATTGATTCATGTCATTCCCTAGAAGGGTTCCCTCAGCGGCCCTGCTGTCAAGCTTGCGCGCATCCTCTCAAACCAAATTTTGTCTCCGATCCTCCGCAACAAGAATAAGATATGCATCCACAGAGCAAAATCCAGGAGAAGGTCGTTCCTTCAAAGGACAGCTCTACGAAAGTACTCAAGCACGATTGATAAAGGAACGTGCCGAGCGGGAACAATATTCTAAGAACAGAAATGAAAGTTCTGGGGGAAAGAATTCGGCTTTAACATTCGGTGCGCAGATGCCTTTTTGAGGAATTGATAGCATATTGAACTCTTGCTGACGAAACAACTGTACAGTTATCATATCTGTAGCCATAGGAGGGTATTACTTTGGTTCATTCCGAAATCCTGGAGCTCCTACAACTTCAACTACCCCTCTTTCGACAACAAAACCTCTCCGACACAATACAGGCCGTTCAAATCTCGAATCTGCGTGGGCGGATCTGGTCGAAATAGTCGGCAAGGAAAATGTTTCCACCATTGCTGCAGATCTCGAGGGTCATTCAGGTAGTGAATGGTCCAGTCATTTAAGAAAGCCAAATGAAGTTCCATTTATGGTGGTTTCCCCAGCATCAACAGAGGAAGTTAGCAACATCATGAAAATTTGTCATAGAAGGAAGATACCTGTTACTGGGTACAGCGGAGGCACGAGTTTGGAGGGACATGTTGCTCCTACACGGGGTGGCATTTGCATAGACTTTGGAAGAATGGACAAAATCTTGAAGCTACACAAAGGCGATATGGACGTTGTTGTTCAGCCAGCTGTAGGATGGGAATTTCTGAACGAAGAACTGGCAAAGGATAACCTATTTTTCCCTCCGGATCCAGGCCCAGGTGCCATGATTGGAGGAATGGTGGGAACTGGATGCAGCGGAACAAATGCATACAGATATGGTACTATGAGGGAATGGGTCATGAATTTGACTGTCGTTTTAGCTGATGGAACAATCATTAAGACGAGACAGAGGCCAAGAAAAAGTAGTGCAGGGTATGATTTGACAAAAATGTTTATTGGGAGTGAGGGAACACTTGGATTAGTCACTGAAGCTACGTTGAAGGTCACGACAAAACCTAATACTACCAGCGTGGCTGTATGCAGTTTTGGAAGCATCAAAGAAGCAGCTGATTGTGTTGGCAAGGTTGTCACTGAGGGTGTACCGATTGCCGCCATCGAGATTTTGGACGACAACCAAATGTTGAGCATCAATAAAGCAGGCATAACAAGCAAAAAGTGGCATGAAGCGCCAACGCTCTTCTTTAAATTCGCTGGCACTCCTAACGCTGTGAAAGAACATATTAGCATTGTTAAAAAGTTGGCGAACGCAAGTGGGAGCAAAACCTTTGAGTTCGCAAAAAACCAAGAAGAACAGGCTGAGTTGTGGAGTGCAAGAAAAGAAGCGTTATGGTCTGCAATGGCCATGAAGGAAAATGAAGGCGATCATGTGTGGACTGGAGATGTTGCAGTACCAATGAGCCGATTGCCAGATATCATTGAAGAGACCAAAGCAGACTTTGCAAAGAGTGGAATGTTTGCTTCGATCGTAGGACATGTTGGAGATGGTAACTTTCATAGTGAGTACTTTATTCTACCATCTCACCCTTAGCTATACTGACTTGTGCAGCTATTCTTCTATATAACGACAAGCAAAGAGAAGCAGCAGAAGAAGTCGTTCATCGTATGGTAAAGAGAGCAGTGGAAATGGAGGGCACTGTTACTGGTGAGCACGGAGTTGGATTGGTTAAGAGAGATTATCTGGACCATGAGCTGGGACAGACAACAGTTGATGCTATGCGAAGGGTATGTGTCTATTTTCTTTGACTTTCACTAGAAATTCCACTTACTGATATTTTACAGCTGAAATTTGCATTTGATCCTTTGTGTTTGTTGAATCCAGACAAGGTAGTTAGAGTTGAGAAGCCTAAGCCCGGAGAGATTTCAGAATGGTAATTCATCGAATCTTTCGGAATTATACCAATAGAGTAGTTTGAAGAATGTATGGACATAGATTCCGTAACTATGGTTCAAAAGCCACGTTGTAAAGTTATGTATATAAATACCAGGCTGAAAATGTATCGAATAGAATGCATCTTGTGACTGGAACATCTTTTGATTTGACATTGAAAAAATATTTATTCAGCATTCCAGCACATTGGTTGTTGTCCGAATTGCCGTCTGAGGAATTTCAATGCGAATCAGATTTTGGAACCCACCAGTGACCCTCCCCACGTGATATCGTGATCTTTGTGACTCCTTCCCAACCTCCACTCCCTCCACTTCCTTTTCCTTCTACTTCTTCCTACCACCAACAGACTTTCGAAATGGCTGAATCAGCCCAGGAAACCCAAAGATGGGTAGGCTATCCTTCTCCAAAAGAAGGTCCCGATGTTCCTTTTGTAAGGGCGGATGACAAAAATCCGGCTTTTCGAGGATGGCTTTTGGTGGTAGCTGGATGGCTGTATGTTATCTTTGAACCTATGAATTTCCAACTTTACTAACATCCCCAAGTGTCTCTAAAATTGGGTTCATCCAATCGCCCCTATGGAGCAATGCGAAAATGAATGCGTTGAGGAATATTAGGGAATTGGATGAATACTATGAGAGATATGATGTAAGTGGCAGGGTGGAAACTTATGCTTTGGATGAAAGTTGACAAACCTCAAACAGCCTACAGTCATTCCTCTCGCAAACGATTCACCGACCACAAAAAGTTCGGATGACTTGGATATCAAATCTGATCCTGTTATTCCAGAAGAATCTGCTGGACGGTATCGTTCGGTAGCTGAATATCATGCCCTTTATCGGACCGGAAAATTAACCCCGCTAGCTGTTGCGAAATCACTTCTTCCCTTGATTAGAAGAGACACCAGCCCGCCAGGAGCTTATTCTGTTGCATTTACTGATAGCAATGCCGAAGAAATTTTAGAGGCTGCTAAGGCATCAACTTTGCGATACCAACAAGGGAATCCTTTAAGTATTCTTGATGGAGTTCCTACCGGCATCAAAGATGACAGTGATGTCGTAGGTTATCGAAGTCACCAAGGACGCAAAAGAAATGATTCAATGTTCTTTGCTGCGGAAAAATCTACCTGGATTGTTGAACAATGGGAAAGGTCTGGTGCTCTCATCATGGGAAAATTGAATATGCATGAGCTTGGCGCTGATACTACAAATAATAACCCCAACTGGGGAACTCCAAAAAACCCACACAATGACTACTATTATCCTGGCGGCTCATCTGGAGGACCCGCTTATGCAGTTTCTTCAGGCTTGATTCCTTTCGCTCTTGGCTCCGATGGTGGCGGAAGTATTCGCATCCCATCATCTTTCTGTGGTATCTATGGTTTGAAACCTTCTCATGCACGAGTTGAGGATACTGGAAGCACAGTTACCGTTAATGGCCCTCTTGCATCGACTATGGCGGATCTCGAAGTGGCTTACCGCGTCCTAGCAAAGCCTAACCCATCTGATCCAATTGCAGCACTCTTCACTCCACCAGAAGCACTTCGAAACTCTCGCCCAAAAGTTATTGGAATCTATAAGGATTGGTTTGATCGAGCTGAACCATCGGTTCACGCTCTATGTACTAAGTTTGTAGAATACTGCGAGCATAATCTTGGTTACACGGTCATTCCAATCACAATTCCCTACTGCCCTGAAGGTCAACTTGCCCACACCATGACAATTCTCGCTGAAATGGCCGCGCGGGCAAAGACTCGTCCATTCGCGCCCTCAAATTGGTTACAAGATGTCAATCCTTCAAACAAAATACTTCTTACAATGGGTGCATACACACCAGCTCGTGACTATCTTCTCGCTCAAAAACTCCGCAATCTACTCATGCAGCATTTATCTTTCCTCTTCAAAAAGCACCCCGGTCTCATCATCGTCACTCCTACTTCACCCGTTCCCGGATGGGAGATAGCGCATGAGGGAGACTTGCAATATGGAGCTTTCGATCCAAATAAGAGCCTTAGGAATATGGAATACGTATGGTTGGCGAATTTTACGGGTCTTCCAGGTATAAATTGTCCAGTTGGATATGTAGATCCGAAAAAAGGTGAAGGTAAGATTCCGGTAGGAATAATGGGATGTGCGGAGTGGGGAGGGGAAGAAGCGTTGATTGAGTTTGGAAAGGAGGCTGAGGCTTGGTTGGGAAGAGAAAATGAAGGGGGTGGGAGGAAATTGCCGAGGCGCTGGGTAGATGTTGTTAATGTTGCAAAATAAGAGAATTGATGGAAAAGTGGTTGAGGGCAGTCAGAAATCGGGGCATTGAAAAGGTGAGGAATTCGCATCATGTTGGTGTTAGCAAAACTTAGAGCCTATGTCCACTGGTGGTCTTTCTATGAGACTATCTCCAAGTACTATATAATACATTTTCCTAAGCGAACTAAACACTATTAATTCTCTTGAGTCTTATTATATCCCAACTTGAGCGATTCACCACTACTTTATCTGCATACTTTGCTGTCCTAGTACCTATCTTGAGATCAGTATGTACTTACCGTAGTCTTATGAATATTCAACGCAATTTACATCTGGCACTTCTATACCTGTCACTATGAAGGAGTAATGTGGTATTAGCTACGGTTATAATTCATAGTATTTGCTTACTGGGCTATACTATAATGAACAGTACTGTATCAGATTGAAGTTCAAGATGCATGCATTTTAGGATGCTTAAACTTGGGAGAACGATCGCGAGAGATGTTGAGAAAACCGGGGTAAAATGGAAAGGACCGTTTGGAATGTTTGAATCGCTTCACACTAACTTGGTTCACTCTAGACTGTCTATTTTTGAGTCCGAGATTTTGGTTATGATAGGTAGTATTCATTACGTATTTAGATATCTGCTGAGATAGGAGGGATAATTTCAGGGTATCTACGCTAGATTTCACCTGGACGCACAGGCCATTCGGCAAACCCAAGACGCTAAATGTTTGAAGGTTCCACGGAATCAAGTCTTTATTTCAACGTCAGATTGACGTAAAATATCAAGCTAATATTGTCCGCGCAATATATCCGCGGCGATCTTCTCTGCAAAAGCATCTAGTATTCGCATTAGAAAGTGTGTTTATTGAATGCATTCTGGACCTCACGAACTTACAAATAGTGGCCTGTGGATGTCCTGGAGGTAGGAGTGGGAACGCGGATGCATCGACTACTCTCAATGATGTCACCCCTATAACTCGTGCGCTCGAGTCTACTACCGCGTTGGGATCATTCATTTTCCTCATTTTACCAAAGGTGGTTAGCGCTCATTGAACCATGCATATGACAGGAATGGGCTGTCAATACTTACATGTACACGATGCATGGTATGCCGGGCTCCCGGATGCCTTCAAGCTCTCCAGGATCTGTGCATCGGTTTGCACAGCTAAGCCTGGCGCAATTTCTTCTCCTATTAATATGGGTTTGAAAGATTCCGCGTTTAATAGTTGTCGTATCCGTTTGAAAGTTTGCACGGCGACCTCTTGATCTGTTGGGTGAGACAAATAATTGGGATTGATTTTTGGGAGGTCGGATGTGTCGTTTGAGAGTAGCGAAATGAAACCACGGGATAAGGGTGCTGATATCGTGGCGAAAATTAGGCCGTAGTTTGCACCGATGACGCCGGGGACTGGAAGAGCTCCGATGACCATTTCAAGTTCCGGCCAATCAGGTGGGAATGTTGAGAGATCATGTAAGGCATTAGCCGACAGGTTAGCTCTTTGGGGCGAGGGAACTTTCTCCCATCCTTGGTTATAATTAGGTATGCCTTTCATGATAATTTTGAGAGATACTGACCAATATAATCTGCGCCATTGCTTGTCAAGATACCAGAATGCATCTCATCATAGTCTTGTGCTGCTTTCAATGCCTTTGCGGAATCTGAAAGTTCACTTTGAGTTTCAACATTTACTTCCTGGAGAACCGATATTGAAACGTGGTCCCACATGTTCTTGCCAACCCCCGGTACATCGATGAGGACTTCGATATTAAGTCTTTGCAAATCGGCTTTTGAGCCGATTACTGAGACCATGAGAAGCTGGGGAGATTGAAACTGAATAAAATAAGTCAGTCAACTAGTGAATCCGGTGCTGAAAGTATATCTAGATAACTTACAGCACCCGCCGACAATACGACCTCCTTTTTAGCTTTGATGGTCCATTCTGTACCATTTGCTGCCACAACAACACCGGTGGCCGTCTTGCCATTAAACACAATCTTCTTCGCTAAGGTTCTTGTGAAGAGTTTCAAATTGTTCCTTCCGCTTCCGAGTGCGTATTGAAGAAAGCTTGCTTCGCTTGAGCTTCGCTTCTCGTCCGATGGATTAATTGTCAGTGGACAATACTGCGCGCCAATTATCTTACCCGAGCTAAGATCTTGTAATGGTGCGATTCCAATGGATGAGAATGCTGCTTCGGCATAGCTAGACATGGGAAGAGCCCAATTTGCATGAGACACTTGGAGTCTGTCTCAAATTAGATGTTTCATTAACATACGAATAATTTGAATATAACTTACGGCCCTCCAGCTGGACTAAATGCTTCACTACTCGGTGCTGGAACAGTAGCATTTGCAGCACGAAGGTCCATATTTGGAGCCGAATACTTTGCACTTTTTCGAAAGTATGGAAGGAATTCGTCCCAAGAATAACTCTGATCCTCTACTTGATCGGCCCACATATCATAAGCTTGCGCATTTCCGCGCTGATAACTAATAATCAAAATTAGCACCTCACATTCAAGCCTCTGGGAAATCCATACACCATGAAATTCCTGGCTGAGCTACCACCCAACGTCCTTCCTCTCGCATAATGAAAAGTATTATTATTTAACCCCGGTATTTTTTCAGTAACAAACCCCCAATCAATTTCCGGGGTATCTCCCGCGGTCAATGGATCAACATTGCTTCCATAACTGGCATATCCGGGGACAGAACTTTTGTTTGCGGCATCTTGCTCATAGAAACCACCAGCCTCAATTACGCAGACTGTTAGATGGCCTGGCTCGGCAAGCCGTGTTGCTACTGTTAATCCTGTGGATTCGGGATCAGTATGGCAAGTGCGTGACAAAGGGAAGAAATTGTATACCGTCTGTACCGCCGCCAATGACTACGTAATCGCAACTTTGGACAGTAATATTTCCTGCGTGGTTGCTTATGGATAAAGCTTCTACAAAGTTATAAAAATTCAAAACTAGAAAGGCAAATAAGTTGGAATACATTTTCGAACTTTGTAAACATCTAATTATATTAGAGAAAGTAATACACACCGAGGAAGATGTGGTAGCACTTATAGATGTAGCTCTTTAGCTGTTCATCATCTGAATACTAATCACATAGGCCGGAATACCTACCTAGGATGTTTACTGGTATGGAAGGCTGATTAATCAGCGTAGTATCAATCGTGGAGTTTCCTATTTGGGCTATTCAGCTTCTTATGGCCTCGCGAGTGTTTGGGCTGTGTATACTTTGAGACCTCGGGTTGCACTCGGGAAAGTGCATTGGTATTTTGAATTTTCAATAACATCTCAACTCCCTTCATATTTTGGTGTTGATCAAGGTTGTCGACATTTCAGAAGTCATTGGTTCGTTCGCATGGCAGCCCAACACATTTGCTTTAATGAACGTATCAATCTTGCTTATTGCAGCTCTCAATGGTTATTCAGCTTTCATTGGTATGCTTTTGAGTGATAAGTCCGATGGAAAATGCAGTGTCGATGAGAAAACAAGCCTGAAGAAGCCTCTTTGTCACCAAGAAATCAAAATGCTACACAACAACAATGGAACAATAGAGATTATATTGTAAAAATGGAACAGCCCTTTATTATGCATCATGGCAAGGTCATGTCGAAGTTATTACAGAATTGCTAAGAGTTGGTGCAGAACTTGATTTCAAGATGGAAACGGAAGCACACCACTGCATTGGGCCCGCAGGACACAGAAATCACCAAGCATGTAAGCTTTTGGTCTCTACCGGAGCCATTATGACTTCTAGAAATGCGGAAAATTACTGCCCCATTCACTTCGCAATGTCGGGAAAGCATGAGCTAATAATGAAGGTCATGATAGATCAAAAGATTAGTCTTGACATCCTTTTTGAGGATGGCAGCAACATCCTTAAATTCGCTTGCAAATGGAGCAATCCCAATACAATAGAATGAGCTTCAACTTCACTAATACTTTGAATTGGTCTTTACATAAGCGTAGCCCAGACTTCACCGAAGAAGTTTTTTTTTAATTACTATCAGGAGCCAACATTCTCAAGGATTTCCCATAAGAGACAATTTGCTTGAGACAGCTTGCTTTGATGCCTTTTTGTTGGTTTCAAGAGAGTGGGTTTTCCTCCGGCGTATAACTTTTCTTCATTCAATTGAACATGTTTGTTGCGATGAAAGATTTCTTTGTTAATCAATTATTTATCCTGCTCTTTCTTCCGCTACAAAGCTAACATCACACAGGCTATTGAAACGAGTTCCCAAGGAAAAAATGCTCATGTACATTAATCATGTTAACAGAGGCGGTGCACCTCTTTACTGCGCGGCAGAGAGGTCTCTAAAAGCACCTCTAGAAATTTTAGAGCTACTCTTAGACCATGGAGTCGACCTTAAAATCATCAGCCCATCCTACGGTACACCTCTCATGTGTTCATGCTATTTTGGTTGTTACGACATGGTAAAGCTCCTTCTCAGAAAGTGAGCCAGAATAATATGCAAGAAGTTCGATGGAACGGTCCTCACTGCCATTGGGGAAGCTAAACACCATTCCGAAATCGTAAACCTGCTAAAAGACTTTGAGGAACGTGGTATTTATGCTTTGGATGATCCTAGGCTAGTTTTAGTTACTGATATGACGAAATCTGAGGAATGCATGAAGAGAATTGCGGAGGAGACAAAAGAAGAAAATAAGAGGATTAAAAAGCACCGATGAGGTCCTCCTACTCCCAGTATGCATGATCTTGAGAGGAATGAAAAATAGCAAGAAGAGAAGAAGAGCGCAAATATATGGGAGAATAGTGGCGGGGAAAAGGAACGGAAAAGAAAATGCCTTGAGACACAGGAAGAGTAACCAAATTCAAAGGAAAAGAACGCGATCTTATAGCAAACTGATTTCCCCTTTTATTCATTAATTCTGGTTAATACACTGGCAATAAACATCTTAGTATTGCAATCCATATTAAGCGTTTTTTTATTGAGTTGCAATTACAATATCATTGCTACATGTCCATCTGACGTACTCGAGAACCGACGTCTCCTGTCCTGCAAATTTGACATGATATTCATTCAATATTACACATTGAATTGCTCTCTTACGATCAAGTCTCATTTCGACGTGTACTCATTTCATATGATCCGCTCATCTTTGCCCTGTCATATCCCCCTGAAGCATGTATTTCAGTGACTACCTTTTCCGTGCTAATGAAAGACACACCTATCAACTACATGTATTCTTCATAATACGAAGCGGATTCCAATTTGCTATCACTGCAAACTCGAGGCACGTCTTACTCTGAGTTAACAATCGCATTATATGCACACCAAAATTATGAACTATAAAGTTTCACTTAAATGCCATGAACCCTCAATCTCTGAACCTACACGCAACGAAGGATCTAAGGGATGATTATCATCACCGCTTTGCCATACGAATAATCCTTACGGCGTGTAAATCATGTCTCCATTTGTAATCCCGAATTTGTAGAGAGGCCCCACCGTGAATGATCTTCCATGTGATGAAGAGAAGGCTCTCATGATGTAGGCTGTGATAGGCAAAGGCTCGTAAGAGAAATCAAGCACAGGTATCTATATTTGTCATTCCGTTTGTCGATGGCAGTAATTCTCAAAAATTCCCATACTGAATTTTCGTTAAACTTTGTGATTTATAATAGGGAGAGGACTCGAGAGGAATATACAGTTACTGGGTATGTGATGGATGGGTTTCTGCAGTACTTGCTAGCTGTGTTCGTGTGGTTATGGGAAGATATTACTTGCATAGGTAGCCTAGAAGCTGATCTTGACCCCTTCCTATTATATGATGTGAGGTTTTATATCTCTCTTTTTTTACGTGGTAGTGCTTGACGTGCCATATATGATGTCACTGTGGGTGTACATATGCGGCATAACTTTCAATTTCGACCAATTATTTGGGCAAACCGGTTTGGATAGGAATAATTTCTAGGTTTGCCTACATAACTTGAATATTCATATTTTACGCAATCATACTACAGCTACTGTTAGATTGTCGCCGATTGTCGAATTTCAATACGCTTGCTATATACGAAAAGAAGTTCTCTTACGTCGAGATTTGAATTACTGTCAGGATTTCAAAGTATGTGAAGTCGAAGGTACCAACATAAATTTATTTGCTGCGGCCCAAAAAAGCCAAGTTGAACTGTTCTAAATTTGTATGACAGTGGTGTTTCGGGTTCAAGTTATCACGTATCGTGAGAAAGCTGCTTCCCGCCGCAAGATAGAGACAGAAATCCTCCCGCTCATGCTAGCTTATGCTCCAATTCCATTATCTCGACTGCGTTACCCGAGCTAGAGTTTCATTTCTGCAATTCCTTTCCCTCTGCAACTGTTCCAAGTCTCAAGTCCTCCTCTTCATACACACCTGGTCTCTGTAGTTGAGTGGCCATGTCGTTTCTATGAATGAATAGTCCGGGCTTACTCTCAAAGAAACGATCGATATCTTCTAAACTTCGGTTCGCCGTCTCTGGATAGAAGAAATATGTAAACGGGATAAAACTCGCACAGGTAACTGCCCAGATAATCCAGAACTTCCATCCAAGATTTGCAATTCCCGATGGAGTTACTTCGGCAACCATGTAGTTCATGATCCAATTGGTAGCCATGGCTAGAGATGCACCCTTTGTGCGCATTTGGAGAGCGTTTATCTCGGTGGGATAGAGCCATGGCACTCCTAAGATACCCATTCCAAACGAGGCGAAGAATGCGAAGAAGAATGAGACGGCTACTGCGCCATATTGGTAGCTATGTGCTGGGTTGGAGACTGTGAGGGCAAGTACAATAGTGATTACGACCCAGCAAGTAGAACACGCGAAAGATGAAACCATCATCACTCGTCGACGTCCGTATCGCTCAATCACGAAGTAGGCTAGAATGGCGAAAAGAAGGTAGTCAACAGATCCTGCTGCTGCAAGAATTCGCGCTCTGAGGATGTGTTAATTATGAATGATACGAGGGATGGGATTTTTACCTCAATTCAGATATTCCCAGAGCATGGATAAATACATATGTCATGTAGTAACTGGTTACATTTATTCCACTAATTTGATTCATTGCTTGCATCCAGGCCCCTAAGATCATGCGTCTTAGAACTCCAGATGGACCTTTTCCGGAGAGCAACTGAAGCCAAGTATATGTGTTCATATGTTCACGGTCCAATACGTCTTTGATGATGTTGAATTGCTGCTTTACGGATGGAGAGTCGACTGTTGCGCCGTGACCTTCAAGTGCTGCGAGAACTTCATATGCCTCTTGATGCTGTCCTTTTCTAATAAGAAGACGTGGTGAATCTGGTAAAAATGGACATAGAGCCCATACTATAGCAGTAAAAACTATTGAGCGATCAGTACAATTTAGTATGCATGTATAAAGCCTCTTACATATTTGAAAAGCTAAAGGGAATCTCCATGCTGCACTACCCTTAGTGAATGAGAAACCAAGAGTGAGCCAGTTCGAGACTGAGAATCCAGTAATGCAATTAGCCATCTGAATGATGACAAGCTTTCCCCTACTTCTCATCTTACTGGTCTCGGCTTGCCATACACCTGCAGTTGCTGTATTCATACCAGTTCCCAACCCGGCAACGACTCTTCCCACCATCATTTGTGAAACACCATAACTTGTGGTTTGAATGAGTGCACCTAGGGCAATCACAGTACTGCCCAGGAGTATCACCTTGGGTCGACCAAGAACATCGCCGGTCCAAATAGTAGAGAGAGCGCCAAAGAAGCAACCTAGGTTATAGACCGAGGTCAAGGTTCCTTGAACACTTGTTGTTGGATAATCCATAATTCGGAGAAAGTCATCACCAACTAAAACGTTTCCAAAGACTCCCTAAGATCGTTAATAATAGTAGAATCGATATGCAGAATAGCAGAATACTTGCTTGATCGTAACCATAGAAGACCAAAACCGTGGATGCAGCAATGGATATCCAAACAGTCAATACCTCACCAGAGCCTCCAAGATATTTTCTAGTCATTATATGAATTGTAATTGTGGAGATAGAAGGAAAAGTCAAAATTTCAGCATCCTTCAGGCCTTAATTTCCCCCCAAAAATGGAGAGCTTTCATAGACTTTATACTTGACGCATTCCCGTACCACTCCTTATGCAGTGGTGCTCCCACACGAAGATGCAGACTGACGATCATTACCAGTCCAAGAATTCTGACGACCAAACGGATGTATAATGCCTGAATCCTGACACTACTTGACAGGAATATTCCAGCCCAAGATGGTGGAATGAGTCAGTAATACCCCCTCCGGAAGTCGCTCTATACAAATCCGGATCCAACGAGCAGGATTTACAGCATCATTGGTAGCAAATATTGCTATCGAAAACTTACTACATGCCACCCTGAATATAATAAAAAGCCAGACTTTGGCTTGCTCGAGGACATTCCACCAATTAGCCAGGCCTGATTATACAGACCCGCCAAATAACAATAATCCCGGGGGAGGATTACTAATTCTGGGGCTGGTAGAATGGCGGGGTCCCCAGATTATCTCGGTGGATTCTGACGAGAAGCAAGTGGAGTAAGTTGTCTTCATGTTCCCGAGTTTAAATTTTATAACAAGCAGGCATGCAAGATGAAAGAATTTTCACTCGGAAAACATTCCTCATCTATTGAAATTTATACGAATCTTCCTCAGCCACATAATCTCCCATTTCGGCAAACCTTCTTGGTGTCAGGCCCTGGTGGACCATATTGTCTAGCTATAGGCATAGTTTGTTGGTGGGGGTACGGTATAAGTGGAGAATTCCCCTTGGTAAATGTCATAGGGGTGAAATGGTGCACTGCTCGATAAACTTCTTCGAGAGCCCAGTCTCATGATACTTTATTACTCCAAATATATAAATAATTGAAAAGCTTCATCAGAACTTTATGGGGCAATTAATCAAGCTATTCCGTCTGTTCGGCTTATATGCGTCGCCGTGACTAGATTCTTTCTATCCACATGAATTGACCCACCACAATGTAGCAGCGCAGGTATTCCGAGATTCCTCCTCTCTCACTATATATGCAACCACTGAACTGAATTGTCATTCATACACCTACATCAGATTACTAAACACAATCTCAAGCAAAAATGGCAATGAACGTCCAATCCAAGACTGCAATCGTCACTGGAGGTGGTTCCGGCATTAATTTTTGTTTTGCAGAACTACTCCTCAGCAAAGGTTGCAATGTAATCATTGCAGATCTAGCTCTACGGCCCGAGGCACAACAATTGGTTTCGAAATATTCTGGGTCCTCAGATGGAGCAAGAGCCGTATTCCAGCAAACCGATGTAACAGAATGGGCCCAGCTGGATAGAATGTTCGAGGTAGCAATCGAGCAGTTTGGTGGTGCGGATATTGTGTGTCCAGGCGCTGGTATCTATGAACCAGTATGTTTCCCTCTTCCATGGTGCGGCAATATCTACTCACAAAGAAACCACGTAGCCATTTTCGAACTTCTGGATCCCACCCAACACCCCTCCTTCAGCCGACAAGCTCTCCGAATCGAGATATAAAGTCCTCGATATCAACATTACACACCCCATACGTGCAACACAAATGGCAATTGAGCATTTTATGAAACGAAAGAAGAACGGCGTCGTGATTCATATATCCAGTATTGGTGGCTAAGCTCCATTCTTCCCAACGCCCATGTATGTTGCTTCAAAACATGCTATATCAGGGTTCGTTCGTTCATTGGCACAATTGGAATTTCCCACTCCCGATATTCCCAAAGTGCGTATTAGTGCAGTCGCGCCCGGTCTTATCAAGACTCCATTATGGACCGAGAATCCTGAGAAAATGGTATTTCTTGCCGAAGATGACCCAAATGATACGGTTTGGGTAACTCCTGAATTTGTTGCCGAGGCAATGTTAGAACTTGTCGAGAGTGAAAAGTATCTTGGAGGTACAATTTTGGAAGTTGGGAAAGTGGTCAGGAAAGTGGAAGCGTTCAATGACCCTGGACCTCCAAAAGAAACAACGGCAGTCAGGCATGCTCCTCGTGAGAATATGGAGGCTGATATATGGGCATCTTTGGAGAGACAATCTCGAGGCTAGTAAAAATGTTAATGGATTCGTTCAAAAGGTTCGAAAGAAGATAAAGAAGGACGCTGATTCTCTTAAATAGCATACGTGATGTGGTCCCAACTTTGGGAAATTAAGTCTGTATGCAAAATAAAAGACCTACGTTTAGCTGTAAAGTTTAGTTGGCATACGTTTCCGTCTTTTCATACATGTGATTCACTTGGAATGATTCACAAAAGCCATGCCCAGTGGCATATCCGCACACTGGAACATGAATTATTTCTGTATTTTCTTGCGGTACTACGGAATGGCCAGCAGTCACCGAACAGAAAGATCATCCTACTTGAAATCAAGCTCTCTATAAAGTAATAGGAGAAAACTAATAGCTTGGTCTTTGAATGAGTATATTAAGTTCAAATAAGGGCAGCGCCTAGGGAATTTTGCAACTTTGCAACAAATTCCAAGATTACCAGCAATAATCAATCATTTCATCACAAACAATAATTTTCGCCCTATAAACTTCAGTTGTGTTCTATCTGTAGCTCAAGAAATGTGTCAAGCATCATACAGAATGCATAAGTACATATAAAACACATATTTTCTTCGACTTCTTCTTTTAGTCCAGAATATCCATTCAATTCCTTGCCTACCTCACTCACTTTTATACATATCATACCAGAAATACGCATGGCGAAGTACTGCCTGTATGCAACCATGAATTATTCTTTGTGTAAACTAAAGAAGCTAGTAGGAATTGCCAGCTTGGTGACCTCTCGTCTTCTCCTCCACCCATAACAATGAAATACCAATTTTTTGAATAGTCTTCCTGATTGCATAGTTTGCTGTCATTCTGTAGTAGTAATATCTACATGCCAGCTGCTTTCTCAGGAGTTTAAGGGCGCATTGAGTTGCCGGGGAAATCAAAGAATTCATTCACCTGGGTATCCAGCAAATTAAGGCGAAATAACACCAGATCTGTGTTTATCCATCCAACGACCATACCTTCCATCTCAAAAGAATCTTAAATAAAAACTCCCTAGAACCTGATTTCCATGTTCACATAATTGAAAATCGTAAAGAAGTAAATCATAACCTCCTCACACCAACCTCTCACCCCCTAAACTCCGAAATCATGCCCTGCATCGCCTCCCCCAAGCTTTGAGTTCCGAAACCTCCATCAACACCACCACCACTAACACCCATCCTATTACCCATCGCCCTCGCACGCAAGCTATCTCTCGACCCCTCACCCAGAGCCGATCTCATAGAATACGCACGAGTACCTCCACCCGCATGCATAACCCCCAATCCGACATCCTGCCCGGATGCAGACCCCGCGCTCATCACCCCACTCTTCCTTGTATTCTTCTTCTTCCCCTGCATACTCTCTCTCGTCATCTCCTCCATGATTCTCTCCACCTCGCAATTCCTCGGACTCAACCGCGAATCCTTCGTCTTAAGCTCTTCGGGAACATCCTGCCATCTCATCACAACCCGGCATCTTCCTCGACCCATGCTGCGTCGAATTTTCTCCCATCGGATCCGGTCTCTGGTCATGCCCCTGTAGAAGCAATTCCACCAGATTCCATCGTTGGGGGAAAGTTCTTCTGAGATATCGACGCCTCTCACGTCCTCTATTACCTCTCCGTAGTTTTGTAATGCCTCGCCGCTCAGTCCAGAGCTTTGTGCATATTTGCGACAAATACTGTGCAACAAGCTTGGGTTCTGGGTAACTTCGACAGGGAACTCCTGGTAGGGATCTTCTGCATCATAGGGTTTCAAACCATCAACCGAGAGAAAATCAGCGATTGGTGCGTTATTATCGTTTTCGTTTTCAGCTTCATTTCCACTGGGGAGAGAAGTCGCAGCGAATAGTTTCCTGGTTGAAAACTCGAAGATGGGGATTCCTTGGAAGGAGAAGTCGTAGTCTTGACGCTTGGCAACCTTGAAGGTAGGAAGGCCGTGTTTGTTCTTGATCAGGGTTTCTTCGAGTAATGCGGAGGGTAAAGAGGTATCGGCTTGGACGGGGTAGGATGTAATGTTTGCGATGGGCACGGCGAGGCAGAGCCAGGTGGTTGGTGTTGGCTTGGGGAAGTTGGGGGGTGTGCTGGTGGAGGGGCAGGCGCTGATGGGTGGATTGAGGGTTACGAGGGGACGTTGGATGAAGATTGAGAGCCATGGGTGGAGAGTTCCATTGGTATCGGGCCTTTTGAGCTATGTTAGTTGGTGGTTTTGTTTGGTTATTTGTACGGCGGAAGTGTAAAGAAATCGGTGAGATGACAAGTGGGAAAGACGAAATGACAGCAAAAATACTACTTGAGCCGTCGAAAGAAAGTACAGCAGATGAAAGTACAAGGGATGAGAATATTCCAGACAGCGACTTCATCATCCTACCTCCCCGAAACTCTTCATGATTAGTGCAAAGTACCATCACAGCCGTAATATAAAGCACCAGAACTCCACTTTATCACGAAATCCAAGCCGCACAATCCCCACACAAAAATCCCCAAACGGCTGTAAAAACAAAGCACCAAAAGACTCAACCCGAATAAAAACTCACAAACTCAATTCCACAACCTCAATCCTATCAACCTTCGAAATCCCATCCACCCCAAAATGCTCCAACAACTCATTCCGAAACTCCCCCGATCTCAAGTTCGGCGTGAAATCATGAAATGAAATGCTCCTACACTCTCTCTTCGTGGATCCTGTGATCAGCGCTCGCGTGAGGAGATATTCACGGAGACCTTGGCCTGTGTGTGGGTTGACTGAGGCTGGGAAGAAGGGTTTTGTCTGCACGGGCACTTCGCGGGCTTCTCTTTGTTGGGTGGCGCTTTTTTGATGGTTGTAGGTGGATGATTGCCGGGCGTCGAGGGTGGTATGGATATTTTGTAAGAAGTGTGCTGTAGTGGCTGAGTCTTGTGTGTTGATGTTGGTATTACCATGTGCGTTTGCGTCAAGATCCGTATTTGGCTGATTGCTTCGAGCGGCATCTCCACTTGTAACACCATCTCTTTTTCCTGCAGCATTATGTGCTCGAAGCCAACTTTCGTTTCCGTTAACGTCATCTGTCTTATCATGACTCAATCCTGTATTCCTGAGCCCAAGATCGACTAATCCCCCATCAGGACCTAAAACCAAGTTCTCGGCATCATTCTGTCCAGTGCCCATCAATAGATCGAAGGGCAAATCATTGCGTATCCCGATCACAGCCTGTAATCTTTGGGATGCAGCACGAAGAGATGGCATGCGGTCGGTGAGATGTTTGCCCAATGTTTCAGAAGCGCAAACTTGATCTACGGTTGCGTGGTTGACGTGAGTGATTTGTGGATGTGGTCCTTCTGCGTTGTATCGAGCAGTAAGGTGATCGAGGATTGCTGAATGGGGCTCCAATCGAATTGGAACGCTTGGAGAAGGTAGATTTGTGGGGAAGGGTTCCGTTTTTTCTGCGGATGCGGATGCTTGTTGATCTTGTGAGAAAGATGATGGAAGGATGATTGGAGAGTAGGATGGAGCGCGATGGAATTCTTCTTGTGTTCGCTGCTCTAGTTGCTGCTGTTGCTGATAGTTTTGTACAGGCGATGTTTCCATTTCTTCCAATTGTCCGATTTGTTCAACTTGAGGTACGACAGTTCGTAATGGAAGCTGAGAAAATGATGGATGGGGTGGAGCGTCAGGTTGCTCTTGACGCCATGCTGCGTATGATTGTTCCATTTTTCTTTTTGTTCCGGTGGAAGGTGGTGTAGTTGGGCTTTTTAGGTCAATTTGATGATGATATCGCCACTGGGCGAGAGGTACAAAAAAGGGCGCCTGTCTTTTTCCTGTTTTAGCTGGAGATGGGGTATGATTTGGTGTGGATTCGAAATCAGATTCACTATCGTCGGTATCTTCCGGATTTGAAGTTTGAGCGAAGCGACTGGTGAGGTCAATCATTGACTTTCTACAATTGTAGATATAGCCTGCCTCTCTAGCGGTCAGGGTAAAATCCCAATCACGTCTAGTTGGTGCGGAAGCAACTGATTGAGGGGATGGTGGAGTAACTGCCCTTCTTTTTGAACTCGGCGTATCCGAGGAAGCAGAACCAGTGCTCTCGTCGTCGGCGTCGTCTTCTGAATCCTCAGATTCAATATGGCAGGCCAGGCCGAATTTAGCCTTCTTGGATGGTCTTTCTTCGTGGTTATCTTCTGCTGTAAAAGAGAGCGGTGGAAGCAGAGCTGGTGAGCTGGAAGAGGGTTTGGATGGAAAGGAAGAGGAGAGTTTATAGAGGTTTGGGCGGTGGCGGATATGAGGGGGTAGGTGAAACTTTCTACGAAAGTCTCCAGTAAGATCTTTGAGGGTGGATGGTAGGTCTTCATCTGAAGAAAGTAATAATGTTAATGAGGTCCTAACCAAGAAGTAGTATTGAACAAGAGAAGGAAGAGGTCAATCCATTCAATGTGGGCTTCAAAAAGAACAATGTAGTATTATCCTTCTTACTGCCACAAGCAGAATAAAGCAGAAGAATATCTTCAAGGAGAACAATAGAGTAACACACTTTTCAATTCTATGTACAGAAGACCATGGATAAGTGACTCCAATAAAGACAATTAAGTATTACTCGCCATATTTGCCATAGACAGGAAACCATTTCATGATATCTTCAAGAAGGACAGTAGAACATTGTCTTGTTTAAATTGACAGCAGACCGAAATGGCCAGCATCAAGGAGAACAATAGATCACTATCCTCATCATTGCTATAGACAAGATGATTTAGGCGAATAATCTCAATCAAAATACTGTAGCCATCTCCACCTCAATGTCATAAACAAGAGGCTACTGAATACAGATCCCAATCACAACACCACTGCCATACCCTCCACGTGAACCTCGCTTGAAAACAAAAGGGGGACTTACTATCATCAGCAAAGCCAGCAGGGCTCTTTCGTTTCAAACCAGCAAGAAGAAAGGAATTCATCGTCGTTACACTAATATCACACTCTCTGCGATAAATTGACTGTGCAGAAGAGAAGAAATCACAAAATCACAGCAAAGATTTGCTCAATTTATCACCATTTTCAATTTCATTGCGCGCTACGGTTCTATCAAACTAATCAATCGAATCTGCGAAGTTGACTGACTTTTCCAACCTCCTGGATTGATTTCTGATTGTCAAGGTGAATGAGACGAATTACTGGCTACGTTTGTTCACTCCCTTTGGAAAATCTCGCTTATTTTGGTTGATGCCCATTTCATTCGCAAGGAGAAGTGAATACCTATTATGGTCTTTGCGAAATTCTTTTTTCAGGAGAAAGTTTTTATAATTAAAAAGAAAAGAAACTGAGTTGATAGAAGTGAAAAGATAGAGATGAAAGAATTTCTAATGGAGAGCCTTAAAATGTGGATGATGTCTTTGATGATTGAGATATAATTATAAGGTGATTATTCCAACCACATCAACTCCTGAGATTAAATCAAGGTGCAAAAAGAATTGTACAATTGCCTTGGAGAGATCTTATCACTCCTTTTGATTGCTCTCATAGTTCAATCTCACTCCACAAGAGCCTCTTGGTCCTTTCAACAGTTGGAATCCTTTCTTGACTCCTTGATTCATATTCGAGCTCTCCACCACAATATCAGCATCTAGAGTTTCTTGAAGTATGAACAGGGCCCCCATAAAAGACATAAACGCAATAGTTGCACTCATCAGGAGGTCAGAAGGAACAAGGAAACCTTTTGCAGTCTACAATCCTTTAATTAACATATCAAATCCTTCTTTGCCAAAACAGATTCCCAATCACACCTTCTCCACCATCCATACTTTTTTACCTCAATACTCACAACCAAATGACCACCTCCAACATTCCATTTCCAATCTTCAGAAGCTGTCCCAACCGACAGAAAAGCTTAAACACAAAAGAGTCATAAAATCTCATGAACTTCTTTCTCCCAAAATCCACCACAAATCAATATCCTTTCATCCTCTTCTTTCCTTCAATTCCATTCTATAATCCTCGCCAATGATAACGAGACACTGTATGGATCTTTTGAGCTCATTACTTAAACTATCAATTTATCATCAATCATAAAATCACAATTAACCGATAATTATATTTAGCATCCCCAACAATAATTATCTAGACACTCTTTCACCACCTTCATATCATCATTATCATCTTCACAAATCAATAAATAGAAACAAACCAGGACCTTCCACACCGTAGACTTATCTCCAATTTCAACCACTAGACAATTTCCCAACGATTTCACTCCAAGTACCTAGGTCTGGTGGTCCTTAAGCATCCATCACCTCCTGAACACTTCACGTATAAAACTCTCTTACATAATTAGCTGATATCTAGATTAGTATCCCCTTCCTCCTTCTGCAAAACTGAGATATAAATCACAAGATGGTATCTAAACTTCAACTTTACTCACTTCCTCCTCTCCCTCCTCTTCCTCCTCCTCCTCCTTCTCCCTGTCTCCTGAAAAATTAGTCCCCTCGCACATCCAGTGAGTCCATACGTATACATAAACGGAGCTAAAGACCACAAGACCAGAGCCAACTTTCCTATTAAATCCACTTATTGATTCACTAGGTACTCTACTTCAGTAGCTCCAAAAATTATTTTGTTGCATATCTGAGTGAGGACAGAAATGATAGAATGAGAATTTCACTACTTCCACCGCACTCCGCTTCAGTTCAATTCACCTCGCATTATTTTGATTTGATTTGCTTTGCTTTGCTTTCACTTTCCGCTCCTTAAACATTGGTCCCCTGTTTATTTTGTTGCTGATCTGAGTGAAGATGGAAATAGTAGGATGGCAACTTCACTTCACCTCATTGATTCATTCATTAATTTGAGCATCTCAAATGAAAGTTTTGTTGCACATCTAAAGAAACAAAGAAACAATAAACTTATGATTTCACTAACTTTATCCTTCACTTCACCTCACTTCGCCTCCAATTGGTTTAAAGTCCGAACATCTAATTATTTTGTTGCATATCTGAAAAAGATGGAAATAACAAAACTCCAACTTCACTCTATTACGTTACTCCATCCACTTCCAATTGATTTAAATCCGAACACCATATTATTTTGTTGCACATCTAAGAAAAGATGGAAATAACAAAACTCCAACTTCACTTCATTACTCCAATCCATCCACTTCCAATTGGTTTAAATCCGAACACCATATTATTTTGTTGCACATCTAAGAAAAGATGGAAATAACAAAACTCCAACTTCACTCCATTATTTCACTCCATCCACTTCCAATTGGTTTAAAATCCGAATACCAAATTTTGTTGCACATCTAAAAAAAGATGGAAATAACAAAACTTCAACTTTACTCCATTACTACACTGCATTACTTCACTCCATCCATTACTTGCTTCACCCCCCTCATTTTTCCCTGACGAAATCATCCAAATAGAAGTTTTGTTGCATATCTCATAAATGCAGAAATGATAAAGTGATTGTAACATACACTTAGCATTTTAGCTTAGTAATTAGCTTAGTCAGCAGGGGGCCCATATATATAGCCAAGCGGGCCCTACTCTAATAATATTATTTTTTTTATTATATATAATAAATAATAGCAAATCCTTTAAACATAGCTTTTATTAAATATTACCAGTTTTTGCTGATATTAGGAATTTATTTAAAATCTCTTTATTAATTTCTTTTTACTTTTTCGATCTAGTTAAAAGATCAGAATTAGACAATTTATACTATTTATGTTTATAAATTATACTTTAATATAAATTAGATTATAAATAATAAAATATTTTACAAATCTTATAACTTTTTTTGATAATCTTTTTAGTAAAATAACTACTAAAGCATATTTGCTAAATCTCTTTTTTATTGAAAAACCTAAAGCTTAAGATAAATTATTAGCAAAACAAAAAAAACGTTATTATTTAAGCTTTATTATAATTACTTCAAAATAATAATATAAACAATAATTTCGATCTTTCCGAAATATCAATAAATCTTAATTTTATATTAATTTTTATATCTAGGAATTAATATAATTTTTATAATCATATAATGCAAGTAGTATAAAATATAATTGATGTATTATTTAAATTATTAATAAATAGTTTTTAGTTTATTATTATATCGAAATTATCTAAATCAATTTTTTTTGAAACTTTGAATATCAATAATAATTTATTTATATTCAAAATAAATAGTATTAGTATTATTTTGATTACTAAACAATTTTAACAATTTTTGTAAATAATATAAATTTTTCAATAATAATATAATAATAAAAGCTTTTTACGATTTTATCTTTAAGATCTAAATTATTTCAAATTTAAGAATGAATTAAATGTTTTTATTAAGATTGTTAATAATAAAATCGTTTATTATAATATTTATTCCTTTACTATACAAATAAGGGCAAAAACTTTTAGTATTATTGATGAATCTTTTTCTACAATTTTCGTTGCTTTTTAATTAAACTAATATTTAAAAAATAAAACGGAAGCTTAATATATCAATGAAATTTTAAATATTATTTGTACTGGTTTTAAGGTAAATATAAAGAATTAATGTATGGAGCTGGAAATTCGCTTTCGCATATCATTAAAATTAGTTTTAAAAAAAATTGAAAAACTTAAGTATATTATTAAAAATATTCGCTAATATAAAAATCCTAAGGAATTTGTTTAAAATATTGTTATTCTTGAGTATAGTTCTAATACTACGAATTCAGAATATATTTAGATATTAATAGTTTATTAATATCTTATTACAAAGTTATATATTCATATTTTTGCTTTTATTTGAAGATTAATTTTATTACATTTATAAAACAAATCAAGCAAAAAAAAGATGACTAATTTAACATTTAGCATCCTGATTATATCAATAATCGTTTATTCTATTAATATAATAATAAACGTTTTTCTTTTGGTAAACTATATTAATAAAACGATTATAAAACTTCTTTTTCTTTTTCCTTTTCTAAAAACTTATTATTTTATAACAAAGAAAACAATACTAACAAATTTAAAAATAATATCAAAAAGGATACTAATTTATAGAATAAAAAGCTATATTAGAAAAAAAATATATAACCAAACTATAAATCTAACAAACAATAAATTTATAATATTAAAAAAAATACTAAAAAAGCAAAAAAAACAGCTAATTTAACAAAAACAATATAATAGCGATTTATATAATTAAACTTATTTTTAAGAAATAAAAACTAATTCTAATAATTCTAATTTTAATATTAATAATAATAATAAAAAAATCGATATTTTATATATTAACTTTATATAAACAAATATTCTAATTTCCAAATTTTATAAACTAAAAATAATTAATAATAAATTTGTTAAAACTATATATTATTTAAATGCTAGAATTTTAAACTTTTACAAAAGAAATCAAAAATTAAAGCTTATTTCTTTAATATTTGGTTTAAATTACAAATTTGCTATTTTTATATATACTTTTAATATTGATATTAATAAAGGGAAATATATATATTTTATATATAAAGCGAAATTTTGGATTAAAAAACAAGTTTTATATTTATCTTTAATAATAATATAATAAAAGCGGATTTATTAAACCCATTAGTTTTATATATTCAATTCATTTAATAATTAAGCTTTTATTTAAACCTATATTCGAAAAATTGCTTTAATTTATAAATGTTCTTAATCAATTATTAATAATAATTAAAACTAAAAAGTTTTCTTTAATCCAATAACTTTTTTAAATTATTTAATTAATAATAAAAATTATATTTAATTATAACCAAATTATACTTTTAAAAATTAATAATATATTGAAATTAAAATTACATTAAGTAATTTTTAAAACAATATTTATGTAGTTTTATTTGAATACTAATTATGGTATAAGTTTTATTAATAAAAATTTTCTTATGGAAATATACTTTATTATATAAATTCGTATTATAGAAAAGTTTATAAAAGTTTATAATTTAGGTTTATAAAGATATAATATTAACCAATTTATTAATCTAAATTTCTATTTATTAACAATTAATAGTATGATAATACAATTTTTTTGTAAAGTATATATTATTAATATATTAATTATCTATATATTAATTAGCATTAATATTATTTATTTAAAAGATTGGATTTTAGATTTTGGATTTTAATTATTAACCTTATTTCACTATACAAATATACAAATTAAAATTGTTATAATAATTAAAAATATAAAGCGAAAAATCCTAATATATATTTAAGAAAAAATAGTAATTCCTTTACAATTTTAAGTATTATTTATTATAATTATAAAAAGAAAGGATAATAAATTTAATTTATTTAATTATAATATAATATATAAACTATCATTGTAAAACAATTTTATAAACTTTACATATTTGATTTCTAATAAATATAAAACAATTATAATAAAAAATTTTATTAATAAAAAGATTATTATACAAAAGAATTTTAAGCTTAATTATATTATAAATGCAAATATTTATATTATAACAACTATAGAAAAAATCGATATTTATTACTTTGTAGAAATCTTTTCTATTACATTTGGTTTTACCAAACGATTTTTAACTAAAAGTTTGTTAATAATAATAATAGCAATAACGTTATAAAATATTATTATTAACGGAAATAATATGGAGTTTATTACTAAAAAAGATTTGATACTAAAATAAAAAATTATATTAAAAAATGGAATTACAATTTATAGGGATTATATATAATAATTATAACTTTATAAAATTGTATTCATTAATACAGTTTTATAAAAAGATTGTAAAGATTTTATTAAAGCGTTTTTAAGTAAGGAAATGGAAATTGAGCTTTATAATAATTAGGAAAATAAGTTTAGATTTAATAAGGCAAAGATTTATTTTATTAATAAAACAAACTAATTGCTAATTAATAAAACTTTTAATAAATTATATTATTAAAATCAATTAAAATAAACTATTAAACTGGTACTTTTTAGTTTTTCAATGTTTTGCATTTAGAAATATATTATTAACAATAAGGGAGTTATAACTAAAAAAAGTTATATAATTGTTAATATTAAAGAATTGAATCAAATAATCATTTCAAATGTATATTCTATATTTACTTAAGCAAATATTATTATAATTATAGTTAAATACGCTTTCATTTTTATTATTGATTGTATTAGCTTTTTCTATTAGTAGTATGTTAAGAAAAAGCATTAGAAATATTTTATTATATTATTACATCGGGATTAAGAAACATTTATATATACAATAATAGAATTCAGAAATAATTTAGTATACATTTAAAAGTATATTAATACTATTATTAAAAAATAAAAAAGGATTTGTATGTATATATATTAATAATATTATTATTTTTAATTGCTTTTTTAAAGATTATTTAAATTATTTGCAATAGGTTTTTATAAGGTTTAAATAATATAATATTGTTCTAAATCCAAAGAAAATGCTTTTTTTATCTACTTTTCAATTGTTTTATTAAATCAGAAAGTGAATATATTAAGTTTAGTATTAGTTAAAGATAAACTAGTTGTTATATAGGTTTTAGTATTTCCTAGAACATTTAAATAATTGGAATATTATTTAAGGTTAATAGGATATTTAAGGCAGTATATTCCTTATTATACAAAACTTTCAGTTACATTACAAAAAAGAAAATATAAACTAAATTGTACATTATATAAACGTAATAACAATAATATTATAAAAGCCAAAAAAAAAGAAAAGTAATAATTACTAGATTCAAAAATATTATTAAAAAAAAAAAAAGTTATTTGAAAAGCTTTAAAAAGCTTTTTAAAAATTTTTAATCCTACATCATTTTAATTCTGAAAGAAGACTTTATATTGATATTAACATTTTAAAGAATAATATTAGTAATATAGTATACTATTCGGATATCGAATTTTTTATTTAAAATTTATAAAACCGATTATATTTCTATTTAAAACTAATTACATTTACTAAAAAAAATTATTAATTTATTAAATTGGAAATCATAAAATTATACTAAATAATTTCTAGAATTAAACATTTTATTGAATTATTGAAATTTTTTGATTATTGTATATATAAATTATTTTATTAATATTTAAATAATAATTTAAATTTTTATAAATATATTTTCGTTAATGCAATTTAATCTATACTATTTATACAATTCCGAATATCTATTTAGATTTCGATTAGAAATATAATATAAACTAAAACGCCTAAATATTGTATTTAATACTTTATTATAATTTTAAATTACAAAAAACAAAATTTTAAAGCAAAGATTAAATATTGCAGAATATATATATTTAATAGAATTAATATATTTAATAACTATATTACAAATTGATAAACAATAATTATAGAAGTTAAAATAAGTTTATATATTGAATCTTCAAATTATAAAACTTATTAATTAAATTAAAGAAAATAATAATCTAGAAATAAATATTATAAAACTTTCTTTTAATTTTAAAAATGAAATTCTATATGTTAAACTTAATAAAATCTATATATAAAAAAGATCTATTATATTAAAATCTTTAGAAAAGGAAGTATTTAATTATATATATAATTAATTTGGATATTTGGGATATAAACGAATTTATTAAAAAATTTTAACGGCAATTTTTACATTTTCGGCATTTTTAAAAAATTTCGAATATATTTGTTTTATTACTATTAATATCAAATATCAGCTATTTTAAAATATTAATTTTTATAAAACCTTTTAATTGATATTTACTCTATTTTATATATTCTATATTATCTTTATAAATTTTATATTAGTATTATTTCGTTTAATTTTAGATCAATTTAAATGTATATTAACCATTATTAATAAATTATTTAAAGCGATTATAATAATTTTCGGAAAAAATATATAAATAATAATATAATAGGGAAATACTTTAATTATATATTTATTATTAATATTATGAAATATACTAAAGGCAATTATATTAAATTGAAATAAAAAGTTTATTTCAAAAATATAAAAAGGAATTATAAATGTATTAAAAGTTAAATTATTATTTAGTATAGTATAACATTTATAAACGGATAGCGTTAATGAATATATTAATTAGATTGTGAAAATAGCATTAAAATATTATTTAATTACAATGAAAAATATTACACTTTAGCTGAAAGTATTACCTTTTTTAACTATAGTTTTATTCAATTTGATTTTATAAGATATTAATATAATAATTATTATAAACAATATTCAGATTTCGAATTAAAAAAACTTTTAAATATTATAGTAAAAGTTATAATAAAGCTTTCCGAAAAAAATCCATTATAAACATTATCTATTAATAAAGCTAAAAAATCGATTTTAAGTCTTAAACAAAATTTTATAAAGATTTATTTTATAAAACTAATTAATAACAGGAAATATAAATTTACTATAATTAAAATTATCGATTTAATTAAATTCGTAACTATAATATATAAAACAATATTACAATCAAAAATATAAATTAATATTTTTTAAAATTAAAGATTATATATCGTTAAAGTTCCATTATAAATATAATATATTTGGATTAGTAAAGCAGAATATTAAGATTAAATAATAGTTTATAAAACCTTTTAAAATTTTAAAGCAAATCGAATAATTAATATATAAAATTAAATTGTTTAAAATAATAAAGATTTATTCAATTATTAATATTACTTATTTTAAATCTACTCCAAATTTTATATAAAATCCTTATTAACAACCTTTTATATAAAGTATTTTACAGAATCTGGAATTAATATTTAAATGTACATTATACAAATAAAAATAATATTGGAAAGATAATAAAATACTAATGAAATATCTAATTCGATACTGTGGAAAAATAATAGAATGAAATAAATGGGAATTGAATTAATAAGTTTTAATAGATATTATTAAGATATTTAAGTGTTACAACGGATTAGTAACAGGCTGTAGAATCACTAACATATAAGCTATAATGGTATTATAGGCCTTAATGATTCAGCTGCAGTATACTGGGGAACATTAGGCACCTAAGGAAAGCCTTAAGCATGTATATAGTATTAGTTATAAGATATTCTAAAAACGTAGAATACAGTTTTTAGGATAATAGATCCTAAAAAATACCAAATATAACTTTGCAAACTTTTTACAAAGTTATATTAATAATATTCTAAGGAATTAGCTTTAGAATAAAAGATAAACTAGAATATAGAAAGATATGGGAATCGGTATTATATAAAGGGCTGTTCTATTAATCCCATCAATTATTATTAATGGGATTAATAGAATCCTATCACTTCCATTATTCTCAATAAATGGAATCGATAGAATAATAGAATATAAAAATCTATATAAAAAAAAATGGGTTTCTTTATATATAAAGCTTTATGTTTAAGATAACAATTATTAGTTTTATTATTATAATTATAAGAATTGTAATTAATTACAATTTTATTGAATTCCTATTTAAAATCTAGTTTAAATTATCTCAAAAAATCTCTAGATACTTTTATATAACTTTAGAAGTAGCTTCCATAACACTTTAAGCATCATTTCTGCTTTAAATACCGATTTGATAACCAATTGTTAATATAGTATTTAAAGCTATTGTTATAGGTTAATCTACCAAAAATACCAATAATATCAAAATAACCAATGCTCCAAAAAAGATTATTATTAATAAAACATTTAAAATCGCTTTACCAAACAAGTATTAAGATAGTTGACAAAAGCTTAATACTTTCCTTTTACAATTTGAAATCTATTTCCAATTCAATAAAGATAAGTTCATTATTAAGGAATCCAAAAGTATATAGACTATATTATACCTCCAAAATAAAGCAATTAAATAAATTTAACCATATTTGCACAACTATTTCGAATATAATGATAAAAATCGCATATAATTCATCTAAACAATCTTCAATAGTTTTAAAGGATTTAAAACAGAGATTTATAGAATCTTCGGAAATTCCAATAAGTTAAAGATAGCGGAAAATAAGATCTTTAATCTTAAACAAATAAAATTAGCATTGAAATATGCTATAGAATTTCGAAGATATATTGGAACAATTAAATAAAACGAAATCGTTATCATAAATCACTATTGCAAAAAACTTAAATTAAAAGTTAGATTAGAATTAAAAAGATCTGTTAAAAATACAAATTTAAACGATCTAATTCAGAACTTTATTAAATCAAATAATTGTCTTTATAGATATCGATAAAGTTAAAGATTATACAAATTTTAAGAAAATCAGAAGCAAAAGCATTATTACAAAAATAAAAATAGATTATATTTATAATTCACAAAAATATAGAAACTCTATAAAACTAAACATTATATATTATACAAACGAAAACAATAATTCAAAAAAAAAACAAAAACAAAAAAACAATTTATACTTTAAATATAGAAAAGCAAAGCATTAAACAGCAGATTGCTAAAATAAGAAAATAGAAAGAAAAAGGGACAATTTTAAACCTAAATTTGGCAAAGGCTAATTTAACGCCACCTTTACCATTTCAGAAAACTTAACTAAATCCGAAAATACTAAAATTTTCATTATTAAAGAATTTCAGCAATTACTAAAAGAATTATTACAAAATCAAAAAAGTATAAATATAATAGATATATATAGGAGCAAAAGTATTATTAAACCCTAATATCCTTTGTAATAAAAGAAAATCACCAAAACAAAACAAAAGTAGATTACACTACAATAAACTGAATAATTTGCTATAATAAATTCTACAGAATTTATTAATTAAATAAAAAAGTAATCAGATAGTTCTTTAAAAAAAGGAAGATAAAGAATTATTAGAATAATATAATATACAAAAATTTAATTCCTAATATAACTTTGTAAAAAGTTTGTAAAGTTATTTAGTAATTAAATATTATAGAATAAATAGGATAGATATATTGTAAAGTTCAAATAAATGAATATATACAATTAATTATAATAGATTTAGAAGCTACAAAAAATTTTATTATACCAAAAACTATAAAATATTTGGAAATACTATTTTAAACGAAATAATATTTTTATCGATTACAATTAGTTAATAGATAACTAATAAAATCTGACAAAAAGATTTTGTAGAAAATAATTCTAATACAAATAAGCATAATCTAATATATAAAGATTATACAGTTTAACATTATACTATTAGGCCAATAATAAATCATTTTAGGAATGTTATAGTTGAAGGCATATAATCCGAAAATAGATTGGGTATAAGGAATTATAACATTTAATTAGTGCAAAAGCGATTATAGGGATATACTAAAAGCATCCACGAAATATAATATACGCTAAAAGGAATTGAACATGAATAATATTGGTAATATAGAACATTCAATCTAAGATCCTTCATTAAAAGCAAAGACCAATACACTTCCTTTACAAATACAAAAGCCAACAATATAGTATGAAATTGTAATTAAAGCAAAAGAAAGATCTATAATATTAAAACAATATAAAAAATATAAATATATTTTTAAAGAATTAGGGATTTATAAAGCTTTACCGGAATACAAACTATAGAATTATAAGATAATATTGGAGGAAGATAAAATGCTTATACACACCCTAATTTATTTAATATTAATTAATAAATTAAAAAAGCTTAAAGAATATATTAATAACAATTTAACCAAAAAATGAATTAGGGAATCCATATTCCAAATAATCAATCCAATTATGTGGGTACCCAAAAAAAATAGACCCAATAGACTAATTATAAACTATAAAAAGCTTAATATATTTATTAAAAAAAATCAATATTCATTTTCATTAATTACAGAATTAAAAGATTGATTAGGCGGAACTACAATATTTACCAAAATGAACCTATATAATAATTACTATTTAATCAAAATAAAAAAAGGTAAAGAATAGAAAATCGCTTTTAAAACAAAATACAGATTATACAAATATCAAATTATACCATTTGGGCTAATCAATATATTAGCTACTTTCATAAAGCTTATAAATAATGTATTATCACAATATTTAGATACTTACTATATATACTATTTAAACAATATTCTAATATATTCAAACAATAAGATTCAACACATTAAGGATATTAGTAATATCCTTAAAAGCCTATTTAAAGCAAACTTACTATACAAACTAAACAAATGCGAATTCTATATTATAGAAACAGAATTCTTAGGATTTATTATATTAAATTAAAAACTTAAAATAAACAAAAACAAAATTAAAATAATACTCGAATAAAAACAATTAATTACAATTAAGAAAGTATAATCCTTTTTAAAGTTTATTAATTTTTATAGAAGATTTATTAAAGATTATTCAGAGATTATTACACCCTTAACTATATTAACCAAAAAAGATTAAAAAAGTTTCAAATGGATTATTAAAGCATAGAAATTATTTGATATGCTTAAATAAACAATAACAGAAAAACCAATATTATTAACTTTTAACCTAGAGAAAGAAATTATAATGGAAACGGACTCCTCGGATTTTGTTATAAAAACAATTCTAAACTAATTAGGCCAAAATAGAAAATATCAATTAATTACATTCTATTTCTGAAAACTATTATTAATTAAATTAAATTACAAAATATATAACAAAGAATTATTAATAATAGTTAATGTATTTAAAGAATGATAAGTATATTTGGAAAAATCGAAATATATAGTACAAATGTATACAAATTATAAGAATTTGGTTTACTTCACTATAATAAAGCAATTAAACAAACAATAAATCAAATAATTGAAAGATTATAGTTAATTACAATTTCAGAATTTTATATATCAAAGAATCAAAAAACGCTAAAGCTGATACTTTTAGTTGAAAATCAGAATATTAAAAAAACAAAATGTACAAATTATATATTATATTCAAAAAAAAGATGGCGAATTATTGGTTTATAATGTACTATAGCTTATAGCAATACATTTATTGGAAAACAACCATTTCAAAAAACAAATCTAATTACATTATAATAAAAATACTATTACTATACACATACATAAAACAATAAAATTAGGATTTATTATAGAAAATGATATTATATACTTTTATAGAAAAATATATATTCCGAATCAAATGATTAAGGAATTTATAATAGAACAATATAGATTGCCAGCATATGAACATTAAGGAATTGTAAGGATATTTGCAAGAATATAGGAAATCAGTTATTTCCTATAAATAAAAACAATAATTAAAAGAAGTTATTAGAAATTGTAACATTTGTATACAAAACAAGTTATTATAATATACTCTATATAATCAGCTTCAAACCCTAAACATACCTTCTTAACTATAGAAGTTCATTATATAAAACTTTATAATTAAATTATTACTTTTAAAGGATTCTACTATAAGAATTAAATATAATGCGATATTCAATATAATAAATAAACTAACAAAATTCATATATATAATATTATTTAAGGAAATATAGAATGCTAAGTAATTAAATATATATATTCCTAAGAATTATAGTAAGTATATACAAAGTACCAAATAAAATAATTTCGGATCGAGATAAGCTTTTTACTTTAAAATTCTGAATTACCTTATTAACATTTATATAAATATCAAAAAAAAGCTATTAACATTTTTTTATCCATAAATAGATAATTAAACAAAAAGGATTAATCAAACAATGGAAGTATATTTTAAATACTATATAAATTATTGATAAAATAATTGAATAAAACTATTATTTATAGTACAATTCGTATATAATATATCGGAAATGGAAATTACAAAAATTACCCCAATACGAATTAATTTTGGGTTTAATCTATAAATGTATAAAATTCCGATATTATAAAAAGTTAATACTGAATTAATAATAATATAAATTAAATAATTAAAAGATTTCCAAAAGCAATTAATTCTTGATTTAAGATTTATATTTTCTAAAATAGCAATATATTACAATACAAAACGTAGTATAGAATCTATGTTTAAAAAAAGGAATAAAGTTTATTTACTATAATAAAATATCGAAATTAAAAGATCAAACAATAAATTTGATTATAAAAAATTAGGATCATTTAAAATTAATAAGGTAATAGAAACAATTAATTATTAATTGAAATTATTAAATATAATAAATATTCATCCAATATTCCATATATTCTTATTTGAACTAGTATTACCAGAAGCGTCAAATGCACTATTTATAGAAATTGAACCAATCAATCCAAATACTATATATAATATTGAAATAATATTAGATTACAAATACGTTAGAAACAAAATCAAATATTTAATTAAATAATTAAATTATCTACATTTAGAAAATATATAGGAATTTAAGGAAGATTTCAGTTACCTTAAAAAGTTATAGATATTCCATTTGAAATACTTACATTTACTAATAAAGCCTTAATTTCAGTATTAAACAATGGAGATAATAAAGAATCAAAGGCGAAGGATTTATTGTTAACAATAATAAAAGAATTAAAAGCTTATTTCTTTTTTTTTTCAATACATTTATTTTCTAATCACTGTTCTTTAACTTTAAATTCCTTAAGAGCTTTAATTATGTAAAGGTTATACTAAAGCATTTTCCCAGCCTTTTTTTGTAAAACTTATTGTTAACGATGAAGTTGAAGAATCTTAACTATAGCCTTCTCCTTCTTGCAACGAAGACGGTTTTCCTCGGAATTGATATGAGATTAGTCACCAATAGAATGATTGTATACATTATAATGATTATTATCTATACTCTTTATACATTTATTATAATATACAGCATTTGGAAGAATTTGATATTTAAGGTTTTTTTTCAAACATCGATTATACTTTAACAAATTTGGAAATATGAATAATGGATATTACAAATATTATGAATAAAATAATCAAATAGGAAAACGTATTAATATAAACGTTTGGGATAAGCGTTAGGCTAAGAAGGGAATAATATTATAACGGATTAGTAATAGACTATAGAATCATTAATGTATAAGCTATAATGGTATTATAGGTTTTAGTAATTCAACTGCAATATATTGAAGGATATTAGATATTTAAAGAAAGCCTTAAGCATGTATATAATATTAGTTATAGAATATTCTAGAAATGTAGAATACAGTTTCTAGGATAATAAATTCTAGAAAATACCGAATATAACTTTGCAAACTTTTTGTAAAGTTATATTAATAATATTCCAGAGAATTAGCTTCAGGATAAAAGATAAGCTAGAATACAGAAAGATATGAAAATTGATATTATATAAAGAGCTATTCCATCAATTCTATTGATTATTATTAATGGGATCAGTGGGATTTCATTACTCCCATCACTCCTGGTGAATGGAATTGATGAGATAATAAAATACAAAAGTCTATATAAAAGAATAGGTTTTCTTATATGTAGAGCTTTATGTTTAAAATAATAATTATTAGTTTTATTACTATAATTACAAGAATTATAACCAGTTATAACCTTATCGAATTCCTACTTGAAGTCTAGTTTAAACCACCTCGAGAGATCTCTAGACACTTCCACGTGATCCTAAAGGCAGCTCCTGTAACATTAAGATTTAAAAATATATATATATTTATATAATACAATAAGAAATAAAGATTAACTAATAAAATTGCTTTATACTTTGGGGTAAAGCATTCTTTAAATAGCAGTATCTATAATATACATTTAGCATTTTAGTTTAATAATTAGTTTAGTTAGTAAGAGGCCTATATATATAGCCAAATGGGCTCCACCCTAATAATATTATCTCTTTTACTATACGCAATAGTGATGGTTTTAATTAATTCATACCTCACTTACTTCACTTATAATCAATCCCACCTTCAACTTTAAATTCCTACTTGATTACCTAATTCTACCTACCTACCTACCTATTGTTGCACATCTCACAAATAAAGAAATAAAAGCAATGATAACTTCACTCCTTTTATCCTCCACCTCCACCTCCACCTTCACCTTCACCATGCAACACTCTTGAAACTTTCCAAAGTTGCTTTAAGCTCTTGTTGTTGCATATCCAAGTGAGGATAGAAAGAGGTGGAATTTCACCCATTTACACCTCCTACACCTCGTTCACCTCGTTCACCTCCTTCCTTCACCTCCTTCCTTCACCTCCTTCCTTCACCTCCTTCACCTCCTTCACCTCCTTCACCTCCTTCACCTCCTTCACCTCCTTCACCTCCTTCACCTCCTTCACCTCAACCTACCACTCCCCTCCCCAAAACCCCTCCTATTCCATCCCCAAATTCCAAAGCATACCCCTCCCAACTTCCCAACCTCCTAACCTCCTCTCACATCCCTCCAACCGCGCTTGCTATATCAATATCCCATTCCCTCACCACACCACACTTCATCCCACCCCATGCAACATGGAAACCACAAAAGAGTTACCTACCTGCCTAACCAATATACACTGACAAAGTACTTGTTGTCCAGCATCTCAATATATATCTCCATAATCATCATCATCACCATCACAATCATATTGTAGTACATAAAGATCATAGTCATAAGATAACCGTCATCTTATTTGATTATTACCTATGTATTAACGTTGATCTAATATATAAGATATTGATCAACTCATGACCTTCTATATCTACAGGATGACCTGTCATGTCCCACCCAAGAAAGGTAATCCGATTGCGTTCAAAATGACTCAATCCAAATCAAAAACGCCGCGCTTTCATTCATCATAATGCGCCCATGTTCCGAATTAACGTAAAGGGATTTCTCCGCCCATCATAATCATTTATACATTTAAAGCCATCAAGGCTCACGAAAAGAAATTTTGTAAAAGAACTGTATCAGGACTCTTATAGCCAGTACATGAATCCGAACATAACTGCTGCTAAGCCTACACTCATTCCAGTGATTTCTTTACCACCAGATGCGCTACCCTTTTTTGTCGACGTAGCAGAAGCAGCTGAACCAGTTGCGCTACCGGTTGAAGATATCGATCCAGAAGTTGTTGTTGCAGTACCAGTCACTTCCTTCTGACCAATGGATGGTAATTTGACATCGCCATCAACTAACCAACCACCAGAAGTTGATGCAGGGCAAGCGGGTGGTGTCAGCGTTGGAGAGTAGGCAGAACTTGCAACACCAGTCGGGGTCAAAGTTGACCATTGACTTTGGAGGTTGGCAAAATCTGGAGAAACAGGAGTTGGAGTACCGGCACGAGAGTAACCACCTGCAACACCTGAAGCGACAACAGTTGCAGCTACTGTTGAACCATAACTGATCAATCCATAGTCATTGGCTTCTTCAATCCACTCATAAACAATCGCTCCAGACCATTGATCATCCATTTCCGGGCCAAGAATAGCTGCTTGATCTTGGAATGTTCTTGGCTTAACCGTGTTGCAGCCCGTCTCCGAAAAGAAAATAGGGATGTTGAAACCATCGGCATACGAATTGAGAGTTTTATAACCAGAGGTTGAAAAATCACTGTCGCCGCACCATTCGTATGCGTTCAAGCCAAAGAAGTCGATAGTTTCGGAAGCATTGGTACCACAAGCAAGATAGTTTTGAAGCATAGGGCGTAATTCCGCAATATCTGCTGCAGAGTAACCGATAGGGATTTCTCGATATCCTTTTGAATTTCTGTATGCCTTCATGTCCCTAGCAGCGGCTTTGATGAATGGTGCTGCCAAAGATTGGTTGTTCATAGCAATAACCTCATTTCCTACAAAGAATCCCAGTGTGTTATCATATTTGGCGAAAGCATCCATCACTTTACCAAATGCTGTATATTGGCTCTGGTCCCAAGTCGCATCCGTCTGTGGAGATTATTAGTCAGGGTTTATGGTCAAATAACAAGGTACAACATACTGGAGTGATTGCGGTATTGAAAGTATCCAAATCCAAGAAGAGGTAAACGCCAGCATCTGCGAAAGCAGACATACATCCAGAGTGATCACCAGAAGGGTCAATATGGTAAACACGAATAGCATTTGCGCCCAAAGTCTTCATCAAAGAGGCATCGAGTTGGCATTGTTTTGTGTCGATTAAAGGGTCAGCTTCGGTCAATTGATATGCGACACCTAGAAATTGTTAGCCAAGGATTTGAGCATCAGGTTATACAACCTCCTCACCTTTGATAAAGAATTGATCACCATCACTCGTGAAGAACTTGGAACCAGTCGTAGAGATTGTGGCAATAGCATTAACGGTAGTAATAACTAAACTGGCAACCAAGCCAGCTCTGGCAAAGGACTTTGAGAACATGATGCAAAAAGTAGTTATTATTGTATGTACAAATATCGAAATAGTGAAAAGTAGAAATGAAAGTCGATGCGATTTCGAGGATGGAAATACTGCAGACCAGGCAGTAGATGGAAGGATTAAAGGCTGGTTCAAATGTGGATATTGAAGTTCAAGGAGGTAAACAACAACGATGGGGAAGCTTCTCTTTTTCAGATGATTGACATCCACAAGTACCAAGGTTGGGGTTTTTTTCTCTTCTCCGCCTCCTGGCCAAGGTTGGAGTGAAAAGGCAAGGTAACGACCGGCTGGGTTGGGGTAGGGAGGGAAACAGATGTAAGAGTGGAGTTCCAAATGAAGACGGCTACAGCACTATACAGTAAGTAGTAAGGTACAGTACAGTATCAATTCAAAATGGGGAGAGTTCGGGGAGGAGGATTTCGGAAAGTGGAAGTCTGGACCGTCCTTTCGTTTTATGAAAAGTATCACAGCACCAAGATCGACTACAATTTGAGATTATGTAGTGGAGCAGCAGTAATCGACAGGAATAGTAGTAGGAAGCATTGACGACGAGGATGCCTTTGGCGAATTGTGAAAAGCTATTTACAGTAAAGAAGAGACAAGACTTGGGAGTGAGGATAAAGAGGGAGGGAGAGTCGATCGCAAAGTGGGATGGATGGATGGATGGAGGGATGGATGGATTGGATGTACATGCAATGATGAGAAAAGCGAGAGGATGAGGATTGAAAGATCCACGTAAGTTGGATGTAACTGTCTGTCTGTCTGCCTGTCTGTCTGCCTGTCCGTCTGTCCGTCCTTGGTTGTACGGTAGAAGTGAGGTAGAAGTTGTGAAGTTGTGAAGTTGTGAAGTTGTGAAGTTGTGAAGTTGTGAAGTTGTGAAGTTGTGAAGTTGTAAAGTTGACATATCCATGGATTGAGAAACATGCGGGAGCAAGGAGGGAAGGTACAGTATTAGCGTCGGTCAATTTTCTACGGCACGGCTAGAAAAATCAAGGAACGGTCTAAAAAGATACCAAGGCTTGGAAGATTCCATGTTTATCTGGGCCAATGGAAGATAAGACAGATTGATTAATAATATTGATGATTTCCATTTTCATATTCTCATCGACCTGATTGGTCAATCAGTCCATCAGTCCATCAATTATTTCATAACGCAGTCACTTTGACCCACTCTCATACATGCATTGCATAAGATGAACGTCGCAGAAGAGGTTAACAGCTTCAACCCTTGAGAATAAGAAGTTGAGGCATTTTCTTGGAATTTTCTTATCGTTGCTTGGATCAATTATCTACTCCGTAAATCTGCCTAGCACGCGAGCTAGTCCTAATCCTGACACACAGGAGATGCGGAGTAGATTATTGGTCAGACTTTGCATAAAAAGGGGGACGCTTATGGATACATGAGCTGGATCTATCACCAAACAAGACTAGCGTATCATGCCATTTGATCTGATTTGACTCTACGGAGTATTCTACTTCATTTCCTTTCATTTCATTTCATTCGTGAAGGGCAACAAGAACCAACACCCCTTGTGACAATCTTCAAATTGCAATCCAATTCCAATTCCAATTCCACTTCCAATTCCAATCCAAGCAATATCAATCACATCAAGCTTCCGCCAAGTTCAATTCTGCATCAAACAAAACATCCTGTACTGCATCAATCTACTCGCAACTTTCACAAACCCCAAACAATAAACATCAATATGGATGAAACCAAAACTCTAATAAGGAAGAAGATTTCATTCAAAACTCAATCGAGCACATACTCAATAAATGGTTTCAAACTGAGATCAACGTCATGGAAATATCAAGGTAGCTAATGCATGACTCGATACCCCAGGCCATTCAATCCCATTCAACCTCTTCTTCATCTTGTGTTAAAAAGTACAGCCATTATCATTGTCTTTATTGAGACTTGACTATTTGTTGCTTGGACTCTGATGTATTCAAACTTTCGTCCTATTCAACTTACCGATATTTCACAGACGTTGCTTTCGAGTTGTCACTGACAAATTTGACTCACCGCCTACCACTACTACTGCGCCTACTACTACTGCACCTACTACTGCTGCACCTACTACTACTGTTAACTACCTAGGTAGCTTTACATAATCCATCGATAGTCAATAAACCATTTTAGCTGTGGCTATGAGGTGGCTTTGATAAAGGGGCACTTTTTAAGCTATCCTATCTTCGAAAGCTAGAAGGAGGTAGAAGAAAATGATTGCTAGTGCATCATTAGTGATTGCACTTGTCGCGCTGGGGCTTTGCCTCTCAACCTTCTAGCTCCCCTTCTACCCTCCCGTCGATATTCGAGGATAATAATGACATTTGAGTGTTTCACAAGATACGTACGGTAGTTTATTTGGAAATCATGTTGTGGTATCGACGTACATTGATAGACAAATGCAAGTGATCACATCTCGAAGCAAATGTTGTGTCAACATTGACAAACATTCATTATGCTACATGTAAGCGCATATGTATAGAGAGAAGAAAAAGAGTAGTGCTTTCGTTTTCGGTATCTTGATTGTGGCTACAGCTTAAATCATACAAATTTTCATGCGACTTTGCGCAATCTTGAAATATCATTTATTTTCACCCTTACCTGAAAATCCATCATCACCATTAATAATGGTGGACTATATGTCTTGATGCCTATGGTTTTCAGAGGGATGCGATGGGTGTAATACGATAGTTGCTGTACCAGACCATGCACTTTTATACAATTATTTGTATTTTACGTCAATTATGGCTGCCTGCGATACAATCGGTTTAATATCGCCAGTCTACTACTGTCCAAAGTGTACAACTTGGATCAGAGCTCTTGACTACGAATTATTTAATCAAGGTCTCGTGTAAGGAACATGGTCGTAAAGATCACAATCCAGCCCTGTAACTACAAACTTGGGACCTCGAGGTGATTGAGTGGACTGACAGCACAGACGTATCGAAGAAATGATTCGCACGAGTCTTTTCGTGATGGTATATCCGACAACTATTTGCCACTGTTGCAAAACCTATCTTGCCAATGGATATCTTTGACTACGAATACCGGAAACCACTTTTAGACACGAGTCTCTTGTGTTACCATCCACCATGTAAGTTGCACCAATGAATTTTAAGTGTTCTTTAATGACACAGTACGGCTGGCCCTACAACTATTTTGAACCTCTTTTCGATCTGGAGTTACCTTAATCGCCTTCTAAAGTCACCAAGTTCATGAAATTGGAAGTGGGAATGTCTAGATTATGGCGCCATTAATTACCACGATTGGATCTACTCGACAAGAAAGCTAGATGGGTTGATAGCGACAAAAGCCAATTATAAGTGCTGATTGTTGTGATTACTTCCCTATAGGATTGGCTAGAGATGGGGAATTACAGAAGCAAAGGAAACCCAGGCATTTGAGAACATTGTATTGAACTATATACCAACTTAGATTCAATTCCATGGACTGAGGGTGAAGAGTCGGTTCAAGCATTTCTGTTTATGGGAGGAAGGATAGCTATAACTGGAACGGGAGGAAATGGCATTATGACGGTATAGCATGCCAATAAACCGGAAGAAATAGCTAGGAAATCTTGAAAGGCCGGGAGTTTTGAATTACCCGAGAAGAAACTACGGAGTAAAGAAACAGGAAGTAGGAAGATTGGAATGATGGGTAGATAGGGATATAGGGATACAGGGATGTAGGGATGTAGGGATCTAGTTAAAGCATAAGGGCATGAAAGAATACAAGACACGTTGGAATAAAACTCATGGGATTGAAAACTGTCAACTCAAATCATGTAACTATCCCCGGAAGTCCAAGAAAAGTTATGCTGAGGTGATCAAAATAACATCGCTCATTCCAACCAGTCCTGCAGTTTCTATTTATTAATCCTCAAGAGGTTTAGTCAACCAGCCAAATTCTCCATTTCGATTACGACTTCCTTCCTATTTCACACTATGAACATGGGGTTCAGTCTCGCTTAGAAGAAGCTGTGGAGGATGACATATAGTAGCTATAGTGGACCCTGAACACTTGGCATGTCAGCCCACCTATTACACCACAATCAACGGCAATGAGTCTTACGGCAACATGATTCACACCTCTACAAACCCATACGATTCATCATCTACAATTATATAACCCCTTTCCGCATTATCCTCCATCCGACCCATTCTCCCCCCCCCGCGAACAACAAAACACACCACCAGACCAAAAACCGCCCACCCTCAAGCCTAAGCATCACTCGCCAATTGCAAAATGCCCATCCACCACCACCCCTAACCCCCACCCTGACCCTCAACTCCCCCAACCCCCACCACCAAAACATCATCCTCACGCCTCCCCGCCCCTCCGACGCCACCCCCACCATCCCCGCCTTCAACCAACCCTCCATCTACCTCCATCTGACGGGCCCCCCCTTCCCCTACACGCAGGAATCCTTCGATTCGTTCTTCCACGATGTGTTGGATCGGAAGGCGAGGATTGCGGCGGCGGAGTTGTGGGATGCGAGGGGGGCTGAGGAGAACGGGGGGCCGAGGAGCTGGGTGGAGGCGCTGCCGTTTCCGAGTATTAGGGAGGTGGTTGGGGAGGGGAGGGAAGAGCGTCTTATTGGGCAGGTGGAGGTTAGGAGGAGGGGGTTTGTGACGGTTTTGGGGGAGGCGGAGAGAGAGGGCTTGGTGAGGGCGAATGGGAAGAGGAGGACGGGGGATCCGCGCGTGGAGTGGGAGGTTGGTTGTATGTGTTTTTTTTTTAGTCTTTTTCTTGAGGGTTTTTTGTTGCAGTTGAAGGTATGGGTTTTGGGCTGTGTGTTGTGTGTCCTGGATGCTGAAAGTTCTATCGTTGCGGGTAGTGCCCACATGATGGATTATGGACGAAGAGATGGATATCAAGATTACCCCACGATTACCTATCCATCCACCCACCTCCCAAGTTCACCGGCACCAAATCCCCTCTCTCCAAAATTGAAGTTAAACAAAACACACACGCGCAACCCATCAACACCCCCAAATCTACATCCTCCCCGCACTCCACAACCAAACTAACCTCCCCCTCCCCCCACATAGTCTGGCTCCTCCCCACGCACCACAACCTCGGCATCATGCCCGCCATCCTCCAAACGCTCCTCTCCGACTTCGCGATTCCATACATGAACATGCACACGCTGATCGGAGAATACCTAGAGTATAATATTGCGAGCAGAAGGGTTTTTGAAAAGTGTGGGTTTGGGTTTGAGGGGGTGGTGGAGGGGGTAGAGAGGGTTGCGGAGGGGAAGAGAGGGGCGTTGGCGGTATTTTTGGAGAGGGAGAGCGAGGGGGGAGGGATTGGGGGGAGAAGGGGAGGGCGTGGTTAGAGGGGGGGAAGGTGGGGGTCGGGAGTTTGAGGTGGGTTAGGGGGGTAGGTGGTGATGGGGAGGAGGAGGGGGATTGTGTGCGTCGATGTGTATGGATGGATAGCGAGGAATGAATATATAGCTATAGCTACCAGCTGCAATACGCAATTTAGAAAGAGAATTAGCTGGTTTGATAGACAGGAGAGGGGTGAGGAGTGGGGAGTCGGAGGAAGGATTATGTGTAAGTGAGATTACTCCGTAGATACCGAGTTAAACTCGTGGAAAGTGTAGATTGGAGGAGATGAAGTTGATTGATAGCGTAGATGTGTGATTGCGTGAGGTTTTGGATATATGAAATTGGAAAATTGGAAAGTTGGAAAGAGTGAGAATATATTTGGTATTGCCATCTCTATCTATAGATGCGGGTATATCATGTAATGTAATGTAATGCGTAAGTAAGTAACTATAACCACGATAGATAGATAGTAGGGAGTCTCAAACGCAGAAGCGAGGGATTTTAGTTATAGGAAGAGGAGGTTTGATTTGAGAGATATGGGTTGCTTCGTTTTTGTAGTGTAGTTTTATTAGAGGGGGACTCTTTTGTTGGAGATTGGGGATTTGGGGGATTTGGGGAAGGGGATGTCGGTTGGGGAAATTGTAGATTTATGAGTGGAGGTATTTGTGAGGTATATGTGTTTATATATATTTAAGTGCATTGAGTGTATATATAGATATATATAGGGTTCTTTTCTTGTTCTTTCTTCCTCTATAGCAAGGAACGGTAGATTCTGAACCTGTAAACATTCAATATGAACCATGTGGTTGATTCGATATAATGTAACATGTGGAAGATTGTTTACGTATACCTAGATAATATGTTCTTGTACTAAGTTGGAACAAAAGAAATAGAAATGAATAATCGTATAAATACCCATGGTTGTATAATAATACAAGTTCTCTCAAGACTCAGTGATATATAATTGCATTGAAAAACAAAGTAGCGAAGCCTCCTTTCTTTCTCTAAGCTACCCTACTTGTATTGATGTAATATTCCAGATCATTGAACTCATTGAAATGAAAGCATCCCTCAACTTTAAGGTTACTACTCCATACCTAGGTAAATAATAATAACAAAAATCATCAACATCAATCCCATAAATACCATCCAATGAATATCCACCTACCTGCTCATCTACTGTGTACTCCCGACCTAATAGATGATTAATCAGACGATCAACCAAACAATCGCCAAGAATATGGTTCTCCGTGGGGAAAGATAGCCGCACGGTACGATACGGTGCACAAGCCGCACTGATCGATTTTGAATTTCGGGTGGCTGATGAACTTTAATTGAGATCCAAAAGTGTTCCGTATGTAGCCAGGGATGATCTGTTGTGGTATTGGTTTGCATAGAACTAATGTGTAGTGTATGTAAGATACTATCTGGAGTAGCGGGAGTTAGTTGTACAGTAAAGTCAAGCAAGGTAAAGTAAAGCAAAAGAGTAAACATATTAGGAATGTAAATGTAAATGCAAATGCAAATGCAAATGCAAATGCAAATGCAAATGCAAATGCAAATGCAAATGCAAATGCAAATAGACGAAAATAGACACAGTTAGAACTCGTATTGCGAGAATTCTTGAAGACTAGAGAGTGGCAGTGGTGGTGAATACGAATGCTGATTGGTGATTATTGATCAATAATTGATCAACTGAGTCATGAGTCTATTGACATCTTAGAAAATGTTCCGAGGTAAGATCGGTATTATATATCTATCATAAATGTATTTGGATATGATAGAATGATATACTTGTGATATGGTGTGATATGATATGATATGATCTGTTCGGTAATGTTTTGGTTATATGCAAATTAAGACCTCATTCATTCCTCAAATTTCTAATTCATATCGAACATGCCAATGCTAAGGGGTAAGAGTAGATGAGAATTAGCTAATATTTATGTCCCTAGCTGCAGCTACCTACCTACCTACCTAGATGCATGCCCAGACAACAAAGCAAGCAAACCGATCTAAATTGTCCTGGCAACATCCTTTCCTTTTCTTCTTTAACCTCCAATAATCAATCATTTTCCTAGAAAAAACCAATCAGGTGTGGCTCGTATGCGGGAGAAAGGCATACATCTCTTACTAGGCTTGTTTACAAGCTTTGGCATGTGCCAATCATTGATTGGGGAAGCGAGGTAAGACAATTGATAAAAGTCTGAAAGTCCGGGGTATACGTACTACATCTCCTTCCTGACGTGACTACTGACGAGTAGTGAACAAGTGAATGAACAAGGCTCGGATCACCCATTATACTCATTCCAGCCAATTCCATTGCGTTGCTATGGTTGCATTGGGCTTGGTATCATGAGTACGAATGCACGTGTTTGAATTGGTTGTTGCGCGCTTGGGGGAAATTGCTCGAGATATAAATACGATGGGAGTGCTACGTTGGGGAAATTGGTGTTTGGGTCATTGAATTTTTATTCAAGTTAAGGTTGCTACCCAGATTTACTTTCTCTCTCTCTGTCTCTCGAATCTATTCACTCTTGATCTTCGTGACCACTTTCTGAAAGTTCTTATTATTCTTGAACAAACTCAATCTCAATCCTCAAATACAACGACCACACATTGACAAACACAATCAAACTTCACACTCAAGATGCGTTTCCAAATCCTCGCCACCGTTCCTCTCCTCTCCCTTGCCATCGCACAATCATCCACCGATAGCCCCATCACATCCGCCGCCACCGTCCCCACCGCATCCAACACCGCCATCAGCACCCCCGCACCCGACATCGGTGCCTACTCCCGCGACGCCCAACAAGACGAATCGGCGCTCTCCATCCTCTCCGCCCAACTCGCAACCGAGACCAATCCGGGCCAACAAACCCAACTCAACGCCCAAATCTCGCACCTCACCGTCCAGCTCGCCGGCCTCAGTTCTCAGGCCGCATATGCCAGCTCTGTAGCTACAGCCGGCGCGGCCAACGCGAGCGTGAATGCGCTGTCCTATATTTCGAGCTTGAGTGCCATTGCGGCGACGGAGACTAATAGTGCCATTAAGAGTCAGTTGAGTGTGCAGATTAGTCAGATTAGTAGTCAGGCTAGTCTGCAGGCGACGACGTCGAGCGAGAGTGCGAGGGAGACGGGGAGTGCAAGTGTGGTTACCTCGACGAATAGTGAGGGGAGTACGGTTACGTCGACAGGGTCGGCGACGGCGAAGAGTTCGGGAAGTGGAAGTGCGTCGGGTACTGCTAGTTCTTCGAGCAGTAGTGCTGGCGCTGTCGCTACGAGGGTTCCGGCTATTGGGGCGGCGCTTTTCGGCGCGGTGGTTTATTTATTGTAGGTTGTTGGGGTTTGTGGGTCTATGAATGGGTGGATGCATGGATATCTTGAAGGAAGGAATGATAATATGGGAATTAATTGATGGGGTAGTTCGCAGACGGAAACGGTAACAGGATTTAGCTTCGTGTCTTAATGGATGATTATGTATGGTGGGATGAATGACACGACTTCGATAGTACCTTCAATGTACAATACCTTTACAAAATATCTGGTATTTCAATACGTTGCGTTAGGGATAATGGTAAACGTGTTCGTAACCTCATCGTGTCAACTTTCTCTCCTGTGTTTTGAATTTCCTTACGCTATTCCATCCATCACATCATCTCAAAAGTTAAGATATCCATCAGCAAGTTGCTACGTTTGAAGTGAAGTAACAACCCTACAAATGTATAACACGTTGATACCATACTGAAAAGACAGATTTCAATAGATTGATTAACTAATTGAACGTCCTCTCAAGCTCCCATACTCTCGGGCTATCAACCCAATCACCATATCCACTCTCAATATGAACCGCCATCCAGCATAATCTATTATTCACCAGACCCTCCAATCACCATCCACCACATACCCCTCCAAAACACCCAACTCCAAGCCCTAAACCTCTTCACAATTAACCTCATCCCCAAATCCTATAATCCCAACATCACAATCCCCAATCCCCCAATGTAACCCTTCCATCTCCCCCCCCCCCTCTTCTTCCAGCAAATAATATACTGTTAACAAGATACCCATATACACCCATATACATTCATATAAACCTACCCAGAAACCATCAAACCCATAATTATCAAATTCCCAGATTCTAATCCGCATATAAAAACATACATAGCATACCCACCCATCAATCCATTCCCTCAATACATAGCCATCACAACCTAACATAACCCAACACCTACAAACAAACCAACTAATTACGCAACCCCGACCCGAAATCTCAATCACCAAAAATCCCCCGTGAAAGTCTCTCAACTCGATCAATATCATAAGCGTGACCAACCGTGCATTTCGCTACGCTTCTGCCAGGAGATCAATTAAACGAAGCGAGCGGATAACTGGGGGGTAATAAGCTCATGGATGGTCTCTATTGATCCCCTGCAACCTATATTATGCATGCGTGGTATATATTTTTCTATCTAGATAACCAGTTTCCTGAACAAACGCTGCATTTGGTTACCAATCTTCAGGTTCAAAAATTGCCGTCCAGACTTTCATCGTAGTCATGTCTCATTTGCGCTAGACGTTTCATTTCTGATATTAAATTCATATGGTATTTATACATGAGGGTTTACCTATTGCTCGTATGACTCGAAGATAAGTAGCTGGTTGATTGATTGCGTGATTGGTCTTTGGTTTGAGATCTGTTGTTAGATATTGGATAATTACTGGATATTGTGCCCTTGGTATTCCACCCATCTGTATCCCAGAACTGGTGCTTGGGATATATTAGAACCAGCAGAGATTGATGTAATGCACACAGATCCCCTTCAAGCCCTGGAGTTGGCACTGTTGTGTACTCCGTCAATTTACTTGGGGGATGGAGAGCTAGATGTTGTGCGATGGGTTTGGTTGTTTGTGAGGTAATTCTGGTTTTGAAGCGGCAGGAAGACTCTGAGGTAGATGATACATTAATGTTGTCATTTTTCTGTTATTTATTGCGAGAATGGTGGGGAAATTAGAAGATAGTTATGATCTGAGTAACTGCGCATAAGATAATAAGAAGAAAAGCAGAATTTTGGAGTGACAACCAGTTTTCAAAATATCAGTTTGCTTCATTCTCTCCTTTTCAATCGAGATATTGCAAGAATCTATCTCCCGCCAACTATTAATTATTCTTATCAAGGCCAAAAACCTTCAATGTCGGTTAACATTCCACCTTTGATAGTAGAAACCCGTCTTTTTGCAGAAGCTGGAATACTCTACTCTCGGGTCATATTTTGGGACAAAATCTTTCAGTTTCTTGATATTCTCAGGGGATATTGAGCCGGAGAATTCTGATCTGCATAGCAGTCATTCATGTACAAGTAGGGAATATTGGGTTTTCGGGGTGAACCTATAGCTAGTGTCTCGAACTGGTCGCCTATTGATTTGAAGGCTGCGAGTACAGTTTTATCATCATCTGCAGAAGCCCAGTCGGTTACTGCGGTTCACTCTTTGGAAAAACTTCAGCGATTTGGGTCATCATAAATAGGACTTGAAAGGGCGTGGGAGACAAACACTGATGAGTCTGGGATGTGGTACCCATTGGATTACCTCCTCGTTCCTCGCCTGCTGCGAATAGTGACTGTGGAATTGTTTGGAGGGTGAATGTTATGTTGACATTTAATTTATCAGTGTGAAGGCCGTTGATAGTATCAAGAAAGTAGGGTAATGTTTCATGGTAGAGTTTCTCATAATCAAACTTGCTGCCAAGCGGTATACATGACTATATGATTCTATAAGCTTCCGATCCAAAATCTGGATGAAAAGTCTACTTACAGTGCAGAAGCAGGGCTGAATGTATTCAAAAAGATTTTAGTCAGGGTATTCACAGTCGCATTTGTTGGTGGAATGGTCACAACCCCATTAGGAATTGTAGCAAATGGCGCGAAAGTATCTGGGTACGTAGCGGGCTGGAGTATATAAGACCAAGCGAGCAACCTGTGTTCAGAATGTTGATTAGAACTAACAATTTAGAGTCCGTTTGTGCCCCATTTTTTTGCCATTAGGTGAATGGAGCTAGAAATTTTGGGAGCTCACTTAGAGAATAGCCCGTCGCCTGAAACCATATGTTTCGGACGGGTATTGTGTACAGATAGAAACGTGTGACGATGCCTAGAATCCCAGTAAATCGCACTTTAAAAATCTGATCTTCGATTACTTACCGAAATTAGTTCCACCACCTTTTAGTGCCCATAAAAGATCAGAGTTATTTTCTGCATTCGCATTCACGATTTCACCACTCGCGAGAACAACCTACATTTTACAATTAGCAGGCTTGATACCGAAGGCATAATGAATCGATGCTATTACTTATTTCGAAGTTCTTTACATTATCAGCAGCCAGTCCATACTGACCCGAAATATGAGACGAGCCACCTAGAATCGATTAAAACCGCGATTTATCTTGAATATCTATCGTGCGCTCTATACCTCCCAATATCAATCCGCCTACACCAACCTGAGGGATTCACCTCACCAGCCACGGATACACCATACGGATCAAGAGCTTCATAAACAGCACCCCATTTTAATTCAGGTCCAACACTAGCTATCGAATTATCTGGACTGACAGTGAGTGTATCCAAATTTGTGGTCGAAATCAAGATTCCGTTGGAGCCAATGCTTGCCCAGTTAGGATTGGGAGAATGACTTCCGCTGCGAACTGTAGATAGAACGTGTAAAAAAGAGATTATCTTCATGATAGTAGATACTTCTTCTGTAGAAGTAGGAGAGATTATGCATTTTGCTGGTAAGCAGCATGACTCGGATCTATGGTTACATTGTTAGCAATAGTACTTAGGGTCCATGATACAGGTTTCAGCAAGACCAATTGACTTCAATCAAAGAGTCGTTGGACAAGGTATATTTAACATCAGTCCCCAAAATAATTTTTGCTGTCCAAAATGCCAGCGGCGTTAATTCGGGTACTGAGCGCTTCCCGTTGGTGGCATCGCTCAAAAATGTGGCAAGATTCTCATCATTGGCGTAGCTCGAAGATATGATCGGGGCAGTAGCATTGGAAAGACCCAGAGCCCTGTAATTTCGGCTTCCATAATAGCTGTTGTTTGTTTCCGGAATTGAAGGCTGGTAGAGTGAAGTTCCGATGGTTGAAGAAGATCAGTTTGCGTGGAAGACACTAAGAGAGTGAATTGTAGTAATGATCATGAAAAGAACAATGTTTTAGGGAACCGTATAATAGGAATAGTGATCTATTACTCTGTGCCTCCAATAAATTGATCAACTAGAAAAGAGATGAATTACAGTACATATGTATTAAGATATCCCCTATCAATTCACGCAGGATGATGAATATTAGGCCCGAAATCATCAACACATTCAAAACTATTGATTTTCCTATAAATGAACGAGAATGGTTCTACGGTACCTACCTGGATAGACGTAACCTGCAACTTGGGGTTTCATTTTGAACTTGAAATAATGCGATTAGTTAATAGCAAAGGTGGATAGAATTTTATAGTTGTTGCAATCAGTTTATTTTATACGATCCATCTAATAATTAGGTTGATGAGTGTTCCGGTTAGTTATCGCTTAAGGCATTTTTACCCCTTGTTTTCACACAAAATCTCACTAGGATCAATATCGGATTATCATCTTATATTGAATTGTTCTTCAAAATTGAAACAATTTAATCATTGAATAGTTATAACTTAGAGGACCGGAAGTTGTATGCGCTGACTTTTCTTCACACATGATGCACTTCGCTCCATCTGCCCTAATGTCTACCAGTGATTGTACTCGTGCGGCATATATGTTGGAAACAGTGGAGCCAACCGTTAGACCTCGAAACTGCTTGCCAGGAGTAAAAGTCTGAAAAGTGTCAATAGAGAAAGATTTTATCAATCTAGACGCGTACTTGATCCGATTGCTTCTCTGTTGAAAGAATTAGTTTCCGCTCAGGTCCAAGCTTCAAAATAAATAAAGATCATTTCGGCTCTCAATATATATCACGTTATCCCCACCTCCATGGTCATTAACGATGCGCATAAACACTACGATATCGCCATTGTTTGTCTTATTTTAGGAGCCCTTGGGACATTCTTTTTGATTGGCAGATTGCTTCATCGTTGGGCAACAAGAGCACTTTGGTGAGATGGATTGGATTATGGTTCCAGCTGTGGTATGTTCAAACTGAAGTGAACGATTGGCGTCGCTGACTGGTTTGGCTTGTGTTTTAGATAATTTAAATTTCGTGGACCGCGAGGGCAGCATACGTGAGTTTGCATGGCGGTATAGGAAAGCTGTTATGGGAAGTCATGATTCAGGAATTTGAGGTATGATTAAAGGTAAGCTGCAAACATTGTCCATGTAGCACGGATCTCCATTAATCAAGAAGGTACAAGATACAATTTACTCGGTGGTATATTAGGGAATATTGAAATACACTAAGTAATCCAGACTTACATTTGTTTCGAAATCTTAATGTCTATAATGATTGGTAATGATTTCTCTTTAGCTGACTATCATAGTGGTATGAATTCAAAGGAAAAGTTGATAAATAATCTCATTAACGTGACAGTAATCAGCAGAAGCCGGCTTAGTTATCAAGAGTAATATGTTCAAGACTCCTTTCCACAGCTTATATCACCGTTCAAATAACTTTCCAACTCCTAATATTTATAACTACACAATCACCAATCAGGAGCACAATGAATATCAAGTCGTATCATCTCCATCATCATCTCCACCTCCTCCTACACCTTCAAATAAGTCACAATTTGGGAATCGATATTCTGAAACGCATTAGAATCCTATCCATTTCCACCCTCTTTTTCATTCTTTCCTTCCTTCCACCAAAGAGAGAAAACGAAAGAAACTCACGATCAAACAAACTCTCCCAAAAGTCCACCTCTCTCACATAACAAAAGTCTGTTGTAAAGTACCAATACGTCTCATTCGGATTAGGATTCGTGAAATTATTCTCATAGCACTGCACCCAAACACCATGATCCCATTCATATCTTTTGACCAACCTACTTGACGAAGATGGTGTTTCGTAGCAACGAGCATAATCTTCGCCTACTGTTATATTGAGGAGATAGCGTTTATTGTTATCATTAGGAGATGAAGGAGGTGAATGTTTGGCGAGGGAGCGATGGGATATTTCGGGATTGAGTGGAGATGCTGAACGTCCAACTGGTGCTGTGTAATTTACCTGAATAAAGCCTACTGGGCCACAATAATCTATCTCTGTTTTATCTACGGGCTCTTCGAGGCCGATCTGTGCGACATAGCAGTTGTCTGTGGTTTTTAACCAGGTACTGTTTTTCTCTGTGTCAACAGAGTCGCTTTTAGCAAATTCATGTTATGAAGGAGAAAACAAAAAAGGGGCTATACCTATCGTTAATTACGAGACTCCCAAGATCTGTCCAGCAAGTAACTGTGATGTCAGTTCCGTATTTGAGATATTTTATTGTCTCACAACTCGAGTTATCATCGCAGATGTTACACTCTGTATTGTACTTTGTAGTTGTAGGAGCGGTAGTTATGTGCTCAATTGTAGAATCTTGACCACAGAAACTCAAGTCGGTTTCGTCTGGCCAAACTATTAGTAGAAACAACATCTTAAATGCGCGAGGACCAACATTCTCCTACATAGTTGGCAAGGTCATACTGAGTTACGTAGCAGTCATCACTTGTTCTCAACCATGTACTATTTCTCTTAGTATTCTCTATGACTTCTGCAATTTGGATGCTTACCTATCACCATCGATTACAGTTCCAGCAGTCCAACATATTAGCGACACTATGGTGTTATAGTCATAGTATTCCTTATTAGTGCAGAGTGAATAAGGGCACGTCTTGCATTCAGTTGCCACTCCTGGTTCGAGTGTATTGTTAAATGGAGGCTTGAAAGCAGCATGTATGATATCTGCAAAAAGCAGGAATATCCCAAGAGTAGAAAGTGCTGATGCCATTCCGATGTGAAAGAATGAATGACTTCAATTATTTATCAAGACTCAATGACTGTATAGAAAGCTGCTTTTCTGTTCATCTGAAGTCATGATGAATTGGGACCTCATATATATACCAACATCATGTCAGACATCTCCATATCAGGAACCGTTTTTCTTCACTCTTAATTTATGGTTGTCGCCAAGAACGAGTTATTGAATCTATGCGATATATCCTTGAAATAAGTAGCCTTTAACCAGATTTCTGCAGGTTCGATACAAACAATAGTGATGAACCCGAGCTCGTACATTCATTACCCCGCATTTCTGTAACCTATGCAAGCCTTGTCAGACAACCTTCTCTTATTCTTGAATCGTTGAAGAGAGGCCTGATGTTACCTCGTATAGCCCACATTAGCTTATATGCGGCTCGGGAAACTTATTGTGGCCATAACGTAAGAAGTAGCATTCCGGCTAAAATCGGGTAAGAAGTTATGTGTTTGACATTGCCATGACCATGATGAAATAGTGTTCCGGGTACCTCCAAGGTAATATTATGATCCTCAAAATAGCAAATATGGGATGATTTGTGATTACTATGCCATCCTCGAGGCAATTTGTAAACGAGAGAAGTAAGATCATGTTTATCGCGTACCGATCACTCTCAGAGCCATATCTTAAGTAGTTGAAATTATTGAAAAGCCCTATTTGATTATATTGATGATAACACAAGCTTTAAAAATCATGCATTGACGACAGTATCTGAATTTATTCCAGTCACATTTGGCTAAGTTCCTGAGTCTTATTGGCCTGGCTTAATTTCTCGGCCATTGAGTCCAACTTTCCTATCTTGATCTACCTAGCCTTTTGCCTGGACAAGACTGAGAGACCATAGGATATTAATTTTCTGCGTTCTTAATATCTGCAAGATTTTCAAGCTAATTCCGTTATATAAGACTCAAAGCTTCAAACTTAAGATTGGGATTTCGTTCCTTCAACATCTCAGGGGTAAGTCTTGGATCGAACGATGTCTCCTCACCCGTCTCTTCATGAATAAACGTCTGGCGAACTTTAGATTCCTGATCTGGCTGTAGCGATTTGATTTTTCAGCCTTTCGGAATCCTACCAAGTCGAGGATCATCCTTTTGACGTCTTGATGATTCGGGATCAGAGTAAGCAATTGGCTCCGAGGGTCCCAAAGGAAGTTGAAAACTTCCTGGTAATGGACCCTGAAAAGCTTCATTTGACATCAAACCATGAACACAACAGACTTCAAATACCTGGTACCTATTCACATGGGGCCTCAACAATACAGATCTTGTTCCACCAAGGAAAATGCATACTATATCGCCCGGCATAGTAATATCTGATGCCATACCAATAAAGCCTTCATTCGTTGTGAAAAACGAGCTTCCATGGGAAATATCTTTCACCAAGACACAACAAGAGTCGATATCTTTTCCAGATTCCTCAAAGTCACCTTGTGATAGCGTTAGGTCTTGAACAGGTCGAGATATGATATCTAAGCATCTTTCCAATCTCGGAGGTGGGATTGGAAATCGTACAGCCCCTATCAAAGTTGTTTGCAACAAGAGTACGTATAAACGCATTTAGCAAGCTGTTGTTACCCTTTGATAAATAAGACTTTGAATTGTCTAGAACATCAATAGGTGCAATGTCTATTATCATTCGCTACAATTGGTATAAAGTTAATTTTTTTTGGATGAAATGGTGGCTGTTTTCCTGCCGTAAGGGTAGCACAAGAAATACCTGTGACATTCAGAATATTACTATGATGTTCTGATGGTGAAGCAACGGCACGATAAGATCCTACCGCACACGAAATTCCAGGGAGTAGACGGGATCTCAATGGACAAGACCAATTAAGAACCCAACTAGGCATTGTAAATTCAGCCCTCGTCTTGCTCAACTGGACCCCACAATGTTCCATAATTTGCACAGTACCCCGACTTCTCATAATTTGCTAAAGCAAGATTCTTGTAAACTTCAGGAACAGCCTTTGTGTAATCTGGTTTGGTTTTGATCAAATGTGAGTCGCTTCAGTTCATAAGACCAAAAGTGGCATAAGCTCTATCTCTCTCGTCCGTACACCTAGAATGCCGTGTAGCATCAAAAATGTTCATGAATAATCGGCTGGATCTAATATCACATATTGATAGTATGTTATATATAAGCAATGCTCTTCTATCAATTGCATGGTAGAAATTTAGTGAAAACACGGAATTTCTGAAAAAGATCCAGTCCTTGGTCTTCCCACCACAGATGACTGATATATTCCTAGCCAAGGAGACTTCTTGCCATATCCAAAAACGATGAAACCAGGGTCTCTCTAGAAATTAATTCAAAGATAAAGGTCCTGTCGCGATGAATATATCTTCAATTGTGGCTGAGTTGTTTTATCAAAGTTTCTGATCTTCGCTTACTCCTGACTTTGCTTCGAAAGTAGAAATGGATTGGACCAAATCAACTATAAAACCAATCGTTTTCAGGGTTTCAACTGTAACATTACAATTATTCTTTTCCGGCCCGAGCCAGACAATAACAGTTTCCGCTCCTAAGTAGATTTCCGCCATTTTTCGAATTTGAGACGCTCGCTCATGGAGATTCCTCTGATTGATGCTGATAGCATCAATTCAAAGCCTCCTAGACTTGTCTTCCAACCCTAGGTGGAGTAAAGCTTCAGCTAGACTGCGTGTAACAGCGAGATGCTTAATATCTCTTGATGGCTCACGAATCTGTATGGCTATTTTGTTCCCTGTATCTCCCCAGGCATATGGTAGGGCTTCATAGCATAAAAGGAAGTTTTCCGAGTTAATCAACGGAAACATGTGAACTGAAATCTCAATCGGGGACGAGGTCTTTCCTGGTAATATATCTACGACTTAGATTTCTTTTTCATCGTCGTTCAGAGAAGAGTACTCATATACCGGCCATTTTCCACCATTTGTTCGCTTGTTTGTCTTCAATGCTTTTTGCAATTTCTTTGATCCAACTTTCGACCCTTTACTTTTCTTCTTTGGGGGAGGGTAGAAGGGACTGGCGCCAAGAGATGACATTATTGCTTCTAGTTCGGCCTTTGGCAATGGAGCGGCATGTATCGGCCGAAATGGATGAAAGCTCAAGGGTGACATCTCTTTTAAGGGGATTGAATTGTATTCAGTTTCCATTAATGCGATAAATATCGGGTTTCAAAGATCTGTTGACGTCTCTGGTGGTGGTTGTGTGGGTCTGCGCATACTTATGATCTGGTGACAACGATGTTTGATACAACCAATTGGGTTGAGAATTGCTTATCCCTTCATAACGATATAATATCCTTGGGGGGTGCTTTTCCCTTCATAATGAAAATGATTTTGATACTTCCACTCTCAAAAGGGGTGTTCCAAGAACGAAGCTCAAAACAGTTCAATCCTATATATTGGCTTTCGAATAGCACCGCCGGACATTGCATGTGGATAAGCAAACAAGATAAAAGGGAAGGGCATATCCCATCCGCAATTTACGATCCAAATTCTTGAATGTGGTTATGATATGTTTAGATTCCGATGTCGCCATAGGCTAACTCATTGCAAATGGCTGCATGGGGATATTCATCTCACATGACAATCAGCTGACTTCCAAGACAACGGGGACGATAACATGTGTAACCATCGTGTACAACCAGTCAGTCTTCGCGTTTGCTTTGTCAGGTATACACCAAAAAGAATGTGATCAGAAGGTGTCTTAAATCAGTTCAAGTAATAAAATTGATCTCAACATCTAATGGGACGAGCAGTAAGTCAAATAAGTGGATGCAACTACCCCACAAATAATGTCCATTTCCGCGTTGAAACGGACTACAACAAACACACAACAATTACCATAAACATGTCAGCCATCTCTGTCACATCTCAACGCTTCAAACTGATATTCTTCGTTCCAGTCTCTTCCCTCGAAGTATGTAAAGCTGCCATCTTTGCCGCCGGAGCAGGACGTTATCCAGGCCCCGGTAACTATACCGAATGCTGCTGGACAACGTTAGGTACCGCTCAGTTTCGACCAGGTGATACTGCAAATCCAAATATTGGGACTGTGGGTACCTTGGAAGAGGTACCAGAGGTTAGGTTCGAGACTTTGTGTGTTGGTGAAGAGACCATTCGACATGCTGTTGAAGCTTTAAAGAAGCAAGTTTGATTCCTGTTTTATCATGGTCCTGATTTCTAATGTATTTGTTAGAGTACACCCGTATGAGGAACCGGCTTATGAAGTTTATAAGCTGGAGGCGTTTTGAATTCGGCGAAGTAGGTGTGCAGCATTGTCACAGTTGGAGTGAGGTGTGCCGGAAGCAATTAGAGGTGTGCTTCTGCTGGCGACTTAATGTCGGGCTCTTATCATTATGGGAATGAACATTGGAGGGCTACTGACATATAAATATACCTAAAGAATCATTTTACTTTCATCAGTTTGGAATTATGTGAGAAGGTATTCTCCTTGAATCCAAGGTCCATTCTCTATTTTGATCGTCTTTTATATTCAATCTGATGTTAAAGTCCCTATCGTCAGATTCTAAGTCATCTAGCACACCCTCTTTTTTACGCTTCATTCTTTTTGTTGCTTGTTCAATTTCTTGTCTTTGAAATTTATGTCAGTTGTAGAGTGACGCACCTTGAAGTCCTGAAACGGCTACCGGTAAGTTGGTAATTTAGTACACAACAAGGCCACTTACTAGTAATGACCTATAGTCTCTACCTGAACTCACACAACTCCATCCAATCTTTCTTTCTTGAAAAAACTTCATAATATCAAAAGTCGCCCTCACACTCCTCTTTACAAGATCTTCCTCGAAACCAATCAAATCTATCCTTCGATCTTCCAAGAACTCCTTCGTTAGAACAACACATATGACCCTTTACACCCTAAAGAACATGAGCAAACTTCACAATTACCCTATTCTCTCCCACGGCCAACCAACCAAAAAAGCCATCATACAAACTCAAATCCACAGTCAGAACAAACAACAACATTATCAACCATTCCATCCTAGTAGACGGAACCTCCACCATCCACAAAACCTCCCACCGCATCCCGCGATGCCAAGTGCCTTCAACAACCTCTCTCAGCGGCCCACCACAAACAGAGCAACAGGGCTACAAAGAGCTACAACCTAACATCATCATCAGATGAAAAATTTCCAAAAATGAAGCTTCAAAACACCTCCTACTCCTGCTGCGCAGAGGGAGCTCCCTCCATTTACCACGAGTTCATCTCTCTCTCTCTCTCTCTCTCTCTCTCGATTCTATACACTGTGAATAAATGTCGGGTTTCGACTCTCTCTTACCATTTTGACATGATCTACAAACCTATATTTGTATCCATCTCCGTCTCGCTCTCTGACCCCAAAACCCTAACACTCATCACCCCCTAAGCCCACACATCCCATCACACATCCCCATAGTAAAAAGACCATGCAATGCAATGCAATCATCATCATCATCATCATCATCCTCACACCTAATCCCCAATCCCCAATCCCCAACCTCTTTCTCCCTTTCTCTCTATGATGCCCTAACAACCCCCATCCTTATACAAACCATAAACTACACATCCCACCATACCAACACCCCATCATCTCACAAGCCACCTCCATCCATCCATCCACAATCCAGTAAACAGTTCAGAGGACCTCATCCCCACTCCTACCCCTCCTACCCCTTTTCGCTTCCCCTTCCCCTTCCCCTTCCCCCCCCTCTTCCTCCCCACCATCACCATCAGCTCAAACCCCGAAGCTCAAACCCCCAAAATCCAACGACAACCTAAACATTCATATTAGCCCATCCTTACCCTCCACTCATACCGTCTATTAATAACTCGCGCATATCCAAATCCAAATCCACATCAAAAAACATCAACATCAACATTAACAAGTAAATCACGCTTTTCCAGCGTCTACAGTCTCCCTCCTTGAGGAATCAGGATTGATCATACACACCGCGATATTATAGACCGCTTTAAAAATGCGGTGTACGGAGAGTAATATGAAATGCATCACTATTCTCTGAGTCCGCAAATTCCCAAAGCATCATATAATAACTATGTATTTAGACTACCTACAGCGCCTCGCCTTCCAATCCTATTAGTTTAAAGATAAAGAATCATAATTCGTCTTTGAAGACTTCTTCGCTGCCCTTTTGTGCATTATCGTCCTCAGCCTCAGTTTCACCTACACTGTCATTTTCCTCTGCCTTTTTCTTCTTCCCGTCCTTTTCAATGGGTTTTCCTTCCCCCTTCTCATACCCCTGACCGTCATCATCCTCTACAATCCCCAAAATTTCTCTGACCTGTCCGGGAACATCTACCACCTCAATTTTCCAACCTTTATCCCCAGCTACCTTCTTGATTTCATCCTGTAGTTGTTCGATCATTTTCGGATCGAGATCTAACTTCGCTAATTTTTGCTCACTAGCCAGTTCGACTTTGCCTCCCTCAGCGCGACTCTGAGCACGAGCAATGACCTCGCTTCGGCCTTCGTCATCGCCGAAATTAGCGGGAATAGGTAAACGTTGTCCTTCTCTGCCAATCAAGTTACCTGCGCCTACGGTAATTCCGCCGATGTTTATAGGTTTTGAGGGATTGGGAGTGGCAGACGAGTCCGAGGCAGAGGCGGCTTCGATGCGAGATTCAAGGTCGGAGGAGGGAATTACAGGTTTGCAAATTATGCTGTTAGCTTTGTCTGCTTTGGGAGGCATAAATGCTACGTCATTGCAAAGACGTGGTGTATATACAACCATGAGGTATGAACAGGTTGTCATTTCTTTGATATAACCAATGCGATCAGTAACATGAGGGTTGCAGTGAAACTGAACTTCGACTTGGCGGGGTTTGCCTGTGAGGTCACAAATTGTACCACCTTCCATCTTTTGGACGAGGTAACGAGTATCGCCCTTTACTTGAAGCTCTGTTTTTGGTTGATTCCCGGATCTAGGGGCTGGGTGTGCTTCTATTTGATTACCCCACTCATCCTCTTTACTCTTGCTTTTAGGTGACGTCTTCGCTTTTCCGAGAACGAATTCTTTGGCTGATGGATCTGGTTGAGGTGGATGCTGGGGCTTTCCAGGTTGTGCAGGTAGTTGATGAAATTGTGTGATTTCATTATTGTAGCAGAATGAATAAGACCACCATCCGGATACAAAATAGAGACAGTTTCCCTCTAGGGCCTCAAGTAACTCCCAACCTCGATCAGTTGCTCTTGCCAGCTCCTTCTGCTCAGCAGCGCGCGCCTCGGCTTCTGAGGTTTCATTTCGTGGAGGCAGAGAAACTGTAGGAATCGTACAGAGGTGCGCTTCGCCATGTAGCCACATAAGCTCATGGGTATGTTTGAAGGGCTCAGTTTCATGCTCGGTAGGATTTTCTTGGATGGGATGTTGTGATGATTGTATACTTTTAGTGTCGGATAATTGTGGTATATCGCGGATTGGTGATGAGGGATGGTTGATGATGAAATCTGCTTCCTTGTCCGAAAGGAAGGAATCTGAGAATACTACTTCATACTATTGCTTGTGAGCTGATGACTTCATATCCAAGTAGCATGTAACCTTGTGCATACCTGGGGAAATGCAAACAAGTCATCGTGAACACTGAAAATGCTTTGACTAGCTAACGTTGTGGAAGCTGTAGCCAACAACAATGAAATTAGTTGACGCATTATGCCATATGGCAATTGCGGAATTCAGTTGTATGAAACTTCATTGAAATGCTCTTGAAGTCATGATCGCATTTCCACAAAGCTGTCATCATCTAGAGCGGCGTCGGTGCTCGGAAAAGCTGGCTTCACTTTTGCCGTGCTTCGGTGATTGTTTTTCCGAATATCACATGATATGAATTACTGGCTGCATGGTCGTTCAACTGATAATTGGAGGATGATCTCCACTCGGAAGAGCACACGTCAAAAAGTGTGAGTTTGTGACATACCAGTGGCACATTTGACAGGCCAACGGTCTGATACGCAACAAAATGCTACTGTCAACCTTCAGACCTTGAAGATATGATTGAAACAAAGTCACGTGTTTGTTCTTGAGAACGTCCACGAAGGTAAACATCAAGGAACCTCGCACATAATAAAGGCTAGAAGAATGAAATATCATTGTTGTCTATAGGGATGTTAAGATACCGTACTCGGGCATTGAAGCCAAACTTAAATTCTGGGCATTGATCGATTCATTCTACGGCCATCGCCGATGAAAATGGATTAGGCTCTCTACAAGGCATATCTCCTCAAGGTGACAAGATCACATCCCCTCTCTCACATATGCCGTGAAACATAGCATTTTGACCACCGACTCGGGTCCAGATCATGGTTACAATCTACACAAATGCAAAATGTTGAAGCCAATCAATCCATGGATAAGGAATATAGCCGGTAGATTCAACAAACACCCAGATCAAACCCAGAAAAGGCCAACGAGATGTTGGGCATCACAGCATCGAGCAAGCCACGCGATAAATCTCACGAATGGGTGTGGTGATTATCTGAAAGGGTAATGAGATGCTCCAAAGCCTTCTCGTACCTTACCTTACCTAGGTGCGTATACAGAGTAACTTTGCTAGACACCATGAGGTATAGGAGCATGCCGCGTATTCGTGGGGTTTGCAGTTTGCATACTCCGTACAGCCATCACAAATAATGCATAGCCATTTCACCTCAAGCCATACAAGAAACGAGACAAGTCAAATGCCCGATATGCAGAGGTAATAAGTGGCTACGCCCGACGAGAAAGAGGGAACTTGTTTGTGATATTATTGATCTCATCATCATCATCATCATCTTGCCCATAATCAATCAACTGTGTTGGTATGATCTAATTGGAAGAAGAGATCTCAGCTGTCTTGTTGGTTACAACGCAGAACCGTCTCAACCGCAGTGACCGTTAGAAAAGAGAAGACGAAAGATGTGATGTATGTGATGTATGTGACGAGATAGACGTGATGGATGTGATGGCTTATTTTCGGAGAACGGAACGATTGATGTATGGACATCAATACTATTTGAGTATAAAAGCGGTTGTGATTCAAGGCAACCTTGGAAGTCGTTATAATCTGGGCGAACCATTTCAGATAGAGGTAGGTGATGTGTTGGTTCGTATTATTATCACCGTACGGTACAGTACGTGTCGAAACTGTTGTGGAACACGTTTTACGAGGTTGTGAAGAACGAATCAAAAGAGAGTGAGTGAGTTAGTTTAGCTGGTAGTAATTCAAGATTCACATTGATTAATACATATTTTGCTTTGTTTGATTTTGATTTTTTTTTCTTTTCTTCGAATCATATCATCGACATCAACCTCCGTATCATATTACTTATCAAGTTGTAATCCTGTGATTGGAGCAGCGCAATAGTTGGAGTATAAATTGTAAGGCGAACTAGCGAATGATTTTGCCTTAATTTCCAAGGTAATAATAAGAATGACTATGCTTGTTTCTTCCATATAGACCAGTCGGGTCGAACCGCACTTTTGACAGGAAGATCCTCATTCGTTGCTTCACTTTTTTTTTTTCCCTTTCGCTTCGTTTCCTTTTCTTTTCTTTCCTATTCTTCTTCTAGAAGCGTTGAAAGGGGTCCACCTTTGATCATGAAGGGGGAAAAAAGTTGGAAGTATTGTATTGTGCTGTGCTGTGATGTACTGTGATGTACTGTACTGGACCGTACAGTCTATACCGTATCTATCATGCTCCATTACCATGAACCCAATGATGATCCTAGATGCAATCTTCTGGATACCCATACTGTAACTCCTATTGGGCTAATACAATTTAAGAATACAGAATATTAACACGGCAGCGTAAACCAGACAGGGAATATCCATTTCCATCGAATGTTGATGCCAAGTTTCCAACCAAATCTGGCTTCATCGGGTGATATAAAAAGAGATTCGGTGTATGGAATTGGCCATGGCCATGGATGAAGGAGGAAAGAGATTTGGATACTCCGTCGATGCATCAATTGATGATCATTACCAATATCCTACTATCTAAGACTCCTGTTCAGTATTATAATAGACCGGAAGAGGTTTCGACAAAAGGAGGAAGGTGTTGATCATGAGACCGAAGGAATTTCGATAGACCGATGTACTATAATGATTACTGTAAGTAAAAGTAAAGATTGAAGTCGATCAGTAGTTCTAGACTGATTGACTTCGAGTAAAAGAAAAGGACCGTAAACCATTTTGATACCGCGAATAGCCTCAAAAATACATGTCCCTTGACTCCCTTCATTAGTAGCTGAGTCTCTCAGAATATAACTTGGCATTTGAACCAAGTTTGTATCGTGAAGCACATTAACTCCAAGTAATGCCAGCAGGTGTCAACTCAAGTATATTGAAGAATTAAATGAATTAATTTGAAAAGATGATACAACATAGTAGAAGTCATATATAATTAGATGCTAAGAGTATCTTATAATAGAAAAATAAGGTAAAATGTCTTGATTTGGATAAACGTGCAGTATAACATTTCTTTTTCCCTTGGATATAAATGACGGTTGCTAGTATCGAGGTAGGTGGTAAAAGTAATAAGGAAGTTCCGAGTGGGTTATGTTATTTACCTAGGTATTCCGTACTGGAGTAATGACTGTTTATCAACCTAGTCGCGCTACAGATGAAGAGAGTATATCAGAACTTAGCCGCGATACGACAACAATAATACAGTATACGTAGTAACGGCAGCAGCAACAGCAACAGCAACAACAGCAACAACAACAGCAACAACAGCAACAACAGCAACAACAGCAACAACAGCAGCAACAACCGCAACAACAGCAACAACCGCAACAGCAACCAACCACCTGAGTACATCAGATAATTACGTAGGTAATCTGTAATAAGGATAATACCTCGTAGGTAATTAATTATAACACGCAATAAGAACGAATTGGTCCGTCCACTGCAGCATATTGGCATCTGATGAATGAATGCCATGCAGCTTACCTAATAACCCAATAACCTCATAAGTATGATATGCCAGGTATTCGCTTATTGCGCCTTCACTTATAACCTCAATCATTTCAATCATTTTAATCTTTCACTTGATTCATTCTTATTTCGATTATTCCACCCAATCAAATCAAGCATCACGTTACCACATACACCCAACTCACCCAGCTCACCCATCTCACCCACCTCACCCACGCTACTTCCACTGTTGAACATCCACATCCCATACGCAGACCCACATTAATAGACCCACAAACAAACTGCATTCTTTCCTGATCTGGCAAGGCTTCTATCATCATTTTCTATCCTTATCCCCCATACGAAAAGAAACCAGCGACTCATCGATGGCATAGAAGTATAATCCATCCGTCCCCTCTCATCCACTCATCAATCAAACATCCACTCAGAAACATCCATACCCAGCTGCTACCCAGTACCTACATACTCCGTACATCTCACACATCCCATCCATACTCCGTTCCACACATCCTCCTATACCTCCCATCCATCACTCCATCCCATACAACCCACCATAGCCACCACCCATACCACCCATACCGCCCATACCACCCCATCTCACCCATACAACCCATAAAACCCACCCACCCATACATACACATCCCTCATCGGTATGTTCCCCAATATCATCATCGTTTTGTATAACCTCGAAACAACTTAATCTGTCTCGTCATCAAAATTATCCTAACCCACACTTCATCCTGTTCCATGCCGTGCCATCCATATCCCGAACTCAAATCCTTATGAGCCCCATCTTATCATGTCGCGCTGTCCAAACAATACATAGTTCGCCTTTCCCATTTCCACAATCCTCACTTCATTATTTTCGCCTTACTTTTATGCCTCTCTATCTTCCCACTCAATCATAGTCATATCAATAATTCAAGTGCGAACTACCATCACCTTCGCCCTTCGTAACATCGTTACCTTCATCCTTCATCCATACGTATGTCATGGGTCCTCATGTTTATCAAGCTACTCCTCTCTGCAACGTCCACTACTGTACGAAACATACTGGTAATCGTACCGTTTACTAACAATGTGAGGCTACAGACAACGTTACAAACGACGATACCTTCTCCACTATCATACTCCATCGATTCGAAAGGTCCATTCGAGACTCATTTAACAAACTCTATTAGACATCTACTATGTCGTCCCATTTAAGACTCAATACTTCGGTAGATCAGGATAAACTTCAACTCCTTCTGGCACAGCAAGAGCATATTCAGGCCCAAATCGCATCCCTCACATCTGGTTCTACTTCGGCACCGTCGTATTTTCCATATCACAGATCTCCTATATACAAACAACAAACACATCGAAGACATAATGTCCCCCGAAGCATGTCAAGCAGTGGAGCTCCCATGGTCCGAAAGCCATCCTCTGTAGGAGTTTCCCTCTGGTTCCCCTCCCTGAGCTGGTTCTAACGATACTTAGGACCGGAATGAAACGCCGGCGGTAATCAGGTCAATGTCTCAACAATCCGAACCTCTCATGATGCGAACAACTTCTATGGGAAGTACATGTGCACGCTCCGGAAAACTCCCATTTACTCAGAACGGCGCGATGCCTCCCTCCACTTCAAAATGATCACCGCCGGGGAAATCCCGCCTTCGAAGCCTGGGTCAATCAGGATCAGCCCTACAGCTCTTATACCTTCTCACATCAACCGCCAGCTGCTCCTCTTCAACGCTCCATGTCCCAGCGGAAACCGGAATTAGAACAGGTTTTAGAGGTTCCACAAGGTTTTGAGAACCCCGGTGACTTCCTTCTGCGCACCGGCTTTGGTGGTGTATCACCAACACCAGTTTTCTCCATCACGCCCTCGCCTGTATCGATGCACTCATCAAACCCAATGCAAAATCGACAAACTCGACAGTCATTTAACATGCCCAGCACGCCCACAACCACGACTCTTACCGATGCAACTACCTACACAAGTAACATGAGTCGACAAAATAGTCTCTTTAATGAGCCTCTGGTGGAAAGTATTGAAATGATGAAGTTCAATTCGAACAATTCCTTTTCTACGGGAATCAATAATGATGATTCTGTTTACTCCGTTGCTCCTCAGTATAGTTCTTCTCATCATAGTCGTCGGTCTTCCGACGAGGAACAGACTCAACTACTTGTTGGGGCTGGTGGTGTTGGCAATGATTCTCAGTTTTCCCTTTCTTTTCCTAGTACGGAAGCATTTGCTCAATCTCAAATTTCTACATCTTTTGGTGAACAGATGGAAAAGTCACAATCGATTGAAAGTGTTTCATCGAACATGTCATCATCATCTCGCAATAAGCAGCGGCTACAAGTCAGTAACATGGCCGCTGCACGACCACTCATGCCCAAAGGTGGATATGAAGATAATTCAATGTCCCGAGCCAACTCGTCACAATCAATGACTCGACTCGATTCGAAAGATGGTTCAAATGATAAGGTTGCTATCGAAAAACGTGCTTATCAACGACCAAAACACGAACGTGTATTTTGCAAGTTGTGTGATGAACACCCTGATGGGTTTCGTGGCGAACATGAGCTTCGAAGACATTGCGATCGACAACATAAGAGAATGGTGAAGAAGTGGGTTTGCATTGAGCCACTGAACAGTCAAGGACGTGAAAAGCCTGTGCTGCCACTCTCAAAATGCAAGGCATGCGCCACTCAGAAAAAGAAGTACGGAGCATACTATAACGCGGCTGCACATCTTAGAAGGGCTCATTTCAGGCCAAAGTCTAAGGGTAGAAATAAGAGTAGTAAGGTTGAGGATTCTCAAAAGCGTGGTGGGAAGGCCGGAGGAGACTGGCCTCCCATGTCGGAATTGAAAAATTGGTTCAAAGAAGTGGAAGAACCAGCAGCTGATTATATTCAGCAAGAGGAAGACGATGAGGAAGAAGACATGAACGAAAACATGCTCGACGGTATATCGCCAAAAAATAACGCACCAATCAATCTCGACAATAATTTCAGCGATACTCCAATGAACGGTCTATACCCCTCGATGAGTGCTCCAACTTATACCAACAATATCACTTTCGACAATCCGATGCAACAGAACATTGATCTATCAATGAACTTTGCAGGTCAAACAAACTTTGACTTTTCTTCATTTCCTATGAATGACCAATCTGTGGCATTCTTTGATGCTACTTCTTCTCTTCCTCAAGCTTTTGACGGCCAATCACTTGTTGGTGTCGATGCTGTCAATTTTTCTTATGATTCTTCTTTGTCTTTCAATTAGGTAAAATTTCTACTCAAATCTCATTCATAATGGTATGGTTCGAGTAAGGTGTGATTACAAATTTCTTATTCTACTGTTCATTCTTTTGACAATTCATCAATTTGGTTGGATGAATTGGGAGATAAGATATAGATAGGCAGGATCACTTTTCCTATTTTTTTTTTTCTTTCTCCTTTCTCCTATTTATTTCCTATTTTCTCCTTAAAAAGTTCATTCACGGCCATTAATGAGTAATGAACCGGATATTTGGTGGAGGCATTTTTTCCCCCTTGGCTAGGTTGGGCTGAGTTGTTTCTATGGCGTTGATCTGGTTGGAAATTGATGACTAGGAAAGTTGTCGTGTATGGGATGGGCTGGCATTATACCTACAGTAATAATACTTGATCATATACAAGTTTTATTTCTGTCTATCTGTTTTTTACACCATGAGTATGTACTTCCTTGGGAAGACGGGGGAGGGGGACAGGGGCTTGGATTTGAGTCGATGTGAATTGATAGGATGGAGGATATCGATATGAAGATTGAGAAGCAATGTGCTGATGCTTACATGCATGTGGGTGTATGTGCATAGAGATTTGATCGAGAGCGTTTTTTGTATATACCCTCCCGTGGCTTACTTAGTACTCAATACTCGATACTTAATGCTACTGAAGTACACCGTGGCGGCCTGTATGCCGGATCGCTGTAGGCTGCTTTGAATTTATTGAATGGGTTCTGTGTTCTGTGTGTCTTGTCCTGATTTGTTGACTTCTGGAATTCAATGATGGACAGATGGGTTGACCCGAAAATTAAAGGCGGTTCGTTGTTAGTTGCAATTGATATTTGGTATGATATCCATGTCAGGTACCTGCCTAGCTACACAACACTTGCATACCTACCTACCTCCCTATCTACCTGCCTAGATCAGATGGAATTTATATCAGGGCTGGGAAGTAAAATAGGTGGTATCTATGTATTGCGGTAGAGATTTGGGAAGAGAGAGATGCAGATAGGGAGGTTTTAGAGGCACGTGGTTTAGGGTAAATCTTGGTCATGTGGTGTGATGTGATGTGATGTGATGTCATGTCATGTCATGTGATTTATTTTATTTGGTTGATTTTTCTGAGGGGGTGGGGCAGGGGTTCTTGATAGGTGGGTATGGTTTGGTTTGGGTATGTAGGTCTACTTAATTGGTGTTGATGCTGATCGGTTTATTTGCTGCTTTTTCTCTGTGGTTATAATTAACGTTTTATATTGTAGAGTGTGAAAAGGTTGACGTGATGTGTGATCATGAGCAGCGTAAGTTAGGGGTTTGGGGATATTGATTGGAACACCTGTTGCAAGGGAAGTGGAAAAGAGGAAGTTAACGGGGATGTTGTGTTGGGCATGGGATGGATGGATGGATGGATGGATTGAAGTGAGTTTACGTGGAAGGCGGAATGATTCTTATTGTTGATTTTGGTTGATTGTTTGATTGATTGCAATTGATTGATTGATTGTTTGCTTGTTTATTTGTCCTCGTTGTGTTTTAGAAATCATCACCCGCACCAACGCACCCCATTGGCAGACATGCTGCCTGAGGGATCGACCGGCAGTCCCACCAACATGCCTCCTCACGACAATTTCATCCTCTGCTTCAACTCATCTTCCTAACCTCGACTTCTCTTCCCTCAACTTTTCTCCCTCCTCCCCTATCAGCAGACCGTCTTCCCATAAAGATATCGGCGCCAGCACCGATACCGTTTAGTAGGCAGAGAGCAGCTGCCGAAGCAACTACTGTCATCGGCATCCGGTCTGCAATGTTGAACCCGATTGAATTGTCAAGCCGGGTCGTTGAGGAGGAGCTAGAACTTCCATGGCACCCCAAGGTCCAAATCGAGCATATGCATCGGTCCAATGGTAAAAAGTCAGAAGTGCCGACGCCGTTCCAGCCCCGACGATCGTGGTCGTCATTGCATTCCCAGCAAAATTCCGGGCTGTGCCCAAGAATTTCACTGGGCCCCACCAGGAACATCAAGCATACCCCCCAAGTGAATTGGGGCGCAATCCACCCGTGGTATACTGATGCCCTGGCGCATTCCCGAATACGCATCGAAAGCAAGGGCTGGAGAAGTGGGATCCTCTCAAGATTGCTTTGTTTTCTCGAAATGATTAGTTTTGCACATTTGTGCCAACCCATCATAGTTGTTGGTTTGCTTTGTTGAAGAGCATTTTGCAATCGGCTTCTAGTTGCTCTATCTTCCAGAGCGGGTCATCGGTGGTTATCTTGAGTCCCTTTGCACAGATCAAAAAGGTACTTGTACTTGAGCGCGCAAAAGTAGACTTGGAAGTTAGTTTTATCCGCTAGGGTGTGATGAGAGCAGATTGACCGAAGGGTATTCGTTGTGGTATGTAGTCGTCTTCGAAAGAAGTGTGATGACAACTTTTTCGTGGTTTCTTGCTCCAAAATTATGAAAGGAACTTCCGAATACTCTTTATTCTACTGCATCTTGTTAGTACGCTCCCATTATCCTTTCTCATTCTATCTTCAACTCAGACATAAATGTACGTACCTTGGACTCATACACCGAGTTCAAATCCTCCGCGAAAGTCTCCCGAACCGTGTCTATCCCCCGCTTGCTATCTTCTGTAGAGAATATCCGGGCTTCAACCAAAACTTTCAAACTGTAAAAGAAGTTAGAAAAGTTTCGAAGGGGTTTGGAGGATGTCGAGATTGCGTTTATTCAGAAGGTAGAATCATGGGGAAGACTTACCAAAGCATCAGAGAACCATCTCAGCTCTCTCTTTCCAACAATTCGTCCAGGTCGCGATGGTTTGTGAAGAATACAATCTCAGGTTCCTTTTCTAAGAGATTGGTGAGAACAATGTTCTCAGCAGTAGCCCCAAAGCACTACCAGATAAATGAGCGGTCGTTGGAAGGGGTCCTTGTCGTATCGAAGTTTGTTGGTAGAAGCTCTAGCATCGTGTTGCAGGAACCATTCGTGTTGATCGCCAGAAGTTAGTTCCAGTGGTATCATTGACCTCTTTAAATTCGCCAAGAGAATAATCACCACAGATTAAAGAAAAAGTTGCACACACGCCGAAGCGCGGCTAAGGATAAAAACATTATATTAATACTATCTAATTATACATGAATGGAGAAATAGTCCTTCGATTCCCACTTGATGTGTCTGGCCTTGTCGAAAGAGGAAAGACCAACGAAGCCATTGTTCGCAATCCATCAGCTCGCCGGAATACTTTTCATTTCCAGGGGAGAGAAAACACCATGTTATTGTCTTGTTTGAGTTTCATCCGCCCACACTCTGCTCAAGGCCTTTCAATTGTATATATGTATCGTGTTTCGGGGATGTCGCGCTTGAGGAGTAGCAGTTTCGTTGGCGGCAGGCTCGGAGGCATCAACAAGTCGTCGAAGGGGAAGCAACATTTTCGCAGACAATCGCGCTTTGGGTAGCCTTGTTGACTATTTCTTTGTAAGAGGGTGACCATGGTTTCATCGGTTGAGGATATTTATCATCGACTGCAAGGAAGAGTTGAAACTAAAGTAGTTGGTGTATGGCTGATGAGTTCTGAATAATGGATGGTGACACAGAGATGGAAGAATCCAAAGTTGGTGCAGGTGGGATGATGTTTGTCGTCAGTTGTGAGGGAAGGATGGAGACTGAAGTGTTCGGTGTATCTGCGATGGTTGCCGAAAGAGTAATGGAAGATGGCACGGAGAAGGTTGATTTTGAAGTTGATGCAGGACTTGCGCAATATCTCAATTATTGACACCACCATCTTGAGAATATCGTCAACCATTTCAAGATCATCTGCAGCAGTTTCCCATACACATGGTTGCAGAGCCTGCATTTGATGATAGGCCGTTGCGAAACATTTGAAATTGGCCCAAGTGTCTTGTTTCTAGCTTATCCCAACAGCACAAAACTTGGCACATGCCTCGACGCGATGAATGGGTTCTTGAACAGTTAGAGGTCTTTGTCGGAGGGAGCACTTGGTGCAGATTCTCTCTCATCCTCAAAATCTACAAGGAACTCTCGCGGCTTCTCGGGGAAGGCAGGAGCATGAACCGGAGAGCTTGACCCACTCTTTGGCGTGCTCGATCTGTTTTGCAAAGGTGGCAGATGGTCAAAATGGAAGCCACAATGGCAACTTCCGGATCGGAGCACCGCATCGGCTGAGTTATTCACAAGATCTGCGCGTACGGCGGTGACCAGATCACCGATGCTGCGGACAGTCGATCGGGCCAAGTAAAGTCAGCAGAACGTCCTGAGTGAACTTGCACCGTTATTCCTCCAAACTATTGACCCAATGTCGTTCGAAATGACACTACTAGACTCTTGGGTATGGTTTGGTGGCTACTAAGCACGAAAAACACCTCGATTGTGCTGACTCCTCGATCCTGACACCGGTACCGTGCTTCCATGGAAGCTATTGCGGGCGAGAACAAGACCCAAGCAATTACTTTCTGGTGTGACAAGGACGATGGCACTTTTTGGATGGCTGGCGAGACCAAACCAACAAGTAACCAACTCGGAGTCTCGAACACCAACACCTCTTAAGATTCCTGAAGAACTGGGACAATACCCCCAATCTCCCTCATATACCTTCCTCCATACAACGCTAGCCCACTCCCAGGGTCTCCCAACCAATATCCTCCACATATACCATTAAACAACACCAGCCCACTCCCAGGATCCCCCAACCAAATCCTCCACATATACCATAATGAAAAACAAATACCTGCTATGCATTACATCATTTCCTCCACTATCTACCAAATAAATATAATACAATAAAATCCTGCTCCGCATTACAAGGATCCTCGAAGAGCCACGCCAGCCTTGCCCGTTACTCCACCGAGCGAGTGATACGTACCGTTCGTACAGTCCTACTAGGTACACGTATATACATCTTGGGGCATAATAAGACGAAGGGGAAGGCAATGGTTCTCCTCTCTGTGCCCGTAAGGCCTCTACTTAAAGGCAGGGTCGTTGTGGGTATTATCCAAGTAATACCGCTCCCACGTGTCCCTGTGGTGGGAGCCCCACTTGGAATTGAAGTTTGGCTTCTTGAAGGGAGCCACCCCATTGGCCGCACGCCAATCTCTGATTGCGCAATACTCACAATGAGTAAGGCGCACAGCCTTCTTGGTGCCCGCCGGCACAGAGAAAAAGGTCTTGAGCGGCTTGTAGGCCGCCCCACGCACCATCTTGACCTCATCCTCCGTGACGGAGGGGCGAAGCTTACCGAATTCCCCACGGAATTGGTACTGGGGGGTACCCCCCGGACAGCGAGGGATACCCGGCAACCGAATGCGAGCAATGCGGCGGGCTTTTTGTGCTGTCATTTTAAAAAACGAAGACTATAATATGACTTGAGATTAGCGAGGCTGATTGAGAGGATAGAACAGAGTTTAAAGGATAAATGCGAGGGAGACAAGAAAGATTCAAATTCAAGGAGTAGTTCAAGTGTTATTAGTCAAGCGACGTGACCAGAAAAGCTCCCACTCTTTGAATCTTACTTGAACATACTAGCTGTCGGATAGGAATTAAGGGAAGGTATTGTTTCTGGGGCTCCCAAATGTGCAGTTTGAACTGGCACAACGATCTGCAGTACACCTCGAAAAGCAGATCGAAAGCTTTCAGTCGTTGGCCTTTGCACAAACATACCAATAGTGGGCTGGGAAAAGAAGAAGAGAATGCCTTGAAACCTGTTCGTTGTGCAATTTGAATTGACACAAGTAGCAGTACACCACGGAAAACAGATCAAAAGCTTCCAGTCACTGACCTTCACTTAAAAATACTAGCGATGGGATGGGAAATAAGGGAATAGAGTGCTGTTGAAGCTTCTCGTTGTGCAATTTGAATTAGCACAACGCGATACAGTACACCAAGCAAGGCTGATTGAAAGCTTCCAGTGCCTTTACCATGCCAGTGCAATAAAATATTGAGCTGAATAGTGTAGGACTTGAAGCTCTCGATGCCATCGATATAGCTGTAGACTCTAGGCCAGAGGACGAGGACAATAGGGCGAGATGCTCCTATTATCAAAGCCATACCAATATAATGTGGTTTATGATGGAACAAAAAGTAAGGTGAGAGATTTGATAACTTACCAGCGGCGGCGAGGTATGTAGTCGAAAAAAAAAACAGGCAAAAACTTGCGACGAGAGACGTTGGAAGGAAGAAAGGTGTCGTTGGTCGTTGCTATATTCTTCTGTTAGTTAAATTGATCAAACTTGGGCTTCAAAGATTGTTTTCTTACTTTTGTGCTTGTAGTGGTGGAGAGAGGAATTTTGGAATAGGTCGAGGAATTATTATGATAATAAACAAGCAGAGCAGGTTTTCTCTCGGTTAATGGGAGAGATCTATTGGCTATACCGAAGAAGATTTTATATTTGGAAGACCGAAAGGCCGAGGCGCAGTTCAATTTGAGTCTAATTTCAGGACGGCAAGGCTCTGGGTCACTTTGAGAAGGCTATTGAGTAGAGACAGGCTTCTTTATTGTGACTATGAATGTATGATTACTTCAAGTGACTTGATTCTTACTGATATTTTCCATCTTATCAGAAAGAGGAAAAGGTTCAAACCCCATGATTTGGACATCATTGCTTCATGCATTCACAAAGAGGTTCTCTTCAAAAGAATGACCCCTCACCGATCAAGAAATATCAAAGCATTACTTAATATTGAAAATAAGTGAATCTGGAGGCTGTGCACCATCATCTTGTTTTTGAACCTACTTAAGGAACCTTCTAGTATCTCCTAAGAATACACAGGGCTCTATCTTCAGACGATGGATGGCATTGAAACAGGACGCTTATGAACAGGAAATATATTGGTGAGAGGATTTATGAGATATCAATACTAGAAATATAGATCAAAGAATCAAGATTGAACTTCTTTGAAACCATAGCACTCCCACCATAGACCTAGTATTCTAAATAAAGTTTCATTCTAGAAACCTTTCGAAACTAAAAGGCAGAATCAGACCATCAATCAAGAGCTTCTACCCAAGGTAAAGTGAATAAAGCTGAAAAGAACGCAAGTGAATGACATAGCAACAACTGAAGTCAAGTAAAGCGGCATCCTCCCGGTAGGAAGGCAAGTCAGATCACTTAGACTGAGCATTATTTCGACAGCATCAGAGAACTTTTGTTGAGACTTAATCAAGACTTCACAAAGGTATGAAGTACTTGATATCTTAAAGCGCGTCTTCGAGTGCATGCAAGTACTGTTTCCCATTTGATCTCTTTCACATCTCCTAACACGGTCCATACAGCAACTCTTATTTTTGGTTCACAGGTGCCCTTAACACACCGTTATGTTATTTGCAGCTTCTGCAAGCTACAGAAGTTTGGCGTCCTAACATAGAGCAAGATAAAGATCTCAAGATGATAGTGGCTCTCTGAACGAGGTTTGAACTACTTATTGCCAGGTTCCAAGTCTTTTCCTATGTTAGAATTCTATATTCTCAAGAGTACCTTGCGGTACAAAATACTACCCTCAAATTCTGCAAAAAATCAGCAGCATAAGGTGTCTCTTCCCAGCTAACTTGAACTTGAAGTCTAAAAAGAGCCAATCTGAGACCAGGACTACGGGGCATTTCTGCCAATACCACAAGAAGGTTGCGTTTGTGGTCTCGGAGAGGCATAATGGTACAATCGGTGGCTGGAGACGAAGGTCTTTCGGAAGCTTCCAAGTATAGCGACGCGGCTATAATTGCTCGACAGGTGTTGGCTACCGCGATAACATCCTTTGAATCACAATGAAATCAGGTCCTTCTTCAGCCCCGGTGCCCCTCTACTTGTTTTGAGATCTGCTGCAGCATTACCATACCCGCCGTAATCTCAACGATCGAAAATTCAGAGGTCGAAAGTGAGGGTCATCTGCAGGTTGCTTGCCGAGCACTCAAAGCTGCTTCAGGCGTAGGACCAACATATTCTATACACACGCATGTAGCTATATTTCATTCCATCTTCCTCAAAGACGAATATTGACATCTATGGTTCTAGAAATGTGCTTTCAGCTATGTCACTTCCGGTCTTTCTTCCTCCTCTCTGCAGTGCTACGACTCAAAAGCAAGTTAAGCAACCACATCAATTGTACCGCGAGATGCCTTAAGCCAAACAATCATAGTCAATGACAGACAGTAACTATCCGTCATTTCTTTTTGCCGGGCTGGTGAAAGTTATCGACATATCATACAGGAAAATCTCTGAGATATCATAAATATGACAGATCGCGGCACCGTATGCTGTGAGCCCTATGGATGAAAACTAGAGAGTCACACGAGGTCGATGGACTCGGAACAGATGCAGTCGCTGGGTATAGCTTTCTGTTTTTAACATCCTGATTCTACTCGCATGCAGTAATCCATTTCGTGATTTTCAAGTAGAGTGCGGGATTTTCTTTGAAATGTGACAGAGCCTTCGCTCATTGGTATTCTCCGTGACATTCCCCCGGAGATATATACACGGATGTACTATGTTAAATCTAGAAGTATTCCATTAATATGACAGGAGTTAAGCTCAGGCTCATCCCCACTCGTTCTATTTCGATCTATTGGACTCGGCTTACGCACATATCCTGATTCCAAACTTTTTAGTTGTCGTACAAACACAAGGACATGCCCAGGAGCCGGCTCGGCTCAATTCGGCATCGATATCGGTATTAGCTCAACCCCCCTGGTATTCTTCCGTCCCGACTAACCTGTCCATAAACTGACAGGTGACATGCGACATTTGTACTTATTGTAACCCTCCATATCCAGTTTCAATTCTCATTCTCCAAATTCCAGGTCGCGTCACCTGCTACTCCTTCTCGATGGACAGTATATTTTGATGTTTCTTGCCTACCGGCTGTACGACATCGGGCAACCTACTTTTGCTCATTTACGGGATGTTAATATCTACTGATTGGAATATAATAAATTGATCTTTCGAGACACTCTCTCCGATATTGGACTTCTGCGTCCCCGATAAATGATGCCAATGGTGTTTGAAGTCCATGGCGTGCTAACTCGAATACTTTCTTGTGGTAGTATTAAATAGGATCTATGATGACCTAGCCAAGCCAACAAGCCTTTCTAGGGTAATAAATGTGAAGATCGTATTGTGCCAAGTCTGCTCGAGATTGAGAGTGGTGCGGGTAAATCTTCAAATGCGAAAGCTCTGGTTATGCATTAGAATGCAAACAATGGATGGGAGTTTGATTGGCTATTGAAAACAAGGAAGAAAATTATTCGAGTTGTACATGTGATATCATAATTGGTGACTATATTCAGTTATGGATATATTGGATTGATAGATATAAAGGAATATTTAGTTCCACGGAAACTTCTGATGAACAAACGATGGTTAAAACTCACCATAATTCATTCGTCTTTGTAAATGAAAGAATGGTCTTGTATACTCCGTATATAATCTGATGTTAACATGTGCTTTACGCTAAAAAGAGAAGGTGTTGCCCCATCATGTCATGTTTTTCCTGCCAATCATCTAGCCTTCCCGGTAAATATACCTGTTACCCCTATAGTAGTCGCACAGACTGTCCAGTTTCCGAATAATTTCCTAGTAATGAATGTTCTACCATTCAAGTGAAGACGTTAACTCGAATTCCTCGGAGCATTAGTAAGTTTTGGTATCACCATGACGATGAATTCAATATATTCCTTGTTACTTATTAAGGAGAGCTGGCTAAGCCGCTATACGAGGACTATATGACCGAGGCGGTAGCGTATGGTCACGTGAATAACCGTCCCGACAGTAAGCCCTTGTGCCAGTCCGCTGGCTTATCCAATACAATGAAAGCCAAAGTTTTGCCTTGAATATCTCCTAAAAGGTGGAGATCAGATCTTAAGTAAGGGAGTCTCAATGATACTTATAGCAGGGTTGAGCTTCAGATACGTTCCCATTTTACAGTATTTCAAAGCCTGTTTCATATACTCGCCGCATATATATTGTGTATGATATCGATGGTACTAATTATCATTTTATCACCTAAATTCCAAGTCAAGTCAAATTAGAGTTAATCAATAGCTACGAATATCCCAAAAGGTAGTACATAATTTTATGGTATCAGTAGCTTGTTCTTACTGGAGATCAAAGGGTTCAGGTCATGCCTTGGATGATTTGATTCAGCCGGATGCTTGGATTTAATGAGTATCACTAACATCTCATGGAAAAGGCTGGCTGAAACACCCCTCACCTTGTAAGCAAATGCTAAGGTCTACTGGCAATGACTAAGAATGACTTCACCTGAATGATCAGACGCTTTTCCATAGGCCAAAATCTGCTCTTTTAGTACGGGTATTTTCAAAATGATATCATATGAATGATGACCTTTTTGTAGACATTGTTGTAAGCGCTGTAGCTAATAATGTGTCTTTTTCGTTGGGTTTATATAAAAGAACTCGATGTTTGAAATTTGCTTTGGGAATGTATAATGCTATACCCTCGCTTGTAACCCCCTGAGATAATCTGATGACCGAACAGCTTCAAGGAAAACAATTGGTGGTGAGATTTTGAGTATATGAATCACTATCCTACATAGATATTCTATATTGAACGCCGGCTTTACACTCTGTTAAGGTCTCGATGACCGACCTAGGTTTTGTGAGTATCAACCATGTTTATTTGAGGCCCATGTAAGCCAATATTAATCACTAAATATTAATCACTAAATTCTCATGATATAGAAGCGCATTATTAACCCACTATTTTCTGTTAAGTGAAGATATCGTGGGTTTCCAGCACCCAGATTTTTCATATAGAAACTTGAGCACATATATGCATGTGAAGAACAAAGTTCTCACACAAGACGCAAATCATAAGTTTGCAGATTTATAAAAAAGTACAAAATTTAGCATCTATTCTACATTTAAGCATATATAAAAATGATATAACACTGTCGACTTTGATCTTTCCGTTGGCATGCCTACGATTTGGACCCATTTGGATTTAGCCGCCCTAAACTCGCATGGTAGATCTATATATCTTGGAGAAGTTTGGTCACAGGAGACGAAATGAAGCACGTTGTGTTACAATTGCATACGAGGTCTTAATATGCCGTCCAGCATTCATTGTGTGACACACCTAATCATGGTTTCTTGCAAGTCTTTTCACCACTTCAACAAGTTACAAGAATACTTACTCCCTAGTCAATTTCACTTCAAGTCACGTATCGGCTATATTTTTATGTGAAATTCTCTACAACAAAAGCACTGTACGGATTGTATGAACCTATCAAGCTTTTAATTACTCAGAAGGTTGAAGGTTCCCAGCAGATAACCATTCAGGCTTGGGTGTACACATCTTATCAGCATATGATGGCAAGGGGTATGCATGCAGGGACAAGATGGGGTTTTTATTAGTTTTGGCTGCAGAGTATATTGAAACTCCATGTAAGTGTGAGCCTTTAGGTGCAGTTGGATGATCGGGCTTGAGTAGATTCATTCGTGGCTCCAGGTTATTCAAAAGTCGGTTGGCCGTCCCTTTACTTTACATCCTAAGCCGATGCTCTATATCGGATCGGCCTACATGTATGTATCAAATAAATGGAATCGGGCATTAGCTAAACAAATAATGATCAGCCCCTTGTTACATACCATCTCGGAAATACCAAAAGATCGGGTTTTGGTCCATGCAAAAGGATCAACTATGCAGAGGGAGCCCATTCTAGTAGCCCATCATTTGAGGATTAATTATGGAGGAAGGAGAGTATGGAACAACAGTGTGCTATCGATAGTCTTGGTACCGACTCCTCTCCATGCAGATGCTGAAGTACCACTGTACCAGAGAAATTGAAATCTCCGCGCGATCGGCAAGTTACATTTGCAGTCTGCATATAAATGCCAATGTGCTTAAAAAAGTGTGGGGAAGCCTCAGGAACCATGTTTTTAAATAAGCAAATCTGTGCCTTTCTTTTTGGAATTTCAATAGCTTCATGTTCGAAATAGTATATGATCCTCAAATTTCGGTAAAACCGATTGGATTTAAGAAGCGAAAACAATATTACGCGAAATTGTCACGAGGACACATGCTCTGCCCATAAGATTGGCCACCGTGGCAGTCCGAAGAAATCTCATTCGTACCATCGCTAAAGGATCATCCCAAATTTCGACAATATAGATCTCGTGAGGAAGGGGTTCGGCTGCCCACTACTGGCCAGACTGTACAGAAGGGTCGGTTTAGGCATGAAACTCCCTGGTGTATTGGGGGGCAGCTGTTGAAATGGCTGTGCTATAGAAGTGGCTCATACTAGGGCTTAGCCTTCTCGCGTAGTACATTTGTAACACTGATCGTATTAAAGGGGGGCTTAGCTCGGTGCTGTGTGACAACGTTCGATACAAGACTAAGTGGGAGTTCTGAAATCTACCTTGCGTACATCGTGATGCTTTCTAATATAACCAATTACAAATAAACAAAAGCTAGTCTATTTTTAACCATTTTTGTTAAAAAATTATAAAATCTAATGATTTAAATTTTCTATTTACTCTGTTTTTTTTTAAGTAAAATAAAGAATTTTTTATCATTATTATGATTATGTAATATAAATGTTCAGAAAGTATACTGTTTAATCTTACGTCGAAATCTTTAAACATTAATAGTTTCATCGAAGACTTTAAAGAACTCTGACTTTGTAATGGCTAAACTTCAAAATGTAGTTATATTTTACTCTCGCTCCGGTATTAAGATGGGTCAGAGGACACTCAATCTGAACTGGTTATACAAATTACCTCGAGAGCCATACAATATCCTTATTTATTTGAACTTAGGCGTCCAATCAAAAGATGTATCGGGTTGATGACCTATTTGCTCGATCCCTCTTAATAGATATATAGTGATTATCTTGCGGGTAACACACAGGATTATTTAGCCTTTGTTCAGGCAAGGGAACGCTAACCGGTTAGTTTAGATCAAATAGAACTTTGGACTAATTAGGATCTGGAATCATACATTCAAATTAACTAATTTGATGTGGGAATAGCCAATAGGCACCAAGGAAAGCTCTGCAAGCAATATAGCTAGACTGCCTTCAGACTAGATCGAAAGGCAATAGCTTTAGAGCTCTGGGACACCCCGGACATACGGGCAGATTGTATGGAAGGTATAGACCCGTTTTGCTTATCGAGCCATATAAACCTGGAAGTCGTGGGCCACTCCTCAGTATCAAAGTCCATTTAAAATGACATAGCAACAGCGCCGTCCGGTTTTTTTCGACTGCTACAGACAACAATAACGAATCCCCCTTTCAGACCAGCTTTTGCTTCCAGAGCATGGGATGCTGTTCAGAAAACAGTCTACCGTAGAGTGTAAATGCCTCGGTGGGTTCATTGCACTCAGTCTGGACAATATACGTAGTCTGTATTTGGGCATATTATATATAATATTGTGGCGGGGAGAACTTAAACATTTCGTTCTGAAGAGAGAAATTGGTATTAAGATGCTAAAACACTTTTGAAACTCAAACTATGATCCCAAGAACACTCGTTTCCTTCTCTCCTCCTCGGTAAAAAAATTAATAAAGCCTTGTCGTTGTAGATATTGAACCTTGGCTTCCTAAACCCCGAGTAAGTCCCGATTTGTCATAACGTTTGTAACAGCCGTACCCAATATCCATTACATCCGTGCCTAAACACATTCGTAAGATCGTGACTTCATGCACGCTTTGCCACCTATTTCTGCGTCTCACACTCTCGACCCCTAAAGATCCCTCACTGGATCATAGGGCTTAGTCTGTCTATTGTCTCGAGCAATCGACGTCGTGTATGTAGTGTATGAGGACGACGATGGTGCATATGTTTGGCTCGACGAGTAGGTTGAAAATGCACTAGTAGATGAGCTAGGTTCTGAAGAAAAGCATCAGTGTCCCAGAAAAGAGTGGGAAAGCATGAGGGGGAGAGCACACACCATATTGAGAGTAGTCATATCTCTGGCCATCTCCTGTGGGCAGTTAGAAGAGAGTGTCAAAACCCTGTTTTAGTTGGGTGACTAGTGCCACAGCTGCTGTGCAAAGGACTCTTCTATATGCAAGAGCTGCACCATACAAAGGTTTCACACCGACATCATCCTCTTTCTTCTCCTCGTGTGAGTTAAGGCTGGAGATGAAACAACCATACATACCTGCATTCATGGATGCACCTGAATAATATGAAGAGTGACTGTAGTTGTCCTCGGCTTGGTGTATTTGTCTATGATATGAATGATGTGAATGATGTGAGTGGCGATGGTTATGAGCATGGTGGTGCAAAGTGGTGGCAGAATTATATGGGACAGTATCCCTATGATCCGCCTTGATATTTCGGTTTCTCCCATCTCTATAGCGGAATTTGTGATATAAGAACCATCTTGCGATCCAGTTTGGGCAGTCCGGCGTTGGCCTCGCTAAGCTCCAGTAGTATGCTGTTTGATCAGTCCCATTCTGGACTATCAACTCCATGGCCTCATCCTTCGATTTCTCTACAATGTCGCTCCAATCGTAAGGAGGTTTCCCTTTGCAGTTATTCTTAAGGTGGCATCTCTCTGAAATAAGCCACCTATATACCGTATCTGTCTCTTTCTGAATTGCCAGCCAAGATAAGTAAGCACCTTATTGATTAAGCTTTTCAATTTGGCAATAATAAATTCTGGCTATTGGGGATGGTATGGAATAGATGCTTACCGCCATCAGGGTATAAGTTTCCGCACTGATATTTAGATGCTTAACGAGATCATCTTTCGTCTGACTCATTGCCAAAGGCCCTAGATCGGTTGTAGACATGATGGGGCTTGTCGAATTTCCTCTTTTCGAAAACTAGAGGTGCCGTCTGAAAGATGGAGAGAATTGCGATGCTCATAGCGAACTTACAATGGCATAGTAGAATCATGCGTAGCCGCGTTTTCCGCAGGGCTTTACGTATGACAAGGTGGCAAGTTAGAGGTTTACAAGATGCTGGAGAAGATTGGCCAGTTCCAACTTCAGGCTTGAGAAAGTCCGCATCTCTCAATGCATAGCATCGGCGTCTAGTTATCATTGAACCCCCCCGTAATCTTTGGGATAAGAAGAAAGAGACGCATATGGCAGGGGTGATACATATTGGTTGAGTACTTGCTGACGAGATATGGTTTCACCAATGACTTTTAAGCTTCCCTAATATGAATGAATGAACCCTTGTCAACTGATGCACGAGGGTTGCCCGGAAGCCCGTGCCGGCCCATCTGCAAGTTCGGGGCAACTGACTGATGTCGGAGACGTCCCCGACACCGAAATCTCCCCCTCAAGTCGGAATATCCCCAAGAATCATTAGTTTCACAGAGGACCCTGCATAGTCGTGATAATGAATATATAAAATTCAAAAGTCGCTATGAGCGGGACATTTACAGAACAGCAAGTGACGTAAAACCTGCGTCGAAAATGTATTTGGCTTTCGTATCACCTGAGGTCTGCTGAATGTAATGTCCTTGGAAAACAAGAAACAATCCCACATGGAAATTCTCACGAATATCGAATTTCTTGCATCCAATACCACGTGCCAAGCTACCGTAATCGTTTTGATATATAACGACATGTGTTACCGCTTTTGGCAATGCTTTTGCAAGGTAAAATAGTGGAATGGATCATTCTTGGCCTAGGATGAATAAAATGAGTAGATCTAATCTCTGCTCTGATAAAGAGCTGGCGAGAAAAGGTAGTTCAGCAAGGAAAAGATAGAGATAACGCGATACCGGTACTCTCCCGAGTCTCACATATCTAAAAGTACCCTTTCCTACTGGCTCGGCAGTTGTCCATGATTGGAGTCATTACGTCTAACCCTAGATATGTTAAAAGCCTCACCTTGGAGCTACGCTAAAATTATCCAATCATTTAGGATACCCTAATAATCAATTAACGGTATTGTATAGAATAAGTCAAATACATGTCCTTAAAGGAATGAATACGTGCAATATAATGATATCTATACTCGAGTAGCGGGAGTATCTAGTAAGTATTACGAGTAATGCCCTATAAAACAATGAATTTTTCTATTTTTCTATTATTATATTAGAATTAAATATAAAATTGGAAAATGTAAGTTTATATTAATATTATTAAACTCTGAATTCTATACATTTTAATAGAACTAGATTAGAAATAAGTTTTTATTATAACTTTTTTTCTTCTTTAAATAATCCTTTTTTAAATAATTTAATTATAATTTTTAAATAATAATAATAATAATAATAATAATAATAATAATAATAATAATAATAATAATAATAATAATCCTTTATTTTATTTTCATTAAAAGTAGTTAATACTGTAAATATTTATTAAAAAAATAAATCTTTTATAATCTTATATTAATCTTATGTTCTTAATTAAAATAGTTTACTAAATTAAACCCTTTTCTTATTAATTATAAACTACCTATAATTACTCATCTCGATGCTTACGTAACCAATAACCACATTATGACTTTACACAACATAGATCTGGCGTAATGGCGGATATTTCACTCATAGATATATATTAGTCAAAAACGTAACATCAGACCCAGCATTATGGTAGGTGTATTCAATCAAACATTACCTTACTTTGCAACACCACCTATAAGAGGGTAGTACTCGCTTTAGAAGTACTACAATCTTGATATATATAGACATTCTATCACCAATTTGAAAGGAGCATCGTTGGAGCTTAAATTGAGCTTGGCTAACCTATAACTCGCAAGATATAAACCGTGGGAGTATAGAAAGCGGTGCAGCACGGTGATCTATTTGATAATATATTGCTGTATGTCAGTAGCGATAGCAAATTGCCTAAACACTAACAGGAGAGGTAGAGTTAGAAAAGAGGTCAATAACTTCACGTATATACTGAATATGATGTGGTGTTGAGTGCTACTGGATGAATTGGTTTTTTATGATACAAACGTTGTACTTGTACTTGTACTTTATACTTTGACTGGCATTTGATAGTTCTAATGTTTTGATATATCGCGTTACTTAACTCTGACTAACGTCTAACGTCTAACGTTTAGAACCCTAGAACCCTAGAATCCTAGAACCTAGATTTGTCAAATTTCATAATAACAACCCAATAGGATCAAGTGCATTTATATATCAAATATCAACTATGGCTTTTTTGACATCATTTCCTAAAAAGTACTATTTACGTAAAGTTGAACATAGTAATATATACAAAGTAATTATCTAGCTATCCAAAGTCACTTTTTACTCATAAATCATTAAGTTATCATTTACTTACTTACCTACCTATCTATTGTATCCATATACCAAGTATAAACTTCGACCCCTTCATCAATCGGTTGATTATCCGAGTTATTCGAAGACTTTGATCCAAAGTAAATGAATTAAAATCCATATGATAAAGTTACACGATAGACGGACGATAGACGAGACAGAATACATAATACAAAATAACTTATCTTGCAAATCGATATCTACTATTTACTCATTATCAAGTAGTATCTAGATGCAAAAATGTCATTGCAGCCTTTCTTGAGGTCTATTTTCTCATTGTTCCACTCAAACAGTTCGCATTACCAACAACACCTGATAGCTCCCCACCTCGTGCTACCCCGCCACGCCACGCCATGTCCGTCATGTTCCTTTCAGATCAGATATTTACTTCACTGACCTTGTGCTTGTTCTCACTGCAAAAATATGCTGGTTCGAAAGGTACCAGCACACTATAGCGACGAGAAACCTTTATTCTTCCGGTCGGGTTGATTTACTGTGTACAGCACCATAGTTGAGAGCTATGGTTTCTACCAGCACCGTTGTGCATTTGCCAAATGGCCATCATATCACAGTGAACCCTGTTTTTGGCGGTTTCTTCTTCAAGGCAAACGAGTTGAATACGCACAGTAGCATCTTCCCTGCCGGATGGACTGTTATTATCCAGACCGAAGATTATTCGGATGTTCACCCTTCTAATAGCGGCTCTGAGGATACAGAGCTCCAAGGCGCATCGACTGAGCGACATCGACATATACATCCTTTCAGACTTCCAACTTTACGCAATGATAGCCTCTTTATTTCTTCCATCTCAAATCCCTCAAGCAATGATTTTAAAGCTCCTATCAGCCCCACCCGGCAGATCGCAATGATGCTCTGGGCAACTTTATACTGGTATTTCCATCAACCAGAACCATCACCATTTGTTACCACAACCGCTTCGAAAAATACTCCTGATGCTGGAAAGCCAAAGGCAGATTGGAGGGTACATGTTAGAAGGGAAGGCGTGCTGCGAGGACGAAACTTGATACAAAAGCTTGAAAGAATGGGCTTGATTACATCGGATAATTCAACGGTTGGCCTTGCGATAGATGAGAATACACCTGAGGGATGGTCTGAGATGTTCTCTTCAAGAAGAGCATTTTGGCAACTATCGGCAAGGCTATTTCTGTTTTCTTTCAGTCCAAATACATCTGTGGCTTCCCCGCAGGGCAGTCGGCCAAGCTCCCCCATCCGCAGTACGGCTAGCAACCAGTCCAGCGGCAACAAGAGGGATTCTACTGATTCCTCTGCCTTTTCGGGCTTATGGTCACCAACATCAATTGGTCCTTTCTCTTCTGGAAGTCATTTGCCAACATACTACCCACCACCGCCCTTACAATATACTATTACGTCAGGTGTGCGCCATCCCCTACGTCCTAAGCCACCTCGTCAAGGAGAAACATTCTACACGCGTTATATCCCTAGCTTAGGACAATACTTATCTTTTCGAGTCGCTTCCTTGTCTACTAAGCCTGTGGTATACAATGGTCCAAAGTCATCCTTGGCGCCTTTTCGACACCATGCTACAAGCTCATCACTCTCCTCTATCGGTGCTTACCTATCCGCAGATTCGCAAACTGCACCTCCCTGCGCTATTGAACAACAAATAGACGATAAGGCTGCAATGACAGATCTTCAGCTCTTGAATCGTTGGATGAATATTCCTCGAGTTGACAAATTTTGGGGCTGCTCTGGTCCAATTGATACTCAGGAAAAATTTCTCAAGGGTAATTTAACCTCTAACCACTCTTTCCCCGTCATTGGTCTATGGGACGGAAAGCCCTTTGGATACTTCGAACTATATTGGGCAAAAGAAGATATCATTGGAAGGCATGTAGGCGATAGCGTAGGAGATTTCGATCGCGGTGTGCATTGTTTAGTTGGGGAAGATGTCTATCGAGGAAAGCATAGGGTACAATGCTGGATCACTGCTTTGGCACACTGGGCTTTGGTACAAGATTACAGGACCAGTTCTTTTGTGCTTGAGCCTAGGGTGGATAACGAGAGGTATATGTTATTTCTTTTGAATACTTTTGTTTCTTTCTTGGCCCTTTCTAACCTATACACAGGTTTATCACACATCTGCAAGAAGCTGGCTTCGTCAAAGAACGAGAAGTCACCTTCCCTCACAAGCAGGCTGCTTTCATGAAGCTACGAAGAGAATGCTTCGAGTCGCCAACCTTGTGATTATCCCCGTCTTTCATTCTCCTGCAAATTTTAGGGAGTATGAAAAAGGTTTTGGTCACAGTGAAGGTTTACATTCTCGATATGATAATATGATTGTTTGATGGTCTACATTTATTGGTGATGAAATGTATAAAATCTACGACCAGTAAGTCACTATTTGTGATGCATTGAATCACAATAATCTTAAATGGTTCATGGTTCCTTATACGAATCAGAAATTACGTTTCTATTTTCATAACCTTTCTGACGACTATACTGTCACTCAACGTGTTATAGGGATTTCAAGTCCCCTTATACCGCCAGATTTTGTTTACATGGAATACCTATAGTCTTCCATACTCCACACCCGTCAGACGCACGGTGTTGGGGGGGTTAGCTCAATCAAGATGCTTAGATTTCATCATCAGCCATACCAAGGGATGTTTATCCCAGTATCGCAGGAAAACCTTTGTTGCATATGCAACGAAAGTAACTATAGCCTAATCACCATCAGCCATTGAAAATAGAAACGTTCTTGAAACTGTCTCATATTTTTCTGATATCTTCGGAGATCTGTCCGGTTTTGGAAACAGAAGGCCAATGTACCATATACATGTTGGGCACGAGCCCCCCTCAAGCCCAAAAAGCCGTTTTATCAACGGTCACGTTGCTGCACGGCATTATGAGACGAGACAACCATGGAGTACCCTTCTTGAAGCGGACGCGGGTTGGAGAAGCTGATGCACATCTGATCATATTCTTTGCTTCCGTTATAAGGATTTATTAGTCATCGGATTAAAGGACGAAGATATTCGTAATAGTTTACCCTTAGGCAGTGCTGCTCATCGTGGTTATGGAAAACAGTGGTAACAATAGCTGGTGTAATGCGAGTGATACTTATTGGGAATCTTCTCGCATTTGCGAAGCAATAAATATTCGAGAGTCAATTTTACTTTCATATACATCCGCGATTCACCTTTGTTACCCATCCAACTCTGCTTCAATTGTACATAAATTTGATTGGGAAATTGCCAGATTTGGAGAGTGATGAATAACATAATCATGTCATTGTATCGAGTTTACCAACAACGGCTGGCAGCATCGCTTTCCCTGCGGAGATGTATGTTTCTTTTGCCCCGCTGCCTTAGTTTATGGGTCTGATTTGTGTGGGCAGCATTCTACTTACGGTGCGACGGGGATCAGGACATCCCTCCGTAGAAATTTGTTGTCTCATTGGATCTTCATACAGTACGATGCATGCTGCCATATGAAGTGCCACATGAATGGACACACGGGGACGATTTAAGGTCTGGACATTGCATTGTGTTGTATAACGTTTCACATAGCCTTCAGATGGAACAGTTACGTATTTGGGACGAGCCACAATAATGCGAGGATGTAAGGGCAACTTGCGCCGGAGTCGGTCTGCCAAATAGATCTAGATTCTGTTATCGATTGCAATTGAGACGTATCGACAAGTTTGTGTTGCAACCTGTATGCCAAGCAGGTGCCAATATATCTCCTGGGGTACAACGTCAACGTTTGGGCAATTTGCTAGGGCACCTTCGGAACTAATTTTAGGGTTCGAATTGGTTCATCCTTTGTTTCTCTTTTTGGATGTAGTGTATTGTTTCTACTTCATAGAAGAACTAGATGGCTCTAATGAGGGACATCACGCGAAAACATGCCATTCTTAGATAGCTAGCTACTACTCATGTGTTGAAAACTGCTCTCGGTACGATGTGCTGTAGTGATTAGGAATGTGAAAGTGGATATTGAGAAAACAGCTTCCGATAATAACATGGGGGAATCCATGTTTAGCGAGCTTAACGATGAATAGGGACAAATTATGATGGTAGTGGTGGTAGTAGTGGTGGCAATGATGACGATGATGAGGTTAAACGGTTAAGTTCCTTAAGAGACCCTTAGATTGTGCTTTGACACCGATACTATTCCTTACGGTATCTGTTTGCGATTGGTTTGGATGAAAGGGAAAGTCGGTGTTATCGGCCTCCGCTTCCACCGACGTGAAATAGTTTTTAAGCTACTCTGCGCTACTCTAACCAAAATTATGCCAAATATCCTCCCCTTCTAACCAAACCCAATAAACAACGCAATTAAAACATTCCGAAATCGACGTGAAGTTTTCATGCCATTACTATTGGTTTCGTTTTTCTTCATGCCGTCAGAAGACTAGCTGGGATATGTTAGGAAGATATAATGATTAACCATCGGTGTTGCCTTGTTATCGACCAAATTCTAGGTGTCCTCCTAGTGGCGGACCAACCCCTCCAATCGCAAGTCGGAGAATGATGAGATGACCACCGGTACTCACTATTGATGAGGCTAGGTATGGCCTGCTACTACTAGTCGTAGAGAGCGTTGCATGGGCAAGTCATAAGGTTGAGTTCCCCCACGTATCTTCAGAAAGCTCTTCATACTATTCTTCAGCTCTCCACGATACTCTTCAATCAGACTTGCCAGTTAGACATAGTCTGAACATTTTTACAGTCATATAATTCCTCAAATCGATTTGCATCATCTAAGGACGTTACCCCAGATTACAACTCTCATCATTCGCATTTTCACACAGACCTCCTAGGAAAAGGCAATTACCCGTACCAGTATACAACTCTGGTCTGAACCGTAGAGATGGAGGCACAGATGATTAGCCCACATTATATTCCACTTTCTCAAGTTTGGGGGGATACTGAATCAAAATTCGATTTCAAAAACACCAAGAAAATACCTTCAAAGCCTCTCTTTATTGCCGAGTGCGATTACCAAGTCGAAAGCGGGAACACAAACAGCCTACCTCCGTCTCCATCATCTCCCTCATTAACATTTGAGCGACTCTCTAAAAAATATGGTCATGGGACTAGAAGTAATAAATTTGACGTGGTGCCAACCACTTTCACTTGTTTCAAAAACCTCCCCGTCGAACTCAGGCTACATATCTGGGGCATGGCATGTGGACAGCAGCGAAATGTCAATATTGGATTCCGCCGATGGGCCATGGATGGTTTATTCACCTACGACTCAAATACACCAGCGCCCAGTGTTCTCTATGCATGCAAAGAATCGCGAGATGAGAGCTTAAAGTATTACAATCTCTATTTCGGGACGAGCTTTAAAAACACAAGGCTAAGTATTGAGGCTCATCCGCGAATACCATGTAATTTCAAGGCCGATACTATATGTTTAGACTTGAATTTCAAACGCGGTTGGAGCCAACATTATGAAGATTTCATCATGAAGGTCGCTACGACGGACATGAGGTCCCTCGCATTCAATATTGACCACTTTATCAATTACGATCCTGTTCGATGTGACTTTGACGTCGATTGGTTTAAAATTTTCCGCATTGTTAATGCTTACGAGGGTCCCGGCTCAGTACTTCAGGAGATCGTTTTGTATCATAATACGGAAGAGAACCCCAAACTTCAACCTGTGGGGTCGGAATTCGTGGAGTTGGACTGGAGCGCAATGGATCCAGATTGTGAAAAGATGCAACAGTTGCAGAGTGTGCAGAGGGATTTGCTAAGGGACTTTCCCAAATGGTGGCAGGTATCGCCTTTGCTGCAGGAGCTGTCTTCCCCAAGCAAGCTGTGGGAGGAAATTCAGTTGAAGGTCAAATTAATGGATATCAGGGTTGATTATAGATAAACAATGTTTTAGAATGAATCAAAAACGAATCATAAACTACAGCCGCGTGCATTCATAGAATCCCTGATCAATGATGAGAACTATGGTATCTCTGCCTACCTACCTAGCTATAGATACCTAGTTATTTGAGATGAAATCATATCACAAACTCTACATATACATGTACATCTCACCTATTGTATGCGAAAGTTTTCAACTGCGAGGATTGCAGATATGTAACCCCAGTATCCCAAAAATACATCACGCTTGGACATTTTGACAACGTGGAAGATTATGTATGGTATTGATGTGTTACTGTCATCTAGTCTAGACTCTAGATCTGCGGTCAATGAGAGATAAAAGGTGTGCTAACCACATACGTCATCGATAACAGGGATTAATGAGCTCTTAACATGAGCTACCACGGTCAATGTAGGTTTGTACATCTAGCACACGAGTAATGACAACATGAAGCTTGGAAGTTGGGACACAGGCATCTTGATAATATCTATTCACTTCTACGAGGTTACTTTCTCGATATCGTAACGGAAATTGGAATTCGCACAAAATATGCGACGAGCAACACAGCTGTTGCCGCGGAGTATACCCCAAACAACATGCACGCCAGTTTCATATAAAGGGACTGTTCGCAGCAGAACTTCGCCGCAACTCTCTATCAAGTATACCGCTCCCTCATGTATTCGCACATTTTCTTCCACGAACATCTGGAGGAAGGATAAAACGTATACAGATAAGGCCAAGGAATTGACTCAAAAGGGAGTGGATAAGGAAGAAGATTGGTTCAACAATCAGCTCGAAAATGCAATTGGGGACCAGAAGGAAATACAAGCAAGAACACCATGGCATAGAGAGGGCTCTGATCAACCTCCTGTGAGAAGAAACAGAAGTGCTGGGGCTATGACAAAAGGTTTCGTGATTTGATTCTTGTACTTCTCCGAGCACCATATCTAATAGTAAACCATAGGCAAACTCCTGACCACCCCTTCAAAACTCCTAAAACTTATCCTTCCTCTGACTACGCTGGACAAGAACTCCGATCGTAAAGATATTGAGCCGTTGGCTCTTCTCGTCCACCCGCAACAGCCTCTCTCCTACCTGGAACGCCTCATACAGTCCGAATTGCCCATGATAACTGCGAAAGATGGACATAGCGAAAAAGTACCTGAAGTGCACTTCCGCGCTGAGGATTCCGCGCAAGATGAGATTAAAGCAGATACCAGAGAAGACGACATGGACGAAGACGCAGAAGAAGGAACGGACGAACAAATGGTCGATGGAAAAATTATGAAACTTGGGAAAATCAATGGCTCGAAAGATAGAGGTATTTCCAGCGAGGAGAAAGAACGAATACAAAGTGAACTAAGAGGAGGTCCCGGGGAAGGGGGAGTGGAAAGTTACTCGGGACGTGGACGTGAACAATCTTCAGGAGGGGAAGTAAAATTCGTACGCTGGTCTTCGTCGACTGAGATTGGAGATTTCATCCGTGATGCTGCGCGGGGAAAGGAGTTTGCAGTAGAGATTGAGGGTTCATCTCGCGAGATTAGAGTTGGGGTTCCGTCATTCAATGACCGTACTCATTACCTGAGAGTTCGTCTGCGGAAAACGAGCAGAAAGCTGGCGGACTATGCGAAGGTCAAGAAGGAGTGTGATGAGCTTGCGCATCGAGGAGCGCGACACATTGCTATGGGTGGCTTTGGTGTGTTGGTTAGTTGGTGGGCGGCGATTTACTATTTCACGTTTCAGACTTCTTATGGGTGGGATACTATGGAGCCTGTTACCTATCTAGCAGGTTTGTCGACGATTATTCTAGGTTATCTATGGTTCCTCTATCATAATCGCGAAGTTTCTTATAGGGCTGCGCTGAATTTGACGGTTTCAAAGAGGCAGAGTACTTTGTATCAAGCAAAGGGGTTCGATGTGCAAAAATGGGAGGCATTGATTGAAGAGGCAAATGCATTGAGGAAGGAGGTTAAGATCATTGCTGATGAGTATGATGTGGAATGGGACGAGAAGGCTGATGAGGGGAGTGAAGAGGTACATGATGCGTTGAAAGCTGAGAGGAGAAAGACTAAGAGAAAGGAGGCAGAGGATGAGGGCGAGGAGCCCGAGCCCGAAGAGGATGACAAGGATAAAGGGAAGGGGAAGGATGATTGAAGGCGTATACTAGGGTGTGGAATAGAGGAGGTGGGATTCTGTATAGATATAAGATGGCGCAACACATAGTTAAAAGATTTGATTTTTATACCACAGCATAGCGTTAGGAAATAGATAGAAACCATAGACAGCAAATGCTCACATTACTACATCATCCAACGCTCCTCCTACTACCCTACCCATCCAGCATCCAAACCCTCACCCCAAGGTCCCTCAAAAGAACATGTCATAAAAGCTCAGCAAACCCAGGCATCACCGCAATCCGCCTCAGTCCAATACAAACCCACTTCATAACCAAAATTACAAAATAGATCCGCACGCCTCACCCAATCTATAGTCAATCTAGCATGCAAATATGACCGACTAGCCAGTTGATGAATGGTATCAAGCGGTTGATTTAATCATGCGAAAAGTGTGAGGAGCAAAGTTTTGGCCGTCCCATAAGTTTATATGAAGATTCTGCAAGGGTCTGTGCGTAGCATAGGTAGCTAGCCCGTTACGGATTAGTGTGACAAGTAAGGGACTAGTGGTGATGACTAAGCTGGAGGTTATCAAGGTCGAATTTTTTTTTTTTTTCAAGCAAGAAAAGTTTTTATAACAACCTTGGAATACTCATTTTTACGTTTTGGAGAAGGAGGAAGGATGAAGATATCATGGTGTGCTGATGATTGTGTCGTTGTTTGATTGATATTTATGTCACAATCACATCGCACAATACCATCATCATCAATCTACCAGATATTCCCGATCCTTCATGCCATTCATCCATCCATCCAGGTTTGTATTCCCCAGTTCTTCCCTGATTTTCTCTTTCGCACCTTCTCGCGAGCAAATTCGCACAACACAACAAACCACATATTGCCTACCTCCTGCGCCTCTTAATGGACTTGAGCGTCACTTATTTCAAATATCGTTCGTGGGATATAGAACCAACGGCCTAGACAGCCAGTCCAATCCACCCTGCTGGCGTCGATTAGTGCGCTAGGAGGACTAATCGTGACAAACATTCATGTTTACAGAGATCTGTTCCTTTTTTTTCTGTTCTTTTTTTTTTAGAGTAAAAATGGGTTATGGGAAAATTGAGGGTGTTCGGTGGTGGACAGAAAATGCAATATGATTATATATAACTTTATGCAACTTGGTTCTTTCCAGTGATGATTGTAATGTGACCTGTGTGTGGTAGATTTCAATTCTATTGTTCTCCGTTGCGATCTAGATGCCTGGTTAAATGAGAATGCTTCCAGTCAATTCACATCTTATTTCAATATCAATCCTGATGTCTTCTAGTTCTCCCACAGACTCTCGTCAACTATATAGTCCAACAATCGTTGCAGATATCACTGACAAGAATGGATTCCAGTAAGCTTGTTCAATCATTTGTGTTGTATTTCAAGAAACTTGTAGTTTCTGCTGCCGATAATGTGTATTACCGCTGCGAGACCGATCCCAAACGCCAATTGTATGCATGTTATATCATTACTCCTCCTTATCCATGTCCTCATCCATATCTCCACCAGTGCCAAATAAGTCATTCATATCACCAGCGCCCTCCTCGTCACCTTCGAGATTCTCCTCTTCTGCAGCTATAATGCCCTCCATACTTTCCCCAACTGGCTCGTCTTCTTCTTCATCGTCCTCCACCCACTCATCCTTCAATCCCCATGGCACACCTGTAAGAACAAATCTCTCAGCCGGTAACCTCACACCCCACTCATTCTGTAGAACTCTTGGTAGTGCTATTTTGTTCCTCGCCTGTGCAGTTTCTAACAAGAACTCCTTGCTCAATCCACCACCAGTGGCAGCACCAAACTGATACTGCAATCGGCTTTGGATGGCCAATTGCACCGCATTTGCGCTAACCTGACCGTCTGCATCTCTGAATCCCCCACCAGGAGGCGCATCGCGTGCGCGAGTTTGTTGTGATACATAAGCGTCAGAGGAAAGATGTAAGGCATCGGAGAGAATAGAAGAGGAGTGTCGATATGCGAAATCGAGAAGCTGGAGGGGAACGCGTTCTTGGTATGCGGCTACGCCGAGGGAGGAAAGAAGCATGTGGATAAGGCGAGCATCGCGGGGTCGTTTGGACAGACCATTATCTTGGAGGGATGTGAGAGGAACGCTGGGGTTCACGACGGGGGGTGATGGAGAGCCAGAAGCAGGTGCTTCGGATGGTAAGGCTGGCGCAGCTGTGGGTTGGCTTGGGGGGGACGAAGTATGACCATTTTGACCATTTGTATGAGGAACCGCGTCGCCATTTACGTCACTCATGGTGTAGATTGAATTATCAATTAAATCCCTCGTCGAATAAGTTCTCTTTCGAATAATCTCCTCCCCAATAACTTTTTTGGTGTCTACTCTTTGTGTTGTATGAACCCTCTCTCAAAATTGGTTGCAACCGTGAATTATTGAATAGTAAATGTTGCTAGTCTTTGTCGCTAAGTTAGGTTTGTACCATATATGAGTCTTAAATCTCTCTTATATTGAGCATGTCAGCCTTTGCATCAACTATGGGCGATTGCAGATTTTTGTATGGCAATGTGATGATTATATCTACACACATCTAGCTCAAATGTCTGTGATGCCAGTGAATGAATGAATGGGACCTTACTTACAATGAATGAAATGCAGTTGCATTCGAAAAGGCACAGACCACACCTTAAATTTATTTCATCCCATCAATTCATTCTCCATATCCATGGATGTAAATGATTCGATTGCCCCTCCATTACATAACATGTCATTTATCGGATCGAACTTTTCTTGTTGACTCATTATTCCCTTCTGCTCTTGTTGTTTGACAACCTCACAAGTTATCAGTATTCAAGATGGATACTACAACATCACTTCCTTTTCTTCCTAGTGTTGACCTTGGCAATGGTCCTGCAGAATCGAAAGTAGGACTCACAAGAAATCAATTATCCTATGTTGGTTGCGTCTACTTTAGGGTGGAAAATGATACCGTCGATATCCTCCTAGGATTTCTACAAAGACACGTTGGCATTGAGACTTATGTTGATGTATCTGCCATTGAATCCACAGACGATATCGTAACAATTTTAGACGCTGGTGCTCGCACAGTGTTTGTGAAGCCATCTCAGCTTCCACATTTGGAAAAGCATACAGACCGTGTTCTTCCAATCATACCACAACCGCAGACAGATGTCGAATTTCCCAATGGAGGATTACTTAGTTTTGTGGATGAGGCATATACTCGATCCCTATTAGAAGAATTTAAGAGCAAGAAAATATCACCAATATTCCTTCTACCAACCCCTGAAAGCGACCTCGAACTACTCGTTAAAATTGCGAAAGAATTCTCTGCAATCCCAATCATACCTGCAACACATCTCAGCGTCGAAGAGGCTTCGCTAGGCCAAGTCTCACTTCCACAATTAATCGCGGATTCATGGGTTTCGGACAGGCCAGACAAATTGATTCCTACTGTGGTTACAGATCAGAGAGGTGTGGCTTTGGGGCTTGTATACAGTAGTCAAGAGAGCTTGAAGGAGTCATTGAAAACCGGTACCGGAGTATATCAAAGTAGAAAACGTGGGTTGTGGTACAAAGGGGCAACATCTGGAGATACACAAGAACTCGTCAGGGTATCTTTGGACTGTGATCAAGACTGTTTGAAATTTGTGGTCAAGCAACAAGGGCGTGGATTCTGTCACCTACCACAATCAACCTGTTTTGGTGAATACAAGGGGATTTCCAAGCTTGAGAAAACCCTTCTTTCTAGGAAGGCTTCAGCACCTGAGGGCTCCTATACAGCACGTCTCTTCTCTGATGAAAAGTTATTACGGGCTAAGATTATGGAAGAAGCAGAGGAATTGTGCGATGCCAAAGAAAAAAAGGATATTGCCTTTGAGGCAGCAGATCTCATTTATTTTGCTTTGACCAAGGCCGTTTCTGCAGGAGTCAGCCTTGCAGACATTGAACGTAACCTTGATGCCAAGAGTGTGAAGGTCAAGCGAAGACAAGGAGATGCTAAGGGACAATGGGCTGCAAAGGAGGGAATTACCACTGGATCCACTACAAATTCCGAAAGCATTAAGGAGGTCGTCAAGGAAGCAGCTTCTGTGCCAAAATCCGCGGATGACAAATCCGGACTTGAAAATGGACGCATTACGATGAGACGATACAACGCTGCAACAACATCAGAAGCCGATCTCAAGGATATCTTGCAAAGACCTTCCCAAAAGTCTACTGATATGATCATGGGAATTGTAAACCCAATCATCAAGGAAGTGCGAGAGGGAGGTGATAAAGCATTACTCGGATATACTCACAAATTTGAAAAAGCAACTTCTCTCACCTCTCCCGTACTCAAAGCTCCTTTCCCACAATCACTCATGGAACTTCCAGCAGAAACCATCGAAGCCATTGACATTTCTTTCGAGAACATTCGAAAATTCCACGCAGCACAAAAGGAGGACCCATTGCAAGTTGAGACAATGCCAGGCATAGTATGCAGCAGATTCTCAAGACCAATTGAGCGAGTGGGATTGTACATTCCCGGAGGTACTGCTGTACTTCCAAGTACAGCTCTAATGCTGGGTGTTCCAGCCATGGTAGCCGGTTGTAAAAAGATTGTACTCGCATCGCCTCCTCGAGCTGATGGCAGAATTACTCCTGAAATCGTCTATGTTGCCCATAAAGTTGGCGCTGAGAGTATTGTACTTGCTGGTGGTGCTCAAGCAGTTGCTGCTATGGCATATGGCACTGAAAGCGTCACCAAAGTCGACAAGATTCTTGGTCCGGGCAATCAATTCGTTACGGCGGCAAAGATGTATGTCAGTAATGATACCAATGCTGGCGTAGGTATTGATATGCCAGCTGGGCCATCTGAGGTACTAGTAATTGCAGACAAAGATGCCAACCCGGCATTCGTTGCATCTGACTTGTTATCCCAGGCAGAGCATGGTGTTGATAGTCAGGTTATTCTTATTGCCATTGATCTCTCTGAGAAAGAATTGCAAGCTATTGAAGATGAGCTCCATGCCCAAGCTATGGCATTACCTAGAGTAGATATCGTTCGCGGTGCCATTGCACACTCGATAACTCTCGTTGTTAAAGATGTTGAGGAGGCAATGAAACTTAGCAATGATTATGCACCAGAGCATCTCATTTTGCAACTCAAGGATGCTGCGAGTGTTGTAGATTTGGTCGAAAATGCGGGTAGTGTTTTCATTGGTGAATGGACACCAGAGAGTGTTGGTGATTATTCTGCCGGTGTCAACCACTCCTTGCGTAAGTTTATCTCCTATAAATTTTGATAGTTATGCTAATTATTCAAATAGCGACCTATGGATTTGCCAAGCAATACTCCGGCGTAAACCTTGGATCATATCTGAAGCACATCACCAGCTCACAACTGACAGCTCAGGGCTTGAGAAATGTAGGTGGTGCAGTGATGCAATTAGCGAAGGTTGAAGAATTGGAAGCTCACCGAAGAGCCGTTGGAATAAGACTGAAGTATATGGATGAAAAAAATTTATAATGCCATGTATTCAGTAGGTAGTTAGACGAATTTGAAAAGGCACACTTTACGCTCTCGGCTCGCTGGCCGTAATTGCTAATTCACCTAATGTGCGATCAATCAATTGCCGTACATGATTTGCGACCGCAATCCATAACCTTAAATATTCCTCCGTCGACCACAAGACTCCGTTTCTATACCTCCAACACACATTTCATCAGTATCCATCTTTGTCCAGGTTAATAACTACCCGAATCAAATCAGAAAGAACACCCATCAATATCAAAATGATCAAGAAGCGCGACAACGACTCGGTCGCCATCGCGGTTGTGATACCCCAAACTTCTGATCACAGCATCAATTCCAACACGACGTTCAACGAAACCACACTAGACACACCAGTTATTTCATTGATCGTGGACAAAGAGGAAATAGATCTACATGGCGCTAATCCGACATACTACACGGGTAGCGAACTTGGTGCGAAACCGGATAATACTAGAATGCTAGCGACATCTGATCTAATGAGGCATTACTTTTCTGGGGGTAGAAAGAAGGAAGTCGATTTATATGGCAATGATACTCCACCTGGTACAAATTGTCAGAGTCGTGAAACATCAGCAGTGTCTGAGGATAAAGATGAAGTGGAAAGTGAAGAGGTGGATGATTCATATCATCCCATTCCTCTACGTCAAGTGGATTCCGAGACGAAACCCGAGCAGGATAGTTACGGAGCTTCCACAGCTTCTAGCACATCATCCAATGGATCGGACATGCATTTCACCCCTGCTACTTCGTCTGCGGACGATGATGAATCAAATGACATAGAGGAATCTCTCATAGATCTACCCATCGACAATCTCCCACCTCGCATCAACCATAATTTCCCACCCATCCAAAGAAATTCTCAAACCCCACCATCTCACCGTATCAAACCACCATCTCCCAACCATGCAAACACACCCTCGACTCCTCGCCAAGCGTACCGCCCTCCAACCCCCACATGCGCACCTCCCCCGGCACCCCCAAACACGAAATCTTCCTCTACAATCTCCCCTCCCGAAATGCCTCCGTCCCCGAAGTCCGCCTCTGGATCGCAAGCTGGTTCCTCGGTCGCGATATCTCCTTTGGGATCTCGTCGCACGGCACCGATTCCCGCATGCGGCAATACATCGAGTGTATTTCGTGGAGCGGGGACGATGTGCACGGTGCGTGGTCACGGAGTTTGGAGTGGGATCTGAAGGGGTGGATGTTGGGTGGGTATGCGAGGCCGATTGTGAGGGATATTGAGAGGGCGAGGGATATGGAGAGGGCGAGGAGGTGGAAGGTGTTTTGGGGGGAGGGTGGCGGATTTTCTTGGGGGGGCGGTGGTTATGGTGGTGGTGGGGGGGCTGGTTTTGACTCTGGATTTGCCGTGTTGGTGTGAGGGGTTTGGGGTTTAGTTGCCTTTTGGGGGGAGGTTGGCTGTTTCTGGGGGTTTTTTCTTGTTGGTGGTTATTAAATGGCCAGGAAGGAGGTTGCTGAATAAAGGCAGGGAATAAAGACTCCTCACTGTGAGCATATGTGTCTCTTTTTAAATGATAATTTCTACAGAGTGTCTAGTAATCCAAAATGCAGTCCAGTAATGAGAGGTTTCCAATTAATGAACCCGTGAAGAACGTTGAAATAGTGCACCCGTGGTGTGAAGGACTGGGATTGTGAATGTAGATCTTGTGAGGAGCAAGTATTGTGTATTTAGTTCCTAGATCATGAACTTTGTGAACTGGAACTGGAACTGGATCTGGATCTGGAAATAGATACAAATGAGCTGGAAAGATTGATTAATTTACAAGGGATAAACGAATAAAGTAATTTATTCTCTCTATGAAACGCCGCTGGTATCGCTAATTCCTACTGATATCGGAAATTTTACATATCTACAAACTTCAAGATCAAGCCATTCCTTTGACTCTACCTTCTAACCCAGTATTGAAACTCAAAATTGAAACTCAAGATCCTTAACCCACCCATCCTTCCTTTCATCATATCATCAAATCATCATTATTAAACATAGAATTACATACCAGCCCATCCAAGCGCCACACTAAACCATAACGCCATACCTCTCGCCCTTGACCAACGGCAACACCTCACTCTCCAAGCCAAACCCGGCTCTCCTAATATAATGTCCCGCAATACTCGAATTCGCATCTCGCGAACCTAAAATTCTCAACTCGCCATATCTAACCCGTAAATCTTTCAGGGGTTGAGAAAGCGATTGCGGATTTCCAAGACAAGCTGCTTGAGACAAGGTTCGCAGGGTATTTCCCGCAGAATGATTATGATAGGAAGATGAATCAGAGTCAGAGGAAGATGAAGATTGTGAGGAGGTGGTGCATAATAATTGGGTGAAACTCGCGTCCCCTGCACTGACTCCATTTTTGACCAGAGCCCATAGGCCGAGGAAGATAAAGGGGAGGGAGAGGAATAGAGAGAGGAAATAGGGGATTATGAGGTTGAGGGGTTGCGTGAATTTGTAGATGTTTTGAGTGGTGTGGATGCTGGTATTGGCGGTGGTGGACCAGAAAGAGTAGGAGAGAGAGGTACTCAAGGTAATGTTTTGGAGGAGAGCATTAAGAGAGTCTTGGGTGACTAGGAAAGAAGGATTGGCGGAGGAGTCGGGGGTGTAATGTGAGAAGGCGGTGTTTAGGGGAGTGCTCGAGATTATAGTACCGTTGAGTGCTAAGGATGTTAATCAAATGCTTCCAATAGGGGTTTAGAATTGGGGGAGTAAGATAACTGATAATCAATGGATTGGAAACATACCTCCAGAAGTTCCAGCATCAACGTTTTCAATGATCGGCGCACCTCCTCCCCTTCCATCATCGCTAGTATCATCCGTTTCCTTCTCTGAATCCACAACAAATCTTCCAGCGAGATAGAAAAACATGGTATCAAGAATAGTCATCATATTCAAATCTCGATAATAAGCTATAGCTTCGGCACTCCAATCTGCAGGGGAAGCCCCATATCCGTGGTTCTTGGTGAAGCCGGGCACAATGATCGCATTGTTTTGATTGGGGAGTGCCAGATTTATTAGCGGCGCTATTGGAGTAGTGGTTATGTTGCGTCTAAGGATATTGGAGACGTAGGTGTTGTTTACGGTGTAGAGTGCACGACCAGGGGTGCAGTAGAGGTCATTCTGTATCATGGTTCTGTTTATGGTGGTGGTTTCATTGAGAAGGCCAGCATCAGTTGTGCTCTCTTCAGTATCCAATATAGTCAAGGTGGTGCTTTGCCAATGGACGTTTGTGTCACTTCCATTGTAAATTACGCGTGGAAGTGCGGAAGTGGAAGAAATTGTGAGATTAGACCAATTTCCGGAGTAGATAGTAATGCCTGGAAACCGATATGAGAGGTTTCCAGAGTCACTACGAATAAATTTGGTGCTGGAAGAGTTGCATTCGAGTGTTGGTCCTTCGAATTGTATGACAAAGGAGCAGTTAGCGCCACAGGGTGAGGGCTGATCAAACGCATGTCCTGTAATCATTGTTTTTAAATGCGAGGCGATAAAGCAGATTAGATTGTTCTCCTGGTTCTGCTCGGCTGAATATTACATTTAGCAACTTGAGATGAAGGGCACTTAATCATATCGTACCTTGATGTAAACCCAGACACAGATCCATCTGCACTTTCAGATATTGGCGATAATGTAGCCAAAGAATAATGGTTAGCAGCATAACCAGACCCGTTCCCCATCTAGTAGATTGCGATTAGTAGGCCAGTTATAATTAGGATCGGCGGGCCTTGGAATTAGCTTACAAAAGATGCATTGAATGTTGGAACGACGACTGGATTATACGATGTTCTCTGTACTGAAACAACATTGATGGCACCGGGAGGAAAGCTAACTGCAACCCCCATGCTGGTCATTATTACAGATAATACGCATAAAACAGGAGCGGCTCGGATAGTGGCACCCGTAAACATCTGAAAAAGGTTGGATTTAAGCCCGAAAAGAGCCTCGATCGTGGAAACTGTCATGGTTTGAACTCGAAGTAGATGCCAAAGATATTGAATAAAAGCTGTTGCCAATGCCGTCTTAAGAAAGAACGAGAAGGCGTTCGCCAGGATATTAGAAGATGTAGAGATATATGTTTGAGGAGCTACTCGATCTGATCCGTCGGCATTTTTACCCGAGATATAGATGAACAACCACAAGTGAAGGAGAGCCATGATGAGGGCTACAAATAAGAATGGTAAGAAGGTAAATCACCAGATTTTTGCAGGAAACATACCAAGCAGATAACAAGATATCATTATCGTTGGCGTTTCCCATCCGATTCCCCATTTTGAAATAATGAAGTTTGGGCTTTTAGGTTCTGTCATCTGATTTTGAGAGCTTGAAGTTGTGGAACGTGTCGAACTATTTGGACTTCCAGGTGGTGTAGTCTGATTTTGAGAGCTAGAAAGGCTAGAATTTGACGAGCTGTTTGGTGATATGGGTGATATTGTCGGGCTGGTGCTCCTAGAGGGTGCACTTACTCGGGGACTGGAAGAAATTGTAGGCGTCGGAGAATTTGGACCCCCTATCAAAGGAGAATGGGTATTCGAATATAAGCTTGTCGGGGTGTCTGATCTGCCTGATTGCTGAATCCAAGGCGCCGTTGGTAATGTCGGAGCAGATTCAGGAACATTTCTGGTTGTCATCTTGACCCAGATGTTTCAATCTCTTATAAGGTCATGTGCTTGATTTGTAGCATTTGAGTCGTAGAGATCTTCCTACGAATTATACACAACGGCGATACTGTAAAATGACTGCGAGCAATTTTAATAAGAAGCCTTGTGTGACGATCATGGGCAAACCTTCTCTTATGAAGCTATACATGTTCGTCTACTTGGACCCCAAGGGTCCGTTCAAACCTTACACTATCATCACATAAAGCATGGTTACATAGACGCGGATCCGCGAAACAACATGGTCGTGTTTGAGTTTGGGGGGCGTATACCCAATACATTCTGATGATCTTTGACCCCTCGCACCGTTCATCGCTTGAGGCGGCAGGACTGTCGGTCCAGCCATATCTATAATTATCGTGCTTATACTCGACTATAGCTTTGAGACACGCTACTAGCCAAAGAATATTGAACATGGTGGGGACACATTCCGACAGTTTGGTTCTGAAAATTTCAATTCTTGAAGGTCACCAAATGAAGGAGTTCATTGGTGGACTTTAAGCGCTGACTACCCTTAAAACCTTACCCCAAGTTGGTGATAATGCCGCATAACTACAAGCACTTGCTTTGAAAGGGGTAAGGCGGATTTTGATGCAGATTGAAGTGTCTAGACAAAACTTAGAGAAAACATCTAGAAAGATGATCAGATGAAGAAAGTGGGTTTTCAAGAAGAAAGTCCACGCCATGTTTGGGAATACTTAGCAGGCATGATATGATAGAGATAGTACCGGTATCTGGCAAACGGTCTATTAAAAGCAGCTGGAAGAAGTGGTTCGCTGTGTAATAGTACTAATCACTGTCTTCTTGCATCTATGTTGTCCCATTCGTCGAGCCAATATCCATGTTTGATTTTTGGGGAATACATATATATGCATATGGCGGATTGATCCAGAAAAACACAAGGCATTTATATTGATGAGTAAATCATGATCATGAAAGGTGGTAGCCAACTATTCATATTCGTTTGACCGTTGTCCATATTCGATATTCGATATTCGATATTCGATATTCGATATTCGATATTCTGGCTTGGTAATGTAAATCATCACACAACAATGTCACAGGGGTCATAGGAATTATGAGAAAGTCGTAACTGGTGGCTTGTGAACGGTAAGTTGTTCATCCTACAACTGAAGCTTGATAATCACTCTCCAGCTTTTCTTATTATTCTTACCTAATCCCCACACAGCAACAGTTATCCGAAAACGCGAAGCGCGAGATAGCGAAACATTCAAACGGATTGGTAAACTCGACTCAACCGAATTCATAAAGCTTTCATAATGTTCTTTCATGATCAGTTCATCCAAAGGGTTGACTTGTGGACAGTAGACTCGAATACTACCTGGTAGCGAAGAGCTTGATAAGCAAGCCTCTATAGAGTCTCCTGCAGCTGTAATTAGGCCATATTCTTGGTGACTGACTAGTCTTCGAATTCGATTGCAATTGAATCGATTATGATTAGCTACATGTAGGTTTGGAAGGCCGAAGGGCGAAGCTAGATTATCTAGGTAAGGACAGAATTTCTATGTATATATATATATATATATATATAAGACCCCAAGAAAGAACGAACGGAGGACTACATTCCAGATACCACGTTCATATATATACCATTCACTAAAACGTCTTGATCTTGAATCTCGCTCAGCCTTTGTGCCACCACTTTTACCCCTCTTTTAAGATATTGATAGCTGAACAGCAGATCTCAACCAACGACATCAAACAAACAATTGGATTTTCAATCAACAAAATAAAATCTAACAACCGATATGGCATCCAAGAAAGTTATTGTTGTGTTCGGTGCTACTGGAGCACAAGGTGGTTCAGTTGTTCAGAGCATTCTCTCTGATCCCAAACTAAAGGAAAGTTGGGCAGTTCGAGGCGTCACCAGAGATGTCACAAAGCCTTCCGCAAAGAAACTGGAATCACTTGGTGCTGAGACAGTTGCTGCAGACTTGAACGATGCTGGATCTCTCAAGGCTGCATTGAAGGGAGCATATGCTGTCTTCGCCGTTACCAACTTTTGGGAAAGCCAAAGTGCGGAAGTAGAGAAGAAGCAAGGAACAGCAATTGCAGATGCTGCAAAGGTGATTAAATATTCAACTGTACAAGCCAATATGAGAGAAGGTGTGTCTAACCTTATCAACTTCTAGGAAGCTGGCGTCCAGCACTTAATCTGGAGCTCGTTGTTAAACATTACGGAGCTCTCCAAAGGAACCCTTCCAAGAGTCACACATTTTGACTCCAAAGCCGACATCGAGGAATATGTCAAACAAATTGGAATCCCAGCGACATTCTTCCTTGCTGGATTTTATATGTCGAATATTCCCGGTCAAATGTTGAGACAATTGCCACCTGACAACAAATGGAAGCTTGCTTTTCCAATTCCAGCTTCAGCCCCTGTTCCACTTCTTGCTGCTGGTGAGTAATCTTGCGCTCCATGTTCACAATAATCATTTACTCATAAATACATCACAGCTGAGGACACTGGCAAATTTGTCAAAGGTATTCTTCTCAACAGAGAGAAGGTTCTTGGAAAGCGAATCTACGGTGCCACTAAGTATTACACTTTGACTGAGATCTTGAATGAATTCAAGGAACAGTTTCCTGTTGCTGGCGAAGGAGCAGAAAATGTTGAACTTCCTCATGATGTCTACAAGGGAATCCTCGGTAGTTTTGGCTTGAATAGCGATGCTCAAGAGGAATTGCTACAGAATATGAGATTATTGAATGATTTTGGTTATTACGGAGGGGATTCTTTGGAGTCAAGTCAATCAGTAAGTTTCTCCAATGAAATATATTTAGATTGATTCCCATGTTAATATTTTGCTTAGATCTTGGTGGACAAATTGACAACATGGAAGGAGTTTATTGCGAAGAGTCCTGCTTTTGCCGGATTGACATGAGGGATTGACACACCAGTACTTTATTAGTTAATCTAGCTATAGGGAATTCTTCAAGTTGCTACTCAAGTAGATATGAATACGATTGATGATTTCTAAGTTTTTAACTACTAGGTACTAGCCTTATTGGATGTGTTCTTGTAACCTGAATGTAACATAATTCGTGCTCTGTCTGTTCAAGACCGAAAGGTCGATACACACTTGTTGTACTGTTGTGTGTGTATTTATATAAAGTATATATGTTTATATATGTATTTAGCTATATATCTAGGTAGATGTGTACCTCACCAGGTAAATAGATACCCTAGATGAACTGATATAGCAAAATAGCCGGACTCGAGACAAAATCACAAGCTGTAAGCTGTAACCTTCACCCTTCACCCTTCACCCTTTACTTTTACCCCCTTGGCAGAAATAAATGCCGAGGTTCCCAGTCCAGAAGCGAAGTTCGGCAGTCTTTGATGATTTTCCCCCAACCTCCATTAGGAATTCAAACAATAAACTTCACCAGAACCAGGAACTAACTCTTAGCCATGATCAGTCTAATCTAAACTCCTCATCCTTCACTCTGCACTCTGCACTCTTCGTTCTTCGTCCTTCGTTCTTCATTCTTTCTTTACCACCTTTATTGTTACTTATCTATATAATAGTTCCATATTTGTATATCGCCACCTTTTTATTTTTTGAGGTTATCCGAAATTCTTCATTTCACTCCATTCCATTCCAATCTAATCCAATCCAACTACCTAACTCCCTCTTCCTCTTCCTCTTCCGCGTTCAATTAGTCCCTCAAAGTAGTTCCAATCAATCCAAACACCCCCGCAAAAATTATACAGTCACAGCCTCTTTATCTTTAGCCTTGTCCGCCGGTCATCACGAGCTTGGATCTCATTAGAAATCTTTATATCTCATCCCGAGGTCATCATCAAAACCGTCAATTTTGCGACCAGAAATTATCAAACACACACCCAAAAGGCCTTCCCGGTCTGTGTGGTACGTCGGCACGGTATAGACGGAAATAACTGAATCGAATAATTTGTTATGGCTTCACCGCCAAAACCGTGGGAGAGAGGTGGCACCGCAGTTAGTACTGCACTTCCAAGTCCTGGTCAGTATCTCCTATCTATCGTTTATTTCATACCTTTGTTTGATGGCATCCTAATTTTTTTGCGCAGCCATGACTTCAACTACTGCTGCTACATCAGGCACTTCGGCTGGACCATCAGTCTCATCACCCACAGCTACTTCATCGAGCGCACCAGCCATACCCGAACGACCATCTACTCTCACAAATACCGTCAATCAAAACGCATCCTCATATTCGCCATACGGTGCAAACAGACTAGGGGCAGTAGGGGCTTCGCCATATGGTATGGGAGGTATGGGATCATATTCGTCGCCGTACTCAAGAATGGGAGGCATGGGAGGCATGGGAGGCATGGGAGGATATGGTTATGGTGGTATGGGAGGGTATGGATCTATGTATGGCGGAGGTATGGGCGGGATGTATGGAAATATGGGAGGAATGGGACCAAATGATGCCAACAGTTTGACTCAGGGCTTTACACAGAGCACACAAGCTACTTTCCAGATTATCGAAAGTATAGTAGGAGCATTTGGAGGATTTGCTCAAATGCTTGAGAGTACTTATATGGCTACACACTCTAGCTTTTTCGGTACGTCTATTTTCCCCTGAACACAATTTTTGAGAATTATCCACTGACAATTATAGCGATGGTATCTGTTGCCGAGCAGTTCGGCAACTTGCGCAATACTCTTGGATCCATTCTAGGAATATTTACCATGATGCGCTGGTTGCGCACTCTTTTCGCGAAAGTTACAGGCCGTCCAATGCCTGTAGATGCCACTTCCCTAACACCTTCCGCCTTTGCCTCTTTCGAAGGCCGCAAACTACTCCCAGATGGTAGCTCTCCACCTCGTCCATCAAAGAAACCTTTCTTGTTCTTCATAGCAGCTGCCTTTGGTCTCCCATACCTCATGGGTAAAATGATTAAAGCCCTCGCCACATCTCAAGAAGAAGAGCAAAAACGATTACTTGCATCGGGTCAACTGATGGGGCCCGATGGCCAACCCATGCCAGCGCAACTCGACCCTTCGAAACTTGATTTCTGCCGCGTCTTATACGACTTTACACCTGAATCCGGTGCTGCAGTTCAAGGTGTGGATCTCGAAGTCAAGAAAGGAGATCTAGTAGCAGTAATTAGCAAAAGCGATCCCATGGGCAACCCATCCGAATGGTGGCGTTGCCGTGCACGCGATGGTCGCATGGGATATCTTCCCGGTGTATATCTGGAAGTAGCAAGGCGACCTGGTCAGCCTATCGCCGAAATCAAGAGCGCAAGCCAAAGCGGAAGCCGCACAAGTACCTTGACCAGCTCAAGCATCAACAATGCCAACCAAGCAAAAGCACTCGCGGCCCCTCCTGCTGTAGCAGGAAAAGCAGGTGATATCGGTGTAGAAAGTTTCCAAAAAAGCCAATTCTATTCGTAGGGCTTCAGGGCTTTTGATAAATAACAATAGGAGTATCCTCGCCTACCGTTGTATCTAGTTCTATCTACGGGGTTGCATGGCGTTTACCGGATCTTCCTTCTTTTCCATCTGTCTTTCAAAATACGACACATCTTAGGGTTACAACAGGGATCAAAACAGACATAATGACACGTCTAATAAGCAGCGGGCTAAAAGGCTCCCTTTGGGCATGATGATACGATACGATACAACACAATACAATACAATACAATAAAATACAATACATTATTTGACATTATGTTATTTTCCCTCCCGCTCCATGTAGATACTGTAGATATCTGAGGCGTGCGTTTTCGAAATCTTTTCCCTCTTCCAAGTCATCTAGTAAATGTAAGTATGTACAGATGGGAAATTCATCGTATCTATCGTATCCTATCCCATCCCATCCCATCCCATTCCATTTTTTAAAAATATCTACATTCACATTTACTTCCCTCCCTACTTCCCTCTCTACCACCAGTATACCTACCTACCTACCTACCTACCTAGCACACAACTGACGTGTATGTCTTGAAAATCAATCAATAGTGATACCTACCTACCTACCTACCTCCCTCCCTCCCTCCCTAGGTACTTCTTAAACCGCTCCCAGTATCCATATTCAAGGCCATCTGCGTCCACCTATTGGTTATGTGCCACCCAAGTACTAAGTGGTCAGTCCTACTGCAAGCTATGTACTATGGGGAAGAAATCTGCAATCGTGAATCTGCAGTCGTGTACTCGATGCGCGAATTCATTTGCTAGGGGGTGGAAATCGGTACACTTTTCATAGCCATTCACCGTAGCCTAGAACGCGTGAATTTCAGCAAGAGGTGAAATTTGTATAATGACGTCACAAAACTCGATCAGTAGTGATTTTTAGAACTCGTGATTGTCACGGGAGAAATTGGCACGCACGCGATCGCTAGGGAATTTTTTCTACATATAATGGCACTACAGTACTTGGTACTTGCGACACTGGCAAAGCAGCACGAAATAATAGCCTTATCCTATCAAGTCGCAAAGGTTCTCTTTTGTACGTCAACATACACAAGAATAGAAGGGGTATTGTATGAACAAAGTTATCGCCTGCGTATAACATCGGTCTAAGAACTTTTGTGGTTGTCTCTTTGAAATTTTCCCCCACAACAATGGGTAACCAATGAAAATTCCAATTCTAGGTCAAGATCATTATGAAATAACAAATTTGGAGAGTTGACTTCCCGTACTCGTATCGCAAATGCTTTGAATGGCATCTGTTGTCAAACTTGTGGGGAAGTCGTAGCTCGCGGGTAGAACCTGAAGATGTATAGTTGAACTTGCGGCACTGAAGACAACGGCAAACTTCATTGTATCGGAAGTTGGTCGGACGAAGTAGTCTGAATCACCTCCGGGCTTGTTCGTATGGAGGGTAGATTTCAAAAAATTTGAGCCAGCATTGAGTGTTTCCGCAATGTCAAATTCGCCGCATCCAGATTCCCAACATGAGCAACTCGCTTCTCCATATTGAATCGTGCGAGGTATCTGGGCATTGAGGATCCAAATTGCTGGCATATCTGCATTGAATCCGGCAGTTCCATCCATCGGCATGCCGAATTCTAGGAGAAATACTTTATCCGCCCCATTGAAACCATCTGCGTGTGTGTTAATGATATGAAATCACCATAGCTGGCTCGAGAACTTACGGTATGCGACAGATCCAGGCCTCACGTAGCCACAATCATTGTTGCTGCACTCTTGATCGAGCATGACGACAACCTCGGCATCCGATGGCAAGGTGGTATCCGCGAGGATCTGAGGTGATGATGCACCACTGGTGCCACTGCCATTGATAAAGGAAAGCGAAGCGCCATAGACTTCATCGAATACACCAGAACCTTGACCTCCGCTAGTGAAGAATGGGCTGATTAGCTCTTCATGCTGGATAAAAATGCGAGAAATTAAAGGAATTTTAAATCAAATTTATGAACAGTCCCCCCCCCATGAATTGGATCATGTCAAGGCATAATATGCAAGCTGGAGTTTTTGTACTTACTGGTTTCCGAGAAATACCAGGTTATCAAGCGTCTGCTCAGCAGAATTATAATAACCTATTCGGCTGTAAGAGCCAGTTACCACAGCAGCGGTGGAAGTCGTTGTGCTTGTTGATTCGGGAACAGATGTACTAGAGGGTGCTTGGGACTCAGACGCAGAAGTGCTAGCGGGTGCTTGAGATACCGAAACGGGTATACTTGAGGGTGAGGATGGAGCTGGTCAGGGAAGTCAGTGACTTAGCAATCATAATAGTGGAATCAGTTTCATACGAGTCTTCTGAGGATTTACACCCGTAGCCACATCATGAGATGTACTTTGAGATACGGTAGGAGATGCTGGGGATATCGCTGTCGGAGTAGTTGGTCCAAGCCAGTTGTTGACCCACGTTTGCACTTGACCATCGATCGTGGCGGTAACAATTTCGCCAGGACGATCATGGGCATTAGCTGCTGTAGTGGGAGAGTTGTCATCCCAAGAGACAAGTTGTCCATCAATCGTGGCATAGATTTTACCGCGCTTCTTGTCGTCTGCCTTGTCACGTTTATCAAGATGCTGATGATGGCGACGGCGTCTAGCAGTCGAGCCCTCACGTTTTTCTTTTCTGGTAGTAGTTGTGCCTGGGGTGTATGCTGCAAACTGCTTCAACTTAAGAGGTCCTAAAACGTTGTTAGTTTGCGATTAAAAACTCGGTTGGAAATCATTGCAATTACCCCGAAAATGAAAAGATATTTCTTCATCTAACGGTGAAATGGGACCAGCAAAGGCCTTTGGTGTCGAAGAACACACTCCATTGGAAGCCATATTTGTAATTTGGTTGTAAGTTCCTGGTGCGCCGACATTGCTATACATGATAGCTTCAACTGGATTGCAGTACCAATTTCCAGAGACCTCTGAACAGCCATTGACAGAAGATACTGCCGATGATAGAATATAGGCCGCAGCCAAAAGGTTATTGCGCATGATGGAAGTTGGGAAATGGAATAAATGGTTGTTCTTTTTCATTCGACTACCTAAGGAGGAAGTGGAAGACGAGGAGGAGGACGAGGAATAAGAAGGAATAGAATTATTATCCTTGAAGGTCGGTCGTAAGATGAAATATGAATTGTTCCTGTTGCCTCAATACGTAGGTAATATTTTAATCTAGGTCGTACGATTCCAATTGAAGAGATGAAAAAGCTGAAAGGCTGTGACGGTGTAATTTCGTGTTGGGGGAGATTTGGGGTTTTAAGTTTATGACTGTGATTCGTTCTTTTCTGATTTGAATTGAAGTTAATTTGATTATATTTTATTGTATTGTATTGTATTGTGTTGTGTTGTGTTTTGTCGTATCGTATTGTATCGTGTGGTATCGTGTGGTATCGTGATATTCGTGAATAGTGAAGTAGAACGAATGAATAAGTGAATGAAGACTGAGAATGTAGAATGCGAATAGTCGCAGAGAAACACAATGAATGATATGAAGTGTAGTTATAATCGAAACGTTACCAAAAAAGGAGCGACTTTAGTTGATATGTAGGTAAATGTGAAGGATGCAGAGTGGACAGCGAAGTGCAGGTGATATGAGAATCAAGTGAGATTCTCAATGGAAGTGTGAATGAATGAATGGATGAATGGATAGTCGTGGGTTGAGTTGAGGTTGAGGTGAGAGGTATCCTAGGTGGTTGGCGGTTGGTGGTTGGTGGTTGGCTGATCGGAGAGACAGTGAGGTTGGAATATGATGATATATGATGATATAATATTCCCAAAAGGGAAAGGAAAGATGGATGAAGGATTGTAAAGTGGATACTCATGAGGTAGTACGGCAGACAAAGTTCCAACACCGAGAGATATAAATATTGAGAAAAGTTACAAGTAGCAGAAGAAATAGGAAGGATCGACGTTGATTAGTTTGGAAGGATCAATGATCAATCAATCCCGTCAGCCCACCAGCCCACCAGCCCTTCTTTTCAAGAAGGAAAGAGAATGGCTGAAAGGATGATTGAATTCATCAACTTGACTAGAAGGAAGGAGTGATGGAGAAGGGAGAAGGGAGAAGGGAGAAGGGAGAAGGGAGGAGGGAGGAACCTTTCAACAATTATGAACAATTAACAATTAACAATTAATAATCAATAATCAATACTTCATTTCATCTTCATCTCATCTCGTCTTCACCGGCTGCACCAGGCCAACCGATCAACAAAGAAAGAAAGAGCTCAAGAGACTTCACAGAAAACCAATAGCCAACAGCCGCCGCCATGCGCAATCAATCTACTCCAGTCTACTCCAGCTCAGCCAGCTGTGCCGTGACCATTCCATTCGTACCTGCATGATAAGCACAGGAGGAAAAGATCCATTGCATTGCACTGCATTGCATTGCATTGCATTGCAGAACCAGAAACCCAATGAACCAGCTAACCAACCAAATCATCCATCGTCGTATCGGAAGAACATCAATCAAACAACCACTGAACCATCAAACCATCATATACATTCATGTAATCTATATGCTACAAAGTAAACCGCCATCAGCCAAAATATCGACTACCTACTACCCACATACCGACTCTCTCTTCCCGATGCCATGTTTGTACTCACTCACATTCTTGGACCGGTAGATGCCACCATAGCTAGTAGGCAGATCGGTAGGTAAGGAGTAAAACAGTAGGGATATTGTAACATGAGAACTCATCAACCAGGAATCCATCAGGTGTAATAAAGAACCGATTGCTCAAATGACATATGTTACTTATGTTATGTAATTACTTGATATCTTGCCCTCACATCTTTCCTCCCATCTCCGGAATTATCATTCCTACATGTAAGAAATTGTAGAATTCCTGTGGTTCTTGAATTCTTGTATAACTCGAGGGTTGACGATGACTGTCCTGGGATAGGTATTCACAGAAACCCATCAACTCACAATGCACACCACAACACACAACACATCTACCATTCATCATACAGCAACATGCAAAATCAAGTCAAGAAGACCAAGCAACACAACATTTGAAGAATTTGGGAATTGAATTGATAATAACGTTCAAAAAACAAAAAATGCATACATTATAAATTGGCAAATGCGAGGTATTGTCCAAATGGTATCCTGCCTCCTTACTCCATCCTGTGAAGATATATCTAATCATCTCTCTTCATCATAGTAACTACTACGTCGATCCAAATCACTCCACCAACACAAATCTTGTCTTGTCGAAGTCACTTGTTCTCCATAAAAGAGGCTATCCCCAATCATTGCTTTGAACAAAATTCGCCTTTCCAAATTACACTATGTACTAAGAATATAGATCGATCTCGGTGGAAGATCAACGCCTCATCGTGCTCCACTCTACATGTTTCCAGCCATGATGACTGTCAAAGTGGCAGTGCTTTGTGAAATGTAACAACTTCCGTCACTGTTACCAATTGGTTGAGTGTCGGTCAACCAGTAGTTTTGGGTTGGGTCACTAGTGCAATCTGGAGCCTCTTTACTAGTGATGGTCATGTTGTACTTGTTGCCAGCGGAGTTCATGATGGCAGACATGTCGTATCCGGAACCAGTCTTGCGGAATTGAGCCTCACCCCAAGTGGTGTCGTAGGAACCAGAGAATGTAGTTTTCTTGCAAGCCTGAGCCCAAGCGACTTGGGAGTCTTCGTCAAAGGCAACGGTCTGGGAACCACCAGCTGGGATGGCGATGGTGAGGGTGGTGTTCTTTGGTGCAAGAGCAGATCCGGAGAGTGGTTGCATGTCAGGGCCAACCTTGTTCCAGATGTTGACGGTGATTGCCTCGGATTGAGTGTTGACGAACTTGGCGGTGTAGGAATAGGATGCGGAGGCATCGGCCTTGATAACGTTGGATCCGTATGGACTACCGTAGTTTCCCTTGTAGAAATCGGTGGTTCCTCCAGCGGCGGCTACAATTTCACCGAAAGTCTTTCGGTTGTTGGAGGCTCCAAACAAATCATCAAACAAGTCTGCAATCTCATCGAAGATTGATTCAGTTGAGGTTGCAGATGGTTTGGCGGAGCTTGTCTTGGTGGAACTGGTGGAAGAGCTTGATGGATATGACGAGGTGGCAGGAGCGGTATAGCCAGCCAATGGTGCCGAGGTAGTCACAGCATGCTTGTTATCCGAGAGCTCTGCTGCAAGGCCGGCAGTAAAGACAGAGTTGTCGGCAGAGGAAGTAGGAGTCTTCGAGGTCTTGCCAGCTTCATAAGCTGATGCCCAGTTGACTCCCATGTCGGCCCAATCCAATGTCTCCCAATCAACACCGGCACTGGTTATCCCCTGATTAGCAAATGAAGTTTGTATGCATCGAAAGGACATTCTTACGACTTCTTCTCATGTCGGTGTCGATGGACGTGAGTAGGCTTGGCTACGGCCTCGCCAATGGACATGGCGGCCAAAATAATTGCGGTGGTTGAGTAACGCATTTTTAGAAATAGTAATAATAATAATGATAATTTTCAAATGGTCTGCTGACGGGTATAATGCGTTCTATAGGGGGGGGGGGGGGGGGTTGATCGTAAGAGGCCGTTGCTAAAGAGCGTGAGAGCGAGATGGTGCTCAGTTGATTTCAAGGACAAAGGAGTGTATCGAATGGAATGAATGAGAGAACGGCGACTTTCTTGAATGCGATGAAGAAAAGAAGGAGGGAATACGAGGAGGGAGTGGAAGGGTTATTATTTAATAATCCAAGGTCATCTTAAATTGGGACGATCATTTTCTGGGGGTGCCGATGGGAGCGTCTTTGGCAGTGGGCACCTGTCCAGAATCAAAGTCAGCCGAGCCATTGGATGGAAGCCCTGGAACATTCAGATTTTTACTTCACGCCATGAGGTGCAGGGGGTTTCGATTGAGATGAACCCAAGCCGCGCCGGGGGATCATGGTGGTCCACTGACAACGCGTTCCTGGGAGACTCCTCTGAGAAAAAGGGGAATGCGGTGGTTGATTGGTTGGGGTGGAGAGGGGCCCCCACTTATTTTTCTTTCGAGTACGCTATCACAGGGGTAAATGCCACGGCATCCATTTATCCATGCATGGATATGAGGAGGGAGTCGTAGTGTTGTGTAGTGTTGTGTAGTGTAGTGTACTGTACTGTTCTGTTCTGTTCTGTTTTGCATTGTACTGGACTCTCTCTCTCTCCCAATCCTCCCAATCCTCTCACACATCACCAATAATCCAAGTGTAGTGTCAAGCACGGTATCCAAAAGGTCTGTCCCCATCCCATCCCATCCAATCAAGCACACCTCCAACCATACCTACCTCACGGCACACTGGCTCACCTCACATCTCGACGGCTCCGTTTCACACATCCTCACTTGGCCGATTGGAGCCACGCAGATTTAAAGAAATGCGAGTCCTGTCTGTTTCTTTGGAGAGCACATTGAGTATTTGAGCTTTGTCCATATTTACATGTAGTAGAGTGCAGGAGAGTAGATACATATATGTACGGTAAACAGCTACGTTGTTTCCACTTGAGTTTTGATAGATGGGGAATTACAATTGCAATTGCAGGTATTATAATGTTTTTTTCTTTGTACTCGTTTTTTGTTTTGTTTTCAAGGGGTTGGGGTTGGGTTGTATTCTATCGTATCGTCCAGTACTGTTTACTGGATTGGAAACTCCACTTTCGCGCCGCAGGTCAAGTTACGTAGTACCTGGTGTTTTCCGTAAGTGAGTGAGTGAGTGAGTAAATGGTATCTACCGGCTGGAACATGGTATTTGGGCGGTTGGTAGGTAGGTCCGTTTTCTTTCCTTACCTTGCCTTGCCTTGCCTTGCCTTGCAATTGTCTTTCCTCATCGATCCGATTCTTACCTAATGTGTGAGGGTAGGGTTAGATTTATATAAATGCAAAATATGATGAACCCGAAAGGTATTCATTTATTCATTATTCTAACCCGATTTATGAATAGGATAATATAACATCATATCACACAACACAACACAAACACAACACAACATCCTAAGCTTCAAACAAATAAATAGATGCACATTAATTAACATTTGAATCCCCAAATCCGGTCCATTTCGAGCAGATGCCAAAGCTAAAGGATAAGCAGGCAGGTAGGTAGATAGATACGGTAGATAGGTAATGAGATGGGAAATGATAACTTGCACATGGATATACTAGATATTCATATTCCTCCTTTCTGGTTCTAGACTCTTTTGCCATCCATGGATTTTTTCTTTTTTCTTTTTTCCTTTCTTGTACTACCCGCGGCGTGCCAACATGTGATTACAGTAGAGTAGAGTAAGATTTTCATATTTTTTTCATATTTTTTTTTTTTCAAGGGTCGCGTTCAAGCATTAACCTATTTACCTATTGGGAATTGGAGAGGGATCCTTCTTCGGTGTTGTGATGGGTAATTGGTTTTTGGTTGTGTGGTGTCGTTGTTATCGTCATTGTTAGCTTTAGGAGGTAATGCAATGTAATGAATGTCATGTAATGTGTGATATGAAATGAAATCATAACTATCTATGGATGCATACAGAAGGGGAATTCGGTTATGAAATGCTTTCTTCATGATTCTCTATTCTTCCTTACTATCCACCCATCCATCCACCCTACTACGTACTACAGAGATCCAACATCATATTCCATCATAATGATGCTATCTACAAGTACTTATGCAGAAGAGTTTTTGGCGTAGCGCCGGAGTGTCATTGGGGTTCTGCAGCGCAGGGCCATTAGTGAACGTTGGAGTGATACGAGTCTCTTGGACTGGTATGGATTTGCTGGATGAAGGAAGGTTTGGGGAAATGAAAGAAGGAGATGAAGCTTTCAAGGTGAATAAATGTTAAGATGGTTGGCCAACTTTTACTTCGCTTATGTTTTTCTTGTTCATTTGAATCTTTGATATAATTATTGGTTTGTTTTGCTAGGTTTGTATGTATGCATGGATATATATATGTATATATACGCAAACGAGAAAGTATATATGAAACAATGGCTTTAATAAAACACATATAATGATAATTCAATATTTTGTATTTTGTATGTTTACATTATTATTACCATATATATATCTATATATCTACATACATACATACTATCTACAACACAATACAGCCCAGCCCAGCCCAGTCCAACCCATAAACAACCTCAAATAAAACGAACAAATCTATTCAGTTTATCCCCTTCCACCGTTTAATATTATCGTTTGAAAGGTTTATCATCCATCCATCCATTCATCATCTATTCCTTTTCCATCAATAAGCGACCAACCCCAGTAGATAATGAACGGATTAAATTACTAAGTACCTAATACCTACTAGATGATTAACCATTACCTAGTTAGCTATTAGCTATTTAATACAGCCCTTTAGAATATAATATTACGTATCTAAAAAGAGAGAGATATATATAGAGAACGTTAATATAGTATATAGTATATAGTATATAGTACATATATCTATAGGTATCTATCTAGGTAAGTAACGCTAATCCCTTAATTTTTACTATACTTCCTTTATTTAAGTACTTAAATAGTATACTTTCTTTATTAATTAGTTAGTATTTATATTAATTCATTCCTTAGATAATTATCGTAGTACAATGCGAGATAGTATATACTTCGTAATCTATATAAAATGTTATTATAATTATAATTATTTTATCTCGCTTATTTATATCTAGCCCTTTTATTATAAGTTAGAAAGAGTCGCTTAGGTTCGTTGTAATAATTATACGATTTATTTATTTATTTTTATAATCTCTAATCTGTAATCTGTAATCTGTAATCTATAATACATCTACAACCTCCAAAAGACCGTCACGAAATCAACCCGTAAGAGAAAAATCACATCTCAGCCAATATTAATTTTTTTCATTTTCACCCATTCAGCGCACATTGATTTCTACCGGTGAGTATAGGTAGGTTCATTAGTTTCTCTTGTTTCTCTTGTTCATCTTATTCATTTTATTCCTCTTATTCATCGCATTTGTATAATTACAAACAGTATGATTAACATTGCGATCTCCCATTTTGAATCTTTCGAGAAGGGGGAACCAGGTTGCGTTACCCATTTCCCTAGGTCGATACCTAGGCATTGATGGTTTGGGAACGGGAATGGGAATGGGAATGGGATCATCGGTTGGGGGTTTGGTTGTAGTTTGGGGGTGGTGGTGTAGTGTTGTGTTGGGGTCTTGTTTGGATTGGTTGTTGTTGTTATTGTTATTCATTATCGATTCGATAATTTGGGGGTTCATTATTTGGATGGGTAGTTCGTGGTTGCTATCGTAGTGTGGAGTTGTAGTTTCTGGTCTATAGTTATGGATATTGATATTGGTATTGGTATTAATATTGGTATCAATATTGATATAATTAAAAGTACCATGATTGAAACACTAGCTGTTTTGATAGATTTGTTTCTTGTTGCACAGCGGTTGTCATTTGTTCGATAGGTAAATAAACACAGCACCTAGTAAATGGATTATTCTTCCGTCACCAGTTCTTGGTCTTGAGGTATAGGTATAGGTAACGGGTACGAGGATGGGATAGAATAGGATAGTTGGGATATAGCTAGATACAGCTAGCTACTGGTCAGATGGTGTTGTACAGCAAGTAAGTAAGTATTCTTCCTGTCGTCCGAAAGTGGTTTCAGGGCTTGGGATATGAAGATCCTGGAACTGACTATTCTTCTGTTAGTGCTGGCGTTGGGGATACTATTGGATTGACTGGTTGATTGATTGATTGATTGATTGCTTGTCTAATGACTGTTTTATGTATTGGCTTGTTCCCTAAGGGACGCACCAAGGGACTTGCTAATGGATCTAGGTATGGTATGATAGACCGGAGGTCTGATCGTGATTATTGCTTCGACTCTTACGCTCTTGGGGTTCGGGCAAGTTGGCAATTTGGTAATTTGAAACGATTTGATTATGTCTGTTTTGGGGAAAGGTGCGTGACTGCTAGGCCGGAAGAGGGTCGAGGGTTATTTCCATTGTTTTGGAAGCAATCTCGGGTCTGGATTCTAGATTCTACGTTCTAGTGTTACGGTACCAACTAAGCGTATAGGTAGGCATATTTACTAGAGGGACCAACCTTCTCGAAACATTTTCCTTGGTGTTTATCTACTAGGTACCTAGATAGATTTCCAATTCCTGATCACTGATCCCCATCCTCCAACTTCTAACTTCAAAGGCCTACTAGGTATTTTCCAGAAATCCAAGGTTCTTCTAGAATCTAGATTTCCATGCAGGGCCTTGATGACTGTTTGATGGCTGTTTGATGAGCTATTCAGGACTCTAGACTACAGTCTAATAATCCGGACGATGATAGGTTTGGCTCCTGGATGAATCCTAGCGAATAGCTTAGCTACCGTATATTGTATTGCATGCAGTACTGCATACCCTTCATCGCTTACGATGCCGAGGTCTGGGCCCGGAGCTCTTCACCCGCCGTCCGGAATTGAGAGGGCTTCGGGCTTTGGCTATCTTGATCTTGCGTTGCTATGCTACTGTACTGCAGTATTCAGATGTTAGAGCATCTATCATATGGGGTTCTAAATCATATGAGGCAGGGCTGGGTGTTGATCGATGCTATTGTCTGCTATACTCCGTAGTTCTATTTGCTACTGCACGTAATCACTGCTGGATGACAGCTTAACACATTTAACAGTCGGTCTAGTCGGGTAGAAGGATAGTACTGTAGGATGAGTGATATATTATGTAACATGCATACTTCCACCTTCAAGTCCACGATCTGATCCTGCGATACAATTGGTAGGCATCGTTGGGATGGAAAACTCTCGATATCTAGGTACGTAGGAGCAGAAGAAAACGTAAGGCAGCTTACGCAATCCTGCGTGGCATGTTACCCTTTCGGTTTTTAGTTTAATTCTGCTGGCTTGTTTTATATACATCCCGTCTTATTCTGCATGTTGTGTTTGTGTAACCTGGTGTGTATTATAGCCGACGCCTCAGTCAATAGATATGCTTCCCAATTTACAAATCTATAGTACAGATCCGCAATCAAAAACCCACGCTTACTTCGTAATCACAAACCAACAATCAAGCGAGCACAAAGCATAATTCTGAAATTCACAGACGCGCAGATGCGCACTCCGATGTGGCTTGAAGAAACTTTCTCCCTCCATAATCTAGATGGGGTTCTGGCGCCGCTGGGCGGTTAGTGGCCGGGACCGGTAAATGGGGCGTTGCAATTGCAGGCGTGCGGTCCTGTGCTGACTAGGCGGTGTGGTTCTCACGGACGTGGAAGATGGCGATGTTTTGTACAGAGTAAGGTTGGTGGTAGCTTGGAACTTTACTTGTGCAGGAACCTTACGGGTGGGATAATTACAGTACTGATGGCATTGGGTGTCGGTGCATGATGCGGTGTGGTGTGCTGTGGTGCGCGGTGTGCGGAAGTACTGCGGGTAGGTGCTGTGGGAGATGGAGATTGAGAATGAGAATGTTGTGTGATGTGTATGGGGTGAGGTGAGGTGAGATGGGGTGGTTGCTGAGAGCTGTTAAGACCTCGAGTAGTGGCTAGGTAGCCTTGGGTCGGTATTTAGATAGGCAGGTAAGGGATCGGTCGTATGTCATACTGTCCTGTTATGGTATTGTAGGTCGACATGTAGTTCTTGTTAGTATAGGAGTATAGGAGTATTCTTTTTGTGTAAGGGCGTTGTTACTTTGTTTGATCCAAGGTAGTGAGTGGATCGATGAGATGGGGATGGCATTGGTAGATCGGACGGATGGGAGATAACCCGGGAGTTTAAAGGCACTGATTGAATAAGATGCAAAGAGGGAGAATTGGGACAGAAGAGAAATTACTTTGACCATACGAATCAATGATACATTTTGCCTCAAGTATTACACACTATATCAGAATTTACGCATAAAGATTTATGAATTTATACTATATCATCTGATTATTCTTGTTTTTTGAAGATTATATACTTAGTCAAGTGACCTTATTTGATGGTTTGAATATATGTTGGTATTTGGGTCTTATGTCTTATGTATCTAACTGACAATGATCTGTATGTTGTACAAGAAATGTGTATTGTATATTTCATCTTGTATTCTTCCTCACCTTCTTTGATTTATGTGATTTATGGAATTAAATGCATGTAATGGTTTATGCCCTTGCCTATACCTCATCCGTATCCATATCCATATCCATATCCATATCCATATCCATATCCATATCCATATCCATATCCATATCCATATCCATATCCATATCCATGTTCGTCCCAGGCTTTCAGACAGATGCCCCTCATCCGAAAGTTTGTGAACGTCAAGTATGATAGAGGTAGTAAGTACGATATGATACCTACTCTACACTACCCTCTTGGTTTCAATTTCATCCATCCACTCGTGCCAGGCTTTTTATCTTGATCCCTATCTTTTTCTGCCACAGCTCCCATGGTAGCATTCCTTCCCCTTTCCCGTCCACCTCTATTCTTATCGCCACTGCTCGTCGGTCCGAAAGAAAGTCTTTCTGCAATCCCGGTGTTGATGCCAACACCATCACTGACCATTTCAACCGCATCCATAACCGTCCTCATGCTCATAAAACTCTGCATCCCAGCCATATCATCCCTCTCCTTGGAAACAGCAGTTCCCGCTTCCGACCCCTCTTTTCGAGCCCCCACTACAACCCCATCACCACCTATTTCATCCTCCACCGCCCACGCATCCTGATTCAAAACCTCCCATTCGGCATTTGCCACTTCGCTCATGAGCTTGTTCTTGAGTTTATCGGCCAGTTGATTCGGACGGGGAAGTTTGAAGCCACGTATAAATTCTGCGCCTTCTGCGCTTCCAAGATATGAATGTGCGGAGCCGTGGCTGGCCCAACCAAGAAGTGAACGCTCAATTTTAGAATATCTCATATCCTCGCCTTCAGCTTGCCCATGGGTGTCGAAGTTTTTCGGTGGAGAGGGAGTTGTAGATGAGGAGCGTGGTGTAGGTTGGAGATGAGGTTTATCGCCTACAAGGAGTCTCCATAGATTTTTCCCTACGTTACAGATGTCCTCAAAAGTTGTAACACCGTTTTCTCCCACGGATACTCCTTGAGTTTTACATAACCATGCTACATTATAGGCGAGAAGGATTACGCCTTCGAGGAAGGAAACATAGCTTGCCGGATCCTCATTTGCTAACAGGGGAAGAGGCTTGTTGATCCATAAAGGTCGGGGTCGAGGTTGGTTGGAGTTTTCCGCGTGGCGAGAGGTTGAAGGACTGTTGCTTGACAAGCTAGATGTCGTTCCAGGAAATGGTACATTGATATGCAGGTACGAGGAAGGTAAAGAGAATATCGTAGGCAAAGGATATTCTCGATGAGGAAGGGTTACTTCTGCAGGTAACCGAATAGCGAGATAATGAGTAGCTAGCATGAGGACATGCGTAATGTGAGACAAAGAGGTAGAGATTTGGGCAGGGCTTGCCACTGCAAATCATTGTTAGCATTGTGCTTATATGCAGAAACTGAATACGTACTATTCATCAACCTTAAGTCTACAATGCGGATCCCACCTATTTTATATTCTTCCTCTCCATTCGATCTCCTGACTCTTTGAAGCTCATATAGTTTGGCAGCTTCGTAGCAAAGATAAGCCCGGGACCCTCCGATAAGGTTATATGCCTGGTTCCATCTGTATTTCGTCCGGCGAGTAGAATCCTCAATATCTTGTATCTGTTTTGTTCTGCGAGCTTCGACCCCGCTCGAAGCCGATGCTAGTTCTGCTCTTCTCTGAGCATTTGCTGCCTTCTTCTTGCTGCGCTCCTCCTTAGCTTGCTCGAGCTTTGCCCTCAACTCATTTGCATTGGCAACAATCTGATTCGTGCGGTCTATAACCTTCTCTCGCTCAGCGAGTAACGCATCATAACCCGACTGGGTAACAACCGCAGGCTGCTCATCCTCATCTCTTCCCGAAGGCAGCAGCGAAAAGCGCCCACTAATATCTCGATCGAGCGCTTCCTTTTCCAGGAGAACGCCGGCGGTTTGCATTCGAGTTTCGTAAAGCTGGTTGCGCGCATCTGTGGGACAAAGGAATGGAAGTTTATGTCCGCCTGTTCGGAAACATATATCGCACTGCATCTCGTCTAGTTACTGACAAAGGCTCGTTTTGTAGAAGTTATAGGAAATGATGCATGTAATGGATCGTGAGGTTAGTAAAGAGTATAGGTTTTGGTAATTCTAGGGAGGCATATAATACATAATGTAAGATGAAAGAAGATGTCGGTTAGTACGGGAATTGTATGGATTATGGATATTCCAGAGAAGATTCAAGTTTGGAATATATACTGGAATAGATTATGATGGAACGTCAGGCTGAATGACCTCAATGGAATGATTCACTGCCTCGCCTTATCTCGACTCGCTTACTTATCGTCACATGATTAGGTGTCATTTTCGTGGTCACTTTGAAACAAGGCTGCCTCGAGGCTACGAAATTTTAAAGTTGACCTCACTATTACGGCAGCTACGACAGTAGTACCGGCACTCAAGTGAGCTTAAACCATCCATCTTCCCTTTCGTTTATGCCCAGCCTTTCTTTAGGACCGATTTTAGCGCATTCTTACCACTATCCTTATTCCACTTTTTCGATATGTCTCAAACAAACCATTCTCCTCCAAAAACCCCGCGTCGACCAATAATGGACATCGTAAACGATAGGCTTGCGGAGAAATCAGCTGCTAGAGGTAATTCAGCTCTAACTCCTCCTTCTTCTAAATTGCCCCAAAAGATTCGAGGGGTTAGTCCGGCCCTGCTCTCTGCTGGAATTCAAGTTCCTGCCACACCAACTACAAACTCGTCACCCCTTAAAGAGTCACATGTACTTCAGCGTCACGATCATGCAGATGATGCTAGCCAAGATCCAGATCCCGCACCTCGAGTTGAGCCATCAGGAGAGGCAGATGAGACAATCATTAGTCTAGATTCATCAGCCCCTAAGAGAGACTTAGGCCCAATGAATTGGGGTGACTTTGAGGAACGCTATGCGACGGCTATCGCGCAATTGAGCGAGGAGGAGGACCAGTTGGTTCAGAACTTTCAGAATCTTTCAGAGGTTAGTTCCAGAGCTATTGTATATTCCCACCACTAATAAGTCTTAAAGGCCTTCCAAATCTGGGCAGATTCTTCGTCAGAGCGGGATAATGGGCGGGCATGGAAACGGTAATTAGTACCTCTTATATCTCATTTTAGCTGACAACTAACATCTGCTTAGGCTAAGGACTAGAGAAAGATACGTGCAGATACAGGAGAGAACGCTAGAGGAGAAAAAGCAGCATTGTGAGTCAAAATTGCGGAATTTTCGTCTTTTGTACTAAATCTTTTTTTAGATTTGAAAGTCGTTCAAGCATTTAAGCAGGCTCTCGAATTGTTTTCGGAATGACTACTCATTTTCATTTTCATTTTTACATGTCATGGTCACAGTATCCATTTTACGGAAGCTATATTTTTGCTCTATTTAGTCGGGACAGAAGGCGCAGAAGGAACTGGTTGGGGACGATATTGCTAAGATACCCTATTTCTGTTTGCTCATACATTGCAATACTAGCTGCCATATATATTTCGGTGGTAATTGCACTGATATTTCCAATTCAGCACTATACACTTTCCCTTTCCTTGTTTTAAAGAGCTCAATATGAAACCCAAGCTATCAAAGCAGTACTGGAAGTGAGCTGCATAGATATTTTGCTGCCTATCTGGTCGACATACAATTGATATTGTATGTTCAAGATACATACGTCTGCATCTACGAGACTAGACTTTTCAAGTTGGTCGAGGGATATCATTAAGTGAAACTCAAGCCATCCCGCAATAGCATTCGCGCGTGAGATAGTTGTGAGGGTCGCTGGCTACTGCGCACTCAAAATCACAATGTGCATCAAGTAATGGATGGGTATTGGTAGCAGTACCACTAAAATGATAATGTATGATGAGTGAAAGACTTGTTCACAGCCAGTGATTGGTATCATCTAGCTCCATAAACCTCACACATAACATCGCATCCCTAACTGTTAAGAGAATTGACGTTACCCAAGATGCTGGAGCCAATTCTGAAAAGAACCACTTCTCATGCTTTTGGCAACGAGTGTATCAATTTATCCCAATACAAGTACAATATGCTGTTCCTATGTCCATGATGACCAGAGGAAATGAACTGCCCTCACCTCCTTAAAATTTATATTCTCGAAGCCTTCGGGGAAGTATTGTGAATTTCAGATTTGAGAACCTGATCTTACAGCTCAATCCCAATCTCCAACAAGGAAAGATAACAAGCCCGGATCAGTGTTTTAATGTTCAATGTTAATTGACACTATTCAACAGTCACATAGTTTTGAAAACAATTTGAATGTCCACAGTAATTATGTTCAGAAAAAAAATAATGCTGTCCTGTCGATCTCTGTTCAAAGCGGGTCCGCCGGTCGAGGGCTTACACGCTAGACCCTACGCTAATGCTTCGGCCACCGTAGTCTGCCATAAAATTTGAAAACTTTCTTATCAACAGGCAGAATATTTCTCTTCCCATCTACAAACATGACAACAAAAACACCCACAACCGCGCCTTGTATTGCGCGTCGCCATGTCTGCGCCAGTGGTAACACAGGTTAGTCTATTCCGCCATATTATGTTGTATACAATGCTAATAAATTCTAGAATGAGATCTCAGCTTTCCACGCTGCTCACTTTGGTGGTACCTCGACTGAATATTTTGCGCAACAATTCTTAGGCCCAGTGGAAGATACATATGAAGAAGAGGTCGAAGATGATGGTCTTGGCTACTATCCTGATGGTGTCAAGAGAACTCTGACCGATGAACAAATCGCAATCTTTCGACATTCCGAGATTCAGGCCATTCTTCGAAAGCGCAGGCATGCCCAAGAGGCCAATCAAACTGTAGATGAACAAGTCAAATCCGAAACTCCCAAGCCCAGTCACTTAGAAGAGGGTGAAGCTGAGGCTGAGGAAGAAGATGGAGAGATTGCTGAACATTTCTCGCATCCTGAGCCTATCGGACCCCTGCGACCGAAGAAAAAGTCAAAGAGGGAGCTGAAGAAAATAAGAAAAGCGCAAGAAGCCAAGGAGAAAGGGTGGTTCAAGCAGAATATCAAACCTGACTTGCGAAAGAGAACTTGGGATAAGGTAGAGAAGTCTATCGGATCTCTCGCGTATGATGATGATGAGGGTGGTGGTAATAGCCATGCCTCCAGCTCAGCGCCGCAGAGGAGAAAAATTTCCTACGATGATCCTTGAGCAATACATAGCTTGATCTTATACATACTTCCATTTTGGGCTTGGCAATTCAAAAGGTTAGTGATTTTTCTTTATAACTTGTTCGCGTCACCGACCAAATGATGAAAACCTTCGTATCGTCATCCTTAGTCGGAACTGGTGGCTATATTATTGCTCTCTCGGCTTGCCTTGGCCCGTCGATGCGATGCTCTTGTGTAGATCTGCTGGTGTTGATGAGACATAATCTTCTCTCTGAAATAAAGTTGAAGCTTCCACCTTTATGTCACTACGCATAATCGTAATAAACCCATACTGATTGTTGTAGGGCTCCAATCTGGTCATTATTCTTGTATCAGTATAGCATGTTTATCCGATTTGACATTCGCTCAACACAACTCTTTCTTCAGGTATGCATCAAACTTTCTTTTTGCCCCACGCTTTTATGATGACAAAGGGCCATGAGGCCTGAATAATCCCAGCTCGTCGAATGCCTCGCAAAAAAATGTAGAGAGCATACTGAGATATGAAACCCGTTCTGAAAAGCAATCAATACTTTTTTATTTGATATGATTTCCACATACTGTGTGCTGACAATCATTTCTAGCTCATGGTACCAAAAATAAAGAGATTGTATGACGCTTCATGCACTGCCATTGGCGTCTCCTTCAAGTCTTTTTTCTACGCACATGAATCATTCTTCTGTCCTTTTACTTCCCACCTAGATGAGAGGGTTCTCAGGCTTTGACATTTGTTGCAAAGCTGTCGCGTCTTACGGTGGAAGTAACCCGAAAGGAGGAATGGAAGTTGAGGGGTACATAGGAACTCATTAGGGGAAACTACCTCCTTACAAGCTATATGAATCTACATGTGAAGGAATGCAGGCCTGTAAAGGAGGCTAGGCTCTTGTAGATGGGAAGTAAAGGAATATGGATCTTTGGTGTTGCAAATAACACAAGGCTGGTTTTCAGCCTGATAAATTTGGCACCAAACCTCTAATCTTAGCTCCCGTTTCTTCCATTTCTTCCAATACAAAATCCTTTGATCCACAATATCCATCCTTCCATCATGATAAATTGAAAATGAGTGACCCTCCGAGTTATGACCAAGGCCTCCTCAATCGGCTCAATGCTCTAAAGAAAACGAGCATTCGACTCGATGCATCTCCGTAAGCTGGATACCAACATGGCCTTAATGTCACATGCTGAGTCTATAGTCATCCACCGCTAAATGTTTTTCCAAAGGAGTCAACACCTGAAATAGACCTATCCGAAAGACTTCGAAACTTACGGAATGGTACTCCAAAACCCATCACGCCTAAAGCCTCCAAGCCCATTAGCACCCCGTCGCCTCCCCAGCAATCCAGTATCTACAATCATACTACTGCAGCTGATGCCGCTCTTTTATTTTCACACGATGATCACGATGAAAAATCTCTGGATGAACTTTTAGCAGAACTTGGAGCCGAATCGGAGTGGCTTAATCCTGACGACCCAAATGATATCCAGAAGCTTCTTGATGAGGCCAAGGAAGCTTTACCCAATCGTGGCGTCGTTCCAAAGGCAAAAGAAGAAGAGTCAACAGAGGCTCCGGAGGGGAACAATCAGAAAGATAATATCTTGACAAGTGGTCTCGATATGTCTGTATTTGCCATAGACGACGAGGAGCACGGAGATGCTAGCAACGATAAACAGGCCAAGAGTCTAGGAGACGAATCACGTGAAGTACAGGATATCGTTGCCAAATTATTGGACGAGATCAATCTAGAGAGAGGAGAAGCCGATGAAGAGGCGGAAGAAAAACGGCCAGGAGGAACCGAAGACTCTACTATCAATAGGGAAGTACTATCATCCTTCCCAGAATACACTCAAAGCAAAAATGATGCCGAGGAACCCAACCTGACACTCCCATCCGCGCCATCCACGCTCCCAGAACCTAGCCGAACATCCCTCGATTTCGAGGATGATATCACGGCGCGGTTGGCTGCGCTCAAAGGACTTGGTGTTGGCGATTTACTCGGGCTGCCATCGGCCCCGACGGCGAAACCGGTTGACAAAAAGCTCGCGGCGAAGGGCGAGGCGAAGACGGGGCTGAAAAAGTATACGGATGAGGAAATGGATACGTGGTGTATTATTTGTCAGGATGATGCTACGGTAGAGTGTGGAGGGTGCGATGGGGATTTGTATTGTGCGCGGTGTTGGAAGGAGGGACATATGGGGCCGGATGCGGGAGGAGAGTTTAAGCGTCATCAGTGGAGGAAATGGGTAAGGTCTACCTAGTCGGTTGGGGATTGGGAGTGATCGGGGCTCAGGTTTTGATATGTTGTAGACTGTAATTACATATTTGTTTTGCTTTGGTGAATGGGTTGAGAACATAGATACAGGGCTTTGGGCAGTGAAAGGTCTAGTAGCTAGACTCCTTTGAAACATACTATATGCAATGTTCAGTTAAGTGGCTTCAGTTGGGATGCATCTCGTTTAGGTTGTAGACGGTCCATATTTCTCACATATATCAAAGATAGCAAACTATGTGTTTCACATATATTGTAAAGAACTTGCAATCATGGTCGACATAGCACAGGGTGAAGTCTAAGATGTTGATAAGAAGATTAGATATTGTGCTTGATGTTTCATAATTACGAATAAATGGGTATAATCGTGATATGTCACGCTCTTACATTATGTTGCTGATAACTACAATACTGTCCTCCTACCACCATAACCCCACGCCAATATTATCAACATATCAATTTGCTTAATAGCAGTCCTGATTGCAATGTTGTGGGTGTCTTAATAAAAACATTTGTTTCCCGATAAAAACCGTTTGCCTATATGCCCGACGCAAAGAACAAGGAAAGAAAAAAATCCGCAAAACAAAACGCATGTGGATTGTACAAGATACCTTTCCTCAAACCAACTCCGCACTTGTTTCCAATACCCCCATAGATAGATCCAACCCCCACCATTCCATCCGACCAACACGAGAAAATAGCAATTTCAAAGAAAAGGTTAAGATAGTAGTAAATTAATCATCATCATGATCATCATCACCACGGATTGGTCGGCCAGCGGCACCACTGCTGGTATTTTGGTATTTTGGTTTGCCACGTATATCTTGCCATGTCGCACCGAATCTTCGGCCAGTGCTAGCAAGAAGCCCTTCTTCCTCATCAGCCTCGGCATCTTCGTCAAGCTCGCTTAGATCCAATTTAGGGGTTCGGAATAGTGCAGTGAGGAACACAATTAGGAAGACTGCGAGAAAGACAAACTGAGCCCAGAAAGCGAGAGCGCCGAAGAATGGGAAGTTAACAGTTACTCTGTTGAGGAAGGTAGAGACGACACTAGGAGTGCAGACCTTCTCCGCACCTTCGCCTGAAGACAGCTCACTGCATGTTTTGATTAACTCGGGATGGTTGCCACAGTCTGGCTGGTCGTCAGGAAATCTTGTAGGATTGGCACAGAACGTTTGAGCACCATAGATGGCATATTGTGGCGCTATAATCATGGCGATTGAGTAGTTGATAGCGAGGATGATTAAGGTTAGCATGACAGTTGCCATAAGAAGAGCTTGAGGAGAGGTATGGCCTTTTCGTATCTCGAAGAGCTTTACCCACAAGAATCGAAGGCCGATCGCGGCAACACCTGTTACAGAGCTGCTAAAAAGGAACAGAACTAAGAGTGCCATCAAGACATAGTCGATTGGGAAGACTATAGATGACTTGACGAAAATCCAATTGATCGGTTGGAAGATATTGATACTGAATTGTAAATTAGTAAGAAATTGCTTGTCATATCATTTCAACTTAAGTGTATCTTACCTTCCTAGGATATAACCACAATGCTGTTTGCAGAGAGAGTTCTTCGCCTTATCAATCCCGGTAATGAGCATGGAAACCCATATGATAACAGCAAGAACAAGGAGTAGTATTCCTCCAACCAGTTTGAGAGGTCTGAAGATTGCACATGTTTTGGTCCATGCTCTAACGATAAAGCTTTTCCCTTCACCTCTGGCTTCCGCGGCCAGACGCTCACGTCGAACTAAAGTGCGTTCCTCACGATGTAATGCCTCAAGCTCTCGCTGATCTTTAGCTGACACTCCACCGTTTCTCCCGGTATGACGTCCTTCAAGTTGACGTTGTCTTTCTCTGTTTTGCTCTAAAGCAGATGCTGTTGTTTCCGAAAGTTGCGGTGCACTGACTGAAGGCGCGGATTTGATGAAAGAGATGGGCAATAAGGCCAATCCAACAGCTGTGTAAAGGATGTATAACAGAGTACCCAATGAAATCAATAATCCTAACGCGAAAGTCAAAGCGCGTTCTCCATGGTTTTCAGCCAGTAAACGTTTGAAGTAGTCTAGATCCATATCAGATCCGCGATCTCTTGCAACAGGCACAAAAAATCCAACCAGGAATAATATTATGACAAGGACGACAAAAATCAATGTGTATTTTGCAGCGCCGAGGAATTTTTGGCCAAAAGTCTGTGTGCCTTCTTCCGTATCGACCTCATCGTACTCCTCATAGAAGAAGTACGTAAATGGAATGACAAGAAGGCATAAGACAGCATCCAAACTGTATAATGCATAATAAACGATTTTGAGAGTCAGCACGATATTGTGTACGGTCTCAGGAGTTGCCCAGTCCTTCTTTGCGCCAAGCTTCGAAGATGTCGTAGAGCTAACGAGGGCAATGTCAACGGGAAGGAGTAAGACTGTTGCCAATAGTGATGTTAATGTGATTATGGTAACGGTGGAAACCAGAGCGGAGCGATCGCGTGGTGTCTGGTATGTATATGTAAAGATGGCTGCGATGAGAGCTATGATGCCCACAGCAACGGCATAGGCAACCCATATGAACGCAGTCTGTATGAGCGCCATTTCGAAGGCGAGGGATTGATATTCGAATGTCTGAATTATAGATAAATATCAGCAGTGCTTGTGTTGTGAAAGCTTGAAACTTGGGAGTATTTGTTAATCAAAAACAAAAGTCGCAACAAGAATTCTTACCTCGTAAATTATACCAGATTCTTATATTGTTCTCGTCGCCAAACAGTATGCTCAATATAAGAATATCAATTGGAGGTATCAAACCATGGAGATATCGAAATAATGGTGCTTTGTTCTTGATTGTTGACTACATGAACGTTGAACCTGAACCTGAACATGAAATGAACATTGAATATTCAGGATTCTAGACGTCTGACGTAAACGAGCGTCTGCGGGGGTTTCGTAAAATTCAGGACTGCATGAGCTTCAAAGGAGGATGATAGGCCAACATTGGAAACGCTAAAATTTATTAAATCGCGGTTCGCGAATTACCAATACCGGAACTGGCATTCTTGAATATACCTGGTCTACCTATCAACAGCTTCAAAACAAATTCGATTCTTTTTCAACGAACTCGCGATCTTAATGCTTTACTTTCGATCATAATGCAATGCTATACGGAGCTGACACCTCCTACAGCTGTCACACACTCTTTGAGTCTCCCATTCTTGTCGGCAGATGCCAACAACCTCGTCGTCGCAAAAGCCTCGTTACTTCAGATATTTACAACTAAGACCGTATCCGTGGACATCGATGAACTTTCTGGGAAAGACTCTTCAACAGTCAAAGACGCCACAGGTATTGATGCGAGAATTTATGATGACGATGGGGTAGATGCTTCGTTTCTTGGTGCAGATTCGATACTGCAACGATCCGGATTAGCTCAGACGACGAAACTTATACTTATCGCTGAATACAACTTGTCTGGAACGGTTACGTCTCTTGTCCGAGTAAAGACTATATCTTCAAAGACTGGAGGTGAAACACTTCTAGTGGGATTCAAGGATGCAAAGCTCAGTCTGGTGGAATGGGACCCGGAACGACCTGGTATATCAACGATATCAGTCCATTTTTACGAACAAGATGATATACAAGGAAGTCCATGGGCACCAAGTCTTTCAGATTGTGTCAATTACCTTACAGTTGATCCAGGAAGCAGATGCGCTGCATTGAAGTTTGGGGCTCGGAACCTTGCGATTCTGCCTTTCAAACAAGACGAAGATGTGAACATGGACGATTGGGATGAAGAATTGGATGGCCCTCGACCTGCAAAAATTTCACAAAGGACTACAGCGGAAAATGGGAATCTAGACACTCCTTATGGATCCTCTTTTGTTTTACGATTGTCTTCACTCGATCCAAGCCTGATCTTTCCAATCCACCTTGAATTTCTATACGAATATAGAGAGCCAACTTTTGGTATTCTCTCTTCCACCGTTATCCCCTCTTCTGCTTTGCTGCAAGAGCGCAAAGACCACTTGACATACATGGTTTTCACCTTGGATATAAATCAAAAAGCATCAACTACAATTCTTTCGGTGGGGGGGTTGCCTTATGATCTCTTCGGTATCGTTCCACTTGCCCCGCCTGTGGGTGGAGCTCTACTAGTTGGTACCAATGAGCTGATACATATTGATCAAGCGGGTAAGGCTAATGGTGTCGCGGTAAATATGTTTGCAAAGCAATGTACTAGCTTTAGTCTATTGGACCAGTCTGACCTTGATCTGCGGTTAGAGGGTTGCAAGATTGATCAATTATCTATTGAAAATGGAGAAATGCTCATCATACTTCATAGTGGTGACATTGCCATTCTCAGCTTTCGTATGGATGGCAGATCGGTCTCTGGTCTAAGTATTCGACGAGTATCTGCAGAATTAGGTGGCGCCATATTGAATGGAGCTGCCTCGTGTGTAAGCTCTCTTGGACCAGGAGCATTATTCATCGGTAGTGAGGTATCAGATTCTGTCGTTCTAGGCTGGAGTAGAAGGCCGGGTCAACCCTCAAGGCGTAAGTCAAGACTCGACGGTTCAGCCATGGTGGACGTTGATGAAGCCATTCTTGATGAGGAAGATCTAGAAGAGGATGATGATGATTTGTACGGTGACGGCCCCACAGTTGCTCACTCAGCTGGAAATATTACAACTCCTAATAGTAAAGCTGGGGATTACACATTTCGAATACATGATTCTATGGTCAACATAGCCCCTATCACAAACATCACTTTCGGAGAAGCATCGTTGAGTTCGGGTAAGGAAGAAGAGCTCAAGTTTAGCGGTGTCAGAAGCGAACTTCAGCTCGTAGCCGCTGTTGGTCGTGAAAATGGCGGTTCTTTGGCAGTTATTAACCGTAATATTCAACCAAATGTTATAGGCCGATTTGAGCTACCAGAAGCTCGTGGTATATGGACTATGAGCGCAAAGAGACCAGCGCCGAAAGGATTGCAGGTTAATAAGGAGAAGACCGCTATAAGTGGCGATTTTGGCGTTCATGCTCAGTATGACAGACTAATGATTGTATCTAAAACATCTGAAGCTGAAGATGCTATCGACGAATCTGCTGTATACGCATTGACGAATGCTGGATTTGAGGCTCTGGTAGGCACAGAATTCGAACCAGCGGCTGGATCCACAATCGAAGCTGGTACACTTGGCAATGGAATGCGTGTAATACAAGTGCTAAAGTCTGAAGTTAGAAGTTACGATGGCGGTGAGTTCACTCCTTTTCTTGGAATTATACCCCTCCTTGTGTGTGTAGTCGGATGGGCAAATAGGATGGGACAAATCTTGAGAAGCTCTGTATTTTCCGCTTATGTATTTTCGCTGCCCGGGGCGCTATCTGGAAATCTATCATATCCTATAGCATCAATGAAAGCGATTTATCAACATCACAACTGTGCCTCCATGCAATTTGCTCCCTGCGACATGTCTCATCCCACCATTCTATGATAGAAATGTAGCTGACTGTATACTTGGGGTGTAGATCTTGGCCTTGCACAAATACTACCGATGCTCGACGATGAAACGGGAGCCGAACCGGAGATCATCAGTGCAAGTTTTGCAGATCCATTCCTCCTACTAATAAGAGATGATGCGAGTATTTTCGTTGCACAATGTGACGATGACAATGATCTCGAAGAGATAGAAAGAGTTGATGATGCCTTACTTTCTACCAAATGGGTGACCGGCTGCTTGTATGACGACTATAGCGGAGTTTTTTCCAATGAAAAGTCAAGCAAAGTTGGAGAAAATGTGAAGATGTTCTTGCTCAGTGCCGGTGGAGCATTACACGTGAGTTGCATTCTAAGAATCCCACCGATCGATTTCTAATACTTTCAGATTTACGCACTACCTGATCTTTCCAAGCCAATTTATGTGGCGGAAGGAATATGTTTTGTGCCACCCGTTCTTTCGGCAGATTACGCAGCCAGAAAATCTGCAGCTCGTGAGACTTTAACAGAGATCTTAGTAGCTGATCTAGGAGATTCCGTCTCCCAATATCCCTATCTTATTGTAGGACTTTATTTTATAACCCACTGTACTATATGCTGACTTTCCTAGCTACGTCCATCAAACGATGATCTTACTATTTATGAACCCTTTCGTATCAAATCTGCAGGTTCGGATATTCTTTCATCTACACTTCAATTTTTGAAGATACAAAACACACATCTGGCACAAAGTCCCGATGTATCTGCTGAGGAGCAGGCAGATGAAGCTCAACAGACTATTGACAAGCCAATGCGTACTATCTCAAATATAGGCGGATACAGTGCTGTCTTTATGCCAGGTGGCTCCCCGAGTTTTATCATCAAGAGCTCTAAAACACTACCAAAAGTTCTCAGCCTACAAGGAATGGGAGTCCGCAGCCTCAGCAGTTTTCATACCGAAGGTTGTGACAGAGGATTCATCTATGCCGACACAGAAGGAATTACACGAGTAGCACAACTTCCTCCAGATACGACTTTCGCCGAGATTGGAATGGCTTTGCGAAAAATTGAATTAGACGAGGACATTCACGCTGTAGCATACCATCCGCCATTACAAACATACATAGTAGGCACCAGCACTTTCACCGAATTTGAGTTGCCCAAAGAGGATGATCACCGCAAGGACTGGCAAAGTGAAGAGATCGCCTTCAAGCCATCGATCGAAAGGAGTTCCCTCAAATTGATTAGCCCAGTCAACTGGTCAGTCATTGATACAGTGGAGCTTGAGCCTTGTGAAGTTATAACCTGCATCAAAACAATGAATCTTGTTGTATCAGAAGTCACCAACGAGCGTAAACACTTAGTCGCCGTAGGAACAGCCATAATCAAAGGAGAAGACCTCGCTACTACCGGCCGTCTCTACGTCTACGATGTCGTCACTGTTGTCCCTGAACCTGATAGGCCTGAGACGAACAAAAAGCTGAAACAAATCGCCGCTGAAACCATTACTCGTGGTGCTGGTGGTCCTGTAACCGGACTTTCTGAAATTGGAACCCAGGGTTTTATGCTTGTTGCACAGGGCCAAAAATGTATGGTCAGAGGTCTCAAGGAGGATGGTACGAATTTACCCGTAGCGTTTATGGATATGAATTGTTATGTCACATCTATCAAGGAACTTCCTGGAACAGGCCTATGCATGATGGCGGACGCGTTGAAAGGTGTTTGGTTTGCTGGATATATGGAAGAGCCGTATAAGATGCTACTTTTTGGCAAGAGTGCTACGAAGATGGAGGTGCTATGTGCGGATTTGTTGCCAGATGGAAAAGATCTGTTCATTGTGGCGGCGGACTTTAATGGGAATCTGCATATTATGCAGTATGATCCTGAACGTATGTCAGACCTGTTACCTTCCCCTGTTTCCTCGGCTAATTTGGCTACTATTCCAAACGATTTTGACTAACAATTTTATAGATCCCAAATCCCTCCAGGGTCATCTCCTTCTCCACCGCACTTCCTTTTCCCTTGGCGCCCACCACCCTACAACCATGACCCTCCTCCCTACCACCCCACCTCTACCTCCATTAGTCACAGCCCCTACCCCTTCTGTCAGTCCCTCCCCGCAAGAAGATTCACCCTCTCCCTCTCAGTCTTTACTTCTCACCTCCCGCACCGGTACCCTTGCCCTTCTCTCCCCCCTCACCGAATCCCAATATCGTCGTTTCGGCACCCTCGTCTCGCACCTCACGAATACACTATACCATCCCTGTGGTCTTAATCCTAGAGCATATCGAATAGACAGAGATGCGAGTGAGGGCATAGTAGGCGGGAGAAATATTATTGATGGAGCAGTACTAAGTAGGTGGATGGAACTCGGCAGTCAGAGGAGGGGAGAGGTGGCTGGACGGGTAGGCGTCGATGTTTTGGAGTTGAGGGATGAGTTGAGCGGGTTGTTTGGGGGTAGTTTAGGATTTATCTAGAGGACGTTCTCTGCAAGATGGGAAGTGGTAGTTTGCGATTTCGAAAAAAGTACTACAGATGGTTTGAAAATGAAAACGAAAATAAAAATGATCCTACAGAGCGATGGTTGTATTCAAGGAAGAGACAAGCGCGCAAATCGTCAATTAATACACAATCCCAATAATCAAACAATACTCGTATTCACCCACTAAAACTGCCGTTCTCCTACCCCCAAAAACCTACAGGTCCAGCAAAGTTTCTATGACCTTATTCTGACCTACAAATCATAATTAACTTCAGACTATAGAATAGTTGTACCAAATCATCCCCAAATTAGCCTACTCTCTCCACCAATTAGCTGAGTACATTGAAGCCACCGCGTTGGGTATATGAGAGATATTGAGGAAGATTAATACAGTCGATATGCAATAGATGAAGCTACAAATCCTCGCTTGTCACCTGTAGAGACTGGAAATATTGAAATACATGGGAGACACATTTTCTCTGACAAGGTGATTGATTTGGGTATGTGGATGGGTATGTGGATGGGTATGTGGATAGGTAAGTGGATAGGGGCTAGGGCGGAATACCGAGCTTAACGGTGTGAATAAGGTGATGTGAGTGTGACGTGAATGAAACTAGTTTTTGATAATCACCATTACTACTCATTTTACGGTTACAAGTATCTGATATTGCAAAGGGGGATAATTTCTCAGGTGTATATTCCAGGGTTTCATTTTCATGCATTCTAAAACTTGACTGTAAACTAATAAACTTGTTGAATTCATTCCGCGGTGATGGCTTTTGTTGTCTTTCGGGAATGACAATGGCTGTACATGGGGTAGGTCTGGAGGGTTCGGGTTTGATCTGGCTGGCAGTGAAAATTGGTTGATTTTTTTACAATCGGTGTATCAAGTTCAGGGGTAAGTAGTCTCAAGTGGTTTTAGCACAATGCCTTGACTTGGAGATGGGAACAATTTTGGAATAAAGCATGATCTGAATAGTGAATAATATGTTTCAGGAGGACTGATTCTTTCTCGAGTGTCTTCGAGTAAATAATCTTGAGAATATAGGATCTTCTAAAACCTCACCAAAATTTATTATTTAGACTTTTGATGCACCTATAACACCACATCCATCACTCCTAATTCATCTATATCCCATTCTCCACCTAAATCCATCCAGAAATTTTGCTCATTAAACACATCCCAAGAGTTCATATCTACCTCACCTAATACTGGCAAAACATCCTGATTCGCCTGTGAATTTACCATAGCCTCCATTCCAGCATCAATTTCCCTCAGTGTTCCTCCCTCAGTAACATCTTCATTTGCCACTCCATTAGATCCACCTTCCACCGCATTCTTGTCAACTCTAAGCCCATCTCCCAACGTCGCCGGTCCTGCTCCACTCCCGTCTCCATACGCAGCAACCTTTTGATCATACCAAGCTCTCACAAACCTTATCTTTCTCGCAAACTTGTCGAAACAGTCTGTCCAGCCCTCTGCTACTCGTCTCCCTTCACTATCCACTTCTGCATCTTTCCCCCATTCTCCATCGTTAGTCGTGATATTGATGTCTACAAACTTTGCTTTATCGTTGCGATCTGCGAGTTCTTTCAGTACCAATGAGAGGTCACAGACTTCACGCACGAAATCGAGGGTCCAAGTAGGGAGTTGTGGGTTTTGATAAAAGGAGAGGCGGGCGAGAATCATGAGGGCATAGGCTAGAAGCGACCAGGGGGAAATAGGTTGGCTTAGGTAGGTTGAAGGAGGGAGAGAGAGTATTAGGTCTAGGAAAGAACGTGTGTGGTGAAGGCAAGTGTAGAGGGATTGGAGCTGAGAAGGGTGAAGAGGCGGAGGGTGAGTTGGTTGCGGTATTGAGATGGATTGATGTGGCTGTGTACAGTTTGTGGAAGTCCACCCATTAGTCAATGCGACCTCGTAGAGACGAATTGTAGAAATATGGTGGTGGAGTTGGAGAATTACTAATGATATTCGTTAGTGATTTAATTACAACAAACGCACCCTAAATAAAGAGTCGCAAGAAAGATTGATAAGAGAAGAAAGGAAGAGCATACCATCATCACTCCAAGCAGCAGGAACCTCCTTCTTCAAATTATCGAGCTCCATCTGAAAAGAACCCAATTTCAGCACAGTAGGAACCTGAATGTCACTGTCATTTTGGACAAGCAAAACAGTTTGACCAATTTTCTCCCCAAGATGTGATATCTTCACTAGCTCGACCAGTAAGAGATCAGTAGGATGCTCTGGTTTCTTCTCAATAACACTAACACATTCATCCAGATGTATGGAATACTTCATAGCATCTATGCGCTGAAAGCCCGTTGCAACCCTAGACTTGGTTAGCAAATTTTTGTTGAGCTGAAGTATATTGTAGCACTTACAAAGAGGTCAGATAGAACAAACCAGCCAAGGCTCTTCTCTGCTCCATACTTCTCTTTGAAAAGTCTCCGGCTGTGGCTCGACTGTGGCCAAATGGATATCTGAATCTATCCGAAGAGGGTGGTTTGTTCAACCCCAAATCCCCAGCAAGTCCCATTGCTAAGCCAAGGAGATTGTTCAGATGCGGATGCCCTAGACAATGATAATGATACCTAACAACCGAGCTTGATTAGTATCTCTGCTCACTTAGTTTAGGTGTCTTTTTCCTCATCACTCCAGATAACAAGGAGCCAAATCCCTTTGATGTAGCCTAAGGTTTGTCTACTTGAGAATCAAGAAGCCGTAACCCCAATCTCATACTTAGTCGAGCAAAATATCCCCTCTTCATCAAGACAATAAAGAAGATGCAAAGGAAAATCAGGAGAAATAACTCACCACCCACAAAACACCAAAATCGTCTGCAACAACTCCAAAGTCTTCTCTTTCCTCGTCATAATCCTTTCCGTTAAATCCTTCACCAACATTGTCTCATAAACTGTTTGTCTCGGCAAATTATAATAACTAGCCGCCATCAAAACCGCCTTTCCAAGAACCGGTTTGGCCATTAACCATTCCTTACCTGTTGCCCGTCCAATCTCAATTATCACAAATGGAAATCTGGCCGTCATTTCCATTTGATACAATTTAACCAGTCTTTCAATTTCCGCATCATTAGGCTCGAGATTAGAGTTGGTGTGGGCGAGGAGACACGCATTGGTATTTTTATCGTAGACGGATTGGCGTTTACTTGGTTCAAGGGGTTTTGGGGCGGAATGAGGAAGGTTTTGACAGGGGATTGCGTTTGAGGGTTCTGGCTGCGAGAGGGGTGTTGTTCTGGGAAGAGTACTCTCATTGGTGATCGACTGGGGATATGCCGGTATTGCATCTTGGGAATGGCCACTCTTTTGTTGTCGAAGAAGTGAAACGATCCCATCAAGTTTCTCTTCCAATTGCGCAACTTTACTAGAGTTACCGTATTAGATCCTCAATGATAGATGGCCTTGTAAATAAAACAATCCATACGTAGTTTTCTGAGGTTTGCGAACTCTTATAGAAGGAGTTTGAGCTGCACAATCTTTTTTCAGGCGATGGCATCTTTCAGTATTAGCAGATTGACCCAATATAATGGTAGCCAACCAATCAGTTAGTCATACACACCTTTCGCATTTGATAGTTAATCCTCCCGGTCGTGGTACACATTTGGCTTTTGCCAATGCACAAGTCTTGCATGCCCGAGGGCTCAGATGACCTTTACTTATGTGATTGGTTGTCGACGACATCACATATTCCTGAATTCATCAGACGCACTATGAGCCTCAATATGAGCGGAAAGGAAAGTGTATTCTCAACCCGTCGCCGCTGGGATTTTCTTTTTAAAGGTTGAGGCTGTGGGGCGGGACCGGAGAAAATCAATGATTCCGCTCCCGGTCCATAATCATGCGTGTAATTACTTACCCCTTATAGGCATAATGTCCAATACGTTGAAAACACTTAGTACAAGAAACAGTGAAAAACAGCTCATCTTAATTTGAAATGCCACCGATGGAATATTAATGAGATAAGCACAAAATCTCGAGTTGATTTAGTCTATCTACAAGCTGCATTAAAACTTTCAATGCTCGACGAAGAGTAAGAGCAGAGGGTATGCAAGTTCGGTCATGTTAAAAAAATCGTAAAACGCCTGCCCCGCCATCCTCTTCCACGCACCCCCTCCTTCGAAACGACATCCCCATGATTCTCATACTTGATGTATGAAGGTGAAGTATGTGAGGTGGCTCTAAGAGGAGAACACTATTAAGCCAAGCGGCATAACGCTATTCAAAGTTGGACTAGCCCGTATGAATCATAGAAGTCAAGGTAAGCCCATATGAATTTGGAGTAAGGTTTTTAAAGTTGCACAAAGCAGAGAGAAATCATGTAGCAGGAGCTGGAGTGCCCCGCGCAGCTTGCTCATCGGCGCGAATGGGTGCAAAGAATGGATGAGCCATGGCTTCCTTAGCGGTTAAACGATCCTGAATCACATGTTAGCATAAACCGAAGTGAAAATCATACACGGTGTCATACTTGGTGATCATATCGGAGGAGTTTATCCAAGAAATCGATAGCTTCATTAGTGACGAATCTTTGGTTTTCGGCATTGACAAAGCTGTGCCAATTCTTCTTTGGGAATCTACCTAAGATATCATCATATTGTGCGTCAAGCTCAATCTCATATTTGTCGAGGTAGTCGAATAAGTCTTCGGTACCGAGAACTTTAGCAATCTTGACTAACTGATCCGAGTTGCTGTTTCCGTGGAAGAATGGTTCCTTTCGGAAGATCATTGAAGCGAACATGGCGCCTAATGACCACATGTCCAAGGAGTAGTCGTATTCTTGAAAGTCAACGAGCAATTCAGGCCCCTTGAAGTATCTCGATGCAACTCGAACGTTATACTCTGTGCCTTGGTGATAAAATTCGGCAAGACCCCAATCGATAAGCCTCAACTAGACCCTAAGTGTTAGCCAAGGTGACTTATGGCTGGAGACGAGTATACCTTTCTATTCTCATGATCAATCATGACATTGTGAGGCTTTACATCTCTGTGCATGATACCTTTGCTGTGACAATAGTCTAGCGCCTATCAAAATTAGCAACTTCTGAACATACTGGCTATTTGGACGCCATACCTTCAAGAGCTCATAAATATAAAATCGGACATCGTAGTCAACAAACTTAGGATAAAGGCTTCGGAAGTCGGTATTGTTGACAAATTCGAAAATCAAGGAAGGTGTTTTGCTCTGCATCATATATGAGTCGTTTGTTTCTCTTTCAATGGAATTTTCAAGACTGGTGAGGAGCGATGCTCCTTTCATCTTCGTAAAGGGGTAAAAAGCATCGGTTGGAATACTAGGAAATGTTGTATTTACTTGACTATCCCTAACAACGTCAAGGAGGGCGACAATGTTCGGACCTCCTGATAAGTTCTGTAGGATCTTGATCTCTCTCTTGATCTTCTTCTTCTTGACTGGCTTCAACACCTTGATCACACATTTTTGGTAGTTGGCCACATTGATTCCCTCAAAGACTTCCGAGTACTTTCCTCGTCCTACACGAGCGCGCACACGAGTGTCAGTAACCAGCACACATAGCCACGAGCGGGTAAAATCAAAACAAGCCTTGAGGAATGAGATATTTCCGACTTACCAATCTTGCGCACAACTTCATAGTTCTCTAACACGCCCCAGGTAATATTCACACTATCATAATCCCAGTATGCCCGTGGCATCTGCTGATTGACATCCGCATAGACGCGAGCCATTTTGCGGCTGGCCTGCTACGGGAAATCGCAGCGCAAGTCGTATAGAGATGGCTTTTTTGAAGTTATCGAGATACGGGGTAGGTTGCGAATGGACAAGAACCTAATTATTCGACCGGATGGCTCTGGTCGAGAATCGCAGGATGACCTTGTACGATGTTGTAGAAAATAATGATCTGAGGTTGACGTGCTACGAATTCTTGATGTATTGTTAAGACACCCCGCGCTAGCGCAGGAGTTATTTTCGGTAGAATGGCCTGAAATAATAGGCTAACGATAGCCTTCCAAGATTTTTAAACTTGTCCAAGGCTGAATCATGAATGATAATTTTTGTATCAACCTTCATCTTCTACAAACATTCAACAGATACTGTCACAATTTGAAAGAGTATTACAGAGAAAAACATAGGGATATTATGGATTAAAGAACTGTTGAACAGAATAAATACTACAAACATGCTCTACGATCTCAATATTCCTTGGTCATCAAGCAAAGACCCTCTTGATCTCCAAAGGACCATTTCATTCCTTTCGGAATTAGGTTATGGCACCATAGCCCTCAATCACATCCATAATGGACCTCTTCCTTCTAACATAATCAATCCCATACCTACGACCTTTCCCTTCACAGTTCCACCCAAAACTGTCATCCTCCGCCGCTGTACCCTCGTTGTCACCGATCCTTCTCTCAATCACCGTCTCTCAGCCCTTTCGCCCGCCTACGATATCCTCGCGATTCGACCTACCACCGAGAAAGCTTTCCTCGCAGCATGTCTTAGTCTAACCGAACATTCGCTCATATCCCTCGACCTTACACAACGTTTTCCATTTCATTTCAAACCCAAACCTCTCATGGCAGCTATACATCGCGGTATTAAATTCGAAATCTGTTATGCGCAAGCTACGATGGAAGATTCGAATGCGCGCAAAAATTTCATAAGTAATTGTTTGGGAATATTTAGAGCCACGAGGGGCAGAGGAATTGTAATAAGTAGTGAAGCGAAGACTGCATTGGGTGTGAGGGGCCCGGCAGATGTGGTTAATCTGATGGCTGTGTGGGGATTGGGCAGAGAAAGGGGCATGGAAGGACTGGGAGATAATCCGAGATCAGTGGTCATAAATGAGGGCTTGAAGAGAAGCTCTTTCAGGGGAGTAGTGGATGTGGTCTACGGCGGTGAAAGGAGTGCCACGAAGGATGCTGAAATCAACGAGGCACAGAGGAATAAAGGGAAAAACGGGGAAAAGGGAAAGGGGAAGAGGAAGGCTGATGAGAAAGAGGCAAAAGAGAATGAGCCACCTCAAATAAGCAAGAGGCAGGCAAAGAAACAGAAAATGGAAGCACTGAAAGCAGCCGGATCCAATTCAAGCTTATCAAATGAGACAACCCCCATAGAAGAAACGAGTTTCACAGTTGTCGATAGCCATAATACAATAAAAGCTAAAGCAAACAGTTGATATTTATCTTCTTTCATTGCAATTTTTTCTTCTGTGGTGTCATTTTTGAACGTATATTTACATCGAATTTGGTATCTTTCGGGAATCTAGCCCTACAGGATCTGATATTACATCTAATTTTATCCCATTTTATTAATATATGTAAGCCTCAAGCCTCAAGCCTCAAGCCTCAATCCTCAAAACTCTTTTTTAGACAGCGGTTGCCACTGCAAGATTTCCAAGAGCTAAACTATTGGTCAATGAGAATGTGTTGATATCCACGGGCTTCGGTTGTTGTGCGACTTGTGCAGCTCCAAGTGCAGCAGGCGCTGCTACTCCCGCTTGTTGTTGAGTCGGTGGGGTGCTTGTTGGAGCGGGTTCTTGAATAGCAGCTTCGGTTAGTGACTTGCTTGTCGGAGCGGGTTCTTGAATAGCAGCTTCAGCCAGTGACGTGCTAGATGATGACAGAGGTGTAGACGCAGGTAGAACCATGGGTGTACAGGGAGCTTTGACACGAGTTAGTCCATGAAAAGCAGTTCGAAGTAGATTCACCATACCCGATACCATCATAGTCACTGTGACCATTGATGTGACTACTGACATTTGCGTGGCATTCATATAAACCATTACTTGCTGGGTGACTGTTTGGGTAACCATTTGAGGTAGAGGGGTAACGTAGACAGTCGGCGGAGCGCCAGATGCGTAGACTGTCGAAGTGAGGAAAGAGAATTGGCCACTAAAGATGTCAGTCTATAATTATGATCAAAAGACTGATAAGAATAACCATACCCAGTACCTGCAGCCTGTACAGCTCCTGTTGGTGCCGCCGCTCCTTGAATACTTTTCGTGACCGTCTTTGTGATTTCCTTCGTCACCGCTGGCGCCGCCCCTCCTTTTCCACCCTTTCCACCCTTTTCACCCTCGAGAGCTGCAATGATATCACTCAAGCCTCTAGCTCGATACGCATATCCCTAGACTATTGTCAGTTTTCTTCAGATATTAACCGTCTCACAAATCATACCTGGGCAAGGCTTGCCGCTCCTACTACGACCAACAATGATGTTCTTAAAATCCCTCTCATCCTTTCACTTGAAGTTTGCTGTTAAAGTGATGCAGTGCAACTTTCTGCTCTTTCACTTGATAATCGCGGTATATTAATCAATGTCGATGACAACAGCCCAGCCGTTGTATGAAAAAAAAATGAATATGAGAAGAAATTGAGTGAGCGTGACCTGCAGCTGCAGAATTAAAATTGATTAGATGAAAAGAAAACATTAAGAGAGAGTGCTCAGATGATAAGAGATTCAGCGGGAGAGGTGAAAACAGATATGCAGACAAGTTTTGAACCCGTGCATGAAAGAACTTGGCGCTATGATTGAGAGTTGAAGCACTGCGATGCGAAATCCTAGATGTAGATCCTCGACACCAATAGGAGTGCATTATTGAACGGATGAAAATGGGATCATGGCGTCGCCAAACTTACGAACCGCCAGACTCTTGAATTGTGATTCAATCTTACATGACTTGAGTCGCCATACCCAGGTTCGCAGCAGACTTGCTGTAAAACACAACAGGGCAACTGATTCAACTGAGTGAAGATAGAAATATTTCAAGGATATTCAGCGTCACGGTTGAGTGAAAGAAACTCGATGAGTCGATGCATAATGTGAAGAGTAGGAAAGCCAAATACAAATACAAATGACTAGCACAAAAGCGGTCACTTGAGAAACCTTTGGTAGAAAATTGCTAAGAGGATGTAAGAGATGAAGGAATCTCAAACGTCAGAGAGTTTTTGATATATGGGGAAAAGGGCAAGTTCCAGACGGGTGGGGTTTCAAGTCTAGCTTGGCGGCGTGAGCATTCAAAAACGGTTCTTTATAACTTGTGCACCGGTACTTATGACTTTTGAATTGGTGAAATCATGAATGGAATCAAGATTGTACAAAATTCATTTATATTAACCGCGATAGATTCATGATTAATCTTACTCTGAATATTTGAAGGGGCTACCAAGTAAGGTTACCTAGTAAGTATACCCGTTACAGCTTGAACTATCTACCTACCCAATAGATTCATGCTCAATCTTACCCCTTGATGATAACCGACCTGTAGCAGCGGATCCTATAAGACAACCAAAAACAAACAGAGAAAAAGAAAAGAGATCTTCAGCCTTGCATAAATGAGAACTTGGGTTAGGTGAGTAGCTGGAGAGAAAGCCACGATACTAGATGATTATGCACATAAGCTATATACCTACTAGGTAGCTGACAGGAGTAAACAGATCGGGTATATCAACTTCCGGTCTGGTTTGTCTAACTCAACCTTGCTTAGGAACAATCTAGAACTAGAACTAGTCCTATCGAGAGTAGATGCTAGCTTCGATGACTATGTTCGAATTAATAATCACCAACTCATAATCTAGTACGTCATGATCGAGCCAAACATTTCTATTCGATTTCACGGGCGTTTCAATGATGAAGAGAAATCAAAGTTCTACAACGGCATTTTGAGAGTTTGCGAAGTGTTCATGTTACCCAGTTGTAGTTCTCATATACTACCCAGGTACCTACTAGGTAATTAGTAGTAACCTTGCTCTTGCATTGGAGTTTATAATTCTTTCATCAAGACATCTCTCACCTCATATTTCATATTCTTTGAAGTCGTCAATGGCTGTTGCTACATATCTATAACTCTTACATACCTATCCAATATATCAAATCATCTATACCACTTACCTACTAGTAGACTTCAATACAGGAAATATTAGATCTAGCAGCTAGGCTGGCCTCAAGCTCTCCAAACACGGCTGGAGGTAGTAATTACTAGCCTTTTTATCTCATATTTCTTTCACTCCCATTTATTAATATATCGTTTGTTCTTTCTTCCTTTCTAAACAATCTTCTGCAACACTCGAATAATTGTATAATACAACAACGATCACTTTGCATATATCTAGTAGTATAGAACTATTGCAAACATGACGGTCGTTCATGTTCTAGACGACTACTATCTTGCAATCACGCTGTTGATTACAGTCGCATATCAATTGTTTTTCTTCTCCATTGCTTTTTCTCTTAAATTTGATAAACTTACAGGTAGGATATACATATATCAACGCGTATTCATTCACTAACACATATTTAAGACTTTGCTGGGGGAACGAACTTTGTCGTGCTTGCCATTATAACGCTTGCATTCAGTGGTCATCACAATGCACGCCAAATCGTCGCCTCTCTCTTTATCATGATATGGGGAGCTCGTCTTTCAGCATTCCTGTTATTTCGAATCCTCAAAACAGGAAAGGATGATAGATTCGATGATAAGCGCGATAACTTCTTCAAATTCCTCGGCTTTTGGGTCGCCCAAATGTTCTGGGTTTGGATTGTCTCATTACCTGTCACGCTTTTGAATTCCCCGAAAGTCACGAGATTTCAACAACCAGCATTTGGGACGGCTAGTGATATTGCTGGGGTCATTCTTTATGCAATCGGTATTATTATGGAGAGTGTGAGCGATATTCAGAAGTATCTTTTCAAAGTTCAAAATAGCGACAAGTCGAAAATTTGTGCCAAGGGGTTTTTCTCATGGAGTCGCCACCCAAACTATTTTGGGGAGATTATCATTCAATTTGGTAGGTTTCCCTTCATCCATTCGATATGTCTCGCTAAATATTCGATAGCTATTTTTATGATTGCAGTATCACCAGCTGCCGAAGGCTTTGTTCACGGTGGAGCTCGTAAAGCTCTCTATGCTTCAATCATTGGTCCAATATTCCTCACTACCCTCCTCATGTTTGTATCCGGCTTGACGCTCCAAGAGAGACCTGGGGCCAAGAAGCGATATGAAAATAACAATCATTGGGAGGAATACTCGCGATACCTCAAACGAACAAGCATCTTAATTCCTTTCCCGCCACAACTTTACGAGAAGATGCCAATGATATTGAAAAGAACGATTTTCTTAGAATTTCCTATCTATGTATTTGACCCAGCAAAGCATGCTGATGTTGGTCAAGGCCAGCATGATGCGGAGGAAGGTCGCCAGTCACATGTAGGAGATCGAGAAAGCACTGATCGCTTGGCCGGATAAGTTCCAGTTGACTAACTTGATGTGATAATGAATATGGTAAACTTCACTTGGACATGGAGATTTATAATGGCGATGGTTTTCGGTTGCTTTAACTTAATGGTCTTTCATAGCAGAAATACCCCATTCCTTTTTTTCAGTTTGTCATTTCCACAGAAACAGAGCCCGCATATTTCGTAACAGCGCAATACCTTTGAATCCTACTTATGTATACATACATGGACATATATAAATAATCATTAATGCACGCAAAGCGCAACATGGCGCTCCAGCCGTTTCATCATGTGATGACGATGAGTCAAACAAAAACAGGCAGTCATCCACCCTTGCATCCTCCATCATCCATCTGCAAGCTTTCCCGGATTTCCTTCTATTACAATACCTGATAATCACCACACTCTCACACCTTCTCTTCACCCCCCTCAATGATTCTCCTTTTCTCCTTTCGTGCGATATCAATTATAACTGTATCCCCTTCAGCTTTCCAATTACCCCACCTTCCCTCCCAGCTGCCATCCAATCATAATTTTCGAATCTGGGGATAGATTATCACCACAAGGAAGAACGCAAGCAAGCAAGCAAGCAAGCAAGCAAGAAACCATGAACGTCTCCTGCCAATGTCAAAATGTAGCTTTCAAGACTCCGCTCCCGAAACCATTGGCTATTTATATTTGTCACTGTAGTGTAAGATTTTATCATATCGTTTTTTCTTACTGTAATTTCGTCTCATACATGACTTTTCATCTCATATAGGATTTCTCATCTGTCTTGTTGAGTGTGAGGAGTTATATTATATATGGTGGTTGAGTTGTGAGGAGAACAGATGGATGAATGAGAGGATCAAAACACCAGGATTAACATAAAGATACCCCAGGAATGCCAACGCCAATCCTCCTCCGCATTCGGCGCCTCCGCCATCTTCCCGCGATTTCCATTGCCGTGTCCGGAGTTCCTGGCCGTTTATACGTTTGTTCCCCTCCATCCATCTCTGCTGCCCCATCCCCATCATATCCTACGGCTAACCCCATTTCTCGAAAAGCCGTCCCACAGCCTCTGGTCATACCGTAAATTGTTATTTTTGTAAAGTGTGCGGGACGCGTGTGATACACAGTACGCCTGGAAAAAGCGTGGTGAGTGTGAAGGGGGGGTGTATTGAGGGGTTGGATTGGGCGATGGCGAAGCATATTTGGGTTAAGAGGGCGATGGTGCCGATTCCTGTGAGTTTTTCTTTTGGGATTTGGTTGTGGGTTGTATTGAGGGTTTGGCTGGGGAGTAGGGAAGAGAGGGGGAGGATGGAAGAGAGGAATGGGGTGGGATTGAAGGAGACGAGATGAAATTATGGGCTAACAGGTAGACAGGAAGGGGCAGAGCTATTAGAGGAAGAACCAGAGCATGCACCTTATATTTGTAGGACGACGGATCTTGGGGAAAACGGAAATGAGAAGATGGAGGCAGGGGCCGCTTGAGGGTAAATTTGAGCGAATAGAGCGCTGTGGCTAATATACGTATTGATTGGCAACAATCATTTTTATAACATTACTGCAGAAGACTGCCAGATCTTACAATTAAAACTTGGATTTGAACGACTATGTTCCTTGATCATAAGATATTCATTTTCACAAGTCATACTGTATGAAATGTTAAGCTCGCTAATTGAACGCTAGTTGAGTTCCAGAAATATAATTCCAACTTTCCTGTACAATCATGCCATCCCGCCATTCACTTTAAGTGTCTGACCGGTAATCCAAGAACTAGCACTACCACTCAAAAATGCCACAACATCTGCAATCTCCTCCGGCTGACCAATCCTATTCTGGGGATTAAATCCCGCAATCGTCTTCAAAAGTTGCTCACTCTTGCCCTTGAGGAATAACTCAGTGGACGTTGGTCCTGGTGCCACAGTATTAACCATAATACCTTTACGTGCAAGACCTTTCGAAAGACCTCGTGTCATTTGCTCGATGGCTCCTTTTGACATGATGTAGGTTAGGTAGTTTGGTGTTACTGTGCTGGCGTGGCATTGAGTTGTAGAGAAGAGAATAATGCGGGAACCGGGTGCCATATGAGGAACGGATTTCTAGAGTCATCAGGAAACCATTCAACTAACTATTGAATCGACAACGTACCTGGGCAAGAAATAAAGGTCCTTTGACATTCAAGTTGAAAGTCTGGTCGAACTCCATCCCCGTGACATTTTCCACTTCATTCAACTTGATAGTTGCAGTACACGCAACTAAGATATCAATCTTTTCATATTTTTCAATCGTAGTATCTATCAACCTTGAGAGCTCTTCGACGTTCCCGGCATCAGCTTTGATGGCCGTAGAGTTCTCTTCCCCTATGAGTGAAATAACTTCTTCTGCTGCGGATGAGTCATTGCTGTAGTTAACGACTACTTTTGCTCCATCGCGTGCGAGGCGGAGGGAGATTGCCCGCCCGATTCCTTTGCTTCCACCGGTTAAGGGCGACTTTTCCAGAGAGGGGTTGCATTTTGTAGGGATTGTGTGGGATACGAGAGGAAGGTTACAAGAAGTGTTGAGAGGATAGGTATAATCTAGAGAGACATGATTGATAGTATAGCAAGTAATCAATCAAGTTTGGACAACTCGTTGTATTTATACTCAATTTAAAAGCAAGGGAGATATTTATTCGCATTCTGTGAGTCAAACTATGGCGCTTACCATAAGATTTTCCACAGGCGGTGGAGTTATCGCCATGGGGATGATATCACGTAAATTCGTAAACTCCATAGATAACTTGATGGTGTATATGTGGTATTGTGAAAGCTTTCCGCAATAACCGCAGTACCCTTGATGTATCAACGGAGGTAAGGAGCTTGTCCATGGAGTTTGAGGATTGATAAGGCAATGCATATATCCAACAGATCATTTCCATGGTGAGTTTGTGGAAGCAGATAATTATATTCAGTCCTAAGATCTTATCATGCTCGTTTAGAAAAGAGTGATCTCTGCAGAGATGTCAAGATTGCCAGTGATTGAACAGGCGTTCAGAGGTTGCAAGTCATGGAATTTGCTAGAGTGACACACTTTCAACTTTGGAGGATCTTTGAACGCTCGTTTGATATCCGGCATTGATATTGGTATACAGATACATACATACATACATACCTAGGTACATATAGAGATATATATATATATACTGAAATTCTCAAATTCGCAGGAATATCAAACACGATGACTAACCTGAACTAAAGGCTGGCTCTAGAACTTCCAGTATTTGTCACTTTAAGCAAACAATAGAATCAATACAACAACCGCCTTCGTATGATGTGGATGTGAATGTGAATATGAATATGAATATCGATATCGTAACCTCGCTGCTGCTTTTTTCTTTCCCGTCCCAACCCGTTATCGTTTTGTACAGTAACTGGTCCGTGCATAAACATTTTGACAATAAGGTCCAACTGGTCCATATTATTAGTTGACTAGGTACTCAAATAACATCAGCCTTGCGATATTTAATTCATCAAACTTCTATTCTAGAAATCAATTATCAAAACCTTCAAACAACAGACACACACACACACACTCTTTTGTACTTTATCTGGTTGCTTTTCTGGCTTTCCAATTCAAACTTTTTACATACATAGAACCTGCGCATATCAAAATCAGATTCTTCGCTATCGGTGATCAATTCATATCAGTTTACAACAAAAGAACAATCGCATACACTCAAACTCCTCTGTCTCCTTTCATTCAAGATGGATCAAAGAGAACTTACTTCACGAGTTTCGGCCCTTCAAAAGGCCATCAATGACAAAGAGCCAGCGTCAAATGTCATTACCATTATGGAAACTCTGAAGAGAGATGTAAATGCCACCGAAGAACTTCTTAGGGTATGTCTACAACCAGTTACATTCCTAATAAAGCTCCTCTGGGTCTTTGTGTCTCCAAGATAAATCCTCAATACACCAAACTAACCTTATCATTCTCCAGGCAACCAAGGCAGGAATGGTAGTAGCTAAACAACGAGGAAATGCGAATAAAGACATCGCCAAGCTTGCCACCGAAATTGTAACCAAGTGGAAAAAAACAGTCGAAGCCGAGAAAGAAAAGCGCAAAGCAAGCCTCATGGCAAAATCTGGCTCTTCCCCCGCAGTTCGCAGCAACGGCACTTCCTCACCTGCGCCCGCACCCAGCGCTCCGGTCACCAAAGCATTCAAGGGCGATTCCTCAAAACGCAGATGGGAAACTGATAAGGTCGATACCAAGCGTACGGGTGTTCCAACTCGTGATGCTTGTATTGGTTTGATGTATAATGGTCTCGCTTTCAAATGCGAAGACCCTCCAACTAATATCATTATCAAGGCGATGGCTGTCGAGCAAGCTGCATTTGATCATTATGGAGGCGAGTCGAAGGATTACAGAGAAAAGCTTCGTTCCCTATTCCAAAATCTTAAGCAGGCATCCAATACAAAATTGCGCAAGAGAGTCATGTCGGGAGACATTGAACCAGCTCGTTTTGTGGTTATGACGCATGAGGAACTCAAGTCAGAGGAGATGAAGAAGAAAGATGATGCATTGGAGTTGGAGAATATGAAGAAGGCCCAGGTACCAATGGCAGAGAAGAGTATTAGTGATGCTTTGACATGTGGAAAGTGTCAGCAAAAGAAAGTCAGCTATTCACAAGCACAGACTCGCAGTGCTGATGAACCTATGACTACTTTCTGTGAGTGTCAAGTTTGCGGTCATCGCTGGAAGGTATGTAGTTCCTTAAATAATACCGTTGCTATGATCGCCCTCTCTAACTCTTCCCTAGTTCTCCTGAGCGAGCAATACCTGGCAAAAGTTTCTCTTCTCAGTTCGATTTATTATGGATGGCTTGGGGTTTAAGGGGTACATAGGTGAATTTATTGCTTTCAGGGTTTCAGCATGGAGTTTACACGAAATATCACCTACAACTCCCTCTGGATTGTGGGCTTTTGTTCCCGACGCAAGTTCAAGAAATGAAGCTCGATTGATGTCTGGCATGTGATCCACACCGAGTTTCTAGTATTAACATCGATTAAATCGATACAATAGAATCTCTGGTTTAATTTTTGATACTCACCACGATACTTTTCTAGTGAGATGTGAAAAATTATACCTTGTGCATTGGACACCTAGGAGCTCCTTACCCTATATGAAAAGAGTCATGGCACAATGTGTGGGCGTGGACTACTTGTAGGTGTTGTGTTGTAAGCATGGTTAGCTATGATATGAACAATGATGATATAAGAGTAAGAAGTCAAGAAGCCAAGAAGTCACAAGCAATACATAGGTACCTGTCAACAGGAATGGTAGGAACCCACGTAGTAGTAGGAGTAGTATTATAACAGCGAAATATCGAAACCCCGAATTAGAATATTGGAATAGACGAGCAGTAATCTAGCTATACAAAACCTTGACACGTATTTATTGGGGAGGGAGGAGGGAGGAGGAGGAAGGAATGGGGATCCCGGGGCGGGAGGATTGATATGGGGATATTGTATAGCGGGACTGTGAGGTTGAGAAATTGGAGGGCATCTATATCATTTGTTTATTTTTTACTTTTAGTTATTTAGTTACTTGGTTACTGACTTACATCTCATCTGCTAGCTATACCCACGTTAAGAATATGATGCTCGTAGTTGGAAATTCAATATACGAAATCAGAAATTGTGGTGAAAAGGTTGTGGAGTGGCATTTCAGAATAGATAGTAGGTAGGTATTGGGTAGGTATTGCTCATAGCTCACAGCTCATAGCTCATAAGATGCGCGATATGTACAAAACCGGAATGAATGAATGAATGAATGAATGACCCATCCATCCATCGTAAGATCATAAAGATAGGCAAAACCTGCACGCCGAAGTGCGGTGGAAGTGGGTAGCTGGATGTCTATCTATCTATCCATCCATCCATCTATTCATCCATCTGTCCATCCATGCATCACCCATTCATACATTCATTCACCCGTCTAAACGTGTTCCATCCTGGTATCTCCGCAATAACCAACGTTTCTTCATCCAATCACCATGTTCAAGTAAAGCAAAGTAAAATAAAATAAAATAAATCAAACAACGCGGTGCTAAGATATCTAATCCGCCCATACATAAATGCATCCCAAACTCCCGCTTAAACGTGTATTCGTAAGCCCCGGGTCATCCACCGCCCTCCTCATCTCCAATCGGGGTATTTTCTCCCGTCTACGCCGCGAACAGGACTGATGCCCCGTTCTCTCCTTTCTCTGTCCCTTTCCCTGAAACTCCTTCCTTCGTATCCGTCATCTCTGTCTCGATCTCCCCTCTCGGGTCTGATTCTCCGTGTTGGGATGTCTTCATGACTGCTATGTCTCGTTTGGATCCTAGGTCTTTCCCTCCTCTTGTAATCTCTTTCTCTGTCCCCCCTATCCCTCTCATCCCTATCCCTATCCCTTTCCCTTTCCCTTTCCCTCTCTCTTTCTCTCTCCCTATCACCCCTATCTTCGCGACTACTATGTCTCCTACTACCCCTCCCCTCTCCACTCTCCCTTCCACTTTCCCCCCCACTGCCTCACTCATATGATGAGAATGGACTACTAACTCGCTCGCCCCTCATCCCCCCATTCCTCCACATCTCAGCAATATCTCCCAAGTCCCTCCCATTTGACCCCCAAAGCCCCCCGACTATCACTCCTCACTTTATCCCTCTCTCTGTCCCTCTCTCGCTCCAAATCCCGCTCCCGCTCCCTCCCCAAATCACTCGACCCCCTCCCCATCTCCCTCTTCCTCCTCCCTGTCAAAAACGGCGCGCTCAATTTCCCATTCAAATCAATGTTAGTCGGATACTTACCCCTCCTAAATTTATCCTCAATATCCCTCTGCCTCTCCCTCTCCCTCGCATCAGAAATCGGCGACGGATTCGTACTACCCGGCGCCGTAGACGAGAACACAAAGGCGCGCGGACCATCGATCCCGGAACTTCGCGGTATATAAGCACTTTGAGGGTGTCTCGGGATCTGTCGCGCAGCCGTGGATGTTTTCAACGGGCTGCTGCGACTCTTCGGGGACGGGTCATCTTCAGAATCAGAACCCAAGCTAGTATCAGTGGAGGAATCCGAGGTGTCCGAGACGATGGGGACACGCCGGGCTTGGCGAGGATGACTATGTCGACGAGGTTGGGTAGGATGTGCAGGATCCGGAACTGGGACGTCGTGATGGGAATGCCGGGGATCGGAGGCGGGTGCCGAATGAGATTGAGTGGGAGGTCCATCTTCTGATGTGGGCGAGCTTAGGTTGGGGAAACTGCGATGGCGTCCGCGGGGTATGCGGGGTGAGTATGGTTCTTCTGGGGCGAGAAATTGACGAACTCGATGGGTGGGTGATCGGTTAAGAGGTGGACGTTGGGGAGGTCGAGATGCTGAAACGTGGGTGTAGGGGATAGGTCGAGCGGATCGACGGGGAGTAGCCTCGCGAGTAGCGGATTCACGGGCAGAATGTTCACGGGTGGTGGATTCACGGGCAGAATGTTCACGGGTGGTGGATTCGCGGGTAGGAAGTTCACGGGTGGTGGATTCGCGGGTAGGAGGTTCACGGGTGGTGGATTCGCGGGTAGGAGGTTCACGAGTGATGGATTCGCGAGTAGGAGGTTCACGAGTTGAAGGTTCACGGGCCGAAGGTTCGCGAGTAGACGGTTCAAAATAGCCGCTGCGGGAGTGAGAGTTGGTTGGTGTTGGCTCGGGAACTCTAGGCGAAGGTCGAACGTGAGCGTATGTTGTTTGTGCTTCAGGTCTAGGCGGGAGGTCAGGCACGGGAACTTCCTCTTCATCATCTGGCGATGCTCGTTGACGTAATTTTTCCGCGCAGCTTCTGTGCCATTTCTCTATCTCTGGATCCGGTACCAATGGGAAAGCCTCCTTGGGTAATTCTGTGGGAAATCTTTCTCCCGTATCTGGATGTTTGATCTCAAAGTCTCGCAATGCGGTTTGGATGAATGCTACATGTTCCTCTGGCCCCAAGAGTACCTCGATCGATTGCCATCGCACAAATCCCCGTACAGTGAGACATGGTATCGAAGGAGGGGCAAAATCATCTTTCGTAGGGTTTAAAGCATGTTGACAACCTATTGAAGCATATATCCAAGATATCGAGGGATATGTAGTCTCCACAAAAAGAGCTATGTAATGCAACAGACGCTATTAGCAAAACAAGCTCCCAAACCGCGAATAGACAAGGAAGATGACGGCAATCACAAACAAACAAACAAACAAACAAACAAACAACAAAAACATACAATCATAATTTCCACCAACAGCTTTATAGAAAAGTGCTAACTTCTCCGGAGTTAAGAAATGATCTTCTTTACTTCCCACATTCTCTATCTGCCACAATTGTAAGCATAAAATTAAGAGGGCATAGGTGTGGAAATGAACATTCTTACGATATAATTCGCGATTCCTCTCAATAGCGCATTTAAAACTGGTGTCGGACTCTTATCAGCGTCAAACAAATATCCATAAAACTCTTTCGGATCCACGTTGGGAGTTTTCTCTTGCGGTTGTGGTTGTGGTTGTGGTTGTGGTTGTGGTTGTGGTTGTGGTTGTGGTTGCGGTTGCGGTTGCGGTTGCGCCATATTCGAATATAGATTTGGGAGATCGTATGACCTTGGTTTGATGAGAATATTCAATGAATAATATCTAGAAAAGGTTTATTTTGTATCTTTTGTTTTTGCTTTGGCATCGCATTCGTTTCGTTTGACTGTACTGTCCGCATCGAAAGAGCGTATAAGCAGAGAACGTCGGTGGTTAAGTAGAGTAAGGAAACCCAAGACTATTCGTGAATCAAGTGGTTAAATGGTTTTGTACAACGAAGGAAGATCTTTTTTCATGAATTGAGCTGTGTAAAATTTCATCACCAGTCAGAATCTTTGATAGTTGGGCATGAGTTGGCAAATCATTAGGTATCGGTATCGTAGGCTGATTTTGCCGTGATATGGGTCGAATGTATGGGACGAGCGGTGAGATGGGATGAGAGATGGGAGATGAGATAAGTTGATAGGGCACCTTGTGAGTCTGGGGTAGGACAAGGGTTGAGATGAGATGGGTTTGAATTGAATGTGATATTCGTGATGTTGGTGATATTGATTGATGAGGATATGAAAGAAATGAAAGGAGACGAAACGAGGGGAAGGGAAGGGAAGGTCTTCAACTTGATCTTGAAGAGTGATATATAATAAATATATATACATATAAATATGATATACACACATCACATGGATTACTCCGTATATAGCTCTCTTGCTTTATACACGTTTATACACTTTCATCTATTTCATCTATTTCATCTATTTGAGCTGGCTGGCACGATAATCTTATGAATAACATCCATGGATGGCCATATATAATTATAATCATACTCTACCTAATCTGACTGACATCCCGCAGGCAGCCTTGTAGAACTTCAGAGCCTATGAGCCTGTCAAATCTAGACGCGTTATATTGAATATCCCTGAAAATGATGGTTGTTAGTGGGGTTGCGCGGGGCTGTACAGGTTTATCATGGCGTCAGAAGACCGGTGGGTCTCTGAATCATGTAAGGCATTTAGCACTTGAAAGGCCACCAGGGCTGCTATGTACGGAGTACACTACGTATACGTCTTATCTGATTCTCTCAAAGGTAATTGCGAGTAGAACATTGGGAAGATCACTTGAGCGATTCTGGAAAGATGTGTGAACCCCACCTATGAGATGTGAGGCTGGGTGAAGATATTGCAATTGGTCGAAGGATAAATTATTATTAATCATCTATAGGTACCTAAAGGTATGAGAGGGTATCTTGTATATGTGACTCCCAGCAGATTTCCCAAATAACAATCCATATTGGTATCTCCAAACTCCTGATCCCAATTCGCATGCACAGTAAGTACAGGTTACCCGTCATTCCCCAAACCCTCTTCTCCCAACAGTAAAGAAATATAGGAAATCAAATCGTTGCAATCAGCACCTTGATGGATCAACTTGCCTCCTTGGCTCCTCGGTATGTTCATAGCTTGGAGGCAATTCCGGGCGTGGCACAGTAAAGCTAGAACGTAGAAAGCTGTTCTCGACCAAGTCTTCTCTTGGTATTTCGATCACCCTTGGTCTGAGATACTCATTTGCATCTGCGAGCTCAGCAGCGGCCTCCTCCGCGGTAAGAGAAACCGGTGCAGTTCGATTGCCTCGAGCTGCGATCTGCAATGGAAGACAAATCTTGACCGAAGAAGCTGGAACACCTGCTCCTGGAGTATGGATGGATAGGGTAAGATCCAGGGAATAGATGCGAGAGACGATACATGAGTGGAATGTGGGGATCCAAATTTTTGACGATGGCAATGATACTGGGACCAGAATTTCCGCTGTGTAGTATAATCTATCCGGTGTCTTCAGCGACATCTGAGAGTTATCCGAATATTCAGACGAACTTGACGATATGGTAGAGGCTCTTCGGGACAAATCTGGGTGTGGCAAGTGCTTCACCCATGAGACTTGCTCGACACACCTTGATGAGAGAGGAATCGAGGCTTGGTAAACTTGTCGAGCCGGTTCGAAGGTCTTAGCTATGCTAGATCTTGAAGAAAGTGACTTCGATGGTTTGGTCGCATAGAAACTCAAAGCTTTAATTTTAGTGACTAGACCACCAAGACGAGGAGGTTGTGAGTTAATATCACGAGGCTCGAATTGGAGTTTGACAGTTGCCATTGTTGTGGCTACCGAGGAGCTTCCAGGAGGTGGGAGAACAATTGCTGCAGTTTGATCCGCTAAAACAGTAATCTTTCCTAATTTTCCAGAGAACATGCCTTTCCTCAAAGATTTTGTTTTCGACAGGAGATAGTCACCCTTATCATCTTCCGAAATACTCATTGGAGGTGCTTCCGCTACCATAGGTATTATTTGAAGTTTCTTCGAGCCACCCACGAGAGAAGTCGACTTCTTTGGGAATTCGGTGTATTTGACGACCTTGGCATTGATTGAGTATTGGATTTTGCTCATCTCAGGAGCCAAATCGTCTAGTATCGATAGTTCGCGATCACCCATGCTGGAAGGTAATTGCACATGTGCCGTATGAACATGGTCAGCATCGGAAGGATGTGTGCAAGCTGTCGGGAGGAGTTGCTCTGGAATGACAAAGTTGAATGGAAAGATATATGTTTTGCCAGCTGCAGCAATTCGTGGTTGAGGATAAGCAGTTTCTGGAATTGGCATGATGAGTTTCAGAAATCGGTGAACGGCTGTTGTCTTGGATGTTGCGCTCGAGTGAGATATGTTTTCGACATATGTTCGAGTTACGCCTTCGAGGGTAATTTGGATTTCATCGAATGGTGCATCATGAGGCGCTGTGATTAAGGCTCTGCCTGATAAAGCATCAAACGTAGTATATGTCTTTCCCTCATGGTGATCGTCGATATGAATCTCGACATCTGGTCGTTTTGTTGGGTTGATTTTCTTCGCATAATTGGCGATTGTGCCAGAGCCAGAGTGTACGCTTGAAGCAGACATTTTGGCCAAAGACATATAAAAAAGAGAAGTATGGTAAGATCGAAGAAGGGTCTGGTATGGGAAGGGAACGATCTTCAGATAAGGACTGTTGGATAAATGGTCGTGCGGGGAAATGTGCACCCTGAAGCCTTTTCGGTGTAACTTTGCTTTGATAAGAGAGTTATCGAATGCAGACCAAATGATCATGCAAGAGTGGATGAAGCCGCGTTCAAATGTCCAATCTTCTTGACCCTTTTTTGAAATTCTGGAAACAGGAAAGATAACGACTTGCCTTTATATGTAAGTGTGTGTGTATGGATGGATATATGCATGTGAATATATATCATATATATATAACTCCAGCACGGAACAATGTTTTCATATTCATGCATATGATCATTAGTCTTCTAAGAAAGATGGATAATACTACCATATGCATATGCATCCGGCTATGCAGGATTGAACCTTGAATCCGATGGGTGAGTCAAGGTTCCAAGGTTGTCAGATTTACGCCCTTAATCAAAATCAATGCATATGGCACCCTTTGGGCTACATGTCTTCAACATTCCACCTAGCCTGCAACAACACTGGACCTCCCGTTCAGTTGGTCCGTGCTTTCAAGGGGAAGTGAACTGCGGGAAATGGCACTAATCTAGGTCGAATGTGGAAACTTGGAATATCATTGGTTGACTCTCTGCTGTGCACGGACCCATGCGCCCTTTCCTTCAAAATTCCACCGCCCTACACCGAATTCTCAAGCCACATATATGGATTCTGTACACAATCTTGCACCAATCGATTATGGCACCTTTTTGTATGATTCAGCATCCAAATATGTTGTCATCGACATCCATGGACCCGTCTGTATAACTTCATATGTACGATTGTGTCCAAAGATTACTAATTGATTGATCGATTAACCAATCAATCAACCAATCAATCGTAACCTACCTACCTACCTACTACTTACTCCTTACCCAGATGCCCGTCTCTGACGGCTTTCTTTCTTACCTATGCTTCCAGCTCTCAGCTACTAGGCACATCAAGCTACATCTACCTCTCTGTCCATCTATCTTTAGAAGCAACCGGAATACCCAAAGCCCAACTCCGAAGTCTAGTAGGAATAAGGAAAGCCTGGAACACAATATCATCATCATCGATCATCTCAGCATATCTACTTTCAAAGGAGAACTTTCTTTTTTCCCCATTATTCCCATGGATAAGCCATCCAACATCCCAGGATACAAAGTTCCGTTCCACACCAACCTTTCCAAAAGCATTTGGAGGAAAGGCTCGTCCCATTAATCTCTCAAGTATCCGCTAAGTTACGCGTCTCCACCCCCAGGAACCCGGACTTAACGAAATTCAACGCACTTTATTTCAACATCGCAAAGACTTAACGTACACGGCAACCTCTGACACATAAATTCTCTTACAACTGCTTTTAGCGATCAAACCGTGACCAACACCCAGCCAACACATTCAAATTTTCCTCCCTGCGTCCGTTTTAGTTTTTTCGCACAGGGAATCGCATCACCGACTCTAGGCCCTCAACATCCAATCCTTAAGTAATGAGATCCATCCCCATCATGTCGTGATGAAAGGATTGGCTCTCGAAATCTGATTGTGTTATTTTTCTCATTTTTGTGTGATTTTTCGTGTGATGTTCGTATTCCGTGGTGAGGATCCAACACAGCTAGCATGTTTCTCAAATGTCATGTGAAATTAATCATTCATTCGCTTTTTTCCTCACCTGGGCATAGTGCTTTTACTGGGTTATTGCAGGTATAATTCTAGCTCGACTAGGTAGCTCTCTAGTCGTTCTGCGGAGTAGTTCCAGTTCTAAAATTCTACAGCAGTCCTACCTCCTCTTACCCTACCCTACCCTACCCTACTCACCTCCATTCCATTCCATTCCACTCCACTCCACTCGGCCCTAAATCATCTTCGCTGGCCATGCTCAAGCTCCACACACCGGTACTCACATGTCGACCCCAAGGCGTGTCTACTCCGTCTGATCACTAGTACTAGTACCATTATAAGACGAATTAATTTTCAGCCACGCCCACATGTCCAGCCGCCCCAATACACAACACGTGCACCACCACAACAAAAACAGAAAGAAACCCCCAATACCAAGACCAAGGCCAAGATCCTCCGCCCCATAAGGCTATAGTCAACTCTACACCTGCTAAATTTCAAGTTCTCATACCTCCACCTCCACCTCCACCTCCACCTCTACCTTTACCTCTACATCCAAAACAAACCATCGCCAGCCGGTATACGTATACGTGCCGGTACCCAACATCAGACACAAGAAGAAGTAATCATCCATACATCCATCAATTTATGGGTTCATCTACTCCTTAAGCTTCCCACAACAACAACAACAACAACAACAACAACAACAACAACAACAACAACAACAACAACAACAACAACCACCACCCAAGCAACCAAAGTCTTGAACCCCATAGCTAGGAACAGCACCTACCCAATCAAAGTCTAGAATCCCAAGAGAATCACTCGATCGGTCCTTCGAATTCTACACTATGCTGTCCCGCCGCAAAAGTCAAGGCTAAGCGAACTCCGTTTCGGTGTTCAAATTTTCACGAGTCCGGTGTTCGAGTCTGGACCCGCTAGTAACCTTATATCGTTGGTGCCAGATATCACATTTTAGGTTTCCGGGTTTGGGTTTTGGAGTTTAGAGTTGGGCTTTTGGGTTTAATGCTAGAGTTATATATATTATACCAGTCATACTATGGGTACCGAAAGGGGCATGTAGACAGACAGGTATTTTACCATCGCCCTCCTAGGACTTGTGCGATTTTATTTTGATTCATTAAAAGGGTTTACCCTACCCATGTTTGGCTTGAATATTGTAGCTAGAGGTATGCAATGCGATTAATGTATGATTGCTTTTCCTTTCTTCCATATGCTAATCCAATGACCTCCATCGCTCAAGCATCCACATTCTTAGTCTTCAACTCACATCTAAAGCAAAAAGTTTTGTGACATGAAAACCCGTTTTTCCCGCATTTTCTCAACGTCCCACCTGGTGTTCTCACCATCCCAGGGCTATGCGACGCATCTCTTGATTTCTCTTTCCTCGCAAGATCTCTTCGGGTAGGTGTTGTGTAGTCAAGGAGAGGAGTTCTCGACTTTCTCTCCACACTATGAGTTGGTGTTAAAAATACCTCCTCTTTTTCTGTTTGGCGATTGACGAGTCGGCGTTGTATCACCGTCGACCTCATTTTGAAGGGGAATATCTTCATTACTGGGCACAGGTATCTTGGCTTTCCCTTTGGCTTGACGTGATGGTGTAAGAGATGAATTTTCATTTTCATCCAAGTCCGCATATTTCCGCTTCGGTCGAGGTGTAGGGGATGACTCTGGATATGACGAGGTAGGTGGTATAGAAGCATGATCAACAGAATCTGTTATCCGTTGACTTCTCCACTGGACTCTACTATCTGCTGCAGCAATGGGAGACGACTCGGTTTGTGATGAAGTCGAAGGAATGACAGCACTACTACTGAATCTCTTGTTCAGCCTGGACTTTTTGCGCGCATCGAGAGCACTTCTTGGGGAAGTTTCCGGAAGCTGGTTGATATCGAAAAGATCAATATTGGCCTCTTTCGCTGTATCCGGTGGACCAGCTACAAGAACATCTTCAGATTCGACTATAGGTTTCTTTTGATCAACGGAAGGGAAACTCTGTAGCCATTCCACGCTGAGCTCGTCGAATTCATCATCATCAAAATTACTTAAGGCACTCATTCTTTCCTTCGACGATAAATCGGGTATAACAGACATTTTAGTTACTGCTACTTGTCCATCTTCTCGTTTTATCGAAGTCTGTGGCTCCCTTTGCTTATCTTTTCTCGGCTGTGAAGATACAAACAGAACGGCTTCCCCTTCAAGGCCAAAGCTCAATTCATCGACCTCCTCTGATATGAGCTTCTTTTGAAGTTGCCCTTTACATGATCTCGGCTTCCCACTGCTTCCGCCTTTCGATTTACCACTACTTGATATTCTTGCTTTTTTGCTGGGCCTGGGAGTTTTAAGCTGAGAACTCTTCTCTTCTCTGAGCTTGGACCTCAAAACATCTGGCTCGGCTTCTTCATCCGAGAATTCATAGGCAGGATTAACAGTGATGGGCGCAATCCTCTGAACTCTGGAGCCTATATGTGCTGGAAGTTCTGGCTCGTCACTGCTTTCGCCTGAGACTTCTAAATCAGAACTCCTCAAATTCAAGGCATCTTCGTCTACATCCACTGGCCTGACATCAGTCAAATCAAATACACTGGCATCTTTCGCCAAATCCTTGTGCAATCTAGGATCTAAAGATTTGATGGTGGCGACAGCATCCGACCAACTAATGACATTCAGCCCTTGCTGTGCAGGTTTTCGAGTTCTAGATGACCGCTGAATGATGGATAACTGATGTGGACGGCGCAACGTACATCTAATATTCTGTTCTGGTGCCTCTCGAATTTCATGACGATAGGATCGACGAGAACCGGATCTGGGTGAGCTTTCCGGAGACCACAAATGTACATACTTTAAAAGAAACCTGGCCTTCCACGCTCTGCTCGTGTGCCTGGGATTTAGACTTTCGAGATCTTTCCAGATAGATTTCGTTCCAAATGGGATACCCTGGCCATGTGCTTCAGATAATTTTGCAATGAGAATTTTATCCTCTTCTTCTGTAAAATTGTTTCGCATCCGTGGTGAACCTGATGCAGTATTATCTGAAGTATGCAGTCCATCCGAGTTCAACGCTTTGTTCACGATACCCCTTCGTTTGTATGGACCCCTTGGTTTATATGTCGTACCTAACGGACGCTGTCCTCGTCCTCTAGGTAAAGCCCATATCGACTCAGACATATCGGAAGACGGGCTGCGCATAATTTCTGGCTCTGGAATAAAGGATCTTAATTCTGGACGCTTTTTTGGCTCTGATTCGGGTAATTCAGGCACTCTCCAGGCTGGTTCGACAGAAGTGTCGTCTTGGCCTTGTTTTCGTGAGATGATATTGACGATTTGAGGGGCAACTTCAGGACCAAATGAACGTAAAATCTCATTGTATGTTGGGAATGAAACACTTCCTTCCTCAGAGTGTAAGCTTCTTTGGTATTGTGGATTGTCTTGGGCATGGTTCTGATTGGGTTCTGATTCTGTCGTTGTTGCGAAAGAATCTTGGATCGGTTCATCGTAGCCCCGTAAAATCATGTCGTCCTCCTCCATATCTCCATCACTAATCTCGGCCGCATTATCCTGATCCCCCTTTTTTTCTTGTACATTATTTCCCTCCTCCTCCTCCTCCTCCTCCTCCTCCTCCTCCTTCTCCTCTTCCGCTTCCGCTTCCCCTCTCTCTTCCCTGCCCTCCACTTCCTCCTCCATACTGTATTCATCGCCGGATGTCTCCGTGGCACTCTCTGGTTCTACAGTCAAGGCTCTCAGCAGATTGCTTCCCGCTTTTTGGTCACCAGCATCCCGCTCGTCTTGCATTTCTTTTAAATGCCCATTATCAACCAATATCTCCCCAGTGAGCAGGTCAATTTCGTCTCCAACTCCATCAAAATTTTTGCCATATTTTTCGAAGATGGATTCAAACGTTGATTTTAATTTGAAGTCGAGTCGGGCTCTCCTTTGCTGAAGTTCTTGGTCGGGATCATATCCAGGCTCGTAAACTACATCGTCGTTCTCATCCTCAACAATTAAGTCATCTTCTTCAACTTCGCTATAGCTGTCAGAATAATCGCCATCAATTTCGAGGTCGAGATCGTTAAGGTCTGCGGATATTTTCTGCCTTCTTGCTGGAGATTCCATGTTGACAATTTGCGACCATGACCGATTGTTGATAATGTTGCAAGAATCGTAAGGGTGTGGTGAGTACTTGTGTGTTGTTCTACATATAAGTCCAGATTAGAAAGTAGTACTCGAGATAAATAACTTAAACTGAACTAGAAGTCGCGAGCTGTACTCCGTACGGGAATACGCGTTGTGTTCGCGTAAATTGCTTGCATAAAGCTTGGAACTGCGGTGTTATGTATTATAGTCGACCAATGGCGGGGTTGCATAAATAGCTTGATGGAATTTATGTAAGCTTGGGGATTGATGCGCTTGGCCAACCGTATCACGACCGTCATCCAGTACCAGTACTCACTCCTACATTTATATACCTTGGTATATTTTTGTCAATCAACAAACTGTTTTTCTCAAAATTCTCCTCATATTTCTGGTGAAGCAAGATGCCAGAGATACCTTGGTCAACATACACTTGATAAATCCCGATGGCCTAATATCTAGATATATGCCAGAAATATACACAATATGCATTGCCAAAAGTGTCGCACATCATTGAAACTCGATAGCTCTTTGGAGGACCTCAACCCTGCGGCATTTGATTTGTTGGTCGGTTCGTAATTATCTCCTGAACCAACTTTTTATAGTAAACTCAAGCTCATCAGTATTACTTTTTAGGTGCTACCTCTCAAGACCAGGCCAAGAACATTCCCCCTTCACGGCCAGCATATCCTCAAGAACGAAAGCAACTTTATGATCGTATCTCAAAGCATGCCGGTCCACCAACTTTTAAGCGGACAGTGTCTGCACCACGCGGGCATGATTCTAATCTATCAGATACGATGAAAAGTGGCATGAATAATCCAGCCATGTCCTTTGTCATGCTAACGGAATCTCAAGTTGTGCCGCCATCAGTTGTCAAACCTCCCGAGGATGTAGATCAAAACAAACCACAAAATAATGATTTATCGGGTGGAGAAGGACCAGATGGTGAGGGCAAAGCAATGTCACAAGATATGGAACGGGTTTCAAGGCTATTCGAGATCCTTACTGCGCGATCCGATATAGATCACCCTATCTGCGTCGAGTGTACGGAAATGCTTGTCGATGGGTTACAAAAACGATTGGAAGCTGTGACTCGAGAAAGGGATGCATATGTTGGATTCTTGAAACAGGTCAACGCCGAGGTGCCAACTGAAGAGGAGATAAAAGAAGCAAATAACCTTCTTGCAAAGGTGCGGGCAGATGAGGCTGCAGCAATAGAAGAGTTGAAGAAAATTGAAGCGGAGACTGCTGCTGTTAATGAGGAGAATGCTCGGCTAGAAGAAGAGGCTAGAGCACTCGATATTGAGGAAGAGAAGTTCTGGAGTGATCGAAATGAGTTTGCAATGAAGCTCTCGGAGTTTCAAAATATACGGGATAGCATCAATCTTCAATACGATCACGACTCACAATTATTGGAAAAATTACAGAGAACGAATGTTTATAATGATACATTCTGTATAAGCCATGACGGGAAATTTGGTACAATAAACGGCCTACGATTGGGTCGACTTTCAAGTGTGCCGGTGGACTGGCCGGAGATAAACGCAGCATGGGGGCACGCACTGCTCCTTCTAGCTACTGTGGCTGACCGACTCGGTTTTAAATTCGAAGGATACGAGCTTCAGCCTATGGGCTCAACTTCTCGAATAATACGTTATGACTATCCATCGCCGTCTGCAAGTCGTTCTAGCTCTCAGCGTGGTAATAGCACCAGGCCCCACAAGAAATCTATTCTCGAACTGCATTCCTCTGGCGATATGCCTCTCGGGCTCACTTTCATGCATCGAAAGTTCGACATAGCCATGGAAGCATTTCTCGAATGCATGCGCCAACTCGGTGCGTTTGTTGAACAGGAATCTGCCAAGACTTCGGAGATGGGAAGAGGACTGAAATTGCCATATAAGATTGAAGGGGAGAAGATAGGGGAAGTCAGTATAAAACTGGGAATAGCACAAGATGATGCATGGAGCAGAGCGTGCAAGTTTACTCTTACATGCTGCAAGTTTTTGCTGGCTCACGCAAGTAATGTTAATAATGCAAGAAGGAGTGTATAGAAATGTTGGCATGAGAGACTCACGGTGCACTATGTCATAGCATGGGAGCCCATAAATGGCGTTCTGGAGCTCGGAGTATATTTGTGGCGTTCATACCATCGGAATTTTATCACCACGCAATGATATCTTAAAAGAAGTTTCACAAACAGTCTGTTGATTTTGTCACTCCTATCTTATCCACCCAATCTCGTCTATTCTTGTCCTAATTTCCTAAGTCTATAACTTCAATCATCCAACCCTTATGCCAGTAGACTGAGTTATCCAATCTGAGTCTCTTGTTATTTTGATCTTTTATTAATTTTTCAACTGTTTTTTTATTTGCACCGTCGCACATGAGACTCGGGTTCGCATTGCATCATACATGCATCATCTCCAAGTCATGACATACTCAAGTCAAGTCCGAAAGTGTCTCAGCAGGTGCATTATCTTCCCTTTCACCTCTTCTCTCCATAGTCATATTTTTATCATCAGCTCGACCTGCATCGCGGCCAAGATTCACAGCTTCATCAGACCAAGCCAAACGATCTCGAAGAGATCTGTCCTTTGCACGACGAAGCTTGGGACTTCTTTGGTGCTTGCTGTTCTTGCCCCCAACCTCTAGCGAGGCTTTCTTGGACTTGGACTGGTGTGTTGGTGACATGATGGCTTTTTTTCATGTGGTAAGAGTTTGAAAGAGAGAGGAGTTGGTATTTTCTGGTTATTTCTGGTTATTTCTGATGGTTGAGTATAACAGTATGTTTTCACGGGGTCTGCAAAGGTAGTTCAAAGGTAGTTGGTTGGAAGATCTGTCGTTTAGGATGGTGGTGTTATGATTTTTTCATTGGAGGGATGAGGAAAGAATGATTTCTGAGGTGGATTATCCTAGTATATATTCCTAGGCCAGATGTTATTCATTACCTGTTCAGAGAACTAAATGATTCCATTCACGAGTTGTTCTATACGTCTTTGTTCCTAGTACTTGAACACAGCTTCACGAACCGAAAGTTAATTATTCGCCCACGAGTCTTTTATCTGTTTCGTCTTAAGACATAGTGTTCTATCATGCTTTGGTAAAGAATTCCACATCCTTCTGTAGACACTTGGATGAAGAGTGTTTCACATTCTGTAGCCTGATTTGAGAGTAATGAGTTAAAGGGGTAAATCATAGATGATAAATAATAGGTGAGGAAAATTTACTTTAAGAAAATCAACAAGATTGCGAATACCTAGGCACCGGATTTATATTTACATTTACATTTCCATCACATTCAAACCCAGATCATTTATCCCTATACATGAAGAACCCACGCCAAGTACCTCGTACCTCTATACAATACACAAACCCACCACACCTCAAACCTCAAACCTCAAATAACAACCGACCCCTTGACTCGAAACTAAAAACTCATAATGTCTATTCATCTCCCCCTTTCCTACCATCCATCAGTAAACTCATTACCCAACCCTTCAAATACCTCATGAAGCCCTTAGGTTTATAGATTAATCTAGGTTATTATCTTGACGGATTGCTAATGTGGGTATATATATATATATCTACATACATATGTGTATCTTCCTCTTTCTTTCGCTCTTCTCTTTTCCCTTTTGTCTCCGTTCTTTCATCCTTACTTATTCTTACCACTCGTTCCTATTCACATTCGCATTCACATCGACCCAGTTACTAACTACATACACAACCCTTCGAATCTCATTTTCTCTTTTGATGTATAAATGCAGTTATGCGTAGATGTATATCCATCTCCCTCACTCCACTCGCTCTTTCCCTCTCTCCCCATCTCTACTATATCACCCGTTTCGTCTAGTTCGTTTATTTCGTCTACCGCTTCTATGTATCTGTCCGTCCATCTATCCAAATACTAAATCCTTACTCTCTTCATCCTCTCCCCCATCCTCATCCTCTCCAACCCCCGATTTCTCACCACCAAATCCAACCCCCAATCCAATCCAACCTCCTCACCACACCAAAAAAACCCATTCTCCTCTTTTTCACCCCATCAATCCACCCACCAACCCACCACAAAACAAAACAAGAAATCGAACAAAGTTATCACTAGCACCAGCACCAGCACCAGCACCAGCACCAGCAGCATCACCTACACTCAATAACCACCTTGGAAGATAGATATTAAGCCTGATAGATATCTAGAGATGGGGTATGGTGAGGTGAGATGGTGATATACCCATCTATGATATGATATAGCAATAGGCATTGCAAGAAACGAACTAAAGATCACAAAACACACAAACAAGTCAGAATAAACCCTATATATCATGCACTACAATTGCAGAAACCCTGCTCTGCATACATGAAGAAGGTGATACATATTATATTATATTATATCATATAATCTCATGTGTATCATATCTCATCATCATCATCATCATCATCATCATCATCATCATCATCATCATCATCATCATCATCATCATCAAGGTATTTAGATCCAGCTTGCTAGCAGCAGGTGATGAATATGCCAGCCAACCAAGCTAAAAGCTCATTCATATATGTGCCTTTATACCTCCCAGAGCGGTATTGCCTATAGCATTACAAAAATCTCATGTCTCCATTTTCTCGGATATTGCCCGGGAATAAAATCTTACATCTACCCATCCATCCATCGTACTCAACCATCAATTCCCCTCCATAACTTGTGCAATTGGAATTTTCTCAATCTTACTATTCTGCTCCTGATCCCTACTAACCTGGTAGAAATCATCGCAGAAATCAGAGCACTGCATAGCCTTCAAGAACTCTTCATCGTGCGTAATGATGATGAGTTGGAAGTTGGCTTGCTGTTGACGGGATTTGATGATGCCATGAAGGGATTCCGCGAGTGCTTTGATGTTGTCTTGATCTAAGTTGGTGGTAGGTTCGTCGAGTGCAATAAGCTGTGAAATCATATTAGTTATATGTCAAGGATGAGAAAAAATGACGATACGTACACCACAGTTAATACCGAAGCACTCAGCTAGTGCCAGGCGAATAATGATACAAGCCAGAACTTTTTGACCAGCACTGCAACGACCACGCATATCCATCTCGACATCTTGCTTCACCATTACAACTCGATACTTATAATTTGTCTTCTTGTTACCGGCTGCGGTCTCGCCCTCGTCCTTTTCGGAACGAATCATGATCGTATCAACATCCGTACCTTGGTAGGTAGTCTGCCAAAGCTCACCAGCAATCCGATTGATCTCCTCCATCTTCACACTGTGAAACTTCACGATTGCTTTATCCATAGCTGTAATCATCTTACCTAGATCGTCAATAGCCGCCTTCGTAGTCTTGACTTTAATCATCGCTGTGCGATATTCGGATCGAGCGTTCCTGTAATTTAAACCCCAATCATTGTAATTTTGTTGCAGATTGAGGTCCTTCTCATGGAGCACGGCTGTCTTCTGCTGATATAGGCGACGATGTTCGTAGAAAGTTTTTTCTATCTCCTCAGCCTCCTTTGTCAAAGTCTCAAAATTTCCTTCAACATTTTGTGCTTCCAAGTCAACAGTTTGCTTCTTACACATTTCCAGTTTAGCCACTTCTTCGCGATATAAAATGTTATCGCTGATGTTTGTCTTCAATCGATCGGAATCGCCCTTTTTAGCTCGAAGTGCATTCAAGTCCGCAGTAATCTCGTTCAATTCCTCGCTAATACGCTTCTGATCCTGTTGTATATTTTTGATTGCTCGCTCGCAAGCAGCGAGTTGTTCGGGGCCACTATTATCAATGTATCCATTGATGTTTTTCTCGTGTTGCAGGAATTGACGGACAGTGTCTGCTAATTTTTCTTTTTGAGATCGGACTTCTCTTTCCTTTGCATGGCCTTGCTGCTGTACATCTTCATATCTAGCCTTTGCAGTGTCAATTTTCGGCTTCAACGCCTCCAGCTCGGTATCGGCACGATCCATGGCTTCACGTTGTTGTAAATTGCTCTCGAGAAGTTCATCAATATCCTTTCGTAAAGCCTCTTTCTTTGCCAATCCGTCAATAACATCTCGAAGTCTTTGCGCTTTGCGGGAAAGGTCGCGCTCCACATCATTTATCTTATCCTTAGCTGCATCCTTCTCGGATGAAATCTTGGTCAATTGTTCTCTGACCTCGCGCATATTTTCACTACAAGTTGTCTGGCGTTCTTGAATCTCGTCAGCAGTCATGATGCTTCCGGACATACTTTGTTGCGAGGATAAACTATCAATTTTTGCCTCATGGTCCTTGATATCACTATTATACCTAATGATAGAGGAGATGATATTTGACAAGGACTCGACATCCCTCTGTCTAGCGTTCTTGCTGTCGACAATTTTGTCATGTTTCTCAACTTCTTCGAGCAGCCTAAATTTTTCACTCTCCGCCTTTTTGAGCTCTTGCTCCACGTTGGGAATTTCGTCTCTGAGAGATTGGTAGGTATCATACTGTGATTGAGCTGCTTTTGCAGTCTTGATTTGTTCATTGTATACCTCCAAGCTTTCCTGCAAAGTTTCTCGGGCATCTTTGTTGAGAAGTTTCTGAATCTTCTTCAAAGCCGCTGATCGATGTCCTTCTTCTGAAAACTTCCTCTCACAAAGTTTGCACATATCTTTGGTCTGAATGGTGTTTAGACATTGGTTAAAATATTCAATCTTGTGCTTGAAGCCGTCCATATTATCTCGGACCTCATCGCGCTCCTCTTCTAGCTGGTTTAGCTCCCTAGGGTATTCTTCGACGCTAATCAAAGGCTTGCCATCTTCATCCATGATAGAATTGAGTACGGTGTTCTCACAAGTTTTCAATTGATCCTTCTTAGCTTTGAGGTCATCACGGAGTGAGTTGAATCGAAAACCTGCTTCAGTGAGGGACTTTTTGGCAGCTTCTTGCTCGTCTGTTGCATCTGAAACTTCATCCTTCTCTCTATCGAGGGCACGTTGGAAATCCTTACCAAGAGTATCGACCTGCCAGTCCGAACCAAGAATCGAATCAAGTTTCCCGCCATGGGTCGCCTTCATAGTGTCTAATTTTCCCTTGGTATTCTTCAATTCCCCCATGACATAATCAAGTTGAGCACGATCATTCGAGCGTTTGTTGATCTCAAAAGCCTCTTTTCTCAAAGATTTTTCTTCATCTTCAAGCTCTCTCAACCGTCCGTTACTAGTGATGATGCGATGATCAAACCCTGCAAAATCGAATTGGGTTCTAAGCTTCTCCAGAAGCTCCTTGGTCTCCTTGTGGGAAGACTCAAGACCTGTTTTATCACCTTCGTCGACTTGAATAAAACCAAGTTCTATTTGTTTAGGACCCACCTTCCTGTCATTGATTGAAATTGTCTGCTTGGCCGTGACCTTCTCTTGGATACGTATTGCATGTTGATTCTGAAGTTCTGTTAATGTGGTCTGGACGGTTTTAAGTTCGTCATTAGTGGTTGTTTTGATCCGCTCCAAATCACGCTCCTTGTCACGAGAAAGCTTTTTGATCCTCTCAATAAATTCATTCACTCGAGAATCATCGATATCGTCATCATAACCTCTAATGGAATGCTTAGTTGCAGCACTCTTGACTAGCTGGCTTCGAGATTCGAGCTCTCCTTCGTAGGCTTGTTTTAAGGCTTGTTGCCGACCCAAGTCAGCTTGTTTTTTACCAAGTTCGCTGGTGTTTGCCGACATCTTCTGCTGCTGATCTCGATATTGGTTCTGAAGTTGCTCATCTTGTTGTTCCATTTCGAGTATCCGGTCCGCGTATTGATCTAATGTTGATCTAAGCCACTCATCCGATTCAGAGAGTGGCTTGATTCGCTTTTGCAGTAATTCGAGATTTTCCTCGCTGAACTTGACTCGTTCTTTGTTGGTCCTGAGTTTTTGGACCAAATCCCAAACTTCACTCGCCTTTCTCTGTTTGGCTTCGATTACTTCTCGGGCTGCTTCCATATTAGCCTTGTCTTTTAGGGCCTCCGCAGACAATTTATCAATTTGATCGGAAAGCTCTTCGCAACGGCTCTTGACTTTTTCTCCCTTATCCTTGTTATCCTTGGCTATCGCTTCCTCGGCCATCATGCTTTTGATCTGCGTCGCATAATCCTTTTTCAAAAGTTTGAGGCTATCAACAGCTTTGGTGTATCTTGTTGCTTCAAATATGTCATCAAACTTCTTCTTGAGTGTGGAAGGCTCGCTCATTGGCCAGAGTGAATCATCTTGGTGACAGAAGATAACATTATCCAGCACGGCTTCCGAAACGCCTAAAGCCTGTTGCATTATTTTATCCATGTCACCAACTTTATGGGAAACGGCAGTTCTTTCGCCGCCATTTTGAACCATCAGCCCGGAATCCAAGGTCTTTACCTTTCTCGATGTCTTTGTAACTGTAAGCTGCATACTCCTTGTAATGACCATTCTCGATCCTGTTGTACTTTGAAACGAAAGCTTGACTTGCGCCAATACCTCCTTTTCGCCGCAAAGCTAGTATGAGTAAGTACAATGTATAAACAGCGTATCAAGGGATCTATGAGTGATATACTTTAGGATCATGAATGAATGCCCCTCCAACCTTGCTATTCGGCGGTTGCCCACCAGTAGTTGCGTATTTTAAGCACTCGATGATGGTCTGTATGGATATCAGCTTTAGCTACGTTCTAGGGTTAATTTGCAAGTCAGTACGTACCGTCTTACCCGAACCATTGAGTCCGACGATGAGTGTAAGAGGAGTGTTGAAAGCGATCGCCTCCCAACCCTTGTGGTCAAAGGACCGCACCCTATAGGATCGGGAACCAGTAAGCTCAACTTTTCCCAATGTATAGTCTATACCGACATAACACTAACCCGCATATTCTCATCTTTTCTATTCTCGACATCTTGTTGACTTTGGAGGAGCCCCACAATCTGTTGAGTATTGACGACCAAAGAGGGAGAGCGGATGATGGCGACAAAAGTATCTATGGTTTAGAGTGGGTTAGTTAGGTCTGGCACGGCAGGTAAGAAGTATTAAATTGAAGATGATGAAATAATGAAATAAGGCTGGCTACCTTCTTGTTTACGATACTTTGTGTTGAAATGAATGTGTGTGTAATAAATAAATATAATGGTCCGCTAGCTATAGATTAATACAATGGAGGCCTTTACGATTTGTTCTAGAAGCGACAACAGATGGGTGGGTTGGGATGGAAGTTGTAGATATAAATAAAAAAGTTTCCAAGTTGTAAATGATAAATGATAGATGATAGATGATAGATGATATCGAACGCGAAGTAGAGAGAAGCGCGTCTGCCCACGTAATCACGTGCTCTTCTCAGCACACGGGTAGCAAGTCAAAAGTAAATGATATGATTGATTAGCTAGTAGGATTGAACTGCCGATGAGACGGATACTCTTTCTGCTCCGACTACTAGGTACAGCTTACAACTTCTTCAGTAAGCGTAAGCCACCATGGCTGTATGGTCTGTGCATATTCCCCACTGTGATGAGGGAAGTGGCAGTGTACGGTATGGATTGTATGGATTGTATGGATTGTAGGGTTGCATGGGTTGCATGTGCTGTGACTGTAATATGGTATGGCCACTGCCCAGTGGTTTTGGTTGAAGGGGTCCAAGCCTATTCAGGGAGGTCGATAGGCCTACCTAGTATGGATGACCTATGAGGCTATGACCTAACAAGCTACCGATGGGCTAGTAATGACCGATGACGATATCGTCCGATGGGTGTCATTTCAATATTGATGATGATGGACGATGGACCTGGATGATGGGCCTGGATGATGGACCTGGATGATAGACCCGGTAGATAAGTTGGGTCGGGCAGCATTGGATGTGTTTATGCAGTCATGGGTATTTATTACCTATATTATGATATGGGATGAATTGGGCATATAATACATCATAGATATCATAGACATGATATCTGATGAATTGAGAGGTTATTGGGTTTAACGTTCCAGTGGTTTTGTCTATAAGCCTTAGCTAATGATTATTATGATTGTAATTATTGCGATTAGTATCATCATTTATTATTTAGTACTAGTAGTTCCTGGTACTGGGTATCTCATAAATACACTTGCAGAATACCCCATAGACGAGCATATGTAGAGAACCTTTACCATTTATTTACTAGGCAGCTGTTGAGATTGCTTTTGTTGATGCTCTCCCACGTTTCTCTCGATTATTACATACAGCACTACTACTAATACCTCGGTAAATCATAATCATAAATGCATCTAATAATAAATTCCTTCAACTATTATTATACGTCTACTATTATGTAAATATAAATATAAATATACTACATACATCTATCTATAAACGAAACATATACCTGCCTGTCCATTTATATATATACTACATGCTGTATACTGTATACTGTATACAGAGGTATACAGACTAAATACATACATCCATATTGAATCTATATTCATATCCATATCCATATACATATACACATGCATACACATACCTAGATATATATATCTACAATTATACATATATACACTCGTATATATACACCATACAAATACAAATACATACATATACATACAAATACATACATATACATACATATACATACATATATACATATATACATATATACATATATACATATATACATATATACATATCCATATAAATACATACATACACATCAAAGCATCTCTTCAAAAAGCAGTCTTATATAATAATATCTACCTACACATAACACACCTATTATATCTATTATATCTATTATGATATCTAAATGAGATAGATCTAAGATCAATTTTGTAGATCAGTTCATTGCTTATAATTTAACCTTACCTTTACTTACTTGGTGTTACCTTAGCTTCATCACTAGCAACTTTCATCCTATTCTCCCTTTCCTTCTCCCATCCATCATCTCTTTCATTCCAATCTCTTTCTTCAATACAATGACACTTACGATCTACGATCTACTACCTCCTACCTAGATACCCATCTACCTACACAGCCATCTACCTACACAACCATCTCCCTACTCAACTACCTACTTACAACCATCACCATCGCCATCAACCAACCAATCAACCAGCCTCATCATTTGTATCAAAACCTGCCTTACTAGAAACCTACCAATCTCCCAATCTACCTACCTACCTACCTACCTTTCCAACTACCCACCTACCTACCTAATACCTACCCAATTCTTTATCCACCTTTTCTCTAAATATATCACATTTTCACACATTCCCATGTTTTCCCTCTATCTTCCAAGTTATCCCATCATCCCGCCCGTTATCACAAATTAAATCATACCATACAAATAAAAGGCATTCAATTAAATAAATTAAACCTTCAAACCTCATTCCAATTTTACTTCTCCTCATCAAACCCTCCGAAGAAAAAAAGCAAAAAAAGCAACCAAAAAAAAAAAAAAAAAAAAAGCTTTCTAAGCTAAATGCCTCAGTACCACTTTCTGTGATACATACCTGCCTTACCTTATATATCTTCGAATTTGAATGCGCATCCCGACACATATTCTTCTTTTCTCCAACAGAATAATAGATTCGATATGTCTGAGAGTGATACATCGATGAATATGAACAATATGGGTTTGGATCCTACCGCCGTCATGTATCATCATCATGCAGGCAACCTCGGGTCGATGGATAGGTCCTTGTCAGCCTCGCAGGTATGACACCTTCAATCTCCCGAGATCTCTTGGATCTTGGGAGAAATCTCACACCCCCCATTTTCAATTTTCCATCTACCATTGTCCATTATTGTCCATTCTCTATTCTCTATTCTCCATCGCGTTATGCTATATTCTAATCCCGAATCTAGGCCGACCAAAATTTACCGGATACTTTAATGACCGAAATGTTGCACGATAATTTGGTAATTGATTATGACGGCCTGCCTGATATGAACATGGACATGAGTTCCATTGGCGACAGTACCAATATTCCAAAATCATACACACCACTCAGCAACTTAATGTCGCCCGCCGAAAATGGACAAACGGATAATGGTGGAGGGGCTGGCATGAATACTGGAGATGCACAGATCGCAGAAATTGGCGCTGGACCTTTACCTGCAGGTTTTGGTGCTCAACCTTCACTTCCTAGTAGCAGCACAGTTACGGACTTTACGAAACGAAGAAATTGGCCACAAAAGGTGATTGAAGAGATTAAGGATTTCATGCATGTTCTCACCCCCAATGGAAAAATAGTTTATGCTTCTCCTAGCTGCCAAAGTCTTACCGGATACACGCCCGAGGAACTTGCGGGTAAATTTATAGTGGATTTTATACATCCCGATGATAGTGCAACATATGTCAGAGAATTCAATGAATCGATTGCATCCGGTAATGCTCTGCGATTCTACTACCGATTTCGCAAGAAGGATGCGACTTTTACAATCTTCGAGTCTCATGGACATGCTCATTATGCCTCGACAGGGGGTTCGTCGACCCCGCATCTTCCGGTGAGAGATACAGCAGACTATTGCAGAGGATTTTTCATGATGGCAAGACCATATCCAACAAAGAATGCCGTCCTCCTTGATTCATTTTTGGAACACAAAATTGAATTTGAGCGGATGTCGAAGCGTATTAAGGATCTTAAGAGAGAAGAGGAAGAAGAATACGAGGACAGTGAGAGGAACTGGGCACATAAGCAACCATCAGAATCATCTGATACGATAGCGACATCAATCAGCACGTCTATGGCTGCTGGCTCCAGCCGCCCTGATTTTCTAGTGATGCCACCCCCAGCCAAGCCAGATATGTCACATAGCACGTTGACAAAGGCCAACCTCGAGGATGCAAGTTCCAGTCGCAAAGCCGATTCCATCAATGATAAAATGATGCGATATGAGGGTGTGGATCGCATACAAATGCTCACAGGGTTACAGTATCGAGAAGGTGAAAGAAGTCAAGGGATTAGTACTGGTGATCATAGTCCAGCGTTGATTAGGGGTGATGCTGGAATTGCAATCCCAGTTGATAAAGATGGCCGCCTGGGGGACAAAAAGAAGAAGATGAAGTTACTAGATGAATACGTTTGTACAGATTGTGGTATGTATCAGGCCCATTCACTCTGTAGATCCGAAAGAAGAAAAAAAAAAAAAACTAACATTCAATCAAGGTACATTGGATTCACCTGAATGGCGCAAAGGTCCCGGTGGTCCCAAGACGCTCTGCAATGCCTGTGGTCTCCGATGGGCGAAGAAGGAAAAGAAACAAAAACCAGAGCCTTCAAATCTTCCCACTGGGTCTTAAAAATATACTCTCTATTCTTTACGAAAATGACTTGTTGGCTTTACACGGCGCTTGGGCTTGGGTGGGAATTTAAACAAATCCGGCATGGAGCCTGGCGGGGATGGTGTTTAGAGGGTTTATTATCTTAATACCCGGTTCGCCAGATTAACGGTCGGCGTTTCTTTTAGTTGGTATATCAGGATGGATGCTAGGCTTGCTCCACTTATCAATACGGATCTGATAAAAGATATAAACACATATCTATCTGGCTATCATCCTGGATTTTTATATATCCACATCATGAATGTTATGAACTATCCTCTACGAGAATCTACGAGCAAATCATGTCCCATGAGAGGGCATTTTCAGAAATTTCTAATCTTAATTAGATAGCTTCTAATGATCTATACCCCGTATTCTGTCTGTCTAGTTGCTAACTTTGTATCAATGCGATCCTCGCACGCACAATTTTATCTGGTGATCTATGTCTATCTATCTTTGATTTTGAGAATGGGTATGGGTATGGGAATTTGTGTATATATGTATATATATGTATAGTATTGTAATAATTATCGTTCGAACGTGTAAATGATGAATACTTGGATTTAAATGTGTGAATGCTTGGGTTTGTATTATATGAACGTGTGAACTTTATTCAATGACCCCGGGTGGTTTCTTTTGGGAGGAGCTTGAGAGGGGAGGGTTTAGAGTAGGGATGGGTGGATGGATGGATGGGGTTCTCTTTTTTGAGTGGGGGGGGGGGGGGGGGGGTTGAGGGGATGCAATTGAAGAGGGGTTGGTGGATGGTGGGTGGTGGAAGATAGGTGTGTTTATTAAAAGTGGTGGTGAGATTACTAGGTTTGGTATTATTGTATGTGGTTGGGCGGTGTTGTGGTGTGTTGTGGTGTGTTATGTTATGTTATGTTATGTTATGTTATGTTATGATATGTTATGATATGATAATTTTGGCTGTTGATTTCTTTTCTTTTCTTTTCTTTTCTTTTGGTTGAAGATTGGGGATTGGGGATTTGGGGATTTGGGGGGGAAGGGGGCGAGAGGAGGGGGTTATATCTATCTATCTGCTTGGGGAGGTGGTGGGATGTGAGATGTGGGTAACTAAACATTCAAAAGGATAATGGAAAAGAGGGGTAGGGAGTATTGGGGTTTTGAATTTACATGGATGTATATGTGTATATATACAGTGGAGAGTAGAGTAGAGTAGTAACTTGACGGAGGGAAAGTTCCAAATGTGAGGTACTTCCTGTGGGGATTTGATCGAGAGGAGGAGGTTTAGAAGAGAGGTGATGATGGAAGAGTTGGGTTGGGAGTTGAGAATTTGGAGTTGAAAATTAAGAGTTGGGAGGTAAGGGGTTAGGGTGAATGGAATATTTTAGAGGAGGAAATAGGAGTGTAATGTGTAATGTGTAATGTGTAATGTGTAATGGAGAAAGCGAGGAATATAGAAGGAAAGGAATAATAAAAAGTCTTTTCGTAATTCTTCATAGAAACCGTAGGTTAGGTAGTTACCTAGCTAGAGGTCACGGTATTGATGCGATACATGTATGATATTGCACATGATCAAAGACAGCTTGAATCACTTTACACACATACATACCATCAAGCCGTACAACATCGATACTTATGCGTCTTGAATACTCAAAAGGAAAAGGTACGTCTTTTTACCAATACACATACACATATATACGCACAGCAACAACACCAAGTAAACCCACTACGCCCTCCTTCCATGCGACGCTTGTCCCTAGCACTCAAATGCTAATGCTCCGAGTGCCTCGCATACTCCCCGTATGCGTCGCCAGCTCTCGAGGCCCCCGCGCTATACCCCTCCTTCACCTTATCCGTAGCCTTCCCCGCCGTATCCCTGAAGCCTTCAAAAGGATTGTTTCGAGCACTCTCGAACCACGCTGCACCTGGTGCGCCGGAAGAGTCATACGCCCTGTATGCACCTTCTTTTCCTCGCCGCATGCAATCTTGGAGATACGCAGTAAGCCTCGCGGGGATCCATTTGAACCAGTCTAGGACTGTTGTTGGGCCCAGGAGGTAGGCTAGGCACAGGATGATTCCTAGGGCTAAGAATCCCAAGATCCCTAGGACATCTCTGGCTCTCTGGCTTCTAGCCCTAGACGCTTTCTTTTTTCTTGCTACAAAGTCGAACAGTGACTCGATGGGTCTATCGGCTTCTTTGAAATAAAATATTGCGCCGGCATTCGTAATATTGAAAATACTCTGTCCGTCCATATCGCCGCCGGGCTTACCACTGCCTGCCCAGTATCTCCTCGTGACCGGCCACACGGCAATCTTGACACTAGCCCGATGTGTATACCACGGTGGTCTATGCATAGCCAATCTATTTTGTACCGCTTCAAGTCTCTGGACAGCTAATCTTCCTGCTTTTGAATCTAGGCGTTTGGCATGTTCATAACCGAATTGATAGCCTTCAGCTTCTGCCCGTTGAGTTTCTAGCAATGCATGATCTCTAGTCCAGTTTCCCTGAATGAGGGTTTTGGAAAGGGACCAGGATGCTTGCATCATGGAGGTGTGTTCTTCGGGGCTATAGGGGGTGCCTGGGACGAGATGTGAGAGGTGAATTATAGTTGGAGAGATACGGGCGCAGATTGAGAGGTAGGCGGCACTTGAGATTATGTTATGGAGGCTTTGGTGTAGAGCCGTGGGAAGGGGGATGTCAGTTCTGGAGGCTGGGGGAAGGGTGAGATAATTGAAAAGAGGGGCGAAGAGAAGCATGACTTGCGCGGTAAGCATCGAGCAATCGGCGTGGAAGTTGGGGGTTAGAGATGCACCGCCTAGGAGAGTGCGAATAGATCTGGAGCGGAGTTGCTGGCGACTATAGCCTAAGGGGTGAGATGTGTTAGTGGTATCATAGCTACTGGGAGTTGGGATTGGTTACCTTCACTCTCGAGAAGTGCACGATCTAAACTATGAAGAAATTCTTCCCCTTCCTTGGTATTCCCCCATAGATTTGGTGCGAAAACCTTGACCTCCAGAATCCTTACTATGATACCAACGATAAGAAATTTCCTCGTTTCCGCACTTCTTAATATTTCGTCCCATCCCCCAACTACAGGGTCTGGCTCAGCGACTAGTTCTGCATATCTCAGAAACTCATTTGGCATATCGAGAGCCCAAGGCTCATGAAACCCTTGTTGTAATTCTTGGAATCCAAAATGATCTTTAGCAAACACAAGAATTCGTTCAAATAAAACGGCATATGCGTTCTGAAACCATTCATTGCTGCGATCTTCTTCTGGGTGCGGAGGGTATTCATATTGAATAGGCATAAATTTTTCGATGTTGGCTAAAGTGGTAGGTCGTGGTTGAATTCCCCTAAACCATTTTTGCCTTTTGATTGGCACTTGATTTCTCGCGGTTGGCCCATCGACTGCTTCAACTTCTGGTACCCAGGGAAGGTCATAATCTTCGGTCACTTGTTGAGATGCTGCACTTGCAGGGACGGTATTTGTGACGGGGCTGCTGGCTAAACCACCAAGCAGTCTAATTGACATCAACTGATCGCCCGCACCTCGCACTGTTGCCAATGCATGTTGTGCTTTATTTCTTCGATCTTGAGATAGTGTTTGGCTCAATATTTGTTTACCAACTAATGTCTTAGATCGGAGGTTTCTCCCCCATGTTTGAAATAAAACACTTTCATCGGCTTGCCCAGGAGTTCTCTCATCGTCTGAATCCACATACTTTTGGGTTTGAAGATTGATGCGATTTCGCAGGAATGACATATTGATGGGAGGTATTCAGTTAATGTAGTATGTGTAACGGGTCAGTCGAGGTCTTCACGATATTTTGATGTTGCGATATTGGCTAAGATGGGTACCTAACAAAAGAAAAGCCCGGGTAACAATCAAGAAGCATTCCTCAAAGAAACGAAGAATGCCAGCCGTATAAAGAAAAGAACAGCTGGGAGCACCACATCTTTCTCTTCCGAAACAAGTCAAAATTGGCATTGAAAGAACTGCATAGGGTTAAATAATTGTAAAAAGCTTTACTTTTGGTTTCTTTGTGGTCTGGGAAGAGTGTATTTTCTGATACCTTGCTACCAATCCTTAATGATAAGATTTGCCCTAGAAAGTAAACTTAATGACAACGATACACCCCCCCCCCCCCCCCCCTAAAAAAGAAGCGATGGCAAACATAGTTTTCGTATGCCCCGGAAGCAAGTATTACCTTATAGATGAGCTGTACATTCGATTTCCACATCTGTTCCCAATGGCAATTCATGTACCGCAACGCAAGTCCTAACTGGCTTAGGATCCTTATGAAAGAACTCTGCATAAACCTTGTTCATAGCTGCAAAATCTTCCATTTTGGTTAGGAAGACATTGACCTTGACTACGTTGTCAATGCTACTGCCAGCTGCCTCGAGGATTGCTTGGAGGTTCAAAAGTGATTGTCTCTATGTTTATTATTTAGTCATGCCGTCCATTGAAATATATAGATAGGAATCGAAACATACGGTTCGATCAGCAACACCTCCCTCGACGAGCTTCTTGGTAGTGACATCCATCCCAATGCTACCAGAGCAATAAACCATTCCTTGACATTTGACTGCTTGAGAGAAAAAAGGCAATGGCGGTGGTGCCTTGTCAGTCGAAACAGATTCTTTTTGAGGCATCTTGTATAATTGACTCTTCAGCTTTTAATGATTCGATCAAGTTGATATGATTTGATGAAAATGATGAAATGTTGATGTCAACGATGTGTATTTTATATTATGAAGCTATTGAGATTAGAAAGGTGGGGATGTAGGGGTAACACAAAGATAACAAGGAATACAATTGATTTGCTTTCATCGCCGAGGAAGCTTTCAAAAATAACATATCTTTCTTATCTTGCAAGCAAACTAACGATGACTTGAGTTTTCTCTTTAGAAATGAGATCAATATTGGTTACCAATGGTTTCTTTTTTGACTACTATCAGATATATCAGATCCGCTGGGAACCGTGACGTCATGATACCTAGGTACCGAGGGAAAGCTGTTGGCGTACCCGGTAGATTTCGAACATGAACACGAGTGTGTGCTGTGTGAACATATATCATATATCTTCACTTGAAGTATTGAAATAAGGCATTGGGTGATATATCTAGCAAAAATCATAATTTGGCAGGCAGCAGTATTTGGATTAATATTATATCGATCATGAACGACCGTGACTTTCCATCACGTGCTACACAAGCAATTATTGTAAGGGGCTCCAGGTGACCCCATCAAGTCTATCATCCTCGGCACTTCAAGTTTCTACCTTTTGACCTTTAGGGGTGGGTTCTTCGTCTCTTTTTATACTTATAATGTGATTACTTTGGCATCACAATTCCTTTGGGCCGTTCAAGCCGTGGCTATATCAACCCATCAAATACTCAAGTAGATAACAAAACATGTCCCTATCACTTCCAGATTCCTACTCAACCCTTCCTTTCCAACATCCGCGTCTCTCACGTTCCCGAATCCTCCCCCACTCCCACTGAAATCATCATAATCACTTTATATCGACCCGAAAAACACGATGCGTTCACAGATACCATGACCCAAGATCTCGAAACAGCATTTAATCTTTTGTCACTTGACGCTAGAGTGAAGTGCATTGTTCTCACTGGTTATGGAAAGAGGGTCTGTGCAGGAGCTGATTTAGAGGCTGGATTATCATATGAGAATGACACGGCATTGACACATCGAGATGGTGGTGGAAGGGTATGTGTGTTTGATTTTGATTCTGGGGGTAGTCGAACTTCCCTGGCGTGTTTGTGCAAGATTTGGTTGACCAATATTCATGTCTAGGTAGCACTAGCTGTCCATAGATGTACAAAGCCTACTATTTCGGCCATCAACAGGCAGGTAAAGGGGGTTCCAAAACCACTGCCTTCAAGCGATATATTCTAAACATAATTGATACCCTCCATAGCTCAGCTATGGGCGTAGGCATTACTAGTAAGCATGATAACATCAACCTATACCTAACCCTTACAGCAAGCCTCGCCCCATTGATACGAGCCACCCCCTGATCCACTCCAGTGACCCTCCCCACATCCATCCGCATCGTCTCCTCCACCGCAAAAATCGGCTTCGTATTCGCCCGCCGCGGCATAATAATGGAAGCCTGCTCATCCTGTTTCCTCCCTCGTCTTATCGGTCTCTCCCGCGCCATGCACGTCACCACCACAGGTTCCATCTACCCCTCCACATCATCATCCTGCTCTCCACTCTCTTCTCTGAAATCTTACCTCCGGGACAAGTTATCCCACGAGCATTAGAACTCGCAAGCGATGTCGCTAAAAACGCAAGCGCGGTTTCAACCGCGGTTATGAGAGACTTGATGTGGAGGGTTCCGGGGACGGCTGAGGAAACGCATCTTTTGGATAGTAAGATTTTGTTGGAGTTATTTAGAAAAGGGGACAAGGAAGGTATTCAGAGTATATAATGAACTGCATTGTGTTGTACGGTGCTCTTGGGATTATACTATTACATCCCAGGTTTTATTGAAAAAAGAGACCCAGAGTTCAAGGATAATATGCAAGAGAATGCACCGAGTGTTTGGCCTTGGTGGAAACCTGTTGATACTGATCCACCGCCTACAGCTGAAGAATTGATGCAGAGATTGAAGGGAAAAGTGTCAGGAGTGGGGAAGGCTAAGATTTAGAGGTAGGTTGTTGATTCCTGTATAATAGTATGGGTGTGTATCAAACACAACACCCCAATCAAAACCACACACTCCACCCCCCAAAATCCTAACATCACCAAACGATGCCTCCAAGCCTTGTGACTGGATCACGAGAAACCTCCATGGAACATCAATTTTCAGATGAAGGAAGCCGGGCATAAATACAATAAAACAAAATACAATCAAACAACCAGCCACACTTCCAAACACAGCAAAATTCACACCCCCAACCTAAAACAACAAAAACTTAGAAACACCAAGAAAACGACATGGCAGCAAAATACAAACAGCAAGAGTAAAAATCCGCACAGAATCAACATCGCATACCTAGTCTGCAATCAACCCATCAAGAAACACAACTTTTCCCCACCACCACCACCACCATAATCATACCAACAAACCCCTCTCTCCAGTCCTATATTCTTTCGACAAAACCAACAAAAAACAGCAACAAAACACCACAGTGCCGAAGTGACGCGCATCCTCGACTACGTCCTACATACATAGAGAAGAAACCGACAAAAATAACGACTGCAACGAACGGGATCGATAGCAAATACTGAAAATGGAGCAGTGGCGATGGAGAAGATCTGCAATAAATATTGAAAAGCGTTAATCTCGATGCAATAAGAGAGAGTGGGGATTTGCAAGCATCCTCTTTGATGTTACCGGTGGACTGTTACACTGGATTGTAAACATTCGATATGCATGGTGTGAAAACTTGCTGTTTGTAGCACTTCATACACATACACACACGCGCATAGATAGATGTATTTATGTATGTATATATAGTATGGATTTTGCTATCCCCAAAGCAATATTTGAATATATTCTAATAGTCAGATATGAGCTTGAGCAGAAAGCTAACCCCAGTCCATCATGCCCAGCACAATATGGAGAATAGACCAGAATTTATTCATATGTTCCCCTTCCAAATAAGCCCAGGTTGAAAGAACCATCCATATCTTCTTCTTAGCTGGAGGTGGTTGGTTCTAAGCTTGGTTTGTATATATACAGAGCTATTCAAGATACAGATTCCGCTATAGATTGTACCGTCCTAAATTCCCACCATTTTGAACGAAATTCGCGCGGAAAGCAAAGGTTGAAAAGTGAGGTGAGGCGTTACAAGATAAGCCAGTATCTAGATATTGGTAAAAGAGCCATATGCTTGGGAGGGAGTCGAATATATTCAGGAGTTATAACATAATCGCGCGCACTTGTTGGCAGGGGACTACAAACATAGTACGAACGTATATTTCGATACCGACAACGGAAAGACGTAAAAGAAAGCAAACAAAGCATACCAGAGTCTCAGAAATTGATGGATGATGCATCATATCCGCCAGATGCATAAATTTCCCAAGCCAAAACAGACCACGCCCCAATCATTCACCATCCTCGCCCTCGCCTAATACATATACCCAAACACCACTCAACTTACAACAACATCCCACCACCTGGCAGAGTAGTTAGCATAGCTAACCAAATCCAGACATCCAGGGTCTTCGAGACGCAAAAATACTACCACCCCGATCCCGCATCGATCTCGGGGTGAAGTGGGCGGGTGGGAGTTGGGTAGTCGTAAATTAATAAAAACCGGCCCCTCCGGTTTTTCCCTACTGAGCGCGATCGATCGCGCTCAGTAGGTTTTTGCTCTTTTGGATGTCGAAAAGTGAATTTTGGAGGATGGAGTTAAGAAAAAGTGGAGTGCGTAGCGAGAGGGAAGGGAGAGTGAGTGGTATGATTCCACGATGGTGGAGACAGTAGAATAGAGTGGAGACAATAGAATAGACACTTCTTGAGCTCTCTTTTATTTTGGTCATTCTTCAGGGATAAATTGTAGAACAATAAGAATCAATGCGTGGTCTTTTAAGTTGAGCATTATGTAATGATCTAAAGAATTATTTAGAGGAAGGCGTTGGAGAAGCGGAAAGAGGGAGAAATTCCACTTGGTGGTTGAACACATATAATGCAAATATTTATCATAACTTCACTTTGAGTTCTGAACCCTTTTCTGGTCAAATTTTTCTATCTGATTTGGCTTATAACGGCTTCGTGCTACTATTCACAAAAGCTGTCGTTTTAATCATTATTGACCTTGTCAGGACGCAACGCAGGAAATCGACATATAGTAAGATATGGGGGCTTACAAATGCTGTTGCCCCATGGACGCCTACCGGGTAGTCCTATTAAAACCCCAAAGACGCATTTACTCCATGGTCTACTTCTACTTGCCAGAAGATGAATCGGGTCCCAAAGTCTCGCCAACTTCTCTCTTATCAGACGGTAGGAATGCCGTTATATGCTGATATGGCGAAGTTGGGGTTTTAATGTTGGATGGTTCGAATTTCTCGAATGAACTCTCGACCAGATCCATGTCCCCCAATTGTCCAATTTGTATTCAATTGCTTTTGTAGGCAATGTTCAAAATTGACCAGCAAGAAGAAGCACCTTTACCCAATCCTACTACGTACTCATGACTCGTCCATCATATCTTGGTATCTTTTCTCTTCATCCTCTTGTCTTTTCTTTTCATCCTTCTTAGCAGTTTCAGTATTATCTGCCATAGCTTTCTTCATTTCTTCCACATCCTGTGCACCAAGCACCTCACTGATAATATCTAAAATTGCCCACTGATCATTCTCATCTGGAAATCTCGTCTCTAATTCTTCGATAATGTTGTTCAGATTCGGCATTGTTGTAGGTCGATGATTGATTATCATGAGGATTTCGGCTTTGGTCAACTCGAAAGGGCGAAGTTGTGCGAGGAGAGTTTTGATTGTATCCTGTTTATATGGACAAGGTTTTTGTGCGAGAGGCGATGGGGCTTCTTCGAGGTATTGGATTAACTAAAAGTCGTCAGTCAGAATTGATATTAAGAGTTGTAATCGAGTAAATGTTAACCTCTTTCATCACATTATCAAGATTTCCTGGTCTTCTTCCTCCTGTGCGATGTTTACTTTGAATGTCTTTCAAATGCGTATAAACCTCATAATTGGTTAACGTTGCGGATTGCGCCTCTAATATCTTCATGATTGTTTAATGCTTCTAAAATACTGATTGACGTGTGTGTTGTCGTCAAAGCCTGCCTGTCTGTATGTTACTTCCAAGACGTTGTGTTGTGGCTGCCTTGTACCTGACACTCCTCCTTCCAAGGTTATGGTTGTAATGGGCGTTTTTGATTGTGCAGGTGGTGGTTCACACACAATCTTCAGCCTCGAGGAGGAAAGAAACAATTTGTCTATTTCATTCAATGTCATGCAAAACATCTTAAGCGAATCTAGCCTCGTTGCGGGGTTGAGAGCTTAACTACATTAGGCTAAGCACGTCACTAGATCTTCTCAAATGAATCTTTTTTTCTTTCCTGTCGTGCGCCTTCAAAAGTTTTGCTCTGCTTATGCTTTCCATCATATAAGAAGAGGTTTTTATATTTCTATATCCAATTCAATACATGTTACTTGCTTCGAGTTACCATCGAAAGAGGAAGTTTTTGATTTGATCTGATTATAAGAAAGAAGATCACCTTGCAAACGCAAGAAACGACGGATTGGTTACGATTTTGAGCATTTACATCATTTTGCTCCAATAATTACATATTTCCCTCAAAAAAAAAAGAAATCCCGCAATTCTTTCTTCTTTTATATTTTAAAGCCCTTATTTAGCCACACATCACCACCACCACCACCATCATCCATCATCATCCACCATCATCCACCACTCACCACTCACCACTCACCACTCACCACTCACCACTCACCACTCACCACTCACCACTCACCACTCACCACTCACCACTTACCACTCACCACTCACCACTCACCATTCACCATTTACCACTCACCATTCATCACCTACTTCTCCTCTCCCCCAGATTCACGCGGCTGCCAAAAACGAAACCACCACCCCAAGAACAGAATAATCCCGCATTTCACTCAAACCTTTTCAAGTAAAAACAAATCATCATTACTATCAACAACCACCACCATCACAACCATCACCACCATATCACATCTATCTCAAACTTCCTTCCATACATCAGCAGAAGATATGGTTCGTAATCTGGTCGTTCTTGGAGGAAACTCCCATCCTCAAATAACAGAGATGATCTGCAATACACTTGGTGTTCCACCTTGTAACAGAATTCTTAAGAAGTTTTCTGTCGGTGAGAGTCGTCTCGAAATTCAAGACTCAGTAAGAGGCAAAGATGTTTATATCATTCAATCAGGTGGAGGAAAAGCAAATGATCACTTTGTGGACCTTTGCATTATGATTTCAGCATGCAAAACTGGATCTGCGAAGCGTGTTACTGCCGTTCTTCCTTTGTTCCCTTATTCGCGACAACCTGATATCCCATACAACAAGATGGGCGCACCACTTACCAAAGGACCTACCAACGTTCAGGGTAATTTTACTTTCGAGAGTCGACCAGCAACACCCGGTCCTTTAACACCTCAAACCCCAGGCCTCGCCAATGGCACAAATGGCATGGACAAATTACAAAAGAAGCTTGGTAAAGCCTCTCTTGATCAGATCAATGCTCAAACTTCAAATGGAATAACACCTAGACGACAAGATACTTCAGACTCCATTGCATCACTTACCAATGGACGTCTGGCTGAAGGACCAGCACCTTCCGTGGCTGCCCCACCTTTCACTACTCATGACTACGAAAATCCTGGATTTGTCAATAGTCAGGTCAAAAGTCTTTTCCAAGGCAAACCAGGATATAAACAATGGGTTGCACAAGCTGGTACACTCGTTGCAGATCTTTTGACCTGTTCGGGCGCAGATCAGGTAATCACCATGGATCTGCACGATCCTCAATATCAAGGATTCTTCGACATTCCGGTAGACAACTTGTATGGAAAGCCACTGTTGAAGAGATACATTCAACAAAATATTCCAAACTTTCAGGATGCCATCGTCGTAAGTCCTGATGCTGGTGGAGCAAAGAGGGCAACTGCAATTGCCGATGGGCTCAACATGGAGTTTGCATTGATTCACAAGGTAAAATTTCCCCCAACTATACACCCTGCGCACACTCATATCCATTAGGAACGTCGACCTACCCGAATTACCGATCGCCAAAATGCTACAATGATGCTTGTTGGCAATGTTCGTGATAAAGTTGCTATACTCATCGACGATTTGGCTGATACCTCGAACACGATTACAAGAGCTGCCAAACTGCTCAAGAAAGAGGGTGCCACTTATGTTTACGCTCTGATAACCCATGGAGTTTTCAGTGGTGATGCCATTGATCGCATCAACGCATCCGCACTGGACAAAATCATTGTGACCAATAGCGTTCCACAAGATGAACATCGACGCCTTTGCCCAAAATTAGAGGTCTTAGAAGTTGGCCCGGTCTTCGCCGAGGCAATTCGTCGTGTACACCATGGAGAGAGCATCTCTGTGTTATTTAATTACGATTAGACTGAAGCTTGGCTATTTTCTGTCAGGGGAATCGCATTTAGGAGTTCAGGCATATCGGAGGGGAGTACATTGGTAGAGTACTCGCTTGGCGCATTGCAAACCAAGGCTCATATACAATTGCTATACCCGTAAACCGCACCGCGGACTAAGAAATTTTCCATTTTGTTCATATGGTATGGAAGAAAATTAGAGATATACCTACACTCGATCTTTGGTAGATTTCCATTGAACGTCTTTACGAAACCAAGTGCTGGGTTAGACGTCTAGAGTTGCATATACAAAAAGCATAGAACAGAACATAGAAATGGATAGTGGGCACGTGATTCTGTCTAACTTTTGTTTTTGGCGTTCTATGTGTATGTTTTTCGATGCAAATCATTGATATTTTGATTCAAAGTTATAACATGTACAGTCGCTATCGCGACCACTTTCGCTAATGTCTGTGTTGTGCACCCAGTCATGGGGCGAAATATCTTTTTGATGGGGTGCCAGGTGTTACAAATGATGGTTATTACTAGTTTTGAAGTATTTGGGAAAGTGGCGACGCAATCCAGCGAGAAAAGGTGTGGAAGAATGCTCCGGGGGAGTTTTGTGATTGGATAGGGGGTTACATTTTGGTAAGGGGTTTAGGATGATGTTGAGCTAGGAGCCACCTTATATAATCCTTTCCAATTCGCTGTTCCTCCTCCTTTCAGAACCGGTTATTCAGCGCGCAGTGTTACAATCGAGTACTACACGCCAAGTCCCAATAGGCTTCTTGAAACATACATCTATCTCGGGAGGGACTTTGGGCTTTTTTATTACGAGTGAGGTGGTGTTGTTGGGTTGGTTTGAGAGTGCATATGTGTTTTGGGAAAGGAGATGATATCTTGAGAACCGTTTGCCCAGGACCTGGTCTCGGCATAGCTCTAATTATCATTCTTTACCATATAGCTGCGAATACTTGTTTCGGTTCAAGTGCGATATAGTTCCAGTGATTTTGAATACAGGATGCCATTACGTCTGGCACCTCTTGCGCATCTTTTCAGGAAAAATGTAATTAGTGTTGGGAAGAGTCGAAATGTCACTGAATAATTCTTTGATTGTTGACTTGTGTGAATGCTCACCTACCACCGGCGATGTTCAATTCTGCATCATACATTTACGAGGGTTAACAAGTTATTCTTCAAACAAATGCAGGGTTAGAATGATTCTCATATTATCACTATGGTGAATCACGACCTGGAAATTCTTCACATTTCACACACCCATTGTAACGAAAACTGAATACCCCGCATACTCTGTTCCTTGAAACCCATCCATCATATCAAAACCCCCAACACGAAAATCCCACCCCTCCTCACAACTCCCATCCGAGCTCCAGCGTCAAATCCGGTGGACAACATCGTCCCTCCCAATATCACAGTATGCGTTTTAGCAGGCCACACCATCACAATGATATACTCGGAGCCTCGCGATTCCGCGACCAAAATCCGTCACCCCGTAGAGTCATGCCGTGTCTTCTCTGGGGTAACCGTGTCGCTCGCGCGATAGCCTTCGCATCGTCTCCCCTTGACTTTGGCGTGTATCTCTGGAGGAAGATCGATGGGGTGCCCGCGGATTGGATTATGGTGGACGAAGGCCTTGCGATCCTTCGTAGGTTGGGGTTGGGATTGGGATTGGGATTTGATCTGGATTGTGGTCTGCGAGTGCGTATGTTTATTAGGACGGGGAGGGGATCGAAACGCTGTACCTTTTGATGAGGAGGTTGGTTTTCGAAGGATTCGGTGGCGAAGGGGAGGTTGGGGTGGAGGGTTTATCATGTGCTGGGGGGAATCATGATGCGGTGTTAGTTGGGGTGTGGATTTGTTTTAGTTGGTGGTTAGAAATTCGGGGAAGGCGTGTTTTTTGCGTTGGGGTTTGGATAGTCTATGGATAATTCTTTTGGGGGGGGGGGGGGCATCGTTTAACAATTCTTGCAAATGTCCCGGCGGATGTTTTGTGTAAATCTCCTGCATATTCATACCGGTGACGTGAAAGGTCGGCTGAAATAAGCTATCGGCTAGCTTCAATAATCACTCTACGAGCATTAAATTTGGCAGTTGTGTGAAAGTTACGAAAATTCCAGTCAATAAAGAAAACACACCGGAACATGAGATGATAGCCATGAGACCATATTGATGTACCACAGTTTGGGTATATATTCAGATGATAGCTATAAACTACATCCTCCATTTTGTTGCATATCTCAATATGTATATATGCTAGCTCATCTGCTAGTTTATTATTAGATGACGTATCGAACGATTGCCACCACTATACATTATTAGGGCTTTCTTTTAGAATGCAATCTAACGAATGACCTAGTCTATGTGAATTTTACATCGGTATACAACGAAACTTAATAAACGTCATCTATGAAGTTTAAGCGAGATTCTAAGGGCTGGTCCTAACAAGGGAAGGGGCAAGTTTAGATATTCGTCTTCAATATCAGCATCCTCTAATATTCACCAGAAGAGTTGATATTGTCATTCAGAAATATGTCCCTCAATATTCCGGTGCAAAGTTCAATGGGACGAAAGAGAAAAAAAAAGGGTACCAACATTATATTTCCAAGCCTATGCTTGCCCAAAATTTGTTGTTATGCAACAAAAGATTTTATGTTTATGAGCTGAGGGTCTAACGAAGTTACATGGGATGATATAGTATTGGGTGCTTGGATTGGGGATTGGATTCAAGAGAAATTCTCTGAAGGTAAGGATATATGAGTATAGATTGGTTGCACTGGCCAGCTTATATATGTAAAAAGTATGAGATCCGTTACTCCTTTGTTCAAGCTCAGTCAAAGTATAGATGTTTGAGAACACGACGGAACTGAAGAGATAAAAGGCGGAGGTGATTCAAAACTTAAACAAATAGAGAGATATTGATGAAATAGTTTTCTGAAATTGGTGAGCATCCACCAGATAGTTCTTCGAAGTAGTAGTTGAGTCACATTCTGACTTAAATTCATAAAAAAGTACCAAATTGATTGTTATTTCGGAAATGACTGAACAAGGCACTCTAAGAATAGACTTGCCCTAATCAGACGAATGTTCATCAGGCAAGATTTTCAGCTATTATTCTCTATCCTTTCGTCCTTGTTCAAATTCTAGGCTTGTAACAAGATCTCATAGTTATCATCGCTCCTAAGCTATCAGAAAGGCAGATCTCCACCTCCGTGCACAATTCAAGAATTAGGAAATGGTTAAAGTTCGAAGCGTGGTTAGAGAGACCCCGGGCTTTATGTTATAACAAGCTTGAAAATGCTCGAGAATTGTGATGATATTCTTGATACTTCAGTCTCATCTTTTACGGAAAATGCTTTCCATATGTTCGTTGCGCTATCCGCAAACCCTGGAATATCGCGTGCTGATATTGAGCGATTATAAATTTGCTATTCTCGTGCTTGTTCGCAGTGCGATAAAATCATCAGTCAACGGTTGTATCTACTATTGGGTTGGATTTGAGGACTATACACCCGCGAGGTGGAAACTTTCGTTTGTATAGCAGATTTTTGAAGTTTGAGGGTATCCTCAATAGAACCTTTTACACATCGGACAAAGCTTGAGAATTATATGCCTCAGCTCCAGCGTTCGATTTACTTGAAACACTATTGAAAATAGCGATAAAAAGAGTATCGGTATCTGAGGATGGTTTAAGATTAGTTTCGCTTGGAAATTTAGAATGAACTTCAGTACCTATCGAGACAATGGAACTATTCGAGGCAGGAGACATTAGTTTCTGGTTTCTGCCCAAATTGGTTCAATTCTGCCCAGCAAGCGAAAAGCTCGATGCGATTCAAAACGCAACGCAAAAACTTACGAATATTGTTCCTCTTAATTGAGCTTAATCATTTTCCCATTTTTTATTTGGTGCCTTATTTCCAGGGAGCCACGGCGTCAAATACGCTCGATTGAAAGCAATGCGATTGAAAGTAGAAAACAGGTGTCCAAATATGAGAGTTGTTTCAGATGATTCAGAGCGGCATTTTATCAAGCTGTAGAAGAATATCTTGGTCTATGAGACTGCCAGTCCGAATATTAAGTACCCCTCTTGAAGTAAGCAAGGCAGGACAGAACAGTTCTATACTGTAGAAAGAGACTTTTCAGAACTCAAAGCTTTGCCATATTTAGGAAATCATTTGAGCTCTCATCGTCAATAATGTATTGCCAGTGTGGAAAGGATGATGGAGTTCGAGGACGTTTGGACTCGCAATCAAACTTACTGGGAGTTACCAGCAATAGAGTTTAGGTCTCGGTGTCAAAACGGTGTTCCAGTAGTTGAGCTTGAAGTTTTCGAGGTTTGTATTGACCGATGATTCTCCTTCAAGAGATGAAAATCCTAGAAGTTTCGACCATCACTTGAATATATTAAACGATACAAACCCGTTTGTAATACTCCTAATTACCAAAACTTTAGTGAGAATTGCATACTCCCTTGGTAAAAATCTTCATTACTGGATAAGTATTGAGTTCCAAATCTTGCAATCAGCCAGCAGGTTCATCAAGGTACTCTTATTGGACGTTGCTAGTCCCACAACGCTGGTAAGATTCAAAGAAAGGGTAATCATATGCACAAACTTGTCATAGTCAATGGTCTCCGACGACTTTGAAAGTATGATAATGCTGTGCAGGTACGATGTAGAGGAGCCAAAGGGGATTTTCAAACAACTTAGCGACGAATACAGCCTTGGTTATATTCGTGTACCAACGGTTTAAAGTCAATTGCAAGATGACATGTAGTCTTCAAAGAAAGTTTCTCGGAGAAAGTTTCAATCCCCTTGAGGCTGTGTGAACTAGATGAACAGATAGAACGATATGGTCATACATTGGAAATATTGAGAGATACACTACTGTCCCAATGCATATTGTTTTACACAAAGCATAAGAGGGAGGCGATTGCGGAATTCTTCCTACTTAAGAAGTATAACCAATCAATCAAACGGGGTTCAACTAATCGCTAGAATGAATCTACACAGACTTATGAAAACAGAAACCAGAACTTATGAACTTATGAGCTTATGAACACGCACCTAATCCCATATCCCATCTAATCACAATGATCCTGCAGGTGGTCAAAGTTTTTACGGTTTTCTGTGAGTTTGTTATGTAATGGAGTCTATTTACAGACCGCCATGAAACGCAAGGCTGAGATGCACAGACCATATTCACACACGGCGGTTATGTAGCCTTCTCCTATGAAACAAACCGTTCATCCCCCTCACATCAGATTCGTCTCATATTTCTCCTCGAAAAATGATGCCACCTAAAGAAATAAATACCCTCCTCTCCCCCCCTTATTCCTCCCAATCATAACACCCAAGCTAACGTTCTCATCCTAAATTTTCTTTACTTTCCAACTAAAAGTTCCTAATCTCACTCAGGATGGACCAGAAAGCTCGTCAAGACACCCTCCCATGGGCCAAACCCTTCAGTATAGATCTCTTGCTCAAAGTTCTCAAAGTGACCTTTCTCCACCCGTTCGTCGCATGGATGATCCCGCTCTGTATGCGCGCGCAAGCCATGCCGTGGGATCATGAAGCCATTACATGGGCAGTCGACTATGCATCACTAATCACCTTGCTATTTTTCCTCGCAAAGCTCAACAGGCAAATCGCATACTCGAAATCTAGAAAGGTGGATTTGTCAGAAGAAGTTATTGTGATTACCGGAGGTGCAAGCGGATTGGGGCTATTGGTAGCGGAGGTATATGGAATGCGAGGCGCAACTGTAGCTGTATTAGACGTGCGGGATCTGGAGAGTGGAGAGGCGCGGGGTGTGAGTTATTACAAATGTGATGTTGGAAATAGGGAGGAAGTTGCCCGAGTGGCCATAGAAATTGAACGAGATGTTTGTTCCCCTACTACTAAGATCTACAACTAGTGGACTAACAAATACACAAATAGCTCGGAGCCCCTACAATAATCATCAACAATGCGGCTATTGTCAATGGCAAAGCCCTCCTTGATTTGTCTCTTGACGAAATTGAGCAAAATTTCAAAGTAAACCTCCTAGGACACTTCTACACCCTTAAAGCCTTCCTTCCAGGCCTCATCCGCACCGGTCACGGCACAGTCGTAACGATGTCCAGCGTACTTGGTCACCTAGGCGCTGCCCAGCTCAGCGATTACAGCGCCTCCAAAGCTGGGGTAAATGCTCTCCATCACTCTCTCACTGCAGAACTCAAGGCCTATCCTGATATCAAAACCGTGCTTGTCGAGCCCGGCCAATTGAGCACACCGTTGTTTTCTGGGACCGTGACACCAAATAGCTTTTTCGCGCCAGTCTTGGAGCCGGTGGATGTGGCAAAGGAAATCATTGCGACGATTGATAAGGGAAGTAGTGCTGTGTTGGCTATGCCGCTCTATGCGAGATGGGTAGGGTGGATGGGGGTTTTCCCTGTCGGGGTACAGGCTATTGCTAGGAGGGTTAGTGGGATTGATAGGGCGATGAAGACATTCAAAGGGAGGAGTAATGGAGGCGAGGAGGAGGAGACAGAGAAGGCAGAGAAGGAAGAGGAGAAGGAAGAGGAGAAGGAAGAGGGGAAGGAAGAGGGGAAGAAGAGGAGAGGAGGAGGAGAGGAGAAGGAAGAGGAAGAAAGCTTGATATAGGGGAGACGGCTCGGTGCTGGCACTGGCTTTGTATCTGGAGCTGGATTGGATGAGTTAGAGGGAGTCGGGTGTACCATATATGGGATAAGTCACGGTGGAACAGTCAATAATGATATTTAAGGTAATTACCATCACCTGGATACTCTGTAAGAATACCACAGTTTAATGAAATACGCATGATTTCACGCAATATAAATCTAAAAACCACTGATATCAAATCATGTACACTGTAAAACGAGAAATATGTATCTTGATCCCATTCAAAGCAACCACTTATAATAGTAATCTTACCAAAAGCATCCCACGATTTCTCATCTCAAACCAAAAGACCCTTTTGAAGAAGTGGGAAGAGGAAAATAAGTATAGTTGTCCAACGATTCTTTTCCTTCCTTCATATAATCATCGTATTATAAATATGCATCCACTTCTTAACACGTAACCTATCCAAATCCAATTCTTAACTCAATACCCCCCCCCTTTTCCCAAATACCAGAAAGCAAACAATAAACAACCCCGCTTTCCTCCCTCCATCCCCATATCTACAATCCCTCCAGTATTCCCTCCAACCCCAGCAACAGCTTCTGCACAGCATATGTGGAACAATACATAGATGCCATAGATGAGTGATATATATCTCGATCTCAACATAAATCTAAAACATATCCATACCTGCCTGTCTGCGGACTCGCGAAAATTAAATCATCTACCTAGCTTCCATAAGAGTACGCAGGCAGGCAGGTATATATATGTTTTAAAATATGCAGAAATCCAACTACCTACCTACCTACCTACCTACCTACCTACCCAAAAACCCGCACCACCAAATCATTATTCAGCAGGAGGGGAAATTGGTATGGTTTACATACATACATACACAAACAAACAAATATCCATAAACCTACCATCCAACAAAAAGCCAACGCAAAATACACATATGTAAACTTCCCACCCTTCATCTCGCGCACTTCGAGTTTGATTTTTGTTTCCATCTCTGTAGCTGTAGGTAGTTAGGGAGGGGGATATGTTGGAGTATAACATTTACATATATGCATAAACACACATGTATACGCATACCATATACACATATATAAATACACACATACACGCGCATACACGCATATATATAAATCCAACCCCGTCCAAACCAAAGCACATCAACATTCCATTCCGCTATACATCCAAATCCCAAAATCCGTATTTCTCCCGTGACCATCCAAGCATTGCCAAACATCTAAGCCTCTAGACTTGGAATACAAGTTCCTTGGAAGTTCAACTTCGACTTCAAATTCAAATCCAACTTCCCGAAAACAAGTATAATTCCCAAAATCCAGGAACTAAGCCTATAAGAAATTAAAGCAAATCCAATCCAATCCAATCCATCAATCAACAAACAATCAGAAAGGGCCAAAGAAGAAACCATTCGAATCAGGTGGGCCAAATAAAAAAAAGCGAATCCCCCAGTTCAAAAGAAACGAGCTGTGTTTGAGGGTAGGAATGGGGGGATTGCCATTTTACTGTTACGCATGACGCATGACGCATGACGCATTACGGATAATAATTAGATTGCCGTACTCGTACTTTGATATTGTATATGTGAATCTGATATATGAAACACAACAAATGAATCCGATATGACACGATATACGCACTCCAATATCCACCAAAGAACCTCACCAACCCAAATACCAAACGCTACAAAGGGAAAAGACAAGCGAGAAAAGTATCTACAGCTCAGAGGGTACTCGCGAAAAAAAAGGGGGACAAAAGTTCGTATATCCGGGACGAGAATGGAGATGGCCTGCTCAAGTCCAGACATGAATTATCTTGTCGATGACAAGTAAGTAGGTGGGCAGGTGAGAAAGAAACTCAGGGTGAGGTAAAGAATTGGTATCTCGATGCCACGCGTGGAATTTTCAAATTCCGGATCCTGGTGATTCGCATCATTGGAGCAATGGATTTGAATTCGTTGTGAAGGATGTTGTTTTGGGGGAAATGCAGATGAATTGTAGTCATCAATGTTTCTTTCCTTCTTCCCTTCTTTCAAAACATACCAACTCGATCCCGCAATGCGATCCACATTCAGCAGCAAGCACAGCGCGAAAAAAGGCAACAGTTCAAAACAACAAAGCGTTAAAAAACGACTCAGTCGCGCCGCACGACTCGCACGATACCAACGATAAAATTTCGAGATTATCAAAGGAGCGATATATCAAACAACAACGCAGGTAACCAACCCTCCACCCTCCCCAAATCCCCCACCGGCACATAAAATCCAGCATCGAGGATTCGCCAAAAACGCACCACCCGCTTCAATGACACAGCAAATCAACGAGCCACGCAGTGAGGAAACCGGAGTACGATGACATGATTATTAATCCGGGTGATGTTGACACTTGTCACGAACACAATGCAGAAGAAATCAATCTCAATCTCAATCTCAATCTGAATCCGCGAAGCGATGATGCTCGAATTGTAATATTCAAGCCCAATCAATATTGATCGACAGATGCCCAAAGACCCGCGCATGCGTGCATTAAGTTTTGGCCAAAACTTGCGTTCCGTGATGGACGTTGAATCGGGTTCGGATGCCGCCGAGATGGGATAACCTCGTCGTGGCCAAACCAGCATGTCCCTTCACGCAAGCAACCACACCCACCGAACTTTTCGATCGTTAATTTACGACCCCGGCCATCAAAACATTGCCCCGCTATAAACCATAAACGGAGACGGGAAAAAACGTGGAAAATATATTAAAGAAGCATCTAGCAATTGAAAGGGTTTTTTTTTGTCTTACCAGTGGGCTTAGCTCGGAGTATGAAATACACAAGGCTTCCCTCGACCTCCTGCGAGGATTTCCTTGAACTATTCTTAGGAGAGTCAGAATTCCCAGAAATACCTAGCTGGTACTTCATCCTGGCAGAGCACGTCCCGCCTGTGGTATAATCCATTCTTTTGTCCGCGACATCAAATGATTGGAAACTTGGAACTCTCACATATACAACCAAGGGTGCAGTGCCGCGCAGTGCAGCACAGTGAGTCGGCGAGGTGGCTTTGAAGAAAATCCTTGGTAGAATTGAAGAACCACGACGCATAATCTTACAGGAAAGCACATCGGACATTTTGCATTTATTTATCTCCCAAGAGATAATGGATGGGATAGGATGAACCACCGTTACATTAACATCCTTTCACAAGCTGGTCCCGTGACGCAATTGTAACAGCGGGATCGAGAAGAAGGGGACATCCCGTCAAATGGTACGACTTGTCACTCGTATAAGTTGGAAAGGTAGAGGATCATTCCGGTCCGCAAACATCAGAATTTGGTTAGTTTGGTTTCGGACTTGGAAGGGTTTGTGCCAGAGGGAAATGAATGGTTACGAGGCAGTGAGAAGACTGGGTGACATTGCGAAGTAAGGCGGGTTCAAGCATCACTTCCAGCTGCAATGGCAGCAGCATTTAACCGGGCACCTCGGCGAGTTGGTAGGAGAGAGATTCGACTGTTGTAGAGATCTTTTGCTCGTGAGGATTTTACTAATGAACTTTGTGCAAAGTCAATTCAATTATTTGAGTTTCAATAAACATTTTGATAAGGTTATGACAAAATTGCAAGCTCGTTCGAAATATTCTTTTTGCTTGCCAGGTTCCAAGCGGGAAAAGCTTCTCCAATTAGATATTCAAAGCGACAAGCACAGGTACCTCGCACGGACGAATGATCCATCCTCCCCCAAAACTAGGATCTTCCATACGCTCAAATCCGTGTAGGATACTGTAGAGGGAAATTAGATTTTTTATCGTGATTGATGGATGATCCATGGATTGATTGGGCACCTTGAGGTGAGAATGCAATGTTTTGAATACCGATGGTAACGGCTGCTTGTGCATGTTGCCCAAAAATTGTTGTGGTATCCTACCCCAACATGATAATACTTGCTGCCTTCCATGGGGAAACATTGATAAGCTATTATAGTACCTGTCCCAAAAAGCAATGGAAGACGATTTAATTTTTACATCTTGATCCCAAGCTCATGGTAACATAGTGTGTACTAACTCGTCTTTGCTCCAATATCCTTAGCTAACTGTTTGGCCGACATCTTACGAAATACTCTCTGGTCGATATGGTCCACATGGTACGCGGTACGGAAGTATCATTGCGATCAACCTCTCTAGAACACCCCTACTATAACTGCCGGCAAGAAATATTAGCCGAGAAACAACAGAATGGTATATCGATTGTATAGCATCCTGCTCTGTGGAAAACTGTTGGGTAACTATGTCCTATATCCTTGTTCTTTCGATCTCTCCTCGAGCTCAATCCCAAAGCAATAGACACACCTGTTGCTGGGCGTGAATCGCGTGATGCGTCGCCTTAATCCGATTTTGCCATTTACCAGATTCGTATAGGAAATTGTGCGTTGTGTCTCGACGAAGCCACACAATCTGAGATCTTTGTTGCTGGGTTCAACCATGATATCCTTCTACTGCCAGCTTCCATGTCTTCGATGGTCGGTTGGAACTTAGAAGCGTCTCCGCGTGGCACCCAATTGTCTACTGTGAGCCCAATGAGCAGTTTATGACTCGTGGACTCAAATGGCATCTCGTTTAAAATATCTTATCATCCGGCGATCAGGAAAATCCCTCGATCCTGTGTCAGGGGCACATCACGCTTGCGAGTCTTTGGTTCTCAGATTAAGGTTACTAAACCTGTATCTTGACAAACTTTGGAACCCCCCTATGCCGTTCTTTCGGAAAAAGAAGTTGTAGGCCCATACCCGAAGATGAACGGGAAGAACAGTACGGCAAAGTCTAAATAGAGCTCGGCTTACCTTTCGGCTTCGAGGATGGAGAGATATTAAGCAGGTATGCGAATATCTACTGATTTACCTGAATGGTCGCCTGTATTACACGGCATGGCATATAAATTGCTGTAAAGGATTATTGTTATAGTGGAATTCAGAAAGACATGTCAGTGCCTGTGATTGGTTTTCGCAAACAAGAACAGCTGTGCGTATCTGAGTATGCATCTCGAATCCCCATTAGAAAGGAGGAGCTGAATGGTTAGGAAATCCATGCCTTCGTATAGGAAAATGCTTCTTCATCAGTTCTCAATTTCTGAGGTTGGGAAGCTGAGAAGAGTACATACAGTACTTCGTACAGTACGGAGTCTCTGCTTCTTGGATATACCCCGCATTGTCAATCACAACCGTTTTGACGTACTGGCCATCTCCATAATTGATTGGGAGGTGCCGCTACTCAGTACCGATGTCTGTCCCTAAAGAGTCAGTCTTTCTGAAGTTCAATCTTAATAAAGTTTCTTGGGCTTTAGCCGATGGATCACCGGTGGATGAATGGAAATCAATCATGGACATCGAGTTGTTGATCATGTTGATGTTTAAGAGGTCGCGGGGCTTTAATCCACGCTTCCGAATCATTATTTACAGTAAAGTAGAAAAGGATTAAATTTAATTGGCCGACGTATAATTAATTTGATTGGTAGACTGCAAAGTTTATTCTGGCTTTTTGATTGGACACCACTTTCAAATTGAGAAATTTGTGTAACCATCAGGGTCCACTGTTCTCCACTATTTCAAGAACTCGTTTCCACGGTGCTGGGCTCGCTCGTTGCCCATTGCGACCAATACTGTACTGTACTGCAAATTGTTGTTGCTCAGTGGATGGATGCCAGCTACGGAGCACATAGATGATGTGGAGCGTCTTGTCAGAATCCCCATTGGTTTGATCATCCATCCAGTCCCTTCATATCTTTTTTGATAAGTGCCGTCTGGCCCGTCTGTGTCGGTGCGATTGAGGGTCAATGTAAGTGAGAGTGCGTAATTCAATCCAAATTCTAGAAGTCATCTTTTGTCTCGACTTTTGCTCAAGTTGGATGCAAGAGAGAAAGCAGCCATGAATGATACAGGACAGTACAGTAATGGCCAAATGGGATCCCGTGTAATACTGTAAGGAAAAGAAAATCATATCGTTGCAAAAGTATAAAACTAGCTACTACCTATCTACTGTCCTGATTGCCTGGTTGACTAGCGAGAGGGCTAGGCTATGGTCGATGTTTACTCCTTTAAAATCAAAGTTGCTTTTGATCCCTGAAGCCACGTTTAAAACTACCTGGTATGATACAGTAGTGTTCTAGATATTATACTTTAGTAGAGAATTCCGTATGATCGTCAATTAGATAGATACTGTAGTACTGTAGTACCGTAGTATCTATCAATAGCAGGTAGGATCTCAAAGTTGACGGTTGATCTATCATCGTTTGAATCACAGCACGAAAGAACGCGTAGGAATAACAAAGGGCAGGTCATCATAGCTGAGTTCTGCAGCTTATTTTTTCCAATGTAGCTACGAGGATGGCATACGGCGTTGGAGGTATCGCAGATGAATCCATACCTAGTGATGGTCTCGAACCTAGCTAGTATGATAACAACAGTTGTACCTAGTTAGGTAAGAATGATTGCATGATGAGTCAGTCATACGACAATAATATCTTCACGGATATCAATTGCCTGCCTAGGTAGGTAACAAATCATCCGATTATCAGGTGGTGGAGCTAGAAGATCGTATAATAAGTACCAATTTGTATAAAAAGTTTATGCAATATACAATATGGATTTTGATGATAATAGTAATAAGTAGGTATATCTAAGTGCCTATTGAATACCAACTATATTTAGGTATCTATTTACTTATTTATAGCTACTGAGTAGGTACCAAAGGTATTCGAGGTACTCAGGTGGTGATTATTCCATCGGCAACACCCCTCTAGATCCTACGAATTTGGTTGTCAAGTATCAACTGAAGTATCAACTGAAACATTCGAATATTTGTTACCAACGGGGAGGGTCGTTGGAATGGCTCCTCTTATCCGCGATTTGTCTTTAATTAATTTTCTATCCATCGAACTTCTTCTCCTCGGTAATTGTGTGTGGATTGAGAGCTTAGATATATGGTTGTATCCAAATCTAGATTTGAATTTAGAATTTAGAATTTAGATTTAGATTTCGATTTAGATTCAGATTCAGATTGGGATATGTGGTTTGGTAACTACTACGTAGGCATACATAGTCATCATTTGGTCATGCTTTTAATTCCGAAACCCAGGTTGAAAGAACGGATTTACTTCTTTTGGATTTATCGAGTGGTTCATGTTCGTATGGTTCATGTAATGCAACCGTCAGGTACCCCAGCCAAAATGCATTTCATACACACATCATTGGTCGGCAGAGTACTTGCGATGCTAACTCACTTAGATGATGCATGTAGAGAAACTGGAAAAGCTGGAAGAGTTGGAAGAACTGGGAGAACTGCTGGTACCCAGTACCTACCTAGGTACCTACAGGAGGATCGTAAATGTTGGTGTTACGATACAAAAAGGAGATACAGCATACCGAATTACCTAGGACTAGAATGTACAAGCAAGCGAGCACCTGCAGTTGGTTATCTCTCTCTGCAGGAACGACGTTGGCCAGACTCGAGAGGAAAATCTTATACCATGTTTAGATATGCAAAGTGATTGCTGCTTGCTAGATCTTTTCATGCATATGGTTAGCTCCCTAGGCAGATATGAGAGTGTATAAAAGAAAGAAAGAAAGAAAGAAAGAAAGAAAGAAAGAAAGAAAGAAAGAAGGAAAGAAGGAAAGAAAGCTGGAGATATCATCCTGCGTAAAAGAAGGAATGACAAAGATCCTTTGGCTAGGTATCTATCTATCGATCGATCTATCTAGCAGGTATCTGTGTTTTACTACCTATCTACAGTAGCTAACAAATGACGTTTTGTGTATTCATTTCTTTTGACATCTTTTTTTTATCCCAGATCTTTCTTGAATTATGATACTTAATGCATGCCTATTTGTTTAAGTAGGGAGGAGTCAGGGTAGGTATCCACGTAATGCAATTCTTTCCAGACTTCATCCCCTTCAGTTTGATTTCTAGTCACCTGCAATACTTGTTGGGCTTCTATGTATGTAGTCGATGTGTATATAGATATATACCTACTACCTACTAGATATATCCATACTGTAACTATCCATACTGTAACAAACTCTTTCAATCACCTGGGCAATCCAAGAATCATGCTTGAGTAATATTAGTAAGTAGGTGCTAGGTAAATACAGATAGTACTGTAGAATGACGCTCGCACCAATTCTTAAATTCACGAACTCAAAATCAAGTAGTTTAATTATAATTTTGATTTTTAATTTTTATTATTCTTATTCTTATTATTCGAATTATTCTAATTATTCTAATTATTCTTATTATTCTTATTATTCTTATTATTCTAATTATTCTAATTATTCTAATTATTTTAATTATTCTAATTACTCTTATTATTCTTATTATTCTAATTACTCTTGTTATTCTTATTATCATTATTATTCTTATTCCTATTAGTCTACTCTACTCATACTAATAATACTCGAACATCCGTCATACGGAATAGTACTACCTATAGTAGGTAAATGAAATCCTTTTTTTTCATCTGATTTGCAAGGATGGCTTGACAAAGGAGATAAAATGATTCGTTGACCCCTGTGAGTTTTATTGTTAATCCTCCCTTTCCCTCCCCGGAATTCCTGATCCGTGAAAGTGTCAAAAGTAGATACGGAGGAGTACAGTAGTAAAGAGTAGGAGTATCAATTAGGTATTACCCATGTAATCAACTCATACTACCTACATCCATACCATCCATACAAACATCCATACATCCATCCATACATCCATACATCCATACATCCATACATCCATACATCCATACATCCATACACCTATGCACCCATACATCTATCCTTACACTACCTAACCAAACCTCTACCACACTCCGTACACCTGCAACGCAAAATGCACAAGCACACCACACACTTGAGCCAAGCCTTTTCTTACCAACCAAAACTTACGCGCTAACTACTCCATCACTTCCTCATTTTGTACATTTTCTTTAATTGCCCTTTTCGGATTATTTTCCTTAATTTCAACTGGCTGGCAAAATTATCTGGGTGCTGCTCTGTTATGGTTATTCCTACCTTGTAGGTAAAATGCAACACATTCACACATCTTGCTGCTGTTGCTGCTTCTTTCGCAGTTCAAAGCACCACCAAAAAACCAAATGCAACACACACACACACATACATACTCGAACGCTCACACTCTCTCTCGTTATTATCCTTATCCTTATCCTTATCCTTATTCTTATTCGCACTTTCCACTTTCCATTTCCACTTTCCACTTTCCACTTTTCCACACTTTACTCCTCCTCCTACCTTGCCAACTTTCCATCCAAACTTCCAAAACTTCCCAAACTTACCACTCCTTCCCTCTCCTCCCCTCCCCTTCCCTTTTCCTTCCCTTGATTGCCTGCTTGGCCAGAAGCAATACCATCGGCGACCACCTACCTACCTACCTAGTTTGATTTGAATGTGATTTGATCAAAACTCTTCTCCCCCTCGTTCATTACCTCTACACACTAGCATTATTGCATGGTCTTCTGTTGATTGAGAGCCTGTCGCAGACCTCCTCCTCAACCTTTCCAACTTCCATTGCTCCAACCTACTCAATCCCCGATACAATAAAGTTGCCATGTCCACTTGATTGATCCTCCCTCCATGTATCGAAAATCAGGAAAACGACGAAGAAGTTGAGTGCTATGAAGGAGGCGAAAATCCGGGCAAACGACAAATTAATAATGGAGGTCGAGGCTCAGGCCCAAGCCTCACGTCCACCTGTAGTTCATTCATCCGGAAGTTTGCGTCAACGTCAACGAGATCGATTGTCCCCGAGAGGCCGTTTCGCGACACTCAATAATTTATCTACAAATATCACAGAGGTTGAGAGGCAGCCGAACAATAAAGTGCCATCATTGTCATTCCCCAAACCGAGGGTTACTGGAAAGAGAATCCCAAACCAACAGAAGAAGCTGATGCAGGAGAGTTCGCGCCATGATAATAATACTTACCGTCGGGTTAAGAGAGAGGTAGAAGACGGGAAAGGCAGCGTTACTCCGGATGGGGGTTCTGCTGGTCGGGAAGGTAGACAGTTTACCGTTGCGAAGGTCGGAAATGGTGGAAAGATATACTTACGGTAAGGCAGGGTGATGCTGGTTGAGATAGTCCTCGTTGCCACCGCAACAGATTGGATATTTGCAGTAAACAGTTACTGACACACGAGCAGCCCTTCGATACGTCCAGCAAACCAACGATATCCTCAACCACCTTTCGTCTTTCCAATCACGCCGCCAGATACTGCTGGACCTGATACTCCCGCATTTCGTTCAGAGGAGGACCTCAGTCACGGTGATAGTATTTGGTCCCCAATGAAGTCAGCATCGAGCCTGGCGCAACGAATTCAAGGCGCAGCCGCAATCAAATCAGGTCGCGCAAGAGCACACTCGTGCTCGACTGTAGACGATCAGCATGCCCATGTCACCGACAAGGATGCTGGGGCTTTCAAGGTTGTCATTGAGAGGCCTGCCACTGGTAATGCGGCCCAAAAGCTTGACTTCTTCCAAGGCACTCCTGCTCTAGACGTTCCGATTCCTTCGTATAGGTTGGGAAAACCACGATTCAGCATGCGCGGCACCCCTATTCTTCGAGGTTCTTCCTACACGACCAACAATGATGATATGCGCTCGAGTGTTTTTTCAAGCAGAGAAACATCACAAATAGATTCGGCGTCGCAGCGCCATACGCAAACCCTTCCTCGGCGCCATTCGGATGCATCTCCGCAGTCTGGTGCTGCCACCGGTCAACCGTTCTCCAATGACCAATCACACCTAATGCCATCGCCGAGAATTGTTAAGCCCTGTCGAGACATTGGACCCGAAATTTTTGACGCTCTCACTTTCAAGCCGGCTTGCGACCATCCGTCTATTGTCCGATATGGCGAAAATGGAAACATTAGAGCGGCGACTCCAGCTCGTCTTGTTGCAGAAATCACGTCTCCTACATTTGTCGATTATGACCTTCTTTCAGACTTCTTTCTTACGTTTCGATCGTTTCTGGAAACCACCGACCTATTGCTTATGCTCATCGCAAGACTTCAATGGGCAGTTGCAAGGTATGATGAGATAGGTACAGTGGTCAGAGTTAGAACTTTTGTCGCAATCCGTCATTGGGTATTAAATTACTTCTTAGATGATTACGTCATTGACTACGAGCTGAGAATGTTGTTTTGTGAACGGCTCAATGCATTCACAAAAACACTTCTCGAGAGCGAGATGCACTCCAAGGTTCCTTTGAAGATAGTAGAGGAGCTTAAGAAATGTTGGCGAAGAGTATGTGCATTGTATTGGGATGGCCCAGACTTCGACCCTGACCTTGGGGTGGGAGTTCCAATCGCTGCTGGGGGAGTCGCCGGTTCTCGAGATCCTACTCTGGACCCAGCATTCTGGGAAACCCTCCCAGCGGGCCCTCCACGTCTTGATGGTATCATTGAGCCGGACTTCATCGAGACTGACACCTCGATGGTTGAGGGGCGCAATTTTTTCGCCGATGTTTCTCGCGCAGGCTACGTTGATTCTGTCGTAGCCTATAATCCTACCCGTCCCAATACCAGAGACAGTGGCGATGATCTAGAGCCCCCCTCGTCTCCCACAAGCATAGTGAGTGAAGACTTTGTATCATGTTCATTTCCTAGTCGATCAAGAGCGGCCGGGACAATCAACCCCCTCGGAGCGCATCCAGTTCCTGCCAGCTCTATATACGATCATGCTCCCCCTGTGGCAACTACTCCTAAAACATTAACTGGCAAACGAGTTCGCCCTTCACATTCACATAGACGCAGCGCCAGCTTTTCCGACTCTCTGCGAGATCGTCGGGCGCAACCAGAACCTGCACCGCCTGTACAAAAGGTAATCTACAAGAGTACCGAACTACTTCTTGCTTTGCCTTATGCTGGAAGTTTAGTGAGGGGTAATCTCTTCCCACCAGGACAAGCCTTTGTCGATGTTATCGCGCCAAGCACACCCGCAGAATTTGGCCGGGAAACTACTGTATTTCCTAGACCATCTTCCCATCAAAAGGGCCCCTCGGCAATGTCGGGACCTGGAATGAAGAGGCTGCTAGGTAGCGTACGTCGCGCATTGAGTACGAGGGCAGGCCATAGTCCTACCAGCTCCCCAACTCAAGGCAGCTTTCCCAATATACCACCTCTTGGTGTCCGTGGAGCAACCATAAACCGACTTCCGGGTACCGCTGTGGTACCACAAGCTCGAAGGCATGACTCATTCCGTGCCCCAATGAGAATTGACCTTCTTGGTGCTGAAGTCGCTGAAGATTTTAAAAAGGCAGTTCGAGAGGAAGAGGCAGCTGATGAGGCCCGCAAATCTAGAATGGTTGAGCAGCAGTCACCACCAAGAAGTAGCCACCGTGAATCTGCAATTCAATACTCGACTATGTGTCCTGATGTAACATTGGAGAACTCGAGCCCTATCGCTTACAGGTCACCCAAGAGCGAAGTCTCAAATGGAAGCAAAAGTATTCTTATTGTTGATGATACTATGTCGTTACCTTTGCCTGTGATGACCGGCGCATTGGTTGCAAGTCCATCTGTTGGTTCATTCGCCGATAATTTCTTGCACCCATCACATGGACCTACGCCACCAACAACGCCGCCAGGTGTTCTTTTTCCAGGTGCCCCAAGACGATCATCCAATCTACTAGGTCAGACCGTGAATCGCAGTTTGTCAGTAGAAGGTCTTCCTTCACTAATTGGTGACTCACAGCCCCCACGAGAATATGAACACACACTTGGGCCTCGACCAATTCCTACACATTCAATAAGACTTCACAGCCAGACTTACCGAGTCAGAAAATCTGCATCACTACGTCGTTATGCATCCTTCCATAGTGGCTTCACGCAGCATCACAGGAGTGAAAGAAGTTTTGATGCTACCACATTCACCGAAGAACAATCAATTGCAGAGAGCTCATCTCGGAATGCCCCTGCTTCTCGGCCACTTCGAGTACTCAGAAGACGACCAGGCGGAGATCTGAGGGCTGTGGGCAATGTGGGAGATCTCACCAATGCCATTCCCAGACCAATGTCGACTGGCTCCATAACGACGTATTCCGACTCTGTACGGAGCTCGTATCTTCTTGGAAGTGGGGATGATAGCCGATATGTCGATGTAGTTAATAGTGATTACGATGAAGCTCAAGCCCATGTCGAGACATTTTCTTTAGGAGCACTTGCCGAGGCTCCGCCTAAAGCCCGCGTCTCTCTCTTCGATACACATTCATCTCAACCGGTCATGCGCCCATCGTTTGAGAAAGAAGCACAGATGCTTGCTCAAATCCCAGACGATATTGGTGATGATGGTGGTGTTGAGTCAGCCCTCCTAAAACTCGAAGGCAAATTTGACCAAAGGCGTTCTGAAATCTTGGGTGGTGAATTACCTCGGACATTCGAGAATGAGGCGAATACTAATAGTTTTGGGGGGAGCCCCTACGATGCCAGTACTCTAACTTTGGATAACAATGATGATGATGATGATGATGATGATGATGATGATGGTGATGATGATTATCATGATGACGAGGCAGAAAGACGCAGACACAGGGAACGAAACGTCGTGGACTCGAGGATTTTTGATATAACGCCAGCTACATATCAGCCACAGCGAGCTTCAACCAGTTCAGAGCACAGACTCACTACATACCAACCAACAGGAACGCCAAGGACCTCGTCATTACCTGGCTCGGGTGGTCTGACAGATTCATTCATTGAAGGTTCTTTCCTCGATGGTGCATTCGACGATGCATTCGACGATGATGAGAGTTATCAGAGGCAAACACGTGATTGGTCAGAACGTTCAGTTCTTGAAGGACCTGGCGAAGAATACCAAATGACTATGGATAACACTCCGCATTCTTCTCATCCTGAATCCTTTGATTTTATCATTGAAACTGAAAGCTTGCGAAGAATGCGTCCCAGCGCAAAGGAATCTGTTCGCGAGAGTGGCAATCATTCATTTCTCAACATTGACAGCGATCTTTCTTCTGAAATGTCTGTCATCTCGAAAGCCGACTCTGCCGAAGACATGTCAAACATCGCTGCTCCGACCTTCTCTCCTTTGAGGCAGGGGATAGCGATTAAGGAGATGCCTCACTTATCTGAGTTACCCCATAACCCTCCTTCGCCTCCGATAACCTTGGTTCAAGCATTAAATATGTCTCCAGCTACTGTGGATATTCCCCGAGTTCATGGTTACCAGCTGGAACAGGGAAGTAGGCTACCACCTACTCCCAATATCACACCCACCACCCCCATGGCTTCAAACGGATTTGACAGTGAGGCCTTGAGGCCCGATGGTATGAGTGAAGCTTCACGTAAGACGTCTGTTCATCTGCCCTTCATTCTTGCATTCGATTCGCGAGTCCTCGCTCAACAATTCACTCTTGTTGAAAAGGATGCCTTGAATGAGGTTGATTGGAAGGACCTCATTGAAATGCGCTGGAGGGATGCCGCTACCGATACTCGCTCTTGGGTCGAGTTTCTGCGGTCCTCGGAGCCTCGAGGTGTAGAAGTTGTCATCGCAAGGTTCAATATAATGGTTAAATGGGCTGTTTCTGAAATTGTTCTTACCGGTGATTTGGAAGAACGGGTTCGGTGTATCATCAAATTTATCCACATTGCTAGTCATTGTCGAAAAATTCGGAATTTTGCTACAATGACACAGCTCACAGTAGCTTTGACTTCGAAGGATATCTCCCGCCTCACCTCGACGTGGGCTCATGTACCGGCATCCGATCTACAAACACTTAACGAATTGGAAGAGCTTGTAACCCCCACGAGTAATTTTCACAACTTGAGAGCCGAGATGGAAGGCTCGGGTGCAGATCAAGGCTGCATTCCATTTGTCGGTATCTATACTCATGATCTTATCGTCAACTCAGAACGCCCCAGTCAATTTGCAAGTACAGCATCAACGGAGCCTTTGGTAAACTTTGAAAGGTGTCGATGCAATTCAACGATCATAAAGAATCTTCTTAGATTGCTGGAGGCTAGTCAATTGTACAGGTTTCTCCCAATTGAAGGCATTACTGAGAGGTGTTTGTGGATGGCAGCACTACGAGATGCAGATATTGCAAAATATGGAAAATCAATCCAAGGCTGATCAGTCACCTCAATCAACACCTCTATCCATTCTTGATCTTTTCAAAGGCAAATGCTCTTTGCGGTCGCTTAGGTGGACTCAGTCTGGTTCCTTGCTCGACCTAATCTAAAAAAAAAACTTTCGAATAAGTTTTGAATTCATCATTGAATGAATAAAACAACAAATTCTTTGTAATAACAAAATTCAAATTTTGGGGCCTTTTGTTTAAAAATCTTGTAATGTGTTTCACACAGTATTCAAACTTCATACCTCTCATTTTGAGACAGCTTCGAAGGGTTCTTTTCATGTATTTTCTTCACTTTTCTTGGTCCCAAGTTTATTTTATCATGCACAGCATCGCCTGTGCGTCACCACGATGGCCTAACATAATATTTCCTTATTGCTATTGCTGTCTGAATTCGGTCTTCTTTTGTACGACTACGACTGTCACGATTCATTTTCCATTGGTTCGCTGTACTATTTTTGCTTTTGCTTGCCTCTACGGAGTGATAAGCTTTCAAGTGGCTCTATGATGTTAGAGATGGGTGGGTCGAGATGGGGTTTTGCTCTAAAGAGTTTTGTTGGGCGCTGTTAAAGGTGGATGTGGTGAAAGGTAAATGATCTGGGAGGGAGAGGAACATTTGAACTTTGTATTGAAGTTTAAAAGAAAGAGAAACATAATCGCTTGTACCGTAATAGTGGATGGACTTTAGCTCGGGTTAAACGGATGGGTGGATGGATGTAAAGGATAGGCTAATGGTATACCCCTGTGTGTCGCTTGTTTGCTCGTGGGATAGTCGGTTGAGGGGCAATGGTGAGAGAGCGGCAGGAGTGGCTAGATGAGATATCAATGAATGAAAGAATATTTCAATCTATGCAATCGAGATGTGATGCCATTCTCTGATCTTATCCATGAAATCACAACTTTCAATTCTAAAATTATTTCCAGACATAATTAGCCAATACAGTTTACAGAAACCCATTTCATCCCATTAATACCAATGCTCACTCAATCACCTTACTATTACATAATTAAACACCCTCCATCGCTTAGCCCCCCATTATCAGAACCCGCTTTTCCTCCTCCAGCAGCTAAAACTGCCGTTCGACTAATGTCCTCCCATACTTCTGCTACTAGCTCGCCGGTCTGAGATGAGCATCTGGATTTGGAGTTAGGTTGGAATTTGGAAGATAGGAACTTGTCCATGAGGAGGATGGGAAGCAAGTTCTTGGTTGGAAAGGAATGGGCATAGGCAGAAGAGGGGGAGGAGGAGGAGGAGGAGGAGATGAGATGAGATGAAAAGGAAAGGGGAGTGGTAGGAATAAAATGAAGATGAACAAAAAATGAACACAACTCACTCCATGTAGCGGTCGCATCTTAATTCCTGCGCAACTCGGTGGCCCTCTTGCGGGTATATGATACCATTTGGATCTTGTTCCGAGCGGAGATCGCGCTTGAGGGCGAGGAGGAGGATGGGGAGTTCGTACTGGAAGGTGGTTTGGAGGGTTTGGTGCCACTTTTTTGGTTGGGGGGGGGGGTGGATTAGTTTGCTGGTTCTTTTTTTGGGGGGGGAGCAATGTCTTTATGGATTTATATGTGGGTTGGAAAGGGGAAGTCAGGGGGCTTGATAGATGGGGTGTTGGTTTGAGGGTAGACGTACAAACTTTTGTAGGTTGATGAGACTTAATCGGTTGGAAACTGCGTAGCAGAGGATGATGACGTTGGGCTTTAGTGTTTTCCAGTCGGTGGGGGATGAGGTGTCGTAGAAGTTTAGGCGGTAGGGGATGTTGGAGAAGCGGATGCCGAAGGTGAAGGGTTGGTGAGAGTCAAGGAGGACTTGGGCTTGGGCTTTGGTTTCAATGGGGGAGAGATTCGAGGGGGGTCGGCTGGGGGGGGGGCGAATGAGTTGGGGGTTGGGATAGGGGGGATTGGGGGATATGTAGATGGTATGAGAGGTTTAGGGATGAAAGTGGAGGGAACTCACGATAGAAAAGTAGATTTACCAACGTCCGGATCGCCGAGTAGTAGGACTGTTGTCTCTATAGGAGGGGGTCCTAAAGGAGGTTCATCCATCGTTAAATATGTAGATGTATAGTTTCACATTTCCTGAATGTGACTTGTAGTAGTTGGCACTTGAGGAGGGGTGACTTGCGATAAGCGATGCGATAAGGAAGTTACCCCTGTTCGCATCTAAAAAAATATCGATCGCGACAGGAAGAAGCTTATTGGCTCAATAATCCATGAGTCAATAAAAAATCGGACAGCAGTATTCGAGAATCCTCATGAATATTTCATGAATGTTTATCCGGAAGGTTTGGAGAAGAGAAGTGCTTTTAACACCACGAAAGCATTCACGATATTTTCACTCTAAATACAACTGGATTCCTGAAGCAGAGAGAAGTGCAGAAGAGAGAAGAGGCAAGATGGGAGGAACAACAGATTATAGCGATTGGTCGCATGAGAATCTGATCAAGAGGGTGACTCAGTTGGAGAAAGAGCTTAAGGATAACACCAAAAGGTATTTATCCATATCCTCCCACTCCGCAAACCGGCATACTGAACAATCACAGCGCCAATCCCACCAACAAGAAGAACTTCAAAAAACCCCGCTGCGAGCGAGAATTCGACCCCTCCAAATACAACACCCGACTCATCGCTCTCAAACTCGCATATCTGGGGAAACGGTACAATGGGTTCGAACATCATGCACACCCAACACCATTAACTACGATTGAAGAAGAATTGTGGAAGGCGTTGAATAAGGCTCGTCTGATATTTCCTCAGGGAGTCAACCCTTTGGCGCCGGGTGAGGTTAATTGGGAGGGTTGCGAATATTCGAAATGTGGGAGGACGGATAAGGGGGTTAGTGCTTTTGGACAGGTCATTGGGATTAGAGTGAGGAGTAACCGACCGCTTCCTAAACCGAAAGCAAAGCCCGCGCTGGAAGATTCCGGAGAGGGGAACGCAGGAGAAGAAGAGAATATGCATAACACATATCCCAGGGAAAACGGCATAGAAGTTACCTCAGCACCGCTTTCTCCATCTGCAGGTATCCCAGGATCAAAGGGCTCGGATCGTGGAACGTTTAGTCTGGAGGATCCGGAGATTCAGGAAAGTTTGGATTTCAATCATATTACGGATGAGATACCTTATCCACAAGTGCTCAATCGTCTCCTTCCACCCGATATCCGCATCTTGGCCTGGTGTCCCTCGCCCCCAATCGATTTCTCCGCTCGGTTTTCCTGTCGCGAACGTCGCTATCGATATTTCTTTACCCAGCCTGCATTTTCTCCTATTCCCTCTCAGCTGGAGTACGGTACATCTGCCAGTAAAATGAAAGATGGCTGGTTAGATATTGATGCTATGAGGGAAGCCGCGAGATTATATGAGGGGTTACATGATTTCAGGAATTTCTGTAAAGTAGATCCAGGGAAACAGATTACGAATTTTGAGAGGAGGATTTTTTATGCAAATATTGAAGAGGTGGATGACTATACGAGTTCGCTGGCATATGTTAATGGAGGTTCATTTCTTGATGAATCGGTTCGGTCCAAAGCGAATGGTGAAAGTAAGGCTCCGAAGGTCTATACTTTTACGCTTCATGGATCGGCATTCCTCTGGCATCAGGTTCGTCACATGGTTGCGATTTTGTTTCTTGTGGGACAAGGTCTAGAAAAGCCTTCTGTAGTATCGGAATTGTTGGATGTGGAAAAGAACCCGGGAAGGCCTACTTACGAAATGGCTACCGATACTCCTCTTGTTCTCTGGGACTGCATCTTTCCCCATGAAGATGACGAATCCCGAACCGATGCGCTAGACTGGCATCACATAGGCGATACACCTGGCTACTCTGAGGGTAAATATGGACAAGCAGGTTTGATTGATGATCTATGGAAAGTGTGGCGAGAGCGCAAAATCGATTCAATTCTCGCGGGCGAATTGATGGGGATAGTGAGTCGCCAAGGGGTTGAAGCGCATGAGTTGAGTGGGGGTAAAGGGGGAAAGGGAAGAAGTCAGAAGGTTTTTGATGGAAGTGATAGTCCAAGATTGACGGGCAAATATACGAAGGTTATGGATAAGACGAGGATGGAAACGGTGGATGTGGTTAATGAGAGGTATGTTCTTAGGAAGGGGCTGGTTTCTAAGGATCAGAAGAAGGGGTTTAGGAGAGTTGAGTTGGGTGTTGAGGAGGGGCCGAGTGGGGAAGGAGAGGAAAAGAAAGATGTGGAGTAGAGACTTATCGAATGGATGTTAGGAAGCGGGTTGAGAAGACTGCATTTATAGATACATCACTCGTCAAACGAGTAGATCTCCTCATCGCGAACTGTGTTGAGCAGCTGCAGTACAGTGAGTGAGTGAGTGAATGAGTGATATTGAATGAACTCTCAACGAGGAAAAATAAGTTCTCATGAGACTGTCTGAGCGTACCGTACCTTAGAAAAATCCTTGTTCGACACCAGGCAAGAATTAAACATCTCCCACGAAATACCGACGAAAAGCAAGAGCACATAGCCTCAGCAAAACAGAACCCTATCGGCGATTCTACTCCGTGATTGCTGAAATGCTCCAAGAACAACATTCTTACCGCACCAAAAGTGACGCCCCCTTCTCGACTGCTGCTTCATTGAATCTTTACAAATACCTATCCATAATCCTGTACGACAATCCTCACTCGTTTACCCCCTGTGCATCCAAAAAAGAGAAGAAGGGAGAAAGAAAAAGATCTTCTGGATACATCGGAATGCTCTCCCTTGCCATTGACCAAGTACCGTGAAAACTTGTTACTTTATTACGAATTTCGTGTGTCCGTTTTGTGCGCGGAAATGGGGGATGAGGGGTTGTGGTGAATAGGAGGGAAAACTCAGGGTTGGAGTATGATTGGTTAGTTGGTTGATTGTTCAGCACTAACAGGATGAACGGGAAAGGGAGCCTGATTTCCACATCGCGTGGCGTCCCACTCTGCTTATGCAGCTCGAGAGGCCACCTCTATTCTCCAATTCTCGATGCGAGAGCGTTTCACGGGTGAGGCGAGCCATGGGCGTTTTTCCATGATGGGTTTTGAGGACTTTGTGGCTCACGATTTGGTGGGTGTTCGGTGGAGAAGAATGGAGTTGTTGTTTGGTGCTGTGGTTGGGAATGGGAGGAGCATCGGGCTGGAAGTGCGAGGTCGGAGAGGGGATCTTGGGAGGGGCTTTGTTGGGGGTTGTTGGTCTTGGTGCGTAGGATGTGCGCGCGTATACGCTGCTTGATATGTAGGGGAAGAAGGGAAGAACATGAGTTTTGATAAGATATCATTCATTCATTGGTTCCGTTTCGATATTTTGTTATCAACTGATATGTTGAATTCCTGGCTCGGGCTTTCAACTGAAGCTATATTCACAGCTTACCCTTCTCGTCGAAAAGGAACCATGCAATTGCTACGCTCTGAAAATTTGTCCCTGGTCTTCATGTATCAAACATCAAATGGTACAGTAAATCAAACAAGGGGATTTCATCCTCCTGCGCTTGCACTCTCGTGTTATGGGGTGGATCTAAATCACCCCAAGTTACAGGAAACCGTTCCCAGGAAGTGTACTACATGCTGGAAATTTTATTTGCTTCAATTGCGATCCAATTAATACCTTTCTTCCTCCTTTGTTGAATGTCAGAGAATTGCAGGACTTTGAGATCAGGACAGGCGATACAAGATAAGAAAAAGAAAGGAGAGGGTAAAATGGTATGCATGGATGTGGATATCGTGGTTCTTTTTGGCATGAGTACGTACCAGGTACTGATGTACTGACTGGGTAGGCTAATTATAATCTCCGCCTGTCTTTAAAATTGATCGCCTCGTCTATCATGACTCTATCTAACAAATCTCTACCTGACACCACGAGTGTTCTTCTTTTCCTACCACCCACCATTTAATGTCATCTTCCAAATACCTAATCTCTTCCACTAGCAATCAACTGCTCCATGATATCTGCAAACCTAGATGAAACACTGCCCTTTTCTTGTTTCGCCTCTCCAACTGCCAAAAGCACCTTTTTAATACCCACCCCAACACTGTCACTCTCAGTATACTGTTTCAGTTGATTCAATGACTCTTGCAAATCGCCTTCATTATCAAAGGCCTGGACTTCTCGCAAGATGGTCGCTAACTCGCTGAAAGTATTGACGTTAGGAACAGCTAGTTCACGGTTAAAAATTGGTTGAAGATCGAGTTGTTTGAGAACGCTGCGTTGGGAAGTAGTGCCTATGATCAACAGACGACGTTGCTAGAGAGACTTTGTTAGTAACAAGGTATATTTAAAGAGGAGGAAGCACATACATTTGGTGGTTGTTTAGTGAGAAGGACCATAAGGGCTTGTAAAACCGCGTTTGAAAATCTGGGACCAATGGGAACCCATTCAATAATACGCTCAATGTTGTCTATAACAACAATATTCTGGGGAGATTTGTATGCATCCATAAAGACTTTGTTGAGGTATTGGATTTTTTGGGCATCACCGAAACCAACCATGTTCTCAGCGGAAACGAGCTTGATAAAGGGGAATTCCGAACTCTTGGCCATGGCTGCTGCAAGAGCAGTTTTTCCAGAACCTGGGGGTCCATGAAGAAGAACAGAGAGAAGATGCGTTGTTTGTGACTCTTTAACGAGATCTATGAACAGACGACCATCTTTGAGAATGTTATCAATGTGCCTACTAAAAGGTAAGATACCTGCTGCCATGGCACCTTCAAGTTCTTCTTCAGATACACCAAATGCGGGTTTGACTTCATCCAGAGCATGCATGAAGTCATCACGGTTGACTTTCATATTTTCGATATCATCGCTGACTCCTGCTACTGTGCCAACTTTGACATGTCTATTGAAAGCAAATGATGAGGCAGATTTAACGAGACCACCAATTTCAGCTCCCGAGAAATTCTTAGTAAGGTGAGCTAGTTCAGCAACATCGACATCTGTATCCATCACATCGTTCTTTAACATCTTAGAAGTATGAATCTTAAGAATTTGTGCTCTGCCGGCTTCGTCGGGCAGGGAAATTTCCATATGAACCTCCAAACGTCCAGGTCGAAGTAAAGCGTCATCAATCATATCCATACGGTTGGTCATTCCAATAAGAAGAATGTTATTGAGCTGGTCAACACCATCAAGTTTTGACAAAAGTTGATTGACAACACTGTCTCCAACACCAGTTCCACCGCCAGCGCCACTTCCTCTCTGTTTGCATACAGCATCCAGTTCGTCGAAAATGATGATATGAAGGCCACTCTCGTCTCCCTTTTCCTTGTACTCCTTTTCGGCGTCGGCAAAGAGCTTTCGGATATTTTCTTCGGATTGACCAACGTATTTGTTAAGTACTTCAGGACCGTTAATGACCTTCGGCTCCCTCGAATTCAACATCTTTCCGATTTGACGAGCAATGAGCGTCTTTCCAGTACCCGGAGGGCCAAAAAGAAGGATACCCTTCACGTGCTGAATGCCCAATTTTTCAATCAAACCAGGGGGGAAGATACGAGAAGCGAAAGCTCTTCGGAAAATAGCACTGAACTCTGTATCTAAACCACCAATGCCCATATTCTCAAATTTAAAGTCCGGCGCAATGATAGAATTGGCGGCCGGCCGCTTACTCGATCCCTTCAGCTTAATGGGTGATTTTGAATCCTTGTAGAATGTAATAGGGGTCGTTCTCACTAAGATACCCCGAGCTTGTGGAGCGCTGACGGTTGGAGACGGTGTAGCATTTTTCTCCATACTCAAGTCCGACAATTGGACTGTTTTAACAAGAAACGACAAAGGGATGTTCTTGTGATCCATCAGTAGCCTTTGGCCAGGAGCGAAGACTTGATTCTCGAACCACTTAATGAACACACTTGCCAGTTCATCTTGGTCATAAGGTACATCTGTGAACTTCTTTGCCGAAGCAAATCCAACCTCGACGTCGAGGGCTCCAAGGTAAGCTTGTGGTCCTTGATAGAAAGGATCATATGTTTCAGCGACTATTCGATCCAGCATTCCAACATTACACCATGTTCTTTGTGGATCCGATAAACTTATGCATCCTGGAGGGAAGCTATCCAAAGGTCTTGCAGTAACCACATTCATGCCATTCAATATGAGATATATGTCCGATCCGTCCGGGTTGGGCGGGAAGTCCATAGGAGATACCGCGGACCTTGTAACGGTGTCAGCACGAACAATGCCTTGCTTATGAGCCAGAATACTCACAAATTGCCAAAGATATATTGATTTGCCTTTGTTTTATCATCAACTTTGGCGATGTTAAGCTGTGCTTTTCTAGGAGACATTGGGCCTCTACCGCCAGCAGCTTGTCTCGTTGGGAAAGCTTGTCTGGGAGACGTCAGAGGAGACTTCTCTGGACGTCCTCCATAACCACCTCTTGGATCATCATAGCCCCCCATAGTAGTGTCTTCCCGTGGAGGAGGTGCTGGAGCTCTGCCATAACCTGCTGGCTGTTGTTCCCCTCTTGATGCTCTTGGCCCTTGACCAAAGAGGTTGTTACGGAGATTCATTGTTATAGTTGGGAGGTTCGTATGCAGTTAAGATTAGAGGTTTGTTGAGACTCGAGATTATAAAAAGTTATCGAAAGATCAGAAGAACCCGTAAAGCCTTTTTGAATTCTTATGTACACGAGGCAAAATAATGTTGGTAGACGTAGCCTGCTGCGGAGTGATTGATATTCAGGGGACTTTCGCGAGGCACCAGCCTTATGATATTGAAAGTCAAACTGTCCTCTGAACAATGAGTCAAAGTTCAAAATGAACAGGTATAGTTTTTGAGATGAATAAATTTCAGTAATAGTCTCTAGTATTTTGTATTCTTAAGTTAAATCATGAGAATATGAAGTTTCCAAAGTGGACTCTGCCTTTTATGTTGCGACTGTTGTCTCTTGCAGGTTTGACATCAGCAAGCGGCGACCGAGCACAATTAATGATTGGATTGGCCTTGTCATCTCCAGAATCCTTATCGCAACCTCTCAGCCTTGACCTAGATTTCTTTGTTCAAAGTGGGGATCAACAACTTCGTTTACCAGTCATGCCTCTGTAAGTTTTGCTATATTGAAGGATTATTCAAGAGTAGATTACTCACTATTACTAGTCATTTGTTAGGAAAGAAGTCGTGGAATGTGTATAACAAAGATAACATCGAGAAAGTCCGGCGTGATGAAGCTATCGCAAAAGCCAAAGAGGAGGCGGAGGAGCAACAGATGCAAGAGTTAGATGCAGAGCGTCGCATGCAAATATTACGAGGAGAAATACCTACACCACTACCAATAGAAGATAAGCCACATGATGATGAGGGCCCACGAGAGAGACGTTCACATGGTTCTGGCGAAGAGCGCAAGAGGAGGCCTAGGAAGAGAAATGGGGAAAACGATACTGATTTCGAGATGCGTATTGCAGCTCAAGGTTCTCAATCCTCGATTCAAGACCGGCAAATAGTCTTACGAAAATCTACAGATGCACCATTAGTTGATCATGCCGGAAATATTGATCTTTTTCCACAGGAACGTCCACAAAAACCTCGAGTCGAGAAGAATGTAGAAGTTGAGAAAGAAAAGGAAAAGAAAAAGAAAGAGTACGAAGATCAATATACAATGAGATTTTCGAATGCGGGAGGATTTAAACAAGGTCTTGATAACCCATGGTATTCCAAGGCAACTGCAGAAGTGAAAGCTATTGATGAAGATAACCCGGGTAAGGATGCTTGGGGGAATGAAGATCCAAGACGAAAGGAAAGAGATGCAGCGAGGATTGTATCAAATGACCCATTAGCTGCCATGAGACAGGGTGCTGCTCAAGTAAGGCAGGTGAAGAAGGAAAGAGAACAGTGGATGAGGGAGAAAGAAAGGGAGGTAAGGGAACTGGAAGCAGAGGAGCGAAGAAATAAAAGGAAACGAAGACGTGATGAAGATGTGGAAGACGATGATCTGGAAGGATTTAGTTTGGACAAGCCTGAAAAGAGATCACGAAGCTCCCATCATAGGGCTGATTCGAATTATGAACGGGAACGAGAACGCAGGCACCGACATCGTCGGAGGTCAGAAAGAGATGAGAATGATCGACATCGACACAGACATCATCATCATCATCATCATCGTCACGATAATAGAGATTAGCATATCTATTACTTTAGTTACGAAATACGACCCTAACTTAATACCATTAATACTCAATCTCAACCTCAAACATATCCTTCTTGACCAATTCTCCCAAATCACCCGCCTCCATCTCCTCCAATGCCTTCTTGACTTCCCTATAAGTCCCCTCTGACAGCCCCTCCTTCCTACTACTATAGATATCCAGTCCCTGTGGTGTGAACAGACTCGGCGCAAACCAAGTAACAACCCACCTCTCTTTCGCCCCCTTCCCCACCCCCTCTGAAATCTCCCTCTCTCCCCATCCCAACACCTCCCAGTGGCTACTCGCAATCTTCAACCAACCCTTACCCCTCCAATTCCAAGCACCATCTCCATCTGGTGTATCGATACCTTGTATACTTTTCGGTTGTGGCATCCAGGTTTTAGATGTGGGTGTGGAGGTTACTTCGTCGTCGAGGAGTGGCGAGGAGTCAGGGGAGGTGGGAGGTATGATTTTATAAGTTATGCGAACATTCTTTGCCTTTTTCCACATGGGGAGTGTGGAATGGGTTACGGACCAGGTATGTTGGAGCCATTCCAGGGATGGTGTGATGAAAGTAGGTGAGGGGTGATTGTATTTGAGGGGAGAGCGGATGGTTATTTTGCTTGTATCGGTCATGATTGTAGCGAACTCTGATATAGATAGCTATCTCTGCGACGTGTGAGTGACAACTTCAACTCGGGGGTTTTCGAGGTCTAAAGTAGGCTTGCTGTTTTTGTTTATGAAACGCGACATGCTAAGACGTGACGATCAGTTGAAAAAAAGCGGCAGAAGCAATATTTGACACAAGCTCACTACACCTTTCCTACCTAGGATATATAGACCTTTCAATGGATGACATGCAATCGTGCATCCTTCTGGAGACAAGACCATATGTAATTTTGCATTGCATATTTTTGACAAAGTAGATTCCATCATCAAAGCACAAGTGAATGGGGAAAGGGAATTGAGAACCTTGAGGGCTTATCGAGTGAATCGCAGAGCTCTTGTGGATCCCACCCCAATCCCGCACCGCAAGGCTCAGCACCAGCCTCATCAAAGTAAACAAAAAACCCTCAAACACCCCTTGCAATTGCTCCTCCGATTCTCTTTTCAAGTCCCTAGAATAATTTTTTTCAAGATCGCGCACAATTATTCTTTCTAAATCTGCCACAAGATATACACTTTTCCCATAAACTCCAAACTTGATTTTGCCTACAGACGTGCAACCAAACTTTTGAAAATTGAAGCTGGGAGGGGAGATTCTTCTGAAACAGACTGTTATCCAGCTGCAACCCAACGACAGCAAAGTTATGGATGATATCGAACTCGAAGATGATTCCGCTGCAATGGCAGCCATGATGGGCTTCTCTGGGTTTGGAAACCAAAACCCGCTTTCCAAAAAACGCAAATTTAATGCCGCAACCGATGCATTTGTCGAAGGCGCAGAATTGGAGAAGATTGATCGTGGAGGGAAAAAAGGGCAGGGGAGTGGAGGAAATCAGATTCCTTTGGGAAAGATGAGGGTTATTGGTGAAAAAGTTGTGGAGAAGAGGAATAGTGAGGAGATTGACTTGGATGAGGGTGAGGATGGGGATGGGGATAAAACTGCTGAAGCTGGAGAGGACGAGGGACCAAGATATATGGATACGAGTGCGCCGCCTCCGATACTCGATGGAATTGAAGGAGTAGGACAGGCCTTAGGTCAAGATGGGACATCGGAGGATCCAACGATAGTGGAAGAACGACGCAAAGCACAGGAGAAAATTGACGCGATTCTCGCTGCTGCGCCTGAGTCGGCGAATACGAATACATCGCAACCCGTACCGGAACATCTACATGGGCTCCCCCCGAGATCAGTGCATAAAAATATGGTATTTACGGCGGGCGGGGGAATTGGTAGGGGAGGAAGAAGTGGAGGAAGTGATGCAGGAAGCATGGCAAGTTCAAGACCGAGTGGACGGGGAACGTTTAATAAGACATGGTATGAGGGATATTATGATCGAAGTTTCAACGAGAATCCTTGGGCGAAGTTGGAGCAGGAGAGGGGACTGGAAGCTAAAGGAAGTTGGATCTAGATATAGGAAAGACGGGACGATATCCAGTGGGAAGAAGACGAATGGGCTCTACTCATGATGAAGAATCCTGGTATTACGGCGATGGTGTCAAAGAGAAGGTGCATGGGAAAATGGATCTCAAGCGAAATTTTGATGCCACATGGACGGAGCCCAAAAGAAGAACGGGTCGATACTGAAAAACAAAACTCACTAAGTATATGGTTGTATAGTGAGAATGTAGCTGTGTTGCTAGATATGCAACACATGAAATTGTAACCGCAATACCAGTGGATGACATCCAGAAGGATCTCCAGACCTCAAAATTAATATCCAATTATAATTTGAGCATTTGAATGGGTATATCTTGACAGTGATCTAGAGTACAATGAGTTTAAAGCTAGTCGGCAAACCCCTTAAATTCTTCATCAGCATCATCCTCAATCTTCCTCTTCTTGACCTGCTCGATCAAAGCCTGTAGCTCCCTCTCCTTTTCTTGTTCTACCCTCTTCTCTTCATCTGTCATCTTGTCCAGTCTTTCAATCTCTCTCTTTCTCTTCTTCTTTTCCCTCTTGAGCTCCTTGAGGTCTTGTTTCTCGTGCTTTTGACTCCAAGCCTCCCTCTGCTTCTTCTTTGCTATTTGCTCTTCAGTTGGTACGTAAGGCCCAGCACTTTTTGCTTCCTCCATAGCAACTCGTCTTGCCTTCTCTCTAACCTTATCTTTGTATGCATACTCAGACAGGTCCAATTTAATTCCCAGAGTCTTATCACCCTCCCACTTCTTGAGTTCAGGCATTTTTGGTAACCTGACAAGTGCCCAAGCATTGCCCAAGTCAGTCCAATCTAGATCAGCAACTCGGAATATACTACTTGCTTGATGTTTCGAGTATGCCTGAACCCAACTGACGAACGCGCGCTGTCCTTTATCATAAAGAGCACGGTCTGCTAGCACTTCTTTCCGCATCTTTGAGATAAGAACTTTGGCAGCTTCATCAGTTGTGCTAATTCCAGGTCTCTTGAGGAGTGTAACTGGGGTTTTACGAATTTCAAGAAATGGAATATAATCTTCCTCTCGTCCTGGCTGTAAGAAAATGACACTCAATCCTTTTCGCCCAGCTCGGCCCGCTCTTCCGCATCTGTGTAGAAACACTTTCGGGTCTGACGGCGGATCTATTTGTACAACCAAATCGACTTGTGGTATGTCAAGACCTCTTGCGGCTACATCTGTGGTGAGAAGTATCGTTGGGGTGACTGCTGTGACGTATTTCGAAAAATTCCTCTGCCGCACATTGGGCGGATGCTTGCCATGTAATGAAACCAGCGCAAATTGCTTAGGCAAGACTGCCTCAAGTAGTGGTTGGAAGTAATCGACTGCCGCACAAGTCGAAAGATACACGATAGATTTCTGGGGAGTTGGTTCAAGCTGTGATAGTAAAGATAGTAAAGCAGGAAATTTATGGGTTGGTGGAGTCAGTAAGTACGACATTTGAAGACTCGCAGGGGTCATTTTGTCACCCCCTCCAGCCCCCTTGACCTTCACAGCGATTTTCACTGGGTTTCTTAGGCCAACCCTTACTATTTCCCCTACCGCTTCACTAACACTGGCACTGAAGAGACCTGTTCGTCTTTGCTTTGGTAAACGGCTGAGAATCTTCTGCAAATCATCCTTAAAGCCTAGATCCAATAACCTATCTGCTTCATCCAATACCAAAACCTCGAAGGAAGATTGCGGGCAATGGACATGTGGAGATGAAAGTAGTTCCAGTAATCTCCCAGGTGTCGAGATGAGGAGATTAGGGCTATTCTTGAGAAATCTGCTGAGATCTTGCGCCGGAGTGGTTGTGCCTCCAAGTAGAAGCTGTGGGACTACGCTTAACGTCGACGAAGGTTTTCGTTTCTCGCCTTCCTCCAATGGTTTCAGTGCTTCGGTTGATGGTTCATGAAATGCGAGTAAGGAGGTGAGGACCGAATGAATTTGAGTTGCGAGTTCTCGAGTTGGGGAGACAATTATAGCACCGACATGGTGTTTCTTAATTGGTTCCTCCAATCGCAACAACTTTTCCACAACAGGTATTAAAAAAGATAACGTTTTTCCACTACCTGTAACAGCCTTAAACTCGTTAGTACGAAGTTTTCTGAAAGATGTTGGAGATTTACCTCAACAACAACATCCTTATTTCCCATGAATAAGGGAATTGTAGATGCTTGTACTGGGGTCATTTTTTCAAACCCCATTGACGAAATGGCATCCAATATCCATTCTGCCAATGAAGGTGTGAGAGCATCCCATGCTCTTGGATCTTTCTTCTTTTCACCATCGACCGCCATGGCACTGTTGTGATATTGTGTATTAATATAAAGCTGAGTTTTCTATGATTTCGTTTCAATTTGCGATAAAAGCGAAGCTGTGATAAATTTCTTATCTTATCGGAGCACACCAATGTTTTTTTTTTCCGGGTCCGACAATATTGTCATTAGCGAGTTGTTAATAATACTGTACTTATTATTACTGTATGTACTCCGGACTCCGTGGTTACGTAATCCCTTGCCGAATACGTTCCCCCATAAAACTTTCTGTTCTACGTCAGAATGTTTGAGATACAACAATTTCTATGATGCTTACCCGGTGCTACTCCTCCACCCTTCCAAGGTTTGACCAAATATCTAAAGGCAAGTTCGATATTCAATAGTTCAATACCTACCTAAACTTATTACTTGATATAAGTTCTTCTTTTTTCTATTTCCATCCCATCCCTCATTCGTTTACCAATTTCGATATTTCACATGTGTTAAAAATAAACCTGGAAGTTATCGCGTGCTTAGTCACGCTCGACAGGAATATCCTTCTTTGCTTTTCCAAGATTCCTTGTTGTGCAGCGTTAAGGGCATCTTATCAGCCCGTGTCTCATTTATTCAATCTCCGCCAACATTTAATAAGAATCTTCATATAACTCATGTGCCACGTCTTTACGCGGCGCAAAAAGTCATCATATCTCTCTTCAATGATGCAGCTCAGTCTGCACCACCTCTCGTGCCTTCTCACACTATAACTTTACTCGAAGCATCTTCATCCATTCACACAACTCGCTCTTCACGGAAAGATCAATATTTCCTCTCCCACTTTTCACCGCTACGAGCATTCATCCTTAGTCGGCGGACACTCGCTGGTGTGATTCCTATACCTTGTTTACCAAATTTCATAATGTCGAGGCCATTTTCCGACATTCCGGCTACTCCGCGGGTTATATCCCCCTCCCCTACCCCATCAGAGATGTCGCAAAATGGTGAATATTCCGGGCCTATAACAAGGTCTGCGAGGAAGAGACTGTCAGCGCAGACAGTCTTGATAGATGAAGGAATAGATGAAGATGAGGCTGAGGATTCAGCTATTGAGTTGGATAGATCCAGGTCAAGGAGCCGAAGTCCTATAAAATCTCGAGGAGCAGCAAACTCCAAAGTCAAGACTACGAAAAAGATTCCCAAGCCTATAGAAAGTGTCAAATTAGAAGAAACAAATGGTACGAATGGAAAGGTAACCAACGGGCATCTCTCACCATCGAGTGCGAGTGTGAGTTCAGGATGGAGCTGGAGAGACTTTAGTAGAAGTCCTAGTCCTTTGGGACTTATCCCTATTCACAGACAATGGAGGTCATTTATACATCGTCATGAAATACCAAGGAAGTTATTACATGTCTCGATAGGCTTCTTTACGATTTGGCTTTATATCTCTGGGGTTCAAACAAATGCTATCACGCCTTACTTAATGGGAGCTTTGATACCCATAGCAACGGTGGATTATGTTAGGCACAATTACCCAGCTTTTAATGGCTTATACGTCCGACTGCTTGGAGCTTTCATGCGAGAAACGGAATATAATGGATGGAATGGTGTCATCTGGTACTTACTGGGCGCGTGGATCGTACTTGGATTCTTTCCGAAAGATATTGGTGTGATGGGAATACTCCTCTTGAGCTGGTGTGATACGGCGGCGAGTACTGTGGGGCGAGCCTACGGAAGATATACTCCTAGGATAAGACACGGGAAATCATTCGCTGGGTCCCTTGCCGCATTCGCCGTTGGCGTGGTCACCGCAGCGGTATTTTGGGGATGGTTAGCACCAAGGACCGGCCCCTTTTCAGATGATCTGGACTGGCCCTTCATGTTCTCGGGAGACTTGATACTTCCTGCGGGGATCCGAGATCTTATTGGCCTGAGTGAGGCTCAAGGCATTGTTTCTGGTGGCTTAGCGCTGAGTATCATGAGTTTATGGACGGGTTTCACGGCGGCAGCTAGTGAGGTGGTAGATATATTTGGGTGGGATGACAATTTGACGATACCCGTCCTCAGTGGCTTTGGAATGTGGGGATTTTTGAAGGTATTTGGGTAGGAGGATACAGGACAATATAATGACTGGGGGCGTTTCGGGTAGCCCAACATAGCGAGAGGATCAGAGATGGGATGGGGCGATAAAGCAGGCAAATACTAATGCGCACTTATAGATTCAATTCACACCGAGTTTATGTTCATGTAAGGAGGGGATAGGAAATAGACGTATAAGTAGGACGATTCAAAAATCCAAACACCAAGTATAAGCATGCAGTGAGAGCTGCTGGGTGGCAATTCCACGATAATTCCGAAAATTGAAGCATGTGAGGCCAATGTATGCATAAAAGGTTAAGAATTGATCAAGATGATTGGTTGAAGGGATAAAATAACACAGCCCTGTCAATTCAACCGTTTCTACGTTTGTACGTCTGCTGCCGCACATTTACTCATAGCTCAATATTCAAATGCAGGTTAAGACCCAGCTCCGGAACCAGAAAATGTAATACAGCATCGGTAACACATGGATTGCATGGCATTTTATGGATGTATCATCTCAGCATCGCCTGAATGGTCTTTTGATTGATTGCGAACATTTGAAGTGCCCAGCTCGCATTAGGTAGTTGTTGGGATTTTTATTAATACTAAGATTTTGAGTATGTATATATTTTCATTCTGTTCATGACGTGCAGAGTGGTGTTGGTCAAAAGAGCAGGATAAATTAGATGGGAACCAAGATCTTTGGGACCAAAAGCAATCCTGTGATCATCTGTCCTGCATATCTATGTTGATGGCGTCTCAGGGAAGGAAGAAAGAAAGAAAGAAAGGAGGATAGTAGGTGAAGGATAATATCATAACGACATATAATATAATGTAATATAATATGATTAATTGATTGGCTTTATAGACAGTTGGATTCCTTTCGAAATGTTCAATATTGGTGTGGTGGTGGTGGTGGTGGTGGTGTGTCATTTCTCTTGATTGATTTCGAATTCATCATTCGCCTGCTTCTTCATTGCGTCCCAATCCGACAAGGGGGGAGGGTTTGGCGAGGGGAAAGAAGGCCATTTTTTTAGGGATAGCTAGGTAGGTACCTAGGGAGGTAGCGAGGTAGCAGGAGATGGGTGGAAATTCCTGGAGAAAATTGACAACGCATACAGATGAACAGGATAGAGGAAAGGATTAGATCTGTACGTAGCATCTTAGGTCATACTGGAAAAAGAAAAGAGAAGATTTTCGAAATGTGTTATTGGCGAGTTGGTGGGTTGGTTGATTGATGGATGGATGGATGGATCGGTTGATCGGTTGTCTAATTGCTCATATGAGAAGAGAGATATCAATCAGGATTCCGACAGGAAAGGAAAGGCGATGTGCTGTGATGTTGATGTTGATATCAATATGGATACCAGCTAGGTAGACACACACACACACATAGATACACACACGCATACACACACACACATAGTATGAGTAAGTACCCAAGGGACAAAATCAGCGTCAATTCTGTTGGTACCTTACGTTACCTCGTGCCCTACCCCGAAGGTATTTAGGTACAATTTTAAGGTCTCACGCGTTGTGAGGCCGGTATCTTCTCCGGCCCTAGAGCCTAATCTTCCTGCAATGAAGCCTAAGTGGTGATTGGAAATTCGAAATCCCTTCCTTGGGATCGTCCAAACGTTTTGGGAGCTTTGCGCCTTGATTACTTGATTGTATGTATGGAGTCGGTCAGGTACTCGGTAGGTACGAGGCAGGTAGGTACTATGTAGGGTATTCGGTGTTAGGTGTTAGGTGTTAGGTGTTAGGTACGAGTATGAGGTATGAGGTATGAGGTATGAGGTATGAGGTATGAGGTATGAGGTATGAGGTATGAGGTATGAGATATCAGGTATGAGATATCAAGATCAGATATGAGATATCAGGTATCAGGTATCTTTCTTACTTTTTGCCTTACCAATACCTTGATGCCTTACTAATACCTTACCTACTTACTTACCTTACCTTACCCGAACAACCTACATGGATGTGAATAATGTAATGTTCAAACCAAACAATATAAAAATCTTCCAACCAAAGAAAACATCCCGCATACCTCACCTAGGTATTTGATAAATCCAATGCTGCTTTTATTATATCACCCATCCATCATCCATCATCTATTCCTTCTTTATCCAGTCCAATGTGATTAATCCTTTCTTTTCTTTCTTAGCGTGACCGCGCTTGTTCGTTTGTTCATTCGTTTCCCATATGCTCGATCACTTCACCAAATACTTTTATGGTGTAATAATTATTAGCTCTAGTTGATTTATTGAAGATCAGTTTGTAGAGAATTTGTTCACCACCATCAATCACCATCAGCCACCATCCATACCACCAATTCATACCACCACTCCTTTCCTTTCCTTTCCTTTCCTTCCTTCCTCTTTCTCACCACTTCCCACCATTTCCCACCAATCCAGTCCCTTTGGCATATGCAATGGCAATACGGCCTATCTCTGGTCAATAACATCTTTTCCTCTCGAGCCAATCCAATTCGACTGCGTAAGCCTGAACTATCAAGGGTCACCCCATCAACATATACTACTGCATGTTGAGAGGGCTCGGGTTAAACGTGAGAGGACGGAAAGGGTGGATTGGGAGAGGTCGGTGGTAATGGACTAGTAAGGAAAGGGGCAAGAGTGTAAAAAGATCAGCCTATCTCTTCCTTCCTGACGCGGGGTCATTGATACGTAAGGAAGTTTCGGGGTCAAGAGTAGTATTTTCCATTCCCTTCTCTCTGCAATGCTAGTCCTCTCTGGGTGATTTGGCCCATCTGGCCGTGTATAAAAGGAAGTGTGAGACCCTCCTCGAGAGATTTCCTTTCTTCTTCCTTTTCATCCATTTGCAAATTCTCATCTCAACTCTACACCGCTTCATACCAATTCACAAACACTACCTATCTACTTTACCTTGTTGAACAAACAAGACGTCTCATACCCATTGACTCAAACCACTATTGTCTGTGCTTGATCATAGTATCATCTCATCATCAGGATACTACCTTGTATCTTTCATATTGCTTGGATTGCATAGCAATTTTATATTACACAATTCATTTCGTCTAAACTGCTTTGTTGTCGTTTGCAAATTTTTAACTTCACTCTAATTCCACGCTATTACATCATGGCCTATCAACCAAGTTACTACCAATCCACCTCCCTCCCCATTCCCGTTCCTACAAAATCTCAACAGGTTTCCTACTACACTCCACAAACTACCTATGGAGTCTCCCCACCAGAAGCTCCTGAATCTGTAACTACAGGTTCCGGCATGACGCCTGCGTATGGCAATTCTACTTACTCTGCTACTTCCAGCAGTTACGCTGGGAGTGCAAGTGGAGAGTATGATAGCTCTGCTTCAGCCAATGGAGTCGATTTGCAAGAATACATGCAAGATCGATTTTCTGGCGCATTCGATCCACTTCCTTTAGATCGCACTCTGGCAGTTCAAGCACAAACGTAAGTTTATCGTCTTCTAAAAGCTCACCTCTTAAAATCTCACGTCCTGACAATTTCATCAGATCTGGTTTGTTGAATGCAAAACATAGAGAAATCATGGATTTGCAAGCTTTGGCGCAACAACGCCTTGCGAGAACTAGAGCGAGATTGCAAGAAGGTTATCAAGATGCCAAAGAAGTGAAAGCAAATTTGGAATGGACTCAACATCGAATGGGGTAAGTGATAATTTCCTACTATTAAATCTCACCAAATCTCAATTCTAATATCATTTCAGAGCAATCAAGACCAAAGTCTCCAAAAGACACCCCAAAGAATACGCACAAGCCCGCGAGCGTTACCCATCTCCAGAGTATTAAAAGCACAATTTCTCCAATCTGTTGGTTTTCTGCTTCTATCCATCGCTTACGATAAAAATGCCCCTTTTTCTTTTCCTTGGTACCTTTCCAGTTAGCCGCAGCCCATGTATTATTACAGGCGCTGCTTTTATTCTCCAACAAAGCGGATCTTTGAAGCATTTTTCTAACGAGGTTATGATGGTTATGATTGGGTGGAGCGCTTGTGGTTCCCTGTGCGGGGATTCAGCAGTGCCGGTTGAAAAGGCTCTTAGGGCTTGCAGATGGCGAGAGACGCCAGGGCTGCAGTAGTTCCCATTTATGCATGGTTCTGCGGGCCCCTGGGAGCCAGGTTCTGCAGTGTGGAGCTGGGTGTGTGTCGTGGTAATGGGGGGAGGCGCTCACCCTGTGATTTGGAGAGAGCGCTTCTCTGTAGAGTGATTGGGCTGTATTTTTCATAAGGGTGGGAGGTCGCTTTTGAGTGTGGGTGTGGGTGCTGGTGTGAGGGGTGGGTTTTGTCCTGGTAAAATGAATAGCGTGTGTTTACTAACTCGTTTTGGGTGGCTACTGGAGTTGCGGATAAGGATGGGGGAGTCAGATATGGAGTTCGTAAATACAAGGACTTTCAAATATTTGCATTTGCTTCTTTGTGACTGGTTGATCTGTTTGTTTCGTGACCTAAATAGGTATAGGTGATTGTCTGAGAGGGGTATAAATGGGTCTCCTTCTAGAAGCTTGCCCCTCTGAGACATATATCATGCGTCTTTCTCCCACCTGACACTATCCACTTCTCCCACTTGTCCATCTGCCTGTATTTCTATGGGCTAGGGGTCTCAACCTTAGCAAATGTCTCGATGGAAATAATGACATAAGCAGATTTCCGACGCGTCTGCATGTTTTATCGCTTCGATTGTGAGTCGATAGCCAAGCCTGCCATGGCTTTGCTTTCGTGGGAGTATTCCGTCCTTGATGTAAGGCTGAACGCACTCTTCCATGCCCCCATAAGATAAACCGAGCCTCCCCTGCAGCGTTGGAGTAAAGTCTCAGTGCCTCTCCTGTAAAAGCAACTCATACATCCAATCCTCTACCATCCATCATATAAACCATTATTCCCGCATCACCCAATCCATACATTATTCCCAAATCCCCATCCCATACAGTCCAGTCGGATCCAGCCCAGCCCAGCCCATCCATCATGGCTTCTCCTCCCCTTCTCCATCCTTCCCCCCACCCCCATTCCCATTCGCCACGGCCTCCTCTCCCCCAAATAAGCCCCTCCTCCCTCCCCTCCACACCTTCTCCAACACCCTCCTCCCAGGCAACAACCTCTCAAACACAACGAGGAGCTCCCCCTCCCCCTCCACAACAACAACCAATACATACCTCACCTCGAAGTTCCGAAACACCTCATTGATGTATATATCCTGCACCTTCTCACTGGGGATAAAGCGGGTTTTGGTCGTGGAGAGGTACGTTTTCGGGGAGCTGGAGATCTGCAGGCCGAGGTGGCGGAGCAGGAGGAGGGACTCGGTGGTGTGGGGGCGGAGGACGCAGAGGGTGAGGGCGCCGAGGGAGAGGGGGAGGAGGAGGAGGGGGGGAGCGACGCGCTGAGCGTTTGGAGGGGGGAGGGGATGCGCAGGGGAGAGGGGAGGGGGAGTAACGTGAGGAGGGTGGGAGCGGGGACGTGCGTGAGGTAGGTGGTGTAGAGGAGGAGGAGGATGGCAAGAGCGAGGGTTATGCGGATGGTGTGGATGAGGGTGAGGAGGATGCGCAGTGGGAGGGTTAAGGGGGGGCGCGTGCTGACGGTGTATTCGATGGTTGTTGGGGAGGGGCGGCGGGGTGTGGAGGGTTGGGGGACAGGTGAGCATGGTTGATGCATCGGTTGGTTGGGTGCTTTTGGAAGGGCTTGGGGGTGGTGTGTGGTATATGGATGAGATTTGGATGTGTGTTGGGATGGGAAACTGATTGCGAAGACGAGGCTTATCGATAAGGATTTATTTTTTTTGGTCCAGACGAGGCTGAGGGTTGAAGATGGGGTCTTGCAAAGACTAGAAATTGGGGGAATTGGGATGTTATGAATTGGATGTCAATCGTGAACAAATAATGGCATGCGTCGGGTCTACTTTCTTCTTCTCACCGTCTATACTATACGAATGCATACGTGGCAGATCTGCAGGCCATTCCGGTTCCCGTGAACCTCCCCAAACCTCAAATCAATCAGGATCAAAGTCTGTTATGATATCGATCACAAACTTCTAGTACCATTGCAGGAACCATAGAGCATCCCCAAATGCCAAATTTATCTCCACTCCTTTAAAACAACCCAGTCTTTTTCATACTCTCCCCTCACTCTCCAGTATCGATCTCCAAATCAATCTGCACCCCATTACCCACGCCATAATCTTCCAACGTCAACCGATCTTTAAATGGTCTCTCCCCCTGCCTCTTCAACATAATTTCATGCGGCTGTCTCCCAATTCTCGCTGCTACCTGCGCTTTAAATAGCTTAATCGGATCGCTCGCCAAACACGGAATTGCCGCCTTGGTTCCCAACCGATCATTAACATGCACGATAATCATCGGTTCATTTGACGGCGCCGACGACGCGGAAACCGCCGTAGATATCGGCGCTGCGGGAAGCCTAACAGGAGGATTTGAAGAATCTGCCGTTTTATCTTTAGCTGTGGACGAAGAAGCGGAGGCGGCTTTGAATTTTGAAAACGCCGATGCGCCGAATTTGCTCGCGATATCGAGGGTGTCTTCTTCCTCCGGCGTCTCCACATTCTTCGATCCCTCCTCATCTTTCCTTTGCACCTTAGCGGTCGAAGAACTGCCAAACTTCCCAGCAATATCTAAATTATCATTTGCAGCCTTTCTTGCAGGCGAAGCTCTGCGATCCCGTCCTCCATCTCGATCGCGATCGCGCTCCCGTTCTCGAATTGGTGATCTCTTTCTGTCTCTTCTAGGGGATCGCGATCGTTTGCGGTAAGTCTTATCGGTGTCGCGTTCAGGGGATCGAGAGCGAGCTCGCTTTTTAAGTTTGAGGCCGGCCATGGTGATTTGGTATGTAATGATGACGAAGCTCGGCCATGGCCTGGAAGGGATATTCGAGAGCTTGTTCGGTTAAACATCGGCTAATTCAACTTCTCCATCATCGATATACGAGGTGGAAATTGAACATATATAAATAGGTATACTTGGCTATCTTAGTATGAAATTTACGATTTTCATCTGCATACAAACCTTTGTAAGTCTTGAATACAGAAGTCTCGACTCTCTTGCTCTAACTATGCCTCTCGGTCTCATCCGATATCGATTGGATTCCTCAATTTCAGGTCAACATCAAGGTGTTTAGACACATTATTCTCGCTTATGGAGAGCTACTCTATCATCTGAAATATCAGGAGCAAAAGGGTCTCCTGCTTTAAATGGTTATAATGGAAAAGCTTGTAGTAGAAATTTTGAACGAAGCTTTTTATTGAATATGCTGACAATTTTGTCAATGCAAAATATGTGCTATGCAAGAAGCATCTAAGCCTAAAGACAATACCCTGACTCTGCCATCCCTACGACGCCAATGTATAAACAAACAACCCTATACGCCCAGACTCATGATATCCGAAGCATTATGATACAGAACTGAAAGAAGATTTAATCCAATCAATCAATCAATCCTTGCTCTTCTTCTTCTTCTTTTTCTCGGATTTTTCGCCATCATCTTCTGACTTGCGCTTCTTGCCATTGACATCTGGTGTGCCATTTACTTCACTCTTCTTGGCTTCCTTTGCAGCCTTCTTAGCCTCCTTTGCGGCTTTCTTTGCAGCCTTTTCAGCTTTCTTTGCGGCCTTCTCAGCCTTTTTAGCTTCCTTGTCTCCCTTCTTATCCTTCTTGGATTTCTTCTCGGAGGCATCACTCTCCTCCGAAGAATCAGAACCGGACTCCTCGGCAACTTCTTCGATAAGTCTAAAATAGTTAGCAATGAGACATTTTGTATTGACATAGAATATGTAAACTCACTTGTTCTTCTTCTCTCTCACAGGGATAGCAGCAGCTGGTTCGTCTCCAGCAAGTCCATCTGCATCTGCGTTGTATTTTCGGGCTTCCTTAACTTCCCACTTACCAGGAGCTGAAGTTGCCTTACCATTTGGTCCGACAGCAACACCTCGAGGAAGGAGAGGCTTCCCTTCAAGACCTCGGAGATGACGTTCAATCTTGGCACGTGAAGTAACACCCAATGCGGATCTTTCTTCATCATCAACATCGTCGCCCTTGCCTTCACCTTGGGCACTCCAGTCTGACAACGCATCGACACGGAGTCCGATAGCAGCCTTGGCGGCCAACATACGTGCAATCTTACCCTTGTTCTTGCCGGTAGCTTGACCAACCAATGAAGCATGGTAGATGAGACCGTATTTTGGTGTGTCATGTTTTGTCTTGAGAGCTCTGAATAGAGCCTTTTCAGCACCAAGGATTTGGATGGTACTGGCAGGGCTCTTTGCAAGGTTCATGAGAGATCCAGCATGAGCGATCAATCGAGCTCCAACCAATTCACCAACCAACTCTGTCAAGTTGGGAGCAATTGCTTGCATACGGGCAGATAAGTAGCTGGATAATTGTTGACGATATTCGGTAAAGCCAACAACTTGCTCGGCCAAGAGCTTGATGTTGTCTAAATCCTCCTCAGTAATCTCGGTACCCATACTAACTTCGGCAGCGGCTTTGATGGCAGCTTCGATTTCTTCTGGAAGGATATCTGCAAGGTCGGTACTGGAAGTGTTGACGCGCATGCCAACCTTCAAGATAACTCTAGCATAGGCCAAGTTGTCGTTCACAATCTTGCCCATTTCTGGGAAATGCCATCCATACCATTCCTTGACTCTCATTGCGTATGTGTTGAGCTCCTTGTCCAAATCGTCCAATAACGAAATAGCTTGCACAATCATGGTATCAACCTTGTCGGGTGAAAACTTCAACTTATGGCGCGACAAAGAATGCGAGAGACCGAGAGACATGGTGGAGATGTGTTCAGGAAGGAGACCTGGGATCAAAGAGGGGAGGTGATCGCGAATTCCACGGAAAATATCATTTGTCTTCGAATCGGAGATTGGTGTGAGAGTCAAACCTGGAAGTTTGTTGATAGCTTGACCCAATTTAGGGTCAGCAACTGCCAAAGATGCCTTCTTCTCATCCTTCAAGGTATCGAGAAGTTTTGCAAGCATAGGTGAAACTTTTCCCTCGACCAAGGAAGCAACCTCCTCCAAAGCTGTCGCGGCGCTGTCGAACTTTTGGAATTGCTTAAGCTTCAATCTAATTCGTGGAATTGAACATGTTAGAAGTTTGTAATTCAAATGGAAGAGCGCCATTATGAAGCAATTGCACTCACAATCCATTGATCCCCTCTGCGGTTTCAATTTCTGAAGCGACATCATCCTTCTTTAAAAGTTTTTTGTCGGCCTTGAACAAGACCAATCCAGCGGCCGTCTCTGTAAGAATAAATAAAGGCGCCATTGTGAAGAAATAATCCAAGTCTCTTCGTGTTGGTGGTGATCAATGGGCGTCCAAAATTCTGAGGAGAGCTTGTAGTTTTTCGCAAGGAATAATTTTTTGTTCAAGTAAAAAATAGTGGCAGACGCTAATGACAGGGGTACCAACATCGGCTTAGTGTTCAGTCAGGTGATCTAATAACCTAACCTCTGCACTGTAAGTCTGTAACCCACTCAGAATCCATGTAAGTAGCTCTTGCGACGGCAACTCGACTGGTCCAGACAAACTTCGAGCAACGACAATAGATCTTGTTCGCAGACATCGAAACAAAATGGAAGGTCTATTTTACAATGTTCAGAATGGGTAATACTTTTATATCTCTGTTGATGACATCAGTATCTAATCTCTTCGCAGCTATATTGAGGGTATCGTCAGAGGATATCGCAATGGACTCTTGACAGGCCAGAATTATAATAACTTGATTCAATGCGAGACTATCGATGGTAATCAATACTCTACTCTTTTCAAAACGCATCAAGTAACATGAAAACTAGATCTCAAGCTTCAACTTGGACCAGCGTACGGCGATTTCCTGGCGTCACTTCCACCTAATCCTTCAACATCTACCCTCGCTGCAAAAACTACCGACAAGCTCATCTCTGAATTTCGATATCTACGAGCGAATGCAGTCGGATCCCTCGCAAAGTTCATGGACTACTTGACATATGGATACATGATCGACAATGTAGCCCTTTTGATTACAGGAACTCTCCACGAAAGAGACACTCGTGAACTGCTTGAACGATGCCACCCTCTGGGTTGGTTCGAAACTATGCCCGTTCTATGTGTTGCTACAAACATAGAAGAATTATACAACAGTGTCTTGATTGAAACGCCATTAGCACCATACTTTAAGGGGAGCTTAAGTCACCAAGATCTGGACGAGCTTAACATTGAGATTGTTCGCAATACTCTGTATAAGAATTACCTAGAGGATTTCTACAACTTTGTGAATACCGACCCAGATATGGCCAGTACCCCAACAGCCGAAGTTATGTCTGAGATACTTGAATTTGAAGCCGATAGAAGAGCTATCAATATCACACTTAACTCTTTTGGCACAGAGCTATCAAAGAAAGATCGCCAAAAGCTATACCCCAATTTTGGACGTCTTTCTCCAGCAGGAACAATCTTGCTTTCCAGGGCAGATGATATTGAAGGTGTTAGACTTGCGGTTGAGGGGGTTAGTGACTACAAGGGTTACTTTGATGCCACTGGATTAGGACAAAGCAACGCCGGAGCGGGCAACATGAGCGGAGGAGCTGGCGGCAACGAGAAAAGTCTAGAAGATTTGTTCTATCAAAAGGAGATGGAAATCTCCAAAGGTGCATTCACAAGGCAATTCACATTTGCCATTGTCTATGCATGGGTCAAGTTGCGCGAACAGGTACGTTTAATGCTTCATATCGTGGCAAAGGATGATTACTGACTTTGTCCAGGAAATTCGTAACATTACCTGGATCGCAGAGTGCATAGCACAAAATCAAAAAGAACGAATCGGCAACTATATCAGTGTATTTTAGTGGGGGAGTGATGTTGCTATAATAGTTTCTTTATTAAACCAAGCTTCAGGCTTCCAAGGTTTTGTACGGGTCTAGTAGGCGAGCTGGCGTAGGGAGAGTACGGATATTGATTTCAAAATTGCATGCTACACTTTCATACCTTCTACGATATATACCTTGACGCGGTGGTTTACATTTTGATATTATTTACAGACTAATCTCTCCTTTCCATGTACCCTCTGTCAAGCCCAAGGTTGTAATCAGATTCTCCCACCTATCACTCCCACGCTCCTTTTTCCTTAAGTACTTGAGCAACTTCTGCCTCCTGTGAACTAACAGTCGCAGATTTCGTTTGTTGACCTTGTCCTTGTTTCCACGCTTAGATTCCAATTGGTTCGCAAGCACCCTAATCTTTGCAGTCAAAATTGCAATCTGAACTTCAGAACTGCCCGTATCTGGTCCAGCTCTTGGTGTCTTCTCAGGCTTAGTCGTGCCTTCAATGGCATCCTGCGTAGGTGCCCTAGGTCTCAAAACCCCATCCGTCTGGTGGCGTCCGAACGTATTTATATACACCTTACGATATTCGCCCTAGTCTTATCCTTTGAACTTGCATTTTCTAAGCTGACGATACGTGCCAACGCTGCAGCCGCATTTGCATGATCTTCTTCGTGTTTCTTCTTTGCTTGCTCCTCTGCGTGGACATCTGCTAAATCTCTATTGTCGGCCAAGATAGGCTCCGTAAGGTGATATGAACGTTGGATGGCACCTTGGAGTTCAGTTGGTGTTAAAAAGTGATTCAAGAGAACTTTATCTGCGCCTTGCACTTTCACTTCTTCTCCAGAGCCTTTGGTCGTAGTTGCATCGAATTTGAGCGTGGACCCTCCAACGGTATCAAGAGATTCTAAAAACGGTGTCGAAACGCCTCGTACTGGGTCTCCCAATGAAGCTTCCCGTTCCTTCTTAAGTACTTCCTGCCTTTTCAGATTCGACTGCTTTCTCTGTCTTGATTGTGCTAATGCATAAGGATCTTTATGCGCTCTTCGCTGAGCGAATGTTGCCGCACTGGCTACGGATGTGGAGGAGAAAGAGCAAGCCAATGGGTTTGGAGCCGGACGAAAACAAACTATTATTTCAATTAGATAAAGGGATTTACATTGTTTAGGTATTTAGTCTTACAGGAAGATGCGCTCAAGCGCGAAAGAATGGATATTCGAGGAGGCATTGCGAATTTGTTTAATCACTTATCAAATCACCAAACCCAATCCTTACTTCTGCTCCCCTCAAAGTCCCATCTAGATAAATTTCCAAGCTAAGACCTAATATGGGCTAGTGAGATAGATGTGCCTCATGCCTAATAATTATGGCAATAACTACAAGGGCCAATGGCTAATCTTGATTAGGGTTTCGCGAACTTTTATTTCGCACCATCGCGAAATTGATTCTTCGTCCCTCGCAAATCGACAACATCACGACAACCATCTCCTAAAGGTTTGACCAAGTCGACAACAAGTCAAATCGCAAAGATGGCACCTTCTCAACTCCCCGCGATTTTCAATCCTACCTCCCAGGATATTGAGCAGCTCTTGGCCGCTCAATGCCATTTGGGATCCAAGAACTTGCAAGTTCACATGGAGCCATACCTCTGGAAGACTCGCCCAGATGGAATCAATGTCATCAACATTGGAAAGACCTGGTACGTTTGAACAGGGGAAAATCGAAACCGGCAGTCGATAGAAGAATTGAAAAAATTGAAGAAAAAAGTTCAAGATCCATTTCTAACAAATTTATTTTATAGGGAGAAGATCGTCCTCGCTGCCCGTATCATCGCAGCCATCGACAACCCAGCTGATATCTGTGTTATCTCTGCTCGTCCTTACGGTCAACGTGCTGTCCTGAAGTTCGCCGCCCACACTGGTGCTGTTGCCATTGCTGGTCGTTTCACCCCTGGTAACTTCACCAATTACATCACCCGATCTTTCAAGGAACCCCGCCTCATCATTGTTACCGACCCACGTACCGATGCTCAAGCTATCAAGGAGGCTTCCTATGTCAACATTCCAGTTATCGCCCTTTGCGACACCGATTCCCCAACTGAGTTTGTCGATGTAGCTATCCCAACCAACAACAAGGGTCGTCACTCCATCGGTTTGGTTTGGTGGATGTTGGCTCGTGAGGTCCTCCGTCTCCGTGGTTCCATCGCTTCCCGTGAGGCTGAGTGGGACACCATGGTTGATTTGTACTTCTACCGTGACCCAGAAGCCGAGGAGAACAAGGACGCCATTGAGGAGGCAAAGGCTCCAGGTGCTGATGAGGTATGCTATACATCTTGAATTGTTTTTGAGGAATATTTTACTAACCCAATCTCGCAGGTCGGAGCTCAAGCTGTTGACCAAGGATTCGCCGGTACCGGTGATTGGGAGGTCTCTGGTGCTAACGCTGGTGCATTCACTGCTGCTAGCAACACTGCTGCCGCTGGTGGAGCTTCATGGGATGCTGCTGAGCCATCTGACTGGGCTGCCGCACCAGCTGCTGCCGGACAAGAGTGGGCTGCTAGCGGAACTGCTGAGCAATGGTAAATGTGTCAATACCCAACAAAAATAATTAAGAAGTTTCCGCAATGAACTGTATTTCTTGGGGGTCAAATTTGAAAGCACTTATGAGGGAAAGATACTCGATAACCGTTCATGTGCTATGGTTTGAGAGGGAAAGCCCTGTGTGTTCAAAAGGGGTGGACTTGATCGTTATTCCGCTCTCAATGAAATAAGTCTCTGATTGTGGCATGAACAATCTTCGACAATATTTGCAAAGGATTGATGTTTTTCGGCGTGATGTGATAGACGACTCATCGTAATACATGGGTTATGTCATAATTCTAATCACAAAGGCATTGCCAAGTAAACTGTTGACCTCGAACCACAATATTGTATGTTTGTGCTTAATACTTACCTGTGAAATCCAGACTGTATTATCTAAAGTACGCAAGTTTGTATTTCTGTGGCCACAGCGACACAATAAAGAACAATCATCCATGCACATACCCTATATTTCGACCTTTTCCGCCCATTAAAAACATTGAAAGCTCTCAGAACCGAGAATCAAGAATCCACATGATATTCCCACCGAGCTCCACCAAATGGACTTACTTTTCCTCCTCTCAAACAGAATGTAGGGAGAGGAGAGAGAGGAGACCATCCGAATATGAGTAATGCACGCGTTGCATACTACCCACCTATGTAGACTGGGGATCTTGATTTGATATTGTTTATAGAATTACTGGTCCAGTAGACTCAATAATTCTACTACATACGGGGGTTGTTTGTGGGTGTGATATTGGGGATTCTTGAGGATTCTTGAGAATTCTGGGGGTGAGGATTGGGCGATTGAGGATTGTTAGACCTTTGTATTTGGATCGTCGCATACCGAGTATGGTATGTTGTCTGGGGTTACATGACTGGACTCATGGACTTGTAGACTCGTGGAGTTTGAATCAGGGGGGGAGGGGGGGAATTCGATCGAGGTTGAGGTTGGTGTTGGACTGGGTTGGATTGGGTTTCTTCATTTCTTCATTGTATATACCTGGGTAGTATACATATCATATATCATTACTACTCAGTAGTATGCTCATCCTCTGCGTCAAATATACGGTTCAAATGCAAAGTTCAAACACATCCCCTCCCATCACTCTCTTTCTATACACAATATACCTATTCTCTTTACAACATCCATCTTCCAACCATTGAGTAGTCTATCAAGTCTTTGAGATCTTTTCTCAACTTTTTTTTACAATCGTTTTTTTCTTATAGTGCGGTATTCTGATGTGATATACCTGGGTATTCGCGCATGACTAAGATTGATACAAACTAAGGTAGGGAGAGGTAGAGATCGAGAAGCTTGGGGTAGTTGGGTGTTCCAAGACCTATTTTTCATGGAGTTAGTATATTATCTTCATCAAGTCACGAAATAATATATCAATTGCAGGACTTCTCAACGAGAGTAGGAGCATAAGATAAAAAGAGAGAAAAGAAAACAAAAACTAACCCGTCACAGGATCCCAGCCCTTCACAGACTCAAACCCAGCAGTGCCGCACCCCTGGTTCCCTCCACTTGTGACATCGTTCAACACATCTGGGTGTGCATACAACACTGGATTTACAAATCCAACGGGTTTCTTCCCCGCATTGATGCGTGCAGCATTTATCAATGTGATGATGGCACCGACAACAGGTGCGGCGGCTGAAGTACCATAGATGAGAGAGAAGACGCCGTCGACTGCTACAACATAATTTACACCGTTGGCTGAGATGTCAGGGTAACCGCGGGTGGTTTGGGAGTTATTGTATTGGGCAGAAGTGTAGGAGGGAAGATGGTCGGCGACTGTAAAGAGTGAAAATGAGGTTAGTGGGTGAGTTTAAATGATTTAGGAGGGAGTGAGTGGATGGGATGGTTAGGGTTTGGGTTTGGGTTTGAAGTTTCTGGTGTTGAAGGAAACAATTTGCCTTACAGTAAGTTCCTACAGCTTCCTTTTGATAATCGGGAATGGGGAAGACGTTAGAGAATCCTCCACCAGAATAAACTATGTGACCGTGGTTAGCATGTATGAGAGAAGATGTTTTAGAACGGGTGAGAGATGATGATACTTACTGACTGACTCGGCAGCTTCTTCTGGTTGAGTAACAGTGGCGTTAGGCTTAACTTGGGTAGCTCCAACGGCAGTGATGTATGGGCAAGTACCCGGGAATGAGGGGTTGAATGCTATCCCAATTATGTGAGCATAAACCACCTTAGTATCATAATCAGAAAGAGGACTTACAATTGTTCGCACCACATACTCCCCCGTTACCAGCAACACCATAATCACCCGAGGAGTACAAGATAGTGACACCTTGAAGACCTAGCTTAAGATACTCATTGCATTGGCGCTTCTCATAAGCGGGTGTAAGATCAGACTCATCATAAGCATAGGAGGTGGAGATAACATTAGTAGCAGCGAATCCACCACAGTTCTCTGGTCCTTGGTAGTAGTAGCTGCCGTTACCATATGTGTCAGGATAGACTGCATCATACGTTGGATCGTCACCACCATCTGATGTACAATAGTCGCCATCGATGGCGTCAAGGAAGTTGTTGAATGATGCCCCTTCACCAATGTCTCCGGTCTGGTATAGTGTAACTTCTTGTGGATATGCAAGTGCCATTCCGTATTCGAGATCCAAGTCCTGGATTGGATTAGCTAGGCAACACATAAAGAATTGGGACTGTCTTACAGATTCTCCATTATAGTCAAAGGATTCGGCAACTGTCTGCAATACACCACCATCTATGGAGTCAAAAATAGGTCTAGCGCCGACAAGCGCAGGTGAGAAATTGCCAAAGAACAAATCCAAATCTATAATCTAAGTCAACGTTTGCATTCTAAAATGGAAACTAGCACATACCACCCGGAAGATATGCTTGTGGCGTATATTCGACAATACCATAGGAATCTATCAGCGGTTAAATTTGATACTAACAATGATTACATGGCAATACTAACTTCCTTCCGCACCAGGAGCGTCTGTTGGTAGTCCATACAAAGCGCGGAGACACGCAGGTGTAATTTGCGTATTACAAGTTGATAACGGTGAAGTTTGCAATACACCATGCGATGTACCGGTAATAATCTTACCCTGTTTGGGCAAAGACGGATCGTTAGGTGAACCTACCCTATGGCTCTTGTCGATTCCTCTCCTGGCAAGTGCATCTTCTTGACGAGTATTCAGATCTCGTTTCTCTTTTCGAGGTACAACCTTGGCATCGAAATGAAGAGTTGGTGTAATGAAATCAATGTGTTTACGTATATTTTCTGGAACGCTGTAGTCATCGCAAGCAGCAGCAGTTTGACCACTCTCGGCATGAGTATAGGCCTGCAAGCTCGAAAGTCAGTAATCGCTTACCAAGAAAGATTCCTGGAGAAAAATGAGGAATCAAAGCTACTTAAGAAACTAGCAGACGGGGTAAAAAAAAACAGATGAAACATTCATATGAAGCTGGACACATAGGAGTACAACAAGTAAGAGCTAATTGAGCTTACGTAGTATTTTGTGTTGAGCAGAGACTCGGCTTCCGCAACAGTGACGTTGGCATGGATCCAACTAAGACTCTGCGAGTGCTTTACACGCTGGCTTTTGATGCCATATTCTTCAAGCCATTTGACAACTTCTTTAATGGAGTCGGCACTTGGTGCAAATGTTTCAGCGACTTTCTTTGCGCTCCAGTGCTTGCCAAAATTGGGAGAAGAAGGATTGGAAACATCCATTAAGTAGGCTTCCGCATTGTGCAAGTTGTTTTGGGTGAGAGCAAATCGCATTGGCAGGTGTGAATCGGGATGCAATGGGTCCTCTCGACGCCAATTACGAGGAGTCTGCTCTCTTCGCTCGTGAACGACATGCCGTTTTTGAGGGGCAGGAGCAGCAATTACGCCAGTCAGGAGACCGTATACAACAATAAGAGAGAAATACATGATGTGAAGAAGAAGAAGAAGAAGAAGAAGAAGAAGAAGAAGAAGGGTTACTTGAGTTCACAACCACTTGAAGGGGGCCTTAAGCTCTTATGAGCATCATGAGAATAGCTATGAGAGCTTCTTTATCACCTACCATATCGAGAAAGTAACTGTCAACATCGATACAGAGCTCTGTTTGTGGAGTCCTCAGGACTTGCCAAGTGAGGTATTTCAAGGCTGTATACAAGGCTACATATATAATCAGGGGGGGATCAGCAGGGCTATTGACACCATTCCTGCTTATATCTGACTAGTTTGATCAGTCACTTGCAGCATTGATCAGATGTAATATATCTATCCCAACACACGTGCATGAGGGGAGATGATAAAGGGAAGGAGTCGATACGATGTGCATTACCTGCCTGATGCAGAATAGTTGGCAGGTATGGGAAGGAAGTGTTGTGATAGAACATAGTGATAACATCATTAATCAGTTCTGCAGCGTTCCGACTGGTCTTCAAACTACTATCTGAGACCTTCGGGGGTAATGGGGCAGTTGAACATCTCGTGCTCATCTAAGCTATCCGAAATTTTGAATAGCATGAAATTATACGGGTGTCACAACATTTGAAGATTGAAGATTTGAATGCAAGGAATAGAAATCAAAGATTAGGTAGGTATGACTGTTTGAATTGTTGATGAGATAGATGAACACAGCATATGCATGTGCCGAGATAAGGTAGGGAGGGTATGAAAGTGAGCATGGTGGATTGATTAATGGTATGTGGATGTATGGAGATGTCTGTGTATGCGCGTATGTGTGATGAGATGATGAGATGATGAGATGTTGCGAGTGGATGGAAAAATAGATGAAGAATGGATTGGACGAGATTGAATGGTGGGATGGTGGGATGGAGGTAGGATGAGGTAGGAAGGATGAAGTGAAGGATGGAAGTCGATTAGATTATTGGATTGAAGTTTAATTAAACGCTTTTATCGTTCATCATGGGTTCGGTAGAGATTTAAATGAAAAGCCGAGAAAGCTTGAACAAAAGGTTCACCAGATGGGAAAACGGTTGTGGCTGACTGCACAAGTCTGCATTGTGTGGATTAAATGGTGACATCCATTAATCTGAATTAGGTATGAGTAGAATGATTAAAATGATTCAAGGCAGGGAAGAACTCTCCCATCCACTCATAATCTGATATCTAGATGAATTGTAGTTCTATGCCCACCCACTACCGAGCTACCTACCTACCGTAGTATACATACTAGTACATACATCCCTAGTACAGTATATACTTATGAGCCTTACAAAATCATACGAGGAAGTATTTCATCGTTTTTACATCTTTGGCTTTCAACTTCAAGAACTTTACAAATGTCAGCTACTTGATGTCGTCATGAATAAAATAAATTGCCGGCTAAATTCAATGCTAGCTACCTTAGCCTAGGTACCTAAAAGAAGCGATCTTAAACGAGAGTACATTATTAGTGAGCATTGAGGTCTCAAAGTAGCGTAGGAAGTTGAAGGAACAGCAACTAACAAGTAAACTAGATGGATAAGTTCATCCTCACACGTTTATTATTATACCATGGAACTACAGATAATCATATTCACAACTTGAATTAAAATATGTAAACATATACCCGCTACTCAACTCACTTGAATTTTACTTATCTACCTAGCTAATCGTAGTCTTGCAAGATTGATATCTAATTCTTTGTATCATTTCTAACTACCTACCTATATGAGTAAAGTGATAAAGTCATTTATATTGCTTGATATCCTTAAAAGAACATGATGATGTTTCCCCTTTTGAACGTCTTTTCATACGGGGTCCTAGATGAATAAGCTAAATTCTCAATATGCGCATATCCCCTATCTATACACTCATTTACTTATCTACTACCCCCCAACTCATCTAATCATCCACCGGCCTATCGTACTATATATATGTGAGTATTGTCATTTGCATTAAGATTTAGATTATTATAGAAACAATACCTCCAGCTACATAAGTTCATCCTTTCTAATACCATTCGAAGCCCTCTCTGGGCTTATAAGCGACGATCAAACTAGGAATGACTCAATACCTAGGTAGGTATAGGCATATATCCATCCATATATAAATTTGAGTCTATTTTTAAACAATTTAAACAATAGCCTTGGTTGAGATTATACTGAAGAACCAATTGGCTGTATGATTGACTAATAAAGCCCCGGTCAAAGGACCATGATCATATCTGATCGCCTTGCAGAGTACATTCAAGCTCAATTCTCAATATATCTAGGTGATTGGTCAGTCTGATATGGTCTACGCCACTAATCCATGTTCGATTAGTCGTATCGTAGCCTGCTTAATTCAGCCTTACCTACTCATGTTAATGCATTGTTTCTAGGAACCTCCAAATTCAATTTCATGCAACTTGGACTAATTTTCATATTTACCAATGTTTCAGGCAATGCCAGATCCTTTTAAAAAGTAGTTTGAGTAGTATCTACATTCAAACATAACAAGAATTTCCATACTTGGTGGTGACAATTGTTGAATCTTATCCTTCGCTCCCCCAACCCGCCAAATCTCAAGCCAAAAGATAGCGCAAAGAGTAGAGAGCAACCCTACAAGCGACTACACGATAATCTGACCTTTCCAAGAAGCCTAAGAGAAGTATGTCCATCATGGCAAAATTCGTGGGGCTACCTAAGCATGAGAGTCGTCTCGTTGCGTTCTATCGAAACAAGCTGCCAGATGATCAAGGTCGATTCATTTCAGAAATCATGCGATGGAACCATCGAAAGTTAGAGGAGATTCACAATTACATTCAATGGTTGTTTCCTCTACCAGAAGAGTCCATGGCTTCCGATGCACCCTTGGTTGATGAAGATGTCTTCGCTGCGTTCCATGCTTCCTCCGAGTTACAATTCGAAGTCAAGAAATCTTTGGTCAAAATGTTGAACTTCTATGGATTGAAGTTTGCTGATGATTTGGATGAGGAAAACTCACCTGTTGTATGTTTCATGTGAATTCAATAACCTTGGAAATTTTTGTATCATGTCTAACGAATTCTTATAGATAATCAAGGACTCTAATTTCAATGACAGATGCGGGAACTGGCTCGTCAGTTATAACCATAACCACTTACGAATCAGCCGAATCCTTCGCTCTCTTCGCGTTCTAGGTCTAGAGCTTGAAGCTGCTGCATTTTACAAAGTACTATCAAACATCATCTATCAAGAACATGGACAGGTTGTGAACAATCGATCTACTGAATACTGGAGACGCTCTGCCGAGAGACCCCTACATTGGGCACCGGATATGACTGAAGATGAGTGCGGAGCAGATAGAAAATGGGAAAATGGCCCCGAGTTTCTCAAAAATTACGAACAGATCAAGATGGCTAGGGACTTGCAAGAGCAGCATGATGCAAAAAGGGCTCTGGAAGAAGTAAAAGAGGCTGAATTCCAAGCTACGAAAGCACATTTTGCACATATTGCAGCGCTTGAAGTCGATCGAAAGAGAAAGGTAGATGAGGCTAAACTTAGTCCTCAATCACGAAGTAGCACTTCTCAAAAGAGTCGTATTTCCGACTATCAACTTGATGACAAGGAAGCTGTGGTTGCTGATACACGAGAACTCACGCCTGAGCCGCAGGAAGTTGTCGCCGAAAAATATGAAGCATCCTATAACGAGCCTGAACTTATCAAACGGAAGGCCTCCAAACCTGGAAATGCAGTCCATGAGGAATCTGATCTTATTGAGCAGAAGGTCTCTGAGGCCGGTGAAGCTGCCCATTATGAATCTAGACTTATCGAGCAGGCCTCAGAAGTCGGCGAAGCAACGCAAGATGAATCCGGTGTTATCGAGCAGGAGGTCTCGAAAGTCTGCGAAGCAACTCAAGATGAATCGAATCTTGTTGGACGAAAGGCATCGGAAGCTTCTGGACATTCAGTTATTCGCCAGATCCAGCAGTACCAGTTATTGGCTCCTCGCCAACCCTAAGGGACTTGATCAAATATCCTATATTTTTTTTACACGATAACGGCAGATGTCATTAGGACACTCTTTTAGGCATTAGATAATCTATAGAACTCTGGTAGTATTTATATTAAGGCGACTCGGAGTTGGTTATGGGATTGGAGATATTCAAAAATATGGGAGATGTGCGGTGGAGTCTAGAGGTATATTCAGGACTGGACGAATAGAACAGACTGAAATATACCCAATCTCTTTTTATGGGCTTTAACATTAGAATGGCAGTGATTTACTGATTGCAAAATCATAGGCGTAGGGAGGGTAGAGACCGATGGATAGATGGCGTTTATTGGCAGGCATCAATAGCAATTCAAGAGATATTCGTTTTCTTCTATACTATTCGAACTAGGATTTGGTATTCTTTCCTATATGACTCTACATACTTCTCATCCAATGAAAACTCGTATTGTGGTCATCTAAGCATCTAATAAGATGCTGGGACTTGGTGAGTATCTAGCATCTAGAGGTATGTATATCATTTTTTATATCACGCTGTTGAAAGCCTTTCCTCTTCTCAAACTTAATCTCATCTTACGCTTCAAACCAAGTTGAAAACTCTCTTCGGATTTCTTAGGGTGCTAAAGTTCTAGTCTTGAAAGATCTGTTGTCCAAATGTCAAATGTCAAATCTCAAGGTTCATAAGGCGATATCGTTCTCGAGCCCGTCATCACTACCCCCCCATTCTCCGTTACCAAAACCGCGTCTTCGATTCTTACACCAAAGCCTGCTTGTTTACCCAGTTTTTCAGCTTGGGCGGAGGTCACATAGATGCCCTATTATCCTGACATTAGCCATTTATAATCCTGACGTAGGATAGTTATGTAAAGGGAAGAACAGCATGCATGATGCAAGAAAGGAGACTCACAGGCTCATTGGTAACCACCTCTCCCATCTTCAATTTCTCTCCATTAACCCCATTCAAATAAGGATGCTCATGCATTTCCAATCCCAGACCATGACCCAATCTATGGGTAAAGAACTCTCCATATCCCTTCTCCCTAATGACGTCTCTTGCCGCCCCGTCCACAACTGAACAAGTCTCGTTGATATTCATACGTTCTATTGCTGCCGTTTGCGCATCACGTACCAGGTGCCAAATACTCATTAACTCCTGACTAACCTTTGACTTTGGAGGGAGAATAGTGCGAGTCACATCGCTACCATAAGAATGCAACGAAGTGCCGATATCAACGAGTACGAATTCTCCATCCTGAAGAATCCTTCCCTTGCCACCACCATGCGGGTTCGCAGCCTGATCCCCAAAAAGCACAATAGACCAGAATCCCGACCCAACACCCGCTTGAGTGAAAAGCCCCGAAGCAGCCTCAACAATAGTCTCTTGACTCATCCCCACCCTAATACACTTCTGTAAACTTCTCACCAATTCCACCGTAAACTCATTGATACCCCTCAAGATATCCAACTCCCTCTCACTCTTCACCGCCCTCAAAGACTGAATAGCTTGAGACGCAGGCAGGACTTCAACCCCCCTCTCCTTCAGTCCCGAGGCAATCATAAAGCGAGCATGTTCATCCAAAATAACCTTGCGATACCCCGCCCTCCCAACTAAAACCTCATAAGCACTCTCCTCCTCCCCCCATTCAATGATCCTCTTCCCCTCAAAAACCATATCCAACCCCCCAATCCTCCCAGTCTCAAATCTCGGCACCAACAACGACGCGCTGCCATTCCTATCCAAGATGACCAAAAACGGCCTCTCGGAAAGCTCATACGAAGAAGAGATATTAGCAAAATAAGCCGTAGAAGCCGATGGCTCCGCAATAAACGCATCTACGTCCGCTTTTTCCAACTCCGACGCCAATCTCTTCTGACGTTCTAAGAATTCATCTCGTCCGATAGGCTCTACATCCAGAAGAAAAGTATGGGTTTCCAGCGACTTCCATGCGCATTTCTGAAGAGAGGTAGATGTAGGCTGGAGAAATGGATGGAAAGTCTGGGGCGTGAAAAAATTGATGGCCATTGCGATACACATGGCAACTGCGAGAAGCAGTATAAATGTCATGTGATATTTACGGCATATTCGCTTTTTTCTTGGGATTGAGTGGGAGGATACACTGAGTGGGGAGATGAGAGGCTCTCTGATATCTTTTTCTAACGTCATGTTGGGGTGGGAATGTGGTGTTGCTAGAGAGTGGCTGTTTGTGGCCAGTGGTTCAGATATTGATTGAGAGGGTCCCAAAGTAAGTTATAAGAGGTATCAGTCTCGATTGATAGATGGCAGAATGAAAGTTACTTTGATATTAGATTGTCCTCTTTCTTCCGTTAAAGCGTTTTGACCGAATCTGTAGTTTGGTAAAAGGTAACCCCGACCTTAGAAGGAAGATAGACAGTTCTAAAGGAAGGACCGTGCATAACCTCGTCATATCAACCGCTGTAGTGCAGCACATAAATAGCTGTGCAACCAAGGATACATATAATACATAACTTACTCAATAACTCACTCACTCGATATATGGGAATACAATCTCTTGACAACATCTCTATATCTATATATAAACTATGAAAAGGGTGGTATAGACAAAGTTTTCTTTTTTAATACGAAATTGACAATAAAGTCAATCAGTCTCTCTCGTTTAATTTGTAGCCAGAGAATCTACAAATAAAAAGCATTTCACCAGTGAAACTTATGTACTCCTTCTGTCAAAAATACCCCTTCCAGATTCATGTATATCAAGGTTGTAAGCCCTTGAAATTCCTCACATTCCAAGCAAAGCGTTGACTCCAGATTCGCTAGAAACATATATGACATCATGGCTATCCATGAAACCGTTGAATCGAGTTGCTGAGCACTTGGTGTATGCGCCCATGCCTTCAAAATAAAGCCAATCTCCAACATCAAGATTGTGATCAAAACGGATGCTTTCAGAGATGTGATCGATACCATCACAAGTTGGACCCCAGATTGAGTACTGAGTGCCGTCGGTGGTGTCGTGACTTGCATGAGTATCGAAATAAGAGCGATTGCCTGAACGAAGAACTCGAGGAACTGGGTGTTGATGGTCGAATATGATACTCGAGAAATTGCCATAGAGGCCATCATTGAGATAAAGCATGTAGCTCTTCTCCAATGACACTGGATCTTCAACAGTTCGACGCGCAATGACGTTGCAAGCCAGTGTAAATGCATTGGCGACATAGTAACGTCCGGGCTCTCCAATAACCCTAATATTTTTTGGCATATATTCTTCAAGCGCATCACTAAGAGCTGCCGCCATATCTTCGAATGAGTCGGTGGAAAAACCTCCGCCGACGTCAAGAGTTTGCATATAGTAGCCATAAGTGCGAGCTTGCTCAAAGACGCTATGAGCATCTTGAACTGCCCTTCGAAATGCGAGAGGGTCAGAGGCGCCAGATCCTACATGGAAGCTAACTCCGACAACATTAAGGTCCAGTTCTCTTGCCAGAGCAAGGAGATCACTTGTCGTCTCCATGGCTGCTCCAAATTTCAAGCTCAATCTGCATAAGCTCGTGGAGTCATCGGTAGAAATTCGAAGGAATAGCTCAGCTTCCGGGAACAGTTTTTTGATCTTGTGCAACTCATCGCCATTGTCGAATGTCATCTGCTTGACACCTTGCTTCTCGGCGTATCGTACATAGGAACTCGTCTTGCATGGTTGTGCATAGATGATACGGGTAGGGTCGATGCCCAACTTAAGGACTTGTTCTATCTCGCCCTTGGAAGCACAATCGAATCCTGTGCCAAGTTCTGCCAAGAGACGAATGACTTGTGGGTCTGGATTACATTTGACCGCTATTCCGAAGTCAGCAAATTTTTCATCCAAAGTAATGTATACGTAAATGTAAAAGACTTACCATAGAAAGGCTTGACTCTGGGTAGATTTCTCTTCCATCTCATATGCTGTCTGTAAACCTCGCCCAGATCAGCTACGAAAAATGCAGCTTCGTCATCTGCTTCGCAAACATCATTATCGATGTTTTCCACTCTTTGCTTGAAAGCATTTCCAATTATATTTTTCGGGGTTTTCACGCCATTGGTTCCAATACAGGAATCCTTATGATAATATGATTCTATACTATCAAGATTGTGGTTTTTTTTCGTTGGTAATAATGGCGGAAGGTGACATATCCTCGCGAGTGATCAAGGTTTGTTTGTTTGAAATATTTGTGATCTGTGACTTCTCACTGTCAGTATGGCCAAGAAAATATGGCAGTGGGTGATCAAACATACTTGTACTTTAAAGGTCAAAGGAAATGTTAGGGTGGTCTGTAACGATCAGATCCTGTGCTGATCTGGCGAGGTCTGCTCGACTCTTCCTCTGCGAGAGGAAGGTCCTCTAAACTCGTCCTATGCGGCAGCTGAGAAGTTTTGGACGAAGACGGGGTGTTGTTAAACAACTCGTAATACAAACGCTCAAGCTGCTTAGATTGCAACAAAAGGAGGTGGAAGGGTATTGATGATGTGCCGGTTAGGACGTTCGGAGTAATCTTGATCAGAGACTAATGTCGCGGCCGTTGGAGCCGTACTGGATATTTTGCCTTTGATTAGACCAAAGGCAGTCGAGAGGAATGTTTGGTTCTTCTTCAATAGATGATCTGCGGGTGAGGGTATTAGTAAAGCGTCATGAAATCCCGCGTTTACACGTCGTTCTGTGGTATGCGGAAAGGCGTCAAAACAAAATCGCTTTGATCCTCGCCTTGTACTGAGACAACAAGATAGAAACGGGAAACGCGTTTGTCTTCGTGAAGAACAGATTTCTCGGCAGCGGGGTACAGAGGACGCTCACTCACCAAAACGAACAAATCAATATGATTCAAGCAAAGAGACTATGTTGTGTGATAGCTTGCGTGCTTGAGATACTGATAGTAGATGGTGGGTTGAATCGAATGCGATAGGTGAAGATTGTAGCCAATTCTTCTGATTTTTATATTGAAGAAGGTTAGGTAGTGGCAAAATGATCGAGGTGGTTGGTTGTTAGAAGGTGGTGATATTGAAGTTTCGCGGTGAACTTTCGATCTTGTGGCTACTAAAATTTGTATTGCGCTAAACGTTCTAGCCGATGTTATCCCTGTAAATACCTCATCAGAGTCATCACCTGTATCCTCTCATCAAAAATAACCCCAAACCAAACCCCAATTGAAAATCCGGAGAATGGAGATCATATTTACAGTAAAAGCATCGAAAACGGAGAGATACTTCGTAATTGCAGGTTAAATGAGCCATGCATTATATAACAATTGGCTGGAGTAGTCACGGGTATATATGTCATCATCTATATTACTCCATCTATGGATATAATTTATACGATCCACCATCTACATGTAGTTAGACAGCTTCTGAATAGGATAAGTACAGATATACAATGATATTTATTAATGCAGCTGGAGGTGTCGACAAGTCAAGTGAGTGTCGAAATATGAAATATATGTAAAATGATTATGTAATCTCCGACGAGAGTAGTCCAGGATGTATATCATTTATATAATTTACTATCTATATATCGTTAGATAGCCTTTGGGGTAAAACATATGCAAGTATGAAATGATACTTGCTAACACCTCTCTCGGTACTCCGTACCTTAGTCTCGTGGATCATCCACTTGTACGTTGTGCCCTTATTATCAGGCATCAATCTATCTACCTATCCACCAGATCTATCCATCCATCCATTCTAGGTTGTCTATGATTTATTATTCTCTTGCCACAATGATGTTTTGTATTTTTGAGTTTCCTAACTTTACCTTCCAAGGTTATTGCTGACCTTACTATATGTGTCCGGTTTCAAATGACGTATTTAAGACCCAGTCAGCAATCTTCATACCCTCATGTCGCACATCGCACATCATACATGCGATCCCGAGATCTTGGAGGTAAAGGTCATAATCAGTTAGCTTCACTTACCTAGGTAATCAATGATGAGGTACGCGGATGCATATGTCTCAATTTGGTCAGTGGAATCTTCTTCTAGGTAGGTACAGTAGGTCTTTCGTTTCTTTCTGTTCGCGGTGTACACAGGGACCTAGATATTCTAAAAGATGTTTAAACGTAGATCATACTTCATCACTTTCAAATTCGTTCACAGGGTCCCCTTTTAGCTACACACATTGGAGAAGCTCGACGTTAGCCTTGAGTATCAATACTTCTGAAATAGGAATTCCATAATAGCAATCGATTCATCCTTAGAGAAGATCGTCAATAAACAACTATGAAACCTATAGTTAACAGTTTGCCATCTTACAATTCTTGGTGTAACCCCTAGAATGGTTAACCGAGTTATCTGCCAGATTACTAGAGTAGACTATTGATTATTTTGAAGAGAGAGAAAAAGATATATATATAAATTCAAGTAAATGAGATATTATTATATTGTGGATAAACTTGATAGAATTCATTTGTATCTTTAATTGTTTTTTATTCTTTTTAACAGAACGAATTCTGATAGTTCTAATAACGGATTTATAAGCTGTATACAATTGGTAAAGTGTAAAAATTAAAACTCACTGAATGTTTGTATTTGACTAATGCTTTATTTATACTTTCAATGCTTAAATCATCTACTTATATACTTGCTAATCTTTAGTTTAATGTGGTCATACGCGCTCACCTACGCGCCGCTTTCTCAGCCACTCTTTGGCATCCTCATGCACCGTCAAGCGACATTCAAATATCCCTCATATAATACCACATAACCCAGGATCTATCAGAAATCAAACAATCTACACCATGTGCTCACATCTTTAGTCCGCCATCCCATATCTCTGGGATCACAGCTCTGAAATAAGATGGAACCATCAAGCCTTAACTCACGACATAAGAGCCTGGTTATACACTTAAATGTTGATATCGCGCTAGTCTCCTCCAGGAAGACGTGACTTGTGATCTAACAGCCATCAAAAAGGAACTGTAGACGTGATAATCTGTTCGTAGCGCTAAAGAGGAAATGGAAAAGAAAAAAAAAAGTAAATCGTTTGCCTACCAAGGTATCAAGATATTGACTTGATTCTTTCGTGAAAATATGATGTCGAAAGGTGATGTCATTGCTCATTATATGCTAGCCAGATGCCTGTCATAGCCACCGTTTATCCATCATCTTTACCTATCATACATACCATTCAATCATTGATATTGTACAGCCCAAACGCCAAGAATATGCAGCTGAGTGGAATACAGTATGTTACAGACCTGCAGGTTCTATGATCCAAAAGCGGCGTTCTTCACGTCTTCTTCGTCCATGACTTCAGGTTGTTCTTGGGCAAGTCCCAGATTCTTTGTTTCCCAACTACCATCAACCCATTGCTGTTGCTCTCCGAGGAAAACCATATTGCCTTGGTTGTTTTCTAATGCCTCAACAAGGTATTTTTGTGCAACATCTTGGACCTGCTCTTTCGTCACGTCCAACAATCGCTCACGTCGCTCTTGAACCATCTCTTCTGATACACCGGATACGAATCTCGACATGCCCTCTTGACTGACTGATTGAGGTGCGTCAACACTCTGGAATACAGATAACTTGGCTTCCTCGAGGTCACGTTCGGTCCACTCTTTTTGAACTGCCCACTTGCCAGCATTGCGCATAATTGACATGGTATTTTGAGGATTTGGATCACGGTAAGAGTAGAACCCGAAGATTCCGTCAAGCCCCCGCGAGTAAGCTCCTCCGCCATAAGCTCCACCCTTCTCTCGGATCTCGTGGTGCAGATGCTTATGAGTCAAAAGCTGAGAAAGGATTTGAAGAGGGGCTCCAGCAGGAGAGGTATAAGAGACTGTTGGAAGAGCCAAGCCACCATAGTATACTTGATAAGGCAATGGGAAAAACGTTTTAGTGTTTCTGGTGAAATCCGGAGGGGGAACGTGACGAGACGGTAATTCGGATCTTGGAATTGAAGATAAGAAATGTTGAAGTGCAGCTTCGTTTTCCATCACACTTTCCCTACCACATGTGAGAGCAGTCCGGAAAGTGGAAGACCCAGAGAATGCGAGTCGCTGAATCGTCTTGAGTTTGTCGATTACATCAGCCAGCCCTTCGGCCTCCGGTCTTGAAGCGAGTGAGGTGGTGAGCTTGACTTGAGATAATCCTCCCACTTGTTCCTTGAGCCTTCCGTATTGTGTCACGCCAGCTTCAGCATAACCTCTGGCATATACGTGCCCCGATGAAGCGATATTGTTAACTGCACCATCTGCCGAACCTTGCAGAAGCTGGCGGATGCGAAGTTCAGCATCTGGGCTATCAAAATCGGTTTCAAGAACTAGCTTTCTCAGCAATCCAAACATCTCAGACACATTGCGATCCAGGGCAGTCCCGGAAAAGCTCAGGCCCTCTGATGCCGACCTGAAATCTGTAGGAGACGAGGAAGCATGGTAACCAACACCGACTCCTCCAGTCTTCAACTTCATCAAGTCTTCCAATTGCTCCATAGTCATGTCTTTTGTCCCTAGGCGCATTATCGAGTCTGTGAACAATGGAATATATGCTCGCAATTCTTCGGGTAGATTTTCGAAAGTGTTGATGGCCCGGAAGTACGTTAGTCCGTTGGTTGGTGCTTCTCGCCACTGCACGTTCACATTATCGACTTTAGAATCTCTGAGTTCAATTTTCTCATCTTGTCTTGGGATATCCTTAACATAAACAGTAGGAAGACAACTGAGATTTTGAGTGTTGGATTTTCCTTGTTCTTCTAAAAGCTCCAATTCCCTCTTCTCCAACTGTGCGCGAGCTTCTGCCTCACCACCTGCCTTCTCGGTGACTTCTGCAATCTTCTTGGCGAGACGAGTGGCTTCTTCAGCTGCAAGCTCATCTCCATAAGTTGTCGAAGGAGCCATTGTGAACGTGAGTGTGTTATCGTTTAGCAAGTACTTTTCAAGCAAGCCCTCCAAGTAACCACCCTTCTCGAACTCCTTTTGAAATGCGGCAACTGTGTCATTCCAAGCAAGCGCTTCAAAGGGATCAGCGCCATCAAACCACTTAGGTTTGATTCTTTGCATCAGTGACATGCCAAACTTGGAAGTTTTGTGCTTCAAGCTCAACTCCAATTGATGTAGATAGCCATCGATCTTTGACCTTTCAAACCCATTTTTACGTGCTTCTTTCAAAGTCTTGTGAATTGCTTCCTTGACTTTTGGTACATCAGCTTCCCTAACGCCAGTCAACCCGACAGAAAATATTCCCACACTTCCAGAAGGATCATAGCCGCTGTTAGGGCTCCATTCAGTGCCTAAGCCTGCTTCTATCAAGTTCCTGTAGAGCGGAGATCCATATCCATCCATGAGCAGGGAAAACATTATCGAAAGAGAGAAAGTCTCCAATACATCCGTAGCATCACCTACCAGCCATGAAGTTGAGGTCTTGTATTGCATATCTGCATCCACCAATGGGTCAATTGGTCCCGGGACGGTAATATTCTGTGGACCAGATGACAGATCAATAGGCCTTCGGATTTCCATATCTCCATTAATGCGCTCGAAAGCGTTTAATTGAGCATTGACCTCTACAAGATGATCTGCCAGAGGCATATCACCGTATGTAAAAACTTTAGCATTACTTGGGTGATAATGTTCAGCGTGGAAGTTTTTTAGTTGCTCATATGTCAACTCGGTCATCTTTTGTGGATCTCCTCCCGAATTGTTAATGGCAGGGAAAATGTGATCTTGGAATCTGATGTAATAGAGGTATCCGGCGTCCGACATCTGTCCCTTCATCTCGTTGTATACAACACCCTTGAACACCAATTTGCTGTCTTCAGGTTTTGCAGAGTCCCCCTCTATTGCTATTCGTGGATTTTGAGGTCCTATTCTCCATCCTTCTTGTGTGAAGTCGCTTTGCTTTAATAATGGATGTAATGTTGCATCAAGGTAAACAGACATGAGATTCTTGAAATCTTGTTCATTGGTTGTGGCAAAAGGATAGAATGTATGAGAAGACGCTGTGAATGCATTCATAAAATTTGACAATGTTCGGGGTAACATTTTGAAAAAGGGATCACGGATAGGGTACCTACAGAAAGATTCAGCTAAATCCAAAGTGAGATGGAAGAAGGAAGGCAATTTACTTTTTGCTTCCACATAATGTTGTATGTTCCAATATATGAGGAACTCCAGTATCATCTGGAGGATTTGTTTTGAATCCAATAGAGAAGACATTATTCTTATCCTCTCTGGCAACATGTAAATAATCGGCACCAGTTTTATCATGCTTCAAATGAAGTGCTGTCAACTCAAGCTCTTGCACATGCTTTGATCTTAATAGTGTAAATCCATGAAGCTTTTCTCCTGGCTTTGGATATTGGGCGAGTTCCGTAACTCCTCTCTTTGCAGCTTGTCGTAACATACCTTTAATCAATATGTCATCAAAGACACAAAAGATGAGGGGAGGGGAGGAAGAAGAGAATAATGAAGGATTGAAAGGAAGGTGAATTAATTGTGTAAATTGCAAAGGAAGGTTGGTAGGTGGCGGTTGTTGATTTAATTATTCGCTTCAGTGAAATTTCATGGTTTGATTGCCCGATTGTCCGACCACTAGCTTGTATACAATCAACCTCGTAATATCTTATTCTGAGGAAGAACGTCAACGTGCAGCGAGGCAAAGACAATACATAAAACCGCCTAAAATTAGATTGCGACACAAGCAATTGTCGCTCCTAAACATCACATAGATATTGACATTGAGTATCAACTATGTCGACTGCGGCAAATCCCACTTACGCACCTGGTCCTGCGAATTCAAGAACCACCTCCATGAATGCGAATCATACCCATGCAGACTATCCCAATGGACATCATCACCATAACGATGCTGGGGTTAAGAAGGGGAAACAGAAGAAGGCGACGGATCCGAGTGAAGCTTCGAAACTTATTGCGGCCAAAATCTCACAACTGGAACTAGATGCTGCTGGGGAGAAGGATCAAGAGGCAGAGATTGGTTCGTTTTGCCCATTCTAGATACTCCTTTCCTATCAACGATTTGCATCCTGCACCAAACATCTACTGCGGTGCGCATTGTTCATGTGAATTGTGCCGCGGCGAAGAAGAGGGGTAAGCGCTTCGCTTCAGAACTGAATTGTTGATTACGGCTCATTTCTGAAGGAGGGGTGTCTATTTTTTTGTTTCAGGGTTGATCAAAATGCATCTATTATCGTTTGTTCACTTTGTAATGACTACAGGACTGGTTCTTTCTCTAGAGGCCGTCGCGAATGCGAATAGAGGGGCAATGTGATATTTAAAGTTTTGCTCGAAAAAATTGCTAACAGATTGTTCTATCAAGAACGCGAAGTCAAAAAAGCGAATCGAGAACTGAATAACCTCACATCCAAAATGGACGATCTTCAGAAAATCGAGACACTCCAAAGGAGGGTCACCGAACATCTTGCGGACATGAAACGATTGGAGCGGGATAACCAGAAGAACAAAAAGCGTGGTGATGTGCTGCAAAAGGAAAAGGACGTTGCGAGAACTGATCTTGGCAAATCCAACAGTCTTCGCGAGAAGTTGGAGAAGCTCTGCAGAGAATTACAGAAAGAGAATAATAGACTCAAGGTGCGCATTATGTTGGGATTATGCGATTTTACAGATGCTAAGTGGGGTTAGGGTGAAAATAAGACTCTACAAGATAATGAAAAGAAGTCTAGGGAGGAATGGGATCAGAAATTTGAGGAAATGCTGTGGCAGTTCCAGGACTATCAAGACAAAAAAGACCATCCTCAGACTGTGGTCGTCAACCCTGAAATTGACGAGCTGTAAGTTTTTCCAGGTTGCCGCTGGTTCGATGGCTAACCATTTCCTGTGCAGTTTTAAGGCAAGGTTTAAGTCTCTAATCGATCAGTACGAATTGCGGGAGCTTCACTTCCATTCTCTTTTACGTACAAAAGAGCTTGAAGTTCAATACAATATTGCTAGGTTTGAGCGTGAACGAAAGGCCGCCGAACAGGAGATAAATCGGGCAAAACAGCTGAACCAACAAGTTCTTACCTTTTCCAAAACTGAGACTGAGTTGCGGAATCAGCTGAACATCTATGTCGAAAAGTTCAAGCAGGTATGACCTACTTTTCTATATATGAATTTGGTCGCGTGGTGCTATTAGATGCCTAGAGCTAATTGCCCTCCAGGTGGAAGATACGCTCAACAACAGCAATGATCTATTTCTAACGTTTCGCAAGGAGATGGAAGAAATGTCGAAAAAGACTAAACGTCTTGAGAAGGAGAATATGGCTTTGACTCGAAAGCATGATGTTACCACTAAAAACATATTTCAGATGGCCGAGGATCAAAATAAGCGCACCCTTGAAATTGATGACTTGAAGAAGAGAAATGACAAGTTGAGGGATATCATCGATCAGATGCAGAGGCAAGGACGGGGTCTTGCGCAAGGTATGGCTGGAACCGTAGAAGGAGAATATGTAGAAGGTGATTTAGAAGCTACTGAGAGCGAATACGAGTATGAAGAAGGCGAGGATGAAGGAAGCGAAGGAGAGTATGACGAGGATACCGAGGAGGATGTCCATCCGGAGCCTCCAAGACCCTTTGGGCCTGTACCACCACCTCCTCCAGCTATGAATGGCATGGCTGCTGCGAATGGCGTCCACTAAGAATATTGTAAAGGCCTATCAGTCGCACAACTTTGTATTACGATCCCAACATACCTTTCTCAATTCCTGGTTGTTGGTTTGCGTGTATTCTGAGAATCAAAGCTCTTTTTGCGAGTATTAACCTTTCTCAAGGCCGGGAATTCCCCCTTGCACACATGTATTAGCCAAAAAAAATCACTCAGTCAACACGGCTTGTAATATCTAGTGTACAGGAATAATGAATTGTGAGTGATTTAGTTATCACCATGTCTTGGCGATACTGTCTGCATGCCCCTCGGTTATAAAGAGCCATGACCTTTATTCTCACCTACCTAGGTATGCACACGAGTAAAACGCATCTTTGTTCTGTTGCTCCGAACTCGACGATGGAACTTCTAGAACACTGTATATATATTGTTTTCGATTTAAAAAAGGTTGCAGGCTAACGGGGACACCAGTATCTAAGGTCACGGTTTCATAATTCCCACATGAATTGAAGTATCGATCCATGACGATAGTAGAACTAAGCAACATTTCTTCCTTGTTGGAATTAGGATGATGGCTTGTATACTTGGTAGGTTTGGGGAGAATCCAAAAACGGTTTGATTGGTATATATCGAGTAGCCAAAATAAAGCATGGAAGTCACCAATTTCTCCGAGAACTAGGTAAAATGGTTTCCGCTGACAATCTATGATGGTTCAGCGTTAACAAAGAGATATTCTCCTTACTAATTTTGTAATGCTCGATTATTGCTTGCTTCAAAGCATGTACAATTTCTTTAATCACAGATACTAACCATAAAATTATTCTGCCAAACTACCCGAATGTTTGCTTGCGCCAATCTCAGGGCAATCGGCACCATTGTTCATATTCGAAATTCACCAGGACAACGTAAGATTTGACCGTGTCGTTATTCCCATATCTAGTTGCTTGCTGTTCGTGTATAGAAACAGGGTTGGAATAATGGCTCCTAAACGACTATTTAAGAGCTCATCTCTTCCCGCATTGTCGAATTTCTCACTTAATCGGCTCGACGAACATCATAAACAGACAATTCACACAAGACTTGCAACCAGAACTCTCACTCAACGCAATCAGAATCGTCAGTCAGATCACACTCTCAACCACCACACCAGACAGGATGGCACCTCGCACCTTTCAACAGCTCCTGGCAGATCATGCCAGGGCTCCCACTCCAACCCCGACCAAATCTGCGGCACTCGCCCCAGGGCAGATCCGGAATCATCCCTGGATCTCGTTCGGTGGTGAAACCCTCGCACTCTCAATCAACCTCACAGAGAAGAAAAAGCCGCACCATAGAGATATCGACGACTTTAACGGCCTCGTACGGCTCTACGCAGTGTACACGAAGACCTGCTTGGTCTCAGTGAAACTTCCCGAATACCGCTTCGACGTCCAGATATCCGACCACAGTAGACTCTTCTACAACCTCGTTTCGAGCCTCAATCTGTTCACCCGCGTTTCTCGTATCGAAATCACCATTTGCCAGCCGTCTGAAAATTTCAGTCAGCTCAGAAACGCCTGTAATTTCTATCGCCTTAGGTTCGAAGATTGGAAACTCTTCCACAAGGTGGGGACCGAGAAACTCGAGCAGATTAAAGTCGAGTCGCGAATGGATCGCAGGTTAAATGGGTGGTTCAAAGCGAACATCACTGATAGGAGATGAGATACCGTGTGAAAAGGTGGGTGTGATGACCTCAGGTAGGTGCTGATAAAACCCCAACTTGCATGAGAGACTTAGTCTAAGTTGAAGACATGACAGAGACAGAATCCAAATTGAATCAATTTCTTTTTAAAAAAAACAGTAAGTCTGCCCTTGATAAATTTTTATGTGACATGGTGACCATGAACTAATATACAACCTCAGTAGTATATCCAAGCAGATGTTAGACAAAATTACCAATAATAGAACCCTAACGTTTCTATAGAAAAACTGATAACTACTCATTAGAAACCAATTCGCCCGTATCCAGCAGAGCAGCAGGGCAGGGCCTTCACGTACCGTAGCCGCCCCGATATCAGAGAAAATATCAAGATACATAAGACTACCTACTAACCATCCGTTAACCAAGCAGGTACTGGCAGGTACTGTACCTACCAAACCCTGATAACACACGCGCTCATACCGTGTTACCATATCATCATCCTATCATCTCTCACATCATCTAATAACAACTAGTTCATCGATCACACCAGCTAATCGATCACCATATCTTCATATCATCCGTACAATTCCAGCTAATTAATCGAGCAAACTAGATGGCAATGGTGTTACTGCTTGCCATATCAACATATATATCGTACGGGACTTGCATCAACATTGAATAACCAATCGTCCCGTCTTGCACCAATCCACCCCCTGTGCATATTCATGCAAACCCATCTCGGCAAAACTCGCCACAAAAGCTTGAATTGACCCCCTTGCAAAAACCACAAGCCGCGTATCTCCTTCCCTTTTGCGTGCGATAAGATCCATAATGGAACCCATACTCCGTACTCTGTACATCCATCCAATGCAGTTGACCTTTGAATCTTCCCCTCCGAACGTACCTACTTTTATAACGAAGCTTGTACACGAAATCACGGGGTTTTAGACGTTTCGATATAGCAACCGTGATGAATCCGAATTCTCAAATAAGTCGACAAGACAACTCAAGACATATGTATCACAAGAATTGCCTATAGCTAGTCCTATCTTCATCTCGCTCCATGTTTGAGTCGACGGAAGACGGAAGATAATTCATCCACCCCACTTCTGAGTCTCGATGATTGCTGCTGGGGTTGGAAATGCTTATCTTGCATTCCCTCTCATCCCCTCTTACCCCTCCCTCCTATCCATTTTTTTTCCATGGGAGACTATATGCTCATTGCTCACAGATATGTTTCTGCAATCCAAGGGCGGTATGCTAATCTGCTCTTAAATTAATGCAGTATTTCTTGGTTCTTTATCCACCAATAATTTGTTCGATATATTGCTCTGATGGAAAGCATTGAAATTATCGAAGTACGACGGAGGGTCTCTATATGATGATATGTCTTACAGTGGGGTATGATGACCATGATAGGAAACTATTCACAGGATAACTTTTCTTCAACTGCCTTTTTAGATCTGCACCGCACATGCATGAAGAAGTGTTGCAAGAAAACGGCAGATTGAGGTGATAACTAGAGAATTATGTGCGCTATGCTATCATTTGAAAGTGTCCTCGCGTCATTGTATGATCTGGGTGGTATTGTCAACAAGTATATATGAAGCGGCATCTTCTCGTGCTTAGCTTTCCTTTTCTCTTTTTTCTGCAGCATCAATTGCCCAGCTTCATCAACACCTTCACTCTATACCTCCATTGTTACCCCAAAGACCACTATGCATTTCTCAGTACTGTCCACCCTAACTACTCTCTCCCTCCTCTCCCTCACCACCGCTCGTGTACTTCCTAGAGCTCCAAACTCCAAAGTCTCTGTACGCAACGTGGTTCCTTCAAAACCAAGAAGTCTCCCCGTCATTACAGACAATGTCTTGGAACTGACCAAGAAATCCAATGGAGGGTCAAGAGTTAGAAGTGCAGCCAAATTTTTGAAGAATTCGAATATCGTTAATGGTAGTAGTACTGCTTTGATCAGTCTATTTGAGGGAGAGGAGTTTGCTACGGATATTACGTTCGGGACACAGACTTTCGAGGTTATGTTAGTGTTTTTCGGAAATTTCCATACCCTGTGAAACAATGAGCAGAAAACTAATGTTCCCCTGTCCGCTTTAGTGTCGATACCGGATCAAGTGATACCTGGTTAGCCGAAACTGGCTTCTCCTGCATTGATCTTGATACCGGAGAGAGTACCACAGAAGCAACTTGTGGATTCGGTCCTACTTATACCAAAGATTCCACATTCAAAGCCATCTCGGGCGAAGAGTTCGAGATTGAATATGGCGATGGCGAGTATCTTACTGGTGTTTTGGGATCTCAGTCTGTAACCTTTGCTGGTATTAAAGCGACGACGACTGTGGCTCTAGTAACCTCTGCTGCATGGGAGGGCGATGGAACAACCAGCGGTCTGGTTGGTCTGGCATATCCTGGAATGTAAGTCTACTTTCTCGCAACAAGTCAGTATGTGAGAAAGAAGAAAAACTAATGCCGTATTCCCATCAGTACATCCGCCTACAAAGGTTCCACCCAAGAAGTATACAATCCCATCTTCACCACTCTGTACAAAGATGGTCTCGTCGACTCCCTCTTCAGTCTCGCCATCGAGCGTGATGTCTCCGGTCCTGCAGGTTATCTCGCTCTCGGCGGTGTCCCACCCGTTGATTTCGTCCAGGATTTCGCGAGCACTCCTATCCTTGTTACATCAATCTCCGGGTACCCAAAGGCATACGACTTCTACACCATCAATATCGAGGGTGCATATTTGAATGGAAAAGCTATTTCCGGTGCTGCTGAACCATCCTATATCGTGGATTCTGGAACGACACTCAACTACTTCCCTACCAGCGTTGCTAATGCTATTAACAATGCTTTTGTGCCTGCTGCAGTCTACAGCGACGAAGAAGGCGCTTACGTCGTCTCCTGTACTGCTGTCCCACCGGTCTTTGGTATTAAGATTGGTGGCACTATTTTCTATACTAACCCTCTCGATTTGATTCTCCTCGCCGGTACCGATGATGATGGAAACGACCTTTGCATTAGTGGCATTGAGGATGGCGGAAGTGATTCTTCAGATGCACTTTTTATCTTGGGTGATACATTCCAGAAGAATGTTGTTACCGTTTTTGATGTCGGGGCTGGTGTATTGCAATTCGCCGCGAGGGAAAACTATACTAGCAATGACACTTATTAGGCGAAGAAAAGGGAGCGGGGTATCAAAGGGGATGTTGGGGAATCGAAACGAGGCAGCATGTCGCGATCGGAGGTTTAGTGAATATATTTCCATGTAAATATTGAAGAAGCTGGTATGATGAAAACACGCAGCTATACTATCCGGCCTGATACCGCCAAAAATAGATAGGAACAACGCTAAGAATCTAGACCGTCCTCGGACACTCAATGGTGATACTATTCAGCCTTGGCAAATCCGTGTATACGTCTTTAGAAAGGTTAGGGGCCTGATCCGCGAAATCAATGCCTCATGCGAAATAAGTGAAGAAACTCAGCCTCAATGCATCCGATCCGAATTTTAGAACTTCATATGTCAATTGCAAGGAAGAATGCAGGAAAAGAGAGGAAAGGTTGTTTGAATCTTGGACTTCTTGCTTGGATTACAATATTTTGATACGATTTTTCTGAATAGCCCTTGAAATTTGATATTTAAAATAGAAGAAAAATAACATGTATGAAAATAAGTTTCAAACTTTAAAAAGTGTAACCATCCAAGGTTACTAACAACTTTACAAATCCGAGGCCCGAACTCCTTGGTCATTAGGACAATCGAAAATGCACATCATACCACACCACACCACACCCCACAAAGACAAAGCACGATGCTAATAGAAAAGAATTAAGGATTCTTCTTAAAGACAACACAAATGAACCCATCTGATCATTGGTATGGCATCCAACCAATCTCGTTAATAGCCATCTGAACCCATTGCCTGTGGTCATCATCCAAGAACTTATAGATGTTGGCCATCAAATGATTACTCCATCCTTCTATCCACCAGAGATTCTCCAACTTTTTGAAACATACGGATGAGTATGCAAGGATTGCTAATGCTTCTTGGGTGCCTTCCTTTAGACGAGCCATGTATTCATCAGATAGGTCAAACAGCCAGACAAAAATGTCTCCAGTCTCGTATTTCTCGGCTGGACACCTGTACATGAATTTATATACCGACTCGAGGTCGTGAATGGCACTTGTGTATATATGTGCTTCGTGTTCGTCATGTACAGTGGTCTCAATTGCAATTCTTAAGTGACTTAAATGCTCTGTGTCATCTTCTGCATATGTTTGGCGTAGGAGAATTCTCTCGTCTCGGACTCTGAAAAGTACAGCCAAGGGCCCAGTCTTGAGTGCGTCGTTGAATTGTTCGATAATGGCTGTTACTCCTTGAAACAGTACGAGCCATGAAGTAATTCCGTTTTCGCCAACTATTACAAACTCGTCAACGCTGCGAGGTCTTCCTAATGTATGCATTCCGGTGGCTATCGAGAAGATGTGGAGGGCTGCACAGGAATCAACGGTAATATGTGGAATAAATGCAGTGGCTTGACGGAGAGCTGCCTGATGCTGTTGCATTGAATACTCATAAAATTGTTGACCTCGCCCAGGCACGGTGCGAGCCAATTGGAGAGCCGACAGAGCGAGAATCGCACGCAAAACGAATTCGTGCTGAAATGCCATCTGGATAACCGTGGTTTGCCATAGCACTGTCACATCTGGATGAGAGTTGAGAGAGAAGGCCGTCGATGTGCAGAAGTTGTTAAAGACCTCCAAATCTATAACATTCAGATATGGGTCTTGGCCCTCGGCAGTTCGACTCAAAATATCATTTGGGGCAGAAGCCGAAGCTGAAGATCCGGGGGATGAGATTGGGGTATTTTTCGCTGAGGCTGCAGCATTCGCCCGTGAGTAATCACATGGTATTGAATGCTTGATACAATTCAAACAGCTGGGTTTTCCTTCACCACACTAATAGATGAGTTAGCCACTATTTGAATGGGGCCAAAAGTTCTTGTGTAAAAGGTAAAAGGGGGGGGGTTAAAGCTGTAGATATATGATGTTAAACGACCTGTCTTGCCTGCGCAGTATAGTTTAAGATGACGATTACAGACTTCAAGCCTACGTATATACCTAGATGTGTTTGTGTTCTTGCTTGGGTAGAGGAACATAAGCAAGATAAGTTAATGGTTGTTTCGACTAACCTTAATCTTTCTCCTCTTACAATTATTACATCCTGTCCTCGTTTTCCGATGAGAGCGCCGCGAGGAGCTGAACATCTTGTCGGGTCTCGTGACCTCATCATCCATCTTTGTGCAGATCGAATCTTGGGGGTTGTGATGAGTCCACTCTGAAAAACGCAAACCGAACAAGCTTTTAGAGCTGGGTATGAATGGAGAGCCTCGTTATGCGGTGTGGGTGTGTTGCGTGGATCACCAACTATCAGTCTTCTCTACCTCTTCACGAATTCTCAAGGAATCCAGAGTATATCACAAAATATCTGGGTCCAATCCCTAGTATTAATACAAGTATGTATGTATGCACTCGAGTCTCGAGTCTCGAATCTTCGAGTCTCGAGTCTCTAGTAATTATTGACAAATGAGTGAGTGTTGATGTATTCGGTGATTTCGGCTGAGGTTGTAAGTCCGAGCAGAATTATGTACTGATGCTGATTTTTCCGATATTGATAGCGGATGGCGACGAATTGATTGCAAGAGATGGGATCTATTTTATTCTCATTAGGTCAAGTCATGAAATAACTGTTGATAGATGAATTGGACTTTATACAGGAAGTACTACTGTAAGCATTGAAACAAAATCAAACAATATACAATCTGTGCATGAATGTCCTGACGAAATATACTTTTATTTTACTTCTGTTCAAGCCGTGAACGGCGAGTTTTGATTGAATGACCGATACTAAAATACTAAATAAGGGGGGTTGTGAGAGGGGTGATGCTTGGTTTGGTGGCTTATTGAGGCTGATATACGGAGTTATTCACAGGTTTAGGTGGTGGAGACGACGATTAGGTTGCTTCGGATCGTGAAACCAAGAGAGGCTTACTACCTAAGCATGTCTAAGGTACCTTGGTGTAATCTACAGGGCTGATAGTTGACAATAGCGGACCATAAGTCGAGTATATGTACTATGTAAAGTATGAAGGAATAATAACAACATGAGGCCATTCCAAGATTTATTCAAGACGGAAACGGGACGAGCGAACCTCCTTTGCTCCGGGGTCCGTACCTAGGTGTTTTGAAGCAATTGCTTGGCTGGCTGACTTTTCACTGACGTCAAGTGGAAGCAGAGGAGCAGAGAGCTGGATCATAAACTTGATGAATTACCTACTCGAATCTCAGAGACAGGTATTTGCGTGTGTTTTACGTATACAGAGCAGAAATTGAACAAATCACAGTACACACGTATTGACTGATTATTCCCAATTTCAATCATGTTGCATTGTCTAGATCCATTTTAGGTCATACGTAGACCCGTTATATACCTACCTTATACTCACTCACTCACTCACTCACTCACTCACTCACTCACCCATATTACCTAGATCATTAGCTACAGTTTCTCAGGCAAGGGGACATCAGGACAAAGCAGGAACTAAGCAATCATCTCAACTACAACACGTTATAGATCTTCAACTTCGAGCGTCGTCAACTGCATATATTCTATATATCTATATATCATCCTCGATTCAATACCGTTAGCTCACTGCCTATAGCAGTTCCTTGGGAACAGACAGGTACCTACCTAAAGTGGGAACTAAACTAATCGCACTACAAAGATTTATCTTCAATTCCAACATTCATCATCTTAATTAATTCTATATATTATCTTCATATCAACTAGTCATCTGCAATTCTACGTGCTACTTGGTTGTTAGTTAGTTAGTTCCTCCACGGCCTCTACAGTATCTAACTCGGCTGATACCCCTTCATCCATGCAACCCTTCTATTTGCGGATGATTGACTGATTGATTGCTCGCAGACTTATCCGAAATGTCATCTCAGCCCTCGACCATCGATAACCTCAAGAGTACAGCTTCTTCTGCTTACGAGACTGTAGCTAATAGTGTATCCGCGACCTCACAAAACGGCAAGTATGATCCTGACCAAGATAAGAATTTGGTTGGAAAAGATTCCCACGGGAATAAGTTTAGAAAGGGTGATTACAAAGACAAATTGAATCAAGCTGCTTTCGGCGGACCGCCAGAGAAGGAAGAAAGCCTGACAGAAAAAGGTAGGCAAGTGATTTAGTGCTATCAAGCAGATCGAACCATAAAATATTAGGAGCAGATTGCTGATAATGAAAGCGTTATCATGGATACCAGGCATAAGCACATTACAGAAGTCAACTTTGGAACAAGGACCAGAAGATAGGATTGTAAAGGACAACGGACTACCGCCAACCCGACCCGAACACGATGTGCCAATCGAACAATTTTTGAGGAAGCAATACCATAGCAGAAGCGGGGATGGGATTCCAAACCCCGGGGAGAGTAACTGAAATTGACTATTCCGCATGCTTCAATGACGACAACGAAGCCTTATGAACATGTACGACATAACGGGAAATATGGTATCCGTATTATGAGGATATGCACACCATAACAAAAACATGGGATTTGTATTACAAGAATATGCACAACCTATAGGGAAACATGGGATGCGTGTTACAGCAACGAGATCGGTTGAGAAAGGCGTTTGGTAGAGTCACTAGAGTGCTGGCTGGAACTTGACATATTATGTGAGAGGGCATCAATGAGCGGTGTATACAGCTGAGTGAATGGCTTATTATAGTATTAAGTGCCTTTCGTATTCAATTTATCGAGTCACCATTGTATTAGATGAATATATCATCACATGGATATCCGCATGTTTTTGTACTGTTGTCAATATCTTATGCAACTATCTTATACAAGTACCGCAGCCATGGTACCAGGTCAGATGGCCTCGACAGATTCCTTGAGTCTATAAGTGTATCCAATTACATGTTCAGAACTATGCCATTTTGCTTGGGCAGTTTGGCCTATTCCTTGCTCCATATGGAATTCTAAATTATAAGTTAGATAATAAACCTTTTTTGAACATGTGTCCACCGGAAATCACCATACAACATCCTACAATGACATACATACTCTTTCCACCCCTGAACAACCGTTGCATAATTACTTGCCTAACCCGCAAAGAAACTAACCTTCGTTTGGGGAAGGGGAGAAGTAATGCATGCCACCATTCATCTAATCCAATCGACCTTCACTGGACATTGTGGCCGATAAATAACAATGAAAACGTTTAAGGAAGCAAAACGCTCATTCAAAAAGCATATGCTGGAACCGCCTGCAATCGCAAACTATACATTGTGCAGTAATAAAAGCGCCCAAACGAAGCAGCTAACGTTCCCTCCCCCACTTACCCCTATCAAAGTGCGTCCGTCCTCCGCCCAAGCAGAGCTAAAAAGGCCAAACGAGACAACAAACGCCACCGCCTCCGCTACTTACTCCTATCAAAGTGTGTCCTGCTTCCCCAAAGCCTCAAAATCTGAGCTCACTTGTAAAAGCTATACAGCAGTCTTGGAAGTTAGTATGCATGTGGGTGTACCCTGTCGGCTGGTGGTGCTTGGGAGATAGTGATCAGCAGAGTTTCAACCACATTTAAAGGGGGTGGACACATCAAATTCAACCTCTCCATGGAAACCGTAAAATGCGAGGAGATATTGGCCAATAGAATTTGGAGAATTTAGGGATCCTACTAAATCAAGCAATTTCATTACTAAAATAAGCCTACATAGGGTCAATATGGTATGTCTGTACTTCCTACAGAAGCAAAATTCCTCGTATTTTTATATTCTATACTAGTACAACAATATATCATACTTTTTACCACAACTTTGACGTGAATTGAGTTGGAAAATGGTCCTAACGGATGTCACTCCCGTTAAATCAAATTTCCTTTAAAGCCCGTCATGTTCCCATTCATCTGAATATGTAGATATCACTCTCACCAGACTCATATCTTCCTTGATTGTGTTCTAGCATTGTATCATCATCCCTCTCACCGGATATGTATCATAACACGCAAAAGGTAGGCCCAGCCCAAATTTTGCTTGACGGAGTTGAGTTCATTATCAAGAAACGCAGGTTGCTAACACAATTTCTAGCATGGACTCCGGTCTATCGTGACCCAGCTCACACTGGGCTTGCTCGCTTTGCCCTTGGCTTCTTCCTACTCATACACTGATATCGAGACTCGTGATGCCAGCGTTAAAGACTGCTTCACTCAACGTTCAGTTCCATATCAAGATAGCTCTTCATCTTCCTGGAATCAGACCATCTCTCCTTACAATCTCCGCTTAGCATACACCCCGGCCATTGTTGCTCTACCTACAGCCACGAAACAGGTCAGTGATGCGGTTGTTTGCGCCGCTGCAGCCGGACTTAAGGTCCAAGCTAAGTCCGGTGGACATTCATATGCCAGTTATTCAACAGGTGGCAAAGATGGAAGTGTCGTTATCAGTCTCGAAAACTTCAACTCCGTCAGCCTCGACAACAAGACCAACATTGCTACTGTTGGAGGAGGTGTAAGATTAGGGAACCTTGCTCTTGGTCTCTACAACCAAGGTCACAGAGCTGTCCCACACGGAACATGCCCAGGTGTTGGAGTAGGAGGACATTTCACCCATGGAGGTTACGGATACACATCCAGACTTTGGGGTTTGTCTCTTGACACTATTGTTGGTCTTGATGTCGTCCTTGCCAATGGAACCCAAATCCACACCACAGCCACAGAGTATCCCGATGTTTTCTACGCAATGAGGGGAGCCGGTGATTCTTTCGCTATTGCCACAGCGTTCTACATAAAGACTTTTGAAGCTCCATCCGAAGTCATTACCTTCCAAATCATTGCCCCTGAAACCCTGAAAGATGTCAACACTGCTGTCAACACTTTCCTCAAGCTTCAAGAATTTGCTCTCGACTCCAGCAAGATCAATGGTAACCTTACATTCGGCTTCTATACCGACGTTTATGGAGGCTTCAGTGTCAGTGGTTGGTGCATAAGCTGCGATGCAAATCAATTCAACAGCACCACCTTCCCTCAGCTTGTTTCCGCTTTCCCTCACGTCAACTCAACGAGCGTTAAATCCCTCGGGTGGTTAGATGCTTTGGTCAGTGCAAACAACGGAGGAAAGCTCGAAGAGCCATTGACAGGATATGATGCTCACGACACATTCTATGCTAAATCTGTGGTAACAAAGAATGAAGAGCCATTGACTTCCACTCAGCTGGCAAGCTTCTTCAATTTCATCCTGAATGAAGGAAAGAATGCACCCTCTCCTTGGTATACTATTATCAACTTATATGGAGGCCCTGGTAGTCAGATCAACGTACCTTCTTCTGACTCATCGGCCTATTCTGATCGTGGTGCCCTTTGGGTTTTCCAGGTAAGATTTCCTTTCCTAACACTGTGTCTATCTCCCGCTCTCAACTAACATTTTCCAGAATTATGGATTCACAGACCCTGGCAAGTGGAAGCCGGAAGTAACTCCTTTCGTCGACTCCCTCAATGACGCTCTTTCAGCTAATGCTTCTACTGATTTTGGAATCTATCTTAACTACGCGGATCCCGAATTGAACGCAACTGAGGTCTCAATCCTCGGATATGGACAGCCTACCTACAACAAATTATTGTCCATCAAAAAGGCTATTGATCCAAATGAAGTTTTCTGGAACCCACAGAGTATTGGCGCTGCTGATGATAAAACATCATCCCCATCCACGACTACAAGATCAACCGTAAAGGTTAAGCCGGATGGAACATGCGGTGGCGAATACGGATGCACTGAAGGAAACTGCTGCTCACCATTTGGATTCTGTGGAGCTGGGCCTGCATACTGTGGCTCTACCCAAACCGGGCCAAACGCTCCATCAACAACATTGAAGACTTCAACAGACGGATCCTGTGGTAACGGATACAAGTGCACAGAAGGAAACTGCTGCTCGGTGCATGGATACTGTGGCAACACTGGCTCTTTCTGTGGAGCCGGGTGCCAAAGTGCATTCGGAAAATGCAATTAGAACATCTTTCAATTTCGAGTAGGGTAGATCATCGGGTTAGATCATTGAATTAGACTTATTAAATACTGCATAATTACCCTGCCTCGTGGTTGATTTAAGGTTCATTGTTTATGAGGTGTTAAGTGACATTTTAATAGGTAGCATTTAAGTTTATCCCTAAAACACTGCAAGGGGTTTTCCCCAAAGGAGATTACCTCATAACCCTAGGCGTTTTCATGATTCAAGCGATAATACACCGATATCCTGAACAAACAAACCTAGATATTGGGGTCGGAAATTTTCTCCATAGGGTTTGCGCATGCGAGTTCGACGGTATGGGTCACTAATAACGATCTTCTATCATGCATCATCAGCCGCACTGCTAAATTAAGGGACTTCCACTGCTTGGAGATTCGACATGTTTTCTTGAGTCGAGCTACATTTGCAATATATCATGGTATGGGAGTAGTGGTCTTCAGACCCTTTCAATTAACTCCTGCCAAGATTGTAATTTATACCCGTCAAGTCTTTATCAAGCAACTCCCAGTCCACCAATAAAAGCGAAACTCGAATGCCTCACATATAACCCATGCTGCTAAATTCAACCTTTTCCTCCAAGTCATCAGACGTGTCTTCAAAACTACCGTCCTTCAATCCTGACCAGAAGTCGTCGCATAAGTATTACCAGCAACATCTCCATTTTGATTGTCCTGGAGTTTCGTTCCCGAAATAAATCCTGCAGACCGATATCTATTTCTAAATCCATAGATTCCAATATCTGAACAGCATTGAGTCATGAGTGACGTGTGTGACCTTTACGTTACATCAATCTCATTCGTGCTCTCTTGTTTAGGCAGATAATGATTTTGCGCCAAAGCCCTTTTTTTGGCGAACATTTATTCGTCCACAGAGAAGCCTGCTATAGCGGTATCGATACCGAGCCAATATTAGATCAAACAGACGTTTCATTACAGTCAAAAATTGAGTTGGCTGTTTGACGGTAGCCCATCCAGTTTCTTTCACTAGCTTTTCGCTTATTTTCAATACTCCTTTTTATTATTTGCTTACCAAGGTAACACGCTGTTTCATGCTCTATTGAATATGAAGCGGTATTTCCAAGGGCAGCCTGAGGGAATTAGGAACGTTCTGTAGAGATACATAGCAGAGGAACGAGAGCTAGTGCGTCTGGAGTTTTATATTCTCATGTGAAAGGAACTTCTGTCCAATTTCTGGTTTTCGTTCTGATGATAGACTTTCGCTGTTCCATCTACAGATCCCCTTGACATCATTTTCTATCAGCAATCTTCCGTTTCAGGAGGGGAGATATTGAGAGTGGAGGCTGAAATGCAATAGTAAAAGGAATGAGGGGGGCTAGTAGTCGCCTAGGGTCATCATAAAATGCATGCTCACCATAATTTTTCTGCAAAAATGCCTTGATTCATATCTTTCGATTATTGATCTACTTCATCGCAACTGACTTGGAATCATGATATTATTGTAGAAGAACAAATACAGTAATAGCAATAATAATACAGAAATGACATTGAAAGCTTGGTTAGCTACCTACGTAAAGTTATTAAAAACTAGCGATTAAGGGTTATCTATTAATACAAGAAAGAAAAGTGGGAAGTCCCGAATCAAACCAATCAGCACAGCCATACGCCATCACCAACACCCAACCACACCATAGATACCCCACGTAAAATCCAGCTTCTTCACCCATTAGTTATAGCCTCCCTATCAGCTGCTCTGTTTGATATCCGCCGCAATCTTCTCAGCCAAAGCATAAATCGTACTTTGCGGATGACCGGGTGGCAAGATAGCGAAAGCACTCGCATCCACGACTCTCAACCCGCTTACTCCAAAGACCTTCGCCTTACTATCCACCACAGCCATCGGATCCTCCTTTTTCCCCATTTTGCAGGTACAAGCCGCGTGCCATACTGTATGCAAAGTTTCCTGGATAGTGGATAGGATTTCCTCATCGCTCGATACGGAGGAGCCAGGGAAATATTCAGAGCCGATGATGACGGGTTCCATGTACTTGGAGGCGAAAGCTTCACGCACACGTTTGTAGGCTGCGATGGCAACTGCTTGATCGGTGGGGGAGGTGAGCCAGGAGGGATTTATGATGGGTAAGACGTCGGCTGAAGAGGATGCCAAGGTGACGCTGCCTCTTGAGAGAGGAGCCACGAGAGCGGTAAGAATAGTGGCATATTGATATCCGTCTCTTGGTTGTGTGGTTGGTAAACTGGCAAAATTCCCCACGTAGCCTGCTCCAGAAAGGTATTCTATCTCTGGCCAATCTTCGGGGAATTGAGAGAGGTCATCGAGTACACTTTTTGAGAAAGTATTTCTTAATTTACTTGGTACTTTTTCCCATCCGAGGTAATCGCAGATGGGATTCGTCAAGGGGCCAAGTTTTTCAATAAGATATGGACCTACAAATTCAGCGAGGGTATAGATAAGATCATTTGCAAGTCTTGTCAATGTCTGAACTTTAACACGATAAGTAGGTCCAAAGAAGATATGATCCCACATATTTTGGCCAACACCCTCGAGGACAGAAATAGCTGGTATGTTCCATTTTTCAAGAGTCTCCCTTGGGCCAATACCGGAAAGCATAAGGAGTTGAGGGCTCTGAAAAGCACCGGCTGACATGATGACTTCTTTTTGAGCATGGATGGTATATTGGAAACCGAGTGTTTCGACTCTGACACCTATGGCTCTCTTGTTGCTGTCAAAAAGAACCTTTTGAGCCATGGTGGCTGAATAGACTTTAAGGTTTCTACGCTTTTGCACTGCCGAGTCGTAATAGGCTGTTTGAGAGGACTCGCGGTTTTCATTGGAAGGGTCAATGGTAGAGCTGCAGTATTGCTTGCCCATAATAGAACCGGAGTTGAAGTCTTCGGCATCATCTATTCCAATCTCACCGAAAGCGCCATCCATATAACTCGAGAAAGGTGATGCATAGTTAGCATATGACACCTCGAGAGGTCCACCAGAGGTAGAAAATGCAGACTAGAAAATTGAGAATCAGTCATTGTGTGAAGAGTGATGAAGTTTTCAATATGCTTACAGCGCTATACTTAGCGGTCGCGTTGGAAGCACGGCTGGTTCCCGGGGGAGTGAAATGAACACTCTTTTGGAAGTAAGGAAAGAGGCTATCAAAGGTATACGATTGATCACCAACAACATCAGCCCATTGTTGATATGACTGCGTGGTACCTCGCTGATAAATCATGAAGTTTCTTGCCGAGCTGCCACCCAAGCATTTACCTCTAGCATAGTGAATTGAGCGACCCGCTGCACCAGCTTGAGGTGTTGTCACGAAGTTCCAATCCACGAGTGGATTGGTATCTAATGGGTTGGAACCAATCCAAAATGAATCACCGGCTGGTGTTGAGCTCAGTACGGGATCAGTAACCTGTGATGCTTAGCAAATGCATCGTCTTTTGTTCTATGCACTCGTACCTCATAGAAACTCCCTGCTTCAATAACTGCTACTGTAGTCCTAGAATCTTCAGATAGCCGTGCGGCCATCGTGAGGCCTGCTGTACCGCCTCCAACAATTACATAATCAAAGGTAGCATCTTCCCTCTTCGAATGGCCATCGGAAGTAGGAGCAGCAAGTATTAAAGGTAAGGCTGCAAGAATATACAAGAAAAATTGAGAATGCATCTTTATGACAACCAAAAGGAATGCGTGCGGTGTATGAGACGAATGAAGAACAAAGCAAGGAGGGAGGACTCCGTAGATTATAAGAATGTTTTCGAGATAACCATCAGTGCTAGTGATGAGATCATGCCGTGGGAAACATCCATGGCCAAATGTCATGAAATCCTACACAACAACTCTCCAGGCAGCTTTGGAATAGAGTCTATGCTTAAGCTTACGCTTCCCCACTGAAGCGGCATAGCATTATGACGGCGGAGAAACTTTCTCGTAGTGACTCGTGAGCAGCACCAACCGACAAAACACAACCATAGTAAGGCTTCGTATCTTTTTTATGCCTCTCTGTTTCCTAAGATTCCGATAAACAATGTCCAACCAGATGTAGAAGTGGCTGCGCCGAGATCAGCCCAATCATTTCCCAGCCGCTGGACTTCGCATCAAAGGACACCCAGGATCATTACTACATTAACCCCAGGAACGTACGATTTCAGGACATTCCTGATTCAAAGGAAATCAAAAGAATGAAATATCGAGGTTGTGCATGCAATTGTGGATCGAGATTCTAATCAATGCCAAGTGAGAGTGCACAGGTAGTGATACTAAGTGGGGATCCTATTATGATTATTGTTAGCCACTTTTTCAAGTCGAGGTTTGAACCTTTGAACCTTTGAACCTTTGAACTCCTTTCTCTCCACAACCTCCGATTCTTGGATTCTTCAAGTTGAGGCTCCAACGCCAGCCCAAATCCACATGTAATGTTAAACTATAAATCTATTAATATTCTAGACTGCAGACTCGCGGGGTCAAGCCTCCAAGACGAGCAGAAGAGGTGGGAAGAGGACTGAGCGTAGACGATCTTGTCCTACACCATAAAAATCTAATGTCGAGCGCAAACCTTGCTAGAACCCCAAGTTCGCAGCTCATGTACAGTACCAAATCCAAATATGCCTGGGTACCTAGGTACTGCATTTCACCAAATCAAAGTATACTTACTGTACTAGAGATGGCGCATTTCTCAGCCCCGTATCCATAAATTTCCCCAACAGACTCCGGGCAAAATGCTGTAACGCTCAGATCAAGAACGTCCCTGTCACTTGAGTCCAGACTAGGGTGCATGTAAGGAATTCCCAATACCAGTACTGAAACTGCAGCCTGGAAATCATACGGTATAACGTCCAGAACAAGTATCTGAGTCCTCGGGCCCTCGATTCCCAATAGGCACCTAGATATCCCAAGGAATTTATACTCAAATAGTGCTTAGCTTGTTTGAAGCAAACAACAATCCGATTACATGGACACCTCTAGCCGCGGACTAAATAGCGGGAAAAGTACTTGGCAATCTGTGTATATGAGGTACGAACAGAATCTTATCGTAGCGTTGCATTACGTTGGATAATTGACTGTCAGAGTAGTATCGCTACTATAACATCATTACATGAACATGTAATAACCAATTGGAATACTACAAAATGATCAAAATGTGATCCGATCTTGCATATTTCGTAGTGAAACATGTCCAGTTCCTGAACTAAACAACTTCGGTTTTCAACACCTGGAAACATGGGACGTGAACGCACACTGCTGGTATATTAGCTTTCGGGAATATAAGGTTGTTCGACCACGAGTTAGATCTGCTCGTCACTTTACTATTTTCAGCCTCGGGAGCTCTGCTGCCTTTTGCACGTGGTATACAGCGCGGGGAAGCGTGGTGGACAATTTACACTGAACCGTATTGGTTGCCAAAAAGTTATATTTGCTATATACCTAGGTATGCAGACATAAAAACCTTATATCCCGAGTAAATCTTTGACATCGAAACAAAATATGATTTCTATTAGTGGATGTCAAAGCCCAACAGGCTGCTCACTAATAAAGCGACTGTAACTCATGGTAAGACAGGCGAGGGAAATTTGACTTGACTGTCCCATATCTTCGCAACGGCTACATCAGGTTCATCACCAAAACCTCGAGCACTCGCCAACTGTAAAATTTGTAACGCTGTTGCCGTGAGATGCAATGGGTACTTGATTCGACTCGCTTCCTCTATTGCTAGGTTCTAGTTGATCATGAGCATCATATACATACCCATAAGGTGTAATACGAATGTGAAATTAACTTACCAGACGAGCAATGATATTATTGACAGTGATATTCGAGGTGCACTTTCCACTTAGCAGGGCGGGCACTTTCTCCACAAAGATAGTGCTCGCTCCAGCCGCCCCTTTTACGATATCGTATAGCATCTCGACATCTAGGCCTATAGCTTTCCCAAAAGCCATTGCCTCTATCGCTGCAACCAAATGTACGCTGGCTAATATATCCTCAACTAACTTTAATCTCGGATCGTGCCCACTTATAGCAGTAGCAGCAGTAGTTTGTTCGAAGACAAGACTTGGCTGGGTTGGAATATAAGCTCTAACTAGTCCTGAGTCATCTTCTAGACCAAAGCCAGAACGCACGCCTGATACTAGTACTTGCTCAGCCGCAGAGCAAAGGAAGAGCGGACACTTGGCTCTACGACCATCAGCTGTCACTATACCTATATCCTTGACAATAATGTTCAATGCCGAATATGGATGCAAATTGTTCTCTAACATATGCGGCACTCGATTTCCCAACATCCAACTCCCCCCCGATGATGTGGTGAGATAATCGAAAGCCTGCTTCGTGTTGAGACCCAAAAATGCAGCAAAGCCCATTGCCTCGGAAGCCATAATCATATGGATTCCTGCGAGAGCTTGATGAACCATTTTGACTTTGGTTCCCGCCCCCAGCCCACCAGGTATTGTATATAATGGTTCTGCCATTGCATTTAACACTGGTTTCGCAGCTTCCAACGATTTCTCTGGCCCGGAAGCGAGAACTACAAGTGTGCCAAGAGCCGCTCGTGCTGTGCCTCCAGATACAGGTGCATCTACTAATTCCACATCTTTCCTGTTATATTTGTTGTCGAGTAATACTCTAACTTCAGGTACATGTTCAGGGAAAGCGGTGGAGCTCAATATGATCGTAGCATTTGGTTGCAATTCGTGGATAGCTCCATTAGTATCGTCAAAAAGAACTGAAAGTGTCTGTGCTGCTGTTGCTACCATAATGACGACATACTGAGCATTGGCAACGGCGGATCGAGGTGTAGCGGCTGTTTGACCGCCCGCGAGTCGGAATTTTTCAAGAGTGGGCTCATAGACATCGAATCCAGTGACGGAAAATGCCCTCAGGAGGTTTGTCGCCATTCCCATTCCCATGGCCCCGAGACCGATGAAGGCCACAACTGGTTTGTCAAGTGAAGACATAGTGATGATGTTGATGATGTTGATGATAGGGGGAAGGGGAAATAACAAGAATGAGAAAATGCTACGCAAACCTGTAAAGAAGCAATCTAAAAAGTTTTAAATCGTGGAGAGATGATTTCGGATCAATCCAGTTCTCATGGTCTTGACTATGAAGCTCCACCTCCAAGCTCGCAATTTGAAAGATCATATAAACAGATCGAATGTTGGTACCCCTCCATACCTAGGTACACGGTGGTACTTGTTATTTATTCATGACGTTTCCGTTCAGAGGTGCAGTAGGATCTCGGATTACCTACCATTTTTATCTTTGTTTCGTGGGGTCTGCTCGGGTCATATCCGCTGAAGAATATAAGAGCTAGTGCCGAATATGACTAGTTCTAACCATTAGCGGTGACCCCCTGAACACCCCACTCCCGAGAGAGAGAAAGAGAGAGAGAGAAAGAAGACGATTACCATTGAACCCCCATTGAATACCGAATCGCATCGCCTACCAAGGTGTTTTATGATGGATGGGATGGGTGGTTTTAAGACGATGTCAAATTGTCTCTGTCTAATATATCTCTCACCCTCTTTTCTTTAACACGCATATATCCTGGCTTATATTTATGTCTTGAGCTTCTCGAGCTCGCGAACATCAGATAGCAGCAAATCAATCATCTAGTAAACCATATCGAACCATTGGAGGTTATATGAGTACTTTTCTTGCTTTGATTTATCTTGTTCATGATATTGTACACATTTTTTTTACATTTCCCAGAATTACCTCCACGGCCAAGATTTGACCTCCTATAATTTGTCTGAACATTTGTTCGTAACATCTTTCCTCGTATCATATCGATAGAATCTGAACTTTAGATATCGTGCCTCGGGATCAACTCACCTTTTCCTCGAGGCCCTCACCAAATATGAAGCACGTATAAAAACAAGCCATTGTTGACCCTAGCCATACATCGTACAGAAAAGTGTAGTTTCCATCTGTCATTTCTTCCTCATATCATCATCCGGATCATAATTTTCTTATCACCACCACATATTCACTGACGCAATCTCGTGAAGAACACGACAAGAAACACAACAAGACCGATAGCAATAACGCACATCCAGCAAGCCAAAAGCAACCATGCATATCTCTTTTGCTTTAATGCAAAAGACGCAAAATCTCCATCCGTCCACCATACTATGATTCCATCCATTCGACCAGTTGCATATAGCAACAAAGTTGGAGGGAATAGATTACATAGCGCCAATACCGTGATTGAGATGCTTCTCTTGCGACGAGCCTCAAGGATGATATGAGCAGGATTCTGAGACCAAGGAGACAATTTGGGGTTTTCAAATAGATGTTTCCATGTATTTCCTTTAGAATTACGAGGGCTGTCGCCAATCACAGGCTGGGATTCAAAGAAACCATCACCTATTGCGGCATTTCGCATTTCCTGTAACCTCTGCGGACTGTACAGATCCTGCCAGCTCGGACGCTTGGGAGGAGCAAGAGGTGACCGATAAACAAAGTCATGAGGGTTATCACTTTGGGTGCCCCTATGATTATGACCTCGAACTGGTGTTGAGGGCTGTTCGACTATCGTATGACTCTCAGCGGTTGAGGAAGCATTATTCGCAGAGGCTAATAGTGCGAGAGGTCGAAGGGCATTTGTTGGATAGCCCTTTGTGCTGTTGTTTCGATTGGGAACTTTGGCAGGCCTATTTGCTTGGATCAAACTGACGCGCCTCGGCTCATGCTTCGAGTTCATATGCAGATCCCTATAGAAAGCACCAGGCGGACCTTTGATGAAAGGTTTGTGATCCTGAGGCTTAGTAGCACCGGGGGCGTTCAGTTCGATATTGATTTCCTTGTGCTTGCTAGTATTCGTTGATGCTGTTGTAACTGGTCCTCTCTTTGGGCTCGCCATTTTCTCGCCTAGGGCTAACACATATTGCCATGAACTTGAACGCTTTTTGATCAAGCCCGGCATCTCATCGTTGGGACCGCCCAATGCCAGTCCTGGCTCACCCAGGTCACCTGTCCAATCAAATCTTAAACGATCATCCACATGTCCTTGATTTCCAGAAGAAACTTGCCGACCTTGATTGGAAGTTGTGAAGTCTGCACTTTCTTCGCTTGTATGAAGGGATGGTGGGAACAAACTGAGATTTCGACCGTGAGATGATTTCATTTTTGGCGGAGGCGATTTGAAAGGATTGACATGAGCCTTACCAAGAGGTTGAGGATTATAGTTGTAATTGCTTTGAGGTGGCCGGGTTCTATTTGAATCTGCAAGATAGCCATTGACCTTGTGCTCTCTAAAGACAGGCAAGAATACAGGAATGTGAGTCTTCTTCAGATCTCTTTGACGGTAGTCCCCGTAGTACTCAATATTACCGGGGTGCTGTGCAATACGCTCTGAAGATCCATATTCATCAATATGTGGAGGCTCCGTACTCTCTGTACCATCATCGGAATTGTCTGCAATGCTGCTTCCCGCTCTGTTCACAAGACCTCCCATCATCATTCCTGGTTCGTTTTGCCTGGAACGTCCGAAAGGTCCCGCAGCGCTTTCTGCCACAGTTTCCCAATCTTCAGCCTCAGTGGGTGTGGCATGTTTCTCAGACGATTCAAGGGGTTGTTCATAAGGGGATTCTGGAGGGGAGTCGGGAAGGTTAACACTGTGGCTAATTGGAATACGGACAACGTTCTGATGTTGAGCAGTAACCCAATTTGGTGCGATTGCCCCACGATCATAGAAAGCCTGTGCCTGTGCTACAAATTCCCTTTGCTCAGTATTAAGACTTCCTGCATCTGATGGAGGCGTGTCTTCGACATTGAGCTTCCTTGAGAAGTTTAGACCGGGCCGTTGAGGACGATGATTTTCGTTTTGACCCGTGAATGAAGTCGACACGCTCTCCATGCTATAGACACTATAGCCACTGGCACGGCGTAGGGCCTTGCTTACTTCTCTCTCCAATGGTTGCCGTAAGATAACTGGGTCGGTCCAGTGAGGATCATCTCCGTAAACTGAAGGATCGTCTGCTGGAGAAACAATGACTTTTGGCATGGGTTGAGCATTATTGGGTGTGTTGAATGGGAATGGAGGCATATGTAATTGTGCGGCAATATCTGCCTCGGAGTCATCTCCATCAGAATGCACATCATTTGTCCTCTGCTGCATAACACCTCGAGATCCAGCTTTAGTCGTTTGGGTGAGATCAAGCAGTTTGTGTGTATCACCGTAAGAAGATGATGTTCCAATTCCTTGAGATACACTAGGGGCAATTTTTGAGACCGGAAGAGTTGGGATTTCAGGTAGCGTACGAGTTGGTGGCTGACCACGGGGTTCTTCAGCTACTCTGACAACCTTGTGCTGTTTTTGGATGTTGAGAGCAGTCGGTAGCATTTCTCCAGAGTTCAGTCTTGTATCTAGGTTGAACTCACTAATGTAATTCCGATGGTGGGGAGTTTTAGTAGCGATATCTCCTCGAAGAGGACTTTCCTCGTTCGTATCTTCTTCGCTATCGGAGTCGTAGCCTTTTACTCCGCTGCAATGAAGATAGTGTTTATATATATTACCAACCGTACTAGTAGCGCGTTGAATATCGTAACTGTGCCTCTGAGGAGTCGTTTCGGAAGAACTCTTACGTATAGGCAATTGTATTTCTCCTTGGTAAGGTGTATACAAAGTATGTCGTGCCGGGTTGTAAGATTTTGTACGAGTAAGATCACCGGGGCTTCCTCCTTCATCACTGCTTGGCGGCAAGGAGCCCGATGGCGCCTCTCCAAGGTTGGAATGGTAAATAGAGAAGTCATTTCCTTGATATTGAATAATCGACTTTTCTCCACCATTTCCGCAATGACCTGATCTTCGTGCTTCTGGCGTAGATGGATCTGCTTCATCGTTTTCTTTGAGCAATTCCATATATCTCGGAGTTCTCTTCCCAAATGTGCCCTTTGGAAGACTGGGATTGTCTCGTGGCCAATGCGGAGCTTTGTCTTCTTCATCTTTAGTATCCGGCGTGATGGGTGATGATATAGATATAAGAGCTGCTTTAACATTGGCAAGTAGAGAGCCAGGCTCGCCCTTGACGGTTAATGGGAGACGTTGTGATCTTGAGCGGGGAACGGGAGTGGAATTCTCGTTATCGGATCCATAACGACCTTGGAATAAGGCGGCAGGAGGTGGAGGAAGTGGGATGTTCTGAAGAAATGACTCGACGGTGGCACCACGCTTTCTCTCTATCCTCTGAAGCGGAATTGAATCAGATATTTCGGGTGGCTCGAAAAGATTATGGGAGATCGCACGTCGCCCGCTCAGAGTTCTCTTGTTTCCAGATGTAATTGAAGAGTGAGCCGTATGCAGATCATGAAACACTGCTCTAACTGGCGTTGGCTTGCTGGATGAAGAGGGGAGCTCGACTTCTTGAGAGGTTGATCTGGATTTGGGATCGTCGGACGAGTCTGGTTGTTGGCGATATGGACCCTTGGATGGCTTTCTGGAATTTGACAGGTCTGTAAAACCAACCACAGGAGACATTATGTTAGAAGTAACTGCCAATTAATAGATATCAATTAGACAAAAAGTTGGTGATTTATTGTCAGATTGTTCGCGTGGCAATGGTACATAAATGTACGATGGACTGGTGAATACAATTTTGACGAGGAAAGTAGGAAAACAATTCTTGACTTCTTCAAGAGATATTGGACTAACAAGGGAAGTAAGCCATGATCGTCGATATCGAATAAAGATGTGCCGTATCGTAAGGTTGATTGTATTTTTCGAAATCGTGTGTAGTATTGACAAAGTAGGATATTGTGTATTTCTAAGTTGCAGTCGGGTCAAGGATTTGAGGAGAAGAGTGAAGTAATAGTCAAGTTGGTACGTAAATAAGAGATGAGAGACTTGCAATAAAAGATTGAATAAAGTTGGTTGTTGCAGGTAAGTCAAGCCTTGCCCCTCAAAAGCTTGGTCGAATGGCGTTATATTGGTTTATTGATTTGTTGATTTTGTGAGGTTGATGTTGAGGTTGATATTGATGTTTATATTTTAGATATTGCTGCTCAAGCGATCGGTCTACCGACATAAACAAATCATGGTCTTTATTTCTGCCCAATGCAGCGAAGAAAGAAAGAATTTCAGTTTCAATAAGCTTCACTCCAACTCACTCACTCACTTGACTTCACTATGACGTCCTCCTTATGAATTCTGTTTCCTTCCTGATGTCTTTTGCTTTGGTTGGTCACTTGGTACCTCCGGCTAATACCGGTAGAAACAGTTGATGAAGAGAAGAGGAAGCGTTTACAGAAACCCGATATAAGCAGATACAAATGAGAGATTGGAGGAGAATAGTTTCACCAGATGAGGGATTAGCTACCTAGAAGCTTTCCAGCTACCAATCAAGAGTAATCTCAAAATACCTACTAGGTGGGTAGGTAGGTGTTTGGCTGGCTAGGTGGCTAGAGATCTCTCGACTAGGTGATATTAAGATCCAACATCATACCTGCCATCTAGAGGTACGTAGATATGATAATGAGAGGATAGGAAGGAACCTTCAACCTGCAGCCTTCAACCTCCAACCTCCAACCTTCAACCTCCTTCAACATCCATTACCTATGTGAAGTCCTCTCTTCACCAGTTGCATCACAACTACCGAGCTAGTAGCTACCAGGTATACAATAAGCCTTCGAGGTTCCTTTGGAAGCTTACGATGATGATTCACTACTACATCATCGGTATCTTGCCAGAACCTCCACCAAGTTGTTCCTATCTTCACTCTATTGATGTTCAAACTCACATGCCACCACTTCTTAAGTATCATCGCCCATATTAGAATACGAGACATGATACTTCTGGATCAAATCTATCAAACTACACGTAGATGCCCTCACCCTTTTGACCGAGTTCGATTTATTGCATTGTATGAAAGAGTTGAGCTCCAAAAGAGGACTATTCATTCATACCTACTTTCCATATATAAACCTGCATCAATAAGTCGGTAGTGAAGGGCATTACAAATGAAGCTTTATATCAGTTGAGAGTCCGGACTTATAAAATATGTAATCTCATTGATCTTATTGAGCTCATTTCTCATTGATCTTGCTGATCTATCTCATTGATTTCATTGGTCTCATTGATCTTGCTGACAGTTTGTCCTTGACCATTAATAATTACCTAGTAACATTTGTTGTCGTCTGCAGCTGGTACCGAGTCATAATCAAAGGCGGGCGGATCGGAGAACCTATCAAATTATTCCGCTTACCTAATCATCCAAACCATGCCATACTAGGTAGCTCCCCAAGAGCTCGGGTGGTCCCGATTAGATAGCAACCACTGATACATCTTCATCATTTCCCAACTAACAAACAACCAATATTTGACTTGACATATGATCTGTGGGCAAGACTTCTCACAACTATCAAAACAAAGTAGTTTGATCCGATCCTTGGAGTTATTATTATTTGTTTATAACCAACATTGAGGTCTAGCTGTTGGTTAAATCTGAAGCGTTGAAAGTCTTCAATAAGCCATAAGTTCATCAAAACTATTTCAATACTTGCAAGATGGAGCAAATTAAGGCTCTAAATGCTTTGGAGGTACTTTCTGATATTTTACTAAACTTCGTCCATGTTTACATCAATATACTAACGTCAAATAGCCATTCCTAGCTCTTACAAAATCCGCAACCTCACCCCGCGCTGCCATCGACCTCATCACTCGTGCGACCGCCGCTCCGGGAACATACATATTCACCGAGCTTCTTCTCACTCCCCAAATCCAAGCGCTATCCACCGGCACCCCCGAGCAAGCAGCATATCTCACCCTGCTTGAAATCTTCAGCTACGGCACTTACATCGACTACACTAGCAACCCCTCTCTCCCCACCCTCTCTCCAGCCCAGACTCTCAAACTGCGCCAACTATCCTTCCTCACTCTCGCCAAAAATCCTTCCGACTTGACCTATCCTAAACTCCAATCTGCCCTCTCCCTCTCTAGCACTCGCGATCTCGAAGATTTGGTTATCAGTGCTATATATGCAGGCCTCATAACCTGCACCTTAGACCCTTACAACCAGACTGTACTAGTCTCCTCCGTCTCCCCTCTCCGTGATCTTCCCCCCTTTACAATCCCTTCTATGCTTTCCACGCTCTCCGCCTGGTCTTCCCGCTGCATAACTACCCTCTCCTCACTTGAATCGCAAATCGCCTCCATCAAAGCCGATGCCCAACGCCGTCACCGCGACGAACAAGATTGGAACGCTCACGTTGAATCTCTCATCGAAATTACACCCCCCGTCGAATCTAATACGGGTGCGACAGGCATCATGGGCAATTTACACAGCTTTACAGGCAGAATGACGAGATCGTCTGGAAAACGTAATGCAGCATTGGAGGATCCGGCGAGTGATGAGGAAATGAATGATGTGGATTCGGTGGGTGGTCAGCAGACGAAGGATACGCGGAGTGCGAAGAAGAGGGGGTTTGGAGGGTTAGGGTTTGGGAAGTGAGCTGTTTTGTTGTCACACTTTAGTACCGGTGACCAGCAGGGCTTTTCACTGACCAATTCTATGGCCCAACAAACCTTGGCTCAACAACAGCGCTCGAGGAGTAAGATGAACAAAAGGTGATGATTGCATCAGAAAGGGACCTATGTCCTGTGCTGGGGTGAGAGAAGATACCTCTCGACTTCTCTTCTGGGGATTGGCAACAGGAACCAATAATATCGGTTATGAAAAGAGGAAAGTAATGCATAGATTTTAATACAGAGAATCTGAAAGGCTCGGCAAGTTCTTTTACAAAGATAATCTTACATTGATTGCATGAAGGAATGGAATATAAAAGTCGCAAGCTATTAGCTTCCATTCATACAAACAGGTAAGTAAAGGAAAATGAAAGAAGATAGGTCATAAAAAGGACCTTCAGTCCTCCTTGCTGTCAGTAGAAAGACATCCAGTCCTTCAAGAGAAAGTAAATAAGAAACAAAAAAAAACTTCCCCCGAAAAGATAAGATCAGTCAACTTAACGCCATCAAATCAAACTGTGATATCTTCCTGCCACCCAACCCTGTGTACAAAATCCCAAATCACTTTATACGAAAGAGAAAATCTGTCCCAAGAACACCTTGCTCATATAAACACAAGTCCCAAATCCCCATTCCCTTCATCAGTTCCAAAGCCATGATGCGTTTTTGTATCCTTTTGCAGTTGCTTTGGTTTTTGTCTAGCCTTCATCTATCCACCTTGATAGTTACAGTCTCTTTCCAGGCACAAGGGCAAACAATAGGACCAAGCATGCATCGGTGATGGCTGTGACCATGAGGACTACCAGGGCACGTTTGTTGAGAAGCCTTCGAACAAAGGGTTCCCTGATCTTGGAAAAGGACATGAATGTATATTCACTATAGCCAGCCAGAGCAAGAATAGGATCGAGAGCATACTGATGAGTACACAGTGCATAGGTACCGAGTGTGAAGGGAAGGATGAGCTAGGAGTATGTTAGTATGGAAAGAACAAATGTCAAGATAGATCAGTAAAATACATACCCAAACACGAGTATGGTGGGGATAGTTAAGGAAGATTAGAATGAATCCAGCCCAGAATCCAGCAAACATTGAAAGTAGACCGACAATCAATCTGAACAACATCGAAGGAGGAACCAAGTTGCCCAAAGCCTTCATTCTTAAAAATCCAGGGAAAGCATCACGCTCCATCGCTTGAAAGACATAGTCTTTAGCTGCATCAAATACTTCTGGATCATCACGTCCTCTTTCTTCGATAGAGATAGTAATGTCCTGGGTGATCGCATGTGGAAGAATAATTTCTCGCTCAGCTCCTGGAAGAAGAAAAGTGTAGAGAATCTTCTCAGCTGAAGCTCGAATATCACCTCTTGCTACAGTATGCGGTGGGGAGTTTGAATCTGACGTCAAGTCCATTGGACTGCTCACAATGCTTGGCCTTGTCCTTTCACTGGAAACCACTCCGAGATTGTTACCAGATACATTAGAGCCAAGACTATGAGAAGGAGAGTGGCCGTGTGGAGCCAAGACTTCTCCAGTATCAGATTGTTCTCTGAGGAAGGCCGACATCTGGGCGTCTTGATTCTTCTCTTTTTCTGTGTTAAACATTGATGGACCAGCTGCTGGCTGATTCATTTCGCCGAGATTCTCTAGGACATCAGATGATCTTTTTGATTGCGCATCTTCTCCTCTAGGCGTACCAATCATTACAGATCTTCGCAACTCTCGCACATAATGTCGACATAATGACATATGTTGAGCAACATCAAGCCTATCCTCCAGTTAGTGATTATGTTCGACACTGAAATGCAAGGGGAAAAAACCAGAAATCAAGATAATCCACAGAGCGCTGTTGATCCCTCATATAAATATAGAAGGAGAACAAATCGACTGGGGGTAGGGTTCTTCTACTAAGCACCTCAAACAACGTAGGAAGCCTATTTCGATTTAGATCGGGCTGAGGGGAGGACGACATGTTGATGGCAAGAGGACAAGAGTTGAGCCGCTTGAAAAGTAAGGAAGTTGTAAATTAACAAAAGGGATTGCTCGGATTATTGATCTTGATGCTGCAAGGAGTTCTTAGTGGTTGGATCGTCGTCGCAGATTGTTGTAAAGTTTGGTGTTATGGTAGAGGTTAATGAGAAAGAAAGACCAGAAAAGAGTGTGGAAAGGTCGGGCAAACTAAAAGAAAGTGAATAAGACTTGTTGAAACCTTAACTCCAGAGTAGCAGATTGAAATGTATGATATTCCAGAATTAAAACTGAAGTGATAACATTGAATAAAGGGTTATCGGCGTCATTTCCAATCTGCCGATTATTACCTGCAGTATATTTCACTAGTGATGTTACTATCGCATATGCGCATATGCGCTGGGGCAGGCGCGACTGTTGCCTTATTACCTAATGTGAGTTAAGGCATAAATATCTGATTTCGAAATTTTCGGCTAACTAGCGCCTTCCACACAACAATTTGGAAATTCTGTAGGTTCACTTATTGAAGCTCAGACAAGACAACTTATCACGACAAATCGCGACAAATTCTCCAGTACGTTGATATAACTCCCTGCCGAATCAATCGAAGACCAAAATCGAAATCCCTCGATTCTAACAAATAAATTAGAAATGTCGACGTCCACCAAGAAGCCCGCCGGCAAGACCCAAAGATCCGCCATCGCTGATGTCGTTGCGCGCGAGTACACCATCCACTTGCACAAGAGAGTATGTCGAAATTGCGAAAAATAAGGATTCGAAGAAGAAGAAGGACTGATTGTTTCGTTTATAGTTACATGGTGTCTCTTTCAAGAAGCGTGCCCCAAAGGCCATCAAGGAGATCAAGGCATTCGCTACTTTGTCAATGGTATGGATACCTACCTAGAAAGGCTGACAGGAAAGATATCACAAGAGGATCAATACTGATATTGGTATTTCTTTAATTTCTAGGGTACCTCCGATGTTCGTCTCGACCCCCAATTGAACAAGAAGGTTTGGGAAGCTGGTATCAAGGGTGTTCCATTCAGACTCCGCGTACGAATCTCGAGAAAGCGTAACGACGAGGAGGGTGCCAAGGAGAAGTTGTACAGTTACGTCCAGGCTGTCAATGTCCAGAACCCAAAGGGCCTCCACACTGTTGTTGTCGAGGATGCATAAATGATAAAAATCTACTATGGCATGGGGGTACTTCTGGAGTTGCTGCATTTCTGCTTGCTAAGGTAGCGGAAAATGAAAAGGTCTAACTTTCGATACCTAAATGCATCCAGTTGCTGCGGGATATGTTTTCATGCACTTGTGATATTGGTCTGTGCTATGAGGTTGGAAAAGGCAAGCGAGGTCTTTTTCAAGGAGTTGGGAAGTAACGTTTCCCCAGGCAGCGCAAATGTGTAATGGGAATGCCGTGAGGCTGTTTTTGGACCATCGAATCATGCAAACAAGTGATGCATCAGACACCTTTCGACATAATTTCTGTACGCTTCGCAGTTCCTACAATTTAATCGAGCATAGGAATTTTCAAATCTTGATATCACATTGCCAGGCTTTCTTGCATTACCATTTGAATATCTCATTGTTCTGCTTGTCTTTTTCGCCATGCGTAAAGCTCTGCCCATAGCGATTACCGACCTCCAGCACTGGCAACTAATATGGGAAACTTTCACAATGCAATGCGAGTGTAAAATCCAAATTGCTAGGCTAATGAAATAAGGGGTGAGCTTGTATTCAGTTATTCGTGAATTCAGTATGAGCACCATTTAAGGATGCCTACAAAAAATACGTCACTTCAAACTGATTTACATTAAATAGGTTCGGGTAGTGCACAACCAAGTAGACTTCCATCATATTTAACAATTCGTTGATACTGAACCAAGAACCAAAATAAGAATATAGTCTCCAGAGTCTTAATAAGACTTCGCCCTCCTGTACTATCCTGATAATGCGCAATAACCCAATGCTCCTCAAGTTAAGCATAGACAGCTGTCCATACCCATTATGCACAATCTCCAATTCATAAATATATTGACGCCGGGTATCTGAATGACGATATTCACACTCTCCCTTGACCAGAAACTCATTCATCATCAATGTCCTGGTGACGACCATTGACTTTCTTTTGGAACTCCTCGGGGTTTTTGTCCCATAATTCGGCAGCCTCTCCGTTCAATGGTGACGCACTATTGATTAATATTAGTACCGATGTAGATGCTCAATCACCCATGCTACCAGGAATCAGCTTACTTGTTTGGCTCTCCCAACAGACTCTGTAAACTCAATAAAACGGTTTGAATGTTGTAAGCAGCAGTCCACTTATCCTTCAAGATATCCAAGCAAATTCGGCCAGAGAAATCGACATTAGGGTGATAGATAGGCGTCTTGAAGAGCACGGTTGGTGGTGCATAGGGATAGTTGGATGGGAACGCAAAGGATAATTTGAATTGCTTGGAGGCATATGGCGTATCATCTGGACCGTCGATAGTGGCAGTCCAGGAAAGAAGATTGCCGTCTGCAGAGGGAAATGCAGAGATGCCGGGGGCAGCAGAGGTCATTAATTGCATTAATTCGGTTTGGAGACTGTGGGTTTCAAATTGTGTTAGTATTGGAGATCTTTACAACAAGTCGAGCTTTGGGAGGGGGAGGGGGGATATGTGTAGTAGGACTGTACTGACCGTTTTGTAGTGCTCTGAGCATCGGGACCTTTGCGAGGAGCGAGTTTGGCAGCTTGAGCGGGTGGAACATCTCCAGGAGCAGAATTCTGAGTATCCTCCATAGCGTAGTTCATGATGAAGTTCTGTAAAAGAATAGAAAATAGGAAAGCCCGATAAAGGAACCCAATAACTATGAAGTCGATGGGTACTAGTGTGGATGGTCGACAGAAACGGACAAAGACGGTTTAGTCAACGGGGAATGTAAATAAAAATTCTGAAGGCGATTGTGCAGAAGATGCCAAGAGTGTTCTGCAAGATGGAAACAAAGAAGGATTCTTTCGAGTCCGTTTGATTCTTTTCTTTGGTAAAATTCAAGTGATTCGAAATTGATTGATTGTGTTTGGTGAATGTACAGTTGTGAGATATTGAAGAGGAGAATTTATGGGGGAAGTTTCGAAGAGTAATAAAATAAGTAAGTGAGTAGGTAGAGTAGGTAGAGTAGGTAGAGTAGGTAGAGTAGGTCGTGGTTGAAGATTGATTGGAGTTTTGGATTTGTTTATTTCGGCTTAGGACAGGGCTAGTCGTGGATAATAGATACTAGGTAGCCATAGAAACGCGGGCGGGTACAAGTAAGAAAGAAATGCCAGGTAGATTGGTTGGTGCCAGTACAGCACGTAGTAAGTAGCAAGTACGTACTATCTGGGTAGGTACGTAGTCATTCCTTTTCGCGATACGCGACTCGAGATTCATTACAATCAACAGTCGAAACATTGACGCGACTCAAAACGGCTTTTGATCAATCTATCTACCTATCTACCTATCTACTACCTACTACCCAAATAGGGAATTAATTAATTAATTAATTAACAATTGCATCTTCCTTGATTTTTCATAATTATATATATAAAGGTATATATATATATATATATATATATATATACATATCCATATAGCTATATATAAAAGGCTTCGATCACATCTTGAATCAATTAATAACCGCATTGCAAACTTCCTTGGATGAATATTCGAATAGCTATAGTTCAGATTCGTTCATTCATTCACTCCTTCATTCACCTCCCATTCTCATCCACGTCGCATTCCATCTTTCTGTACCTACCTACCTACCTACCTACCTATGCTATAGTGGGGGTTCCTCAAGAAATTCCGTCTTCGTTCGTTCATTCTTGACCTTATTCCTCAGTACCACACAGTACAAGTACAGTATAGCACTATACCTCGTTTCCAGCACATAAAGTTATGGCAATGCAATTGTCACAATTGGACCCGCTCCCCCGCGACCTACCTTTTCGAATTATTTCCAAAACAATAGGTAGAGGTGCCTATGCATCGTAAGTTGGAAATGCTCCCAGCTTGTCGCCTTTGCTATACACGAGATTGATATTCATGCGCATACTAATGATCAATCCCTACCCTAGAATCAAGAAAGCCATCCCCCCAGTCGATTCTACTCCGGTTTTTGCAGTCAAATTTATACACAAAGCTTATGCTGTTAAACATGGCCGGATTTCCTCGAAGCAAATTGCCATGGAGGTGTCGTTACACTCGCACATTGGCAAACACCCAAATATCATAGAGTGGTTTGCAACCGGCGAGGATGCTGTATGGAAATGGATAGCTATGGAGTATGCAGAAGGAGGGGACTTATTCGACAAGATCGAAGCAGACGTTGGGATCAAGGAAGACATTGCACATTTCTACTTTACACAATTGGTTAGTGGAGTGAGCTATATGCATAGGAAGGGAGTTGGACATCGAGATATCAAACCTGAGAATATACTACTATCAGCCAGTGGTGATTTGAAGATTGCGGATTTTGGGTTGGCAACGTTGTTTGAATACAATGGAGCGAGAAAGCTTAGTACGACTATGTGTGGTAGTCCACCATATATTGCTCCGGAAGTGATTTCTTGCTCTAGGAGCACTCAAACGAAGACGAAGGGAGCAGGATATGCTGCAAACATGGTAGATATTTGGTCGTGCGGGGTCGTATTATTTGTGCTCTTGGTGGGGAATACACCTTGGGATCAACCTACTGCCGAAAGTTGGGAGTTTGATGAATATATAAAATCCAATGGCCGAAGTTCAGATGAACTATGGAAAAAACTGCCGGCTTCGGTTTTATCATTATTACGAGGTATGATGAATGTGGATGTCCCCAAACGCTTCACTTTTGAACAGATCAAACGCCATCCATGGTATACACGGAAGAACCCACTTCTCACCAAAGATGGCAAAATGAGCGACCCATTGGGTCTTGCTACTCAGATGTTGGCGAATCTCCGTATCGACTTCGAGCAAAAACCTAGCGCATCACAACTCAGCCAAGATGCAATGCAGCTTGACAGTCGCAACTTCTCATTCACGCAACCGGAAAATGCGGTCATGGATATGCAGTTTGACTGGGAACGGCCACCTCGTGTATTACCTACATCCCAACCTACTGAGACCATTACATGTAATGTCCAACTTCCATCACCAGTTACATCTGATCATGGAGATACAACACTCGCCGACGAACCTTCCATGTCTCAATTCTCCTCCAATCCCACTGTCTCCCTGCGACTTACGCAACATGCTCGTCAATTCCAAGATATTCTTCCCAATTACTCGCTTACGAGATTTTTCTCACATCTCCCAGTTCCTCAATTGTTAACACTTCTCTCCGAATCCTTGCATGCCATGAACATACCAATACCTCCCTTGGCTCAACTGCAGAGCAGTCAATTGCATGCAGCATGGGTCAAGGTACGAGCGATGGATAGTAGAAGATGTGGCATGAGTGGGGAAATTGTGCTGGATACTTATGAGACGGAGGAGAGAGAGTTAGTAGAAGTGAGGTTTGTAAAAGTTAAAGGGGATCCATTAGAGTGGAGACGGTTTTTCAAGAGAGTCGTAGTGGCGTGTAAAGAGGGGGTTTATATACCTGCCATTGATGATGCGTAACAGTTCTGAATAAGTAATGGATTTGGAGTATGGGATACATGGGATGGTTGGGACGGTTGGATAGGAAATGGGATGAGATGAACTAACTCAACGAGATACGATATATGGAATGGAATGGATGGGTTGGATAAGGGTATTGAATGACTGGATTTTGACTGGTAGGATATGAAAGACCTGGATAGTAGGCAGAACAAGTACTATTATCCCATTTGAAGCGATGAGCTTACTTACGTAGATAGAGTCTTTGCACATATCTTTAATTAATCATAATACTATTCTCTCTCCTCACTCACCTCATTCATTTTTCTCACACAGTATGATATTGTATCCCTTTGTACTTAAGCTCTAATGGCTGAGATGGCATTGTCAAAGATTGAATCTAACACACCGAGAAAATATCCCCCGGTAACTTCGTAAATGTTATATATACACACGCAATCCCTGATGAGCTCTTGTTTTCCCCGAGGATCTTTCTCTTTGAGCTTTTTACGGACAATTGATAATTGTTTCACAGAAAGAGATCATTGAACCAAACCATTCGAATTCGTGAAGTTTTCTATTAATATATTTGAACAAAGAAAGAAGGACCTCAACGCCTATTTCCTTTCCTCCTCATCAATCACATATCAGAAAAGATGATTGTGCTATCATAATATTATACTATCGATATCTCACCTGAGCTGCCCGTCTTGTATACTCTCCCGTGTTTGGTGGGGTTGAGAGACAAGGACGAGACTCACGAGAGGGGTCTATGCACAGACCATTTTGCCGAGTCATGCACAATTGGGCTTATCGGCTGGGACTAGAAGCTCAAGGTTGGATACCTGCGAACGATCTCGAATGTCAATCAACCTTTCAACCATCAACTAATAACATTTGAACTCTCTTTTATATATTCATTCTATTTGATACTCTTCCTACATGTGAAAATGGCCAATATGGATGGACTTCCTTCAGAGATCATTTTAAACATTACTTCATGTCAAGATACTCCCAAATCCTTTTATAATCGTCAAATGCTAATGTTACTGCTTTCATAGATCTAGAGCCTTCGGATATCGTTAAACTTCAGTTTGTTTCTAAACGATACTTGGAACTTGCTCGTGATGATACACTATGGCGTGAACAATGTTTTATCCATTCCTCATTCCTCGACAAGCTTCGCAGACGTCAAGAATTGATATCTACAGAATCCCAAGACGATTCTGGAATGCGCAATTTGGCCATAGCTCTTGCTACAAACAATGGAACCAGCGATTCGAGACTGCACAAAGCTCGCCATGAAGCTCAAGACCCCAAAGCTAAATTAAATGAGAGGATTAGAATATTGGCTAATTGGGATCCGAGTTATCCCACGGAGAATGTTAAGTGGTATGACGAGTATATCGCAAGAAATGCGCCTATATCTACAAATTGGCTTCAGCAACCGAGGAATCGCGAAAGTCCAAGTCATGAACATCTGGAGGTACGAGGGATGGCTTTATACACACCGAGAGGTGAAACGGGTGCCACAATGGTGGTTGCGTAAGTATTTCTGGTTGCCCTTTTGATATATTTACCTTAGGACAAGAACCGTACTAAACTCGATATAGACCGCTTGATGATGGTTCCATTTGTCTCTGGGATATCAGTGCAAATGCGAGTAGGAAAGGCAGCATAATTGCGAGAAGCAAATCTGGGATCTTATCCGTCGATGAGACCCCGCAGGATCGCAAGTTGCGTTCAAAGATGATAAGTACTGGTGTCACAGAATGTATCAGTGTTGACAGTACTCTTAAGAGAGCCTATATTGCTGTGCAAAGTGGTATGTCGTTTATCTCCCCTCATATATCATGATAATCTGAGGTTTTCTTTCCTGTGGGCAGTACGGCTCTTTATCAACCTTAATTTTCCTTAAAACATCCCGGTCATTGCTCTGTTTCTAATAGCAGCTGACGATTATACAGGCCTTGTTGAAGTTGATTTAGAGACCCTACAGACAGTGAACCATGAAAGATATCCGTTTTCTATCACCGCCCTTTCTGAAGCGAAACATCCGGTACCTCTTACCGTAGGAACCAACTTATCTCTATATCTTCATGATTCTCGCCAAAGAACAAACGCTGGATCGCCCAACCACGCCGAGCAACTTGATTCGTTCAGCGTATCATCCGCCCCGGCAAATAAACCATTTGGTTTCAAAAGCTTGTTGAGTCCAGAGCCAAGCTCCGAATATGCCCACTTGTATCAGCCGGGTCCTCTCAGTATTGTGCACCTACCCAGTTCAGGGGATGAATGGAATGGCAATGGGGATATATACGTCGCTGGGCGGTTTCCTAGTATACTAAATTATGACCGTAGAAACTTTCCTAAGCTTCGAGGAACAATTCATTCTGGTGCACGACTGTCTCAGATTGCTACTCTCCCCTATCCCTTTGCATCGATGGATAAGGACCTCGCCCGCCGGGGCGAATTTTCTATTGAACAAGTATGGCAAGCAAAGACTAGACCAGGGAAAACCTTGATTGCTTGCGGTGAGTACAATACCAAAGGCTCGCTGGAGATGTATGGTCTAGCCCCGGACCCCAATCTTTCCAATATACCCTCCCAGTTCACCGCAGGGCGGTTGCAAGACTCTACCATGAAGAATCGCCAGACGTCTTCAAGCTCGAAACTTCTATCTGTTGCCAATCATGGTACCCGCATTGTTGTCTCTGATGGTGGGGGTAATATAAAGTGGTTCGAAAGGGACGGTTTCACCGAGGCCCGAAGATGGAATATCGCCCATGGCTCTGATGCAGCCCCAAGGGGTATATTTGGTACATTGGGCGATTCTTACATGGATTCGGGATCTGGGGATATCGCGATCAAGATCCAGCCCACTGACTCTGGGCTCGATGAACGACCGGTTAACGAGAATGATCTTGTTTTATGGACCGGAGAGAAGTTGGGGCTTTTAAACTTTTCTAGCAAGCCTGGCTTCACAGCCGACTCTTTTGAAGAAACGCCCAAAACTGCGAAGGAGGCTCTTCTGGAACAAGAAGAACGTACCCATGCAGAAACTATGAGAAGAGCCTTGGAGATGCAGGCCAATGAGGTCAGGTACGTGAGGGGCCTAGGATTAGGATTTGTGTGACATCTCCAGCGGGTTACCCTTCCCAAGTGTTTTATCAAAAACTCTCACCATCAAGCTGGAAATTCGAGACGTAGTGAGGGGGTCAATGGTCCGTATATTCTCGCTGCACAGCAACTAAATGGGCACTGTACGTACGGATTATCCTCGATTTTTCGACCATTTGATATGGTCAGGCGATATCTGCCAGCACAACAGGGAATCTACGATGCACCCTGTGATACCGGGACAAGTTCCCAGGACCATATTTTTGTGAGATGTTAACCACAGCTTCCTCAAAAGGCTCTAGCTACTAAAAAGGTAAAAGATTGACAGTATTTGTATGCCGATCGGAGAATAAGGCTGTGCGATTTCACGGGACCTTGTTCAACGGAACTCAATCTGCAGCTCAAAACGATGAGATGAAGTTCATAGTTCTAGAGTAGTATGGGGGTTACCGGCTGGGGCTGCCTACCCGCCAAGTAAGTTTTTATGGAATTACTGGAATGTTTCCTTGCAAAACACGGACAACTACTCCATATCAAGCATTTACCTTGTATAAAAAGTTTTGGAAGACTCTGGACCAGTGAAACATCTTGGGATGAAGATCATGTATCTTATTTTTTTTTTCGGGTCATTTTTGAATGGTATGAATGATGAATGGTAGCCCTGTTACTCGGATATGCGGTCGTACTGAGAGTATACATAAACTTATTGGGTCTGTTGTGACTAGCTTCCTCTCGTACTTACATATCCTTTTTGTAGGGCGGTACGACTTGCTACTTGGTTGACCACGATTATCATCTCAGGTTGATCTGGAATGGGATGGTGGACGGTGGCAATAAAAATGAAATTCCTTAGTCTAGCATATCTCGCATATGTATATGGTTTTGTAAAAGTTTGCGTCAGATTGATTTTAGACCTATCACTTTAAACGAGGCGAACAATCCGGCAACAAGATCAGATTAAAGTTACATTAGCGTTAGAAAAAGGATGTTCCAAGGTTAGTTGAATTAACATCTAATTAAGAAGTACGGTACGGTACGGCATTGGGTGTATGGACGGATTACGGGCGGAGTATGTTCAAGTACAGGCAAGGTCAGGAAGTAGTAATTGAGTACCCAGGTACTGTATCTAAGTAGGTAGGTATACTTAGCTACTACGGCTCGAGTATACGAGTGTAGTAGGTAGGTAGTAAGGTTGTTAGCATAAGATCTTCTTGAATAATTTGATACTAATTGAAATTACATTGATCCTTTTACGAGGTACATACAATCAGTACGGTAAGTAACCTTACTATCAGGTCAATAGACCAATATCATTCTTAGATCAAGATGTAGATAAAGTGGTCTAAGAGGGCTAAGAGGGCTAAACGGGTTATGAAGGTTATTTCGTACAGTAGAGTGCATTTGTTTTATGACTTGTCCTTGTTAATCCATCCATCTATCCAGCCATCTATCCAGCCATCTATCCAGTCGTTTATCCAGTCGTTTATCCAGTCATCCATCCAGCCATCCATCCATTGACTGTACGAGACGTATTCTTTTTGCTTTGTTTTATTTTCCCATCCTTTGCAATTGGGAATTTCCAAATCTCACACATGAGGCGAGGCGGTGTGTAACTTCTGAACTGCTCTACTTGGGGGGTTTCGGATCGCCTGCTGTCACTGCACACACAACACACCTAGACACCTAGACACCTAGACACTTAGACACCTAGATCACCCTAACTAAATTTACAACCTTGGAAATTTCCGCATAATCCGTCCATCAACGATCAACGATTCGCAAGTGAAAGAATCATCAAATGTTGAAAGGATTATAGTTGTTGCTGTCATTCTCAAAAGTTCTCCGCATCTGACGTTCCCTCCCACTTATCTATAATAGAGAGGTATATGCCAACGTTGTCAATGCAAGCAAAGTCCAAGATATTGTAATCACAAAAGCATCTTCTCTCAGCCTCATGCTATTTATTATTTCTGGGATCATAAACCCCACGAAAAAACAAAATTCATTGTGCCATTCTATTTTTCTCATGTTCTTCGAGAGCTCTGCATCTTGAAAGCGGTGACAGGGCTAATTCAATATTAACCCGAGTAAGCCTCACTGTGCATACGTCGTGTGGCATATGCAGTTTCTCATAGTAGTGTGAGCTTTGTCCGAAAATAATATACACCGGCTTACTTTCCACTTCTTCCTAAGGTCACAAATTCTGTATTGCGTCCGTCCTTTTTCCTTTATTCTTCATGGCTGCTGCTTCTATCAGGGGAAGCGCAAGTACGGATGGTAAAAGGTCGCATTCCCGGCACCGCTATGAAAAAGTAAAGGCAAAACTTCAAAGAGATCCTCGTCTACAGCGTGAACGTCCCGGTCCGAGTGCTGCACAATTTCGGCCTCCTACACGGCAAATATTGCAATACCATCAACGATTACTTACCCCGATGAAAACGCCCCTCCCATATGTTTCCTCCCCGACGCTACCTCTTGATGCCCACGCCGCTCCGGTCATGGAACGAACTCTCTCCGGCGACTCCATCGTTCCCGATCACGGTATTTCTATACCTCCTCCCGCTATCCATGACAATAGAATCTTGAGCGACGACCAAGCTGCCAAGCTCATTGAATATCAATTCAGCTACGATCCCCCACCAGCCCATCTCCACCTCGAAGTCGAACTCCGAAATCTTCTCCTCGGAGCCTATCTCTCAGATCGTGCTATAGACCGCATCATCTATCTCATCGATACAATCTTCTTCCATCATTCCCTCCGCAACCGCGTTCGCCTTTCCTGGTCCTCGCCTTCTCAGTCTCGCTACTCATCTGAACTCATCGGTACCACTGCTCTACGTCTAGCTTCATTCGGTGGCTTTGAAACTCTGATTGTTTTATCGGAACCTATTCTTCGAGATCCAAAATACGATCGGAGACTTTTGCTAAGTGCTTTGTTGCATGAATTGGTCCATTGTTATCTCTTTGTCAAATGTGGATTCGGGGCTAAGGAGATGGGAGGTCACACGGATGGTTTCCATCGCGTTGTGGGGGTCATCGATGGCTGGGTTGAGAGGTGGATTGGGAGGGATTGGCTAAGGCTGTGTAGTATGAGGGCGAATTTGGAATTTTTTAGGGCCGAGAGATCGCCGCCTCCAGTGCAGAGATGGGGGCCGGAGATTGGGGATTGGAGGGAAAGAGAGGATTTCACGGTGAGGGAAAGAGAGAGGGATAGGGAGAGAACATACGGGGAGTTGTACCATCATGGTCGTCATCCTCATGCGGGCTGTGGACAGAGTCCTGGGCCGGGACCGGAAAGGGTCTCGGTGTGTGTTAATGATGTTGTTCAATACGTTGGGGTTGATGAGGGATTTCGATAACGGCTTTCAATTTGGCTTCATATAAAGGGGTGTCGTGCTGGTCCACGGTACCTTCTTTCCTACTTGCATTGTCTGGTCTGGTCTGGTCTGGTCGCTATATTCGCCATTTTATTTTTGTTCTTTCATGATCTCCTACATGGGATTATGACATTGATTTCAGCGCGGCGAAAGGATTTGTTCTGTTTATTTGAGAGGTGAATCATATCATCGGTTGCGTTTAGAGGGCATTGGGAAGATTCTCTCGGGTGGGCTTTTTTTCAACGGGAACTGGTGGATGGGTTTGGTTATGATATGATATGATCTGGCAGATTATTGTATATGCTAAAAATTAATGATCGATGGAAGGAGGGGCAGAGCGGGGATCGATATATGATCCATCGTATACCACGTGTCGTATACTAATTCGATGTATAGGAAATTGGATTTGGGATTTGGGATGTGGGATGTGGGTGGGGATAGGATGCTGTATATAATAAATACGTTTGCTAGATTTATGTTTGGTGTTCTTGCTTTGGATAGAAATAGATGAATGGCTAGCTTTGGCCGGAAATGGAATGATGATTGGGATTTAACACTCCTTTTCTTCGTGGCTAGAACTTTCGAAACTGGATTCAAGGTGACCTTGCAATGTGAGATTATCTTCGGGAACCTGTGAGCCATACATAGCCCCTGCCATGCATGTTTGCATTTGCGATGTTCGGTCCTAGGGGAGTTTGCTTTTGGGTTCCCTTCGTTCTCAAGGTAAGAAAGCACCACTCTTGTACGGAGTACATGCGACGTAATGTTTAATCCGAAGATAAGACCATACTCCTCCTTAATGCGTGAGCGCAACGTTATACTTAAGGTACCTATGCTCATCTTCTATTGACGGGTTGCATATCTTCAATAAGCAAAGTAGACAGAGTGGGCTACTGGGGTCAACAATATATGCGCCAGATTAATATGGAAGATTTCCCCTTCACAACGCACCACACCACACCACACCTCACAATCACAATCAACCAGCGAACGAAACACATCCTTCAAAAAAGCAAAACAATTATAAAATTAAACACCCCACTAAGCCTCACCAAAAACCCTCTCAACTCCACATCAGCCCCCCCATTAACCACCCGCACCATGCGATCCAAATCCCACGCGGCCTCAAAACCCGCCACACTCGCCCCAACCAACCTATTCTTTCCCGCCCCCCTCTTCCTCGCCACAATCATCGTCGCCCCCGCCTCAAACGTATGTCTCTCTCCCTCAGCATGGCAAAGGCCGCGCTTCTCTTCTGCTGGTCCGCGTATGTGTTTTTGCGGACGTCGAGCGCCGTCTTGTATCTTGTGGGCTTGACCGTGGGGATGTTGGGGTTGATGTGACGGTTGATGTAGGGGTATGCGGAGAGTTTGGTGGATGCTGCTGCGAGGCGGGTTTCGGAGACGATGCTGCGGCGGAGGTTGGGGATGTTGGGGTCGGGGAAGTGGGGTGCGGCGGGTGAGGAGGAAGTTGGGGGGTGGTGGAGGTGGAGGTGGAGGAGGGGGTGGTATGTTGGGATTATTGGGATCATTCGGAGGTGGTGGGGGAGGTGAAGGTGGTGGGAAGAGTTTGAGAACGGGTTTCGAGAGACGCTTGAAGAGACCGTTCCATTTGGCGCGAGTACTTTTTGAGCGTAGATCTTTGTGGATTCGTGTCGTAACACTCTTTAGGGCTCTCCTTTCGTTCCTTTCTCTCCTTTCTCTCTCCGGTCTTTCGCGTTCCCATTTTTCATTTTCTTTTCTTCCCTTTGCTTCCAATCTTTCCAACCTCGCCTTCTCCTCCGCCTCGACCCTTCTCCGCCCTTCCAAATCATCTATAAATACCTGCGCATACCAATCCATCTCCCGATCCACAGTATCCCTATCCATCCCCATCTTCTCCAAATCCACATACCAAATCTCCTTATCCCCCCTGATCAACTCCAAGCCCAATGCTTCTTCTCTACCTAGCCTAATATCAAGTCTAAGTCCATATCTCACAAACCTCTCAACACTCCTCGCTGCACTCTGCCAATGAATTCCATGTCCCGTAGCACCACTTTCCTCAAACTCCATCGCTTTCCTCCTACACATGGTATTGCACTTACATACATAGATACTAAAAAACGCGTGCACCATCTCATGCAACATGGTGCCCAAGTAATTCTTCAACAGAAGCAGCGATTCCGCTTCGGTTTTCGGCGCCGGATGGCGCACAAATACACTAACATGACACCGAACATTATGTCTCGTGGTATCCTTCTCACACCTCGTATCGACCGTCGTCCCCAACACATTTCGAGACTTCTGTTCCGCGTTCTGCTCCTCGAGTTTCATCGTACACCTAAGAGCATTTAGACCACCTCCAAAAATCATATTGTTGAAATATTCGAAATAGACATCTAGGAGATCTTGTTCTTTCTTACCTTTTAACCAGGGACTCTTGACGATATCAGCCAAGCCCGATAGATTGGATGCATTCCAGTTATCCTTTATTCTTTGGAAGGGATCGAAGGATGGATTGCCGGTGGGGCCGTGAAGACAATTGGTTATGTTGTCGGTGATGAGCTCGGCCGCCTGTGAGTAGGTGCAGCAGAGTGGTTGAAGGGGAATGAGAGCGCGGTCGCCTGCCCAGAGTATTCGTCGCGCGGCGTAGGGGTTGAGATGACATTCGTGGATTGTCATTTTGAGAATAGGAGATATCAACTTACTATTTTTGAAATAAATGAATTTTGACTTGGGCCTGCCCAATGTCGTAGATTAGAATAGGAAATGTGTGTTTACTGACCTGATATTTGTATTTCGATGGGGCTTATGAATGAGTGTCCCTTGAAAGTTTTGCTTATAACAGTTGACGACCAGCGTCTTAAATGTAAATGTTCCCTCTGAATAAACGAAAGTATGATAAATAATATCAAATGGTAGCAAAAAAGAAAAGGTGACTAGTAAAACGTATTAATGAAAATACGTGAGAAACGAGACGACAATGGGATTGTTGAGGGATATATATTGAAGGCAACAAAGAGTCACGAGAGATGAAAGAGCGCTTTGTAGGCTAGGGAATGTTCAAAGAATGAGAAGCTTCTATATATAGGATTTATTGTGCTTGATATCTTGGTGAAGAGATTGACGTTTAGCCTTTGACATGGACAAGACACAAGTGTTCCAACTTTGAGCTCGCACAGTTCAATCAACGAAATAGGTACTTTTTCCTTCAAGGCTAGTTGGATTTATTGACACAACGAGCCGATAGCCACCAAATCTCCAATCATCTCATGGTTGAGAAGAAAATTGGAAATATTGAAAGAGGCGAGGCGAGCGTATCTTGAATTCTATTTAAGCATGTAATTATTGAGGTGCTGACCCAGGAATGACACTTCTGATTAGATAAATTAGCAGCGGAAGTAGATATACATATATAAAATCCACAAGCACATTGGCCACTTCCACCTTGACTTCAAGAATGGAAAGCCCAGCCTAGACACAGAAAGCCGTAGCATGGTATGATCGCTGCAGGTACCAATTTCGCTTCTCATCACTTAAACATCAACGCATGCACATTCTCTTCCACAATTAGGCACTTAATTTGGATTCAGAAGGCTTATCTCATTTTCGCGGATCTACTTTACCATATTGTTATATAGTAGAAGTATGATATCACATCGGAATTTTTGCCAACTCCAATTAACAAGACCGCGTTCATTATGAATCGTGCAATCATTGTTGGTATTGTCTCATCCACTGCTTGAACCCATCATCTATCCCCAATATTTATCCATTTATGCGACTCTCTTTCCCTTAGCGTTCTTCTTTGGGGTATCGGCGATGGTGAGGTCTGAAGCTTGTATTAGTAAATTGTACATTTTGTGAATTTGGAAGGAAATCATACTAGGTGGAAGACTTTGCTTCAACTTCTCGGCCTTCTCCAAATCCTTAAGGACGAGGGTGTACAAGTACTTTTGGCATCTGACCTTGATCTTGATAGCGCTGGTCTTTCCGACATTCTTCTTGATGCGGGCGGCTATTGTATATTCAATTAGCTTTCTGTAGCTTCGTGGGTTGTGCCTTTCGCTATTTCATCCGCTCTTCAGTGGCGCAATTCCCAAAGCCACGTATTCAAAGATTCAAGAAAGTTCGGTGTAAGTCGAGGGAATCAAACATAGATAAACACATACAGGAAGCATCCTTGCGTCTGCAAATCTCCAAGAACTATTTAATTCGATGTTAGCCTCTATTCCGACTCTAACCCCAAACTCCTTCTCATTTCCATTATTCCTTCTCCATACCCGTAACCCAGTTTAAAGAAACATGACTCACGGATTTGATGTCGGTGATTTCGCGAGGCATTTTGACGGAGTGAGTGGTCGAAAATTGGTGAAAGGATCGGGTATTGCGAAATGGAATGGCAGAAATCTGAACTTCTCGATATTGAGGTTGTTGATGTGGAAATTCTGATTGTGTGGGATTAGTAAGCCGACTCGGCTAAGGGTTTCTTCTTGATAAGATGCACGGCCCCTTAGAACCTAGGAGTGGCGTTCATTGTGGCTGATGTTCTGAAGGTGGCTTTCAATAGGAGGACAAGTCTCTTATTAGTTTAGGCAAACACTTCTGTGAATCATTGTCTACTTAAATATTCTCATGGAAATCAGACTCTGGGACTTATACTTCATACAGAGAGTCAAATAGTTGTGTTGAAGAAGAGAAAAACTTTTGAAAATATCAGCAACTCTCACACAACGCCACCCCCTCATCAAGGATGCCTACTCCTTTAGACAGAGCTCTAAGCTCCAAAGTAAGTTTTTAGATCACCATTAAAATTTCAAGAAATTCCACCAACATATCTATCTATATAGAACGCTGTTTTAGCTTTCACGGGTATTGTGACAGCAGCTGCGGCATGGTCCATATGGGGTACTGATTTGTTTCCAAGAGAAGAAGATCCTACTGGTGGTACGTAGAACCTGATCATCACCTGATCTTATAACACTAATCCAGAATAGATCCAGCAACATGGTCAAGGGAGGAATTACGAAGATGGTTAGCAGCTGTTAGTACTCTCGGGATTCTCCTCCTCTTCTGCTTCATGTACATCACTCATCGAAATTAACCACATCCTCTACAGAGAGATCTCCATCCGCAAAACAAGGACACCAGAGAGCAGTTATTGGAGAGAGTCAAGGCAAACTTACGAGTACCGAGGAAGCCATGAGAATCTTGTGAGAGAGCCTTTGTTTCGGTTGGGCTCGATACCCCTGAGCTGGGTTTAAATTGGTAAAGAAGGCGTCAGGTCACTCAGGTTGTTCAGCATGCATTGATGTTAATGAATTTTATTAAATAACAATTTTGGCTCGATCGATGCGTATTATCCATTAGACCTCATGACCTATTGTCATGCAGATTCGTTTTTCTGTTCACAATTTCTCGTCACTTGATGCCTCAATACAGCCAGTCGCCATGGGGGAAAAGAAGGGTGCCAGTTTCCACAAAGGAACAGACCCAAAAACAAAGAATTCTGTTCTGGATACTGCCCACATCAAAAGACCGGAAAGATCAAGGGGAAAAAGTAAAGAGTAGCAATGAAATGCCTTTCGGGAAGTTTGCGGTACAAGGTAAGTAAAGTATGCCCATGGCGTTCTTACTTCCCTCTGCCGGTGATGATTATTCACGTCATGTTATTAATTGATGCCTTCCGCCTGCCAAGGAATGACAGCTGGTATGGTGACGTCTAGATGAAATAATCGCCACAAAGAGAATAGAAATAGAGCGATGTGTATGCAATAAAAAACTCTTCCGATGTTCGCAGAGTGAAAGATGGAGCAGGTTTGCGAAAAAGTTGAGCAAGTGAGAATCGCGATGTGATGAAAAGTCATTTCTGAACATGGGATACATGGCCATTATAGAAGACGGTGAAATGCAGTATTACATTCACATAAGCTTATTTGGTAGGGTTTGTTCAAATTGATCAAGCAAGCTTACACGTCATCGTATTGTGCAGCCATTTGCGCAATTTCAGCCTGTGAGATCATGAGTTAGCATTGATCAATCATCAATAGAGAGCGAAAATCTTACTTCTAACGCGGCATTTTCTTCTTCTATGGCTTGGGCTTGTTTATTGATCTCATCTGCCTGTCAAATCAGTTAGCCAACTGTCCGAAATACGAAACATGACATTAAATACCTACTTTCTCCATTTGAACCTTAATATTCCGGATGGCCTGCAATTTCTCTTCCAAAGCTTTCTTCTTTTCGGCTGCCGCTTGCATACGTGCTTCTGCTGCAGCGGTCTCACGTTCAACAATATAAGTTTGCTTAAGAGCAGGGGATGCATTTGTCTTGTTCGGTCCAGAATTGTTGCCAGTGAATGATGTCTGATCGGCCTTGCGCTTATCACCAACTCCAGCCTTTGCCCTGCCTTTATCCTTAGGGTTGGAAGCGGGTTCTTCAGCAATGGAAGGCACTGCAGTCTTTGGGGTCTTTGGGGCCTTTGGGGCTGGCTTCTTTTGCTTAGTTGGAGATTTTTCGGGTTGATTTGGAACAACCAAAGGTACTCCACCTTTGCCAACTTGCTTCTTTGATTTGGCCTGTTGAGCTGGGATAGTTGAGGAGCTGTTAACTTTTGTGGCAGGTGTCTTCTGGGAAGTCGCTGCTCTCGAAACAGATGTGGACTGTGTTTTTGGGGTAGATGACTTTTTCAAAAGTAGAAGAAATTTTTGCAGCAGTTGATGCTCTTGTCTTTGATTGTTTGGCCGTCTCGACTGGAGCAATTAATATGGTAGACTCATCATCAGTGCTGGGAGGGGAATCTTGTGGTTCATCCTGTTGGTTTTCAATATCGACTGGTGTATTATATTGTTCACCATGAGATACCCTGGCGCTCAAAAGCACACCATTGTTGTCGAAGTCAGTCATTTGGGTGTCTAGTAGAGTTGCGATCTGGTTTGATCCTGTAGATTTTTCGGCGCTTGTCGGTGGAATGTCACTTGATGGATATCTTTTAGCCTTGTTATCTTCTTGCATCTTTGCGATATGTTCAAGTGTGCTTTGGGAGACGGCTTCTGTTGGTGTTTGGGAACCAGCTTCACCTTGTTGCGACGTAGTCAAATCTTGATATTGTGAAGATGAGACTATGCCAACAGGATCCTGGCTTTGTTTTGGATTTGAAGATGGAGGGAGATCGACTTCAGCTGATGTAGATCTAATTCTTTCCTCGGTTTTGGATTCGATAGCATCGACCATTTCTGTATCTTCAAGCCGAGCGGAAGTATTGATCATTTCGTCAAATTTGGTTTCCATCAAATTGATGTTTGAAGATGAGAAAGATTTCTCTCTATTTGGTGCTTGGGATTCAAAGCTGAGTCCTAGACCACGTTGCTTGATCTTCTCAGCTTTCTTATCGGCAACTCTTTGGCGATAATTGATTGTTGGGCTCGCTTCGCTACTACTATCGTCACTATAATCATCTACGGTAACAATAGCACGAGCTGCCGATTCAATTTGGTTCGCATCATTAAAGTCTCTCAACAGTACACGTTGTTCATCTCCAAATTTCTCGAAGTATTTTGTACCTTGCTTCCTTGATGATGCTGGAGGGGTGATTGGCTTCCAAGATGAACCGCTTGCCTCAACACTAACTGATTTGAAGCGAGCTGCCTTGTCTCTCTCGAGGGCTTTTCCAATCGTACATGGTACAGAGGACTGCCTCAAATCACTAGAGTTATCCGATGATAGAAGCCGAGATTTGTCTGAAAGAAGCGGATCTTGTTCCGTGTGCAGTTGGCTATTAGTAATCGCAGAAAGGTTGCCCAATTGCAAATCTGAGCCTAACATGTTACGCTGGTTCCATCCAGAGCGAGTAGGATCCCTCCAAGCGTTGTATGCTGGAGCTCCTTTGACGCCGGCTATGGAGGTTGGTTTCTGTTTGGTGTGGTTGTTGTGTATCTTATTGTCTCGGTAAGAATCATCACTATCTAATTCAACCTTCTCATCCCTGATGTTTGCAACAGAAACTACGTCATCTGCAGGTTCGCCAGCCTCCTCATCGACAGAAACGGCGGATTGAGAATTGTTTCGAAGATGAACAGGTCTCGACACTGTTGCAATGTGTTCGAAATCAGGGCTTTCGACACGAATGCCTGATGAGTAAGAATCTTCGACAACGGAATTCAGTTTTCCTGCAGACTCCATTAAATTGGTCAGCATAGAAGATACTTCAGTTCCTTCGGGCACACTGCTGTTTCCATTCTTCTTGCAAGCTCCCTTGTCCTTAATAGTCTCTGCTGTCTCGTTAATGCCATTTTCTGCCTCTGGTGCAAGCATTTGAACGTCGTCATCATCATCATCAACAACATCATCATCATCATCCGTTGCGTTAGCACCTGTAGCTGAAGTAGCCTCTGTAGCCTGTGGGGTATTCTTCACGACTGACTTCTTTGAAGTAGATTTTTCTTTACTCCATGGGGTTCCGAAATAGTCGGGAGTGTCCAGGTAGCCCAACTTGTGAAACTCCTGAGTAGAGAATAGTAAGAATTTGACCGAGGCCCAAAGCTTGAAATCACCTGGCCATTTCTTCAAAATACGGTTCGTTGGAGAATTGTTAGTGAGCTTTTTATGGTTAACGCCAATGACTTCAAAAGGCGGAGGGGTTGGGGTCGCATCTTCGTCAACACACGGATTAAGGTTCCACCATTCTGAATAATCTTCGAACGTGGGGGCACGTTGTGCATCGCCGAGATCTGGCGTTCTTTCACTCGATAATGATGAGGTATCTGAATCCGAATCTGGCTCTTTTGAGTGCGGCTTATGAGCTTTGGGGTCTTGTCGAAACATTTGAATTTCGATGGTGCCAACTGCAGAAGGTTTGTTGCTCTTGATATTTCGTGCTGTTTTACTGATTTAGCACATAGGCCGCCATTAGAGAGGATGAATAACTTGCCCTTTTCCGTGTTGCGCTTTGTCACTTGTAATTGAAAAGATTTATTGATGTATTTGCTGCCTTCTTTGACTTGACCGATAAATGTACCAAAGTTTCTACTGAATTGAGTGGTAGGCTTGTCATTACTGTGGGAAGCTCGTAAGATACCATCGATGATAACGTCAACGAACTCGACAACGCCAGAGTTAATGGCCAGACATGGCGTGATGGAATCATCTTCTGAGGTCAGAGCGTAGCAAGTAAAGTGATTACCTTCCCGCTTCAAGCCCTCTTCAAGGAGCTTTGTGCTGTTTCCCCCTTTCAAGCAGATCTCTCCCTTGACAACTTTTCCATTAAAGTCAAGTAGACTTGCTGGGATTTTCATGGCTACTAATATTGAAGAACTCTCGTAAAAAAAGGGTTATTTAGTTCTCAAGTGTGAGGAACTCAAAGATATCTTACTGATTGACGTTTTGGACAGAAGGTAGTCGAAAAGACCAAGGATATGTAGAGGATAAAGGATACCGAGTAAAGGGTGCAATCTATCGATTCTTGCCAAGTAGAGTAAATAGATCGTAAGAGAACGAACTTGAATTTCAGACTGATATTAATAATTGCGATGTCGCAAAAAAGAATTGTAGTCAAGTACGTTAGTACGTTGAAGATATTTATTGAAGATTTTAGAAACCAGAAAAGCTGGTTGGAAAGCGAACGGTTTTTGAGATATAGGATCGAAGGAGGTTGTTGTCGAAGAGGATGAAGTTACTGAGGATTAGCAGCCGAAACCACAGTTGAAAGATTATCAAAGCTGAAAGTAAAAGTGAATGACAGGCACCTGAACTTGTCTGACGGAAGACCTATCAATCTGAAGGCTTCAAGGTTGTGAATATCCTAAAAACTATGATTTGATCTAGTGATAGTGATGAACAATATCTATCATTCTTTATCAATTTTGACAGCCAAATTTACATTTCATAACCCTAAATAGATGTCAAAAAGTAGCTTGGAAGTTTTCCTATTAACTCAAGCCATAGTAGCCACAAATATGATCTTGAAAATGAGCGGATTTGTGAGTGCTATGAATGGAATGCCTTTCCTATTCTCTCAACAACCTTATTGATCAAGTGGTATGACATTTGGGTGTATGGCTTCTTTTTCAAGAGCCAATTGTCTTGGTTCTTAATGGGAGAATGTATTGCTGGAGCTTTGATATTGCTCAGAGGTATCCGCTCAAGCTCAAAAGTCTAGTGGATTCTGTGTATGTATCTCTAACATCGGCATCTGATGTTGAATATGGTTCGCCACAAGGGTGCTCCAATAAAATCAGATATCGGCCAGAGGTAGATGCTTACTGTAGCACGGTACGAAGCCAAGTCACTAACCAATGCTGCCTTCTATAAGACATATCCGCGAGGCCGAGGGGTGAACATGGTGCAACAGTAGCCCAAGTACACATATCACCTCAGCGATTCCAGGGGATCGAAAACTTAAAGCACCAATCTGAAAACCTGGCTTTGAATCAACCACTTCTTAATGCCCCTGGGCGCTTTCGGATTCCTGGCCTCCATATTTGGGACTAACACAAAGTTCTCTACAAAGATCCTCTCCTCTCCGTCATCCCCACCTTTCGAAGAATATTTTACCTGCCCATTGACCATAACTACAATACTGATCTTCCTCCCATCCCTATCCGCTCCAAGCTTACTTTCCTCAACCCCTATGTTATAATTTGGATTAATGACATGAGTATCAAATGATTGCACTTCGTAGGCGGCTTTGCCGATTTTGTTTTGGAACGTTTCTTGGAAGGCAGAGGGGGTTGGTATGACGTTTCCGTTGAGTGTTATTGAGGCTTCAGCGGGGGCTAGGGTAGAAGGCTTGATGTAGAATGCTGTGATACTTGAACGTAGGTTGGGTTTGTTTAGGGCTTCATAAAAGCTTCCAACGAAAATCTCGGCCGCTGGAGTAAATTAGTATGATATTAAAACGGAGGGGATGCAAACAGTACCTGTAGTAGCCAACTCGGCTTGGGTATCCTCTGTAGGGTCAGACATGGTAGGTTGCAGATAAAATCCAGTTATTTTTGTGCAAAAAACCAGAATAGAGACCAAAGCATACGAATTGGGAGTGATTTATTAAGAATTCTTTGGTACGCCTTTGTCATTTCATGATGACGTGAAGTGAAGCTTGGGGGTTTCGATATTTTAAGAAAACGCGGGGGCGGATATGCGGCCGCAGCGCCGCTTTTCCGCATCTTAATAATATTTGGAATCCCTCAACTCATTCTTAATTGCGCTCCAGTCAAGGCATTTTGTTCAAATGTATGGCCTCAACTCCTTACTGCGGGGCTCTTTCCAGCCCAGAACTAGATTATTATTGAGGACTGGCTGGATTTGTAGCTCATGCCAGGCAAGACCCGTACCAAAAGTTAGGTATTCCACTGCTACAAATTCGAGGAAGCCCTACTATGTAACTACACCAATTTTCTATGTAAACGCTGGTAAGTCTGAAATAAATAACCTCGGCCCGGTATCTAACTGATTTTAGCACCTCATGTTGGTCACCTTTATACTATGGTCCTTGCGGACGTCCTCAAACGATGGCAAGTCTTGAAGGGCGAAACGGCAATTCTATGTACAGGAACGGACGAGCATGGTATGAAGATCCAACGAGCGGCTGCGCAAGCAGGCACACTGCCCAAGGAATTCTGTGACATTGGCGCTGAGACGTTTAAGAAATTGGCACAGAGAGCAGGACTTTCGAATGACCATTTCGTGCGGACGACTGATCAAGATCACAAAGAGACAGTAGAGTATATCTGGTATATGCTGAAGGAAAGGGAATACATATATGAGTCTAAGCACGAGGGGTGGTACTGCGTAAGTGATGAGACATTCTATCCCGAGTCGGCTATTGAGAAGAGGTTGGACCCTTTTACTGGGAGGACATTCATTGCTTCCCAGGAGACTGGGAAAGAGGTAGAATGGACTTCAGAAAAGAATTACCACTTTCGACTATCTGCTTTCAAGGACCAACTTCTTGAGTTCTACGAGAAGAATCCAAACTTTGTTGTGCCATTGACTCGAATGAAGGATGTGGTCAACCAGGTATCTCAGGGCTTGGAAGATCTTTCAATATCTCGACCTTTTGATCGGCTGAGCTGGGGCATTCGAGTGCCGGATGATGAGAGTCAGACGATATATGTGTGGCTCGATGCATTGGTCAATTATATTACAAAAGCTGGCTATCCATGGGCGCCAGGAAATGAGACTGTAGGAGGGTGGCCTGCAGATGTACAAGTCATTGGAAAGGATATTGTTCGATTTCACTGCATCTACTGGCCAGCATTCCTCCTTGCCTTAAGTTTACAACCACCAAAGCAAATTATGACGCATGCCCACTGGACAATGGATAACCAAAAGATGTCCAAGTCAGTAGGGAACGTAGTCAACCCATTTTTTGCAATGGATCGGTTTGGAGTCGATGTGATGCGATACTACCTTATACACGATGGGGGAATCAAGGAAGACTCTGGATACGGCAATGAATACATCGTTGAAAGATATAAGAAAGGATTGCAAAAAGGTTTAGGTAATCTCGTCAGTCGATTAACCCGACCGAAAGTATGGAATGTTCGTTCTTGCGTGGAAAATGCACATTCTGGAGGACTGCCCAATCCGAATATTTCCACTTTTCAACAGATGGATTCATTAGACAATGTCCGCTCAAAAGCGAACGACAAAATGCAAGACCTCAATCCAGGAGCAGCGCTCCATATTATTATGGATACCGTATTTGAAGTAACTTCAGCACCTACTACATACGTACAAGGATACAACACTAACCACAGTTTTACAGACTAATAAATACTTGCAAGACGAAGCTCCATGGAACCTCGCAAAACTAGAAGATCCAGAAGCTAAAGGAAGACTGGTAAGCACCGTGTATCACGCCGCCGAGGCAGTCCGAATTGTTGGTATTCTTCTTCAGCCATACATGCCGGAGAAGGCATCTCTATTGCTTGATATGATAGGTGTTGCACCAGAGCGTCGAACATATGAATATGCGAGAAGGGGGGCTGATCCTTCTTACGGTGATGCTCAGGCTCCGTTAGGTAAATGTGCATGGGATGCGCTATTTCCTCCTTTGGCAGTGGAGACTTGATTTTTCTTCGATGTTTCGTTTATCAGGCCATGAACGATATCATGTAAAAGTCCAAATATACCCGCAAAGCATCGAACACGAAATACTCTACTTCAAATGAATTATTGCCCACACTAGATGTGTTGCCTTTGATTCATAATTGATGTCATATTATACTTGTCCTTCATAAATTCCAGGTTGGTTAATCCAAAGTTACAGTACAGTTTCAAACTATTATGGGATCGCTACGCTCTTTTGAGAGTTCTTCCCTTTTGGAATATTTTTCCTCTTCTCCACCGGTTTCTTCGCCACGGGCTTCTTCGGGTCTGGTTTCTCCTGTTCCTTTCCATCCTCTTCCTCCGATTTTCCAGAGACATCCTCATCAGATGAAAAAACTTCCTCAATTTCATACCCATCATCCTCTTCGTCATCCTCTTCCTCATTACTAGACTCCTGTACTATTCTCGCCTTATTAAGTTTCTGCTTTTCATCCACCCCTTTCTTCAGCCTTTCTTGCTTTTGCGTTACAGTCTTGCTCTTTGTTTGCTTGGTCGCGGCGCTCTTTTTCGCTTTTGGTTTTTCTTCTTCCTCATCTTCCTCCTCACTACTCGTATACTCTCCACTAGTATACTCCTCGCTATCAGTATATTCCTCACTGTCCTCTTCACTCTCCACCTCCTGCAAAATCCTTCCCCTTCCTTTACTCTCCAACGCATCATTTGCCACCTTTCCCATAATCCCGTTCAACCAATTTTCCGTCCCTTTTCCCACTCCACCTTTCCCAAAATTGTTCCCCAGCCCATTCCCATTCCCCACCACGTTCTTGCTCGGCTCACATGTCATACCCAAAATAGTGCCCTTCTTACTACTTCCCCCATTACATCCATTCTGAACAGGTTTCAAAGTAGGAGCTTGAACTTGCACCCATCCCTTCCCCTTCCCATTTTTCTCATATACACTCCCATCCTCAAGTACCCTCCTTCCCTTTCCATCCCATCGCCTCGTTTCTTCAACGATGGGCTCCCCAAGACGCTGTGTACGTTTCGTGCGGGTGGTACCGTCTTTATTGATGGTGGTTTTGGTTTGATATGCTCGTCCCCAGTCATCTCCTGATGAAGTTGAAGACGTGAGGGCAAATGATGCCGAGGTATTGAGTGTAAAGGGCATTGATGCGAGTTTTTCCTGAGTCTTGGTGGTTTAAAATAGGTTTTTTATTGATAAACTTTCGAAATTATGGAAGAGGAGTGTTAATTTGAATCATGATATATGGAAATAAAAAAGTCGTATGTTGGTTAACGAAACAGAAAACAGGATGAAGGGGGGTTGACGTCATATGTGAAGTCATTAATCACGTGTCGGCTGCCATGTCCTAATGACCATATCCAAGTTCTTGTGCATTAAGGATTGATTGATGTGGTTTTAATTTCTCACAGAAAAACTTCGTGGAAGGTATTCCAAAGTGAGTATTGGTATTGCCCAGGTGATATTCGATTCTAATTATACTAATTCGGTATTAGTTGCGGAAACTACCAAGCGACCGTTTTAATCTCGTCTCGAGCTCATGTACTCACAGACAGTACCATAGTTTTCGATGATGGGTCTTGGCATTTCAAAAACAGCGGGACTGTGGGGTAGTGCGAGAGTCTGGTTGTTACTCCGTACCTTTCGACTGCATGAACAAAACATAAAGTACCGAGTACATGAGTACATAAGTACTTGACTCCACCGCCAAACAATCAATAGTTATCAGATGAGAACCTCCAGATGAGAACCTCGAGTCTCGAATCATCTTCTTCTCGAAGGTCACTTTAGATGATTATTACAAGTTTGTACTTATCTCTCTGAGTTGTTTCTTGGCTCGCTCGTTCGTCCGACTCGGAATCTTATTGCCGTAGGTACCAAGTACTGGATCTAACAGGCATTGAAGAGAGGAAGGGCAGCCCGGTTCAATTAACCTATGGTTTCAATAGTCTAGACGCCCGTCCGACAATGATATTTTATATAATCGTAACACCTTCTGTACAGAATATACTTGGACTTCTGGGCGATTAAAGTATGCTCAGAGTTTCACGACATTTGGTTTCGAGTCTAGACTACAGTTCGAACCCCTGAAAACAATGTTCAAATCCATTTTGAAGCTACCTAGATGGGCTATTGATGCTATATTTTGATTTATTCTTCATTCTTATGGTTTAGAACCCGGAAGCTGTGGTCGTTATGATCACGCCTGGAAAAGATGACGAGTGTTGAGGCCAGAACACCGCAAATCTCTTAAGATGCAAACTCACCTGCTTACGGGAACTATAAGAGAGGCCAATTGATGGTTATCAAAGAGATGGGTGGATGCAGAGGGCTAGACTATTTCACGATACTGCGTTACGTCTTTAGATACCTGTTGAGACAATAATATTGATAATTGGGCAATGCAGGCGGATAGAATCTGGAGACTGGGTGGACTATGGCAGGTTCCATATAATCTAGGCTGCGAGTAGCCACTAGCAAACATTTGGGGGTTTCTCAGGATTTTCCACATTTAGACCCTGGAAATTTGATAGGACAGCAAATTTCGAGCTTCTCTGTTCAACAATTCGACTGTTCTGGCCAACTCATGATCAGAAAACCTCTCATGGAATTCGAAGCTGGCATGAACGAGTAAATAACCTTACCTTTGTCGTAAAGCTCAGAACTTGCCCAACTTGATGGAAACTTGATTTGATTTTCCATCGACATCATTATCGTATTTTTACTGCAAGGGCCAGACAATGGACGGATGCTGCCTACAAATGTTATACAAGTGACCTTTTTTGATTCTATACTGCGCAGTTGACGTTATTGCAATTTGTAAAGGTCACGCTGTCAATGAGGGATCTACAATGACGTTTCTGCAATAGACGAGGATTGCACGAATAAAATTTGAAGAAATTACTCAGCCTTCTTCTCATTTCAAAGTACTTGCTGAATTTGCGAATCAGATAATGAAATACCGGCAAGTTTTTGAAAAACCCGGCCCGAAGTACGAGAACTGTTCGCTGAATGGAGAACAAGGAGCCTCTTTGATTGAAACGCAAAAACGCCCCGAATAATGAGGTGTTCTTACATGATTGGCCAGAGCCAATTGAAACGCTCACCTATACTCCGTACAGTACAGAGTCAAATTTCAGACCCATATCCTTATGAAATCACTAACTAGCATGAAGTTTGAACAAGACTGCATTTCTTGAGCTTGAACACACAGATATATAAGTTCGTCTACAGGAAATGATAGGTCGAGGGGGCAATCCCAAATCCTTGGCATGGCATACTAAATTGTATCGAGACGATGAGTCGAAGACGAAATCTAAGAGAACAATCCGTACCCTTCCGTTCTAGCCAATAAAGGGGCCGGTGCTGTCTACTGGGTGGCCATTTAATCGGCATTGAGAAAGGCCAGGGAGAGAAATGAAGTCTTTCACCAGTCGAGTCACTCATGCTCGCCGACTTGCGAAATATCTATAAATCAGTAAGCAACCCCCACGCTTTTTGAAAGATACAAATGTTACTGCTCTCAAAACTATTCATAAAAGCCGTATCCAAAACATCATTTGTTTTTTGTCGTGACATCTAAAAAGCAGCTTGTGTTGTTTTGATCAATAGATAAACTTTTTCGACTTCCAGCCGCAATTCACATCAGCCTTCCTAAGCCATCACTTAATAACCATGCCTCAATCCTTGTCATCCTCTATGCAAGGCTACTATGAGTCAGACAAGTAAGTTGTAGTTCCCCGTGCCCCGTTCGCAGTGAGTTTATCATTTAGCCGAATCTTAAATTTAATGTTTTTCCAGAGTAGTTGAAGGAGTCGAGCCACATGTTCATGCTTCGGCTAGTCAACAGCCTCGACTCCCGTACTTCCCTTCATACAACTTGGGCCAATTCTTATCCATCGAAGGAGCACCCCCATTGGGTTTTCGGGAACCAATCCCGATCGCCGAACGCATTAATGGTGCCAAAAATGCCATTAGAGGCTTCGATGGGCAGATGAACAAAGGCTAGGCGAGCCCTGAGAGCCAAGAAAAAGAAAAGAGCAAGACTGAAGAAGATACCTTGTCATATGTCATGGTAGGATATATTTGCCGTCATTCAGCATTAGATTGTATGTTAATCATTTCAGAGCCACCTGATATGATTACGCATCGTCAACCCAAGCGAAGCGAAGCACTTTCCAGGTGCATTCCAAGCTACCATGAGATTGATAAGGCCACGATAGAGCCTGCTTGAAAGTAACGAAGTCATATTTCAAGATTCGCTCTAATATTCAATAGGAGGATGGAAACTCGTGGTTATAGTCCTCTGTTGATGTTCGAATTTGTGATGGAGCAAGTTGGGTATCATTTATCGAGGCCGTTAACCTCCTCCAAGTGGAGAGAATAGCTACAGTACTCCAATTAGCGTCGGAATCCTCGTCCCGAAACCTACCAACGAGGGAGTATCTCAAATGCGGGGTAATAAGGCGTTGAGTTTATCCATACTGTCTGTGCCCGTGGTAGCGGTCTATTATATTTTGCCCCGAGTACAGTAGAACGTTGTCATTGATTCCATCTAGATGTTGCAGCCGTTAGCATATTCAATATGGAGAAAAGCTTGTTTCGTCCCATACGTTTTATGAAATCCGAGTGTGGGTTAATTCTGGCCTTGTAATAGGTCAATCAATATTCTCCACTCTCGATCAGATAAACGAGATATTCGCCAGGGGTTTCATCAGTCATGGATCTTGCAAGTACTTTAATTTCAATCACCAATGCCATCAATCATCTCCTTTTCTCCACTATTATTCGCATAAGCGCTCCGGATATATTAAAACTTCACCCAGTATGGAAAAATCCAATGCCCTTTAGATGATTTATCCGAAACAGGCAAATCTCATTTTGGCATCTTTCTTGAAAGCGACCCGAAGAATGAGTTTGCTCAACGGGGCGTTTATGTACCCCTCAAATATACCATGGGCAGATAAACACATATAAACTTTCCATTTCCCAATCTCCTTTCTCATCACCAATTCCGAGTCAGGTCACTCGAAAACTACACTCCTTATTATTCATTTCGTGTCAAACATTTTGTATTCAAAATGCTTGTTTCAAACCTTATAACACTTGCTGTCTTGCCTTCAGCTTATGGACAGCTTAATACACTTGCCAAAGCCGCTGGTCTGAAATACTTTGGTTCCTCCACAGACAACAATGAACTCACTGATACTGAATATGTCGCTATCCTCTCAAACAGCAGTGAATTCGGGCAGATCACACCTGGAAATAAACAAAAATGGGATTCCATCGAACCAAGTCAGAACACCTTCAGTTATACCAAGGGAGATGTGGTTGTTGATTTTGCGGAGAAGAATAATCAAATTTTAAGGTGTCACAATTTGGTTTGGTATAATCAATTGCCATCATGGGTTACCTCGGGCACGTGGACAAATGCTACTTTGATTGATGTTTTGAAGAATCAGTTCGTAGCTGTATTCGTTACTCTATAAGGCTTTCAATGCTAATGATCTATCTAGCATTAAAAATGAAGTAACTTACTACAAGGGCAAATGCTATGCCTGGGATGTGGTTAACGAGGCTTTCAACGATGATGGTACTTGGCGTTCTTTTGCCGTAAGTTATTATAATACTTCTTGTTGCTTGTGAGCAAAACGCTAGTATAAAAGCTAACTTACATAAGTTCTATGACACAATCGGTCCGGAATATATCCCAATCGCATTTGAAACCGCAGCCCTCTACGACCCAGATGTCAAGCTTTATTACAACGATTACAACATCGAGTCTGCCGGTGCAAAGGCAACCTCCGCCCTCAACCTTGTTAAATCGCTCAAAGCTCGCGGTATTAAGATTGATGGTGTCGGTCTTCAAGCCCACTTCATCGTCGGCTCAACAGCCAGCGAGTCCTCTCTCGCCACAACCCTCAAATCATTCACAGCTCTCGATGTCGAAGTGGCATACACTGAGCTCGATATCCGTTTCAGCAGTCTCCCACCAACCACCGCCGGTCTCGCTCAACAAGGAGTTGACTACGCTAACACCGTCAAGGCTTGTCTCAGCGTTGATGGCTGCATCGGTATCACCATCTGGGATTTCACGGACAAATATTCCTGGATCCCTTCTACATTTAGCGGTCAAGGTGATGCTTGTCTCTGGTTCGCTAACTACACCCTTCACCCCGCCTACAACAATGTTGTCGCTGCTCTCTCATCCGCAGCCGGCACTAAACCTGTTACATCAACGACTGTTCTTAGTACCTCAGCTACTTCTACAGTTAAAGTAAGTGCATCCAGTGCGGTTGCTACTAGCTCTAGTTCTGTTTCTGCGACCAAATCTTCTGCACCCTCTGTCCCAGCAGTCAAACCAGTTCTCGTCTCCTCTGCCGCTGTTTCTTCAACTGTAATTTCTTCTTCATCAGTGGCACCTGTGGCACCTTCTGCTTCTGCTTCTGCTTCTGCTTCTGCTTCTTCAGCTGCAGTCATTTCCGTTTCTTCAACAGCTGCTGCTGCTGCTGCTTCAACAGCTCCTGCTTCATCAAGCACCACACTAAGAAAATGCACAAAGACCACCTCAAGCACGAGCACGACATCAACAGCTGCTTCTTCAGGCGGCGCAGTTCCCTTGTACGGACAATGCGGCGGAGCAAACTGGACCGGAAGCACCACCTGCGCATCGGGAAGTACGTGCAAAGTGCAGAACCCATTTTATTCTCAATGCGTATCGAGCTAAATTGGTGCAAGGAAATAGACGAGGTGGGATTACAATAGGGGGTCGGAATCAAGAGAGATGCTGATTTGAGATGTCTGTGGAGGTTGCCCGATATCTGTTCTTTGTATATATATATATATATAGCTTTTAACCGAAACCGGGCATCAACGCATTTTGGAAATGCAGTTTAAAAATTACAAGGTCCTTTTATTCATACCAAATCTCCATCGTTTCATTTCTTCAGATCGAATCCTCGGATTTTACTCCCGTGACATGGCCCCAGAGCAAAAATTGATATGTTTATGGTAACCCCGTTGGATCACAGATCATCGTTTCGTCCGATCATCCACAAACCCCCAAGCTTCTTTCCCCCACGTCATATCTCGTTTCATGTCCATGCCGCCCATCTATTTTATTTCAGCCCAATGAGTCCCAATGACAAACCCGAATTACCCCCCATTCAAACAAAAACAAATATATCGAATCCCCCGCCACAATTAGCACAGAGTACCGCATTTATCTAAGCATCTTTCGCAATAGTAATCACCATTAATGTAAGCAAGCCCCTGAAATGCAACGTAAAGTGGAACACCGATCCGGACTTTCGTCCGAACTTCTGCTTTACATGGGAGCATAGATACACGCATGTCATTCAGCGTACCTGCATACCACTACAGTAGCACTCTCTACACACTTAAAATCTCGGGTCCATCCCAACACGGAACCACGCATCTGAGGATTCCATTAAGATTCCCTCGATCCATCCACGGGACGCCAGGTTGTCCCTGCATGAATGTGGAAAACCTAAAGTGCAAGAGAAGCGGCAGACCCCCCACGATCCACATCTCACACATGAAACGAGCTGGGGTCCAAACGTTCCTTTGTATAGTAACGACGTGTACGATTTTCTCTTATTTGGTTGTCTGTCGTGCCTCGGGAAGTGTACGTATTAAAATATCCGTCATCTATCTGTGATGGAGCGACAGGGTGGCCTGTATTTAAGTATTCAAGAACAGAGTCCATTACATGGAAGGTATATCTGTGAACCCAGGATGGAAACGAAACGGCGAGGTGGGCTCGAGATTAGATTATGAAAGCACGCTGGAAATGAGTAGATAGGTAGATGAGCCAAGACAACATATGGGGCCAGAGTCACAACATCGAGGTGAAAGTGTCAAGGAGAGTGACGGATGACGAGAGATGGATAAGATGTCAGTCACTGACAGATTATTTTTAGATAACTACCACGACGATATCTGGCCGTTGGAACAAACATCGGATGATGAGATTGCCGATTCGTGGATAGGTGTGAGGCTTACTTTTTTATCACCGAGATTAATGCCTCAAAATTTGTTCCAGAAGGAACTTGGGATGCATGTGTATGCATGCATGCGAAATTGCCACTGGCACTGCTGGGTCTTATGTACCTCTTATGTACCTCCTGTGCGACGGCTGGTATTTTTCTATGCGAGACTGACGTAGTCTTACCCGTAGATTTGTTGGAATTTGGTTCTGACAGTACTTTGCGGTTAAAAGTGGGTAGAGGTGCAGAGGGTTAAGTAAGATAGTACTTTGGGATATTATTATCGAGCCTTGAATGACATATGCCGCGATTAGAGCTGAAATCTTGTTGGCGTAAGTGGAGACTTAGATAACAGGGCAGTAATTACATTGACAAATGAAGAAAAACCCGAGTTGAGTATCCAAGGCTTCTGAGATGTACTGATATGTGAGGGGAAGGAGTGTGGTAACAAAGAATTGGCACGGAGTGTCCGATAATATTTGATGATTTATTAATGGTTTCTGTAAAAAGATATTTGCTTCATTCAGGAACTGTCAATACTAGCCTCAGGGTTCGTGGGAACCTGCGGCGGTACTACGTGCAGACTTGAGCGTACGCATGTCAAGACAGTAATGTGACGAGGGCGGCGTACTGGATTGGCAAAGAAATGCCGGTGGTGCTGACAATATACGACACACTTCGAACAAGATGATGCCACTGGTTTGAAGTCGGTAGGGCTTGAAGTTGTGCTATCCCAGGCTACAAGAGGTGTTAGTTCTTTGGTCTTGCAATTGTTTGTGCAGCTGGATGCGAAACGAGGGTTTAGTTTAGGCATTGCCCAACCCAATATGTTTCCTGATTAGGACGGTTATAATGAAAGAGGGCCAATTCATTGCTCAGCGGCAATCTGTCAAATCATATCCAACGACGTTCGAAATAGTTTTTCTCTGCCAATAAAAAACTTATGGACTCTCGAAGCTTGGATTTCTCACTGCTGCAACACAATTGTACGTGGCTAGCCTGACCACTCTCATAACCCTGAGAACACCCCCTTACGGAGAAAACCTAACAAGCCAAACAGATTAGCAAGTATAATTATAAACAGATACATTCAGCTGTTGAAACGCCACTTGGCGACCCTAAACTATTCAAACTTCCCGATCTGTAATAGTAAAACAAAATATTTTTTTGTGGCTGGGTCGCACGAAGTATACACCGATATCAAGAGCCCAGCCAAGTAACAACACAGGTGGAGTCTAACCTGATATCACAAAGGATACAATAACAAAACCTCGAACATGATATACAATGCTTCTGTCTGCTATCAAAAGAAATACACGATAGGGATAAGATACTTACCAACAAAGATGATGGGCGCTTGCCGATTGACTGCTCCAGAGATGACCCGTCGGTAGTATGGTATAAACATCACTTTGGTGGAGGCTAACACCATCGGAATAGCCCTGATAGCTAATGAAGATATCATGCAGGACCAGGCTCTTGCATGCGACAAGAATTAGTCCACGTTCAGGGCTAGGTGCAGGAGTTTGTTCCGTCATAACTCCTGCCAATAGAAATCCCAGTCAAGATGCATGTACGGTAGACATAGAGCTTCGAAAGCTTCTAGAAACCTGCGCCTCCAAGTGCCAAGGCGGTTAAGACGCAATAAGACACGGATCTGTAAGACATGCTATTCGTATGGCATGGTCATCAAACAACATGATTGGTTTACAGGCATGAGTTCGTAGATCAAAAGCCCTGGTAGAAACTTTTTGGAGCATTCGAAAAGGAATTAATGTCCGAAAGGGTTTGCAGATTTAATAAGTGAAGCTTTCCAGAATATCCTTGGAAGATATTGCTGCACGTAATACTGAACACGCAGGGCATTCTACCCCCCAGTCTCCCCTTAAACTTTGGCTGATGAGTATGGAGGCTCTATATGCATTTGGTAAAGACACCAGCAAGCGTCACCCGCACTCCTCATTCAGTCTACTCACTTGAAGATTCTTCGCATCTCGACCCCACGTATCCTTGCTTGACCCAGCCAGCAGTAGTCTCATCATCCACCTAAATCCGCCATGTCTAAGTTGGGGTTTAGAATGGGTTCTTGAACCATCCGAAATACCTTGTTTTTTGTGCTTACAGATACTGTATTCATGAACCAGTATGGCCGTATTGAATTTTGTAAACAATTGGGCATAGATATATGTCCTTGCTATGAGGCTACAGGAGGGATATAAATTCTGATCACTACCCACTTGATTGAGATACTTCTTTCTGCCATTCGCACTCAATCCTCAAGCAACGCCCAAACAATTCGAATTCGAATCTTTCCAGCTCAAGCTCATCAAGCTATATCACGTGCCTTAAGTCATCATCAGTACCAAGCCTTCCATACCATACAATGGCTCAATCCGATACTTGGTCTACGAGAACCAACTCTCCATCTGTCGAGAGGTTCGCTCCCTTAATTAGGCACGCCCATTTCAAGAGAATCACTCGCTAACATGCTCCTTTTACCAAAGTAGTAACCGTTTTAAAACTTCTTCAAAAGACAAAGGAAGGTCAACGAAATCCAACTCGCCTAATCGTCAAACTGAAAATACTCCATCCCCACAACCTACTGAAGAGCCCGACTATTCATCTGAAAGAGTAGCAGAGTATGTTGCAGACCCTATCAATCCCAACCCTGGGTACGAATATTGGTCAGTGGAGGAAAGTATGGATGCGCACAGAGCCAACATGAGAATGTATCTCGAAAGCTACGATGTTACTTGGAACCATGCTTCGCAATAAGTTAGTGATGGTACCAGAACTTGGACGCGGGAAAGAGGTGTAAACGTTTGATATGAGTGTGTGTCCTGTTATGACCCCAGAAAACATAGAAGATGCTGACATAGAAGGGCCGAATTATCAGCCTATTGGATACTGGTTGGCCTTCGGTTAGCGGACTACGACATAATGCCTTAAATCCACATGGCTGCCATGCTTTTCCCCCATCCTAGAAGATTAGCATTTTCATTGGGCACGACTGCACCATGCTTACCCCTTCATTACCTCGCAAGAATACGAATACCACACACACGAAACCGCGGTTGGAGATGTTCAGCGAATCGGTAAACTCCAAGCTATTTGTAGCCATCAATTATGCATATTGCTATGGTTAACAATGAGGCTGACTCCATTTCGGGGAATGGGATGGCCACGTTTTCGTCTCCATGAATCCGGGACGGCTGCCTCTCAGCTGGCCAAAAAATTCTACGAAGTTAGCCCCTCCCGTTCCTCGACCTTCACACCATTACCCTCTAGCCCCCAAAAATAAGAGCTTGCGATGTCTTCTTCAGAGAGCAATGCCTTCTTCGACCTTACATCATCACATCTTTGTTTTGTCAGCTTGTTCATGCATGTATAATGCAAGACCGTTAAGCATCCTCGTCATGCTTAATATTGATTATGTTTGACAGCACCAAAGCCTTCATGTAAATACCTTGACCCCTGAGGCTGCATCAAAGAACATATCTGCAATAAAGGAAACAATGCTCGCTTGACGATGCTTCTGCGGCTGAAATGCAGATAAAAATAGATTCGACCAAAGTCATTGCCTGATGATTCAATAATCGCAAGGCATTCGTTGTACACATTTACTTGCCATCTAAAAAATTGGGCCTCCGTCGCTATTCCCTCCGGAGCATTTTTAGTGCTGGATTGAAGGAGGTTAGGAAGGGTGAACACGATATCGATATCGATTTGGTGCTACTTTTATTGTCAGAATCCGGCTTCTAGGATGAAGGATGAAGAGTTTTCTACTACAAGAATAATTTTGAGAAAGATGGTGTTGAGATAGACGGAGATGAAGTGAAGAGCTTCCATGTGGCGAAGAAGTAATTGTACATTATCATTGAATATTATATGAATATATTTAGACGTTTTCCATGCCTGTTGTAGGCGCCGTTTGTTTTAATCCGTACTCCAACGCTAATAACGACCCAAAAAAAATATAAAGAGTAGAGCAGCCGATATCAGCGCACCCTGGGTATATCAAGCTCATAAGGTAATGACCCTCCCGTCTGGACTCTGCTCAACTTTATCACACTTGTCTGGCTTGTAGACCTCGTACTAGAACTTGAGCTACTGCTAGTATATAAACCCCTACTCTGGTTTCGCGATCCAGGGAATCCAGGTCTTTTATTTCGGGGTGTAACAGGAGCTGTGCCGATATGGGATCGATTAGGGATCATGTGATCCGTGCCGTGTCTAAGAGAGGCTGCTGTTCCACTTGTTCCTTCACTACCACTGCGGATACTGATACTTCTCAGAGATGATGCGAGAGAATGACTTTGCGGACTGATCGGAGTGGAACTAGAGGGCGCGTCGCCATCAATATCGCTGTCTTGGTCGTCTATAGCGAGACTCATTAATATCGCGGGACCGAGCGGCTCCATGTTGCGCAGAAGTTCGGCGAATTGTTTCATTAGGTCGCGAAATTCGGCTTCACTGATGGCATTGGAGGAGAATCGAGCGTATTCGTAAGCTGAAAGGAAAGATGTGGCAATGGAGGGATCGCCGATGATTCCAAAGCCAGAAAGGTGACTGATATAGTCGCGCAGACCCATAGCGACCGGCCGTTGAAGAATATCGACTGCTCGAAGATCAGGCATAGGGGGTTGGGACGTCGAGAGTGGATCAGGGGGTGCTAGAGATACGGCTCTCGCTTCAATCAAATGAGGTAATTCGAGAATCACAGTGATATATTGTAGACTTGGCAGATCCGTAGAGGTCGGAGAGGACCATCCATTGTGGGAAATTTGACCCCAGACGGGTTCTTTTGGTGGTATGATGATTATAGCTTCATGCGACCTTTTCTCGTCATCTTCTTGTTCAGAGCGCCCATTCCCAGAAGCTACTGTCGCGGCACCTGGCCTGTTTTGCGTAGATACTGTCGTAGTCGCATGCTGATCAATTCGCGGTCGTGAATCCCATGCGATTGCAGCACTTCGCTCCAGGCTCGCCACAATCATCTTTCGAACCTTTTTGTTGACATCTCCTTTCTCGACAGGTACCCATGTTTTTGGTATCGCTTTTAGAATTTGTCGCTCTGTCCAGATTCTCGTCATTAAGAGTATGAACCCAAAGAAAGCGGTAGCTCCATAGCAGGATGCGATCACGAAGATGTTGTATAATTGATGGTTCTTTCGAGCTTGGAGAAAGGTTTCGACCGGAGTAACGAGAAGTAAACCTGTTATTACTATGTAGAGGATATAAAAGCTCGAATCATAGGCCAGTTTACCCAGATTCCAAGTAGCCGGATTGAAAAGACCTAATTTCATGTCGGCGACATTGTCTATTTGAACCTTAAGATCCCTCCCTGCAGGGTCTCTACAGGTGCAGAGAAGATGAGGGGCTTATCCACTTGTGCTACGTAAATTTATCATATGATGGATGGTATAATGAATAAAGTACCCTCTGAAGAAGAAAGGCTTGAGGGAAGCGATGATATTGAGGAACGGATGAATGATATGGCTATTAAGAAATTGGGATATTGCTTGATAAGTGTGTTTTGGAGATGAAGTTGAATGAAAGAAAGAATGAAGGAAAGAATGGGAATGGATGGAATAGATTGAATGGATGGAATGGATGAATGGATGAATGAATGGAAGGATTGGAAGGATTGGATGAATGGACGAATGGACGAATGGATCGAACGAATCCATGGGGGGATTAGTTCATTTGATGATGTTACCGAAATTGCGATGGAAAGGAAAGTGGAGCCCTGGAAGACAAGGCCAATTAGGCATTTGCAGGTATGTACAGGCCTTTGCAGGCTCTAAAGGTCACTGTAGTCGTGGGAGGTGGGTGCTGAGATGAGCGAGCACAGTGGAGTTTGGGTGCACCAGGTGCTAATTACAAAGCCAGAGTAAGTACTAGTGTTAGCTGGAGACACTTGACGAGAAGCAATAAGCTTTAGCTACGTACCTGGTGGGCGTCTACTGTACGTGCCGCAAGCACCCATGGCTGGCTGTCATTCATCACTTTATCCTTCCCGCAAACGAAGATGAACAGAACGACAAGAATTTCACATCGCGTGGATAATGACCACATCGTGCATGCAAAGCTGTATTTGTATGGTTGTGGGAGATAAGCGATCCCTGCTTCATGCCTTCGTTTTATCTTGCGTTGCAGAAGTCTGCGCGCAAGCCCGAGTGGAAATCAGTCCTGGGGTGCCAATATATATTCTATCTCATGTAGGATTGTCAGGTTTCTAATACTCAAATCGATCACCCAACCCTTACACAAATTACTCTTCCATCATTTCCATCAGCATGGCAACAGGCTCTATTTAATCTCCAGAGGATACGGAGCGGAATGCCATGGATGGTCAGAATCATGAACAATATTATCAAGTGAATGAATTTTGGAGACTCATCTGTTGATGCAGGGGGAGACATCCTCGCCCTCCAAGACATTGCTAAAACTCTGAATGCGAAAATGCACACTGTCAATAATGTGAGAGATATTCCTAGAAGCAAACTCCCACTGCTATTATTAAATGCAACTCCGTAAAGTGCTCAATATTATGAGATATTGTGGGCTTTTACCGTTGGGATGATACGCGATTAATACTTAAAGGAAGGACTTGGGAAAGTGTTGCTCGAGAAGAATATGATATATTCGCCTCAAATCTAAGTTTCCTGATCTTACATTGATAAATTCCGCATAGACTGTGGATAAAATTGGTTGCACAAGTTACCACTGGAAAGTATATATATTAGGCGTGTCTGAATGTCAGTTTCCTGATGTCAAGCTGTTTGTGTTGAGCGGATTCGGGCTAGTAACAGTGGCCACTGATGAGAATCTGATTATTCTGATCTCTCGGGATGTAGAAAAATGGCCAAGGGAGGCCGACCAACATTTAGATATGCGATCGATTCTTTCCTATCCTATTGCTTTCGCTGACTATCATTGCTGGACAGATAGCTTACGAGTTTAATCCCGCCTACTGCCATGCGCTTACAATTGCTATCTATGATGGCATGTTTATAGGAGCTTTATTTTGGGGCCTGACCGCGGATTCATATATAATCGATCGATGGTTTGCTTTTAACACATCGCTATTCACCTGTGCAGTGCCATGTATTTTATTAGGAGTAACTCCCGGAAGTCTGGCATTTTTATTGCTTGGTAGGTTTCGGCGGAGGAGGAAATCTTATTCTTGATATCACGATTTCTCTGAAATATCTTCCCAGCAACAAGCAATGGGTATTGAGTACATGACGTACATACAACCTTGACCGTCATGCAAGCTGACTCCCTATTATAGCATGGCTCGCTGTGGTGGGGACTAGTCATGCTATGGCTGGTAAACGTTTCCAAGCCTGGGGTTTTATGTGTATTTTGTCGATTTAGCTCCAAATTCAAATTTCTCATTAACTCTTATTGCAGCTCTAGTAAAATGAAATTGTTTGTCGGCCCACGAGTCTACAGGTGTGGCATATACCCACGGCAACAACAAATGATGGAGATACCTCATGTATACATCCGAACTCTTGGTTTTGGCGCTGAGCATTGCCCGAATCACTGTTATTCGACCTCAAGAAATGCCCAAGTATCTTCCCAGGAAAGAGAAGGATACGCAAATAGTTGACGGATTCCAACCGATTGCCTTGAAAGGCAATCGTCCATCCTCGATAACTTATGAAATGCTTGAGAGTTGCGGCACCGTTAGATCTGCACATGGAAGCAGTAAACTGTCAGTTTTCGAATCAACCATTCATTTTAGAGGATTTTTCACTGCTGAAAAGATTGCCTTGTCAATAACTTGATACGGTTATCATGGATACTTATAGGTGTCGCACATCGTCTGTTTTTTACGTATTCTTGACTACCTATCTTGCAATTCGTGGTGCAGAATTTTGCAATATCTCGACATTTGAGAGATGGGGAAATTATGCGTTGGTTAATATCAGTGGAATACCTCTTAGTAAACACACCTTTAACGTTGTTGCATACAATTCTAACAAGCCAGAGGCCGATGCTTGCGGGATGTATGGCAAGTCATTAACTCCTGGGTCGCAAATATACGATGGTCATCGGTACTCTGATCACTAGCACGTTCTGTATTTTTAATGTTCTGTCATTTTAACCTTGACCTGCCAAATCCTAATTCAATCAACCTTGGAAAGTGGTGTTATGATTTGCTTACACCCAGGTTCGATACCAACCCCAAAACATAGTGATCTCCTATGCGATTCCTTTCTTCCTGGACGTTTACTACGGGACTCTTTACGCATAGACACCTGGGGTTGCTCCCTCTGCCCATCGAGCAACTGGCAATGGGGCATCTGTGGCTTGCAACAGGGTAATGGGTACCTTAAGTGCAGTTATTGCAACAGTCTCGAAAACCAGTACACTTGTGCCAATCTATGTCTGCGCTGCGTTATATGGTGTTATGGCTTTAGTTGCAGCGTTTCTTCCATTCGAACCTTTTGGGGAAAGGAGTTCTTGAGAAATGGGAAAGGGGAAGAAGAGATTGAATATGGTGGGTAGAGGTTATCCATCGCGTTTGTATCTAGAACGATGGCTGGAAGAAAAGTGGTAAAATTCGGAATATAGATTATGGAAAGATGCCTGGATAATGAGTCGAATGTATCTGGAAAAAAAAGAAATCCTTCTGTGTTGCCCAATAAGTGCCAGAATATTAACACTTCTTAATAAAATACGAATATTGAATGCTCTAGGTGTACTCATATTGTGGCTCTTGAAATTATCCGTATTTCAAAGAGGTTCACTGGTGGTTGTAATTGTAGGACTTACCTCGGGACTGATGATATTGCTTATATGGTACCACGTGATGACACTAGCTCATGACACTTTGGGCTAGGAAGGTATCGCAACTTCAATGATCCTGCCGCCTCTAACTACAACCTCACATCAATTCTATAAATCTACCTCAACTTGCCCGGAGAGCTCCATAGTGTTGCCAAAAGAGAACCTAGGGACAATTCCCAAGCTTCTCCATCATGGCACCATCACAGGATACCATGTTTCGCTCAGCGGACATGAGTATGGTTCAACTTTACATTGCCAACGAAATTGGACGCGAAATTGTAAATGCATTAGGGGAACTTGGACAGATTCAATTCCGAGATGTACGTCTCAATTCTCTCAACTGATGGTGATGTTCTAATTACTTTCGTAGCTCAATTCCGATGTTACTGCCTTTCAACGGACGTTCACTCAAGAAATAAGACGACTCGATAATGTCGAAAGACAGCTTCGTATGTGCCGGCACGAGCTAAGCCTCATTCCACCGATACTGATTGATATATAGGATACTTTCATACACAGATGGATAAAGCAGGAATTCCTCTTAGAAAGCTAGACCTTGATGTCGAAACTCTCGTCGCTCCTTCCGCCACCGAAATTGATGAACTTTCCGATCGCAGCCAGAGCCTCGAGCAACGAATCGCATCCTTGAATGATAGTTACGAAACTTTGAAAAAGAGGGAGGTCGAGCTTACAGAATGGAGATGGGTACTCAGAGAGGCTGGGTCTTTCTTCGATCGAGCTCACGGAAATGTGGAGGAGATTAGAGCTTCCACCGATAACGACGATGCTCCTTTACTCCAGGATATCGAACAATCACATCAAAATGGGGATGCAGAGAGATCATTCTCTGGCATGAATATTGGGTTTGTCTCTGGAGTCATTCCTCGGGATCGCATTGCAGCATTCGAGCGTATCTTATGGAGAACTCTTCGGGGTAACCTTTACATGAACCAGTCGGAGATTTCGGAGCCTATTATTGATCCTACAAACAACGAGGCGATAAACAAAAACGTTTTTGTCATTTTTGCACATGGAAAGGAACTTATCGCCAAGATCAGGAAGATTTCTGAATCTCTTGGTGCAGATCTCTACAGCGTGGACGAGAAGAACAGTGATCTTCGTAGAGACCAAATTCATGAAGTCAATACTCGTTTGAGCGATCTTGGTAGCGTTCTCCGTAACACGAAGCAAACACTCGACACTCGCGCTGAACTCACTCAAATCGCTCGGAGCTTGGCTGCGTGGATGGTTATCATCAAGAAAGAGAAGGCAGTTTATCAAACGTTGAACTTGTTTTCTTATGATCATGCTAGAAAGACTCTAATTGCTGAGGCTTGGTGTCCTTCGAACTCTTTGCCGTTGGTTAAGTCTACTCTTCACGATGTCAACAACAGAGCAGGTCTTTCCGTCCCGTCGATTATCAACGAGATTAGAACGAACAAAACTCCCCCAACCTACCAAAAGACTAACAAATTCACTGAAGGTTTCCAAACCATTATCAATGCTTATGGAACAGCGAAGTATCAAGAAGTTAATCCTGGTCTGCCCACTATCGTTACTTTCCCATTCCTTTTCGCCGTCATGTTTGGTGACTTTGGACATGGTGTTATCATGGTTTGTGCAGCTGCGGCTATGATCTATTGGGAGAAGTCATTGAAGAAAGTTCGTGATGAACTTTTCTCCATGGCTTTCTACGGTCGATATATCATGTTGATGATGGGTATCTTCTCTATGTACACGGGTCTCATTTACAATGATGTGTTCTCCAAGTCATTCTCATTCTTTCCTAGTGCTTGGGCTTGGTCAGAGAACTACCCAGACTCTATTGAGGCTCATCTCAAAGAGCCAACAGGATACCGATACCCCTTTGGACTTGACTGGATGTGGCATGACACGGAAAATGACCTTCTGTTCACCAACAGTTACAAGATGAAATTGAGTATCTTGATGGGTTGGTGTCACATGACCTACTCATTATGCCTCTCTTATATTAATGCGCGTCACTTCAAGACTCCTATTGATATCTGGGGCGTCTTCGTCCCAGGAATGATTTTCTTCCAGGCCATCTTTGGGTATCTTGTGTTTGCCATTGTATACAAATGGTCCATAGATTGGCAGGGCATTGGAGAATCGCCTCCAGGTCTTTTAAACATGTTGATCTACATGTTTTTGTCACCTGGAACTATCGAAGAGCAACTTTATTCTGGCCAAGGATTTGTTCAAGTTTGTTTGGTTCTCCTCGCCGTCGTTCAAGTACCAATCTTGCTTCTACTCAAACCATTCTATCTTCGATGGGAGCACAACAAGGCTCGAGGAAGAGGTTACAGAGGCATTGGCGAAACATCCAGAGTTAGCGCACTTGATGGAGATGATGATGATGACGACCATACTTTAGATGGTAGATTAAGTATGAATAGCGATGGTGAAGGGGTTGCTATGATTACGCAGGACGTTGGAGACGAAGAACACGAAGAATTCGAGTTCTCCGAAGTCATGATTCATCAAGTTATTCACACTATCGGTATGTGTCCTTGGTTTCGTATTGTGTTGTATCCTGGCTAATATTCTCCAGAATTTTGTTTGAATTGTGTATCTCACACCGCCTCATACCTCCGTCTGTGGGCCTTGTCCCTTGCTCATCAGCAACTTTCTGTTGTGTTATGGGATATGACGCTTTCTATTGGTCTTCACATGACTGGTGCTGCAGGTGTCTTTATGGTCGTGGTTACATTCTTCGCATGGTTTTTCCTCACGATTGCCGTATTGGTTGTCATGGAAGGTACTAGTGCAATGTTGCACAGTCTTCGTTTGCATTGGGTGGAAGCTATGAGCAAGCATTTCATGGGAGATGGAATACCGTTTGAACCGTTTTCCTTTAAAACAAATGCTGGAGGATGATGCCTCAGCTGCTGATATTTCCTAAGCGTTTTACAGTTCTTTGTCTTAATTAGTTTCCTTGCTGTTATCGTAGATCAACCTGTAGAATCAAGATGTGTACTTTTATAATACCTATTACAATCTAACTATTGATAGTCAGAACAAGCAATTCATCATTCTTCAATCTGAGTTGCTTATATATCAATTAAGTATTCCTTTTTTTTTTTTTTTTTTTTTTATAGCAACGACAACAACAGTATACCTAGGTATTCGTTGCAAGTGATCCATACATTCACTCACTACTACTGTATCCATGCATTGCAGCAATACCGTGCAGTACAGTAGTGACCCCAAAATCCCGGACATCTTGGATGATACAGATGGAACGGAAGATGCATGAGGTGGATATTGTATTGTACTGTGTATGATGTTGTGCGGAGCTGGAGTCTCAAGGTTATAGCGCTGGATTGTAGTATAGTGTATTGAGTATATTGTATTGTTATTGTATTGTATTGTATTGTATTATATTGTATATTGTATTGTATTGTAATTGTATTGTATTGTATTGTATTGTATTGTATTGTATTGTATTGTATTGTATTGTATTATATGTATATTGTATTGTATTGTATTGTATTATATATTATATTATATTAGTATTATATTGTATTATATTATTTATATGTATTGTATTGTATTGTATTATTATTATTGTATTATATATTGTATTTATTGTATGTATTGTATTGTATATTGTATTGTATTGTATTGTATTGTATTTGTATTGTATTGTATTGTATTGTATATTGTATTGTATTGTATTGTATATGTTATATTGTAATGTAGTATATTATATTATATTATATTATATTATATATTATATTATAACAATTGTATATAATATATAATTGTAAATAATACTACCTAATGGGTAAGCAAATAGATGATGTATTATGGACTGGTCGCTCTCGTGGGGGCTTGTCCCTGGTGTTTTTTGGGGCGCTTGCTGCTTTTAGGGGTGGAGTGTGTTGGGGGGACAGGGAGAGGTAGAGTATGTGGTATGTGGTATGTGGTATGTGGTATGTGGTATGTGGTACGTGTAGTCTAATATATATATCAAAGATGCATGGGAAGAAGGCGAGTAGAGTACCTGGTAGGTAAATGGCAGATACTGTAGTAGGTGGGTAAGGGAGTGGTACATATACGTACAGAAGGTATATATGTATGTAAGTAGGTAGGTACGTACAGTAGGGGGTGAGACATCGATCGTGTTGTTATATATCATATCTAGGTCTGGGTCTGGGTCTGGGTCTGGGTCTGGGTGTGGGTGTGGGTGTATGGAGTAATGATACGGTGAGTGGTTGGTTGTTGGGTTTGGATGGTAGGTGAGTTGGTTTGTTGGTTTGCATGTATATATCCATGGATGTCTATATATACCCAGGTGTACATCTAGATGTTCTTTTGGATAGCTCTGGTGGCTACATGGAATAGAATTTGTACCGTCAAAGCGGCATGGGAATGAGTTATTTCTTCAAGAGATGATTGTTACACCGATATTAGATACTGTATTGCTTCTGCGCTTACTCCTGCACTCTCCTGCACTTCTTCTTCTCCTTTCTCAGCTCGTACTGCGTAATCGATAAGGCGAGAGGGAAAACAAGCTTTTCCCTTGTTCCAGACATCCTTGTGTCCCTTGTGTCTTCCCTTGTCCCCTTGTCCCCTTGTCCTTTGCCCCACGACCACTTTTCTTTTGGGTCAAGAGCTGCTTTTGAATGGTCATGAAGGGATGAAACTACCAATGAACGGTCGATGAATTGGTGATGGATTGTTGATGAAATGCTAATAAAATGCTAATAAACTGTTAAACTACTGATAAACTACTAGTAAACCTTGTAAATTCCAATCATTATTCTCGTTATTCTTGAAGCTTTTTTTATATTTGATATTTGTTCCATTGCCTCTCCAGCTTGTTCCATCTCTTCTCCCCCCCACTCTCTCTCTTGTCTCCGCTCTCAGTGAAGTCAGTTCCATAGACATTCTTAAAGAGCTTGTTTCCTTCTTCGTTTTGATGAGAAGAAGAATTGTGTTTTTCTGTTCTTCATCATTCGATCACCCTTATTCACTTTACCTCAGCCTCGTCCTTGTATCCCAAGTACATACGAACACGCCACGCCTCGTTGCTTATAAAGGTTCAAAAGAAGTGCTTGCTTTGAAATCCTTGAATTTTCTTCAGAGTATCTACAACAAATAAGATCTTCGAGAGAGAAAACTCAAACCCCAAACACAAGATGGCTTTTAACAACAGAAAGTTCTCTATGAATAGGTCCACTGGGGCTCCAAGATTATCTTCCAAGTTGAATAGAAGATTCTCGACTCATGATCCTTCTGCTAATGGTAAGCTCCTTACTTCAATTGCTCACCGCATCTTGAGGAATTCCTCTACAAAGTTGAAGAGCTTCAATCTTCTCGCATCTAGCTCTCTCTCTCTCTTCCTCAGGAGAAGTAACTTTTGATGAGCAGCATAATTTCGGAAAACATTTCCAAATGTTGGGGATGCGGGGCAGAGCTCAAGAAGATGACTCTATATGGTTACTTTCCGATCTCTGCCTCTATTTAGAGAAGATTGTATTCTTTATCCCCTCGTGTTTTAGAACTTGACTAACCATGGAGGAAGAAATGGACTCCCAGATCCATAAGCAGTTCCGTAATGCCCATGAAGGCCACAAGTCTCATGCAGGTCTCGATCCAACCCGTGCCTCGACAGGTGTCGTTTGGTGTACCGAAAGAGCCTACGAGCACGGATTCGCCGAAGAGCCTGAGAAATGGGCAAACCTTGGACAAGGTGCCCCTGAAGTCGATGACGAAATCGCAGGCAGTTTCAAGCGTCCCGAGACCATCGATATTACAATGGCAGGAAGAGAATATGGCCCTACAGCTGGTATCAAGAGTTTGAGAGCTGCTGTTGCAAACTTGTATAATGTTCATCATAGACAGGGCAAGGAAAGTCAATATACTTGGGAGAACGTCTGCATTGTTCCAGGTGGTCGTGCTGGGTTGATCAGAATTGCTGCTGTGTTGAATAATGCCTATTTGGGATTCTTCATTCCTGATTACACTGCCTACAACGAGATGTTGTCATTATTTAAAAACGTGGGTCATTGATAGTATCTATTTGAAAGAGACATTTGAAGGCTAACTCATATCAGTTTGCGGCAATTCCATCTCCTCTCTCTGTGGAAGATGGCTACCATATCCACCCCAACAAAATTGAAGAGGAGATTGCTCGTGGTACCTCTGTTATCTTGACCTCAAATCCTAGAAATCCTACTGGAAAAGTTGTCAAGAACCCTGAGCTTGCTGAAATTCAAGATATCTGCAGAGATAGAGCTACTCTCATCATGGATGAGTTTTATGGAGGTTACAACTACACTAGTGATTGTGATGGTACCACCATCAGTGCTGCCGAGAACATTGTGGATGTTGATGAGGATGATGTCTTGATTATTGATGGCCTTACCAAGCGTTTCAGATTACCTGGATGGAGAATTGCTTGGATTGTTGGACCAAAGGTTTGCACATTTTTTCTTTCCAAACTCAGTGGCCTTGCTAACAATGAAAAGGAATTTATTAAGGCTATTGGTTCATGTGGTTCATACCTGGATGGTGGTGCCAATGTTCCTTTCCAAGAGGCTGCTATTCCTATGCTTGAGCCTAATAAGGTTAGAGAGGAGATGAAGGCTTTGCAAAGTCATTTCCGTGATAAGCGTGACTATGTTATCAACCGTCTTCGTGGAATGGGTTTCAAAATCAACGAAGTACCTGATAGTACCTTTTACTTATGGTTGGGTAAGTTTACATACATTGATATTTTTCAGATTGAAATACTAACATATGGGAATAGATCTTGAAGGACTCCCAGCTGCAATTGCCGATGGTCTTAACTTCTTCCAAGCTTGTCTTGAGGAACGTGTCATCGTTGTTCCAGGTATCTTTTTCGACTTGAATCCAAGTAAGAGAAGAGATTTGTTCGATAGTCCTTGCCACCACTTTGTAAGATTTTCTTACGGTCCAACTATGGATATCTTGAAGATGGGATTGGACGGTATTGAGAGAGTGGTTAACAAGTAAGTTTTTGTGATCTGCGAGGTCATATGAGAAGGAAGTTATACTAATGAGCAAACAGGTTCACAAAGCCAGGTGAAACATTGGAACAGGCAGTAGAGGATGATGAATAATAGAGCATTATAAGGAATGGCATTATGAAGGAAAGGATAGATAGACTAAATCATAGCGATGGACTAGATTCAGCATGGAATTTTTCTTTAAAATCATGCTGATACACTGAGAATACATATAACGAATAGAAACACAATGTATTTTTGAACATGAACGTTTGGTGTGTAAATACATCTTTATTTAAAAGTTTATGATATATTGTCGCCTCTCTAGGAAGTTGCTTCTAAAAGCAATAATTGTAGTAATATTTCTTTGGATAATAGATGATTATATTATTCTTCTCTAAACCAAAATAAAGTACAAGATTGCAAGTACCATATCTATACAGTAAAATCAATCATATATCAAAAACAACATCCAACAAATACTCATCTACCTACCTCTTTATCTACTCTACAACAACCCACACTCTCAATAAATAAATAAACCCTCGCTTCCCTTACCTCAACCCCACCCCGCCTTACCCCACTCCATCCACCACACCACATCAAATCAAAAACCCAACCTTTTTATTAAATACCACCCATACCTAGCAGGTAAACAAAGGTGTAAACGAAGGTAATGAGGATATGAAAAAAAAAAAGCCAAAAGAAAAAAGAATTGGACTAGCGGCGAATCGAACGCCGGACCTCTCCTATGCTAAAGGAACATTATACCACTAAACCACAAGCCCTTTTGTTATACCCTCATCTGGATGCTCAAAATATATAACTTCCCGAGCACCGCTACTTTAACCAGTTTTTCGTTAACCCTTTCCCATAAACCATCACTAAATATCAGGAATTCTATAAAATAGTATTCATTTATTATATTCTTATAAATTGTTTTTATCGATTTCTAGAATCTATATATACATGGATACAAAACTGAACAATCAACATTCGTTTACCCAGACTACGTTTACCATACCAAATAGATATAACTTCCTCTCAGTTCTTTTCTCTCACCTACATCCTCCACGTATACCTCTATTCAATCTTGTTTTCCATTTTGTACTTCACTTCGTTTTACGAAACAACACTCTATTCAATCCAGATTCTCTGGCTTCTTTTCCCTCGAGAATCTTGCTCCTTATTTGATATCATTGATAATATCACAATTTTCGTCATTTGAAGACTTGCTTGCAAACATTGATGATAATGAATATTTGAGGAAAAAATTATTAATTGTTCCTCCTACAGCACAAGGATATCATATTATCTGGAAGCATTGGGAAGAGTAAATAGCGATTCTGATATTTATAAACAGCTAATTGATCCGCTCCAAATTACACAACTTGTTACAATGTACTTAATGACAAACCAAACGAACAAGTTCTAAAAGGGTTTTTTACTTGGCTTGCAAAGTACTGTTCGGGATTGATCAGAGAACGTCTTTCGGTACAAACCTTGATTCAATATGCCCTGCGCTTCAAGGGATACCGGGAGAAGCCTCAGACACAATGTTAAATCCGAACCGGAGATTGAATGAGTTACCTCGATGTAGAAAAAGGGTACTTTTAATTACATACAGTCACCCTTTCATTGACCTCACCAATCTTTGTAGCATTGCTATAGCTTATACTAGTATTGAAACGCGTATAGCCGCCATTTTTAATAGATTTTATGGGGGGAAGTAGGATCGGGATGGTAGAAAGCACACGCGAGGTGGGTACATCTGGAGCCTCCAATAAGACTAAAATGAAGATAGAAGGGACGCAGCCGGAAACTGAAAGACCCCAGAGTATAAACAAGTTGAAGTTAGGGATGAGTAACAAGAAATAAAGGAGGATTCGTTGAAGGATGAAGTGAGGCTGATAAATTTGTAGTGCATTAAGATGAGAAGATGAGAAGATAAAATGAAAAGAGCACACACTGACTGGTATTGAATAAATTACATTTTGATTGGCTTAGAAGCAGTGCCATGAGCTCCCAAGCTTTTCCGTTTTTGACAAACAGATTTGTTGCTCTCTTTGCTATCACTATTACCCAGCTTGCTAAACTGTGTTAACACACAAGTAAGGCAGACTCCTTTCTGATCATAATACTCGGCTTTGTTACATCTACCATCTAGAGCAGTAACGCGAGCAACATCACCTAGCCTTATAAAATGCTCCAACAACACCGGACCTATTTCGATATCATGATGGATTCCATTGGCCCATCGAATCAGTTTTGCTATATCTGAAATGAGCCACGAATTTGTTTCCTTCCATAATCCGAGAGTGTTATCGGGGTCGGAATTGAGCGGGTCGTAGAAAAACAGTGCAGAGCACCAAAATAAAGTAGCATTAAACAAACCAGTATCTGATTTACGAACACAATTGCCCAGAATTGACAGCTTAGCAGTTAAACGCTTGTGTTCGTAAATATTTGAGTTTATTCGCAGCGTTATTTGTATCCATTTCAACAATCTCGAGTTAAGAGCTTGTGATATCTTGGAATCATGATCGAGTTGCTGATTTGATTCCCAAGAGTCTAAGTTAGCAAGCTGTTCCTTAGCGAGCTGTTCCTCGTCCGAATCCACATCGAAGTTCATTTCGATATATCTCGGGTCGTTTTCGATGTCATCCAAATTCACTTGAATATCCAGCAGTTCTTCACAGTCATGAGAGACAATGTCATGCACCATTGTTGAGTTATGACAAGGTAGAGCTTGAGGTAGTGTTTCTACAGTTGTTGCTCCGATAATATTAACCGATGATGTTTCCTGTTCGAAGATTGGTAGTGACCGGGAGACCTGCACTTCCGGAAGCAGATGAGGATTCTTGGTGTATGGTGGTGGTAGTAGTGATACTGGGCCAAGCCTACTCCATTCCACTAACTCAGGCATTTGTCCAAGGTATATTTCCTTCATATTGGTTTTGTGTATGTCAGTAGGAGCATTGCTTAAGCGATTACGAACTTCTTCCAGACCCACCAATGCATAATCATTTGGCTTGATATATACAGTGAAGGTTTTCGTATCAGATAGGGATTCAAAGCCACGGATCAATTCTTTTGAGGTGTAATTTCGAGGTTTGATAGTTGTAGTATTCTTTTTCTTTGTAACAATAAACCCCGTTGCAAGTAGATCGAATTGTAGACAAATAACATGCATTGAATCGCTGATTTCGGCATCGTGAATAGCAGAAGCATCGAGGTGAGATAAATTTCCGATATTTGATATCAAACGAGGCTTAGTAGTATCTGAGAAGTTGGTATCAGGAGGAAGTTGAACAACCAATAACATCTCTATTTTCTGCTTATTGCTTCCAAATAAAATAGATACTTCAAGAGAAAAATGAATATGAAGATGCCCTTCTTTATCATAGTATATAGCTATAAAAAAGTTGAGATTCTGCCCATTACACCTCAAACGAGAACCTAGTGTACAAGGTGTACCCGATTCATCTTCCCATTTTATAAACACTCTTTCGCGAAGAATAAGTTTAAGTTTGAGTTTCTCAATCAAAATCTCGGTTGGATTCGACATGATTTGCTCCTACAACTATAATTAGTGATAAACATAATAAAAAAACAATATTAGCCCACACTTTAGGTGTGATTCCCAACCCACCCAGGCTATAGAGCAGCCTTGACTCTTAAACAAAATGAAGGGTAGAAGTGGTTCACAAAACCTGATGTATAAGTTGTGTTGGAGTTGGAGTTGTTCTAAGCAACAGATGTTGAAAAGACTACCACTAAAAGGGCTGTTCTAAGCAACAGGTGTTGAAAAGACTACCACTAGAAGGGCTATTCTAAGCAACAGGTGTTGAAAAGACTACCACTAGAAGGGCTGTTCTAAACAACAAGTGTTGAAAAGACTACCACTAAAAGGGCTGTTCTAAACAACAGGTGCTGCAAAATACAACTCTTGTATACAACACACTGTAGAAGAGAGTTTGATTTGTAATAGATATTGTGCGATAGAGATAGAGACGGAGGGATCGGGGGATGGGGATAGAATGTCAGTGCTGTGCGATGGCGTTTTGCGATGGTGATCGGTGATCGGTGATGGGCAATGGTGATGGGCAATGGTGATGGGCGACGGTGATGGGTGATGGGTGATGGTGATGGTGGTGATGGTGGTGATGGTGATGGTGATGGGTGATGGTGATGGGTGATGGGTGATGGTGATGGTGATGGTGATGGTGATGGAAGTGAAGTAAAAATAGAGATAACGATAAGATGAAACTAGAGATAGAAGAATGGAGAGACGATTAAAGAGAAAGAGTAACTATTCGTAGGTTAATTGTGAGACTTTGAGTTATATAAAAGAGATAAGGTATTCAGGTGGGGCCGATACAGTATATATATATGCTGCTGCTGACTAAGCTAGCTGCTAAGCAAATTACTAAGCTAAAATAATAAGTGTATGTTACATTAATGAACTTTTTAGTAAGTATACCAATGCCTGTTTACAAACTCCCATTTTCAGTTTAGCATAAATTAATCCTTGTATTGAGATAACGGAATCCCGACATCAGATTTTATAGGATCGAGTATCACCAAAACGGTATAAACATAGACCCTGATTACGAAATCTAAGTTCACCATTTTTCAAGCAGCATTCACAACGAATGACATGTCCAAAGAAGTGTGGTTTTATACCACTAAACCACAAGACCGATATGTTTTGTGTGGGAAGGGGGGGGGGTATTTTGGGGTATCTATTTTGTAAGTGGGTTTTGTGTTTTTGGTGGTGTGTTTGGAGGGAGGGAGGGATGGATGGATTTTGGTTTTGTGGGGGGTTGGTATGATGGGAATGTAAAGCTAAGGATGGAAGGAAAGGAGGAGGAGGAGAGAAGATAGTCTTAAGTTATATATATCTATCTATATATATATACAAAGGGGGTCATATGCTAGACTTGGCGCTTAATGCAGATGAGTAAGATGGTTACGTTTATACCTTAGGCCTCCATATCACATATATTCGGCGCTTTTCCTATATAGCTAGCACCTCTTTCTCTCCTTGTAGAGTATTATATATCTAACCTACGACCTCCAGCTACCACTTGCACCGTGATAAGACCAAAAAGCGAATCTACATCATCCTTTCATAGCGTTATACGCTAGTGGCGGCAAAATTTAAGACATCTCCTTCACACTCGACAACTTCAGTTAGCTCTCTTGAAGACTTTACATTCATTTCAAAGTCTTTGAAATCATGTTCAACAAGGTGACTGGCTTTTTGTAGCTTGATTATAGGGTTAATTCAGGTTGATGAATTGTGGCAAGTGCTACAGCTTATACGGAATATATGGGCCTAGGCCCATATAATGAAAATATTTGATCTAATGAATCAACACAAAGTTTATCTGTATATGGATTTCAAGGAAAGCTTCCATTACTACTACTCCAAGTTTCAGTGGATTGGATTGCTATAGCTGCTTTTTTACTCTTTGCAACGGTTGACTGTCTTCGTTATATATGAGATGGACTGTTAGACAGACTTTGTAAGGTGTACTCGTATACATATAAAACATATGTAGGGGTCAACGGTTATAATTCGTTTCATTCTGTCTCTCTATTCTCTTTGTACGAAGAGGAATTACGATATTATAAGGTTCCCAGGGTGCAACGCGATCTACGTGGCTATTCTTCACACCAGTGTTCCGACAATAAAGCACATAGCTTCGAAAGTAATACTTTCGAACACTGCAAACCATACACGCCATAAAGCGAATGAAACATTAAATAAGCGCCAACGCATCAAAAAAACCCAACTGTACAATGAAGGAGCGTTTGTTGGGTAGAAAGCTAAAATATGGTTCATAATGCTACAATGAATTTTTTCATCAAGGTTACGATAGCGTTGATATATTGCCTGTGCTCAATTTAACCCATATCTAAACTTGAGCTTCATCGGAGCTGATTTAGACCTACCCCTAATAAGTCAAGTCGACCCTTCCTTGATACTTGTTCTTTGGATAGTAGGAAAACCCACCGGCTTTTTGGGATTATCTTCATTTACAAATGAATCTGTACGAAAATCTGCAGATTGATCTCGAGGAATCTATTTTTCGGCTTCTCAAACTTTCCCACGGAGAATTTGAAGGTCCCATTCAGTGCGATCTCTTCAATGCATCATTCGACAAGCCAGAAACCATGATACCATATGCAGCTTTATCCTATACATGGGGAAGTTCTGAAAAGCTAGCTAAGATTAAAATCAATAACACCACAACCCAAGTCACTTCAAATTTAGACGTGGCCCTTCGGCATTTACGCTCTAAAAGTGCAGATTTGATCTTATGGATTGATGCTATCTGTATCAATCAAAACAATGTTCACGAGAAGATCCATCAAATACGACAGATGGGTGATATATACAAGAGGGCAGATAAAGTCATTGTTTGGCTGGGTGAGAGCACAGAAAACACTAATTTCGCGATGGACATTATGAGGCGACTTCAAAGTTTTTGTTTAAATCACGGAGGTGATTGGAGAAAATTTGGTAGATATTGGATCGAAAACCTCCCCAAAAGATATAGCCTCTTCGAAGAAACTTTGCGAATAGGAGTGTCTCAGTTGTTAGGGCGACCATGGTTCCAAAGAATATGGGTTTTGCAAGAAATTGCGAATGCTCGGGCAGCCACAATTCATTGTGGCAAGTTCTCTGTTTCCGCGTGGATGTTCTCGCAATTCCCTGCTCTAGTTGATAACCTCCAACATTCTAGAGAGTCTTCTATCCCCATAAAAATAGGCAGTCATTGTCAAGCTGTGCTTGACATAATGCCTGGAGTCTCACGAAAAGAGTCTTGGTGGGAAGAGAACCGGAGCCTTTGCATTTTACTGGCAAAGTTCCGTGGAGCTAAAGCTACAGACAAGCGGGATATGATATATGCTTTACTTGGAATATCATCAGATGCATGTGATAGTGTCACCTTGTATCCTGATTACAATAAGTCATTGGATCAGGTTATTTTGGAGACTATATCATTCATCTTATATCCTTCTACGAAGAGAGACGCTTCATTTTATGAGTTCCTCCGGTTGGGGTGGACATCATCAGAGTTCTTGAAGAAGATAGACACCCCAGAAAAGTTAAGCTGTGCTATATTTGGACGTACTGTCTCTAGCGGACAGGTGGGAGTGATCCAGGCTTTGCTCATGACAAGTGGATTCGAAGTAAACTTGAAAGATGACGATGGGCAGATCCCGCTACATAGAGCCGCCAAAAGGATTTTCTTCAATGAAAGGATCAGGAGACCACGCCCACGTTATGATTTGCATGAGCAGGATAAAATCTCTATTGATGAGAGGGCTACCACTAGCATTTCTGCTACTATTGTCGATTTACTACTTAATAATGGTAGCAATATCGAAGCGAGGAACCAGAAGGGTGAGACATCATTGTTTTTAGCTATACGTAGTAAAAATGAGAGTGTTATCAAGGTACTACTCGAGAATGGCGCCAATAGTGAAACGAAGAATAGTAATGGTGACACGTCATTGTTGTTAGCTGCTCTAAAGAAATTGGAAAAACATATAGGTCCATATGGAAAGGGATTTGAAAGAATTGTGGCGGTGAAAAGAGTTGTTAGTTTGCTACTTGAGAACGGTGCCGATATTGAAGCAAAGGATTTCCATGGTGATACTCCATTATTACTGGCTATTCGGAATTATATGTCTATGGAAACTGTTATTAGCTTTTTGCTTGAGAAGGGTGCTGATATCGAAGCGAAGGATAAGATGGGCAATACACCCTTATTGTTAGCTGTTGAAACTTATCAAGATGATCTTGTCAAGTTTCTTCTTAGGAAAGGTGCCAATCTAAGGGTAAGGAACACACATGGTAAAACGCCAATGTCATTCCCATCAGTATTATACTAGGGGCCATTGCGTGATCCTTTTATGGGAGTATCCGATTCTCGCTGGATTAGCTGGGCTATTCGGCCCTCGAAGATGGATGAAAGAGAAGAAAGGTTGCCGGAAAGTGAATGTGAGATGGTGAATGAAGAGGAAGAAAGGTTTGATGGGTTTGTCGAATTTCCCGAGTCTGAGGAAGATAGCGATAGTTCGATAGAAAGTTTAGAGAAATGGGGGTACTTTTCTTCGTGGGAAGAAGATAGTTCATGAGCTATTACTCTATAATGGTAATAGTCCTAGTGGCTAAGAAAAATAACAAGATTGTTTTGATGTTCTCATAATTAATCATGAAATTGTATAAAATATATTGTGCTAATTATCTTAGGTAGCGACGTTTGTGCGGTAGTGACGAACGTCACATTAATATATTCTTTAATTAATAAATAACCGCACCCGTCTCATTGCTGAACGCCAGACCGAACAAGACCAGGTCATCCTTGGCCGATGGGCCTCTTAGAAGTCTTTCGCACTGCTAAGTCGTAGCAGCAGCTATAAACGTGCAACTGTAGAGCTATGTATTGTGTTAGAGTGTTGAGGTAAAGAACGTTGATCAGGCATTTTTATCAAATCCAAGTATTACACCTCTTAACTATTTTACTTGGATTTTCTCCCCAGGAACTGCATTGGTCTTTTTGCTCGCAAGGTACATACAAGCTACTAATTCATACGGTACTTTGTTTGTTGAGTGGATGTCGATGTAGTGGTGATTGATATTGAGATTGCTTCCTTTGAGAATTGCTATTAGATGCGCGAATTCATAAACCCTAACAATAAGAAAACGTAATCTGAACTCAGTGCATCCTTTAAATCTCTGAGTCTCTTTGTAGAGCTTTCAAGTCCGGGTTTGAGTAGAGTAATGGGTTCTGTTAGTTCAATCATTAATAGAGAAATGGTAGTCTAATAATGAGAAGAGGAAGATTAGGAGAGATACAGTATTTCGAACCATTACGAGATTCTACTGGCACTGTAAGTAAAACACTACATGTTAAGAGGGGACAAGATATACACCTTCTAGAAAGGTCTAGATTAAATGACTGTCGATGAAGATATAAAGATGTACGAGTGTATAATATGGTGAAAATATTGCATTAACTAATCAATACTGATGCTTTCCTCTAATTACTATATTGATATATCCCAATGCTCGTATCTATAAGCTGCCGCAAATATAGACTTATCTCATTTAATTAATATAGTTCCGAACCTAGCTGTATACAAATGTTAAATAAAGCATAGTATTTCGACGGGCTCACTAGGAAATCCCAAAAGCTCTTCAAGCCGTCTACTTAAACGTATCTATAGTTCACTTCATAGTTGCGACATTATGAATGTGACTTGAAACTATTTGATCTATACCGTAACTACTTACCCAACCATCTACAATCCAATATCTCATTATTATACAGAATAAAAACAAAACATTACAGAAGTATATATCTCTCTCTCTACCGACCCTGCTAATATCATTATGCACATCCTAAATGTTACAGTAAATAAAAATGTACCCTCACCCGCAACTAAATACACTCTCCAATCAACAAGATCACCATTTAATTCCAGATACCCAAACCCCAAACGCTACCCACCACTTCACCAAAAGATTGTCTGCTTATAAACAGGCTCCAATGAACACAAAACCAGAACTTAAGCTTTACTTTAGACCCTCACTCCAAAGCCCAGAAACTGGACTCAAGAATCCGAAGATTCGGCTAGAATGTTAATATATCGAAACAACTAATTCGCCAATTCGCCACTTCGCTACCCCTTTGCGTTTCCAAACTATCATCATCAAGGTTATAACTACCTTCAAAGAACAAAGTAACCAAGTAACAAAACGCAAGTAATTTTTTTTAATATCGACTATTTTGCACCCACAACAACAACAACTACCGTTCAATAATTCAAGAAACCAAACTATCCAACACTCCAAATCCATAATTATTCTGAATTTAAAGCCTTTATTACGCTTCACAATTATTACATATCTCCCAGTCGCGAGTGCTTTTGTACATATTCAGCAATTTTATATACCCAGGGGTGATCAATCAATCAATTAATGATTTACTACTTGTGATTAGTTCTATCTAGATGGTTGAGAGTTATAGAGTATGAGATATTTATATGGGAAGAAATTTATTGTGGTAATTGATATTTAGTGCTGGGGATGGGGGTGGAAATTGAAACGGGGTTAGAGAGTCGATATTGATATTGGCTATGGTAGGAGATGATGGATTGGTTGATTGGGTTTTTGTACTGATTTAGAGTTTGGTGTTGAGGGTTGCTTTGCATATTTCTGTAGAGGGCTGGATGACATTTGGATGATGTGTTGGAAGAGCTAAAGGAGAGATGGATTGGAAAAAAAAACAAAGAACAAATAGCTAATTAAAGAAATAGACAATCATAACTCTTTGTGCGTTTAAAGACTTACATCAAGTATTCGAGTATTTGTTTGTATTCGTTTGATAACAATGATCTTCTACCTTTGTCGGACTTTACAAGCTATTATCTCCAGAAACATCATATCCCCCCAACAGAATCCAAAATAAGAATATATGAATGTAAAAACATCTATTTGAGCATTTAAAAGTTTATATATATTGATCGATTAGCAAGGAGAAATAATCGCATTTAAAATTTCTTCTTCTTATTCTTGTAATTATATGTGATTATGATTGTATTTGATGTAAGACATGTTTACTTGAATATAAACACATAATTATATGTAATGCGATTCATGAATATCAGTCTTTGATATCACTATTCTACTATTGCGAGTATCGAATCACTGGTATTGTGCAGTTTCAAATACATTTTCATGTGGATGTTTGTATTCGTTCCCTTTCTGACCGTTTCTCATAAGCTAACAGTCATGCAGATATACATTACAGGATGTACTCATACATCTATACACCCTACACCAGTACATTCATAGTCCATACTTTGATATCCATAGACATCCGTATCCATACTCCAGACCGTTAAATAAGTAGCCGTGAATTTCTTAGCTCATCCCATCCCATCAACGCCACCACCTCATCACATATACCCCCTCCCCTCGTCCTCTCCAAAAAGACTCTGCACGTGATAAGTTTCCCAATTCAAAAAATCTCCTAGATCATGCCCAAGATTATATCCCATGGGAATATATTCATCCTTAATCTTGACCAAATTAATTGGCGAAGGCGGCAAACTATCATTATCACCATCATCGATTTTTGGCTCCGGAAAGTTCACTTTCAACACCACATCTCTTCTCGCTCCGCTCATTTGAGTTTGCGTTTGGTCGATTACTTGTAGCGCACTATTACGAATAGTTTCAACCCACAGTTCACCCCTATATTCGGGAGTTTTAGGTCGTCCATTAAAGGTACCCGAGATCCCAAGCCCGAGTCCAATCGTCGTGGCTCGATTATCTCTATTCCTCGCTTGTTTATTCTTCCGAGGAGATTTATCCTTTTCCGGATCGGAAACGTGAAGGGATTTTCCGCGTTTGCGTCGCGAGGTAGGGGCTTCTTTGACTAGACGTCCGATTCCTGTGTATCCGAAACCGGTCCACCAGTCGAGAATATTATCTACTTCAGCTTCGTCGGCTTCCCATATACTTTCTTCGCTTGCGCCTATAGTGCCATCATCCATTGTGCCTGAAATGGCCATTTGGAATGCTGTCCAATCGAGTGCTTCTTCGAGGTCAGTTGCGGGGATGGAATCGTGACGGCTGCGGCGGGAGACATGTTCGAGACGGATGGGACCGTGGCGAAACAGCGGGCATGTGAGGGTATAGGGTGTGGAGGGTAATTGAATATAGTCTAGTGGTTCCCTACTTGAATCTTGTGAATATCCCGAGTCCTGGGAGAAAGTTCGCCTGGAACTTTGTTGCGATAAGTCATCAAGGGCCGAGATTTCGGGGATGGTGGGTAGAAGATTTTTTAATCCCGTGTTTGATCGACTTCGTAGAAGTCTGGGTGGAGAATCGCGGGGTGGAGAGGGGAAATTTAGATCTTCGAATGCTTGTTCGGAATCCTCAATTTCCACATAATCGGGATCCGAAATATCGGGTAATGGCTTTCTTGCGATTTGTCGAGGGGTTTTCGAAGATTCAGATATATCCGTAGATATAGATGATAGTGGGGAAACTGAGCCAGAAACTTGTGATGAATTAGATGTTTTATCATTGTTGATGCGAGGTAATAAATTTTCCGAATGAAATGGTTCGGTTGGAGATATCGTATTCGACTTGTCCGTTATAATATTCGCATCAATCTTTTTATCCACATCTATTTTATATGATTTTTCCAATTGACTAATTCCATGGGTATCTTTAATGGCCTCAGCATTACGAGCTGCTTCAATTTGAGCATTTTCCAATGAAGCTTTTCGTTCATTATCCAATTTTGCTTTTTCCGCCTTTTCCTCAAGTTGTTGTAATCTATCCGGAGTCAACATTTCATCTGCCTCAACTCTGGTGAATCTTCCTTTGAAGACATCTGCCATGCTGGCTGTAACATCTCCTAAGTTCCATCTTGCGCTCGAGTGTGGATGTGGTGAACCCTTTCTTGAAGCCTTTTCGGAACCAATATATTTCTTTTGTTTTAGGAGTGTTTGATTTCTTTGCTTTCGAATTAATGATAGATTTTGGAACAGGGGATTTTCCCGAAAGTCCACTTGATATTGACGAACGGTCTTTCAAAATGTTGGAATTAGAATTCTGCATTTGATTTCGTTTCGATATTGAATTGGTCCGTGCGATAGATCTACTGCCGATACCAGTACCAGTGCCACTCAATCGGTTTTGTCGAGTCAGATTAACAATATTGTTAATTGAATTTGTATTATCGAATTGCTGCTGGTGGTGTTCTTGTTGTTGTTGTCGCCGTCGTTGCTGCTGCTGCTGCTGTTGTCTTCGTTGGAATCCTCGAGTAGCATCCTTTGCATCGCCTAAAGCAAATCCAAGTGCTTGAAAAGCTTCATCCGTTTCTTTGATTAGTTGTTCAACATTATCCTTTAATTCGACCATGTTTCTCAAATTGGAGCATGAAGTAGATGTTGATATTGGTCTTTTTAATGAGGAGGATAGTGGGGATGACGATGATGAGAATTAAAATGAAGAAATCATTTATCCTTTGATTTGAGATTGAATAGATCTTATAATTTTGTTGATTATATTGATCTTTTGGTGGTGATAGTAGGAGGAGAGATAGTAGCTGTTGTCGTACTAACAGCAGTCGAAGTATGAAGTAGATTCAAATTTTCTTTGTCATTAATAAAATGATTGAACAATGGCAATGGCAATGGTAAAGATGAATATTTGAAATATTTGGATTATTGAAGAGAATAATATTTGATCCTTCTCCTTTCGTAAGCTTATTATCTGACAAAATAGCTTGCGCCTCTCTTGTATTCAAATGTAACCTCAAATTAGAAGTAGTCTGCTGCGGATTTACTTTTTCTTGTTCTATTGTTTCTCTTTCTTTTTTTGAAAGTATTAAGACTAATGTTGCTGCAAGTCAGTCTGCGCTTGTGTTGCTGCATGTACATCACCTGAGTTGGGGTTTGGGGGCGTCAGGGTTTGGGGGAAATGATGATAACGGGGCTGACGATCATAGTTATGATGTTGATGATATTGATTATTCCTATTCTTATTCTCATTTATCGAAGTTGCTGGTTGTAAGGTACGGATATCTGCAAATAAAACAGAACTTTTCGATTTAGACAAGGACAAAGAATCAATATCATTCTCTCCAATAGGAGTCGATGCTACCTTTGTTAGGTTTGGTGTACATCAGCACCCACACTTTCGTCCACACTTCCGTTCGCCGAGTTCCCATTGAAGTCCCAATCGAAATTCAAAGGACTTTTTGATTGTGACTGTGCCAGTTGGTTGAACTCATTTCAAATTCGAGGTTGTTTTCGCTCCAGAATTGCTGTATTCCTTCTAACCGCAGGTCCATCGGATATTGAATTTTCTGATATCAAGAAAAAGCTTTCTGGTTGCCTATTGCTTGTGTTACCGTCGTATTCGAAGAACCCATTAGCAATGTTGCTCTCATGATGGACAATAATTTGTTTAAACCGTGACTCTTTCTTTTGAAGTGACATAGCTGCAGAGTATTCTATTGTAAATATAATTGGTACAAAAACTCGAATGCAAGTCCGCCGTAAATATTGATTTTGGAATATTTCAAAGTACTGTAAAATACGACTTGATACACAGAGCAATCATCTGTACGACATTCGACCCAAGGTTTATAAAAAGCATACACTAGGATACCTGGATTATAAACTATCTATAAACATGTGATGGAGCTGCGAGGGTAGATTCGCATCCACTTGGTAGCAACGAGGGTCATGTTTGAAGTTAAAGATCGAGCTCAAAAGGTTTGTTGATGTTAGCCTGCTAGTGTTCTACTTGAAAATATATCACAGAACTTGAGTGGTTAACAACAACATGCATGCCGGGAGCAGATCTACACCGACCTCGTGGCCCTGGATTTGAGAGACTAGATTCCTCCAAGTAACAAGCGCTGCTCGATACAAATGCAATATATCAACAGATCCCGGGGCAACATAGGTGATCGGCCATACTTTAACTTGATACCACAGAAGGAAGGTAAAGTTGGTTTTCTTGTGGAAAATCTCATCAAGACACCCACTAACTAAAGTCGATTGCGGGGATCTGGAATCTTGCAGTAGCGTCAAGGGTCGTCCCCGAGAACTACACAGATTCCCACACGGACGGAAAAGCGCATAAACATGTTTGTGACCGAGGCACCACACTAAATTTAGATACTAGTGACTTGATATGTGTTTACAATCTGTACAATCTTTGTAGATACCTAATGAGCAAGGATGGCATTGACTAGTCGTTTGCACAAAGGATGGGATGGTTCATGGTCCAAATGGCCTGAGGGAGTTAAGGGATCTGGACACAGATGCACGAAGCCGTATGAAGTCATCTTTGAATAGAGTTGTTCGAGTCCTCGGAGATTCGGACAAGTCACACCAAATCTTCATCATCAGAGTAGATATGGAGAAAAACTGAGTGGTATCTAAGATAAACAAAAACTGGGTGATGTAAGAGAGACAAAAAGTAAGAAAAGAGAAAGCAACTTCCAAGGCTCCAAAGAAAGAGATATGCAATTAGTAGTGGAGAAAACGTGGTTGCGTTATATATGCGTGATGTGCTCTGGTAAAGTTAGCGGCAGTTATAACCAATTAGTAGTGGATATTCTCATATGTGATACTGTACTGTATGCGACCTTACTGCAACAGGTGGGCTATCATTGGAATTCAGTCGATTCTATTTATTTTGGTCTTCACCAAGTAGTGGAGGCGGGGGAGGTAAGATACAATGCGGCAGTACATTCTACTTTGGTATACCGTGAGTTTCAATGTCAATCGGAAAGAGCAGAAAAGAAGAGAAGAGAGGAGGGAAAAGAAAAGATGATTTGTGTCATGATTATTTGGATCGCTATGAACTTTTTTTCCCCAATAGCAATGACGATATTGATTGATCAAGAATCAAGAATCAAGACAGGAAGATGGTTATGATGCAGCAAAACCGGATTCAGTACAAGTCTCGATTCGAAAGTAAAAAAATAAAAATGGTTCTTATGTATTTATCTATTTCCTACTCAAACAAGTTAGAGTGAGGATTGATATATATCTATATATGTATGTATAGCTATATATACACATGTACATGTACTAGGTACGTAGTTACAACTTGGTAGATCAACTGGATTTGGCTGAAATGCATGTTAATGGAATGGACTGTACGGAGTACGACCGGAGCAATAATGATAATGATCATCTATTATTACCTCCTGCTCCGTCCGTATCTATTCATCTATCTACTGCATCTATCTTTCCATCCATCCCACTCATGATCAGCCATCAGCCATCACCTTGCTCTAGTCCTCCAATAGCCACGTGATAGTGGCGCTTTTTCTTCGAAAGTCCCGTTCCGGGCGGCTATGACAACGCCGTCAAGTAATAAAATAGTAACAACTGGTGAACCTACTATCTATTTATCTACCTACCTACCTATCTAGGTATTGAGGTTCTATCAATACTGGTCGCGACCACAGCCAATTGCAATGTTGCTAGATCCTCAGCCTCTCTTTTCATTTCAGGACGACAGAAACACGAACACGAACAGGAATGAATGATCATAATACTAGCTAAGTTGTACGGCTCGAATCTTCCTACAAAGTTATATTCTAAAATCAGCCTTAGGCGGAACACTTTGATAGTATTCCAATTTAATATGTTGCTATTAATGCTCACATGAATACGAATCAATGATTCTAGTAGACAGAATCATTATACCCAGACAGACAGACAGACAGACAGACAGATATACAAGGAAACATACTGGGAAAATCTATAAACATCGCAAATGATAAATCACCAGCCACCCTCCTTCGTATCCAGCCAACTTAGTACGTGCAAAAATATGTTGTATATGATACCTACATATCAATGTACCTGCAGCTTTCATATTTAGCTAAAGGCTGCAATTGTGTTTGGCTGACAAGCATGACTTACCTATCCATACATCACTGTGCTATGGTATATTACATTCAAGTAAAACGGGTCTGCGCCACATCACGACCTTTCTGGACTACTTCATTGAGATGAACCAACTCACAGAAGTATATTTAGAGTATTTTTTCCTCGAAACATGGAAACAATGGGTATTGGTTAGATTCCCAAAAATGTATGCATTCCACCTGATATTCTGTTTTGTTTTGTACAAGGGTATTCAAATTCTCAAGTGAAGAACAACCCTCCTCTAGCCACTATCAATCCATGTGTTAAAATTTCACACTATGTTACTTTGATGAGCCAAGCCGCAAACTTGGGAAGGTCGTATTGATTACATACACATTGAACAGCCATTGAACATTTCCACTTAAGATCAAATTGGTGAGCTGAAACAAAATGGGATAACTTGGTATGTAGGATTACTCCATGAGTGTGCGCGTGTGAATTTGCTTACTGACTTTCTCCACTTCATCTTCATGTCATGAAAACTCTAAAATTATGATTTGGCCAATAACATATCGCTAGTCTTTACCCAGAGGCACAGAAAGATATCAGCTCCTAATCTAAGAGAAATAGTATCTCTAAGCGGTCCCATAACAGAAAGATCATTAAATTGTTTATTTCAAAGGGTCCTATCAAATATTCGTCATTACCAACGGCTTGATGAAATTATTGATCCTTCTATATCGGATTTGTCGTACGGAATTTCTTGTGGTTGCACTCAACGGCCCTTGAAAACTCCATCCCGAATCAAAACGGCACAGTTGCACTTGTTGCCTCCGCTTCGCCGTTCGTCCTGCGAGGCTGTTTCGAGTATGATTTCTAGGATGCTTTATTCCCTCACGGTATATCGTTCATAGGGCATCCACCTAATCTCGGACATATAATCAGGTACAAAAATCGGTCCAATCAAACCCCTTTCGTAACACTTCTTGTTGACGAAATGCCAGTTTCAGTATTCAAGGAATTTTGGCTGGAATTCATATATTAACAATAAGAGCTCATAGGTATACACATTTGATTTGGAGGAACCAGAAGCATGATCCTTCGGAATCCACTACTGATCCTGAAATTTTAACATTGAAAAGTTAAAAGAGTACTTTGTCGGAGAAAACCCAGATTATCACGTTCCCCTGTTATTTTCAACGACTGAATTGTATCGTCGTAGCATGGTAGATGTTACCTGACTGAACAAAGTCACTTAATACCAACCTGACACTGCTCTTTTCTTTCAAGCGTTTAATATCAAATGGGGAGATTCTAAGGGTAGAATTTGAAACCTCATAAAGACTGTTTTGTACCCAAATGTTATTGATTACAGTAGTATCTGGTTGCCTTGACTTTTAGTTGTCTTATTTGATCTTACTTGACTCCATTTTGTATGATGACTCTCATCCCCAAGTGGCTTCGCAGAGTCACATCAATCACTACCAGGATCAAGCAAGGCGTTGTCGTTTGACATTACAAATAAGTAACATGCCTGGACTCCCTACTATAAGTGGCATTACTGTAGTCTAGTCAGCTGGAGGCTCCCAGGGCTCAATTTAGACAATTTCTTATGTATTCGAGTCGAGTTCCCCTATAATTCGTCATTTCCATAGTCCGAGGAAGGATAACTGAAAGATTCATTTACTAGTTTCGATATTCATTAGTATGTTTATATATCATTGAGCAATGAAATCTGGGCTTCCATCTCTTAGGTTTTCATTCTTAGATCCGCCGATCATAGTTGAGCGGCTCATCTGTTAGCTTCAATCTTCTTCTTCAGATTACTAAGAGCCCCGAGTAAGAGATACCTACCCAAGGTAGTGGTGCCGACTCTAACATGTTGGTGACAAAAACCCATCGACCCACCTGCCATAATCAAGGCTGAACCAAGACCGTCTTTACAGTTCGTGCCATCATCTCTCCATGTTCCACTTTCAAATTACCACGTGGAATTTCGTATTTAGCACCGATCATTTATCGCATCACCTTAGACAGATACCAATGGGGGGACAGTTCATCCGGCTCCGGTTCCCGAGATATGATACTAGCACTGCACATAATAAGCACTTGTTTCCCCATCAGGTTATTTCTCAAGCCAGGAACGTGAAATAATGTCTCGGAAGATAAATTGTGATGCTTACAACGCTTTGATTGGATGAGGTGAGATGACTGAAGAAATTATTTCTGAAATTTGATTGGTTTGAGATTTGGGAAGGGAAGGACCTTGGAAGCTTATGTGATATTTTAGTCGACAGATGCCACGCGACGAGATATTTTTAAAGATTACCTGGGTGTTTATATCTGTGTACTAGGTAGTTTGGGGCGCAAAGCATGGTCATTGATTATTCGTTGGGAAGATTGTGGGTATTTATATGAAGATACTGTTACATCATGGGTACAGGTCTGATTTAGTGCTTCTCGGCGACATTGAGGAGTCTCGAGTAGATTGATTTTGTGATTATTGTTATGTTTTGGAAGTTTATTAATCTGTTTTTGCTTACTTTGATCGTTCTCGTCGGATGATGATGGATACTTTTTGCTTGCATATATCAAATGGAATTTATATCGATCAGATTCAAAAGCTGTTGCGATGTCGGGGCCACTGGTGGGCTCAGAACATGGCTCAATTAAGCAGTGATAATGAATTGTAACTCGAAGCCGAATTTAGGGTAAAGTGCAATGTCTATAAGGGAAAATGAGAATAGGGCCATCAATCTACAAAGCTGTTCGTCTATAACCGCATTATACAGGTGATTATACGCCAGTGTATACTTTAAAATTGATCTTGCATTAACGAGTAAATACTCATAGTGAAACGAAAAGAATGGCTTCTATATATACACAAATTTCCTCATACATGCTGTATCTTGATGTCGAACTTTTCCCATTTTTATAGCTGATGAAGTATACAATGAGTGAAGGAAGGAAGGAAGGAGGGTAGGTAGGTAGGTAAGACAATCGAATCACCCTGAGTATATACTGACTGTAAGAGTATTCTCGATGCCTATAAACTAAAATACTAGAATCTTCTCAGGTTATGCTAGGTAAGACGATGATATACATATAACTATATTATAACAACTTCACTCACCCCCTCAACCAAGAGTATGAAACAAGTCTACCATCCTCATACGAAATACAAACACACAATCAATAGTTAACTAGAAAAATATAATATAATCCAACGAATCCCATCACATGGTTCCGAGTTACTTCAACAGGACCCCTGGACCCGGTCCTATCAAGGCAGTATCTGATTCTGATGGGCTGTGTGGAAAAGGGGAGAGGGAATGGGTATTCGCGTATTTTGATTGGGAGATTTGGGGGTAGGGCGGGTTTATTTGAACTCAAATGTAGGTTTGGGATTTGGTGGGGGGGGGGCAGGATGGGGAGATGCTGGAGACGCTGGAGACGCTGGAGACGGGAGTGCTTGAAGACAAAATTTGTAATATAGATTCGAGCAGAGTGGAGTAGACAGTTGAGGAATAAGGAATTAAGCTGGTTGATAATTGTCAAATAGTCCGCTATTGCATTGTATCGACGAAGAAAGCCTTATTTATGCCACCCTCTCAGTTGATTATTTTGGAACAGGGCAACCGAATTAGTAATTCAATATATTTCCTTCTATTTCCTATCTTGTCTATCTCTATATAAGACATGGGAAGGGAATCTCAATCTGATAATTAGAATTCCGACTATCTACTCATACCTCTCTCGAAGATTAGATTCTGACAGGGAAGCTCAGTGCGTTAACGGCGGTTCTGCTATATTCATGTCGTGTTATCAGATGAGAATCCTCGATTAAGTGAATCTATAATTTATACCTTCATAATCCACATACCAGGTACTCTCCGTCATAAAACCTCAAGGTTATAACAGATGAAGCATAAATTACCCAGCGAAGTCTATGTGTTACTAACAATACCCAAGACCAAGAGTTTGTTGGGAAAGGAAGGTACGACTTGATTTCAGCTTTCGTGTAATAATGTCGATGAATTGGATGATGATAGGTTTGATAAAATGGTATTAGATAAGAGAGAGGGAATACCTGCTAGTTTTACAGGCTAGCGAGATGCAGCGAGTAGTGAAAATTGGAGTCGTTTGTCGGTTTTGGATAAAGATAGGGTTGACTTCATTTTTTGCTTTTCGAAAGCATGGACATTTCACGTATTATGTGAGCATGCTGCGAACTTGGAGGAATACGTAGATGTCAATTTAATTTCTAGTAGTATATCAGAGGCAGATAATATGAATGGCTGCATCAGATAGGGTCGGCGAGAGATGGAGATTCTCGAAATCTAAGTTTGGGAATTCTGTCTAGAAATCTGTACTGCAGATGTGTGGTGGTTAAACGGCTAAAACCGCTGATAGATTTCCTTGGTGTTGAATTATGCTGGTGGCTTGCACATAAACTCAGTGTATTAAATTGAGCCTGACTTGAAGCAAGGTCCTGGCCGTATTCATGTAATAATTTAGTTTTGCAAATCGATCAAGCTGTTCACCTCCTGGAGTGAAGATCAAATGGCAATAAGCGGGGTGATAGGTCGGTGTCAAGTATGAATTGCGATATATGCAATGGGTTCTATTTCGAAATAAACCAAATAAAAGAAGCAAAGATTCACGTTAAAAGTTAGTCCTCGTATCTTTGGAATACCAAAAAGGCGTCCCAATTCTAACCATCAATTCAGCCGACAGTCTAGAAGCTGCTACTGAACCAAAGTGAAGATAACTTTCGTGTACATGGTCGTGATGAGCGATGAATGAAAAAAAAAGAAATCCGGAGCAGCTTTGTAAAAAAGCTGCCCCAAGAAGAATTACACTTAAGTTGAGGGGATCTTGATGCTCCCTCAGGATGGGTCTAGAACGGTGACAGATAGACAGTGTCATTTGAAAGCTCCAATCCTAGTTGCGGAACAGTGATGCCTTTGAGTATGCAGCAGCTATATTGAGTTCTTCGTGTGGAGAAGAAGTTATTTCACACCTTCATATTTTGAGAATGATGGGTGAGTATAGTAGTAAACGTTAAGGGCAGCTCTGCGCCATTTATGGGGTAGAATCAGTGCACTTTTTCCATAGTAACTTCGGTAGGTTCTTTGCGTGGATACTGGCAGTGTGCTGTATGCTGATTTTTGTGTCCTATGGCCAGGATGCATTGAATGCCCCTGAGTGACTTTTAAACCATCACTTTTCCGACGAACTCGCGTAGAGTCTGATTGGTATACGATGAGAGAGAAGTAACTGACTTTTGGATGATGGTAAAATGATTTTTATAAAGTATGAAGATCCAAGATATATCGCCCTAAGTCATCGGATGGAATGTTGAATAGTTTGACAGAACCGTCTTCTTTATTTTACTCGGTTATGAATACACAATAGATAGTCGGACCAACACCTGTGCATCTTTTACTTATTCATCAATTCTATTCTCACAACATTGGTTCGAATGAATGTACTTCAGTTGCCCAAGAATTGTGTTTAGGAAATCTCAAAAAGATGGCTAGGCTTTAACCTCAGGAAACGCTGTAAGCAATACCACCTATTTGTTTTCTAAAATCACCCGTGAAAGATAATAGATACATGCATCACGTGTTCATTGCAAAATTAGATGCTTGCATACAAACGAGAACAACTTCATCTCGTCCTATCTTAAGTTCTTCTGAAGTAAATGGTACTCCTATTTACTTGTTTCGCACAAACAAACGTTCCACCGGATCTGGCGGAAAGGTAAAGAAGAGGAAAGAAATAAACAGATATTGATAGCCTACTAATCAGACACGACTCATGTTTAGTATAACGAAGATTCGCCGCATGTCAGAACTTTCCGCAGCGGGGCAATTTGTGTACCGATGTGTGTACATTGATGACCACATTGGAGACTGGAGATACAGTAATGTTAACATCTTAAACCTTGGTGGATTTGAGCTTTCAAAGTCCCAATATCTTGGAGTTCAACTCCTAAGGGGTAAGAAAACTGATGAGCCGTTCAACAAGATTAGTCACGACTCACTTAATGAATGGGTAATCGAATTGTCAAAAAGGATAGCCACATCCGATATAATCTGCATCAACTGGACCAACCTTGACTCCTACTCCGTCTACTCTACGGATGTTTTTCCTTAAATAGATATTTTATGGCATTGTGGAACCATTTTCATTCTTTGTTGTCAAAGTGGCGGCTTTGACGGGGTGTTTTCCAAACGATAACCTTCCAAGAACCTCGGCATTGGAAGGGTGGAAAGAAAGTATCCACATTCCTCGACAAAAAGCTTACCAATATACATAAACTCAAACTCAAGTCTCTTCCATGGCACCGGGGACGGAGATATTGATTCAATGGAGAAGATTTCCACGAAGGCGACGAATGAGAAGAGGAAGAAGGAGTGTTCGATACTAGTACACTCCGAAAGGTAGGTGATTATGAGAAGTGTCTAGAAATCTTATGGTTTGAGCTTGGATGGAGATATTTGCCAGAAAGCGCGTCATACCCAAGGAACTTTTCCATTACAAAGACTTTGCTCATTTAAATATTTCTATATATCCCCCATTTCCTATTGCTATACTCAATCCTATACCCAATTGCTATTTCTTTGACATTCCCACATTACAATAATCAATAATTATCACCAAAAACAGCAAACATGGTTCAAAACAAAGGTCTCATCTTCAAGCAAGTTCCTCAGGGAGTTCCTGTCCCAGGAAAGGACTTGGTAGTTGAGGTCCGCGAATTCGATCTCGAGCAAGCACCACCAGCCGGGGGTATCACAACAAAGAACTTCTATGCCTCCTTCGATCCTTACCAACGTGGACGCATGAGAGCCGCGGAAGCCAAATCCTACTCTCCAGCATTCCCATTAGGACAGCCTATTAACAACAACACTGTTGCCAAAGTTATCAAGTCCGACAACCCCAAATTCCAACCAGGAGACCTTCTCACTGGCTTTATCTGGACTGAAGAGTACTCTGCTCTCCCAAAACAACTCGCAGATGGCGCAAACAAAATCGAGAACCCATATAACTTGGATGTAAAGCATTTCCTCGGAGCCTTGGGCAGTAAGTTATTCTAATCACTGGCATGAATTTATATATGCTAACATTGCTCCCCCCTAGTGCCCGGATTGACTGCTTACTCCTCCTTCTACGAAATTGGTAAGCCCGTTAAAGGCGAAACCATTTTTATTTCCTCTGCTTCAGGAGCCGTCGGAGCACTTGTTGGACAGCTTGCCAAGCACGAGGGCCTCAAGGTCATTGGATCCGTTGGTTCAGACGACAAATTGAAATACATCATCGACGATTTGAAATTTGATGGAGGCTTCAACTATAAAACTGAGAAACCAGCCGATGCCCTCAAGCGTCTCGCACCAAACGGTGTTGATATTTACTACGAGAATGTCGGAGGTGAACAATTAGAAGCGGCTATTAACGCCATGAATGACCACGGAAGAATTATCGCTTGTGGTATGATTAGCGAGTACAGCAAAGCTGAAAGTGAAAGGTACCCTATCAAGAATTTGATGAACATTGTGGCAAAGAGAATCACAATGAGAGGTTTCATCGTTGGTGATGCCAACATGGGTCCATTGCACCTTAAGGCGAGAAACGAGAATGTTGCCAAGTGGTTGGCGGACGGAAGCTTCAAAGCTACTTTGAGTGTTACTGATGGTATTGATAATGGCCCAGAGGGATTTGTTGGTATGCTTGAAGGAAAAAACTTTGGAAAGGCAGTGCTTAAGATTGCGGATCTCGAGGTGAGTTCTATCTGTTAGATGAATAGTCAAGTACGGTGCTAATATGCATATGATTTATAGTGAATAATATATATTTCTAATGCTAGAAAAGATTTGAAATAGTAATACAAAAAAAGAAAAAGAATATACCACCATTTGATCCATTCGAGATCTCCCATTTTCTCATATATTCCTGCGTGAACAAGATGAATAGAACTCACGAAGCCCCCACGAGGGGGCTGTTTCTTTTGTCTTGCAGTGATCCCATCTAGGTTCTTGAATAAGTATTCATCTAATGCTTCTAGAAAAGCACTCGGTACTCTTTTCCGACCACATCAAACCCCCACACCGTGCCATCTCACTAAACAAATAAAACTCCAATGAGAATACCATCTTGTTACCAAAGCAGCCTCATTTGAAATTCTTACAAGTTTAAAGAAGGCTTCTATAGAGTCGATTAGTTTTTGTTTCATAGCTCGCTTGTTAGAAGTATGAACTAGGATATCATCTCCTACATCATACATCTTCCTCTACCTCCTCTGATCGATTGAGGTTTAGTACTTGTGTCATGTATTTTGATTGTAGTCGTTCAATATTGTCGTGGCTCTTTGATCAAAATCCCATCAGTTATGTTATGGGCAAATAAATCACAAGTTCACAATGCCAAGCCTATGTATGATGCACAAATTCTCACGGCTCGGACCCCCCACAACCGCATTATCTATCCACCATCTAATCCACTGCCCGCCAGCAAATTACCTAAAAAAAAACTTGGACCCTGGGTGAATTCCACTCCTGTCAATTACCTTCTGTACCCTTATTTTTTTCTTTTTTTCTTTTCCAAATCTAGACACTTTACAGGAATCTAGTTCATGTTTTCGGAGAATTGAAATAAAAAAGAAAAGAAAGGTTCTGGGGAATTCGACAAAAACTCTATTAGAACATATGGTTAATTGCCCGTTCTAGGAATCGAACCTAGGATCTCATCATTTGCAAGTACTAGTGATGCGCTTTACCGCTAAGCCAAACGGGCGTTGCTATTGTTGGTTGAAGAAAGCTGTCTTGTTTCTGAATATATTCAAAATTGTAAGAGTGGAAGGGGTTGGTGGGGAGGGCTCCGCTGTGTTCAAGGCAGGGGTTCATTGTGAGGTTTTGATGGTGCGGATTTGGTGCTTTGGGTGAATCTGCTGGTTAGATGGAAGAAATGTTTGTCTGTGGATGTGAGAAGTTGTAGATTTTGTGGCTGTAGATTCGTCTTGGTTGCGGAGGGGTGGAGGGTAAACGGTGAGTGAGTTTGCTGGCGAGTAGATGCTTTTGCTGCTATTCATATTCATTATCATCTTCGAATGGTTCGATAACTGCATGATTTCTAGCCAAAACATGATCTCATGATTTACTAACAGCATCTGTGATGAAGTCACATCATACAATGTGCCCTCATGGTTCGGTTCTTAGTCATAAATCCTATCGTCATTAATTGGCTTCGCCCCGCGAAATACTTTTATTGTCCAGCTCCAAATTAGGTAACTTGATGCTATTGTAATTCCTGGAGGGTGGGCTACAATCCTGGTGTCTAGCGATACTCTCTTGGGTTTCTTGTATCTATTAGACAGCATATTTGGTGTGCGTAGCAACGCTCTGACGTGATGGCAACTTTTTTAAAGGGCTCTCTAGGTTCTTTAGTTCCCTTGACTCCATTAGTTCCTTCAGTTCCTCAAGCTCCGTCGTCTTCAGCTATTCAGCGCCCGTCTGGACACATCTCCTCACTATCTCATGCGTGCCATATATGGGTTAAGATCTTCAAGACCGGTATATGATTTGATGATATTTGAGTGGCTGTTGGCAATAGATGTACGACAGCAATGAAGTTGAACTGAATTTCGCTCAAGACTTTCGTCCCGCACACGCTTCCCACGCAAAACCTCTCTACACAAAGCGCAAAAAGAGTATATGACTTGTCCTAAAGCTGATTTCTGTCATGTCCAGGCCCGAGGCAATGCGAACCTCTGCTGACAGCCAATGAAATGTTGTTCGTCTACCATGATGAATGTCAAGGCATAATATCCGACTTTTCCTTCATTCCTTGGATACATCGAGCCAAGAAACGAAAATTTTCCGAGATCGCTACTATTAGTGAATGATTCTCAGGGGTAAACCGTTTGATAACCGAGCTTGAATGAACCCTTCATTCCGATATTTTAATCCGTATCGAGCGTATTTTAGTGGAAGTAGTCAATTAATTGAACAATAGCCACAAGCGTGGGAAATTGAAATTTCTCCTCCTGATAAAAAGTACGTCTTATTTGACGTGTCATACACCACTATTTGGCTAAAATTGATGACGGCGATTTTAAGAGGATTTTTAGAAATATGATGCTGTTCCTGACAAGACTTGTGATCCAGGCCTCCAATTCTCGAAGATGCTCACATATGGGAGAGAACTGCTTTTGACGGCAATCTAGACAGGCTTCACGTTTTTTGTGGCACGCCATATATAGTTACATTCCCTAGCTTTGTGAGAATAGCATTCTACTATTGAAGCTTGTATCAAAGAATACGCAGATATTCTGGAAAATGTTAGCACTCGAAGATGGAGATGATATAGATGCTCTGAAAACAAAGTAGAAGTATCGTCAAATAATAGAGGTTCATGATTTGATGGAGATGTTAAAACTACATGTCGCTTGAGCTGATTGGATCGTAGATAGCTCTTACTTAGGTTTTTAAGAAATAGAGAAGCAAGTTAATGTTATACTTCTCTTCTATCTACGAAGACTTCGGAATGCAAGTATCTCTGTAGTCGAAGATCTTTGACGCTTCGATGAATAATGTCTATACGTGATTTTTGATTGAATGAAGGCTATATCTCTTTGTAATTTGTGGGCTGTAATTTTGAAGATGCTTGCTCAGATCTAAGAATCTCACGGGCTCACCCCCAATAGTTGCTGGTAATCAGTCAACTACTGCAAAGTGCATCTCATAACGCAAGGCAAAGATTTTCCGAAAGTTAGGCTTCACTGACAGTCATTGGAATCACCGAGGTACCATGGTGAATGGCCAGGCAGAGAATTACCTGTGCCAGACTCATACCGGTTTTCGGGCAATCCAAGCGAACTGTTACCAGTCACTTACTTATATGTCCGTCACCAATAACAAATCTCAGTAATTGCCGTCGAATCGAAAAGAGGTTATGAAACATTGGTTTGAGGAGCCACTACTCCAACAGGCTTTCCTCCTGTTGGCTGGTGTGCCATAACGTGGGTGTTTACCTTCTACAGAATTCAAGCAGTTCATGCTGGTGGAAACGATTACAAATACACATCATTATCAGCAGATGATATCCTCTCCGAAAAATATCACGATCACGAGAAATGCATAAGATAAACATCAACTGCTCTCATGCCAGCAGCTAAATAATACTCCTTCCCAATAATCATAGCTTACAATATTCCAAGCCCAGAGCTTTAGACTCAGATCTAACGCATGTTCGACGTCCTTTGGCTCATGCCATGATGAAGCCCTATCGGGAATTAGCAAGAGTCTTCTCATTCTGACAGTCTGACTCCTCTGAACCTGTAAGTGGACCTGTAATTTAGTCGTCATAAACGACTGACCTCTTGTGATTCCACTCTCTGTAATGGCATTCCAATAGCTTTTATATTACCATATACCATCGTAACATCAATCTGACGATATATGGCCTTGATCGACATCTTTACGATGTTCTTGACGACCTTGTTCCAATTGATCCCCTGGAAAGTTCATAGACCAATAATGGCAAAGCACTGCCAACTTTCCAAGTGGGGATACGAAATCTGGGCCACTATAGCTTAAACAGCAAGCAAGTTTCTGTCTTGTTGGTATGGATGGTATTTGCAAAGATTTCATCGGCAGCAATAGGAGCAACTAAATGATCGGCTCCAAGTTAATTTGGTGCATATGCGTGGCCTATTTATTGCAGTCATACCTTACTTTCGGGCATCATATGAATTTCAAAGGCTCTCCCTCGGATAATATTGGCGTTCAGAGCTTAACATCGAGTTTCATTGGGTTTCAATGTGACTTCCATCGCCAAACGTGAAATTTTTTTGCAGATGATGAGTTCAAATTGGTATTCGAGGTCTGACTGCAGAAAAAGTATGGAACCAAACAATACAAGAAAGGGTTCTCCAACTTTACTCTCTTTCTACCTCTTGGCCTTCCCGGCGTGACTCATTTCATGTTTTGTCATGATCTTCATGATCAAGGCTGGCTTTGTTATCCCACTCCGTCTAGGATATCGAGGCTTCACCATCTCCCTTCTACCCAAACGTAGAGACTTCATTGCCTACAGAAAATTCAGATTTTAAACTTGGAACCCTTGATTCTCTTTCCCAATTGTTTTCTGATTACCACTTTCTTCATCCACCTTCCTCTCTTCCCCTCTCCTATCCCAAATTGAACATTCACAGGACCGCAGGTTGGAACCATTACTCATAGTAAAAGCGGATGAGGGAAGAAACAGGAATGATAGCAGGCAAAGTTAGAGAAGCCAAAAAATGTGCTGTAACACGTTAAATATTTTCCTCGACATGACTTTTAATTACAACTCGGCACTGGACATTGAATGAGAAGTTGCAGCATGACTCCTAGACTCGCTTAGTAATCTAGCCTAATTATTGGCTCCATGGCAAGGCGTCGTTTGAGCCTCGTCCCCCTCCTCGCCTAAAATAATAATTTATCTCTAAAAACCACCCTTCGTCATTTCACAACTCAGATTCCACCACGACATACCAACCTCCAGAGAATCTCTCAATGTTTCTTCAACACCGGTAGCATAACCGCCAGCTTTCAACTCATAGAATAATAACCCATCATGTCTTCACGAGCAGCGACCGGCGCCGCCGCGCCCGAAGATAAAACCACAGCCTTGAAAAAACTCCTCTATGACGAGTGTTTTCAAACTTTCGAAGAAAACCCTACATTTTTCCAGGACGATTTGCTGGAATTTGGCGTATTGCCTAACGATGATGTGTCTATATTACTGGCCGTCACGCAGGCCCTCACAAATGAAAAGCTGTTCAAGGTGGTTCAGGATCCGCAGAGGGGAATTGGATGGAAATTGCGTACTGAAGATGAAGCCAAGAAGTAAGATTTCTTCTCTTTCTACACCCGATGTTATGACCTATTCATGCCTGAATTACTCCTCTATGACCTCTACGCAAAACTAACCAATTCCCAACAATAGATACCGCAGTCTCTCGTCGGAACAAGAAATTGTCTACTCCCTTATCGACGAAGCCGGCACCGAAGGAATCTGGTCCCGAACCATAAAGATGCGCACCAACCTGCACGATGCCGTCTTTCGCTCGGCGCTCAAGCACCTCGAAACCAAACACATGATATCCGAGATGAAATCCGTAGAGTTTGGCAATAAGAAAATGTATATAAAAGCCAGCCTGCAGCCATCAGATCGAGCAAGCGGTGGAGCATGGTACACCGACAATGAAATGGACGAGGAATTCATCACACAGATCATGCTCATCTTATTTGATCAGATACACCGGAAATCGTTTTATAAATCTAGTACAGCTAATATGAGAAAGCCGAAGAAGACTTTTGGAAATAAGATGTCTGCGGATGAGGCTAAAGCATTGAGAGATAAAACTCTAGGATCCAAAGTTAAAATTGAAGATGTTACCGAAGACGATGCTTTGGAGGGTGCTAGAAGACATTATCAAGCTCTATTACCTATGCCACCCGGCTACCAAGGATATCCAACGCTCAATGAACTTACATCTTTCATTGAAAACTCAGGAGCTACGGCTACGACATTAACTGCTCAAGATATTCAGCAACTGTTGGAAATATTGATTTTTGATGATAAGATTGAGAAGGTTCTTGCGGGCCCAGAAGGTGTTTGTTATAGGGCTGTGAGGAAAAGCTTTAGGGAAGATCAGGAGGGTGGTCCATTTAGTGCTTTAACGGATGTTCCGTGTGGACACTGTCCAGTTTCTGACCTTTGTGAAGAGGGGGGACCTGTAGGACCAAGTACCTGCGAGTACTTTCAGACATGGTTGAATATTTAGGGCGAGGATGAAAATACGGGAGAGGATTCTATTAAATAGCATAGCGACGGCCGGCTTTGGAGTTAAGGAAAGATACCACAGACGGGATATAAAAGTTTCATACATCTAGTCACAGGCAGACATCACACTCAATAGACAAGAATAATTTAGTAAAAACCATTGCATTATTTTCGTCACTTGTCCGCCAAAATAGCTAAATCATGAGATTTGCCGACCGAAGTTGTGTTCAAGGACCTTCCGCCACCGATTATCTCTCAGTCAATGCATCTATAGTTGACCAGACTTAACAATGGTTGGCTTCTTGTTGTATTGAACCTTTCCGCTGCCGGATCCGGTAGCCTCGAGAGCCTTGACGACGCTCAAGGACTCATCATCAACTTCACCGAAGACGACGTGCTTACCATCGAGCCAGCTAGTGACAACGGTGGTGATGAAGAATTGGGAACCGTTACTATATAGTTGTTAGTTTGTTGGGCCAGTAATAAAAGGCTTGGGATATGTGAGCTTACGTGTTTGGTCCAGCGTTGGCCATGGAGAGGAGACCTGGGCGGGTGTGCTTTCGCTCGAAGTTCTCATCGGCGAACTTCTCACCGTAGATTGACTTTCCACCGGTGCCCTATATTGTTCTTAGTTTCGGGAATTCTGTCTTTGTATATATCAAGTGTTGTAACGTACGTTGCCACGGGTGAAGTCACCTCCTTGAAGCATGAATTGAGGGATGATTCTGTGGAAGGAAGAACCCTCATATCCGAAACCCTTCTCACCAGTGCAGAGAGCACGGAAGTTCTCAGCGGTCTTTGGGACTACATCATCGTAGAGCTTGAACTTGATTCTACCAGCTTGCTCTGTAATAGAAAAGATGGTCAGCTTTGGAAAGTAGGAGAGGGGTTGGAAGGTGGGGCTGAAATGACGACAATCAAAATAAACAAACGATGTGTCTTGGAAGCTCAATAGAAGCTCAATCAATAGAATAATCGAGGTATATCATCATTTGTTGATGAAAACCAAGTGAAATAGGGGAATAGTTGATGTCAAATGGATTAAAGAGATGATGAGTTGGCTTACCTTGGACAGTGGAGGTTGGCTTTCCCGTTGGAGTCAAGGACTGGTCCTTCCCAGGTAACATCGAAGAAACTATTGACATGTGAGCTTTGTTGTACTTTGTATTAATAAGGAGGCTTTTGATGTGGAAACATACGTTGTGATGGCCATGTTTGATTTAGAAGCGTGAAATTGTCTTGAAGAGATGGGTTTGAAAGAGTTGTTGATGAAGGTGTTGCGAAGGAGGGGCAGCGAAGTGCTTTTCAACGCAGAAGGAGTGCGGGGCATGAATAGCATTTTTAGCGAATTAGCTTGTAGCTTCTTGATTGGTGAATTAGAATTCTAGTGGGGCAGTGTAAAAACGTGAATGTGAGGCGTAGGAATTCGTGTAATAGGTGTAATAGGTAAGATAAGTTCACGGGTGTAGAAGGTGCAGGTGTGTAAGGGAAGGTGCAAGTAAGGTGTACGGAGTAGGGAGTAGGGTAGCGTAGATGAAATGGTAAGTGGCGGGTGGGCGAATTAATATGAGAAGGCGTCCCTACTAATACCTAATGAAGGAAGGGAGGAAGATATTTTTTTCTTCGGGGGAAAGTCTTATTGGCTACTGAGGAGGGAGAAGGAGGGAGATGGAATTGGTTAGAGCAGATAGAAGGAAACAGAAGGAATCGATCGGAACAACACTGGAAGGAGGGGAAAGGAATGGCAGAAGGCAGGAAATGGGAGAGAAGGGAAAATAAACAAGTGACAAGTAAGAATAACAATGCAAGTGGGGTATCGAGGTAGGTATAGCTCATATGAGGTAGGGATAGGTAGGTAAGAGGTGGTAAGTAGGTAGTGGAGGTACTAGGTAGGTAGTATCTTACATACGCAAGTAGTTGACAGATAAATTGATGGACTTGATCTAACACATACACGTAGGAACTGTATCATATAATTGAGAGCGATAGGTCCCTAGGTAGGTAGATAGGTAGGTCGGTATTATAAAGCTTATTGATTAATTATACACACACGTATATACAATAAGTATCTAGGTATGTATATAGAAAGAAGCATGTATATATAGACCTGTACAAACTCCCAGGTGTACATATATCCATAGCTAGGTATATATCTATCCATGGACATGTATATACTATCTAGGTAGTTCTAAGTGGTCCTTCAAAGTAAGTATAAGTAAGAATGCATCATCTTAGTAGAACTGCTCCTCTTTTAGATCTTCAGGGCTCTCTTTGCTTTTCTCTTTCTGCTATATATTTACATATGTGTATACGTGTATACCTATATACGTAGAGACCATCTATACACCTAGTAAATACCCACATGCTTTATATACCTACATATGATATATACTTGCATGCTTTATATACCTACCTAGGGACATACTATGTATACCTACATGCTACACAGCACTTTGCAGCTGTTGAAATAATCATAATCTGAACCTGCTCAGTCTTAAAATTGATCATCCCCAAATCCAACCTTTCATCCTATATACCTATACGGGAAATCAATCAGGAGATGCCGCGCATTTGGTTGAGATGACATGACGCCTTCATGTGTTTCTTTCTCGGCTGGAGGGGCAAATAACGCAGCACACCTCCAGTCCATTCAGGTTCCAGAAAATGGCAAGCAGATTGCTTTGCAGCTTTGAAATTAAAGCCCAATGGCTCGATGGCTCGATGCTCCAATGGTTCAAATCCTGGCAGCGGAATACGAATGAAAATTTAACCATGCATGAGAAGAACACCACACATGCAGGTTCGGGGTTCCTCAAACAACGTACAGTACCTACAATGTGGTTTGGTAAAGGATGGATGCTATGACCGAATCCACCAGTGGTCGAGACGATAAGATGGCAGTGGGTGGTTAATGGAAGGATATTTGACCTAGGAACGAGAAGGTTTGGTGAATGCTACAAACGATTGTACAAAATGCTGTAAATGATTTGTCTACTAGAGTAGAAAATAACCCTGTTCGAACATATCAATGTTTCAATAACTTCACAAACTTGTACAATATTCTTCTTTTCTTGGTGACGATTTCCCCGATCCAATCCAATCCAATCCAGAGTTTTATGACATGATTGATTAAAGCAGGGGCTCTTCACCGCTTAATTGCCTCTGCGGTTTTGCCAACCATGATGGCGTTTTAGTCGCACAGCTGGGCAACATATGCCATACATCCCCGGCCAGATAGATGTTTTGTACTCTGTACAATCCAGAGATCGTGATGCTACAATGAAAATGTGCGAACACCCCAAGAATCAAGAAATTACCTGTTACCCTCGACTCATCATGGCTTTCTGAGTTTCTTGCTTGGTAAAGCATAAGGCAATTATCATTCTAGAATATATATCACGTGATGATTGATGCCCAGCCCTTAGCGTACGGTCGGCCATTATTGGACACATGGGACATATGCATCTCCATAGAGTATCCAAATAATTATCCCCGCGTCTATAACATAACTCCAAACTTCAAACTCCATATCATAATCATATATCTCTTCTAACAAATAATTGTCGCTATGGATCTTGCTAGTTTGAAGGAGGCTGCCTCCAATTTGACATTGTACGATTTGAAGGCTGGTGTGCGAAAGGTACAAAATGGTGAGGGCTCAGTGTAGACAGCTGGCCGGTTTCATGATTTACTAATATCTATATAGCTGTGATGAACTATACCGAGATGGAGGCCAAAGTCAGAGAGGCTACAAACAATGAGCCATGGGGCGCCAGTTCCTCTTGTTAGTCGCGAGAATTTATTCGTATCTGATGTCGAGATTATCAATTCTAATGTGTTATCACAGTGATGCAGGAGATTGCGAATGGCACATATAATTAGTAAGTTATTTCAGTCCAATGTCAATCTATAATTTGGATACTAATTCCCCATTAGTCAATTGCTAAATGAGATTATGCCTATGATTTATAAGAGATTTACGGAGAAAGCTGCTGAGGAATGGAGGCAAATCTACAAAGGATTACAATTACTCGAGTTCTTGATCAAGAACGGCTCCGAACGTGTCATTGATGATGCGCGATCCCATTTGACACTGCTCAAGATGTTGCGCCAATTTCATTTTATCGATCAGAATGGTAAAGATCAAGGTGTTAATGTTAGAAACAGAGCCAAGGAACTGGCTGAACTGCTGAGCGATGTCGACCGGATTAGGGCGGAACGAAAGAAAGCACGAGCTACCCGAAACAAATATACTGGAGTTGAAGGTGGGGCGGGATTGGGTGCTGGAATGTCTAATTCTAGTAGATATGGAGGATTTGGGAGTGAAGAACAAGGTGGTTATGGTGGATACAGTGGAGGTGTGTATGGAGATGGTGGTGGGTTTGGAGGCCAGAGTAGTGATTTCCAAGATTCTGGTAATCACGGGGACTTCGGTGGCAGTAGCAGTCGCAGAGATAAGTTTGAGGAGTATGATGAATACGATGAGGGAGCGGCTCCTTCATCCTCGCGAAGACAGGCCGAAAGCTCTTCAGCATCATCAAATCGCAAAAGGGCTGGAACCGAGCGATCGACGAAGAAAGTCGAATCTCCAAAGAAGAAGGAGCCCGAAGTCGACTTGTTCTCTTTTGATGACCCAATATCTGTATCTACACCCGCAGTTGCGCCAGCAGCATCAAGTGCCCTAGCAGATGATGATGACTTCGATGATTTCCAATCCGCGACCCCCGTACAACCTGCTGCCCCAGCAGCATTCTCTCCAATCTCCCCACCTACCTCTACTACTACATTCAATACACAATATGCTGCACCACAGCCTGTCTCGGCACCAAAAGCAGCAAATTTGAGTGATCTGGTTGGCTTTTCATCAATCTCACCAGCAACAAGCACCAACACCACACCAGCTAATTATTCCGCATTTTCTCCCCCTGCAATTGCTCAACAACCACGCCCGATACAGACAGGCTATCAAAGTACACAGCCAAATTATTTCACGTCAGTTCCAGCACCCAGCACACAAACAAACTCGTTTTCAGCAACATCCTCCGCCAAGTCACCTACAGCTGCTAAGTCATCGGGAGGAGACGCTTTTGGATCTTTGTGGTCTACTGCCAGTGCTGGCATCAAAAAGACTAGCACTCCCACAACTTCAGGCCCAGCTTTGGGTCAGTTAGCCAAGGAGAAAGCAAGTGCAGGCATTTGGGGAGCACCATCAACGGGAGCATCATCAACCGGATCAGCCCCTCCTCAAAATTCACAACAAAAGCTAGGCAATGGATTAGATGATTTGTTGGGTTAGACGTATTCTGAGTTGGGACGATCATGATTTTGCGATGAGCACATATGACTGATTAGTAGGGCTGCGGATGGGCGTTATTAGATACTCAGGTGCAATAAAATTTAATCAGATTTACATTCATTACCTATTCTTTTGCATTAGAAAGTCGAATCGCAGTTAGATTGAGCCATTTGCAATAGTTTTGTTCCTTATACAAGCGTATATCGAAGTATCATCACAACTTCGGGCAAAAGAACTCATAGACTAGATTGCCTTTAACACGATGAATCTTTTTGGAATAAACATGTGGTTGTCCAACAAAGCTAATATTCCCACTTGTCATCGGGCGATGATTTCCTAGCTGAATTTCCAGAAGGATCAAATGCTTGTATAGATCTGTGCTCGTGTTTAAGCTTACGGGAGATGTTGTCATGGTAGCACTTTGGACCCCAACTCCGGAAGTGGGCCTTTAAAATCCCTTTACAATTTCTATTGATCCTTCCAGCTCGAGGATGTATTATCTAGCCAGGATTCTTTTTCTGGCTGTGTCATTTCTCCCGCGGAATATCAAGAGATATTTCGACAGGGAACTTGCCATTTGGAACGAGTTCGTACCTTCACAGTCAGCATATAGGGATGTGCGTGTCAACATACCCACCATTCTGATTATCTATCCCCTCATTGATCTTACTGTACTCAGCAGTGCCAAAGAGAAAAAATCTGATCCCCATTCTCGGCCTTCAACAATCACGAGTATAGACTTGAGCCCACCCACTGGTAACTTAGGGGTGATACACATATTGGTGTGATCACGTTACATACATGTATGGTTTTGCAAGGTGTAATGATGCATAACCTTATTCAATAGAACATCACCCGACGACTGGCTTTTCTAGTTTTTGGAACCTTAAGATCTGCTCGACAATGCATGAAGAAAGGGTGGAAATGTATTTTGAAAATGATCCAAAGCTTTTACCGGTCGAGATACCGTTACAAAAATATCTCAATAAGCTTCGATCAACCGGCAGTTGTCAACTTGAGGCAAATGTTGAAGACCTCATGAAAGAAATCGAATTGCTTGAAAACTATTATCCATCTAATGATGACTCCCAATGTCTGGGTCGCGAAATCTCTCCCCTAATAGACTTCCTTACTATTTGTGGACCTGCTGTGGATATGATGATTCAATGCTACCCGGCTCCGTCTGCTCTAGTATGGAGTTCAACGAAAGTATTGTTGGAGGTGAGCACATTCTCTTGGTTCTTTGGGAGCATGTGCTAAATTACCATCAGATTGGACGTATCTCGATTCGATACTATCAGTTAGTTTCGAGTATTATATTGAAAATCACTAGTATATTAGATATCTCTGTTCATTATGAAGTCCTATTTGGGAGCCAACCGCGGGTATCTAAAGCGCTTGCAGATGTGTATTTCGAGATCCTTGTTTTTCTGGAAAGTGTTCGCGCAGCTTTATCCAGACGCAGTAGGTCTCTCACCCCCACTACCCGCAATCATATTGGCTGACCGAATTAAGCATTCAAGCTTGAACGCACCGTCTTGAATTCTCTTGATGAAGAGTTTACTAATCACGTTCAACGGCTTTTGAAGGCAACCCGATTATTATCCCAGGAGGCCACGTTTGCATATGAACAATACACGGAATTTTATGCCGTAACGCAACCCCAAGAGAGCGAAAACGGCGTCTTAGAAACTTCGATTTCTGCAGAGAACAAGGGTTCGTAGATCCCACATGATTATTCATGAAACCTACCCAAGCTAATGCTGATGAATAATCTAGTTGCAGATATTAGGATACAAGTTATGGCTTGGTTGTCTCCAGGCGAATACTATGAGAGCTTGCACCAGGCTTGCACTAAACGATCGGCAAATACAGGCCAATGGCTTGTGACTGATACAAGCTTCCAAAATTGGCTCAACGGGGGCGCAGACCCGGTATTGTGGTGTTATGGTTCTCACGGGTGTGGAAAAACGATTTTGAGTGCTACAGCTATCCAGTATTTACAAGACTATTATGGATCCACACCCACAGTATACTTTCATTGCAGTTCAACAGATACATCGAAACAATCCCAAGAATCTATATATGTTAGTCTTTTAGGTCAAATAACAGCACAGGCGATAAATGTTCCGCAGGTCTTGATATCGGCTTATCTCTTCGCCGAACGATATGGTCGATGTCGCGTTTCTGTCAACGACAGAATTCCAGAGTTACTTGCAGAAGTGCTTCATGTATTGCCGTCGTTAAACATTATCATAGATGGCATCGATGAATGTGAATCCTACGACATGCTGGGCATTTTGCGCTCACTAAATAGCATTTCCAGAGATCGCAATTCCATACGCCTACTATTCTTCTCACGAGATATCTTGCCGGTGCGCAAAGAGTTGGGCATATTCCCATCAATCCACATCAACAAAGATTCTGCACAGTCAGATATTGATCAATATCTTAGGGAAGCCATCGAGACCCTTCCTTGTACAGAATCTCATATCAAGCAGTATGTTTATAGCATACTATCTCAAAAATCAGCAGGAATGTTCTTATTCGCACGACTTGGCATGGAAACATTACAAGCAACGTCTAGTACTCAGGATATGCTAGCTTCATTGGACAAACTTCCAACAGGACTCTACAATGTATATGGTCACATTCTGGAACGTCTAGCATCAGAACCACTTGCAAAGCAATCTTTGGCTCGACGGATATTCAATTGGGTATGTAGAGCATCCAGACCGCTCAAATGGCTTGAGTTGCAGTGCGCATTATCGTGGGACGTAGAAAAAATGGTCTTTGATGCAAATGCTGCACCATCAAAGGACTCGGTACTAGAAGTTTGTTGCCCTTTAGTGGAACATCGATCTGAATCGGATACATTTCATCTTGGGCATTTCTCCGTCTACGAATATCTTCACGACCATTCAAACTTTATTCTGCTATCATCTCAAGCATCTAGTTTTCTCCTCGAGGAGAAATTCTCACACCTTGGACTCGCGCAAGCAACTTTAACATACCTCAGTAAATCCGGGATTGCCGAATCCATCAACCTGAATTCCGAACAATACCCCCTAGCAAAATATGCCACAGAAAACTGGTGCTATCATCTTTCCTTGTCCGTCTACGATGTGAAACTGCATCGCCAGTACGAAAAGTTCGTAGCATCTGAAACCCGTCGATCGGCCTGGATCACTCGATCATTACTCTCAGAAGATCACCCATTTCCCATGCATCGAATTGCCAAACTCCAAAGACTTGTTCAGACGTGGATAAACCAATCTGGTACCCCGGGGAAACAAACCGCGGAGGATTTGATGGATATTCAAAAGGCGTTATTCAGATTAGATGATTTCATACAATCGCAACGACGTGGAGGATTGGGAAATATCAATATCATTTCGAATTTTGAGAGGTCCATGATTATTAGAGATTTGGCTAGATTATATACTATGAGTGGGCAGATAGATATGGGGGTTAGGGTTTTCGAAGAGGAGATTACGAAGACGGGTGGTACTAATTCGGGGAAAGCATCGAAGGCGTGGTTATTGAATAGTCTTGGGATACTCTATGATCAGCAACGTCGCTTCCGTCTCGCAGAATCCATCCAGCGTCAAGCTCTAGCTGTACAACTCCGGTATATCTCCAAATACTCCTTCGCTTGTCCCATCTTCCCCAGAAACAGAACTAACCCACCCCATAGTTTCCTCCCTCACGACCACCTCGACATAATCCTCACAATCAACGAGCTCGGCCGCGTCTGTCGCCACCTCCACAAACACCCCGAAGCAGAGTCTCTCCACCGTCGCGCCCTCCACACTCTCCAACGCATCTTTCCCCCCACAGACCACCACATCATCTGGACCCAAAACGCCCTCGCCCGCTGCTACCGTTCTCCCTTCCGCACTCCGTGCCTCCCCAACGAAGCCCTCGCCCTCCACACCCTTGCCTACAACTCCATGGTCAGTACACTCGGACCTCTTCATCCCCACGCCATCTGGACTCTCTCGGATACAGCGCGGTGCTTAGCGCAATTAGGGAGAGGGGAGGAAGCCCTCGAGGTGAGGAAGAGAATCGTAGAGCAGCGGTTGCAGGTCTTAGGGATGATGCACGCGGATACTCTGTGGGCGATGAATTCGCTGGGCTTGTGTTTTGAGGGGAAGGGGGAGATGCGGGAGGCGGGGAAGTGGCATGGGCAGGCGCTGGAGGGTCAGCGTAGGTTGTTTGGCGAGGGAAATCCGCATGTGGTATGGAGTTTGCAGGCGCTGGTGCGGACGGGGGTGTTGTGTTAGGGGGTTTTTGGGCGCATTTTCTTATGGGTGCTTTCTTGTGGGTTTCTTTATTTTCCTTCTGGGAGTTCTGAGAAGGGTTGAAGGATTGGGCTGAGGGTGTGAATTTTTGTGTTTGAAATGGGGGTTTGAATCTTGTTCTTCGTGATGGGCTGGATGAAGTTTCCCTCCTACGACTACTATTTTACTACTACTTGTGATGAGCTGGATGAATTTTTCATCAGCTTTTCTATATCAGCTTCCATATCGCAACATCATTTGCAACATAAAGATGAAAAAGTTAGCCAGCCAGCCAGCTATGGAGAGGTTAGTAATCAAAATATTTTCACTTTCTCTCTTTCCCCCAAAAGTTCCTGACAAACCAATCCACCACTCCACCACCCAATCCCCTCTCGAACCAAATCCCACCACCTCGCCTGTCCTACCGCATCCTCATATACCTAGGTAGCTAGACAACGACCCCCTTTACAGCGCCGAATGATGCTCGTTCATTTTCGCTAATCACACATCATTATAACCACCTCCATCTGCAATTGCAAACCCAAACCCAAAAGAACCGCTCATTCACCCCCCCGTGAATGAACACCCATCATCATACCATACCCCTATCCCATCTGACTGTATCCACCGCTGCAGCACCATAAGCATGCAGGCTGAACTAGGATACTGACTGTACCGCTACCTTACACCATGGCCCCCAAATAAGGCGGATGTCACGTTTTTTTAGTATTTTTTTAATATTGTTTATTGATTTATTTATTATGTATGTCGTTTGGAGTGTTTTATTGTGATATGTTGTTTATATATGAACACCTGTTTTTTTGCCGTGGGGATGTTTTCGGGATCGTGGGATTGTTTGTTTTATTTTTGTTTTTGGATAAAGGATTTTTGATGGGTGATATAAGAGTGAGGAGGGGAATCATCGATTCTGGTCTTACGCACTTAATCACTCGCTATACAGAGTAAGGTTAGAGAAGATGATGCTCAGGTTGTTTTGAGTGTGTGTATAGGTAGATAAGTCAGCAAAGCTGATATAGATACTGACGCGCATGTATAGAATTTCTCGCAGGTATTGAAGATGGGATGGTTGTGCAAAGGAAATTTGTCACGTAGCGCAGAATCGATGGTTTTGTATTTTCTAACGGACCGGTCCGAAATAGAAGATAGGTTATACATGTGCTGATACGGAAAGGGTAAAGGGAGATCCTGGCGTTGAAATGGAATAGGGGGGCTTTAGAAAGTTTGTAGTTAGAGTGCGGCACTTGTGGAGTCTTAATTGGGAAAGGATGGAAGAAGCCGTTGTTTTATGAAGAGAGACGAGACAATTTAGTTCTTTGCGTGACGTATCTTACATTAAAGTGTTATTTACAGCCCTATTGACTAAGATATGAGAAAGCTTATTATCGTAGAATTGAAGAAGGGCTGATCTCAGACTTGGGCCCGGCATTGGCCGTAGAGGAAGGGAAGAATATGACCAAAACGCTCATGTAGCTCTTTGGAAGCATGGTAATCATGAAATCCATGAGATGACATGGTGACAGTATCAACGTGAGGAAATGCCACATATTAGGATGTTGACAGTCTAATTGAGGTTTCTTCGATCCATGGCCAACTAGTTTAGGAAAAACACTTACCAATATCTCGTAGTGAGCATAAGAGGAAATCCAAGCGCGGTTGTGTGCCATCAAACTTTCTGATGCCTATACGCTTGGAGGTTGTATTCGGAAATATCCTAATTCCTAACTGTGGTATTTTGTCAGCTTAACCCTGCCGAATACCGCATGGAAAGTCTTGGGTGATTCAGGTCGGAACGAGGGAACTTTCGAGTTTTATTATGTGGGCCACTGGTAAGCCATGCTCTTATATGTAATGTGGTGGCTGAGGTGCTGACATCGGAAGGAATCTGATGAGAAGGGTACATTCCGTTTTTGGCGTCTCACTTGCAGGGGGCTTAGATTCCAAGACAAAATAATTCCAATTATTGTATTTTTGCAATCCGAAACACTCTGATTCAACTAAAAATCAACATCGTCTCTCGTTAGTACCCAAATATCCTTTTGCGCGTCAGTTTGCTGAAAATTTGTACGCAAAAGATGGGCCGAACTGGCTACCGCGTGGAGGGGTTGCCCCCTGATACAACTCTCGAAAATATTCATGATTATTTGCAATTTGATCCAGGAGCTAACATGCAATTGATTGCCCGATCTATAGCGCCCCTTGTAGACGGCGTACCCAGAGAATTGAAAGTGGCTACGGTAGACTTTATACCGCCACAGGGTTGGCAAACATCGGTGCCATTACCAGCACTGAAAGGTAACGGCAGTGATAGAGTGGTCGTTGACCAAACATTTTATGGCTTTACTCCCTTGAATGAACCGAAGGAGCCAGTAGCCTTGGAGTAAGCTAATTCGCATTCATAATTAATCTTGCTAATAGAAGCTGATAGCATTATCGCTGTCACCGGACTTGCTGGGAACGCTTTCGGGTCGTGGGCATCGGAACCAACGCATATGTGGCTGCGGGATAAATTAGCAGTGGACTTCCCTAACGCAAGGGTCATGAGCTATGGATTTGACTCTCACTTGAAAAACAGCCACTCTGAGGCTGTTATCTCAGTGTTCAGTTCTCGATTTCGTAGTGATGTAGAAGAGATCCGCAGACATGCATCGGTAAGATAGGCGTCAATTTTTGGCAAGACAATCATTGATCTGGAGCAGGACCGACCGCTCGTATTTATTGGACATAGCTTGGGTGGGTTGGTGATCAAAAAGGTATGCGAAACACGTGAGTTACAGTACCTTCGCTCACGTACCTCCCTCCCTAGGCCATGTTAGGACGATGGAAGATTATGCCGTTGATTCCTTTAATGATCTTCATGGGCACGCCTCATCGTGGATTAGATACTGAGGCTCTTCTGGAACTTGTCAAACATGATGCAACAGCCCCGTTGATCCGACAAATATCATTTCGGTCCCATGAGCTTAACGAGTTGAACTCCGACTTCTGTCACTTCTTGACCACTGCACCAGATATCTCAATATTGTCAGTCTATGAGACTATAAGAACCAAAACGTTGCTTGAGGTAAGCAACAACCTTTGGCTGGGTTAAAACAGGCTAACTTATGCGTTAGATGGCTGATGGATCATGGGCAAGACAAGGATCGGAAAAGATGATGGTACCCCCAGGTAAGTATATTTCGAAGTATTCTACAACAAAATGAATTTTTGATCCGCACGTGTTGAGGCTACTAAAATATGAATAGACTCTGCAGTACTCGGTGTTGGTTCAAGGGAGGTAGAAGTTCCGTGTATCACTGACCACTCTCGACTGGCAAAATTTCCTGCCACAAGCCAGGGCACTGCTTACCCACAAGTCCAAGGGGCAATTATGAAATCAATACGTACAACTCTCTTAGGGCATGAGGAACTAATAGATGCGATACGGCTTCAAAGCTTGAAAAGATTTGAGACACTTGTCAAGTCTGGAGATTTTTGTATCAATCGGTTGGCTCAAAATGGTGACACTGCCCTGGTACTTGCCTCTAAATGGGGTTCTAAAGCAGCTGTAAAGTGTTTGCTAGCCTACGGCGCCGAACCAAACCAATGCGACGAAGCGGGGTGTACACCTCTGTTTGCAGCCGCTGGTCAATATGAAGCATCTCTGGATGTTGTAAAGTTGCTGATTGAGAACGGAGCAGATATCAACTTCGCCTCGGGCGATTTGAGATGCACACCTCTACATGGAGCGGCTCAGATGCCCACAAACTCCAATATTGTCCAGTTCTTACTGAGCCGTGGTGCAATGACGGAGGTTCTGAATGCACATGGACTGACTCCTCTTTATATCGCCTCGCGTCAGAATTGTGTCTTTTCGGTGAAAATATTACTACAGTATGGGGCGACCGTTGACTCATGTAACTGGAACATAAAAGACAGGAAATATGGAGAAACGCCATTGATAGCAGCGGCGTATTTCGACAAAGGAATCGCTCACAATACCCATGTGATAGAGCTATTAGTTCAGGCCGGGGCCAATATAAATCTTCAAGCTGGAAGCTTAAAACACACAGCGCTGATGACCGCATGCCTAAAGGGTTATGATCGAGGAGTGAGATGCTTGCTAGAACAGGGTGCTGATGAAAGCATGAGAGATGTCAACGGCAATAACGCTTTAATGTATGCCGCAAGAGTAGGGAATGTGCACATAATTCTGACACTATCAGAATATGGTAGCTCCAGTATCGATACACAGTCGGCACAGAGGCGGGTTCTAGATTGGGCCGTCTATTTCGGGAAGGTTGATATAGTTAAGCATCTCGTAGCTTTGGATCCTGGTTACCAGCCAGTAGGTGCTGCTGAGCGATTCGCAACTAATATCGATGACCAGACGAGAGAGGAGATCGAGGCATATTTAACAAAACATTGCAACGATGGTATATCTGCTAAAGGATTGACTTTCTGGGACCGATGTAAATGGAAAAAGAAACCAAAACAGATGAACTAGATAAACCAATTCAAGCAGTGCTTGAATGAGCAAGTTTAGAAGATTGAACATATTACAACACTGATATTATTATACTCGAAGTACCTGTCATGCAGTTAGAGGCTGAGATGTGGCTTGCTGTTGTAAAGCTCACGCTGGGATTACTGTGTTCACCAGTTGTATGTTCGTGTGAAGTCCTCTTTCCAAGTAATGATCCGTGCACTCATACCATCATATCACGTGATTTGATTCTGTGATGCGCTTACGGATTCTCTAGTCTCCGGTTTTTTTGCGACCCTTAATGTAGGAGCTCATTTGGGGGCTGATTTATAAATATCACCCGGTTCCACTAGTACTTTCGTAACCATAACGCCCCGGTACTATTCTAAGAAAAATAAGGTAGCCGCAATCCTTCCACCCATCAATGTAACCGCTGAATCCTCTGTCATGCATACGCAGCAAATGTATCTGACCCTGACGCGAATGCTTGTGAGCTCCGTGTGAGTTCATTGGGTAAGCAAATAGTAGTTATTACCCTTGTTTCCTCTTTTGATATACCCCCGTGTGCCGGTTTTAGATGCTCTTGGTTAGCAATCTTAAGAGAGACTAGGATTCTTGATCTATAGCTAGCAAAATGGAAGTTACAAGCCTCCGCCGCTCTTCATTCGGTACTTGAACTTTTGATAATATTATGGTAGTATTGTCCCCGAAACATTGTTCCTTTGTGGAATCTTAGTATGCAGTATCTTGATAAAAATTCTTTCTCCCTTTTACTTAAAATCTCTCTACTTTTCCATACGTGCAACTTTGATGAGTTCGGCAGATTGCGCATCTATAGCCTCGTGGCTGTATATGTTGACTCGAAAAGTCGGCTTTTAAGTATATTATACAGTTGTTGATCATAGAGGGAGCTTGAAGATTGGGCTAAGCTTGGAAAGTGCGGCCCAAGAGAATCTGGAATACAAGAATGAAAATATGCCAAGGAGGAGTGGGATGAAGTCTCTCGAGATGTTAGGTCGTGCGCAGAACGAGATCCCATCGGGGCTGGACCCTATCAAGAATATGTGCCAGAGATGGTATCATTCATCCACTATGAAGAACGAAATCTTGTATATTTATGGGGGTTACGAAACATTTGTTGACACCAACAAACATGGTGCCAGGACTGGGAATGTCACCATTGGTACAAGTAAGTTGGTTGCTTCGGAGTCGAGGCCTAGCTAATTAAAGCTGTATAGACAACTATGTTATAAGTGTTGGGATGGATGAATCATGGAACTGGACAATGGCTTCCGCAGGTGTTCCACTAGTATCAGAACAAGTCCTTCTCTCAGATTCAGGATCACCAAACACCTTCTCGTCCGTAGTACTCAAAGGTTCTCTTTTCTCAGGATCCCCCGGCAGTAACCATATATATCTCTATGGCGGAACTGAACAAAGCATCAATACAAGCTTCTACGGATATACAGATCCTACATCACCAAACCAGACCCTTTTGTCCTATGATGTAAAGCAGAATCAATGGGAATCAATCAATATTGATCCTACAATACCCCAGAAACCCAGCTCCGGATCGAGCGCCGATGTTCCGGACCAAGGCCTTGGCTTTTACTTTAATGGCGAGATCAACGATGGATCAAGCACAGAAACAACCTGGATTCCCGAAGGAAGCTCGGTGCCTTTAGAAGGTATGGTTATGCTAAATATGACCGACAATACGACGAGAAATATCTCAACTGCTGCGATTGATGAAAGTTCAAGAACAGGGAGTATTTTGCAGTATGTTCCTGGAATAGGAGACCAAGGTATACTGATACAGTTTGGTGGGATCTATCGTCAAGCTGGGAATTTGACAGCTGAAGTTGGAACTCTGGTAGGAGCAAGAAGTCTTGGTAGCATCAATATTTTAACTGACTAGGTCTCCCTAGGCTCCAATGAATCAAATTAATGTTTTTGATATCAACAGTGTCTACAACAGAGGAAATGGATCTTGGTACATGCAACAAGCATCAGGAGATTTTCCCCCACCGAGGATTGAATCCTGTACTGTCGTCGCTACTGCCCCCGACAATTCCAGTTATAACATATATCTCTATGGTGGGCAAAACGGGGACTCGGTATCATACGATGATGTTTATGTGCTCTCATTACCTTCATTTACCTGGATCAAGGTCTACGAGGCTGTACCAGGAAGCCCTCGATTTGGACATACTTGCCATCTAGTTGGCAATCGTCAGATGCTAACAGTTGGAGGAGCCCAAAAAAAGTATTCATCCTATTGTGATTGGGAAAGCTCAGGGGTGGCTATTTACGATTTATATAAGCTATCATGGACGTCAACGTTCCACCATGATGCTAACAGCTATATCGTCCCCAGTAATATTACCGATGTTATCGGTGGAAAGTATGTGTCTCTCACGGGTTTAAGAGTCATAGACTGATTGATTAACAGTTATAGTGGTTTTGCAACAACTGTAAGACCCGCGAAAGACTTTGCAAATGTGGAGGTTGCTTCGCTATTTGGACAGAAATTATTGTCCACAAGTACCAACACCTCCAGTACTACTAATGACACCTCATCATCGCCTTCGAGTTTGAATAAGACCCCTGGGGTAAGCGCCGGTATCATAGCTGGAGCTACCATTGGAGTCGTGGTTGCTGTTATAATCATTTCATCTTTGTTGTGGATGTGGCGCAGATCATCCATGGCTGACCGAGCGAAAAACGATGGATGCTCAAGAACTGAATCCCGCCAGTCTCTTATTGTGGAGGATGAGAAAGCTATCAACCGACTCCGAGCAAATGTGATGAGTATAGCCTACGATCCCGACAATCCCTGTCATGTGCCAGGGATGGAAGTACCAAAGGAACAGATTGGTGGGAAAGTAGGAGGTTGATGTTTTATGAATGAAAAGAATAATATTTCTGTAAATATTTATTTATTAAATTCTATGTACAAATAATGATTAAATAAATTTACTATTGCCCCACGATACCTTTTAATTATTCCAACACCCTTTGCCTGAGATAGTCTGCTATCGTATTTCTGCTTCTAAGGAATTAATTGCTATGATTTCGAAAGTATCCTACCAACTAAGATTACCTCTGATGAATGAACTTACTGGTAAAATATCTAGAAATTTTTGAACCTAATGTCTGCGCAATGCGATGGTTTAGAGTTTTAATTCGTCGTTTTAGCGAGAATAAAAGGGGCTCTTACCTTTTGGCACCTTAGGTTTCAAAAAAAAAGTATGTCATAAACAACAAGACTTTCCAGAATTATTCTGTAAGTTATCAGATGATCTTATTCCAGTTTTTGAGATACCAATTCATCCCTTTTTTGTGGTTGGCATCCTGTATGTGGAGTCACGCGAAAGTTAGGTTGGCGAACAAACAGTTTTACTTAGACTTCAGGAATCTGTATATAAAGATATTAATACATCATTAGATTTGGGTTTCTTTAGTTTTCATTTAGACTCTCTCAATTTGATTAATCATGCATACCTGAAATACGCCCTTTCGAAGTATCGTTCATCCATTACCTGGAAATAACCCGAGGGAGCCGTTTCTCTCTAACTAGCATCTTGGTATCATGGAATTAGGAGACTAAAACGGCTGGCAATAATGAAAAGATATTTTTAGGACAAAAAAGTAACAAGAGAGCATCTGAGAATTAGAGCAGTGGAATACCGCCTTAAGTATCGTTCTGTTTCCCTCGACATGGATAGGTTGATCAAAATTTCGTCGGGGATCTTGCGATGCCATAATTTTCATGGCAACAATTGTTATCTTTAATTTGAGATTAAAGCCTGATGATGAATCATGCACCGTAAATTGCGTCTTATTCTGTCCTACAAAACGGACGCAATAACTTCGGTCAAATGAAGCTAGCTGCCGCTTGTTTCGGTCTGAACTTCGATCACTGGACTATTTCAACAGCAGTGTTTGGCGATAAGCTTAATAGCTTTGAGATCAAAGTTAACAGTCAAACTGCTCGCAGATTGGCGGGTGTATACAAGTGTGAATTTTTGACTCAGGGAATCTTGTGCGTAGGGATTGGCTCTACGGATTGATGGAGTTATGAGGCGGTTGTAATATAGAGAGGGGAGGAGAAAGACCTAAGCTTCACAATAACTTCTATTTTCCATGCATGAGAATAATTGAGTCAGGGTTAGGGTGGGGGATTACTCGATAGAGAATATCATTGACAAGATCATACAGTGACGATAGTTTTTAGGGATCAGCGTGCAATGAAACAACACAGTAGCATAAATTCAATTGGCAATTAAGTGAAATATATAGTGATTAACACAGTCGTTGATAGGTGATACAAAATGATGTGACTATGATTATGCGAAATGATATATATATTACAAAGCATTGAAGATAAAACGCTTTCGTGACGAGGGTCAATGAGACAGTGGTCAAAAGGTCCAGTTGCAAACATTGGGAAGGTTAAGTCTTGACTAGAAATAATCATTGTACCTCTAGTCTCCTCAGATCTGCAGTATTAGATCTCAAAATATGATGGAACAGCCAAACATTTGGACAAGCTTGATATTCATGAGTCCTAGTAGGTAATAATTATCGCCAAGGAAGATCTACAGAAAGCTAAAGGCTGTGTTATTCCTGAAAATTCATTTGCTTTTACTAAGCATTAAAAGAGTTGTTGATAGTTGAGTACAATTAGATACTACCTATTTATAATAGATGTCTTCGTTTAGTGAGCATTAGCTCCGTTGACATATGTCTGTCATGATGGGATGAATTCTCATGCAGACGTGGAATTCTGGTATAAATGAATAGGTTTATGAAAAGAAGAAGACGGAAGCAAATGAAAGGAGATGTACATCATGTTTAAAATGAATCATGGAAGTACAAATATGCTGTATGTACATAGAATGACAGGTATATCGAATTTTACAATTAATTATCTCATCATTCCAAAAGAGAGAGTGGAAAATCATGGCTCCTTTGAACACCCCCGATATACTTTAATACTAGTATGACTTAAGTTTTAAGGTTGTTTTGAAATGAAAATTTACTTCCATAAGTGTAGCTGCTTGGGCATCAAGTGCTTAAAAATACCTTAATATATTTCAATCTATCCTCACTAAACCTCGTGCACCTCCATCAGGTAGTATTTTAAATGGTGGACATGAGTTTTGGAACTCAACTACGGTGTGTTCAATGATAATCTGCCGGGCCAGGGTAGGTTGAAATGTGTAACCTACCAGTCAAATTTGGTTCTCTAAGGGATTCTGCTAGCTCTGTGAATGATTTTATTTTGTTGTTGTATTTTAAGAAGCCAGTATAATTTGTGGTTAATAAGTGCATCAAGAAACTGCCACTGTAAACAAGAACATACCAGAATGTTCTCCTAAATAGGATAGTGAATGGGCGTACAAGATATGATCGACTAATAGATCTCCGGAAGAAGAAAGCAGAATAATTGCGATTAAATGGGGGAAATATTCAATTGCTATGGATTTTAAAATTCTTTGATAAAAACCAATCAGAAAGAGGGTAATAGGCTCCCTTGGAAGTTGATTCTAGTAACTTTCAGACAGCGCACTGTAAATGAATTACTGACGCTGTGGCTCATCACAATGTATCCTGATAGGGCCTATGGGCATTATCTTCTTATTCAGAAGAATGGCCATGTGGTATTCCCTCTGTTATACGTATCCAGAAAGTGAGTCTAGTCACAGGGAAGCCTAATGAACATCATATATCATGGAGCTTGTAGTTTCAGTACGGTCCAGTTGCGAGAATTGGTTGAATTTCTGGAAAGATCAGTGGCTAGGGTCAACCGACATAAGAGCTGCTGTATTAACTTTGGATACTTAAGACCTTCTCTCGCCCCAGAATCCTGGTCCTCTTCATTACAATATATCTCCCTTCCAACTATCAAGATAAAGATTTCCAACTCTGATATCAGATATTTTGACTAACAAAAAATTTCATCGTTTCCTTTCCAAGGTAAAAGCGCGTACAATATACACACAATAACCTTCAAAGATTTTACTGCGACAAGTATTCAGATTCATCCAAACTCTGACCATCTTGAAATTTTCATTTTCATCCCCTATAATTTTATCTTCTCCACTAAAAGATAAATTCACCAACATGGGCAACCCAAACAACCGTGGACAACCCAAATTCGTCTCGAAAGTCAAACAAATTGAGATGGAGAAGTTGGCCAAGGAAAAAGAGCTCGCCGACAAGAAGGAGGCTGCGGATAAGCTATGGGCCGAGGAGAAACAAAAACGGGAAATCAATAAGAAGCTCGAGATGAAAGCTGCCCAAGAGAAGAAAGCGGCGGAAAATAAGGCCACTGAGGAGAATGCTAAGAAGATTGCCTCAACTATGAATTTTGAAGATATTCAAAAGCACTATGCTCTCTTCCTCCAGCAGATTGGCGACACAAAGCAACTCGTTATCAATCTCAACTTTATCGCCGACCCACCAACTGATATGTTGGCAGTTATAAAGATTCTTCCTGAGTACTCCCCAGCTATCACAATTGTTCAAATCAACTTGCTCGCACCCAATCATCATGGCTCGCGTAAAGTTTATCAACAACGTGTTCAGAATATGAATCAACTGATGGAGCAACTTAATTCATTCCCCATTACTGTACTGAACATCAGTGTTAACGTTGATGACCATTACAACTTTCAACAGTTGAAGCTAGCTGCCGCTGTCAATGGTCTCGTTTTCCAAGACTGGACCGTGGAATACCAGGTTTGGGGTAGCAAGATTTTGTTCCCAATCAAGAGACATAGCTCTTACTACAAGAGACTCCGAGGTGTCTATAAGACTGAGTTTGGTGGATCCATGTAATTTCTGCTTCTGATGGCAACCTGGAGGCTTGGGGAAGAATTTTTGCGGGGATGCTGGAGGGGTTTTTGAGACCTGCTGTTCAATATTGAGACATAAACCAAGGTATGGCACGTGTGATGTTGTGTGTACTGGCACGTAAACAGGTTTCTTGATCGTGGCCAAACGATCATGGTATGGTAACAACGGCATAGACGTACAAGGAATTTCAGACTTTTTACAATAATGCATCTCAATAACTATGATTATCTGTCTGTACAAATGTGACGTGAAAACTTTTGCTAATTCGTGACGCTACCTAAAAACTGGAAACGCTGCGCATTATTTTATGCCAATGTAACATTGTTTATATTTTAAATACACCAATTAGAGAGTTTAGGAAATAAGAATTTTTATATAGATCCCTCGAATTCCACAACACTTATTCATGCAGGTACTCGGATCTTACAATGATTAATCTCATTTACTCTTACAACTTTAAAGTTCCATTACATCATACCTCATTCCTGCCACTGCTCAGAAATACTGCGTTTAATAACACCATGCTTAATATCCAAAGGCAACTTGAAAGTTATCCTGAGAATTCTCAAAATTATGTGGAAATATAAAAAACTCGAATCTTTTATGTCGTCGGAACACTTATGCATGTAGCCATGTAAGCGTCTAGAACAATTTAGCCATTTCTCCTTAAGCAATGATAACAGTATGAGATAAGTAATACTATATTGTGTTCATCACCCCCAGCGTTATACCAACAAGTGGTATTTTAAAAACAGTGTGTTAAGCATTCCGCCACTATAACTCAACATCATGAAAAGCCTGAATCTTTCCATCATACTCTCGATTTGTAATATGCGTACAGCAGCGTTACCAGCGAGTCAAACTTTTGCTACGGTTAAATGATAGCTATCCTCAACTCAGTAGTCTTACTGTACTGGTTGGGAACCCCACCGTGCGACTGGAAGATACTTAAGGACATCTACTTTCTCCAGAATTCCAAATTTCAAATTTCCAAACATTCTTTTCTAATATATTGACCAACACCAAGTTTCCAAATCACGAAAGGAGCCTTCCACAACTTCCAATACTTATCATGTATTTCAACCCTTCTTCAAACGACCTCTTAAAATTCATTTTTGCTTTTCAATAGACAAAATGGGAAAGAATATCAATCGTAAAGGCCAAGCTGTTCAAGCACCCAAGCTTTCCGCCGAGAGTCAAGAAGATGTTGATAAACAGAAGGATGCATTTGCTGAACAGAATGTACAACTAGCTGAGCAGAGATTTCTCACTTATCAGAGACAACTGGTCAAGCAAAGACAGTTGGCTAAGAAGAGAAGAGATAGTGGAGTGAAAGCTGCAAACAAAGCCATCAAGAACAGAGCTTTAGAATTCGACTTCTCTGTTCTTCCCCAACATCCCAATTTGATCATCAACAAGACGAAAGACAATGTACAGATGTCTATCGATCTCAACTTCTTTCAGTCAGCTTCAGCTCCTAGTATGGAGTCCCGTAAGTAAAATCCCTTCACCGAGTTCTAATTATCCGCGCCCAATTTTATTATTATGCTTCAACTTCTGTACCGTCTCTACACTTTTTAATGCAGCTTTGCATAATCATTTAAGACAGATGCCATGAGTTATCAGAAACACACTAATTATTCGATATTTCAGTCTTAGCTGCCATTCCTAAATACGCTGAGATCATTACCAACTTGAACGTTATAGTCATGATCAAGGCCCCTAAACATCACTATAATGTAGCCACCTACAATAGCAGAGCCCGAAATATTACCAAACTAATCGATGTTATGAACGACTTTCGCATATACCAAATGGAATTAATTGCTTCTCTCGACAGCCACAAGCATTTTGAGCAGCTCAAGCTTGCTGCAGGTGCCTACGGCTTGAACTTTCACAAATGGACCTTAGCATATAAAATTCCAGGTATCGATACTAAATGGCAGGTTCGGATTGGTAGTTCCTATGAGCGCAGGCTTCGTGGAGTGTATAACGCTGAATTCATCACTCAGCATTAGCATTACCGATGGAAGTTCGAGGATTTTGGGAGTTGGGGCTGGATGCTACTGTTTATCAAGGCGTGGATTGTCGAAGTAGAATATCTTCCATGAACCAACTTCTATTGACTATACATCTGGGGGGTAACGAACCTGTATTGATCATGATGGGGCAATATAAATAGCAAAGGCAAGATTTCACTTGAGCAGCGTGCGCGGTGTGATTATAGGAGAGTTGCGTTATTTTTTTGCTATAGACCACTAAGGCAATAACAAATACTCAACACAAACCTTAAAATTTTGCTAAATAATTTGCAAAATAGTGAGGTTCAAAATAGTATTGAGCTCCAGTGGAAACGAGAAGACCATTGGTGATGATACTTTTATCACATATTACATGACCCACATTCACGTGTCTATACTATCTTGAAAGTCTGGAAGTCTGAAGGGAGAGCTGCATCGATACAACAACCACTCAAAACGAAGCCTTATAATAAGAGGAAGAGCTGGAGTGACGGGAGAACTAATATCCCCTACGGTTATGCACATCGTGCGCTGTCGATCTATCTTGCGATCACCGACCGCAGACCACATATTAAGGCTATCCATATGCATACCCTTGATGTCTTGCGTTATTTACCCTGCATGTAGAAGTCGATAGAAGGAAGACCTCGCTATTTGATTACCTTTCCATTGTGTGAATAAACGTGATATTTGGGTATGGCGTGCGTGAACTTGCTGGACTGGATATATATAATTTCAAATCGAGCTCACAAATCGGGGATAGCCTTCAAAGGATCCGGATGGTACACAGCACTATATATATGAGGTGTCTCCAAATTAAACCAGCAATCTTTTGAGAACGTCAGATAGAGCATTGAGAAGGGTGATACTGCCGAGGAGAGTAGGGCTTGGGTCTCAAGGTCAAAGAAAGTCACGGCAGATCATTTCTCGCAAAAATGTGTTTACGATCATGAGGTGTAAGATTCGATGGCATTTTTATGACGAGGTTAAGATCACGTGTTGTATCATTTTGGTCATTAGTGCTTTCATTATAGGTGGTGGTCTCATACAACATGCTGGAGAATTTTTTAACTCCCTATAGTAAAGATCATGTTGCCACAATTCAGCATAAAATATGGAGGTTTTGCCCATTCCACCTCCGGCTACAAATTAAATTCATCATATACAGAAAAGTTTTATGAGCCAACAGTACAACTCTCATGATCGCCTGCGACTGAAGTTTAACAAGCTAAAGGCTACTGCGATTATTACACAGTTGCAATGGAAAACATATCAGCCTTAGTTGCAACTCAATCAACTTATGAATCTGGACAACTAAAAATGCCTGGAGATCCTATAAGAGGCAGTCTATTCATGCTTTACTTTAGTGCCTTTTCTTCTCACACTGTGACTTACAATAACATATATACTTCTTTCTGGAGATACACACAACCAAAGACAGACATTAGTAGCCAAGGCAGCTAAAAAGTTCGTTAATTGGGCTCCGTAACTTCCCAAATCAAACAGGACCTCAGAAAAAGGACCAATCATCTCGTCCCCCCATAAGGTACTAGAAATATGATAATGTGATGTATTATTGTAGAATTATATTAAATCATATTATAGTAAATGTTCTATACATATAATAATAGAAGCTTTAAAGCGTCTACATTACATTATAATTTATTCCTATTTAATTCTCTATTCTAATTGGATAACTTCTCTTTCTAAATGATTATACTATATATTATTGGTTTAAATACTATATTAGTTTTAAACATTATATTGGCTTTAAACAATTATTAAATCAATTTCAAAATACTAATGTACCATTCTTAATCCCATTTTAGCTTTTTTTTTTTCTTTTTTTTTTTAATATTATTAACTTTATTTTCATATTAATTTGAGGATGATAGCAGCAGGTCATATGTCGGTGTTTTCTCGATACTAATAGAGTGAAGAAGCAGATAGTTCCGTTCTCAAGTAAGAATTGAAATCGGAGCAACTATTAAAAGTTGTAATTATAATACAATTGTGTGTGCTTGGTATGCTAAATTGTCGGAACCTTCAATTTTGACATTGGACAATCTCTCTAATTGGATAGTTCTACACCCTTCATCATAGGGGTATCTTTATACATTTGGTTCCATAAGAAAAAGAATAATCCCTCCCACCAACCCAAGCCTCCCAGTTTGTAGACAAACAAGTCCCTTCATAAACTATCAAAGTCCCATTCACCTTCCCCATAATCAAGCCGAACCTACGGTTACTTCCACAATATAATTTAAGAAAGCATCTGTAGCAAATCAAAGCAACCAAACAGTTAATCCGAATCTCGTTGGGCTAGTGGTCATGCCATCTGTCTCACAAAATTCTTCGGAATCTTTGAGCGCACAGAAGATCGCAGGTTCAAACCCTGCACGAGATATCATTGAACTTTTTCTTTTTCTTTTTTTGCTTCAGCTTTGCTTCAAGTGAGTTGAGAGTATCTTGAGAGAAAGAATTGGTATTTTTTGAATTGTTCCTTTCTTCGTAAGGTGTTTGTATTTGGAAGGAGTGGGGCACGACAAGCGAGGGGTCTCGCTTATGAGGAAGGTATATAATTGTTCGAAGGAACGACTTAAAAAAAAGGTAAAAAGATCTGAAACTTCCAGACCAATAACATTCGATGTGAAAATTGGCACTGTTTCCCTGCTGTATCAAATCTTTCTAAATAAAGTCTTGCTTTGCTATATTCAGCAGCTTCAGTTTTGTTGTCAAGCCAGCGCAATTCTGCTATCACCATCTGGTAAAAATAAGACCAATGGTTGTCAATATTTTCTAAGTATTGGTGCCTGCTCAAATATTTGTCAAAAGAAAAGATTTTGAGTATGATCTCGTTGTTGAAGTTTCTCATGCAATTCGTGCAAATAGTAGCCTAGCCCCTTGACCGTTTGATTGTTTAGCTCGTACGTCCTATGATACGAAGACTTACATACAAGACATACATTTCATACGATAAATTATCTTGAACTACTTACTATTAGACTGATAGATCATCAAAATGGCAGATCTCGCCCACTGTATTTTGCTCTTTTCGAGAAATACCAAATCTACTACTTCGAAGTTCAAATGAATCTCAACCGATTTACTGTCCTATCTAACACTATATTTTATACCTACAGTCCTCTTCTAAAACCGAGAATGTTATTTGCTAGAATACAAGACACATTATTTCATGCTTCTTAAGCTCCCAAAGTGTTTGAGTATAAATGGATAAGTCAATGTTTCGCTTCATCGACGATATAACAATCCTGCAAGAGTTGTAGTGGCTCCAAGTATAGCAGTTCAGTATTACAATACCCCCGCGAGAAATCACTGCAAAAGTAATGAAGTCAGATCTCAAAGTAAAAAGCTCGTTTTTCTTACCCAATAAATAGCTCTAGATGCTTCTAGCGATTAACCCTTCTGGAATGTAACGTATGCACTGTCACGGTGACTTCGCACTGCTCGAAGTTCACCGCCATTACTTAAAAGAACGTTCTTATGCCTCAACATATCTTCAAGAAGTATATTTTAAGATAACTGTTCTGCCAAGACTGGTCCAGTGCACTTTGGAAAGATAGATCTGCCCCTAAATGTGAATAAGATACATTCCCAAATTCCAAGACATTGCAAGCGGTGAGATCGATGGATTGGTAATCGAACAGGGCAAGATATCTTCCTTTCCATATGAATCCACAACGAAAAAAATATTTTTCGCTACAAAGTAATATCATACTTTTTGCCAGTGTGTCCGAAGACGATAGCGAAAGCGGAACCGTTACCTCGCAAGTCACGATATTTACACGAATAGAGCTAACGATCTTAGGCTTAAATAGTCGTTGTAAATAGGTAGTAGCTAGTAGCTTTGAATTTATATACTATTTTATCATTGAGACTACAAAGTTCAAGTTGTAACTTGATACTTAAGCTTCCGCGACCGGGGGAAATACTTAAGTTAGTAAGAAAGATTTAATACCGCTGTAACTAGTATGGCCCTTAGAGTGAGTAGAACTATAAATTTGGCTTGTTGCAGGCCGTCGTAGTAATTCTTATCTGTTCTGCAGTTTCATACATGCTCAAGGTTAGGAATTTGTCATTTCGCCAAATTATATACACTAGAATGACTGTCATTGGTATAGCATGGCATGGTTGTCGCAAACTCTATTACACTTGTTGCTGTTAAACATGAGAGAAAGTTCAATACAATTCCAATATTCCACAAGTGACCCTTTCCGAAATCAAAGAAAGAGCCGGAAAATATTATTTAATAAAAGGAATCCTTACTCCATGCTTTTCTCTTGGGTGTCTGAGTGGATGACGTCCTAGTATATAATGTAAGAAAGATTGCTTCTAGTTACTTTCGATATATAGTAAGTGCGAGATAAATACTTTTTTGTGAGCTTATATTTCAAATATGATTCGATATTTATGATTCAGATTTGTGGTCTCAATTGCGGTGTTTGGGAAATTGCAGACTTCCAGTTTAGTGATGCATTGATAGCTTTTTTTATACCATCTATCAATTTTCTCTTTCTCGAAAAGAAGTTATGGTACTGAGAACTTATAATAGAGGTAAAGCCAGATGGGATCGATCTATAAATATCTTGAACTTTGAAGTAGCTGCTATTTCTGTTGAATATTCGAAGTGTTTACGCCGCATTGTGGACGATACTACCGAGGCCTCACACCATCATTAATCTCTTTGAAGAAAAAATACAAGTCCTACACAAGATGATTTGAAATAGCGAAAATTGCTTTATAAGATTTTAGGATAGTGATAGTAAATTTCCCACTGTCATCCAGTCCATTTCCAGATGATTCTTTACCCTCGAAGGACTCGCTAAATACTTTGCAACCCAACTCAAGAGCTTCATGAAAAGAAGCTTCGAACATCACATATGCACCACAGCGTCTAAATTCCCAATCTTTCTGGCCTGTTAAGTAAAGTGTAAGACCGTCAACTTTTATCCTTCTATCATTGAAGTGGTTTCTGCATATAGGAAGAAGATATAAATAGTCGATTCTTTTAAGCTCCGTTATATCTTTATAGTCCCTAAACGTGAACTCATCAGCAAGCGGTGGAGATAGAGCGTCATCACTACCTATCAAAATTGATAGATTATGGTATTTGTATTTAGCACAGGCCAAGGCTCCCTGAATTTTGATGTATCCACCGCATACCTGCCCAAATTGATTATCACTTGCCAGGTCAACATGTGATTCCAATATCTGACAAGTTTCCTCAATTTTTTCACTATATGGCGACCCAGTCCCAAAAATAGTTACCCATGAATTCAACGACGCCCATAACCAGCTGGGAGCGATAAAGTTTTGTAGTCCTGTTAAAGATATAGAAAAAGCAGAAGGCGTGAATTCATCTGGCGTTTCCCAGCAGAGGCCAGATGGTAGATGATTCTCCCATATCCCTTCCAGATATCTTCCACCAATACTCTGGCTTACGACAGCTGCCAGTCCTCCAACCGCAACAAGCTTGTCGGTTTTATATGTCAAATCTCCATTGGTATATGATCCAACGATCTCCATCCAGGTTTCTCTCGTTGCAATGCACTCGTTTGATTGATCATCCCTGTCACTATTCAGAGCCTTCAACAGTTTAGCTTTCAGATTTGGCAAATTGATGCGTTTCGGGAACCCTTTTGAAAATGCTTCTGAAGCGTGCTGTTGCCGACACTCCCAACATAATTGGCTGTGACCGAAGTGAAGATTTGTTTTTGATAAAAAGCGCTCTTGATAGTCCCAAGCTCTTGAATATAGGTCACTTTCCTCCACCTCGGAATTCCAGAACTCTCGGCTGGAAATGCAATAAACCCTACTGCTATCAATTCTTTTGAGATTACACCAGCCTTTTTGAATCTGTAGAGGCATTCTGTTACAGAAAGTCCCTTCGCTGCCTTCTTTGGCATTTGTAGCACAGATGTTGCAGTTAACCCGAGAGTAAATGTCGCACATATGAGCAGATTCAATCAACCAATCATCCGTGGAGTCTTGGATAATGCACAAAGAATCTATCCAAGTAAATCGCCCTCCTAATCATCTTACCACACTAAAAACATCTTGGAAGGTCTTGGGAAGCAAGCAAGTGTCTATAGTCTCGAAGAGAGACTGTAGATTTGAGCGAAGGAGAACCAGTTTTGGTGGTACAATTCCCCAGCAGTGACTCAAAGTAAAGTATTACGAACTCTAGGGGATATCATTTCCTAGGCAAAGCCGTGGTACCCCTAGAAAATCCTCTGTACATATGTCAATAAGACGAGTTGGTAAGAAGTCAACTTTTGATGAAATTTCACACTGGCACATCAAGTGGGAATTGCCGCGATTTTTCAGCCACTTTGCTGCCAGCTCCAGGCTTTGATCAGATCCCGTGAATGAACTTATGGTTGTAAAACTCTCCAGACCTACAAGCTCTACAAGAACTATAATTAGTGTCATTGAATTTTACAACCAAGGGACCACCGGTGGGCTTGTTATATGTTGCTCACCTTCTTTTGGAAATAGAGCCAGGTCTAACGTAGGCAGAAAACTTGGCTTTCAATGATTGCTTGGTTTGACGCCAGTAGGACTAGTAAAGTGGCGCATTCTAATGAAACTAAAATATTCGATGTTATATTTCCCATACCGTCTCTGAAAATTCCAAGGCGAGTCCTTCACTAGCGAAGGTATCCAGCGAATAATAAGCTTTGAGGCATCAATAGACCCGTAGTTAGATTTGTGTATTCGATAATGAAGCCCTGACTGGGATGACAGAGGATGATAAAGTTCTTTCCATTCTGGTTTCGAATCTTTTTCGAATTTTGTCATATACCAGATGTTCAGGACTCTTTGGCAACTCTTACAGACGGGAGAAAAGACTGGAGAGAGAGTCTGAGAAGAGACATCAGATATTTTCGAATTTTTAAAAGTTGATCTCCCATCATTCTGGAATAAGTTCCCTCCGCTCAGAATAAATATAATATCAATGACAAAAGTAAAGTAGAAAACCTTCGAACTTTCAAAGAGCGAGATAACACGTTAAATTCAGGCTCTCATGAACATATACCCTTGGAGTGAATTATCTTGAGCTGATTCTGGAGCTAATATGACCATGACTTGAATGCTGTGCTACATCCAAGAACGTAAGAACCCGCAAACAACAATTTTTGTGTTATCCGACATCGCCCCTTTGATATTCTCCCAAGCCTCGCGCTCTTTACTGTGACATGTTTCCAAGTCGTTTTTTCTACTCTTATTCCTCAGGGAAGGAGAGATCAAGTTGCATAAGACGACAATTATAATCAAGGATGAGGGATTGATATGGGAAGATAGTCGTGAAACTTTAAGATAGGGAACGTGGGTGACTTGAATCAAGAATGAGGGGTTGATAAAGGAGGAATGCCGTGGTACTTCACGATAGGAAATTAAGTAATTAACCCCGAGATAGTGTTATGCTTCTTTCTCTCACCGATATGTTGTACTCATTGATGCGCTTTATACTATATAGCCTCGGACTTCTGAGGTTAAATCCTGCCCATTCTTAGTGTTTGACAGAGATTTCGCTGTATAGGAATGGATCATTTGACAATCCATATACCCAGGCATTCCGGCTTGAATTTACCTTGAGGTCATTTGTGATTTCAAGTAGGTCTGTGGCAATGCATTATTGCTGTTGTTAGCCGTCACAGTCATTATGTTGTATAAATCGACAAGACCATGTGATTGAGTATACACCGTGACAACAACCCACATCCAAAACCAAGAAACCAAAACCGTGAACACCACAAAAGAACCACAAAAGAACCATATATTATCAGATTCATGAGAAAAAATGATATTCTGGAATAATTCTAATAACACAGAACTTAAATCAAGCTCTTAATTCTCAAATGGGGTTTCTGGTAGAAAGAAATAAGAGACAAAATGAATGGATGTGAAATTTATTACAGTGACTGATAGATTCACTACTACTGTGTTCAACAATCGAATAAAACCTGGAGATAAAATTACTCCTTCACTTATATTGTACCGATACACATCCCATCTTATAGAACTCTTAGAAATCATTAGATATAGACAGGTATCAAAGTCTCCTCTTCATATTTCTATTTTTCAGCACCTACACAGCTAATAGCTAATAGCTAATAGCTAATAGCTAATAGCTAACAGCTAAGAGCTAATATATCTCAACCGATATACCATTGCCCCCTCCCTCACATCGCTTGATCATCTTCCAAAAAACATATCCCAATATCGATCAAGAAGAGCTTTATTCTACATAGCATTGGACAGCTTCTACTTCACCTACCGAAGCAAAATACGAGAGATCTTCTTGCACAACACACATTCAACTAACCATCCCCCATCCACAACCCCAAAGCCTTAAAAACAACTATCATAAATCAAAACACACCACATACAAAATAAACCTCCTCCCCCTTCATTTCCGTCCACACATACACCCTATCTCAAAATTGCAGTTCCCACCATCACAAGAATTTCACATCTAAAATTCATCACAACAACCACTAAAATCCTCAAAAAAAAATCAAAAATGAGTGTTGATGGCTAACCCCCATAATCATAACCATAAACACCAAAAAAATACATTAATTAGCAAGTATAATTCCACAAATCCACCACCTAAAAGTTGTATTCCATCCAAGTACTAACAAATAGAACCCTAAAAGGAAAAAAAAAAAACAGGACTAAAGAAACCTTTCCGACTAATTGATTAAATATTAAGTAGTCAATACTTCATAAATATAAAAACTAAAGTGTTAGCGAAGATCAATACAAGTGGGTGGCATTACAAAACGTATCTTTTATTCTAACCCTAGCCCTAAGCCGAAGCCTAAGCCTAAGCCTAAGCCTAAGCCTAAGCCCAACCCCAAATATCAAAAACCCCATCCCCCCATCCAAAACATACCTCACCATACCTCCCCCAAGAAACCCCCCACCAACACCAACACCAACACTCCATCCACTCATCACTCACTCATCAACCCACTCCACCACACTACAAACCACCAACGCCATTTATATACCCCCATCAACCCCATCCATCTCTTTACCTCTCTTTTTCCGCAAACCTCTTTTCCCAACATTTTACATTCTCGATCTCCTTCCTTCTGATCTAATCTAATCTGATCTGATCTGATCTGATCAAAGTATTCTAAAACCATCCATTAACCTTAACCCCTATTAACGTTTCCTTGGTGATCGTGCGGACGGGCGAGCGGGCGGGAATTATTAATAGATAGTAGGTAGATTGGATAGATGGTGTAAAGTAAGTGTGTATAGCAAGGTAAATGTAATGTAAGTAAAGGAGGAAAGGAGAATATGATATGATATGATATGATAGAATGGGATGTGATGTGATATGGTAGGATAGGACATGACGGAAAGGAAGTTCACTTCTTTATTCATATCATACATACACAACTCCCAGCCAACAACCAACTTATATTATTAATCTCAATCTTATTTTCTTAATTTTCTCAGTCCATGCCACCTCATCTCATCCCCAACCATCACATACAAAACAGCATAATCTAACTGCATTCTGTCGACCACCAAACCAGACGAATCAATCAGCTAATCTCATATCTTCAGAAAAATGCCACAAAGGGCAGTGCAGTACCATTGGTATCTCTATCTTAAACATCTTTCGCTCTCCTATTATTTCACCTCTGATTTCTTCCATCCTTCCATCTTCGCAAGCTTTTCTTGCTCTTCCTCATTATCCACCCTATCGAAAGACCAAAAGTACAACGGAATCAAACTATCTCTATTCACACCCCCATCATAGATCGCCAATAACCCTCTTCCTTTCACCTCACTCTCTTATGTCATCTCACCCCTCTCAAAAATGGCAAAACGCAAAACGCAGAACAGGAATCATGAATGGTATCTCAAAAAAGGCAGTGAAAACTGAACAAAGAAAAAAAAAAAAAAAAAAAAAAAAAAAGAGATCAGGAACGGAAAAGTGTCGAATTCGATCGATTGAACCTAATTATATGCGCTGCAATAATCAAGACCAAATCAGATCTGATTTATGAAAAAACTTTGTTTAGTGGGTGAAAATTATCGGACAATAGAATGTAAATTTGTAAGGTTGTATGCAAATTGGAGCTATTTTGATCGAAAATGTCGGATAGACGTGTGTCACTAAGCGTAGTTTGGTGAGGTGCGGCGAATAAGGTATCGGTGTGGGTATTAGTATCGGTATCAACGTAATCTTATAATATTTAAAGAGCCTTCCTTCGAATGGTAGGAGCAGGGGCACTGTTGTTCTCCATGTTACCCGTAAGTTCAGCTACACGAGCCTTGATACGAGCAACGCGAGATTCAATTGCTGGATCCATTAGTATGTCTGCCCATGAAGATTTAGAAGGAGGGGGATACTCACTCTCTTCTCCTGAAGTTTCTCCATCATCGTTATCAGTCTGTTGACTATAACCACCTCGAGATTGTTCCTCGCTTTCTCTATTTGCGGCGGCTTGTTCGGCAGCATGCTTACGGATTTGTGCCCATCGATCTTGAGGAGAAGCTTGTTGTGCGAGTGGTTCTTGATGTTGCGCATTGGCTTCCTCGTGTCGATTTCGGGTGATGTTTGGGGGTGATGCAGAATCTTCGCTTGCTCTTGGCGTGTCTGATTCTTCCGTTGGGGCAAATGCTGGGAAATCTTCGAGAGGTCCTTGATCAAATCTGGAAAACTCTTGACGAGCTTCTCGTGCATCTATAGTATCAACTCTGGAAAGATCATCTTGATCGACAGAGTGTTCGGAAGATGGACGACGGGGAGTAGCCGGAGCAATAGGGGTACGTTCACCAGATGACATGGCAGGAGCGGGTGAAATAAATCCATCCTCTCTATCACTAGTAGGTGACACGAGTGGACTCTTTTTTCTCGAGAAACGTCTGGTGAGACTGTTCCTCTTCCCTTCAGATTTAACTCCACCTTTACCATTCATTGCTACTTCAGAAGCATTTGGTGGTGCAGGTTTCGTTTGCTTCTTCCTACCAAACATCCCCCTCAAGCCAGCACCAGCAGGAGGCTCTTTCTTTAATTTCTTCTGCTTATCCTGATATTCCGAATTTGAACCCGAATGATCCAAAGAAGCCCTCGCAACATCAATGCTTGGCTTGTTTTGATTCAAAGGAGAAGGAGGTACTGGAACGGGTTTTCTTTCGAGTGGGTGAGTCTTGCTTGGTGTAGTTGGAGTTCGCACCTCTTCAGCTTTTTCCTCATCCTTTGGTAGCGGTGGTAAAGGCGATGAAAGTCCACTTGGAGTAGTTGGAGTCGGGGGAAGATCTCTATTACTGTTAAGACCGGGCGAGAGCGCTGCTTGACGGTCGTATGAACTTCCATTCGTTTGCACATGAGCTTCTCCAAGACCTCGTCCTGTGATGTTACTTCCAAGATATGTTTCACGAATTGCATCTTTATCGTATATGTTGGCCCATTTCATTGCGGGGGAGGCCTCGGATTTAAGCATAGGTTGAAGAGTGAAAACGCTACTAGTCTTCAATGACGCTTCATCCATATCATTCCTACCACGCCGAACCCCTTGACCTTTCGCTTCATCCTGCTTTCTTTGCCTCTGTTGTAATTGGAGTGCGGCTGCTTGAATTCGAGCATGTTGATCAGGACCTATGGTAGTCTTACTGGCGCTCGTACTTTGACTATATCCTGGTTTTAAACTGTTGGATTTCTCCGCCTCGGTTTTACCAGTAGATCCACGTCTCTTGACGCTATTCTTATTCTTCCTTGTTCGACCCCAAAAACTCTTTTTCTCCGCGATATAAGCTCCTGCCTCGGGCTCTGGCGCTGCACCCTTGACCATCTCCTCCATTACCAGCCATCGACCACCAGGAATGGTCGTCTCAATTAAAGCACAACGTCCGAATGAAGCTTTTCTGTCCACCGTTTCCTCACCAGCCAAACTAGTAATCCAAACCCACCAGAAAGAATCATCCAAATCAAATCGAGTAATGCTTGCGAGTTCGCCCGGTTCCAAGTCTTTGTTCGATTCGAGCCGGGGTTGATGCGATTGAGAGCTCCCTGCTCTGGTATTAATTGGTGGGAGTATCTTATCAGGTGGTAATAATAGAGGCGGAGGACTACTTGGTCCATCATCCACAAAGCCTGAAGACAGGAAATCTGCCCAGGACGGGGTCGTTGGTCTATCGCCAGATTTAACCCCGGCATTCGCTGGAGTGCTTCGCAGCCCTTCAACTGGTTTCGGTTTCCGTGGCCCTAAGAAATTGGTTCCATCATCCGCCGCATCATCATCAAAGGATGCAGAAAATCCCATATCCTCGAATCGTGACCAGGATGCATCTCGTAGACCGGTGGAATCTTTAGCACTCGATGCTTGCGATTGATTTGTCGAGGAGATGGATCTCAAAACACGACGACACTCATCAGTCAAGGCCCTCACAGGATCATCATATTCAGAGAATTGCTGTAGAGCACGGTCATCATCTCGATATTGAAAGTGATTGGCTCTTCGTAACAATGAAAATGGCGTGGGCGAAACGGAATTTACGATCATTACCACCTTGGTGGTCGATTGTTGTAACAACGAAGGTTGTTCTGGTGGATATTCTGTCTCTTGAACAAGCTTCTGTAGAGACATGGGCAATTTCGAGATGCCGCTCATGCCTGCCACAGAACTAGGAGAGAGCGATCGAAGATAGGCGAAGAATAGATGACTTGCCGCATCAGCCGCACTACATTACTGTTAGCAAGCACATTTCTTCATGCCATCTGACATCATTACTCACGTTGACCATCCCTTGTATCCACCTTCAAATCCGTTTCCTGTATCCGCTTGTTCAAAAGCCCACCAGCCTGCATATCTTGATAACTTCCGTCCAGCCAACCCATTCAATTTCCCATGGGCCGCGATTGCTGACAAGAGATCGAAGAAATCAAAAATGATATCTCTTCTCGCATCAGAATCTACACTCAACGGTATAAAGGTTACAAAGGCGTCGCGGGCATAGTTGGAATCTGGTAAAGTCAGCCATGAATGCCTCCACAATGACCCAGAACCTTATACCATTCTCTCCAACCTTAAATAATTCATATGCATCCCATGACACGACGCCGCCAGCAAGTCGACCCCAACACCATTTAAGTACACTACATAGGACCTATTTGACATCAGTCACGCATCCCACTGTAGACCGCAGTCTAGCTGCTTACCATAGGTTCCGTGAGTCTCAACTCTTGTGCCAACATCTCTCCACCCAAATGTCTCTTGTCAAAGAAGTTCCTGATGAACGTTCTTGCCGCACTTGGATCTGACGTAGGTCGGAATGGAAGGAGAAGGAATGGCGTATCCAAGGCTGCAATGCCGATCAGAAGCATTAGTACGTGTCACATCCAAACTTCATGAAAAAGTTGCCCAAGGCTTCCTGCATAATCGATAACGGGATGATCACAAATTTGGATGATGGCATACCTCTTGATTTCAATTCCACGGTACATCCTCTGACCAGCTCTTGGATCTCTTCTGGTTCCACGATGGTTCGTGTCCACGCATCTGTCCATGTTGGTTTCGCTGAGAGTTGATCGGTAAGATCATCCAGTCCTCCCTTCTTCTTGGACGCTTTCGTTGGACCATCTTTACCCTTTAACCTTGAGAAGAAACTCGGCATGATTGCGAAATCGAGAATATATGGAAATTATTGTCGATGTCGCCGATCATGAAATATTCTCTCTCTCTCGTACTATGTGAAGTACATTCGAAGAATCAGTTGCGGTTGTTTGAATCTTTTGAGATCCGGCAGTAGATGAATTATGAAATGTATCAGATGCGGGCTGCTTGGGATAAGAATTTAATTAGAGGGACGGGATAGTGGAGGGTGGAGAGTGGAGGGTGGGGATCTGGTAGATTAAGATGCAGACGGGTTGATTCTCATAAGAAAGGTTGAAAAGGTTAATTGAAGGAATGGATGGATGGGAAGTAGAGTCGGGAGTGTATTGTAGCCAAGTGAGGACTAGGCAGGTAGTAGTCACAGAATTGGGAGATTGAAGATGAAGGAAGAATAAATGAGTGGATGGATGGATGGATGGATAGATGGATGGATGGATGGATGGATGGTGTGGTGTGGTATGATGTAAGTGAATTGAATATGAATGGATGAATGAGGGAGAGCGAGTGAGTGAGTGAGTGTATGTATATCTGTATAGATGAATGAATGAATGAGTGAATGAATCAATGAATGAATCAATGGATGAATATGTCTATATGAAGAGGATAACAAATCTATCTTTCCAATTTCATATACTCCGTACAGACTCGGGAGTACTAGGTATATGGATTCTCACGCAAATGATGAATGACTGATGGAGGGGAATAGAAAGAAATAGCCTTTCCACCATTTCCAAGCGCAAGAAAAAAGAAAGAAAAAGAGAAAACGCTAATGTAAGTGTAAATGTAAGTGTAAATGTAAGTGTAAATGTAAGTGTAGAGATAGAATATTAATATCAATGTACATATAATAATAAATGTAAATATAAAACTGTAATATTAATATAAATATGATAATAAATATAAATATAAAACTATAATATGAATATAAATATGATAATAAATGTAAATGTAAAACTATGAATATAAATATAAAACCTTACCTAGGTAATATTAATGTAACTATATAATAGATGCAAATATAAAACGTTAATATTAATATTAATATAAAATATCAATGTAAATATAAATAAATGAACGAATCAATAAGCTACCCTACTTAAATAATATGATCTCCTCTCTTCATTAATCCAATCACTCATTCAATCCAATCAATCCATCACTTCACTTCACTTCACTCCACCTCACTTCACTTCACCTCACCTCACCTCACACCCATCCAACCCAACCCAACCTACAATCCAAATCCAAATCCAAATCCAAATCCAACTCCAACTCCGACTCCGACTCCAAATCCAACAAATCTCAAGACGATACTGTATAAAAATTAAAAAGGAGATCCATCTCTTTCGATACAGTCCTAACCTGACCTCACCTCACCTCACAACCCTGGGAACCCTTCATTCAGCCAGCTGAAGCCTTTCCCAACCTTGCATTAGTGCCCGGTAGTTAAATTCTATCAATTAAAATCGACCAGGGGACGAATTCCACTATCATCTATCTGGGTAGAGGGGAGCGAGAGAGAGAGATACCTAGTAGATTAGTAGACTAGTAGACATGGCCAGTAGACATGGCCTATGATTGATTGGTTGGAATGGTCTGTGCATTTACCATGCAGTTTAGTAGTCTGAGAGGAAAAGACTCGGTCAACGGGTAATTCTTAATTCTTTTGGATTTTTGGGTCTTTTGATTGGAGTTGATGGGATGGGATGGGATGGATGGGATGGGATTGGATTGAATTGGATTGAACTGGAGGGATTGAATCGGAGGGATTGAATTGAATTGAATTGGATTGATTGGATTGGATTGGATTGGATTGGATTGGATTGGATTGGATTGGATTGGATTGGATTGGATTGGATTGGATTGGATTGGATTGGATTGGATTGGATTGGATTGGATTGGATTGGATTGGATTGGATTGGATTGGATTGGATTGAATTGGATTGAATGCATTTTGATTCTATTCGCATTTTTATACTTCATTCGTTCTCAAGTTGTCAAGACTATTATTATTACTATTATTATTACCATTATTATTCACCCGGGCATCGATTAAAACCTCGACATACATACCTACTCAGTCGATATAAATCATCCATTTTATATCTATCTACTCCGTACTTAGGTATCTATATGTGGTGGCAATACGTTTTATATACTGATTATCTAACCAATCGCATCCAGAAGATGGGTCAAGCTGATAATATATATACTAGGTAGATGATAATCCAATGTTCAGCTTAAACAACCATCCAGTATTCGTTTATTTTTGATGATATTCGCTCATGCTCTACAGAGCAGTCTCTCTCTAATGAAAAGGGGGCAAAGAGGTAACCTACCTACCAGACACCCAGATACTTGATAAGTAGGCAAGGCAAGGTAGCAAGTCCAAGGTAACGAAGGACTAAATCGAACAAAAACCAAACAAATGCTCAAATACCACCCATCCATCCACCATCGTTGCCTCGTATCCCAGATCTACAATCCGAAAATCGACATCATCCCTCACAAGTTACAAGCTGACCCAAAGCCCGCTCAAAAGACAGACAGAAAGGGAAGGGAAAAAAAGGCAAACGCCCAAACTTAGTTAAATTAGCCCCCATCAACCTTTATGCACCGAAGACCCCTAGAACGCATGCATGCTGGAGGGGCAAGCAACACAACGCAAGCTCGACATGGTTCTCGTGTTGACAAATGGTAAAGGGCCGTGGGACTAAGATGGCACGCAGGCGAGGCGGAATTGTATCGCAACTGTATCACAAATAGAGACGACCGAACAATGCATTGTTATTCCCTCCACGCAAAGGGATAAATGGCCAATCTGCGCGTTCGCCATGCATGGTTATCTCATGCTACCCTTCGCAATTGCAATCGGCATGGAATGTAACCCGAGAGCGAGGAATCGTGTCTTCTCACAGGGATTGCTTGGTTGTGCGAGGGTTTTATGTATGTATGCTATTGGTTGTATATACATGTATACATATATACATATATACATACATACAAATCTACAACAGCAGATATAAAACACCCCGCCATAACCTCCATCAGTAATCCATCCATCATACATCATCCTAAGATAATCATGCAGATAATCATGCACTCGCCTATTCGATCCTCCATCCCATCTTCCTCCCATTGAATCTTCTATCTCACCTATCAGATCACGTATCCTATCCAATATCTAATTAACGCTGTATCGGCACCCAGGTATGGAGTGCATGCATATATACATATATCGATACGGAGTATAACAACACATATAACGTCTATCATCTATTATTTATATATCGATATGGAGTATGTAAACCAATAACTCAACTCAACTCAACTCCCGCATTGTCAACGCATGTAAATAAATCAAATGAAATGAATCAATAAGAGCCAGGAATTTCCCTCTCCCTTTCCCCTTCTTCCTTCTTCTATAAATACCATAATTACAAGCTACTAACTATAAAACACCATAAACCCCATCACGTACCTAAGTACTATCTCATGACAAAAACCAACACCCCCTGGGCCATCTACACAACACTCCAAGAGGCTACCCTCTATCCATAGATCCTCTATATGTCAAACCCCGAAATGGATGTAAGATATCGATAAATCTGATCTGATCCGATCCGATCTGAATTTCTGAATTCCCTCCAGCGGATGGATGAATGAATGAATGAATGAATGAATGAATGAATGAAAGAACGTTATGTCTTATTTATTTATCGTCTCATCTCGTCTCGTCTCTTCTTATATCATTCCATAGGTACCTAGATAGATAAATAAACATCACCTAAACATCCATCCATCAATCTTCTCTCCTCCCATGTCTCCCATTTCTCCCATTTCTCCCCACCTACTCTATTCCCTCAACAGCACCCAGCACCCAGCACCCAGCACCTAGCTCTCAACACCAAAACCTCCCCTCCCCTCCCCTCCATCACAAAACTAATAGAGTGTATAACACAACGATGCATTGTATACGTCGTGAAATTGGGTTGGATATTGGCAGATACTGTGTGTGTATGTATATGTGTGTATATACATCTACTCAGGTAGCTACCTATATACCTGACCACCTAAGTATATATATCATAATAGGCAGAGCAAAGTAGGGTAAAGCAGAATGAAGTACAATTTAATGTTGTTCATGCGTGTGTGGTGGATTGTGGATGGAGGAGTATGGGTGGAGTATAGAGTAGAGAATATAAAATATAAAATATGAAATCCAAAATATAGAATCGAAAGCATAAATACAAATATAAATATAAATACTATCATTTACCTACCTACATTTGCCCATTCTTTTTATTTACTATTAAAAATTAAACGGTATCAAGTACCTAGGTAGTAAATAGGAGAGGGATTAGCGATGGGAATTATATAATTCTCTCACATCAGTTACAAATGGTATGCAATGAATCAGATTGCCCCGATACTGAAGACTTATAGATAGAAATAGAAATAGAAATAGAACTACCTACCTCGTAGAGTAAAAGGTAAGGCTGTATGTAGATGGTAGGTATAGGTGCGATGGGATGGGAGGAAATCAAGATATTGTTTTACACATAATACACAGTACATATACTCCGTATAGATATCTAAGAATCTCCCAACTACAAAATATAAACTCCAACACCCGGCTACCTCCAAACTCAACCCTTATACAACAATATATCTACCTCACCATCCATTCATCCATCACTAGATATATCACATGGATCAAATCCCAAAGCTATAAAACTACTATTCTTCCATCTATCCATCCTTCCATCCATCCACCCATCCATCTAAACCTCACTCCATCACAGAACCTCCTCCCACCCCTCAAAATAGCAGCCCCAAACACCAAAAGAAAACCCATACTAAAACTGCGGAATACCAACATCCGGAAGATCTTGCTTTTTTTTGCGTTTTCAGCTTTTTGTTCTATAGCTATAGAGATAGATATAGCATAAAAGAGAAAGGTAGAATATGATGGAATTAGTTCAAGTTTGAGTTTGAGCTGGGTTGATGGCTTATTAACAGATTCATAGACAGATGTTATAAATGCAGGATATTTATATTTCTGTCAAAAGAGGGGAAGTTTGGATGGGTTCGACGAAGGGAAGGTAAAGAATCTTTTGTAGGAGATTCTGGAGTTATGATTCTTTTCTTTTTATATCTTGGGCGTTAGCTATAGGGTTGTATCAGTTTTGATGTTTTGTTGGTTACTTAGGTACAGAGTATATGGAGTGTATATATTGATATATTTTATCGGTATTTGATATCTATCATATGCATATCTGAAAGTTACATACAGAGTAGATACAAAGTATATACGGAGTATATAACCACCATCTCTTAATCAACAATAGATCATTCCAAAAGTCTTATATAGCATCAATAAAGCACTTTTCCCTGCAAGGATACTAATGTATAGTTATGCCATTGGAATTTTCAACATCATCGATACTCAAGTCCGCCGATATCGATGCACTGTATTTATATGCAGGATGGATACTAATTAATACAGATACATACCTACCTGTCTGCCTGTTTGCCTGCCTACTATACAACTAAGTCCATCTCTCGTTCCAAATAGATACGTATCTATCGTGTACGCACATAGATATCTATAATCTAATATCCAATACCAAATACCAAATACATCGGGTATTCCCACCAAATACCTACCTACCTACTCATAACCAATCCATAGAAAGAATGCAAACTACATAATTAATGCGAACGTCCAAGTTCTGCTGAAACCGCGGATGAGAGATTCGTTTCTTGTTTTGCGGATATAGAGAGAGAGAGAGAGAGAGAGAGAGAGAGCTATATACCAAATACCTAGAGATATATCATCATCATCATCACCACCATACTCGCTTACACGAATAAATAAAGAAGTAAATAAACAACATAACCCAAATATATGCAAATAAAAGTTTTACAACAAAAGAACACGCCCCTCATAAAACAACAAATACAAAAACCAAAAAAAACCAAAAAAAAAGAACACCCAAACCCAATTCTTCGAATAACCCCGAATCTCGAAGTGGGAAATAAAGGAAAACATCACCTTTCTTATTTTCACTGTCTTTCCCTCCCGCTTCTCCAACCTCCGCCCTCCAGAATCCAGAATCCAGAATTAAATTCAAATTCAAATCTAACCTCCAAAACGTCATCTTCATCATCCATTATCAATACCATATATACAAATATAATACCATTAGCATACAATACATACATACATACATACATACATACATACATACATACATACATAGTAAACAGTATACGAAAACCGCACCATCCAATACGGAGTAAGAAATATTCATTAACCTATATGGGGAATCCTTTTATTAAAGAATAACATTCTGGGTATGCTATTTAATGCACCACTGTCAAGTTTGGATGTTGTGTTTGAGTTGGGAGGGGGGAGTTGGTGTAATATGATACGCCAAGATACTACGTGAGGATGTAACCTTCGAATTACAGCCAAGTGCCTGACATGAAAGCGGATGAAGCTACTGTTCGGGTATCTAGATGAGATGGAGTTGGGTGTTAGGTGGTGGGTGATGCCGAGACTTGGGACTCTGCGTCAGCTGATATGATATAACATGATGTAGATTCTAAACTCGATTGACACGATAGATTTTTATCTAGCTCTTGGGATTTGCTTCAATTTATCTGGTCTTTGCCCCTGAGATGGATATATATCCCCCCTCTCCCCCCACCCAACCCCACATCATCCTCTAGTTAAAGACCACCGTCTTATGACCATTCAACAAGACCCTCCGTTCCGTAACCCACTTAACCGCCGTCGCCAACACATTACTCTCCACGTTACTCCCCTCGACCGTCAACTCCTTCGGACTCAACCCATGACCCACCCTCACAACATTCTGTTCGATAATCGGGCCCTCATCCAAATCACTCGTGACAAAATGCGCCGTGGCCCCAATAATCTTCACACCCCGATCATACGCCTGGTGATAAGGTTTTGCGCCCTTGAAACTCGGCAAGAAAGAGTGATGGATATTGATGATCTTGCCGCTCATCGCCGTACAGAGCGTCGGAGACAAAACCTGCATGTATCGCGCCAGAACGATAAGATCGATGTTATGCTCCTTGACCAAGTCCAAGATCTTTCCTTCCTGCTCGGCTTTGGTGGCGGCCGTTACGGGGAGATGGTGGAAGGGGATCTTGTAGGTGTTGGCTAGGGGTTCGAAATCCGGATGGTTGGATACGATGAGGGGGACCTCGATACCCCAATTGGGAGATGCTTTGACGAAACAACAGATCATTGAGACAGTGACCGATTTTCGAAACCATGATGAGAACTCTAGGTTTCTTAGCCAAAGAATGGAGTTGGAAATCCATACCCATGTCCTTGGCAATACTCTCAAAAGCGGCATTTAATTCCTCGACGGTGAATTCCTTCGCCTCGGACTCCGCGGAGGGAGACGCAGGAGGAGCGAAATGCACTCTCATGAAGAAGCGCAAGCTGGTGGGATCTCCAAATTGTTGCGAGTCGACAATGTTGAGATTGTGTTGAGTGAGGAATCCCGTGACTGCGTGGACGATGCCCGGACGATCAGGACATGACAATGTCAAGATATATTCATTTTCTTTGACCATTTTGCCGACTTTGGATGACTTCTTTGCACCGGAGAAATGTGGTGAGTTTGAGAAGTATCTAGTTCCAAATGGTGTACGTGGTCTTGAAGATGTGGCCAGATGTGAACGCTGGGAGAAGTTTTTTGTTGGCTCGGTTGTTTTGGAGAAAAGGGAGAAGGGCTTTGCTTGATTTGTTCTACTAAGGAATGTGGCGATGCGAGCAGTAGGAAAAGTAATATTCAGCAATTGAATATTCAGTCTTAAATATGCCGTTGAGGGCAACCTGTTCGCCATTAAATTTTTCAAAATATTGAGATGACTCTTTCGACAACTTTTATGTAAAATGTATTAGTGGGCCCTTTTTGGAGGGAAACGTGTGGAGTCAAAGCGGCACGTGATATATTATCTGCTTTGTCCGGCGGTGATTCGGGGATATCATTATTGTGGACTAGAATTGGACTAAGTGATAAAAGCGAATTGCACGCAAGGTGTTTGTTCATTGCTGTAAAGTCTAGACTTGAGGCGGTTGAAGATGCGCTTTAAAGCACGGAAGTCTGGGGCAGATGGACCTGAGGTAGAGGTTTTTGACTTGAAATTAAAAACATGGTTCCTCGAAAATATCATCACAAAGTAGAGGGGTTCATTGCTTGACCATTATTGATAGATGGGAGATTCTGTTTGATTTATCCCTTGAAAGTTTCTTCTGGGCGCCACTTTATATATCATGAAGTAGATTCCTTCAAGAGCCAATTGAGATAGGGGAACAGTAGATACAAGTGCAAAATACTTAAGCGATGCCACTATCCGTTTATCGTACATATTCTATTGTATCTATCCTCAGGTTGATGATCGTTATTCATTCCATGTCGTATCACATCAAAATATCAACATTTCTTGATGGGTTAACACCCACCTTCGTTACTACCCGCAATGCTTGATTGTCATCAAGTAACTTGGGTTCGTGTTTTCTGGAAAGTGTCAAGTAAAGACCGTTTAGAGGTGTCATCTTATCCGTTACAAATTGGGGAAAAGTTGATGCATAGCATGCATCCAGCCTACATGCGTGCGTAAACCTCACTGCTGCGTCTTGCTGTTACAATCCTAAGATCTACTAGATGACCTCATCATGCACCCATCCCATAACTCTTCACCCTGCTCCAAAAGAAAGCTTTGTCATTTCTCAGTGTAAACTCCCCCCAATCATCCGTTATTTTATTATAATTCCAGAACCCTTTCCAAGCTAATTTGTTATTTTTGACTGTCTTTCCTGCACTAGCCATTTTCAACTCCATTCTATACAGATATTTTTCATGAACGCCTTCTGTTTCCACATATAATGTGCCCTCTGAGCCCCCAGGTTTCAAAGAAGGTTCGAGCTCTGATTCTGGAGGGGAATCATTGAGAGAGGACAGGCGCCAGCGACCCCGACGAGCATCACCCATCACCGAGGACGGAAGATGCGAAAATTGATTCTTTCTATGGTAGTCGAGAAGTCCTTTTGTTAGGTTATGGACGACGTCACTGGGCTCAGTGGTGGTTAAAAGGGAAATGACCGTCCCGTCACGAAAGAAACGAAGGTAGCGGTAGTAAGTTACAATGTGGACTGGTGAATTCCATGCCACTGCTGAAGGTGAAGCTTGACCAGGCCGAATATAGTTCACGGTGCTTATGTAGCAGCCGTTGAAACGGATACGCGGGCGGAGGCGGAACATCTGTTTCCATGATGACGAATAGGTTGATTGGAGTAGAGACTTAGTTATGGTATCATTGCTGAGGGGTGTGAATAGGGCAGGGTCTTTATTCAAGTCTTGCGATGGCAAGAGTAGTTGGGGCTCTATATCAAGGGGACTTCCCGTGATATCCGTTTGCCATTGATAGTGCATTTCTCCAAAGCCGAATTCCGAGCCGAGACTTATTCTTTTCCAGATTTGTTCTCCGGTAGCTACAAGATATGCCATCCGTTTACAAACTTGTGCAACTCGTGCAAGCTCTGCCACATCTCGAATTCCTACTTCTTGGAATACATGTATGAGGATTTCATCAGGTAGATCTGCAATGGGACATGGAAGAGATGGAGTCCCCTCAATTTCAGGGGGTGCCGGCTCAATCGATAAACCTGAGAAGCTCTCTATCAATTCTTTAATAGTTGGTGGAGGGCCATCTAGTGAGTGCTGTGCGTTATTGGATCCTGTGGCAGAGGCATTGGGTGGGCTTGTGATTGTAGGCTTCGGCTGAAAGGCAGATGGTGGGAAGTGTTTGTTCTTATATTTTCGATCAACTTGATCGTCAAGCTTTTGATTATCAGTAGGAATTTTGTGTATTTGAGATCAGCCAAGATTAGACATACTCGAAATGCTTTGCGGTAGAGATCAAGACTGTCTCCTAAACTACCTTGGCCTTCCTTCTCTACCGCCTTTTCATAATGTTCTAAAGCTGATTGTGGCTCCTTGTTGCCGGTGTTCTTACCGTATGAGTGAAATCCATCATCTTTTATTCCCTCGGTGGTGCCACTTGGTCCATCGAAATGTAGGGATTGAGGTTCGGCGATGATATCCTCTTCCGTAGTCTTAGGGTTTTCATAAACGTTCTTTGGCCGTGGAGGTCTTTGTGGTAAGTTTGAAGGACCAGACGAATGGCTGTTTGGCAATGGGAATGATTGTGACTGGGGGGTGGTGGTGGTGTTCGCCCTTCTCGTCACTTCTTCCTGCCATTGCTTGCGAAATGATTCTAATTCGGGGTTCGAGTCTTCCATGTTGTGAAGCTTCAAGGGGTGGATATTGTAGGTCAGAGGAGAATCAACAAGGGTAAAAATATGTTGATCAAATATTCATTGCATCTCTCATTTCACGTATCCGATCTGAGATCTGAGATCTGATGATAGAAAGTACACGGTCCATCTGACGCCATGCGATGCCACTATCTATCGCCGCTGACATAATTCCTTTCCTTATCGCCGCACGTGCACCTGTAGTTCCGTTATCGGTCGATTGAATCTATCCTCCAATGATTTGCTTGGATCAGATTTGCCCACCAATTATCTAAAAAATTGGAGAACCTTCAGATCGTGGGAATGGGAGCCAAACCAAATAAATAATTTCTATAGTACGGACGGAGCAACGGTCATAAGAAATCATTACAACTACTACCAACCTATCTATTGCTTTAATTTACATCATGATCAGCAGTGCCATATAACTCACATATTCCCCTCTTTTCTTGGAAAGATATACAAACGCTTCGACGACGTTAATGATTTCTGTGCTCTCTCAACCTCGTCCATAAAAGTTATCATTGATATCTATCTACCTGCCTAGGTACTGTTCAATTCGACGTCATTCCATACAAACAAAAAGTTTCATGTCCGGCCTTTGGGACAGTCGCCCTTCATCCGTGGCTGACCAACTCTCAACAGATTTTGAACCTGATCGTTTAGGGCATGATAGGATACATGGAGATGACTTGATACCAGGAGTATCGGGAACTGTAGCTATGACAGGCGATAATGAGGATATCGATATCGATATCACAGCATCTCAAAAGATGATCTCGGCAATGTCTGGAAGTCTATTAACATCGTTACTAGGTACGCCACTTGATATGAAGCCTATTGAAACTTCAACTGACATTCATATAGTAACCCCTCTAGATGTTGTTAGAGTTCGTCTACAGTCACAACCCTCTCAATCTCCATTATTGGCGACTCGCAAAGCTGCCATGGCATCCTCCCAAACCTTCGGCACACTTCCATCAAACCTGGGAATAACAGCATGCTGCCGGGAAGTTTTCTTTACAAGCGGTACTACAAGCGATGCTTGTGTGGCTGCGCCTAGGTTCAGCGCAATAGAAGGTGTCGGATGCGCCGTAGAAGAAATACAAAGAAAAACCTTTAATTCGACTTTCGATGGGATGCGAAAGATTGCGCGGAACGAAGGGATCACAACTCTATGGCGAGGATTATCGCCTACTTTAGTTATGACGGTTCCTTCGAATATTATCTACTTTACAGGATATGATTGGTTGCGATTCAACAATCAAAGTCCCATCAATCGAATGTTCCACGATAATTATGCTCCTCTAGCAGCTGGCGCATCTGCCAGAACCATATCTGCCGCAGTCGTCAGTCCAATAGAAATGTTTAGAACAAGAATGCAGGCTAGTCAGGCAACTGGGGGAGCACATTTCTCGGAAACTGTCAAGAGTGTTGGTGAAATGGTTTCGCTCCACGGATATACATCTTTGTGGCGTGGATTGACTTTGACACTTTGGAGGGATGTGCCATTTTCTGGAATATACTGGTGGGGTTATGAATCCATAAGAGGGGCAATGACAGATGCACGAGAGCGGGGTCGTGGTAGAACATATGACCGGAATACCTCTAGAAGTCAACTACGTACCAGGTCTCAAAGTCGGGAAAATCACACTGCAACATTCCTCGATAGTTTCGTCGCCGGAGCGACATCCGGAGCCGTTGCTTCCATATTGACTATGCCTTTCGACGTAGGAAAGACTCGAAGACAAATCTTCCAGGAACCAGGAAAAAGAGCTGCGGGAGTCGAAAGGGTTTTGGCTCCTGAAGAGCAATCCTTGCCCAGATTTCTTATGCATATCTTCAAAGAAGAGGGCATTGGGGGGTTGTGGAAGGGTTGGGTAGCCAGAACTTTGAAGGTTGCGCCAGCGTGTGCAATTATGATTAGTTGTTATGAAGTAGGGAAGCGGGCATTCCGGAGCGTGAATGAGAAAGCAGAACGAAAGCGAGGCACCGAGTGATGGAATAAAATCTCCCCTTTTCTGGTCGGTTGGGGCGCACAAAAGGGCAAACGGATTGTAATACTAAGTGTATGGTGGCATAGCGATTTTGAGCGATTTTTGAACATTTGTATAGTATTAGATATCGTAGACAATAGTATCACTCAAAAGACATTAACACGCGCAAAAAGTAAAAAACTAAATGAATTTCATTGCATGGTTTTGGTGAAACCTGCATGTATGTTGGTATTTTGCCCTACCTATCTATCCCTCTAATTACCCCAGACTTTCGTTTGGCTAGGAAGCGCACTGATCTCGCGTACCCTAGTCAAGTAAATCTACGCGTCGATAGGCGCTCTCGACGCGAACCAACAACCTGCATCATTCATATTCAGTTCCCATAGATTTCACACTCTCTTTCAGATATTGGATATTTTATCAACATTCATCAAGGTGGCTCTACTACTCCTGTTTCGTGCTCGTCCCTGTTGCCGCATTCCTACCATGTCTCTCAAACGTAAAGCAACTACAAATCCTACCAATGATGCAAAAAAGCCCAAAGCAAACGGATCAATTACCTCATTCTTTGGTCCACCAAAAACCCTTTCCTCAACAACTAAAGTCACTGGTACTTCTAAAGAGAATAATGAACCAGCTCCCGCAACATTCAAGTTTCATAAGGAAAAATGGGTAGCTACATTGACAGAGGAGCAGAAAGATTTGCTGAAATTGGAGATTGATACTCTTCACGAAAGTTGGTTGGCCGTTTTAAAAGATGAGATTGTTGGAAAAGAGTTTTTGGAATTGAAAAGGTTCCTGAAGAAGGAATTGGATGGGAAAGATAAGATATTCCCGCCGATGGAAGATGTTTATTCTTGGTATTTATTCATTTATTATATCTTATCGCTGGCTGCACCCTGCATGTATTGCCATCGAGCTTGATTGACAAGTAACTAATCATGGCAAACCAATAGGTCAAGACATACACCTTTCAATACCGTCAAAGCTGTAATCATCGGCCAAGATCCATATCATAACTTCAACCAAGCCCACGGTCTCTGTTTCTCCGTTCGCGCTCCTACACCTGCTCCACCATCCCTCAAAAACATCTTCAAAGCCCTTGCAAAAGATTATCCAGACTTCAAACCACCTCCAAATAATGGTGGTCTCCTTACTCCCTGGGCGGACCGCGGAGTCCTTCTCATCAACACGTGTCTTACGGTCCGAGCACATCAAGCGAATTCCCATGCAAACCATGGCTGGGAGAGGTTTACTCAGAAAGTCATAGATACAGTTGCGCTCAAGAGAACAAAGGGTGTGGTGTTTCTAGCATGGGGGAGTCCGGCTGGGAAGAGGGTTGCGAAGGTTGACAAGAAGAAGCATTGTGTTTTGATGAGTGTACATCCTAGTCCATTGAGTGCTAGTCGGGGATGGTTTGATTGTGGTCATTTTAAGAAGACAAATGAATGGTTGAATGAGCGATACGGGGAACAGGCGGAGATTGATTGGAGTTTGGCAGTGCCAGCTGTTGAAGCAGGCGTTTAGTCATGGATTTTCTGTTGAAACGATAATATTCTCAAAAGTAATCTGGTTGATGATTCCAGGCACTGATAAGCTGCCATCTTCAAATGAAGATTGTTGAGACAGAGAGTTTGGGATTAGGTGTTGGGTACTGAACAATTCGGGAATTTTTCATGAAATGACGGAGTAGGCTTGGTCATATTGGTTCAATCCTTTTATTCAAGATTATTGATGATAAAGGAGATTCTTCAGTCGGCGCAGGATATTGAGATAATCGGATAATTGGTCCATCTCAATATTCAAGCGACTAAGACCGTACATATTGTACTGGTGCTGCATAACATAAAATATAACGATCAAATTTCCTTAACCCCTGGGGACTTTTCACAACTCTATGCAGGTAGTATATCGTTGTGCAGAACCTGTCAGCATCCATTCTGCTTCGATGTTTTGCGTCGTTTAAAAATAATCCCCTATCTTTTGTTGATTCTCGACTTTGGCTTGCACAGCTTGCACAGCGTGGAAATCTGGACCATTTGAGGAAGTACTGAATGCCAGGATTATCTAACTTTCCGCATGGTTTCCTTTCAACAAAGTACACTGGATATCTCTGCGCCCAGTTGAGAATGGGAAAACTAGATGATATTCATTGACATTATCGCCAAGCCGGCAACTCGAATGAACTATCACCAACATTGATTGGGCTGCTCATATCAGGTACTGGATGGGAAGAAGTATGTGTGAACATTGAAAGTACTTTGAAGAAGCTCATAAAGATAGCTCATTATAGTTGTGACGGCCGTGTCACAACATCAATCGTTCCTCGCAATTGGAAATGTCATCGGATTATCCATCTCGAATATCATAGGTGCATTCCCCCTAGGCCTTCTCTTTTCACTAACCTCTGTTGCATTTGATAAGAGCTCAAGAATTTATACCAATATTCTTGTGATCGCTACTTTCTTCTCGATATTCGTACTATTCTTTGAATCTTGGGGATGGTTGGTAGGAGCATTACTTATCGCTACTCTTGGGATACATATCGCATTAGTTTCATATGCGATATATAAAGGAATCTTGTTATCTCCAGAGGACGTCTCCGATTGTGAAAATGATACTTCTTTAAATGAGAGGGATCTTGATTAGACTGCTTTTGAAAAGTCACGTTCTCCTATAAATTCGGGTAGCACTAGCTACACAAAGTGTTACGGAATGACGATCACTATAAAAACCCTCCAATGCAAGAACTTTTCAAGGAAGATGAAAATCCCGGTCTGCGGGAAGTTTGAAAACTCAACCCAAGAAAATTCATTCACTTCTATACCACATCATACACCTAGTTCTAGGTCTCCTTGCACTGCCCCTTTCTGGCTATTAATTATCACATAGCCTCACATCTCTAGTAGCGTCATTTTCTCTATCCACTGATGTTCTTGGTACCAGTATCCTTTCTATCACAAGCACTCTTCCCAAGAAGCTTATCGCCATAGCTTTCAGACAGAGAAGACGAAGATGGATCATTGTAGCGAACACAACTGGTTCAGATATTTCCGTCTTGATATTATATGCAGGCGTCTTGTTTCTTGTGGCTGACGTAAGGTCTTTGAGGAAAAGCGTGGGCGTCTTTGAGGTCGTTTGCATGTATTTTTCTAGTGTAATGCTTTGCGGGGTTGTGTTCGTGGGCGGTCGAAGATTGATGGGTTGGGAATTGGCTGGGTCCTATCTAGCCTTTCTGGCGGGTGAGTTCTTGATGATCCTGCCGATGATCTAATCTATATGATTTCAACCTATAGTCTCCGCTTTGCAATCAAGCTTAGGCGTTACCTGAATAGCAAATGATAAGAACTTGATACGAGACCGCCACGCGAGTGCGAATGCAGTCTTATGTCTGCCTGAAATAATGGCAAGATCTACTCGTTTTCCACAACTTGATTGTATTGCAAGAGAGCTCAACGCCCAAAGTTGCACCGCATCGCATTTGCCTAGTGAAAAATGCTCATCACATGCTCACATATTCCTGGAGAACAAAATTCGGCTTGTGGTGGCAGAATGTTGCATTAAGCTGAAAGTTTTGGGTGTTGTGCTACCGCGGATCATGCCAACCTTGCTATTATTCGTCAGATCAGATATGGTTACAAAAGTAGGTGGCAATGAAAGTCAGTTGGCAAATTCACATCAAGGATGTACAAACCTGCGGCATAACCCCTCATCGACTTCGAGGGTAAAGGAAAGCTCATCATCTCTAACAGTCCTCAAATAACCAATAACGTATCAACTTGTAATTCGGATACCTCTAGGCGAGCCAACAAATCGCCGTCTCAAGTCAAAAAAATCCCATTGAGGGGAAGCCCAGAAGTTTTATAGTGACCGAGAGTGCATCTCAAGATTCTTCCCCGAACTCAAGTTTCTTTGAGACTTTCTTGCCTTTACGATATGTGCAACGAGTAGCAGAGTTGTTATGAACCAGCGGGTGCAAAATTTAAATATTAATTATTTTGTGCGGTAGACTTTTTCACTTATCTGATCTCGCGGCTGTGTTCCTACAGGTCAATTCTTTCCAAGTGGTAATCAAATGAGCTTAATATTTCCCAATGAGGCAGTCTCTCTCTCGACAAAGTAAGGATGTGTATATGATATCCTCATTTCATTCCATATACGCACATATCTCACCTTCATCTAGGTGATTGTGACAGCTATTGCCGTGAAGTTACTCAACCTCAAGATCACTCTGATAGCTGGATGTGTGACCTCCGCTTCAGACACTCTTTTATTCTGTTATTTTACAAGCTGGATGGTTTTATACGTCATCTCCGAGTTTTTTAGATGCTTGTTTCTTTATTCGTCATAGCTATTATTGCTATGTTCTGTATAGAAGTCTCATTTGTCACAGCTCCAGATTGAGGGTTTTTCTAAGGGGTCACATCCATCTCCAACATTGTTCGTAGGCCAAGGGCGAGCACTCCTACTCCATCCTCCACCTACAAACAATTTAATATAGTCAGCTTGTTTCAATCGTGTGCGATTCACGGCAGAAACATTATTCCCCATATAATCGATCTTGTTCAAACTTGTATGCGGGAGTTTGACCGGGAAATGAAAATTATCACGAAGCCGCCATCTCAGACTCTCGCTTCGTAATCATGCTTTACCTTCCAGCGTTTTCGGCTATCAAAGCTTGCATGTCATACACTAAAGCAGAACTCTGCATCTCACTCTTCATCGTCGCCAGCTTTGTCAACTCGGCAATATTAATCATGGCAGCTGAAGATCAAGATGCTGATTTACCTGGCATGTACAACATTTTCGTGAATGCAATTGGGCAAGGTGCAGAAAAATTATTCGCTATAGGATTGTTGTCCTCCGGGATGAGTGCAGGAATCGTGGCGACGATCGCGGGTCAACTGATTTGTGAGGGCGCTATGAATTGCCGTATGTTGCCTTTTGTAAGAGGGCTTGTTGCGAGACTTTTCTCTATTATTCCTACAGTTATTGCTGCAGCCACGGGTCAAAGGGGACTTGCGGAAGCGTGAAATGCTTGTACTGTGGTGTTATCAGTCTCGTTGATATTCATTACTTTCCTGTTGCTTTTGTATACGAGTTTTGATAAGTATACGAGGGTTAGAGCTGAGGATGCGGGTGGAAACGGAAATGGGGAGGTGCAGGTTTTGAGCCGAGGTCTGAGGTGTGTGGATGGAGAAGCGGGGGAGAGAACGTGATGAAATTGGCTACTTGGTGGGTTGTTACGGGAGTGGGACGGTTACTTTGTTTTGTGGTCGCTGGAATGATAGTCGCGCTTTTGAAATTTTCGGAGCTGGGAATTGGGGGTGATGATTAGATAGTATGCGAAACATGGAGCAGAAAAGACATAGGGGTTAAGCAGCACAAGGGGAAAAGAAGAGGAAAGCTCGCATGCAAAAGAACTACAAATAAATCTCACTGATTTTTAGATCTCAACATTCAAAAACATGTCATAGAACGAGTGTAGAGGAGTGAATCGTTGATTATCTTGACAAGTGAGTATTGCATAAAGAAATAAGCCCCCGGTTGCAAATCAGAACACTTCAACAAATTCAAGTTAGCTTCCCCGTACCAAACCTTCCTTTTCGCAGCGCGATTGAATAAAACATCAAAAACACTAAATCACGTCTCATTTGTTGGATAGACGCACATTCCATCCTAGTACATTTCAATTTTCACATCCCAAAATAAAACGTCTTTACCCCCTTCCCAGTCACTCTTCTTCAACCTCCTTAGGCTGCACATAATCATGATTTCTCACAATCTTATCATCTTCCCACCACATCAATGTACATCCTACCAGTTTCTTCGACTCTGCTTCTTCTTTCTTCAATCGCTTGCCTGTCTCAGGGGAAATGGCTGGCTTGCATAGAATTTCCCATTCCCAGGCCGTGAAGTCTTTGTGGCCGTGAACGGAGAGTGTTTGGATTTTCAGGTCGTGAAAATCGGAGAAGGTGTGTTTGTAATGTGAAGCTACTTCTTCGTGGCCCATTAGGTGTCGATCATTAGTGCCTAAACAGTAAGGAGGATGATTAGTGAGTCGCCTGGTTTCTAGGATGACCGATATAATATGCTTCATTGGGGGAAAGGAAGTAGGATAGGGGACGCACTAAAGTCTGAATAGACAAAGTTGTCTGGGTGATAGAATTTCATAATGGCTTCGGTGTCTCCTTTACGGTATGCTTTGATGTATCCATCTAGACGTTTCATGATATGATCATGGTCAGAGTGTCTTTTTTGCTGTGTGTGAAGGGTGTGGCTGTGGTGAGGGGTCATTTTGGTTTAAGTTTAAGAGACTCAGTTAGGAAATGATTGGGGAAGTCTTGATTTTTCAGTTGAGAGAGGGGGAGGGCAACTAATAATGAATAGCCTTGATCTTATCGAGCGGGGTGGAGGCCAATCTAATCAAAACATCAGATATGACTTCCCACAAAACTCTCCGGCGCTCTCTTCGTTTATCTTATTGATAAGCTGAGATTCCAAATGTATTTCTTCAACGCAGGTCGAATGGCTGGCTTCGAGTGGGGGTTTAATCTTTGATTATCTAATACCCCGCGCCCGCGATCTGTTCGTTTTTGTTCCGGATCTTGATATCTTCGTTCAGTAACCAGTCCCCTTCCTGGCTCTTACATCCTTCATCTAGAATAATATCCATTTATTGGGGGATGGTCAACGGCAGTTATGCGAAGCGTCGGATCGAGCCACCAAATGCAGCCTTCCCATGTTCTTGAAACAACCCTATATGCATCACTTTCCCAATGTGGTACGTTCGCCGTTCTTGCTTATAAGGTTTTGGGCTGACTGAACAGTGGGCTTGGATTGGGGTTCACACATTATCCATGCAATATTTAATGATGCTGGATCAGGGCAGGAAGGACGGAATGAAGCACAATATTTAAACCCATTATACTCCGCACTATCAAAGACACTAGCAAGAGCCTACCTTCTCTATTTTGGCACTCGAATCGTTTCTCATGAAATTCAATAAAAATGACAGACTCATCGTCAAATAACTTGATTGATCGGTCTAGCATTGGAGATGGACCACTTCTTCTCACCCTACTGATGGGGAATAACAACAATAACAGCGCAGCTCAAGCTCAACTGCAAGATATTCTAGATACCTTGAACCCTCGCAACTTTTCTCTTGAACTGAAGCCCACTCAGAGTGATGTCAGTGAAGAATTCGATAATGACCTATCTGTTGTCAACAATGATGGCGATGACGGGCCACTCCTTTTTAGCCTGCTACTGACCAATCAGAACAACAATTACTTAGCCACTGTTGGAACTACAGTTGACGACGATGGCGTCATCCCTGACACCTTGGATCCTAGGCATATCGCTCTTGAGCAAATCTCTTCTCAAAGTCCCTTGGAAAAGGCAAATGATTTTAGCTCTTCCAAAATCTATGCTAAGAATGACATACCATCCTCTTCTACTAACAGCGAGGATGGACCGTTGCTCTTTGCATTGTTGCTTAATAATCAAAACAATAACAATAACCCGAATGCCTCTATAGCTAATTTGAGCTCTCCTGAGGACACTCTGGATCCCAAGAATATCGCGCTTGAACTGAAAGCCCCTGAAGACGATGATTTGAATAACAATAAAATATTAGACGACGGCGAAGATGGACCATTACTCTTAACAATGTTGCTTGCCAATCAAAACAATAACAACCCCAACCCATTGATTCCTCGAGCAGACCCTATTTCTGATACCCTGGACGCTAGAAGCACCGTTCTCGAATTGAAAGCCCCTGTAGACGATGGCTTACATGGCAATAAAATACTGGACGACGGTGAAGATGGACCGATAGCCTTTGCATTGATGCTTGGTAATAATATGAACTACCTCAACCCATGGATTTCTCAAGCAACCCCTATTGCTGATACCCTTGACCCTAGAACTACCGTTCTCGAATTGAATGCTTCTATGATCGACGGTTTAAATAGTAATAAAAGACTCGTTGACTTTGCCGATGAACTACCCCCGTCCTCATCGATACTTGGCCAAAAAGAAACCGCTACCGCCTCTGACACATCACTCGAAAATGAGCATTTTTCTCATACATTGAATTCCAGAGATGGCGGTCTCGAGCTGAAGTATATGGACGGTGACAGATCAAGAGCCGTTGATATACCTGGTGATGATCATGATGGACCACTGCCCATGACATTACTGCTTAAAAACCAGAATCAAAATCAGCAGGCTGTAGCTGATTGCCAAATTTCTGATACCCTGGGTCTCAAACATGCAGCTATCGAGTTGAATCTCCATGCGAATGATGCCGAAATAGCAAATGGCAGACATGGACCTTCAGATTTTTCGCCGAATCTCAACGAAAGCAATTACAAGCCGGGGGATACTATCACTGAATCCCTTCCTGATTTCACGGAGATAAAATCTCAATTATTAGAGTTACACTCGCATGGGTGTATAATCAAAGAAGCTGTTCCAGTCATTTTTAAGTGGGGGTCTCAAATCTTTCAAGGTCGTCTAGTTCCTGTGACAAGAGGTACTAAAAATGGTGTGAACCCCCCAACTCAAGCGAAATTTGATCAAACCCCGATTATTGAAAATACCATTTTGAGCTTTCTGTCCGAGCTTTCGGTTTCCAAGCCACATATTACTCCCAATGAGGAAAACAAAGGTCGACTAAACGACGAGCAATTGCAGTTCTGGAAAGATAATGGCTACCTCATCATTCCCAATGCATTACCAACAATACAAAAAGACCTCTTACTCAAGAATGTGCACGATGCAGCAGAATCACTCGCTCGAGGTGGCGAGAGAGTACAAAAGCATTCCTATCTGCCCGGACAGGAATTTTATGTTCATCCTTCCGGTCGTGCGATAGCAACATTAACAGAATGTAAGTCACAGATCACGAATTGATTTACCACATTGCTAATATAACGTTCCCCTCTAGATGCCTTTAAGCCCGACACCGAACCATTGAAACGTATTCAGCGACTCGGATGTGGTATTCACCGCGTCATGCCCGCCTTTCGCAAAGCCATCTTTACGCCCTTCCACACCGAGCTCGCCAAATCACTAGGCTACAAAGACCCACGTATCATCCAAACTCTAATCATAGTCAAAGCAGCCGAAGTAGGCGCGCGTGTTATCCCACACCAAGATGGCTGTTCTGGCTTTACAGATCCCTCCAGTTGCACCACTTTCTGGTATGCGCTTGAAGACTGCACCACGGAGAACGGGTGTTTGGCGGTTGCTCCTGGTAGCCATCGTACGCAACCGATTACACGAAGGTGTAGGATGAATAAGAATAGAGCACCTGAGTTTTTCAATTTGGATCGTCCGGTTTTTGCGGAGATTGAGGGTGTTTCTGATACAGCCCCATTAGGAAAAAATAAAGATGGTGAGTTGCAATATAAGAAGTTGGAGGTGGAAGCCGGGAGTCTAGTACTCATGCATGGAAATCTGATGCACACGAGTGAAGCGAACCATAGTAGCAAGAGTCGTGTTGCGTTTAATTTCAATGTTGTAGAGGGTGAGCTTGATTGGCTGGCGGATAATTACTTGCAGCCTTATGAGGGGGAGACGGAGTTTGAGAAACTGAATGTAAAATAAATACGGAGGTTTGTTGGCCATAACTTGGAGATGTAGAGTTGGTACTGAAAATACTTCTCGTCGTGAAACATGGCGCAGGAAACTTTTGAAAGTCGTATAGTTTTTCTTTTCTTTCCTTTTTGTTTTTTTTTTGTTTTTTTTTTTTTTTTTGTTTTTTTGTTTTTTTTTTTTTTTTTGTTTCTGATTTTATAGTTTCTTTTATTATGAAGCACATAGTACTCACTTTATATGACATTTGAAATTAAGTTTATCATGTTTCTCAAAACCATATATAGCAAAATGTCGAAGAACAAGTTTAACACAAGTTCATGATTCAATCAGTGGTTGTGAGAGGTATGTGGGCCATTAATTGGGGAGAAAGGTCAGCAGAATCGAGTGGCAGTGATGAACAATCATCCCAGGTTGATTCAAGCGCCAACACTACCAAAGTATGCAAATATTAGAATTGAGACAGAGACTAACAGACCTTAACTCATCACCTCCTCGTAAACTCGGTCCGGGAACTACACATAGACTTGAAGGTCGATACAAAACTTCGGCATAATATTGACATATAGAAAACTATGCCTCTATATGAAAATATCGAGGTCATTATGAATTGAGTGGTTGAAGACTGAGCGAATTTTATGTAGATATGTAAGATTTATACATGAATTGCAATTGCAACAACGCTATCAAGAACGCTGGAGGTATATATATATATACAAAGAATCAATAATTTCTCTTTTTCCCCTCTCTCAGGGTAAACATGTTTCCCCTCTATTCCTCAAGTTCATAGCCGAAAGGACAGGTATCATCATCATCACCAGATTCTCCACTGCCAGAACTAGCAGCTGCTGAAGAAGCGGAAGTAGTAGCTCCCGAAACAGCAGATCCAGATGCAGCACTACCGCTACCAGATGAAGAAGATGAAGAAGTACTGGTGCTTGTGTTCGAGGATGAGATAGTTTTACCGCTCAAAGCCAAGATCTTCTGCGCAGCCTGCTCCGCAGCTACCATGACAATAGCTTGAGTGTTACCAGTAGGCATATCAGGATGTATGGAAGCGTCAACAACAAACAGGTTGTCAGTTCCCCAAACCTTGGTATCAGTATCGACAACAGAAGATCCATCGTTGGCAGTACCCATAATAGCAGTACCAGTGAAGTGAGAACCAGTGACGTATTTATTGCCGGCAACCAAAGAGGCACCGGTAACAGTGCTATCTGTAGGTGTGAGGATAGTGCTGTTCTTTGCGGCATTGATAAAGTAATCGAGAACGGTTTCTACCGCGGATTTGTCGTCGTCAGTGTTCATCCAGGGGTTTGTAGTGAACTCTGTTGCGCCGGTGCCGGTGATGCCAAGGACGCCAGTAGATGTTAAGCCGTGGGTAAGATAAATTTTGATGCGGATTTGCCCTTCGGCAGGGGAGTTACTTGTTCCTTGGAAATACTTGGTTCCACTGGTAGTGTTGAGAGAAGTCCAAAAGCTCAATCTTTGGCCAGATTGAGCAAGAGGCCCAGTTTGCTGCGCGAAGAGGTCAATGTTGGTGATATTTGGGGAGGTGAAGGCGCTGGCTAATAACGATGTAGAATTGCTGGCCATGGAAGCGGAGACGTTGAAAGTGAGAGTGAAGATCGGATGGTCCTTGAGATTCTTGCCTACAGGGAGGTTGATCCAATCAGATTGGGCAGGGAGGGTAACGCAACTGCTCCCATTTTGAACTATGGAGATTTGATCGGTCGGACCAATACCACTATTGATCAAGATACGGGGAGTAGACATGGCTCCACCAGCAAGGACAAGTTTACCGCCAGCTTTGAGGTTGATAATTTGGCGAACACCGGTGCTGACGTTCTCGACTTCAACACCGGAGAAAGTGGTACTGTTGGTTGTGCTTCGAATGCCTCTAACCACCTTGGTGTTAAACTGAGCTTTAAAGTTACTCATGGCAGTTGCGAGAGGGTAGTAAGACTTGACTGGGCCAGCACGAAGGCCGTCTTGAATATCCCAAGGTGGATGAGAGTAAACCTGGGTCTTTTCATTTGGTGATTTGATAGCATCAACTTCAGACCATCCGAGACCACCTAAGAATGAAGAAAGAGCATTCCAAGCACCTTGGTCATAACGTTCAGAATTTGAAGTGGGGTTAGTAGTACCTGGGTTACGTTCATAGAGTCTATCGGCGGATGCACTAACATCGGTCCATTTCCATCCAGTTGGCCATTTGTCGTCAAAATCAACTTCCTGTGGGCGAACAAACATCAGGGCGTTGACCATGGTACCACCACCGAGAATACATCCAGCCATTGATGCAGTGTCTGTGCAGTACTCGTCAGTAGCACTGGCTGTTGTAAGGTAGTACGACAAAGAAGGGACATCATATTGGGTGACAGTGTTGTTCCAACCAACAGTAGATCGACCACCAGTAGCATAAGTGGAAACATTGCCTCTTTCCAACATCAAAACAGACGCGCCGCTCTCAGCGAGACGTTCTGCAACAATGATACCAGCTGGACCAGCACCTGCAATGATGTAGTCGTAGGTTGCGTCAGCAGTTGAAGAGGTAGTGTTTGAGCAAGTTTTGGCGGTAGAAGATGAGGTTGTGTTGCTGGCGGTGGTTTTTGCAGCGCTAGCCATGGAAGCCCATGTGGCGTAGTTATCATTCACAGCATTGGCAGTTTCAATGCCAAAATCACCATACCCACCACCGTGGTAAGTGAAAGTTGCATCAGTCGCAGATGCAGCATTTGTAACAGTGCCGTTACCAAGAGCCCATCCAATAACCACCTGACTAGCACCAGCTGCAAGTGTATAGGTGTTCCCAATACAAGCTTGGCAAAGGAAAGTGTATGATACATGAGTTGAATTGACGAAGGTACCATTTGCAATCGGTAATAATTGTGATGTAGTGTTAGCGTAGGCACCTGGAGAAGTGTATCCACTAGTCTCACGCAATGAAGCGATGACATTAGTTCCACTTGGCCATGCAGCAATTAACATACTGCCAACCATACTACCAGTCAATGAAACACCTCCGTATCCTGAGCCACCTGTACTTGGAAATACCTAATACATGTCAGTATGCGGTACAATAGCTATAGGATGAATAGATCCTTACGATTTGACCAATGAAGTCAGATGTGGCATTGGCCTCCATAGCCATACCAAATCGAAATCCGGTCTTATCCGTGGCGCCCTCAAATGTGATACCAGTGTTGGCATCCACATATGAGGCAGCTGTTTGAGCAAGAGCTTTGGCAGCAAAGCCAAGAGTGAGTAACGAGGTACGCATATTGAATTTTTTTAGTAAAAGTGGTATTTTGAATGAATGAATGTGTTAAACGATATTTTAGAGAATAGTCACCAGACCTATAAATGAGAGTTTGAGAAAAGAACGACTTTAAAAAAAGAGTGTACGTATACCGTCAAGGCAACAACTCGAAGAAGGGATGAAAAATTGAACGGAAGAGAAAGAAACGATTCCTGCGATACAGAATGAAATTGACTATTGAGCAGATGCAAACCTTTTTGTAGTTTCAATGGCATCAACTACTCATATCCTTGTTTAATTCATCATTAGTAACTCACTGTTAATGGCTTAAAAGCTCCAACCATCAACTTAATCTATTTGAGTCTCGAGTGTGCCCACCCTCCCGGTAAAGTGTGATATATGCTGGATTGAAGTTCCTAATCCCTTCTTTCTCATTTGTTTCGCTTAATATTATATATATCCTTCACTTGAGAGTGGATTAATCGAGGGGGAAGTACGCCATTGAGGCTCTCGTTAAATGAATTTATATTGAGGGGTAAATTGGATGGTCGTCATCTAGAAAATGTGATAGGACAGCCCTTGTTCCCACGTTTCGAAGAGTGGTTTTCGCTTATCCTGGCGTTTCGAAATTTTCCTAATTCAGGGTTATAAGGCGTGTACTGATCCACTCGGATTCCCATCTTTCGTACAGCAGTTTGAACGTTCATCCGAAAACAGTCCAGAAACGGGAAGCCACACGGAGATAGAGATTTTTCGGGAGAGAGCTTGGTTTATATGGTGGTTTCATATCAAAACAAGAAACCAAATGGACGGATATTCTACGGCAACTGAGTACCCAAGTCAACCAAGCCACACCATCCATCATCGAAATTTATGCACAGTGGCAGTGGTAGTGGTAGTGGCTATCCTGTCGGTATTCTAACTAAATTGAGTATTCAACTCAATTTAGCACATCATTCAGGCCTACCTTGGAAATTAAAGGGAAAGAAGAAAAATGCATTTGTTTTCAACTTTTGATGAAAGGATTTGATGGATGTGTGGGCCGATAAATGGGCGCCGTAAGCAGTTTTTTCATTTGTTGACCGTACGCGGATATTATGATAACAGCCCACACTGATAGGAGCGCGGTTCCGTCTAATAACTTCCCATAAAGATTTGATGAATTTTGATAGGTGATGGCATAGGCTCCATATTGCATGGAATATATGAAATTGATTCTTTCCAAGGGTTTTCGATTAACGAGGTTGAGTTCTGCAAAAGCTCTCGGTTTATCGGAAGATTTCTTATCTTATTGTTATTTGTTGATTCGATATTACATCTCCCTACCCTACTGGAAAGGGATTTGAAGACCTTGTTCCATCAAATAGAGAATGATATTGAGGCTTCAGAAGTGCAGGGAAGGCTTGTATGACAAACATAGGGCGAATTCTTACGAAAATGTACACCTCGATACGGAAAGCCTTCCGCAACATCCAGGCCAGTCCACCGGTCTATATTTTGGGACTTCATTTCTTCAACCCCACTCGCAGGTATTCTTTTTATCAGTTTCGGTGTCGTGCCAGTCAACATTTTATCTGAGCGTTTAAAGCCCGAAACTATCGAAAGCCTTGACCGTTGCTTGTCATCCTTTCGTTCTGTGCCTCATACGCATGTGCTTCCTGGCATCAAATTACAATCATGCCAATTTTGGCATGAATAGGTCATTCTTCACCCGTACTTCTTTATGGGGGAGAGCTCCCTTATGAAGATCAAGTGCAATATAGAATGACGGAATCAATTCTTGGGAAACATCCCATCATCTTAGCGTTTGTTGTTGTTTCGAGAAGATGCCCGATGGCTAGCTACTCACCAAAAATCTCGGCAACACGTGGCTGACATCGAATAAGCTTGGACCATCGTGGCTCAAGGTCGTCATCACATGACTTGAAGCTTTGGAATTCTTCCTTCAAAACTAAAAACTTGTCGATTACTATAACAGTCTTCAGAAATCCTTTCAATCGATTTTCTAAGGATGTCTAGGGTAACATCATCAGACTGGAAAGAAAAAGAGGCTAAGTTCTTCCTATGGTCACGTGAAAGATTATTGGGCTTCTTTGCTTTACTGTCACCGACCTTTTCATCAATCATAAAATCCAATTTACATTATCATAAAGTGCAAGTTACACTTCTAGTCATTCAAAGTACAAAATTTTCTGAATTTGAACTTGAGTATACATGTTGCCAGTTTTGTTCATGTTCTCGATGACAAAAAAGACCAAGGCTAGTATGCTAATGATCTTGGTTCTAGACATTAATATTGTTTCGATGTGTGTTAAATGTGATGTGTCCTAATTCTCTTTGCAAATGTCACCATGAGTTTCAGATTATCAGTACTGACAACTATCAAAGTATCAGTGCCACTGTCAGTATTGAGCTTTTGTCCCCGCTACGAAAACTAGAACCATCACTGTCGCTTTAATTTGTCCATCATTTCACTGAAATGCCGAATATCAAGCAACATAAGACGACCTTCCTGCATCTCTGATGAAGGTCTTTAGGCTAAGTAATTCTACGGCTTATTCACTTCTAGTGATGATAGTCTAAGATTCTGATTGGTGAGGAAAAAACTCTTTTGTATGCCTCTGCACTCGAAATGGGGGGTTTCAACATTTTCACTCCCGGGGCTGAATCATCTGTCAGTTACTCCTCGTAAACCCAGCTGCTATTTCACGACTCACGCAATTTTGCTTGTCTATTCCATCAAAAAAGCTCTGCTGAGAGCTTTTTTGAATGTATCGAGCCCCTCGAATCGAAATGCTGTAGCGATAGCCATGGCCGTCTTCGGTTGAGGAAAATCAAATTGACGCCGCATCCCAAAGTTCGAACAGTAATACGACTAAACGTTTCACAGACAGTCCTTAAAATTCAAGAAAACAATCCAATCACTCGTTCTTTTAAATTAGTTTAAAGGTGAAAGGCTGATAGGGCGAAATTCAATTTCACCCCAATAAGGAAGTGCCAAGATGTGTTTACTACATACTGCTAGACGACGGGGAATTCTGAGGAGGGAAGTATTCCCTTTTTATTTCAATGCTAGCGCGCCCGTTTGATGGGAATCTCTTTTCTGTAGCTCATAACACTTCCATTTGTTTCCTTCTTTCCCCAAAATGAAAATAATAGACAATTAAAAGGACTGAAATGTCACCGCCTGGAATTTCTCTCAATCTTTTCTCTACGGTCGGTACACTTTCTGGTCTGAAGCCTTATATTCCACTATCCTAGTTGCTTGCTACCTGATGGGTTTTTATGCATTAAGTCAATGTAAAACTATTGCCAGTAGTTAACTTTTTGTCCTATTTTAATTGTTAATTAACTTGTATACGCTGTCACAGATATCGCCTGACTACGGCAAGTCAGCAAACCAAGTGAGAAGAGAGATCTAGACTGAAATTCACGGTTTTTGGAACCAATAAGATAATCCTATAGATTTCTTGATAGATTTCTTAGGGCACTCTGTGGCTGGTGCCCTGGTTCAGTTGCATGACACAGTCTCTTTTTTTTTCTTGGTTTATATAAACACATACACATACTGTTTCTGGTTTTGAGAGGTCATAGATGGGGTCATAGATGAGATCACTAATACGCTCTTGCATCATGGGGGGAGAAAGGGGGCGTTGGCTGCGAATATGACTGGATGGTTTATTTACTGTATTACCACAAGGCCTCCACTAATTCTAGCTCCTTCGATAGTTTAGGCCTGCAGCTTCTTCTACCTTATTGATTCGTTGATGAAATAAAGATAAAGGGCATTAGCTCAGCTTGAGGGGAAGGATTATTGGGATGAATATCCAACTTCTTTCCACCAGAGAGTTTCCCCGATCCAATCATAAGTGTCACATTGCGCACCTAGAGCTATCGTCAGCTGAGACTCGGTAACAAACGAAAGGCAATTAGAAGAAAAAGTATGCAAGCTTCTACATGCAATTTTTCATTGCCAATGACACTTCATTGCAATGGGCTATTATCCGGTAATCATTCTCGGTTCCCACTGTCACTAAGCCCCAACAGTCAGATAGCACCTATCATTGTTAAAAAAAAATCACTACCTATTTTTGTTTCTATTTCATACCTAATCAGTTGGGTGTGTTAAACTCACAAAGATATGGTTCTGTTCTCGACGATCAGGAAAACTGACTACAAGATGAGGAATATTGAAATACAACATCCTAAACTCTTCCACCAAGATTCTCACTCGAATTTGCCTATTATTTTCGGGTTTTTGTGCTACATATAAATGAGTGACTATCTATTTCACTCTTTCGCAAGCAAGATTGTGAATCAGAGTCCCAAGAGCAATTCAATAGAGTGAATGGTGATAATTTGAGCAGCTCTGAAATTTGACATGTGAATTCTTCCTTGGGGATAAGCCATGATTGGCCCTAGCTCCGACTGTAGCGCAGTATTTGAAGAAGAGATTGAAAAAATTAGAATCTTTGGCCTTGTGAGAAGTGCAACGCCAATTGTCTCTGAAGCATTAGTTAGAACTCAGAGGCGTCAGGTCCTAAACCCCATCGATACAACAAATTTCGAAATGCTGTTCATCTGATGAGCTTGCAGACCATATCTCTGCTTAATCTTTGAGTTCATTTATGAAAAAACGGATGCCCAGTTTCTCTTGTTGTCGTGCAAATGCATCCTATCACAGTGTATAATTTATGATTTCGTCGTCATTAGAATATACACAGCTCAGCACATTACTTGCAGAACGACGACATCCTTTCAACCTCATTCTGTACTATCTCTAGCTACTGTCTAATTACTCAAAGTCTAGGATATTGGCTTGGATGATCCGCATGCATCCTAAACTTTGCGCAGTGATGATAGTAGTGTAAGTTGGTATTTTGATGGCTGAGATTGAGGTTATTTGTATTACGTTACTACGTGTAATATACAATATTATATATAACCGTGTTTATTACAGCAAAAGAATATAGGAATCAAAACCTGGTAACTCTTACTTATTTACAATAGCTATTTGAGCTCAAGGAGCCTTTGCTCATTAGTGATTTGACTGTCATGACATGGCATAGAACTATCCCCACCCTCCATGGCTAGTGTAAAATCTACGAATAGAGCTGTGATATTCGCAAGATATCAGAGTTCCCTCTTTATGGGAAGAATTTTTTTACTGTGAATACTTTTACCTTCCTTCGATGGTCTAGTGTAAACCACCGAGTTTAGTGGCAATGACAATTGCAATACTCAACTCAAATCTTCACTGTCTGCAATCTTCGACGCTGTCTTCCGTGCTAGTAAGAACTCTCATCATAACTTCAGAGAAGTAGTACCCCGAATATTGATTCAATAACAACATTTACCGAGAGTGGTGACATAATTTACTTTCGACTTTCGCTTCCCCATTCTACCCAAATGAGACTTGATGCCCAACATCAATTTGAAAGGGTAGACATATAAATCAATCTCGAATCTACGTCTCTTTTATGAGCATCGGTACCCGAAGAGCTTCAAGACTTTTCGAGTGAATAATTGCCATTCATCTGGCGAGGGCACTAACTTTGTACACTGCAGCGATTGTCCATTAGTTTTGGTCGTATAAAAGATTGAGATTTAGCTTTTCTGGATATTGTGCAGAGTCGTAAGTCTGTATAAACTTCTGCTAAAAGGATATTGGACCGTGATAAGGCTTCATCTTGCGATCCGCATGTGGTGAACCTATGACAGTCGTATTTGGAACAACACGGAGACCTATCACTCCCAACTATTCCAGTGGTAATTTGTGCAAGCAGACCATTGGTTAATGAGCGGGGTATCTATTACAGAGATTGAGGGGTAAAAAGGACGTATAATACAGTAACATGCGTTGGGTGCTCGCTCACATCGGGGGATGCGGGTCGCGACCAGAAAGTAGGGGTGCTAGTAGGTCAAATTAGCCGAAATCACTCTAGAATTAAAGTAAACAGAGTGAATAGCGATACTCAGAAGCGCTATTATAACATCCGGAAGATTGAATAAACTCCACTTTCAACCTCCAAACGTAATTTGGATGTTCTCAGGAAGGCACCAGACTTATGTGAAACAGAAGATTGAAGAGCAAAAACCTCCAACTCTTGAATACGATACTTCGTTCTATCAAGCCACAAAATCCGTAAAGAACACCAGGCTCTACGCATTTGAGATAGTCATAGTTTTGCAAACTCAGCCAGTTGAATTCCTCAACGTAAGAATGTTGTCGTTTAAAGAATATCTCCATAACGGGAAGAAGGAGCTGACAAGAACGGTATATAACAACTGTAGTCAAAGATTAAAACAGACAGGAGAACTATCTACCCCTAGTTTCCATCTGTATATGCATCAATTGGATAATATCTCCAGCACATTATACTACAGCGGTATATGGCAGATACACATGCAGAAAACGATTCTGAATGCAAGCCCGTGTTCTGATCAGTATTTCCGGCTTATATAGAGCTTTGTAGTGATCTTTATTCCATTTTCTTGAAATATTTTTGTCTATAACATTCAATCTTATATTATTGAAAACAATGCAATATTGAAATACAGTTAAAAACGGCTAAGACAATATTCAGTATTAACCTGAGATATCTAATTCAGCGTAAACTTAATCTCATGAAGTTAACCCAGAGTCAGTTTCGATTAGGTTTATTAAGCTTGGAATGCCTTCGAATAAGCATTCCAGATCAGATCTAATACTTTAATATATCTCAACTATTAAGTTCAATTATCTTTCTTGAAGTACAGAAAACCATTAGGTAAATATATAAAGATAGAAACAAAGGATTTAATATCAGCCGCTATATCCCTGGCATATACTAACCTAAACACTGGTGATAACGTGAGGTTAGAAAGAATGAAATACCATTTAGAGAGCCCATATAAAAGTAAATAAGGGTATCCATCACTCAAATAAACCCTCCAAGCCGTTTCGCCTTGGCTCTTGGGTAACGTCTATCTGAAAACTCCTGAATCGTGCACGTTGAAGCCGGTCGTGCCCGCCAACTTGTATCAGGATCGACCGTAGGCGCCATATTTCAGATTCTGAGATGAAGTCCACCTGGTGGTCCAATGGAAGAAGAGCTCCGGTTATGTAAGAAGACATCAGCACACAGATAGAGAAAGAGAAAAACGAGAAGAAGTTCACCTTATAGTACCGGTACCTAGTTAATTATATAATGAATCTCATTTTCTTTCGATGTGTCGAATTAACACATAAGGTTACGGTACTTCGACACATTTAAGTACGAATCAAGGTCAATTATCTTGAACTTCAAGTTGGTAGTCATATATAGGGATGTTTGGTAAAACCCGAGAAGTGCTTCATTATTGGTAGGTAATTACGTCCTTGTTGGATTGCATTTACATACTGCAAAAGATGTAGGATTGCCTTTATTGAAACCAATGACTAGTTTAGGTCCCGTGAAACCCATGCCTCGCAATATTTATCTCACTATGAAACCCACTTTAGGTGATTTACGCCCTTTTATACTGCTTTAGATCATTTTATAATCGATACGTATAAATACGCATTGACCATAAAACGAGCCAATCATATAAAATCTGGACGTTAATCTCCACGATCGTACGACCTATCCCACATGGCTCTTATTGGCCAGTTTATAGAATTTTTCGCTTTTTTATGATTATGTAATTGGAGAAGGGCCTGAAAATAACGCAATATCGCGAATGTAATGTGAGGGGTAATCACGTGATATCGCGCTTCTCGGAGTATCAAACGCGATCATATCGAAGCTTCCGTGAAAAGTTGAAACTTCACGGTAAAATTGTAGGGAAGTGCTCGACAGCCAAAAGACCTACGATATTTACCAGCAATTAACAAATCAACTCATTCATTCTCGATTGCACAAGTTGTTTTCAATGAACATTTTGCATCATAAATTGACTAGTGAGTCCTGGAGCCATCACCGAAAACTCTACACATACTTTGTACCTCTTTCTACCGGTAGCTAACCAGCTTTATGGGCCTGTAGCTATATATCCCAACCACTAGTAATCTCTAAACCCCAAATTCATCAAATATCCACAACTTCCGAAGATGGTCGTTTTCAGCAAGCTTCCTCATTTGGGAGTTAGTGTTCAAGTAGACGGCGTGAATGTTCAAGAATATGACGATGATGAGGAAATAACGGTCAAACCAGGACCGGTTGGCGAATATCAAGCTGCGAGAACAGTATCCAAATTTATCGAAGCGGTTGACGGTGCTGAATTCGGCGTCAAATGTTCTTTATCGCCCCAATTCAAAAGAGATTCCCCGAATATCGAAGTAGCCGTATACGTTGATGGCAACTATGCTAGTGGGCTAGTGATCAGAGATACCGACTTCTCTGCCCTACTTGAAGGTCGAGTTATTAGAACTAGCGATTCGTCAAGAAATGGTGACGTGATGCAGAAGTTTAGATTCTCCAGGCTTGATATCTGTAAGATACTTTCTGCTGAAGTTACTGGCTCTATAGTGATTTGTGTTAATGCTGTGAAGCAAGTGAAGAAACTCGACTCTCGAGCCTAAAGCAAGAGAAAAACGAGGCTGAAAAGATTGGCGCGATTGAAGTCAGAATTTGGAGAGCCTCTAAATCCACACCAGCGTATCTTACAACCTCTCATCAGTATAGTGCCGCCTCCAATAAATTCCACGAGAAGGCGTTCAAAGGGCAGGCCGAAACTCACAACGTTTCGTAGGTCAAATGATCTTCAGTATATACTCGTCAATCAATTCATGGCTTTAGGTACTCTACCAAAACCCCTATTCCTGCCCAAAACTTCGTAAAGACCACAAAGCTTGATGGAAAAGACTATCCTATTGCCATATATAAGTTTAAATATCGGTCTAAAGGTACCACAAAACCAACAAACTTCGGAGTTGTTGCTAACATCGATACAGACGCTCTTAAGCAATTATTGATCATTGAGCGAACTCCTGAGCCTGAATATAGCCCATCTCCCAGTCCGGAATCAGATGTTGACCTCGGGAATTTGACCGATGCTCAACGGGAGCGCCTCAAGGCATTTCTACGCAATGAGGGCATTGCTGTGAGCAGCACAATTATCTTGACTCCATACATATGCTGATCATTCTGTAGGCGGGCGGTGCATCAAACACCCCGAGAGAAAAATCAAGCGTGAGCGGGACAACAGAGATGACAAATCAGACCAAGGAAGACGAAAGAAGTTCAAAACTACAGAGATTGTTGATCTTACTGCTGATTCTGACGAAGACGGGTAAAATGGGAATAACACTGGGGATATCTAGGGCCAGCCGCAAGAGATATTACTTTCATTTCACTTCTGGCTTTATTTGGTCTTTTGATGACTTGATGCAACTTCTTTTCTTCTTAGCTACGAGGAAATATTTTCCGAGATCAATGGCGCAACTACGGGATCGGAGTAATTCAAGGGATTCATAATATGGTATCCAAGTTTTCATTTGAGCTTACGATCTCTCCTAAATTCCTTGCTTCTATTCTAATATTTCAGCTCTGGGCATTGACGCCCTGTTTATCTATATGGCATACCTATCAAATGTATAATGCAAATATCCCTACACGTGTTACCATCAACGAGCAAAAGCTGACAATGTCCTTTGATGCATAACATAACAAGTGTGGGCATTCGAGATATCTGGTCCGCTCAAAAGATCCTCAAACATAATTGAAGGCAATCAATCATACTGTAAAATGTGTTCTATCCAAAACCTATCTCATCCTTCCAACCACCGGTCCCGAGACATTTCCAATCGTATCCGCTTTGATCTCGACCAGTCCATATTACATCACATAATCCCGAATTCAGATCAGAAAAAGAGCTTCCAAATCTTCGATTCACAGGCAAGAAAGAGTAGACGCCACCCCACATTTCTCTCGTCTCGTCTCGACTCATGATCATTTCAAACTGCGCGCTTCGTTTTCGGCCATCTCTCGATCAATACGAGAAATCCACATTGGGCAATCGAGTCAAATCCTGGGTCCTGAGTCCTATGGCCGGCCCGAGTTTCTATACACATTCTACTCTACTGTACTAAAGTCCAGTCAGCACCAGATGCGATGTATGGATAAAGGGTACGGATAAATGTGGAGCGTTGTGGACTGGCGACGGGAACTAAGGCATTTCGGGTGGGCCGTAAGGGATCTTCCGGCTTGTAGCCGGCGTGGAGATCTTTGAGGGGCGGAGCGGGGTGGGGCTGCGCATTTCTTCGATGACTGAGGTGAGATGAGGTCTGAAGTGGTAGGATTTGTGGATTGGGTGTCGTATTGTCGGTTGATCTGGTGGGGGTGGTCTTGCACCATTTTTTCCTTGTAATATCTTAGACAACGTTGCGACAATGTGTTTTAGATATGTCGGCCATGGACTCTGCATAATTCCTATCTTATGAGACTGATGTTCGTAGAAGAAATATGTATTTTCTGAATATTTTCTCGTCAAAGGTGGATGACTTGATCCTTTTCTTTACCTTGTTGGATTTTTTCCCTCTTATTATCACCCCCTAGTTATTTCAATCCCCTGTCGTAAGTACCGAAGGAAACTCATTGACGTCGTAATTTCACCTGTCCGAAGCACATTGCCGCTTTTGTGGTGCAAATCATGATGCAAACGCCTCGTCCATACAATAGCCATCCAAATAGAATTACGAAAAACTCTTTTTGATTCAACCTGAATCATCTCCCGTCAAATCAATTTCAACACGTTTGCCCCGGCTCGAGCGCTTATTGGCGTTAGATCCACTACCGTCCTCCTTTCTTTCTCGCTTGATTTTCTTTTCTCCCTGCTTGATCTTATTTTCGTTTCCAGAACTTCCACTTCCCTTTGAAAGAGCTTGTCAGAGGATGTAGGAACAGTTGCAACTTGAACATACCATCAAATTCCCCAAAAATTTCTGAAGCTTAGCCTTCTGGGCTGCATTGAGGTTCTCGAGATCAAGGATCCTTGAGCTTTGTCTGGAATTGGCGATGGAGAGGGATATAGAGGTGGCTCAGACGTTCGTTCAATTATCAAGAGAGATTGGAGGGACTCTGCGATGATTAGCAAAGAGCATAACGTGGCACTAACTTTTAGATCTATACTTGAACCGAAATATGGTAATCGGCTTATCTTTTCCGTCTAAATAATCCGACAGACAGCTCTTAGAAGCTTTTACAGGTTGAGAAGCCCCTAAGCTATTTTCCAATTAGTTGGCAAGAGATTCTTTGTAGCTTGAGAGCTTTGCAATACACGGTAGCCAGCTTACCCAATGCTGTGCGATAGAGCTCGTCCCTTCAGTGCTTTTTCGTGCACAACTTCTGAGGTATCGACATTGAGCTTTGTACATGACAGACTGCTATCATGCGATGGACGCTTTGCACCTCGGCGATGGACCTTCACTATAGTCTCTCTCCGGCGGCACTCAGTCGCTCCACATCCTCTTTTATGGACGCCAGCTTGGAATCATCGATACCTTTGAGGAAATAATCAGTTTGAATGAAGTATTGTTCCATGTTGAGACGACCCCTTAATGGTGCTTATATTCCTAGAATGAAATGGCCTCACAATGCTACGGTCATTGTCGAATTTAGATCGGAGCCCTTCCACTGTGTTTTTCCTGCCAGTGTTGTCAGTACCTTAAATGGGGGAGGGGGGGGGGGGGGGGTAGAACGATGAAATTATAGATACGAGATTCTGCTACGAAGAATGACGAACCATCTAATTGCATAGAAGCGTGTTTGGGTTCTGCTCTCCTATGGAAACTTACCTATAACATGGGTCTCTATTCGCGACAAATCCACCAGAAACTTTCGTACCGTCTACATAAGTCGAGAAGGTGAGATGAGGTGAGTCAAATTTGTATTCGTCATCAACTTGGTATTTTATATCGAAATTTTTGTCGGTACAGGATTCAATATATTTCGCAACCGTTCTCAACGCTCGATATTCTCCTGCATCTCCAGGTACAGTCTCGACGTCATCATCGTCATACTCTTCAAGAGCCTTACCGTCGACGCGTACAGTGACCTGAATTCCACGGACATCATTGAGAACCGCCATTGTTTTAGTGCGATTGCAATTGTCTGAGGACCAAAAGGTTCTATATATTAGCAATGTCGTTATTCGTCTCATGATTTTGATGGCTGTGACATTGAAACGCGCTATTTTATTAAAGTCACTGAAGATGTCCCAGATGAAAACACAAATGCATACCTCCTTTGTGAGACGGATGCGATAATCGAAAATGTGGGTGTTTGCTGGAGAGGTTTCAAAATGTGGGAGCTTTCCGGCGTTTGGATAAATCCCGTCGCGTAATCACATGATGTGATGCTAAGGTTAGTTCTATATATCAAAAGAAATCAAAATGTGAGTAGCCGGAGTGATTCACAATTCCAGCCCTTACCTAGATCTAGTAGAGTGAATGCGTTAACACAATCCAAAGTATACCCTTCTCCTTCCAAGTTCCACCCCATTATCCCCTTCTCAACCTCAATCCCTTAACCCCCTCGCGTTCCAGTTAATTTACTTTGCAATATCATCATCACAGTCTTTGAATGTTGTTCCTTCAAAGGTTACTACTATATAAAGTAACCCCTTGCTGATTCTATACCAACTTTAATGAATACTGTCAAACTAATACTAAATCGTATTCGCATCTTCTTTCGCATTATAAGCTTCCAAGTGACCTGAGAAGATCATACGTTTGATCTATGCAGAAAGTTTTTTTCCAATCACCTGTAGGGTAGACGGACAAGGGATCGATCCTTAAAGACTCTGCTTGCTATAGGATCAATAATGTTGAGGAAGTAAAGGGTATGGGGATGAATGAACACCTCGGATTAAACTTTTGTGATGGGTTTCTATGTCGGCATCTCTTAATATAGCAGAAATCTTCCAATCTTCCAATCTTCTCACCGTCTTCATTCTACAGGTCAACAATCCTTATATACCATCTTATGATTTTCATGTATCGGCCTTATCCGAGGTCCACTAGGCCTTTATACCTGGGTATCCGCTGCGAAGTATAAATATGCCCAGGTATAGTTTTTGTGCATAATTATTCTCTTGCCATGGCAAATTCAATTTCTGGTATCTAATAGTTCTATTAGAAGTTGGGTAAGGAATGATTTTTGAGTTTTGGTAACTTCCATTACTCCGTACACCATGGGGATGATGCTCCCCCCAGGCCTCCCGGAGATGTCAGGATCTTTGCAGAGATTCGACCTCATAGAACGGTACCAAGATTAGTCAAAAAGACGTTGAAGATTCGAAAGAACAAGCTCGATCTTGGAACTAACTTCTTTGTGAAAAGAAGTGATTTGCATATGGTTTTATAGATATTTGACTTCGGAGTTGTACTTTATAATTGGCGAAGATCTGCGGGTGCTCACTCCTTGGTACCCCTTGGTATATCTTGGTACCGCTTGATACTTTGGTATTCTTCGGTACATTTCGCGGTACTCTTTCAAGCCTTGTGTTGCAAGCTACATATTTAATATAAGCCTTTTATTTATATGCTTAAGGCTGAGAGGAGTCCTTGTATATGTTTGAATTTTGAATTGTCACAAACTTGATCCTCGAAGCCTTGAGTCTGAAGTTTGAATAGTCCTTGTGGTTTCAAGTATGAAATTTAGCGTCAGCACTCAAGATGTCAATTCTGCAATTCTATATGGATACATCATGCCTTAGCTTTAGTCACTCGCCCTTAGTCAAATCCTGTGTTGTTCTCTTTAACTAGCTAGGTATTACAGTCACAGCCCTTCTTATACTAGCGAAATGCAAATACTGTATGTAACCTTACCTGGTACTTGCATTTATTATACGTGCTCAAGTTATATACAAATTAGATTAGACATCCATCTAATTCTGTCTCGCAAACATTTCCCTTTCTCGACAATCTCCAGCCTTTATAAAGTGTCTCGTGAACTCATCTACTGTATTTATCTAGATTCTAGATCTAAGTAATACCTCCCTCGTACTTTGTTTGTATTGATAGACGTAAAATAAAACTGATCCACCTTCGCCAAGCACGGATAAAAACCTTATAATATAGGGTTTTTTTGCTCTCTTCACTCGTTATCCTTCACGTCCCCTTTTCATTTCATGCCTGACTCAGTCAAAATAGTTGGTTAGTCTTTAGTTGCAGGTAACACGAAAATTACCAGTACCACCAAAAACTCTTTGCTTAAATTAATTTTCTTTTAGCTTCGTCGACCAGTACGATCACTAGCAGTATTGTATCACTCACTGGGGCATCGATATCATAAATCATGACAAAGGGCCAAAGGATACGTGATTGAGTTCCAACTTCCAACTTCCAGATTTCTACCGCCCCAACGCCCATCCAAAGTTTTATTCCGCACTGGCATTTTTACCAGTGATTACCATACGATCAGCTGCTAACAAACGTGGTGTCTAGCGCACGTCTTCTTTCCCGGATCAATAGTTTGATGGATCTCCCGCTTCTTTTACACATTCTGGGGAGTTTGTGCTAAACGGATCATCTGTGATTGGGCTTCCGAGGACAAACAGTAATGGGACATTTCAAAATCCAATCTCTCAACATATCTTCGTATCATGGTGATTGACATAAAATCTGATACCCTTAATGCTACCATTAGTGCATACATCTGAGGGTATTCGGGTAGTAGGGATGTGTTTTATTGTGCCTTGGCCCTGTTTAGCTGCCCTATTTACTGGGGATGAATATGGAGCAATATAACCTTTTCATATAACGTGGCTTAAGTCTTCTGACAGTTGCAATACTGTCCCTCTTCTACTTTTGTTTAGAAACTTTGTTCTATTGGTGCAAGCTTCTCTCAAGATGTACATCTCACTCGAGTCTATGTCGAATTGGCCTGCTCCCAATTACGACAATCCTGTCAGATATGGACCAGCCATATATTTTTTATCCATGGAGTATTCTTCCCTATTGTTTTTCTAATGCTTGGGATTCGCACATACACCCGTATATACATCACTAAAAGTTTCGGCCTGGATGATTATCTGGCCGTCATTAGTATAGTTAGTACTGTCATCTTTCACAGCTTGAAAAGAAAAGAAGCTGACATGGAGGCTTCAGTTCCCTATTATTGGCTTTGCTATCTCGACAATGCTCGTTGAATCACCATATGTGGGATGGGATGTCCATTCATGGGATGTTCGCCCTGATTCACTCGAACTTGGTCTCAAGTTCATTTACGCCACGCAATTATTATTCTCCTTGGGCATCACTCTTATAAGAGTTTCCATGTTATGGTTGATTATTCGTTTATTCCACAGCGGAGCACCTAGACTTCGTCGCTTTACATTCGGAGTTCTGGTATATATGGTAGTGCATGGCTCCATCTTCATCACTACTTTGATATTTCCATGCAGGTGAGCATCAATCACGATATCTATCTAGATACCAATAATTAATGATTGTAAAGGCCAGTCTCCGATTACTGGAAGATTTCGTTTGTACCTCAAAATAATTGCATCAATCAAACAGTTAATCTCCTGTTTACTTCCATTACCAATGCGATGAGCGATTATCTAGTTGTTGCATTGCCAATGACCACTGTATGGAAGTTGCAACTTCCCTTCAAGCAAAGAGTATCTCTGTGCTTTCTTTTTGCAATCGGCTTCCTCGCCTCTTCCGCAAGCGTTGTTCGTACGGTTTTTGTTTATAAATCAGTCTCCAATGGAGATAGAACCTGGACCACATATCCTGTATACATATGGAGCTCTATAGAAATCTATCTCGCTCTCGTAAGTCAACATTTGATATTAATTGTTTCAAGGTCTTTCTTAATTCAAATTCTAGTTTTGCGCATGCGTGCCACCAAGCGTAGGCTTCTGGAAGTTATACTATCCCAAACTCGTGGGAACACTCAGCCGGTCCCAACTCAACGCATCAAATAAAAGCAGATTCTGGAGCTCGAGATCTGAATCCAACCGCGATCGAACGAACGTTCATGAACTCGCCGATACAGATGATGAAGAAAGGGGAATTGTTGTTGAGCGGGGTATTACGATTGAAACTTTCCACCACCCCAAGGGCCAATCGATGGGAATTGAAGGATCGTGTACTGCGGTAGATTCTTCGTCGCCTGGACCATCCAGTTATCCCCACAGGCCTTGATTCTCATCATATTTTGTTGATTTAATCTAAAGTCAATCCCACATTTAATCATACTTGTCCATATCTTGTATGACTTCCACTATCTCTGCCGTTTCCTTAAACGCCTCGGTTTCTATCGCCGGCAAAATAGAGCCACCACCTTAACATCGAGGTCGATGGCAGCCCACTTAAACTGCCGAAACATCCTCAAATATACGAACGACGCTTTCGGTTTCCACTCTGGACCCTCGGGAAGTTCTTCAGAAAAGCTTTTCACCACCTCATGTCGACGCACCACTTACATATTTTCTCTATGCCATCCACTCTTATTAAAACAACCCCTAGCGAATCTGTCAGAAATCCTAGCTAAGCATTTCTCCACCACCAAATCAATTCTTAGGAAAACTAAAATTGGGTTTTCAGATGTGTAACAGAATTAACCTAGGGAGGATAATGATAAGGGGAGTTCGATGAGCCAGTCGGTTGAGTGAACGACATTGAGAAGTGAACATCAACAGCCGTAGGGTAGTAATATCATTTGGTGGGGATAATGAAGTCAACTCCTCCACCATTACCCTGGTTGCAATACTCAACTCAATAATGACCTTGCTTCTTTATGCAAGTCATCTTTCTTATGAAAAGCATTCAATGAAGTGGGAATTTGAATATACTTAACCCTAACCGAATTTACCGAACTGGTAAAGCATCCTCAGCCGCATCAACACATGCAAGCGAATATGCAGGAGAATATGCAACAGGACATGCAATTTTCAACCACAAGCATTTCCACTCTTCCATCCGCACAAATGCGTTCTCCAATTGGACCTCGCATCGCATAACCCACCAATCTGAATCACACACGGACACTACCTTCAAACAAACATTCAACATCCGACTTCCGCCAAGAACAAGGTTTTGGTTGCACAATTCCCACACGTGCGGAAGTGGAGAATAAACTCCAGTCATCAGATTACGTACGGCTGAAGTTGTATACACCCAAGTCATCATCTGGGCCTTATTGTATTGTAGAATATGTCTACCATCTTGCCTCCACTGTGGAACAGTTGGATCATTATTATTGCTAAAGCGTGTGTGTGGTGGTGCACTGACGGCTTCATCTACGTACTAGGTCGTTCCGGAACGCCACAGCCGCATTGAACCCGCTCACGTTGCACGGGAATTCGTGAAAGATGGATGCGGTTAATGATTATTGGATGAGTTAGCTTTGACATAGTTGAGCTATCTATGTAAGATTAATGATCCCTTGAGAATCAAGGTTGTAAGTCATGAAGTTCATGAGGAACGAGGTAGGTACGCATACCTAGGTATATAATATATAATATAATATAGAGTATTGAGTATAGAATATAGAATATAGAATAGACTTAAAATAGAGATCTTTCTTCTCCATGCCAATCTCCATGTTGCTTACAGTCCCCATTCCCATTCCCATTCCCATTCCCATCTCCTCCTCGGAAAATGATTCAAAAAGTGATTTTGTTCTGTCATTGTTTCGTGAATTGGCTTGTAAGAAGTAGGAATTTAACCCCATAGTATATTAACAAGTATATTAACTCATTCTAATTTCGAACGCTTTCCACTCGACCTCCTCATGCCCCTCACATGTACGCACACCCATCACACTACACACCACAATGACGACGATCCCGCACCCTACCAGGCTACCACAGTATAATACAATACACGACCTACCTAGGTAGGTCCCTTCAAATTTAAACTCCCCCTTCATGAACATCGGCTCAGTACTAACTCAGGCTAGAACAATACGGCACGGAGTTCTCTTCCCTGCAATTGATTCAATCTAGCCTCCGAGTGGAGGGGATCAACAAAACGGGTAGAAAATTGTGGGACTTGAATCATTTAATTTCCTCATCTCATTTTTTCGAATGGCTTTGCATCGTCTCCGCAAATCTCGTGTTTGAATTAGGGCTAGTGTGGGTTGGAGTTGGTGGGTCTGGCTCTATACAGCATCGGTACAGTATTCTGTAATGAATGTAATGTTGTATTGTACATGTGTTGCTATGGTGAAGTTTGCTCTGCATTCCCATACTTCCATTGTCCAATTCTTGAAAGGCGTCACCGTTCTACTGCCGGTAGGCAATACCGAACGAGGTGTCATGGATACCATGCGTGATACACCTAGCTAGCTTATAAAGTTCATTATAAAAACTATATTACCCACTGCATCCTACATGTTACCCTTCAAGAGCAACTTCTCATTTAGTCTCTTGTGTCAAATCAGCGACGATATGCTGATACACCTCCTTCACATCCTTGATACCATCTCCTGTCATTTGGACTCCTCCCATGTCAAAAATGACAGATGAGACATGATTATCGATATGCCATCATGGTTTCCGGGGGGAGGAGAGGGGTATCAGATTTCATTATCACGCCTACTGCGTGATATTGCTTTAATATTAAATGCCAGTCTGAACTCCACACCAGATATAAAATCTCTCGATTCCGCACATCTTCACACCGCCTCTCACATACCTATACAGAAAACTTTGGCTGTCAAAAACCAGATACTTTCGTTAAGTTGAAGTTGGAAGTCTTATCTGGGATGTGAGTAGTGATCAAAGTTTTGAATATTGGACGAGTCTTCTATATTTGTTGTTTCCATGTCGGGGTCGCATAAAAGATGCTACTCGGTAGGTGGACTTCTCAAGTCTAGAAACTTGAAGGCGAAAAGAGATTGGAGATAAGGTATCTAAGACGGGCTGAAATGACGTGTTTGAGTATATATGTCTCTCCCACATCCCATCAAGATCATAAGGGGAAAAGGAAGGAGAGAGAGTTATAGAGAATATAGAGATACATGTATAAATCATATGAGAACGCTTTATAGCCGACCCAGATTGAGCTCGAGGGTGTAGATCAAGAACCCTTTTCGACATCTACCTAGTAACCTATACCTATGTTACTCCTCAAAATACGATAAGCTTGGGAAGAATATCGAATCATTTATGCATTATTGTAGGGTTGTACAAGGCTGATATATTTGTATATTGTTCTCCTGTTACATCATCTCTGAACCCCCTCGCCCCTCGCCCCTCCACTCAAGACTCAAACAAAAACTATTAATCAACATCCCCATCAAAATCCACATACCACAACCACTCAGCAAACAGAAGTATATCCCAGTCCACAGTCCATAGTCCAGCCGTCCAAATACCGTCAGATACCATGAACTAACACAAGCAACACAATCCCAATTCTCAAACCCACTTAAACAAGAATAAGATCTAAATCTAGGTTATTCGAAATCATCATGTATATTTATACCCTCCCATCTCAAAAAGTTACAAGTTATGAATTGAGTTCCCAATGTTCAATTTATACTACCAAGATTCCATCATAAGGCTCTATACTTTTACACGGATGTTAGATATGATTCGAGTACAGAATATCTTGATATTCTCTCAAACATAACCGTACCTTAACTGCCTACCTAGTATTGCTTCCTCAATGTTCAAATATGAGAATACGAAGCGAATAGTTTAACCATCAACTAACTTCATACTCGAGCTTCGAGCTTCGAGCTCCGTATAAAAGAAAAATAATCTTAGACATTGAAAGTATCGACATCGATTTCAATATCGAGACTTTGAGACTTTGAGATTGCAATACTCCATACACCAACCCCCAATCTACTCATTCATCCCACAACATAAACCCAAACATCTCAAATCTCTGAGCCTCCAAAAAATCACCAAGAATCCAGAATCATACACACAAATCTCCAATCTCTCAATCTATCTAGCGAGTCCAGATCAAACACCCCATAATTATCAATCAAGCGACGAGATCAAATCATGAAAGGAATGATATTGCTGAAGGGCAGTAGCGATACATATCAACTACTAAATTAAAATAAACTGTCGAGATGAAGTACTTTCAATCCTAATTCTAATTCCAATCCTTATACAATTATTACCGCCTCCAAGTACCTACCCACCTACCTACCTAACTACCTACCTACCTATCAAACATCACTAGACACCCTACTCCTCACATCCACACACACAAAAATACTTACCCCAGACACATACTCGCTCAAATCTCATAATCCATACCCACTATTCCACCACATATGAATCCCATCATATCCATCCCATCATCACCACCTCATCACCACATAAAGATCCCAATTTCTTACAAGGAGGGAAAACCTCAAAACCTCAAAGCCTCAAAATCCAAAACCCAAAAAAGCAAGAACTCCCGCCCGCCCCCCAAATTCTCCAACCAAAAAATACAACTTCCCCTCTCCCCACTCAAAACATCCCACGAAATGTGTCCCTCAATCAATCCGCCAAAGAGAAAAGAAAGCCACCAAAGAGGAACGAAAGAAGAAGAAAAGAAAGAAGGAAAGAAAGACACTTGTCTTTAGGTTTACACAACCATAAAAACATCGACATTTTGCAGGGTATTGATTTCCCCAATACTTATCAAGATCGAGTGAATATATATCATTAAGATTGTAGATTTGGAGGTACTATCCTCTTGCACTATATAGTTTCTGTCTCCGTCCCTGTCTTCCTCTCGTAGCCTATTCGGCTAACCAATCGATCAATCAATGATTCGATCAAAACACCGCATCCCCTGCCTCATTAACCTATATAAATCGGTATATACCTAATATGGCCGAACCGAAACACCATCGCTATAATAACTCCATATATCAAGTAATTCCAAGAAAACCCTTGTAGGTATTTCAGCTGGATTTGGCCGTTTCCCCTGGATTCGGCGTAAAAAAAAGGAATTTTTTTTTTCAAAAAACTACGTATGCAGAATGGGTATCATTTTACAACACTGCACAAAAAAAACAAAAGAAATGCACGCTCGCTATGCTCATCAAACTCTGCCTCCAGATAACTGTTCCCGGTGTGGCTGTGGTAACCTTCTTCCATCTAGAAATTGCTTGTGTTGTCTGGGCTCGAAATATGGATCGGGGTCTTGTCTTCTTCTCCTTTCTTCATATTCTGCTCTCTCTTCTTCGCTCAGACTGAACGCTTTCTTTAGCCATCCAAATGCACTTCTCTTCTTCTTGACTTTCTTTCCATCTTCCAATGTAACGGTGGTCGTATCGCTCATAACGCTCATTCCCATACGACTCGGTGCTATTGATCTTCCCAATGAGCTCGGTACACGTTCATGGTGGTGAACTGGTGCGGCAGTCCAAGGTCTTTGAAGAGGCGAATGTGGGGATGCGTTGACGGGACGAAAGAATTGCTTATCGGAATGAGGAGAAGGTATGAAATCTCTTGTTAAGATGGGTTGGGGAATATCACGTTCACGACTTGCTGAGATCGGTACTGATATTGCCGATGAAGGAGATTGAAAAGAGGGTGACGGGAGGGTTTCTTGTATCGACCGGATCGCAATTGGAGGATCTGATTCAGAGCAATATGCTGAATCGACTCCACGGGATGGTGGTTTGTTTGTGGCCAACTCAGGGCGGCGGGGGATGCTTAAAGGTCCCGATCCTTTACGCTCTCTGTTGCGCTCTTCGTTATTATGGTCTGTGCTCCTTTCATCTCTTTTCTGTCGCTCGTCTCTTTTTGACTCTTTACTACGTTCTTCTTTGCTGTAGTCATTCCTAAGACGTTCTCGGCTGCGCTCTTCTCTGATTTCCTTTTCTCTAATGCGCTCTGCCCTGTCAGCCGATAAATCTAAAGGCTCAATACGACGCTGCTCCGATCGATCCCGAGGACGAATCGTTTGATTAGGTTTCAAGTATGGATCTACCACCGATTCCGCTACAGGAGTAATTCTTGGTATGGAGAGTAAATTTGAAGGGGGTTTCAAAGTTTCTGATTGGCTTTCTTTCCGTTTTAGAGAAAAACGTTTTCGAAGTGATGGTTTTCTTTTGCTTTCCGGGACGGGTTGGAGGAAAGGACCTTGAGGGGTTTCTTTTGTTGGAGAGTTTTTTGGCGAAGTTCTAGACGAAGGCTTGGGTGAGGGGTTCGGCGAAGGTTTTGGAGACGGAGTTGGAGTATAGGTGGTCGGAAGGAGCAATGGGGAATAGGTTTTGGGGGCGAGGGTTGGGGAATCAGTTGCTGGAGCAAGAGCCGGAGAGTAAGTCTTTGGAGCAAGAAGTGGAGAATATGTGGTAGGAAGAAGAATTGGTGAATATGTGATAGGCTTGAGGGTGTACAAAGGTTCGGGTTCAGTTTCACTATCAGGTTCTGGCTCTGACTCTTGTTCTGGCGCTGACTCTTGTTCTGGCGCTGACTCTTGTTCTGGCTCTGACTCTTGTTCTGGCGCTGACTCTTGTTCTGATTCTGATTCTGGCTCGGGTGTTCTCTCTCGGTCCTGTACCAAAGCGAAAGCTGGTAATGTGGCTGATATTGCTGGAGTAATGAGATTTGGATCGCTAGGAAGTTCTTTTATCATCGATGCTCGAAGATTACGAGATATGTGTGGGGCCGCCTGTGGTTGCAGTGGGGACGCGATATTGAACTACTCATTGTTAACCAAGAATGATATCATCGAGATTGTAAGCTTACCCTTGACTGCCGACTTATCTGACCAGCCCTCCGATCCATCTCTGCCACAATATTTCCCAATTGGACAAGGGCGACCCCTAGATGATTACCTTTGGTTTGCAACGAGATATAAGCCTTATGCCAACCTTCCACATTTCCACACATTGCATCAAAGACTCTCTCCATATTAGGCCTCTGTTGTCGCCATGTCGAGTTGTCCTTCTGCCCCGCCAAGTAGATTGTAAACTCCTTACAAGCATCCATTCCTTGTTGCGCATCGAGAAGAGTGCCCTTCATAGCAGCCGCCGTACGTGTAATAACATGTTCAATTCGTTCGTTGCCACTAACGATTTGAGACCTAAAAGCTTTATCTTCCAACATGGCGTCAAAGATGTCGATATTCTGTAGTGGAAGTTTCAAATGCTTCAATCTCTCCTCGATATCAGTTTGTGCCAGATCGAAATCCTCCAATGTCATCTCTAAAAATCCATCAACTTCATTCACATGCCCCTGTAATATTGACATGACCTGTTCTTCATCCCTGGCGATTCCATTGAGGAGTAAATAAATTCCAAAGGATATCTGTGCCATCAACTTCCACAACTCATGATATTTTTGACCTGGTTTCCTCTGCCATCGTAAAGAATGTGTGTCTTCGTCGAGGCCTTGTTCGATTAAGATCTGTCGTCGAGTAGCTGCGTCGCCAGTTTTTGGTGCTGTTCGACTTGTGTCGCTAGCCTCTTCCATTGACTCTGCAAATGCACCTTGCATGGAAAAGATTGGGTGTTTCGGTACCATGGTATTTTTGTTGACTTCCTCGGCCTTCTTCACCTCTCTGACTTGATGAACTTCCTTCATTGTATCGTTATTCATCCTCGTATCGTCTACTCGCATTTCGAAAAGTGAATCATCATCATCTGGTTCGAGAATAATCGGAAAGCCGACCTCTTGATCAGAAGAGGAATCGTAAAAAGCCATGTTGCCAGTGCCTGCCTGCCTGCCTGCTATAGACTTATGCAAGATTTGATATTGCTACATGGATTGATTGAATTCGTAGCGTAATTTAGCTGCATGTGAATATTGACCGATGGCTTGGTATCGTAGATGAGGTAATATACTTTGGATGCAGTGCGCACCACTTGAGGGGTGCACAACAGTTAGAGAGAGTAGAAAAGGATCCCAAACTCGGATAATACGAAAAAGAATAATTTCCGGTACAATAAAGACAAGGAAAAAGGTTGATGATAGTTTTCCTTTCCCCCCTTGTGTTAAATCAAACTAGTCGTCTTCTAGTTCTAGTTCTCGTTCTAGTTCTTGTTTTAGTTCTAGTTCTAGTTATAGTTTCTAGTTTCTAGTTTCCAGTTTTACCCTCCCCCCCTTCAGAAAGGGTAGAGGAACTAGAAGAGGAGGTGGTTGTGTTCTTTCTACTTGTTGCAGTAGCGCCAGGAACGGATGAGAACCTTAATGGGAAAGGCTCTTCTGCCTGTCGCACGAGACTTTGATAAGAAAGCGATTCAAGCGAAATGGGAAGATTTTAGTTGTAGTTCGGGTTCATCCTTTCATTATTTATATTCTCAAGTCAAGAGAACCATGCGCAGGATGTGATCGACTTTTTGATTGTGGAGGGTTGCGTTTCAAGATTTGACGTTGGGAATCGAGAGGGCGAAAGGAAAAGGAACCGAGATAAAGATAAGAAGAGGTAGTAGTCGAAGTAAGAAAAACAAGGAATATAAGATTTGAGGACTATTAAAAGGAAGGTTGTTGAACACTGCTCGTTTTGATACTGTTATATCCTTTGTGGAATAGTCGAGTGGGATAATTGGTTGGCGATGATGACAAGGTGGATTAGATGGGGATGAGTTGGGTTGCGAAAAAGAAAGGAAGGATCTCGATTCTTAACGTTTTGAAGAGGAAAAGAAAGGTCTGGTTGAATGGGTTGAATAGGTTGAGAATGGATTGAATAGATTGAAATAGATCGAATAGATAGAAAGGTGGGTAGATCGAGTGATTGGTTGATTGTGTACTCATTTACATTCATACACGATGAAGGCATGTATATGTAAGTATGAGAATAAGGATCTATGAATAAGTACTCGAGTAGATAGGCAGGCAAGGATAGAGAGAGAGGAGGTAGTATAGTAATAGTTGTAATAGTTGTAGTAGTAGTAGTAGTAATAGTAGTAGTAATAGTAGTAGTAGTAGTAGTAATAGTAGTAGTAGTAGTAGTAGTAGTAGTTGTTGTTGTAATAGTAGTTGTAATAGTAGCTGTAATAGTAGTAATAGTTGTTGTTGTTGTAATAGTAGCTGTAATAGTAGTAGTAGTAGTAGTAGTTGTTGTTGTTATTGTATCCAATAGTAGTAGTAGACAGTAGTAACAATATCCAAAGCAATAGTAATATAATAGTAGTAGTAGTAGTAGTAGTAGTAAATCTTGAAGAGGGAGGCGAGGAACTGAATAAGAAGATATATATTGTATCTATAAATCTCTCTTCCCTTTTCTTCCCTTCCCTTCCCTTCCCTTCCCTTCCCTTTCCTATTCTTTCCTTTCTTCCCTTCCCTTCTTCCTTTCCTTTCTCTTTTCCCAAAGTTAAGTTTACTTTTACTTTTCCATTTCAATTTTATCTTATTTTATTTTATTGAATTAACCATGAAGGAGATCTTTTGATAGCCGAATATATGAACCGTTTAAATGCGGGATTCTTGATTCTCGATTGTTGATTTATACCAAAACCAATTTGATCTTACTGGAAAGAGTGAAGATAATAATATTAAAAATCAATAATCAATACTTCGTAAATGACTTTCCTATGATTTTCTTTCTTTCCATGATTTAATATCCAACGGTTCCCACAGGTTCCCACGAATTCCCCTGTGTTTAACAACGCTTGGCATTTCATTCATATCAACTTAAATTTACCTCGTAGAGAGCTCAGACTACCATGCCAGAGGGAGACACTTCAAAAGGGAAAAAGAAAATCGATTCATATCGTCTACTAATCATCTACTCCATACAGTATCTAGGCCAATCCATGATATCTACATATACCCCATTTCTTACCTAGCTGGTTGGTACCTATTCATCCCATGTTCCTTAATGTTGATCAGGTCTTGCATTGACTCTTGAGTACGTGCTCAATACCTACTCATGACTAGAGCAATGAAAACATACTTTCTTGCTCACTGCTCATTGCTCATTGCCCCTCACCTATCGACCTATCTTGTGATTCCTGTCCTGTCGAATCGACCATTGCATCCATCCAATGTTTACCCACGCGAAACCTGTATGGGCGCCTTTATACTGTAACAGGTCCGGTTGCCTTTTGGGTGGAGAAACTGATCGAGAGTTCAGGGATTATGGCACCCAATTCAGCATTGACGTAAAAACTATTGGACGATATAAGGAGAAGTGGCTTTCTTTACGAGACACAAACGCTCACGGGTAAGCCACATCGTTCCTCTCTTACCCTTTCCCTGTTATTTATGGAGTGTGTACGAAGAACCTACTGTAGGTACAAAAGTTAAGAGTCTGTAGTATGTACGGAGTATGTAGATCGTCGAATTTTGTGGAGGAGAGGAGAGAAGACAAGAGGAGTCAAGAGGAGAGGAGAGGAGAGAAGAGAAAGAATACAGCGTGTATAGTTTCTTCTCATAGATAGACTGACTGATTTGTGTTCCGAGACATAATTCATCGGATATTTTTAACATTCATCCATCTTGTAAACTTTGACATCCATCCTGATTACGAGCATCCAATACCTACCGAGGCAGGCCTCACTGCATCACACGAAAAGGAGGCACGGAATCCTACTCATCACTCCCCCCCATAAGCCTTTGTGATTCAGGACTGTATCTTCAAAGTATCCACCATGTTGGAAAATTGAATGTGCACACGGACACCTGGATAATCATACACGTCCCAATTTGGGTGATCCCCGGACTACATCCATGACAACTGACTCGATTCGGACGAAAGCCCATGTGGATTTCTATCTATAACATCTCTGGCATGGCCATCTTGAGAATTTGCAACCCATGCCGAGTCCTTTAGTTGAGATTTAAGGTCTAATCGTTAGGAAGCTGGTCACAAATCGTGAGTAGTGAGATGATGAAGAGGAAGGTGGTATATCATGGACCGACGCGTTTCCAAATGTTTGTTCTTGAATCCGTCTGTCTTGGAATTGGAACATATCATGGTAATTTGTAAGTGGCACAGCAAGTTTCATTGGATCCTTCATATGGTAATTTCATATGGACCCTCGAAATGATATGGCGGTTGAAAGTGTGTTCACTAATAACATATTAGGAGCGGGAGATCTTAGAGTCAAGCAAGGTCCTATCAATCAATTATAATAAGTTATAACTCATAACTTGCAACTTTTCGGAGATGATATGAAAAGGTCATCACCTACCCCTGATTTGTCTTTACTTACTCACGCACTCATCACTCACTGGTTGATTAGTACGATACCAATCCAATATATCCTGAACCTCCAGATCCTTCTATCATTCGATGTTCAATTACATTTCGGTTACTGTGTTGAAATGTGGTTTTTTTTTTCATTGCCTTCATCTCGGCAATCAATTGATACTTTCAATATTACGCAGCAAAAGCCAAGATATATGAGGGTTTATTCTCCACAGAGAGAAAGAGAGAGGGGTCAAGTTGATGGCGAGTCAAGCAAGAAAACAGCAATTCATGGACGTCACGGACCAAATATTGACCATATTTCGATCTCCTGAGCCGATGGGATACCATTATTTCAAATATCCAAGACTCCTTGTACGGAACAAGCTTAATATGTTCAACCAAAATGATATGGATATTAGGAGCCCCATTCCTTCATTAGCATGCGGAAGGTTGTATTTTTCGAGATTCTTAAGAAAGCTGCCACCTAAGAAGAATCTTACTGAGGTTTGTTTGATTGAACTGTTTATTAACCCAGACCGAAGAGATGTGAGAAGATAAAACTTTCTCTTGACCAAGAGATTTCCCAAAAATATCAAGGCTTCAAGGATGGATCACCAGATCAGCAGCTCTGGAGTCTCTCAGACCCTTAAACGGCATTTCCCTCAAACCCTCCTCTACGATCTAAGTTGACCATTCTTTATTCCATGCGTTCAGATCTAAGATATTTGGCTTCACCCTGAACAGTGCAAAAGATGTCAAGCTTTACCCTTGAGACTCTCGACACGATTGAGAATATACCATGCAAAGACCTAAAGCCAACATGGAAAATAAGTTTGCACATCAGATCGAGTAGCTAGGCATCTACATAACAAAGTTTACCAAGGGCAAGCAGAGTCCCAAAAGATCAAAATATGCCCGGTCCATCACAACCATAATTATGTCATTATGAGCAGATTAAAACTTTGATAAGTACTATTTTGAGTTTTTCTTAAGCCTTTTCTGGGGCGCTTCTTATTTTATGGCTTAACTTTGGATGAATGTCGGAAGGGGTTGTAGATTGTCGATGTTCAAAGTATCCTCAATTCAATATCTCCTCGGAACTATTGGTACATCTTCACTCCATACTGTGCTTGTACTGTACGAAGTATATGTACATTTGGATATCATCCCGATATAATATCTTCCGACATGGGACCCGCCGGCTACTCACAACATTGTAGAATGGAAAATGGATATCTGTCGGTAGATGTCAAAGGTTGAGGCAACTTCTTATTGTAGCGTAGCGAGAGATCTCGCTATCGTATGGGGCAATTGGATTTTATAAGGGGCTAACAGCTAAGGAGGTAGGTTGGTAGGTAGGTCATAGTATCTTATTCTACATCAAAGATTTTGATTAATCTTTTTGATCAAAGGTATCAAGATATCAAGATATCATTTCTCACATATACTCATCTTATTGTGCCATTCCACCTCATCTACCACTCTTAATCCTGCCACCACCACACCTACAAACTCACTCGGTAATCCAACTCCTGGAAACCCTTCATGTCCAATGCACACATTCGTTACCCATTCATTACCTAATGTATCTATCATCTCACATACCTATACCTCACATACCTATTACCTACCTAGTATCTACCCACTACCAAGCCCCTCCCTTCTCAATTCCAACCCAGCCGCCGAATGATTTCCCGGCACATCTCCACCTCACTCGGCATTCAATACCTACCTAGGCATCTCGGCACCGCCACCAGGCACAATACAGGGATTCTACAGAAGCTACAACCCCGAATTTATGATCCAGCGCCTATATTACAGGGATATCCGAAACGAAGTTCACCATCTTTTCGAGACTTTTTTCCATCTAGTGTTGTGTTTTGTTATGCTTTGAAGATTTTCTTTTTCTTTTTTTCCTGGCTACTTGCTTGCTTGCTTTGCTGACTTGGTATAATCGAGAGAGGAGAGAGAACGCGCGAAGAGAATTTGCTTGCATGAAAGTCTGGATACTTTTGGAAAGGCTGTACGAGTAAGGGTTATTCGAGTTTGTTGTGGATTTTGGGGCTGAACGCACCTACGACTCCCTGGTACCTACCTATCTACGTACAATATTCGAATTAGTGATTTTTCATCTGATTCTTACGGTCATTGATTCATCTAATCCTTTATTTCTATCGTCCGTGTCGGAATATAACACACCTGCCTACTTAATCCAATTGCTCGAGCGCAATATAGTCTACTGGTCCCCTACACGACACTATCAACCAACCATTCATTACATCTGATCCGCACACATCTGCCAAGATATCTAGAATATCCAACGTCATCCATCCGTTCCGATATTGTGCCTCAGCGTACAATAATCATTCATCATGCCACCCAATAAGCTTCACGCGTTCAAGTTCGGAACCGACGTTTGGGATCCGAGTCATCGGTTTGAAACGTCATGGTTGCTGTCACCTTGGGCCCTTTTTGCTGTTAGGGCTGCCATTGTATGTATTATCTTCCCCTTTCTGAACACCTCTGTGTAAACTCCCGACGAATCAGAAGACAATTGGCTAATGCGATCATGGATATAGTCATTCTATGCCTTTTTGGTTCTGCTCTTTGTTATCTTCTGGGAGATTGCTAGATTTCCCAATGGGACTGCGGCTGCTCGATTCGAATTCTCCTATTTCACCAGTAAGACGTCACCCCCTTCCCTTTCCACAAAACAAACAAGATCCTAACACGAACCAGTCCTCTGCTACTGGGGCATAGCCTTCTACTTCCTTTTCGCCTCCCTCCACACCTTCACCTATGCCCGCCACGGCACACCCCTCCTCGCCAAATTTCCCCGGCCCCTCCAAGCCCTCCACTCCCTCTACTACAGCAGCATAATCTGCTACCCGCTCCTCGTCACCATCGTCTACTGGGGCGTCATCTTCCGCACCAGCGTTCCCACCGGCTGGTTCCCCGTCCGCTTCGACGCCTGGTCCAACGTCTCCGAACACGGCCTCAACTCCCTATTTGCGCTCGTGGAAATCCTGCTCACGCGCACCCATCCCCCGCCCTTTGTGCATCTGTGCTGGCTCCTGGTTATCTTGGCCTGCTACCTGGGCGTGGCCTACATAACGTATGCAACGAAGGGGGAGTATGTGTATGAGTTTTTGGATCCGGCGAGGCAGAAACATGGGTTGGTGGCGGCGTATGTGTTTGGGATTGCGGTGGGGATTTGTCTGATTTTTTTGGTGGCGAAGGGGTTGGTCACGGTGAGGAAGTGGGTGGTTGAGGGGAAGATGCGCAGGATGGGGAGGTTTTTTGGGGGGAGGAGCTTGGAGGCGGAGGTGGAGATGGCGATGGATGGGGTGGAGATGCAGAGGTTTGAGCCGAAGGTTTAGGCGGGGTTGGAATTGGGGTTGGGGTTGGAGGGTGTGAGGGGATTGGGAGGGAGGAAGAGATGGATGAGTTTGAGTTGCGCTTTGGGTTGCGCGGGAAAGGGGGGGGGGGCAGTTAAGGGGGTGAGGGGAGAATTTAAATGAAATGTTGACTCATGAGCGATGATGCGAAGCGAAAACGGGAATCAAGTGAAACAGATCTTTGGCGTTTGGGAAAAGTACCCTTACTCACATGCTTTCATCTGATATCATGATATCAAGATACCTATTATTTATTACTTTCAGACGAGCAGATTAGGATTGACGACATATATATACCTACTTAATAAATGGACCATCTTGCAGAATATTAATAGCTTGATAATAGGGGTGCTTGTCTGAAGAATATGGAGTGTGATGGAAATCATTCATTATAAGTATTCTATAAATTTGCCTAGTCATCGTCCTAGCCCAGCCTACTCCATCTCATTATTTTCCCATTAGCCCAAACTCCAGATTACACCATTCATTCACCCTTACTGGTATCGTACGGAAAACAAAACTAGAGATAGGTATTTGAAATCCAAATCAAACCAAAATTAACATCAACATCAAATCACTCAGCTTCATCCTCGTATTCCTCTAGCCCCTGATTTTCTTCCTCATCATACGTTTCCTCTACTCCCAACTGAGAATCGCGACCTGATGACTCGCCATCATCTTCATGTGATCCAATTCCACGATTTGCAGATGTGGATTCTTCTTGGGATACTGAACCCATCGTTCTCATCCTGTCCTCTTGAAATTCCACACTCTTTCTCCCTTTGGGCTTTTCAGAAACTTCTTTGCTTTCCACGAGTGGAGCTGCGATGACTACATCTCCGCCCCAAGCTTTGCACCCTTTAACTTCCTCACCACATCGCAAACAGGTCCAGCCTTCCCCTTCTTCTGCTTCCAGTTTACTCGCTATACATACGAAACAATATATGCAACCACATTCCACTGTCTCATATGGATTTGTGATATCAGTTTGTGCACTCCCAATAACACCGGCGCTAGCTGCTGCTGCCATGACTCCTTCCTCCGTTGCTTGTAGTGCATTTTGGTCATGGTAACAGATAGCACATGTACGTTCGGGGAGGAAAGAAAGTTCGCCTTTTTTTGTATCATTGGAAAGTTCGTTGGGGGATGATGTATTAAAAAGAGATTTAGTCCGTCTCCAAACGCGTGAGAGGAAGCGTCGCCAGCGAGAGATTCCAACGAGAGGAAGAACAAATAGGAGAAATTCGGTAAAGGCATGCCAGACGAGTTGGCGATTGAGATATTCGAATGATACTTCTCGACTGACCTGGCTTGTTGGTGGCGCTAGTCGTAATCGTAGAACTCGATCAAGTAAAGTACGGTATCTGCCATTAACAAGAAATATGAGAAAGGATGCGAAGGCGGCGGTGGAGTGAATGTTTGTTACGAGATCTGTGATTCGGGAGAGTCGACTTATAAAGGGGGAAGGTGAGCTGTATCCATTATCCGAATCAACCAGATAGTTTTCCCAACGTGTCCAGGCGTATTTTCCGCCTACAGTGAAGAGACCATATAGACTCTTCTGCCATTTTGATGGAGATACTAGAACGGGCCCAGAATGTCGAGCATCGGTGAATTTTAAATTTTGCAATGTAGCCCCATACGTAGCATCATGATCCCAAATACTCAATTTGAACAGAACAGCTCGCAGAGCTAACATTATTTCTGCTGACCAATCATCCTGTATATGGGTTCCGAAATACTTCAGCCCTTCACCTACTTGCCCTTTCAAGAGCTCCAATAATTCTTCATCTAATAACTCAGCATCGACCTGACCGACTCGAAAAGAGGGGCCAGTCCCTTCACGTCCAGCTATCGCATCCCATGTTGTGAGACCTGCAGTGCCTAATCGAGAGAAAGGGAAAGGAAGGGAGGAAACGCGTTGGGAGATGGCGGTGTTGCGTCGACGGTTGAGATGAGTTTGGGCTGCTACTTCGCGAGCTTGACGACGAGCGGCAAGGCGCTGTTGTGCGAGGATGAAATCGTTGGATGCCATCGGGTGAGCATTGAATGGCGAGTATATCTTTAGTATAGTCTCAAAATGGTTGTTCTGGTAACTCCAGGTTTGAGAAGTGCGATATGGAATTGTCAAGATGCAAGGGTTGAAGCTTGTGTTGAAGTGAATGCCGAGGTACTTGTCATCTTCCGACTTCCGTTTTGGGAGGCCGCGCTAAAGTTGATGTAGATTAGTGGGAGAAGCTCTGATAGTTTTCTAGACCTTTGTCAAATTAGTCATTTGCATTCACGTTACTCAAAAAGTCGAGGGATGTTTATTCTTCCAACCTGTTGTCAGCAGAATGCTGTGTCTAGTACCACTTCTGGGGTGACTACTAGGTAGTTGGTATCACCCTTCTGCATATGAGTACGCGTAACGGTTGCACATCCTCGGTGTACGCTCTTTTAAGTCAAGCAAACCGATCACTCACTCATCTATGCTATCCGGCCGCCTTTAGTCTTACCGTGCTATCTCATCTTCTTTTCTTCTCTGGACGATCAGTGGCCAGTTTTGAAGAAGTTTTCAATTTTTAGGTATTCAAGTATGATACAAGTGCAGCTTTGATGTGCATGACCTGCCTTGAGCTCACCCTCACTACCTAGGTAGCGTCAAGGAATCTTTTGGGCTGCCGTTATGTGCTCGAAAGCTTGAATGGGAGATCCCATCGGATTGGTTCACCTATTTCCGCAAAATTTCCAAGAGTACCGCCGTAATGGATCACCAGCCTTTGGGTCAATTTTTGGATCATTACAAATAATGAAAACGATTAGTAAAATGCCACAAGGTAAGTTGACCGTTGTACAAGCAGCCACATACCGGTATCAATTTACCACTTCATACTTCGTGTGCAGGAAGTCAGTCCACTCACAAGATAGAATTGACGCAACTATAAGAATTTGTGAGATAATATCTTACGTATCTCGTCACATTTCCATTTAGAGGGCTTTCTTCCCTGGCAGTGTTTTACCTTCTTCCCCAAGTTGCTAGTTTGCCGCTCTTTCGAAATACCACTCGTTTTCCGACGAATCCTCGTTCTACAAAGTTTTCCCACGCCCCTGCATTACCTGCAATGTGCTGACAACCTTGGGATGGCCAGAAGAAAGGTCACCGCTTGTAGCATTGCTGCCTTATGTGTCTTGCCATTCTTTAATGGATTGAAATCTATACTCATCTCTTCGATTGATTTCAAAGGAAGTTTCCACGTCAGTTCTAGTGAAAGCGAAGTGGTTCGTTGATTTTTCATTGTGTACACAGTACAAATGTCATGCATAGCATCCTTGAGACTTTTCTATCGGTCCCGGTTTTAATTCTGCCACAGGGCTGAGTGTTAAAGAATCCTTTCGGATGCTGTCTTCCTTGGAGTTAACGGCTCAAGTTGTGTGTCTCCAGCTGTTCCTGGGTGGCTTAGACATCGAAGAGGCCCCTGATATTGAATACAAGTCTATTTATGCTAAGAATTATAAGATTTTGTCTCCTATAAGCTTAATTTACAAAGACTTCAACCTAGCCTACATATCAGATCCATCTCTCCTTCCATAAAAATATTTACTCAATCGGCTGAAAACATTTGTTGAGTTTGCCGTGATTGTATCTCACGCCGATCCACAACTACCTTCATTGAAAGAAATCTTGTTATTCGGGCTCAGGCTTAATAACTCATGTTGCTATAGAAGGAGTTATACGATTATTGGAGGAATTCTCACTATTATATTCCGCGGGAAAAGTTTTACTGTCGAGATATATAGTGCGAATTTCGGCACTGCAACCTTTCCCCAGATCCCCAAATTTTTGTATGGCATGTTATGATTGGTGCATATGTGCAATTATCGCATGTTAGAAACATGAACTCATGACCACTCGGAGCGGTGACGGCGACCGTAGAATACCAGGTTATCGCCGGACCTTCGCAATGTTCGACGGATTTTAGGGTTCTTTCAAACCCCTTTAGGCTTGGTATACTCAATATTTGATGCGTGTTAAAATGGTAGGAGATTTTGGTTGGGCCAGTAGAACGATGGCGCATGCAAAATTCACGTGTGACCAATTGCAAGCTGTGGCTTAATTTTCAATGCAATGTGCGAATCCCAAAATCCATGAAGTTGTTGAAGGGGACCAAATTTATTTTTTTGATAATGTGCCCGATCCAATTTGATCCATCCGATTTACCCTTCCTAGCCTCGAGCTTCTTGCTGACATGAGGATGCTTCTCTGTGCTGACATCCAAAGAAGCTTACTTTGGGATAAGTAAGGAGGCAGGGTTAACTCAGTTCTGCGGATTACATTATACACAATCAATCCTTCATCAACCATGAATTCAAATAATTAGCATTATCAGCTTGCCACACTAGCATCCAGCTCTCCCACGGCGTATAAAGGTATAATTTGTATAACTTGTGAAGTCGTATCGAGCTATTTAGCCTAGAGTCCTCGAAGTGTAGCTTCATCATAGTCATCCTCTAATCTGAAAATTTGAACGTTCGCTCTATCGCTAGAAATCATGGGTTCTGAAGGCTACATATCACAGTTTCCATCTCCGAGAGTCCCGCAAGATCCTTTATCAATGTTCTTCGACTTTGGAACGCCGGTTCGAGAAGCACAGACTACATACCAAACTCATGCCCAGAGTCACGAGTCCAAAGGCGGTATTAGGGTTTCCTTAGCATGTGTTCCGGTAGGTCGAGGATACCATTTCCTATTGCGTAGACTAATCATCGAATAGTGCCGGAGTCGGCATGTGAAATGCGGAGCAGAGATGCCTTCATGTGGTCGTTGTCAGCAAGATGATAAGCCATGTTTTTATGCAAAGTCACGAAGAGGCATGAGAGATAAGAACGCTACTCGGAAAAGAAGCTCAGCAAGAGAACAGATTCAAGGACGCTCAGTCGGAACAGAACAAGGAGGATATTCCACATCAGTTGGAAGCCATGTTGGAAATTCATCTGGTGAATCATGGAACGGTACAGTCTCTGATGCATCGGCCAGTCCTGGTAGCACTTCATTAAGGCTCAACAGCATTAAGCCTGTGGATCCAAGAAGATTGATTGATCTTTATTACAAGTTTGCCAATCAAAGCCTTCTATATATTTCATCACTGACACCATTATAGTTTCTTCCACAGAGCCCATCCCTTTATCATTCCAAAAGGTCGTTTCTTGACTAGGCTAGAATCTGACCCAGACTCCCTGAATAATCTCTTTCCAGTAATGCAGTACATCGGATCGCTTTATGCACCTGATCTCTCATCCACAGAGTTCAGAGCCATAGCTTCAAACCAATTAGAACTACCAAGATTACCACAAAATGGCTTCAGCGTTCAAGCTTTACTTCTACTGGCCATTGCCATACACGCAGAAGATGAAAGAGAAGAGGCACGTGTCATTTTGGATAGAAATATATGTATGGCATTAGAAATTGGGATGAACCATCGAGCATTTGCCGGAATGGAAAGAGATCCAGTGTTAGCTGAGAGTTGGAGGAGAACCTATTGGGGACTGTATGTTCTTGATGGAGTATTTTCTGGGATCGCTCGTGCCTCTAGTTTCATGTCGGTAGTGTTTTCTGCTGGATAATTCTGGGCCATAAGATCGTATACTAACATACGCATTCCAGTTTATCTGCGGTTGAAACACACGTAGACCTACCATGTGAAGATCACGAATACGAAAGTGGAGTATGCTGTGTTTATTTTCTTCTTTTCCCTCTCTCTAATGTACAATCATAAATCCTAATTCTTTCCAGCATATTCCTAGACCTCGAAATCTTTTTGAATATGACTCTCGTGATTTCGAGGATGAGATTCCGATCTTCTCCTCTTTTACATACCTCATTGATCTCGTCCGCATAATTGGCACTATTCTTAGCATCAATGACATCACGGGCAAGAATCTTGAACCTGCTGTTACCAATGCTGATGCCATGCTTGTCAATTGGAAACTTCATTTACCAGTGGAAAAGCAAGGGGTGGTGGATAAGAATGAGGAAGTTGATGAGTTATTATTTCAGGCACAGAATTTGTTACAAACGTATGTTTTGATTCCCTTTTCTCTAGTATCAATCTATTCGTTTAATTCTAAAGGTGAGGATGCAATGTTAACTCAAAAAACCACAGGCTTCTAGTAGTAATTCACCGCCCCCTCTCCCGCCTCTATCACTCACTCCTGGAGAAGATATCTCGCTGCGCGCCACCGCCACCAATATCTCCTCCTACCGGTAACGAAGATCTGACTCGCTGGTTACATACAAAAAAGACCATTGAGGCTGCTCAAACTGCTATGAATTTGTATGCACTGCCAAGTCCAATTTTATTGCATACACCAATGGGCATCTGTGGAATTACAAAAGCGACACTGGCAAATCTGAGTGCTTGTGCTTATATTTATGATAAAAGGGGAGAGGGCGTTGACGGCAGGGCAGAAGAAGGAGCAAAGGGCTCAAATGAGTGGAGAATGGCGAGGGATAGGATTAGACTCGGATTAGGTGCTACAAAAGTATTAGCAGGGGTTTGGAGAGGGGCAAAAGGAACAGAGAAAGAACTCAAGACCATTGCTAGAGGTGTATTTGCGAATTTCAGTGTGGGTACGGAAAATGATAGGGGAAATGCTCCGATGGTGACAGGGCGCATAGGTGGAAATACCTTACTGAATGAGAGTTTTAGTAGGCGCGGTACATTATTTGAGGGGGGCATTGGAATGGGAAGCGGATTCGAGGAGAGTTTTCGAGTGGGAGAGTTGGAGTATCTGGGGATCTTAAATGGTTTGGCTGTGGGGACAAATGCTGGGGCTGGGTGTAATGGGGCGCCATCAACGAGTTGTTGAATTGGGTCAAGGATGACGAGAAATACGGAATCTTAGTCTGTCATAAGAATGAAGAACCCGATAAATTATGACAATACATATACTCTATATGCGCTAGGTGTATGTTTCATTCCTGGAGTTTGGCCAGTGTTAGGCCGGGTCTGGTTTTGCTGGAGCATTTCGGGATATTTATTAGGCGCGTCATGAGTTGGATTTTAGATACCGGGATACATACATATACAAATGCAAATACACAACCTAAGGTAAAAAAATCAAAACAATCGGAAGAACAGTTCACGAACCATCCCCCTTCCTCGTAAATGCAATGTGTAGATAGATTCAGCTTACTGTAAGGTAGTTTGAGGTAGTAACAAGCTTTAATGCTGGCGGATAAGCAGACGGGTTCTCGGATTCTAGATTCTGGACGAGTGCAGATGATATGAGGAAAGGGCAGGCAGGGATGGAGATGCATAGTTTTGATGTATAGGTGGGGAATGAATGAGTGGTTTTATTTTTTGTTTTCGTTTGGACACATAGGTCCTGGTATGATTTTGGGGATAGAACATGTTTGAGATGTTGAAGGATGAAGATGTGGAGGGTGGATGGATGGTGGATGGATTTTGAGGGGGACGTCAGGGAAGGAGCTGATGGGTGAGTATCAGTATGATGATTATGATTATGATTATGATTATGATTATGTATGAGTTAAGGGTGTCTTGAGAACTTATGCAGGATTAAAGTATGAGGTGGAGAAAAGAACAAGAATGAAAATAGCAAGATGTCTTCATGTGACGTAACGGTAACGGTAACGGTAATGGTAATGGTAATAGTAATGGATACCAAAATACTGATCTATGAAAACAAAAATCTCAAGAATGTATGCCGTCAAATTCCAAATATTTTCTTTAACCCTCGCCTATCACCACCAAGATGGAAACTAGATATCAGACTCAAAAATAGCGATTACAGCATTTCGGAACCCCAGAATTTTATCTTCTCGAATATATGCCTGTACGCTGCGAATCAGAATCGAATTATTTTCCTGTCATCAAGAATATGAGAGCTCGATAGACCAAGACCAAGATAATGGGGCCCGGAAATGGATATCTACAGACTGAATCTCCTATTATCCCATCCCCCTATTTCCCAATACTCCAGAAACACGGCATCGTATTTTCCAGAGTCGCAAAAATCAGGTATTCTCAACCCATCCTTCTCAATCAATCCCTTGCCGTGGTCTCAGGATATCTGCTGCTCGGATATAATGAGACCCAACAATGACATGTCAGTTATCAACTCAAGCATAAGAAACAACGCACGAACTAAAGTATTAGAACCCATGACTATCGAACAAACCACTCGATTCAAAACCCAATAACTCTTCATCAATATTGCAAACGAACCCAACGACCTAATATTGCAAGATTTCATAAACGGTCCAAATGCTGACTCGTGTGAGTATTCGCGTCCGCGCTGAGTAGAGATTCTTAGATTCCGGCTAGGTACTTGTCTGACCTCTCATACTCTAAAACCGCGATGCCGTCTATGAATCCTCAGGAGACTGCTCTCTAAGCGACAAAGCCGACGTGAAAGGTCCGCATGCTGCCACTTGCACCCGTACCAAAATTACTAGTACAACACAGCAAGGTATACATAATACGTGTAAAACTACGTGAGGAATTTGACATAAGAAAATTGAGATATGCAACATTGCGCATGCAGTTTTGACTAGCATCGGGAATTGTGTTGAAATGGGTTAGTAGTTGACGTGAAAACAGTGGTTGATGCTAGTAGTCGGAGATTCGGGGGTCTTAAGTTGCAAAGGAGATTTGGAATAAGAATAAATAAAGTGGTATTGAGTAAGTCTATGTGCAAGATAAAAAGGAGTTACATGCCTGCGCGCCATTCAGATTTCCGTGCCCCCTTGCAACCATCCATATCTACAAGTTGCCCTATCCGATTTTCCCTGAAACCTGTTCATCTGTTAAATCCATTAATCATGTTCCTGTTGTCTTAATTTCCCTCGCGCAATAAAAATTCATGATTCAAGAACGGTATAATGTAGCTCAAGCTGACGCTGTGATGCCCTCTACTCCCGCAGGAACGACCCTCGCCCTTCCAATACCATGCACGAGCACGGCATCCAACCAGACCCTTTCTTTGCCTTGTTCAGATTTCTGTACTCCCCAACCCCTCTCAGGACCCCATCCCACAACCTTGTGATGCCTCTCTACCACCTCTCGCAATCCACTCATCATATCTCCACTCTTCTTGATACCGGGAAAGGCATCAAATTCAACATTTTCAATTCCCTTCACATCCCTGAATATTCCTTCTAATAAGTCCTGGCAAAAGCCTTCATAAAATCCATCGCCAGCTCTAAACCCCTTGAAGATAGCGTCGGAGGGATCGCATTCAACAAATATTTTCAAAACGCGAACGGACGTGCAATCGAGAAGTCCGAGTAATGGTGTTACTGCCCAGCCTCTTGGAGGACTATTCCAGCCCGGGCCTAGACGAAGTTCAAGGGTAGTGATAGAGTTACGATAATGAGATGGCAGGCGCGCGAGTAAGGGTTTCTTTGTCTTGAAGTATCGACCTGGATGGATGGGGAAAATGCGGAATGTATAGGTAGAGAAGAAATGATGCGACGATTCGTTGTATATTTGTCTGCAGACAGAGAATAGGGCGAGTAGCTTGTGGCGATGAATGATAGAGAAGGTTGTGGGGTCGAGATCTATGACTTGAGGGAAAGGGGCGAATACAAGGGTATAAATCTTGGTGCGAAGTTCAGAGGGTAGAGAAAGGAACGGAAAGAATTGTTTGATTTTGCGAGAGGTGGTGGAAGTAGGATCTCCAGAGTCGGATGGACCTGCTGAAGGGTACACTGGAGAACTTGGGATTGTGGAACCAGATACGGGCGCTGGCGTGCTTGCTATTGCGCGACGATGATTCCGTATGGTCAATGTATGATGTTTCATATTTGGGGCCATGTCTGCTGTAGTTACTTGCGTGGGAGTATGAAAGCAAGGTTATTGCTCTTCTCGATGCGCTCGCTGTAGGGAGGTGTATAGGTTAAGTATATTTGTTGGGTTGAGATGGACGGATGGATGGAAGAGATGATGCACCTCCCTAGGTAAGTAGGTACTTGGTAGCTACTTGGAAGATTACTGATTCAAAGTCACAGACAAGAAGAGTGAATCGCGTTGTATGTCTCAAAAGATTGAATGAAGTGTAACATTTATTTCTTCAATTATACACAAAAAAAGATCCTTCTATCAAGGACATCAGCCAGTAGAGCAAAATGACAAGAGAGGTGGGACAGGTAGAGGGGAGGTGGAGAGACGTGAATGAGCAATCGGAATATGGAGATATAATATAATAAGTCTTGTATGTTATGTCAAGACACCACGGGACTGAAGTTGCAATTGAGTAAGCTGGTACTTTTTCAAGCACCAGCTTTTTAACATCCAATTCTTGAAAGTGTCATGTTTCATTCTCCTCAGTTTGTTCAACTCTTCGTCCACGGTTATTGTAGGCTGCGATGAGTATAAATTTCTGTCCACTGAGTGATCAACTTTATGGAAGAAAAAAAGAAAAAGAGAAAGAGAAATGGGAAATCGAGTTGAAACTATTTATGGTGGGGGGATTGATGACTGATATGAGACTAGTATTGTTTAGTACTAGCGTTCAATGGTTCCCGCATCATTATAGAAAATTGTCTTATTTTTGTGTTTGTGTGAAGGAACTGCTGCTGCTTGACTGGGAGGAATTGTTAAAATCAGCTTATTTGTTGATTAGATACCTCGAGCTATCAATAGAAGTTTCTTCTCTTCTTCGATGACGACGACGACGACAACCACCACCACAAGAACAGACAAAACCTTCGCAAGTGTTCAATGCCATTGCGTTTCGCATATATAATAATTTCTTCTTTATTGGAGTAAAGCTATTCATTCATATTAATCCTTTCTACCGTCATAATGTTGTCTAGAGTTATCGGACGGTCGTGGCAAACGCCAGTTTTAAGAAATAGTTCGACAAATTTCAGAATAGCTTCATCCACATCATGGACTCGGTCGATGGCAAGTAATAGTCGTCAGCCTAAAAAACCTACAGATTATAATAGACCTGCGGGTACACCAAAGCCTTCAGGTCCAGGTGGGGCACAAGCAGCTTTTACTTCTCCAAAACCAGGACAAAGTAGTGACAAATCTGGCAATCCAGACTTTTCCAAGGTTCAAGATGAAGTGAGCAAGGAAGCCTCACCTCAGAGAAATACCGTGCCACAATCAGAGGGAGGAGGTGCAGGTGTACCAAACCCAAATGCAAGGAAAGGCGAAAGCCCAGAGTTCTCTGGCAAACAAGATGAATTCGAGACAATCGCTGTTGACCCCGCACAAAAAGAATTCGAAAACAAGCCTCTACCCGATCTTACCCAAGGCATTCCGTCGACTTTAGATTTCGAGTTAGCAAACAGAAAATCGAAAAATTCACCATTGAACCTTACAGAAGCGGCAGATCCTGAAGAAGCTCCCAGTGGTGGGGGTAAGGGTCGCGGAGAATTGCCAGAATCCGCATATGTTTCTTCGTCGGAGAAGAGGAGAAACAAAATGGCCAATTACATGTATCTCGCCTTCTTCGTATCTGCGATCACCGGTACTGTTTACTTGGGTAGAAACTGGGAGACCGAGGAAGAAGAAAAACAACATGCTGAAACCGCTCCTTCTGGATGGTCACTGACTGGTATGTGGAATCGTGCAAGAGCTCGAACTGGCGATCAACTGGGTCACTACACCGAGCCAGCTTTCCCAAAGTTGTTACCCGATCCGGATCCAATGTTCGAGCGCCCTTATACATTAGTTTTGAGTATGGAAGATCTCTTGATTCACAGTGAGTGGACTAGAGAACATGGTTGGCGGCTGGCAAAGCGTCCTGGTGTGGATTATTTCTTAAGATATTTAAGTCAATATTATGAGTTGGTCATATTCACCACTCAACCATCCACATTGGCAGAGCCAGTTATCCGAAAATTCGACCCCTATCATATAGTTACTTGGCCACTTTTCCGAGAAGCAACACTTTATGAGAATGGAGAATATATCAAGGTATGAATTACGAACCCTGTTATCAATCACTTTACTGACCGACCTAGGATCTCTCATACCTCAACCGAGACCTCGCAAAAGTCATATTAATCGATACCAAAGCACACCACGCCAAGAAACAACCTGAAAACGCAATAATTCTCAAACCTTGGGAGGGTGATGTGAAAGATAAAGAGCTCGTCTCTTTAATCCCATTCCTTGAATATATCCCAACAATGCAATACGCCGACGTGCGCAAAGCTCTCAAATCGTTTGAAGGCACACATATTCCTTCCGAATTCGCCAAACGCGAAGCAGTAGCAAGAAAGAAGTTTCAAGAACAGCTTGCAGAAGAACGAAAGAAACATGGAAAGAGAGGTGGTGTAGGATTTCTAGGAAGCGCATTGGGTATCAAGCCCGGTGGAATGCTGGTGACAGATCCTAATGAACAAAGTCTAGCGGATGCGCTTGCTCAGGGAAAGATGTTACAGGATATCGCGAGAGAAAGAGGACAAAAGAACTATGAAGCATTTGATAAGGAAATCAGGGAAAATGGAGAGAAATGGTTGAAAGAAGAAGCGGCTATGGAGGAGAAGGCTAAGGAAGAGGGATTAAAGGCTATGAAGAGTGGAATGACAGGTGGCTGGTTTGGAGGCTCTTCTTCGTAATGGCTGATGGATAGGATGGGTCGAGCTGACCATTGTATATTTTGTATGTATCATGAATGAGGCGTCAACGGAAATGAAGGGTGGACGGCCTTGAATCTCACCTCTGCGAACGTGGCTGAGTTGGATTGTGGTATATCAGTCACAAGGTATGCTCGGGATTATGGGACACAAAATGGCATTGAATATCACGACTCGAATGTTATGATGCATTTCTCGGCAGCCCCCAAACCCGATCTGTATGTTTATGTACTATAGATGTCTGAATATCTAAAGAAATTGTGAATACCCGATGCGCAATCCAAGTCCCGGATGCGCTCAAAAAGCTACAAAGTGCGTCTTTACATCAACTCAACCTCACTCATACTTACGCTTTGGAAAGAAAATCGATTCTATCACATAAAACCCATCTCTTTCACCCATCTCGTCAAGATGAGGGTCTGGTGTGTATATCGAATCCTGATATCAAACCATCATCACAGTCATCATATAGAGCAGGCATGTACTCAATAATTCTGGCACAGCCAAATAGCCGGCGTCTCAAGAGGAGTTCACTACACTCCGAACTTCCAATATACTACAAATATAAAATATATGGGATTGGAAATTCTGTTTTTTGCATGTCTTTTGCTGTTGGATTATGGTTTGGGAGGGTACGTTTTCTTGTACTGGGTTGGGGGTTTTGAGGGAGGAGGGTGGGGCGGGTCTGGAAAGGTTGTAGGTTGGTGTATTGAGGGTTAAGGATTAGGGATTATGGCGCATTGGGGATCGGAGATTGGAGATTGTGTGTCTGTAGCGTACTGCGAGTTGATGATTGAGTAGATAGATGGATGCATGATTCAGGACGCATGGATGAGTATTTGAGAGAGGTGATGCACTTATTTGCAGTGTATGTCTAGTTTTTCCATTTTTCCCTTCATCAAACGCCAAGAGGTTTAAAAGTGCTCTATCTTAGAATAAGAGTTCTACTGAATCCGCAAGACTGGGTCGTCAATTCCTATTACACTGTCGAAGGAAGGTGGGTACAAGCTCATGCGTTTTCATACGACTCTGAAACTCCAAATGGTGCTCCATGATACCACTTACGGGAAAGGATATCGAGTGTGCGAGTGTCGAGAAGATTGTTCTGTGTGGAGTTTTGTCCTTCGTCAAGTGTTGGGGGGAGATAACTGATGTTTGGTAAGTGTACCGCGGCTCTGATTATCAGGAATGGAGTGGTGGTTGTACTCGCAGGGATTCTTTGTGTACTGTTTATTGGTTCTTGGCTATTTATATTCTTTTTGATCACTTTGAATAAAGTATATATATTCTTTTGCTTTTTTTCGTTCGCTTAGATTGTTGCTACTATGATGGTTTTGTGGAGTAGTAGAGATATGAAGACGTGGAGACATGAAGACATGAAGGCGTGAAGACGCGCGTAAAAGAGCGGGTTTGAAAGGCTCGTTGTGGCAGTTGTTGCGGAGGTACAGGAGAGCCCTGGGACTGGCAAATTATGCTGGGAATTGTAGAAGATAATCGCAGAGCGAGAATTGATGATATTTACTGTTAGAGAGTTATGTGAAAGGAGGTTCGAGAAGAAGCAACATAGTGAAAGGTTGAGATGGTTTTGGATGTTAATCGAGGTCTGTAGGGTTCGAATAGTAGTAACATGTTTGTGTAGTGAAGATGATGGGGTAGTCATGATCCGAGTGGATGTTGTCTCTAGACTTGGTTTTATCCGAGTAGAATTATTCGACGGCTTATTATCACAGTTTTGACCTGCTTTTCCGCTATTATGTTAGTATTCAGGTAACAATATGAGCGTCAGCTAAGAAATGCAATGTTGATTGACTTCATGAAATGAGTGAAGTCCTTCCTCAGGAATACGGCCAGGTTTTAAAGTAGCACCGCGGGCTATCTGGTAATATCTTGATTGCCTCTCGTCAGTCATCTGTGTATGATCTTGTTCCAAATGTACACTTTACAAACGCATCAGCACAGAGCATTTAGTCGGTGAGTCAATCCTCAAACAATAGAATGGATCCAAAAACTAAGCTCTGGGATGAATTAGACCAAAATCTCTTATTATATGAATGATCAACTCGGCTAATTTGGTGAAGAGCCTTATATAAAGCTTGTTTTGTGGGTCGGAAGGTCTAGTAGGGAGGGTTATGTGAGCTTCTATACTGTTTCCACAACACTTCTGTACAGGAAACTTGCTAAAAATATGAATTATATATTGTAAATATGCGAACAAAAGCGGGGCGAGAGCCTCCTGCCGTATTGAATCTACCACGTTAGTATCCAATAGGTAATAGTTCATCCTGTTAATCCTAAAAAAGGTATCTGACGCATGTTTCTGGGCTAGTTGAAAACCATGGTTATAAAAAAGATGTATTTGAGAAGAAATTTATTTGTGTTGGCTGGAGACCTCAATATTCCTATCTACTTCGTCGCAGTCGGCGCCTGCTATAATATATACCTCACTAGTCCCATGAACCTCAGTATTTTAACCCAGTATCTTCCAATACTATCATCATTATTGTTCTATTCAAAAAGGATATCTAAGATATTACCTGCTCTTTTGCATCAGAAATGCTGAAGAAAACTGCATAAGTCACTGTCCCGAAAACAAGATGATATAACAAACTCACTATAAAAAAAGTATGTCCCTCTTGAATACTATAAAATACTGCCCCCTCAAGTCCCTCAATTGCGTTCACTCTGAAAACTCTGAAATTTGGACATTCCTTTGCCCGATTCTATTGTGAAGAAGTACCCAGTCGCGTTTGAAGTCGATCTTGGCAATCAATGCCTTGTATTGCCAGTATGGGTAAGGGAACCGATACACATGGCCAATCTTAGACTAAACACGATTCGTATTAGCAAAATGAAACTCCGACGCCTTTGAATGGCACAAAAAACTGCCCACTTACTCTATAATAACTCCTGCACACTGGGCTAGCAGGAGGCAATTTTGCCTGACCAGGTCGTAACGAGAAAGTCCAATCATTAACACGCTCTTCCTTTGGCATAATAGCATAACGGAAACTTCCAACGTTTTTCTGGAACAGATACCGAGTTACGAGACAAGTGTGGTGGGCTTGGAGTTCGAAAAGTTCCATGACACTGGTTTCAAAGGAAGAGCTGTTGGGTCCGAGGAAGTTGAAATAGTTTGGGAAGTCATCGACTGCAACACCTGGTTATTGTTAGTACTGTCTGGCATGCTTTGACGGAAGAAGTACCGTATAGGGAACATAATTCGGGTTGGTACTTCTCGGCTAGAAGTTGGCCGGATCGTCCCCGTGTTGGGACGGGTAGTCCGAAATCTACTGGATTGTATCCTGATGATTTATTAAATATATTTCTTGTATTCGAGGAATATCAGCTCCACTTACCAGTACCCCAGATCAAAACATCTGTCTTCCTTTCTGTCTCCTCTCCTGTTTCAGCGTTCTTGGAAACGATGCCTTCCTCAGTGATTGCTGTGACAGAATCCGTGACAAGCTCTACGTTATCGTTTGTGAAGATGGGGAAATATTTGTCGAGCATCATTGGGCGCTTGCATCCAAACACATCTTTAGACTCTAGTTTCTCACGTAAAGCCTGGTCTTTGACTTGGCTGTACAGATGCTTTTTGGTCATGCCAATTACGATTTTTTGAAGCCACGATCCTGGATTAAATAACCTTTTACGTAGCATTTCATCCTAAGGAGGCAATCTGATAAGTACAAACGCAGGTAATGGGGACATACTTATCAACTCACCTTTTTCATTAATAACCAACGATACCATCGCATCGTAAAAGGGAACGTAGCAAAAATGAATTTTTTAAACCATCCAGAAACAGCGTCAACTCGCGGCAAAACATGTCCTGGGCTTCTTTGGTAGACAATCAAGGATTTTAAGCCCGGATAGATGTTCGGGATGAATTGGCAAGCAGAAGGCCCAGTGCCAACAACAGCGACCGTTTTGCCTTTAAGGTTAGCATCTTTAGGCCAGTCTATGGAATGCCACTGTTCGCCTTTAAATGTGTCGATTCCAGGCACATCGGCCTTTTTGGGCACAGTGAAAGCACCGGCAGCACTGACTAGCTAAATTGCAAATTAGAAACCAACTAGGTCAAACAAACGTCGATGTGAGAACATACCACATGACAACTCCATATCTTTCCCGTGCCGGTTTTAAGATCTTTGGTCTCGACAAACCACAACAATCGCGAGTCATCCCACGTAGCTCTGATGATCTCTGTATTGAAGGATGTGGATCTGTCTAAATGGTATCGTAATGCTACGTTCTCAAAATACTCTCTGATCTCTGGCTGCGGTGCAAAGGTTCTACTCCAATCTTCCCAGAGCGTGAATTGTTAGCTGGTGACCATCAATAAGAGAAGTTACCATAGCCAGTATCAAAATCCCATTCGAAAACGCACACAAGCAAAAGACTCACAAGGATTCAGAGCCCAGCTAATCTGATATTCGTGACTAGGAATATCACACGCAGCTCCTGGATAAGTGTTCCTCCACCACACTCCACCATATGCCGCATTCCTGTCCAAGATGTGAAATTCTTCCAGCGGGAGAACCTTTTCGCGAATAAATGAGCATCCTTGAATGATTCCGGCGGCGCCTGCACCAAGAATGACAGCAAACCGATGCTCATCTGCTTGTAAAGCAGAAACTGGAGTTTCGACCTCCATAATTAAGCAAACTAATGAATACAGACGAACAAGATAAAAAAAAGAGAAGGAAGCAGGTGAATAGAAAGTTATTTTCTTCTTTGCTTAAATGGTACGGCCACATCGGATGTAGGCGGATTCTTGTAGGCAGCATATTGCTTGATAGAAAGTCTATATTTACTCCAAATTTTATTGGCTGATAATTCCCAAGATCTCATGATTTTCCAACAGCCTTTAGATTCCATTTATCCATCTATTCATCTATTCGCTTTACGAATCCGAAGCTGTGGTATCATGCCCCCCCCAAAATAGTGGACTGCATGAAATCAATATCTTCGTATCCTAGGCGTTTGATACATGAGCACCAACCATTGGGCGCCATTAATGACACCTTGCAGTCCAGAACCATAGAAAGATTTACAGATGCGATACTCCGTACTCTTACCTCCCTAAATAAACTCTGATTCGGTCCATATAAATCGGATGGGTAGATTATATCATCAAACTCAAAATTTGCCCAAAAACAAAGGGAAAAACTTGCTATATATCAGTCTAAGTTTGATAAAAGATCCAAATCTGGCCCATGCAAAATAAACTACGTAGGTAAAGGCTACCAGAGGGTAGCCATCATTTAACGTTCATTCAAGGGGGGTTGAATCCCCGGTAGCTACTGTATCACCCACCTATAATGGTTCGAAGGGACTGCGATGCATATGGGGAGGGGCCGAGGGACCTCAGGCAAGAGCTAAAAGCTTGGCCCACCAGGCTTAAAGAAAGCCACTCAAAGCCGCTTCTCAAGCCTTCATCATTAGTAATGGCCAATTTCAAGTCCCACAATTGAGCAGCATGGCAATTACTGTATTATCATTTTGAACTGTTTGTAGAGCCCCGCCTTTTCGGGGGCCGATTCTTCGGCAACCGACCTGACGAGCGTATAAGAAATTCAAGTATGGCCGCGGCTGGGTATTGAAATTATTAATATCGATCGTTTTCAATATATGTGGGGAATCTACAGAATATGTATAGCTCGACGTAATTAATCACAAACGTGGAAGATGCTGACATCGACCAATGAATTAGTCGGCTATTCGTTAACCCCTATTAAAGACCAACTCTCAACCGAGTCTGTATAAACACAAGAAATAAGCTCTCCTGACCAGACATGGATAAATAGCCTTTACCGACACAATTTGCCGATTTCTGAGCGTATTCACATCAAAAGTGTCCGAGCTTAAGTTCCGGACTCCGAGGATTTGGTTGAAAACTCCCAAGTCTGATGTCAGGGTCCACTTTAGAGATGGAGAAAAAATGGAACAAAATATCTTCATTATTTCTTCTTTACCAAGCCGCTGGCCGTTGGGTTTGCTTGATCAGCTCAAGGATTACTTTCCTACCTAAAATCCTTTGGATCTGCTGCTCAATCTATGTCTGTATTCTTATCTAAGCCGACGCTGATTTTTCTGATAACTGTACCTGAGCCCTCATGGCATCTTCCACTGTCAGAGGTACTATCTCTGGAAACAGTTCATTAAGATAAACTGAATTTGGAACCTTGACATCAAAACTAAATGCTCCTGCTTCGAACCAATCCCCGTGCTCTTTGATTGACGCCGAGTATGCAGCACGATGTGCTGGCGCCTCGATGACCTGACCTTTGATCACAGTGGCGGCGTCCTCAGTAAGCGTGAACTTTTCACCTATTCAAAATTAGATATTGACCAAGATCAAGAAATTGTGAAATTTTCATCCCAATGCTTCATCGTTGTATCATATCAACCCCTCCAATGGTGCAGGAGAGCATGGAGTCAAGAACTTACCGGTAATGTTCCCTAGAATCTCCACCACTTGATACCAGGATTTCCGATCCCCAACTATGTAACTCCTCAGTTCCCACTTCTCCAACGAAAGACTAGCAACTACAAAGCGAGCCACATCTCTGGTATATGTCATAACTAGCGGTACTTTTCCGGTACCTATGGCTACTGCGACTCTGTTTGGAATATCAAAGAAGTTGACTCCAGCAGCAAGGTGAGAAGGCACTGCTGGCATGGCCAAGTAATCCAAGAAGAGACCATTAACAAATGACGTGTATTCAAGATTTGTCTTGGAAAGTTCAGTGATAGCAACGGCTTTTAGTGCAGTAGTTGGGCGAGTGAGCGCGTGCCTAGCAATTGTCAATTTTCATGTTCTGTTATGCGTTGTACCAAAAGACGAAAGAAGTACATGGGTCTGAGAAATGAGAGATATACTTACTTTTCTTCATAATTACTTCCGTATTCACTAGGGACAAATCGTTTGACAGATTTGGAGGCGGCGGCAGCATGAACAAGATTCACTTGAGAATCACTGTGTTCCTGAGACACAATACAGAGGGCTGAAATCACAGTATGAATGTTATGCTCATCGAGCACTTTGGAAATTGATGAAACATCGGAGTAATCGATCTTAACGACATTTACATTGTTCTCAGCTGCAAATGTTGGATTGTCCTATTTGGCATGTCATTAGACTGTTTAGAAGATGCTTCGAAAATCACACACGTTTCTACTTAGCAAAATAAATTCATGTTGGCTTTGCTCCTTAAGTGCATCGACGATGGCACGTCCAACTCCGCCTGTTCCACCCGCGACTGCGACTTTGACCATTGCTGTTGTATGAGATAATGCACTACTAATTCTAGAAATTATATGGTAATTGACAAGAGAACACGGAGCGATCGATGACAATACTAGCTAGACGCATCTTTATCATTTATATACTCTATGATGCAGGGATGTAGACGGTGGGCGAACTCTTCGAGGCTTTCCCAGAACTACTCGAGCTCCTCCCCTCATAATCATAGGGGTTAAGTACTGGGTCGGCCCGGCCATATAAACTGAGCGAATTAAATTTATCATTGAAATAGATTCTGCCATCGTTTCAACTCAACCTGGCTGTCTATCACCATAGTTTAGCTAAAACGAAGGGTCTGCTATGTACATAATCCATGTCATTAATTTGTGGACCAGACCCATCAGTTAAACTTTTGCTTAGAGGGATCTTAAATTGCGAAATAATAAAGATACTGCCATGAATTAATCTTTTAACGAAAATGGCAATCGTACTAAGCTTTTTGAAATCTCGATCGAAAAGAAAACGTAATAAAATATCTTGGCACCATCTTGGCCAATTGTTGACCGTGTCTCATCAACAGGTAGATAGTGTAGTCCCCCGTGATGAAGCGTCTTCCACCTCGATTCCTATGTGCCTTTGTAGATTGCACATTGCAACTTAAAATCCAGCAGGTGCTTTATCATTTTACCATTGTTCATCAGCATTGCAACACTCACTTGCAAGCAGCCCTTTGAAGGTTTTCTCGCAGACTGATATCCCACTCACAGCCTCAGCTCCACTCATAAGTCCGGCAAAGAAAAGGTCGACTTGGTTAGTATGAAACATGACATTCGGAAGTTCATCAATGAGGATGAACTGGGTTCCGATCCCAGTAAGTGAGTGATCTATCTTTTTGAAGCTAGATGAAGGAAACTCAGGAAGTGCTGCCAATCTAGTTGCCGCAGCGGCTCTATGACTTTCATTATAAATTCGTCAAGAGCAAGCACTACTCTACTCACTGAGATGAAAGAACGTCCATACAAGGACACAGACTATAAATGAGTTCAATACGGATTTGACAAGAAGAAAAGCGAAAGGCTGGAATTCGTGTATACTGTTCTGCGCCCCATAAAATACCTGTCTTCTCTCAAGCGGCCTCGAAAAATGTGTTTCAAAATTAGCTCTACCCTCGTAAGTTTAGCCATCACTACATTGAATGAATCGTCAACTTCTAATTCTCGCAAAATCTCATTTTGAAGCCCAGCCACAAGCATAGACCCAATTTCCAAATCAGCCAATGATGTAGCGATCTAAAGCTCAGTGAAGGACATCAAAAAAAAAGCTTACTACCTGCTCTACCACCACCGCTCCTACAGCTTCCACCAGGGATCCTTCTGGGATAGTGTTCCTCTCTTCACAGCAAGTGCAACAGAATTCCGGGTGGGAGGTCACCGTTGTTTGCGCAATCAACCCCCTTGGCACCGAGTCTTGTAGTTTCAGCAAGGGCATTGGCTATGATCATGCGACGAGGATCTTCAGATATCTTGATTCCATGCATGAAGCTCACCTCACAAATTTTCTTAAATTCATAATTTCCCAATCCCCTACTGCGTTTGTGTACCCCAAAGACTCGAAAAAGAGACCGAGGCACAATTGTTGCATTCTGCAGCATCGCCAATGTTTCCAGACACAGGGCCCAACCCAACATGAGAAAAATTAAAGCTGAGGTTCCGCTCCACAAAACAATTTATGCAGATTCCACTTTATCTGAACCTTCTAGCTGATCCTTCATGCCAGGCATTGGGTGTCATGTTCCTGAATAAATTCATGTGCAATTACGGAGTATTTATATGAGTGCTCATATCGACTTGTATCACACCTCCAGTCGGGAGTTTGCTTGCCAAGATCGCACATTTGACAGAATCATATTCCCCAGACTTAGAGTTTCTGCTTGCTGATCACAGGGATGGTTTGCCCTGGTCTATGGGGTATCGACGGGAGGAGTCACTTGTTAAGAGCAAGGCACCGTGAGGCATCGATGTCTGTAGACTGCATCCGATCAATTTCTTAAAACCTCTCACGTTATTTTTGACTATTTCGGCGGTCAATAAGCCGAATTTTCATCGCACATAACCGAGAAGATCCAATCAAGGGTATCAAAATACGAAAAGAGCTGTTCAATATATTTCCATGAATCCTGAACTGGCTGTTTCTACGTCGCCTTGAGGTTTATAAATCGCCTCTCCCTACAGAAGCAGGATTCATATTAAATATAGTATATTTATATTATATTTAATGTGAATTATATAATAATCCATTGTAATAAATTCAAAAATCTATTCAATCTTTTAAAATCTATATATCAATCACATTATTTATCTATCGATTATATTAAATATCGAATATCGAAATTTTGATTTGTTCTAAAACAAAGTACTTTAGAGAAAATTTTATATAGATTTTATATCCAAAATTTTCTTCAAAGTACTTTATTTTAAAACAAATCAAAATTTCAATATTTCAAAATAATAATTTATTTAATGTTATTCGAAAATGGCGATAGTGAGGTTGAATTTCGTATAATATATAATTATTTAAAAATGTTTTATTTAAATCAAAAATGCTTTATAGTTTAGTAAGTTTATATTTTCTTTTTAATTATTCGAATATTTTAATTCTTATTTAAATTTTCATTCAAATTTTTATTAAACCTATTTATTTATTTATCTGTATTTACTTCGTTATCGAACCTATTAGAAGATGTGAATAAAGAATCAACTAGTTAAAATCATATAAAGACTTTTTATTGCCTTCTAAAATATACGGATTTTAACTAAATATTTATATTATAATCTATATTTAATTAATTCTTTAATTAGTTTTACAATAATATATTAAAAGAATATTTTTTTAACTTTTAATATTAAACTATTGAATTTTTTATACTAAAAATATTAAAGTATTTGAATATTAAGGTTTTAAATAATAATAGTATATTTTAATTTTATCCCTTTCAAATATTAGGATTTGAATGTAAATAATCCTAACAAATGCTTTTTCTTTTAAAAAAATTCGTTCCGAATCGCTTTAATATTTGTAGTTGGAATGTGAGGGAGATCGGTAATCTGTATAACATTATTATCATTTAATTTATTATATAATTATAAAAATATATAATTATTAAAATAAATAAAAAAGTAAGTAAGATTAGTTTTAATAATATAAAAGTACTTTTCTTTTCGTTTATAATTCTTTATTCTTTTATTATATATATAATTTTCTCTTATTAATTTTCGGTAATATCGAACTTATAATATAAATCTATAAAATATATATAACTAATAAATCCATTAGTGAAAAAACAATGTTATACTAATCTTATTACCTTCATTACTCTAAATATATTTCTAACTATTTTTATAAATATATAAAAAAGAATAATTTAGTTAATTAGTAATATACTTTTCCTAAAAGCAAATATATTAATTATAATAAATATATAACAAAATCAAAAAAAATGCGAAAAAGTATTATTATTGTATTATACAAAAATTAATATTTTTATATATTTATAAAAGAATTTAAATATTTATAATAATAACAATTATTAAAATATTATATAAAAATATCTTATCCAAAAAAATATTAAACGATTTTATTCTAATCTATATTTTAGCTTTTTTAAAGATAATCTTTATAACAATAAATTGATTATTTAAAAGATTTATTAAAATGTTAAGGGTATATACCGGGTAGTATATATACCATTTTTCTATTGGTTTTAATATAGTATAATAAATAATTTTGTAAATTAGTTTAATATTTGATTCTTTTAGAATGAGATTATATATTATTTTGGTGCTGGATTTAATTGTTCAGTTTGTAAAGATGGTTTATAACTAAAAGATATCTTTAATTGCAATTTGAAGTATTGTTTTTATAATGATTTTTTGAATAAAAAAAGGTTAATTGCAAATAAATAAAGTTCCTGGTTTAGTTCAAATGTAAATTCGAAAGTTTGTTTTTTCTTTTTAGTTTGTTAATATTGTATTGCTGATTATTAATAATTTGATTATATACAAATTTAAAGTTTTGGGTTTTTTATTATATTTTGATAAAGTAATATGTTTTTGTAGAATAATATAATATAGCGGTATAACCGTTTCTATAATTATTATATTTAGAGTTTTGAAGGCTTTCATATAGAAAGTTTTGGATAGTTATTTTACAATAACGGTTTTAAAAAGGTATTAATTTAGATATATTAGCAATCTATTCTGAATCTTTTATATAAATCTTTTTTATTTATTTAGAAAATTGTATATAAAGGTTTCAATAATTTTCGCAAACCTTTTAAATATAACGTATTGCAGTATTGCTTTATATTTCATTTGTTTCAATTTGGTTAATATAGTTTGAAACATTAGTATACCGATAGAATTAATTATTAACAGAATGGGTAATATACCCTATAAGATTCTAATATATCAAAAAGGTAAAAGGAATGTAGATATTTAATTATGTATATATATGTTATTATCCGTAATTATAAATTGTTAGGGCGTTTTTGGCGTTATTATTGTTAGCGGCAGTAGGGCGTATAGATGGGTTAATAGGATTGTTATTCGCAACAATGAATATATTTGTATAAATCGATGTGTTTAATATTGTGACGCTTATGCCGTATAAAAGCTGAATAAACAGGGTCAAAAGTATCCTTAAAATCTACAACTGAAAACCAGAGAAATGGCTGTCTATTTACCTATATATATATAATTACGTATATATAACCGGGCATATGCGAATACTATATATATAACCGTATCCTTTAAATTAGAGCACGAATAGAAACTATATATGCCTGTTTTATTAGTATCAATATTTATTTATAATCTATTTATAATATTATTCCCTTATCTTTTTAAAACTTGCCTTAAACATCCAAATTACATTTATCCTTTTTTATATAAAATATTAATCTTTATTTAATTAGAATCCATTTATATTTCAAACAATAATATAATACAAAAAAGGGTATATAAAAAAAATTTGCTTTTTTATATAACAAAATATATAATAATCAAGCGAAAAGGTTTTGTTTAAAAACTAAGCTTAAATATATATTTTTGTATTTTCTTTTCCATTTTAACTTTTAATTCTTTTAATTAATTATTAAATTTTTTAATTAAAATAGTTATTATATATACTAATTTTAATATTAATTCAACTTTTAACAAAACTCGAAAAGCTACATTAAATACATTATTAGATTTAAAAAACAAAACAATTGTATTTCTAAAAAACGATAAAAAAAGAAGAAAAGGAAAAAGAAAAGATTGTTTCTTGAATTATATTATATAATTTCAAAAGTAAGATTTTATTAATTGCTATTAAATATTTACTAACTTTTGCAAATATAAAATATCTTTAACTTTTTAAAAAGAAGTTCCATTTAGCTTTACAATCTATTTTTCGCTTTTTCCAATTTATATATTCTATATATACTATTATTCGTTATACTTTATATATTTTTTCATTTTCACTATAAAAGTATATTTATACCGAATCGAAATACTCATTGATTTTATAAATTTATATAAATTATATTTGTTTATATTTAACTAATAATAACAATAATTATTATTTTCAAATTCTGAATTAAAATAATAACTTTTATATATTATATTTTAATAATAAATAAAAATATAAAAAGCTTTTAGAAAAAAAAACTTTTTAGTTATTTATATAATACCAAAATGTAATAATAGTATATAACAAACGAATAGAGATATTTTAGCAGTTTTTTTTTACCGAATATTTATTAACTTCTTTTTAATTGAAATTAAAGATTAAATTGAAATATCGGTTTTTAAAAAAAAAATTTGCGAAAATGTAATAAAAAAAGAAATTGGTTTAAATATATATAAATTATATAAAAAAATTGGAATTGTTAACAATTCGGGAATAATTGAAATAAAAGGAATAATATTAATATAAAAGGTTGATAATGAAATTATAAAAAAGAATTTGTTTAGAGATTTTGTAAAGAAAGAAATTGGTAAAATAAATATATATATATGTAAACTTTTAATAGTTTATTTAAATGTTTATACTTATTTTAATTATATTAATTGAATTCTTTTATGAATAATACTTTTTAAAATCACTTTATTTTTTTGCTTTAAAATAAAAAATAATTTTCTATATATAAATACACAATTCTTTCTATAATATTAATATATTTAATTAAATATAATATTATTAATTTTAAAAAAAAAGTGTATATAATTTTAAATAAATATTAATATATTATAATTAATATTAATTATAATTATTTTTATTCTTTTTATATAAGCAAATCCATTTTAATAATATAACAAATAAACCAAATTATATTGAATTAAAAAAATGAAAGTTATAAAATTGATAAAAAGCAATTTTTAAATCAAATGTTAAATATTAAAAAAAATCCGAATTTCTGTTAAATTATAAAACTTTATATTATAAATTCTTTTATACTTTTTGTATTATTAAAACCTTTTCTATTTTCCATTCAAAATTATTAATAATATTAATTAATAATAACAATTTAAGGATTTGTTTTAAAAACAGATTTTTATAGATTTTATAAAGTTTATTTAATAAAAAAATAAAATGGATTTTTATAATATTTAAGAATTTTAATCTAAAGGAATTATCGATTCAATTTATAATCTTAAAAAAACTTTAAATTAAAAAATTAAACTTTTTAGAAAATTGAAAAAAAAAAGTTTTTAATATTCAATTATACATAATCTTCAATATCAAAGTTTACCAGATATTAATAAACATTGATTTATTTTAATATCTTTTTTTAAACATATAAAATATTTTTTTTAATATAAATAATAGCTGTTTTATTATAAATAGCAAAAACGTAGGTATTTTATATATTTAAATTATTAAATAGCTTTAAATCCTTAATTTTCTAATTCTATATATTCCAAAAAAGAATAATCATATAATACTTTATATAAAATTGACCTTTCTAAAAAATTGTATAAAAAAATAAATTGAATATAATTTATTATAAAAAGAAATTGTAATTAATTATTTTAATAGTAATTAATGAATAATTACAACTATTATTAAAAATATTAATTATAAATTTCCAATTAATTATTCATTTATAGATAGTGTATAATAAAAAATTTAATATTAATTCCAAATATATAATTAAATTCTTTTCAGAATTTCAATATAAATTAAAGGCCTTAATCGAAAATAATTGTTTTTTAGGGCTCTATAATATCGATATATGTAATAAAAATATAACTTAATCTATTATTAAACATTAATCTTTTTATAATATAAAATAATTATTATTTGCTTTATTAATTGATTAATAATAACAAATACATTATTATAACCATATTTATTTTTATTAAAAAAATAATAATCTATAATAATTTTCGCTTATACTTTTTATAAAATAAAAAGCGAATAAAGGAGATCAGAAATTCAATTGTAGAAAGCGAAAACTATATTTTATATATATAACAATTTCAAATATATTAAACTATAATATTTTATATACCTTATTAATAATATTGTTTTAAGAATAGTATATAAATCTTATTAATCCTAGAGTATATAATTAAAAGAATGTTATATACTTTTTATATAAAATATATATAAAGGTTATTTATATTCAATATTAATAATTTGTTATTATATAACAATAAATTATTTTCTATTATTAAATATTTATAAATTCTTTTAATTTTTATTTTTAAGTATTTTAAGCTTTTAAAGGTTTTATTAGTTTTGAATATTTTATTAATAATATTAAAATGTAGAATAATAATAGATAAATTTAAATTAATAATATTTTCCAGATTGTTTTATAAGGACTTATATATAATTTTAATATTTATTTGATTGTTTTTAATAAGCTATTAAAGTCGATTTTGCTTTTTTATTTTATTCTAGAAATCAAATTTATTAATATAGCAAATAAATATATTAATAAAGGGATTGTCTTTTTTAAAACAGTATATAATAAAAAAGTTATTATTAATTAAAACTTTAGTTTATCTAATTTATCAAATATTCAAAACTTTAATAATTATAAAATACTTAAACGTTTTATAATTGATATAAATATAAATTTAATACAGGAATTCTATAAATTCAAATTTCCAATAATTTAATAAATAGATAATTAATAGTATTTCTTTATTATAAACTTTATAATTCAGTTTAGTAGTTATTATTATCTTAAAGAAATATATTATAAGTAATTATTTATTACTATATTTTTATAATAATACATTAGTAATTATACTATCCGATATATTCGTTTTTAGTATATAAAAAAGGTTATAATTGTAGTATTATAAAAGCAAAGCAAAGGTTAATTTTGATTTTAATATATTGAAAGTATTACAATATATATTATCGAAATAAAATATTATATTTAATTTTATAAGTTTAATTAATGGTTTAGCAATAATTTTATAGTTTTTAATGAAATAATAATAAAAATTGTAAAAGTTTAAGAACAATTGTATTCTTTTAATAGTAAATAGATAGATCTAGTTTTCAATTACTTTTATTTTCTTAAAATCGATTTTAATATTATTAATAAAAATAATGAATTCTAAGTATTTTGTTTGTTTAATATTAAACTTATATTTTTTAAAATCTATTTGTAATTCAGTGGATTTAAATTGGGTAAGTATAAGTTTGATATAGACTTTATATTCTTTTTTATTCTTTAAATAAATAAAAATATTATTAAAATAAACAATGCAAAATATATTTAAATAATTAAATAATATATTGTTTATATATTATTAATATATAACTAATCCGTTTATTAATCCGAAAAGGAGAATTTTGCATTTATAGAAATTATATTAAATATAAAAAATGGTATACTTTTTCGATGTAGAATTCATTCTTATTCAGTAAAAGGTTTATTAAATATCGAATTTAATATAGATTTTCGTTTCAATTAATTATACAAATATTTCATCAATTAATAATAAAGGATATTAATCCTTACATATAAAAGAGTTTAATAAATAAAAATCAATATAAAATCTCAAACTTTTATTAGATTTTCGAACAAATAATATTAAAGCGGCAAAAGAAGCTTGATTAGGTTATATAAATCCTTTGTTAAAGTTCTTAATCAAATATTTTTTAGTAATTTTAAACTATTTAAAAAATATCTTATATAATAAACTATATTTAAATACTTTTTCTCCATTACTTTTAAATATAATTTTATAATTATATAAATGGAATGAAAATAAAATATTAAATTTAATCTTTAAAAAAACATAATAATATTTTCGATAGTAAATAGAAATTGGAAGTTCTATATTAACCTTCGCAAAAATATAGTTTAAAATAATATAAACATTAATTAATCTAAAATTGTTTATAACTATTAATATATAATCTTTTAACAAATGTATTTGTTATTAAATATCAATCATTTTATTCAGTTTTTAACAAATAAAAATGAACATTTTATGGTTTCTATTCCTTTTACAAATAAATTGAAACTATACGAATATAATTGGGTATATATTAACAATATTAAAAATGCATTAAAATAACGTTTTTATAAATTTATAAAAATACAATATACAGTAATTTAATCTTTAAGTTTAAACAGAAAAAATGCAGATTCTTTTAATTTAATAAATTTAGATTTAATAGTATAAATTATTATAATATCTATCTTTTTAATATAAAAATTTTTTTTATTTCAAAAAATGTTTAATTGTTTATTATATTAATCTACATTTTTTTTATACAAATCTATTTATCTTTCTTTTTTTAAAATTCTGAAATATTAATATAAATTGTTTAATAAAAATATAATATATAAATATTTATATAACCAATCTAATTTCCGGTTATAATAATCGATTTTTAAACAGATCTTTATTAACTATAATCTTTCGAATATAATATTATAGAATTCTAATTCTGTAATAAAAAAAAAAAAAAAAGAAATAAATAATTGTTTTTAACTATTAATTGAAAAATTAAAAAAAGTATAATAAATAATAATGTGTTTATATACATTATTATATCCTTTTATTTTGATAAAAGTATTAAATATATAATAATAGAGTTTAAATATAGAAAATAATAAAATAAGAAAAGTAATATTAATAAAAACAAATTTATTAACTCCAGAGTTTATAAATATATTTAATTTTATTAAATATTCGTTTTTTAATAAAAAATAAGGTAAAGTAAAAGCTTAATTATTTATTAGTTTAATTAGGTTAAAGAATTTTATATTTCGAATAGTATTTAAAAAGAAATTTTTGCTTAAACGCCTTTATTTAAATATAGGTTTTTAATTTATTAAATAATATTAATAACTTTAATATAAGCTTTTGGATCCATATTATCAATTACATTATAGGTTTCCTTTTAATTATTATTCGATATAGTTATTTATTCCACTTTATTAAAATTGATAATAAACGTTTTTGAAGCAAAAGTTTTTAAAATTCTATGTAAAATGTTTACATTAGAATAAAAACTATTTAAAAATCGATTTAGAGTAAAATTAAGTTTGAATATATCTGAATATTCAAACAAAACTATATACAATAGATAATTAAGTTTTAATAAAAGTTTAGGATTATTTACAACGTTTTTATTAATATATATTATTAAATTAAATAACTTTTTGATATAAAGGGTTATATTATAGTTGGTATAATAGCGATTCCTTTTTTATAAAGTAATTTCAATTTCATCTATTTATATTAATTTAGTAGCTAAATTATTAATAAAGTAATAATCCGCTTAATAAAATGTAATGGCTTTAGTAAGGAAATCGGATATTTTGCAATCGAAATTTTACATTAATATCTATTTATTAATAATTTTGATTTGAATAATAAAAAAATAGAACTTGCAGTATTATTCTAAAAAATTACCACAAATATTTAAATTAAACATTATTTAATAGTTATATTAGAATTTTATATAATCCATTTCTATAAGATTACAATATATATCAATCAATTAGTCTATTAATTGTTAATTAATTAAATGTAGAATTTGTATATATAGAATCTAAAAATATTCAAAAGTTTTAAATTCCATTTAATCTATTATATAAACTTAGTATTGCGTTTTAATAATAAATATATTAGTATAAAATTCTAATTAATCTATAATTATAGCTTTTCATAAATTAATTTTAAATTTAATATTATTATTAAGTTTATTAATTAAATTAATAAGTTTAATTAAATAAATAAATTCCGGGTTTAAAATAGAATTATATAAAATAAAAATAAAATAGAAATCATTTTGTTTATAAACGAAGTAATCATTTTAGTTATTGTTATTAAATCTATTCAATTTGGAAGATTCAAAATTTGAAAGCAAAAAAAGCAAAATTAGTATATAGATTATATTCAATCTTTTTTTTATTTGAATTTTTTGTATTGTTTTTAATTAAAACAAATATTCATTTCAACAAAAGAGTATATTTTAAGATTAATTATAAATTCAGATATTTATACAAATATCCTATAAGATTTAGAATAAGAAATATTCGGAAAAGTATTTAATAAAGCTTATTATTAAAATCTTTCGTTTTCTTTTTATAATTGTTATAAAAAAGTATATAATATATTATTATCGATTTAAATATATTAATATATTAATTCCTATTTATATACAAAAAAAAATTGTTAAAGATTTGGATTGATTAGATTTAGGATTTATATTAGAATATATCTTTTTTTTTTTATATTTTGTGATTAATATACTATAACGTTTTCTATCCTTTTTATAAATTATATTACTATAACAAAAATACTGATAAAAATGCTATTATTAAAAAATAATATATTTTTGTAAAAGCAAAAAAAACAAAATGTCTATTACATCATATACAAAAAATACTCAAAATACTTTTGTATAGATTAAAGGAAAAGAATATCTTCGTTAAATTATATTCGAAATTAATCTTTTTCTTATAAATAATAACTTTATATTTTATTTTTATAATTCGTTTTTAAAAAGGTATTATAAAAAAATAGATATTATTTAAATAACTATTATTTAATCGAATCAATTTTAAATAAATTATAAATAATATAATATTTATATTGTATAAAAGCTAAATAAATAAAATTAAAAATATCCTTAAAATCTATAATTAAAGATTAAAAAAATGATTATCTATCTACCTATATATATAGTTATATATATATAATTGGGTATATATGAATACTACATATAACCGTATCCTTTAAGCCGGGGTATAAGCGGAGGCCGCATATACCCGTTCTATTAGCATCGGCATCCGTTTATAGTCCATTCGTGATAGATATATTTTATAAAAACTATCGGATTCTTCTTTTATATTTTTTTAAGTATATTTAGATAAAATATAAAGTTTAAAACACTTTAATAAAAGTATTATTTTATTTAAATAATCTATTATATAATAAATCATTATTAATTCCCTTTTTTTATAATAATATTAAATATATACTCTTTAAAATCTTTTCAAAATAAAAGGAAATTATTTACATTCTTTTTATATCGCTATTATATTGTTAATAATTATTTTTTAAAATATTGAATAATGTGATTAATTTTTTGATTATCTTAATTAAAATAATATTTCTAATTGTTTTAAAACATTATATCAACTTAATAAAAGAATCTATTAGTTTTATTAATACTTTTTTCTATATATTTTAATAATTTCAAAAGTTCAAATGATTTTTATGGATTTATAATGGTTTTTAAAAATCCCTACCTATTAAACAACAATAATTAAGGAAATATGAAAATTTTTGTATTCATATATAAAAGGCTTTTGTTTTCTTTAAATAGTTTTTTTTAATGTTTTTTTCAATCTGTTTATTTGATTTTGAAATATTTGGAATTGAAAATAAATAACGGGATTAGTTAAAAGTTCTTATTTAGAAGATTATCTATAAAAACTATTATTATTATAAATAGAATCTTCTACATTATTCTATATTAGGTTTTAAAGGGTATTAATAATATTGTTAAAATGTTATTTTGAGTATAGTGTTGCTTTAATATTTATTATATTAAATTCTAATTAATAATTTATTCCTAAAAAGAAAATGAAAAGAATTATTAAAAGATATAAATAAAAATTAATTAATTAAAATTGTATAAAAACTTTTTATTGTTTTTTAAAATTATATAGATTTTAATTAAGTATTTATATTATAATCTATATTTAATTAATTCTTTAATTGGCTCTATAACAATATATTAAAGGAATATTTTTTAATCTTCAATATTAAACTATTAAATCTTTTATATCAAAATGTTAAAGCATTTGAATACTAAGGCTTTAGGTAACGATAGTATATCTTAATCTTATCCCTTCTAAATATTGGGGTTTAAGCGTAGACGGTCCTAATAGAACCTTTTATTAATTTTACGATAACCTTAAGTTTTAGTTTTGCTTTATTATACTATATCTAAATAGGTTTAGTTTTAGTGATATTTAATTAAAATATTTTTATATAAATGATATTTTATGTGAAATGTTTTGATTAATTATGTAAAATATTTTAATAAATTATATGAAATATTTTAATATATTATGTGAAATATTTTAATAATTAATGAGATTTTTTGATATATTATGTGAAATATTTTAATATTCAATGTGAAATATTTCGATTATTTATTATAGAATTAAGGTGATAATTAATCAAATATTTTATATGAATTATCTCGAATTTGCTCCCGTAGGGTCTTGAATATGGGCCATTACGTCCTTTGCGTAAGTACTGGCATCACTATGACCACTTTTGCCAATTTCGAGTACGTTCAATCTGACTTTCGGATGTGTAATAAGATTGACGGCAAAAGAGATTTAAGGTTAGAATATAAGTTCACGAGATAGTGCAGCGAAAAGCTCAAGATATGAGCTTAACACTTGTTGGCCTCTATTACTGGATAGTGTTAACTTTCACAAGATTCTAAGGGGGGCTTAAGTGCAAATTAGATTCGACCTCAAGCAACCTCCTCGTAAACGATATTACACGAATGTCTTTCATCTAAGCCATGGTATTCCTGGGCCCTGGCACTGCTTATCAATATACCCCCTAGATTTACAGCCTCAAACCAAAAAATAATCCGGGCTGCCATGGATCATCCAGATATCCGGAAAATTACGGCAATTATCAACAAGAATATCCAGTTAACCAATTATAGGAACCTTTCCATAAAATTGCCCCAAAATTTTCAACTGTAGGAGATGATAGCTGCTTGTAAGATGCAGTCTATACTTACAGAGTGAATCAAGTATTCGAACTCTGGGTCGCCCTGCGCAGTGCACATCATATAGAGAGCAAATATTGAAGATGAACAAGCGGTGTCAAGAACTAGGCTAGGCCGTTCGACGTTGGAACAATGATTTATGCGATTAGTGTGGATGTCAAGGCCATGTTCTGTAGCACTGTATTGGCGATATGAATTCAGGGCTTTGGCTTGGATATTGACATAATCAGTTGTCAATCTAGCATCCGTCATTTGCACCTCAAATTTTTTAAGCGCAATACCTCCATTTTTAAGGCATTGAAACACGACTTGAAGGAGCTGACGTTGCTGTGGATCCATACACTTTGCTTCAAAGTTGTTGGGAGCGAATAAGGTGTTGTCGAATAGATTGATATTATCCTGGAGGAGGTGTCCTCCTTTGATGTGAATGTATCCAGGTTTGTGATTGTTGTGATGGAATGCCTCGCTGCTAAAGTATGATGTAGGTATTTCGGGTTGTCAAGAATCTCAGCGAAAAGGGCTTCAGAGCTTGGAGGTCCACCAGGGAAGCGACAGCCTGTCGATATGGGTTACAGGATGCAGCAACATTTTAGATCAGAGGGACTGACTAATCACAGCAATGGTAACCGGGCTTGTACTGGCACTGTAGCTGGCGTAGATTCTTTTGGGTTCATTTTGACTGGTGGGCATACATGATTAAGAATCTCATGTAAAATGGCACAACAACGTCAGTCTTGATGTGCAGGAGATGTGGCCATATAATAGTTCAAAAACTCTTTCAAATTCCATAATCCCCAAGGAAAATTGGGCTATTATAAGGATAATTTCCGTTCCGAGAAGGAAGATTTCTAGGAAGTCTTCTTCAGTTATATAAAAACCGTAATGGTATACTAGTACCATTCGTGGTTTTTTGCAGATCGAAACCTTTTCGAGAAAAGACGAACCTAGTATTACAGCTACAGCAGTTCTAGCATACACTGCATCTGGAGAACTATTCTCAAGATTTGACATAGACTTTCCCACCATCAAAGAATACTTTGAATTTGGTAAGGTTTTTTGGAAATTAAATGAAGATTCGCTTGCGGAGGGCAAGATGAAGTCTCATCCTGTTGTCTTTGGAAGATCATGGACCTGCTGGAATCCTTGATGGGCGCACGTGAGTACAAAGCAATGGTACCGGTTAGAATATCCAGGTCATTGAATTCTGGTCGATCCTTAGGCTTCCGAAAGACGCACAGGGGAAGATCAGCGCTGCTAAATCGGTATAAGGTCGACGGGGCCCCAACAGATGCTCTTGAAACTTCAACAGCGGGGACCGAGAAGGTTGCGGGTGCTCCAGACTTGGCGAATTCAATTTGCAATGGATGAAGTGATTCCGCCACACGAAGTTAGTTGGTGTCCATGGCCATGGATTATTTCGTCCACACCAACCAGGCTTGAAAGCTTTAGCGACTCACACTTACTCGAGCAAGATGCATTAGCTATTTCTCATCGACCAGGTACTCACTCGGTTTGTAAGCATTGGAGATTGTGATACTTTTTGTTGAGAGAGAATTCGAAGATTGTGTGGAAGAAATGGTGGGGTAAGGCTGAAAATGACTGTAATACTAATTCAGGGGTTTGTCATGCTTAGTAGTATATGTGACCAATAGAATATGCTCATTACAAATCATCCCGGCTATTTTCCTGATCAATGCTTCTTCTCATTGGTCAGCCTTATCATCAGCCTCGTCAGAACAAGGTACAAGGCTCTTAATCAGCAACTCATAAGCAATTCAATAAGCATTCCATCATCAACAGCTACCGATCCATAGAGACCAATCCCCTTCAAAATCCTTTAAGTACAGTATTCCCATAAAGAATGTTCTTTTTGTTTCTCCTTCGTTTTCAAATATCCTATAAAACTTTCATGATATCCAGATGAAGTTGCTTCTACTCCTTTTTTCAATTACCATTGCAATCTTCTCAATTATATTCCAAGATTCAATTATTCAGCAAATCGAAATCATAACTAACTTGTTCACCAACGATACAAGCACGATCCCTTTACTTAAGCCGTTTCCTAAATTTCATCCAACTGCATATTTCGGTACCTCCAAGGCAGTAAATATGACAACACCAAGAGGTATTCAAAAAGCCTTTTTTGGCACGTGAGCAAGCCGAAGGTGCAGGAGCAAGAGTTCGTCGTTCAATCGGGACGCCCCAATTAAGGAACTTCTCCCCTTTTCTTATGCTTGATCACTTTACCATTAAGCCCGGAGCTGGATTTCCAGATCATCCACATAGAGGACAAGAAACGTAGGTTTACGAATCCACTTCCTAAATATCTACAGCCACTAACATAGCCCGTCGTCAGAATAACATATCTCCTCGAAGGCGCGGTTGATCACGAAGATTTCGCTGGAAATGCTGGTACTATTGAAGCCGGTGATCTCCAGTTTATGACTGCAGGCAAAGGAATAATGCACGCCGAAATGCCACGACAAAATCCAGATGGAAGCGCAAATGTCGGAATGCAACTCTGGGTAGACTTACCCGAAAAACTTAAGAAATGCGAACCACGATACCGCGATTTAAGAGCCAAAGAGATTCCTCAGATTGATGTTGATGATGGAAAAGTACATGTAAAGATTATTTCAGGACAAAGTCATGGTGTTGACAGTGTACAAGAACTCGCTTATACACCAGTTTGGATTTTCGATATTGAGATTAAGCCAGGCGGAAAGATTGAACAGTCGTTACCTGCGGGTTGGAATGCTTTTGCTTACACCCTAAGCGGGGAAACAGTGTTTGGAAGTGGAGAAGAGAAGACCAAAATTGCACAATTCCACAATGCTGTATTCCGCCAGGAGGGTGATCTGGTGAATGCAGAAGTAGAAGAGTCTGCCAAAGAAAATGGCCATTTTAGTAAGTCTACTTGATTTTTTGGGTTATTGCTTGGTTTTCAGTTTTCCCAACACAAGATAAGTTGGTATGGGAAAAACAGAAGTCAACCTCGTCAGATAACCTCTTATCCCCTCATCAACCACCACAATTTCCAACATTCTCAACAACAAAACCAATTAGCGAATTGAAGTCATTGAAATATCAAAAAATTCAATGCATTCGCCGCCAATCAAAACCTGTACATGTCCACAGTGTGGAGCAAATGTACAAGGAAATCAAATGTTCTCCGAACTCATTGGGACTGCAACCGAGCGAGAAAGGGGTCACATATTTAGTGGGGTCATTTTAGAAGCAAGTGCTCCGACTTTCGCGAAGTTTTAGAAACGTGGTCGAAAGTTTTGAAACTCCACAAGTATATACTGCTGTCTATCTACCCCGATCACTTGTATACCTCTCATTCGAAGCCCGGCAGCCCGCTTCTGTTAAAGCTTTCATTAACCCTTCAATCATTTCAAATTATCCCGCCAAAGATAAAGTTAATACTAACGAATTCAACAGTCCTAGTAGCAGGCCAGCCTCTAGATCAAAAAGTGGTTCAGTATGGCCCTTTCGTACTGAATACAGAAGAAGAAGTATACCAAGCGATGATGGATTTTCAAACCCAATCGAATGGATTTGAGAGGGCAAAGGGATGGAGGAGCGAGATTGGGAAGACAATGGTTCATTAACTCCTGGAGTGCAAACAATCATGACTAAAATCCGGAGTTAGGTGTTTAATAAATTGATATCAAGTATGATATTTTGTTTGAATTAATAAATCCTATTAAAAGAGAAGCTGTTATTGCTTCATCACCATCGACTGATCTTTTATTCAGCTAGTAGTGATAGTGCTACATTGTACATTGTAGCTCGTGAAGATGTTTCAATTGCGTTCATCCAATTTTTGTTCATTATGAAATCGGGATAAGAAGAGGAGGAAGTGAATTAGTTACACCTCTTAGACTAGGTGAAGAATCATATCTATATAAAGAGCAATGCGAAAATATTATGTTCATATTCAGTTTGCGCCATGAAAGCCAAAAACCGAAGGTTCATAAAGATTCGCAGCATATTACGCATCTTTGACATTCTTGTGTCATGATACCAGTTGATACTGGGATGTAGATGTAGAGGATTTTATTAGTCAAATGAATTTCAAGTAGTTCTTAGATATGCGGGGGTATTGATGAGAGGGTGAATAAGGATATAGTCAAAACGGATGGACATGTGTCCTATGTTTGAATATGGAGATCTTGTTGGGCTTCTATTCTATCAATCGTTTTTGGGCGTTATTACGCTCTTGCTGTAGATATTGTTATCAGAAATTAGGTTCTCGATTCCTTGGATCTTTTGGAACATAAAGCTCTTATAATTCTATCTATCGCGTTCTCAAACAGCGGTTTTTCTATACATGGATTGTGATGGGAATATTGAGCTCCCTTTGGAAATGGAAAACTACTCGGTACACATGACTCCCAGACCATCAGGGCCAAAGCAGTGACTCGAATTGCAGAACTCCATGAATGATAAGCCACGTTTATTTCGAATTTGATGTTACATTCATACGCACAAAGTAGTATTTTTCTGAACATAAAAACGATGGAAGTTCCAGTTCCTTTCTCTTTTTTTTTTTTACCACAGTTAACTTCAGAATACATTTTCACAACATCTTAGCGCCACTTAACCTCCTTCATCAACAACGTACCCTTCTGAGTAGTGACAGGCTAGTAGAGTCATATTCGTGAGTATTTCCTCATCCGCTTTATCCCTGGTTATTACTACACATCATGGATTTGAATCAAAAATCTAAAGGCATTTCATAAGTAAAGACGTACTTGAAAATCTCATATCTCGTCCAGATTATAAGTCTCAGTCAGTGGAATATACATTCACCGACACACAACCTCTCACACTCTGTTTTTGTTTTCTCTTCTTGTTTTACAAAGACTGGCATACCTTCAAGTTACACCAGAAATCTAACTTTTTGAGCCTAGTAAACAACTTGATCATCAATCAGACCTTATTATGCCGCCAATAAGACCACAGTGTATTAATGTACAATTCAAATGTGCATGTAATGCACGGACTTGCATCGTGGCCTCACAGTGCTACGCTGTAAAATCATCAAGCACCACGAATACTCACGCCCCCTATTGTTATGCCACACAAATTGAAGTAGCGAACCTAACAAATGTGTGCGCCAAATGTTGGAGTAGACCATCCAAGCCTGATTCGAAGGATCCAATTTTGAAGGCCATAGAAACCGAGGCGGACAAGATCCGGGATGCTTTTTTGAAGGTGTTCAGACCCGTGGGGAACTGGGGATATCAACTCAAGGATTTCGGCATAAGTACTCGAGTCATAGGAGTAATTCACTGGGTAGAGAGACTAGAAGGAATAGTCATGCAATCACAGGGCTTTCTTCCGCAACCGGAATTAGGCATGCGAGGAAACATCGAAGTGCCAGATTGCTTGGAATACGGGGGCCAAAAAAGCTTTAGAAGTACGCCACAGCCTCACGAGGGCGACGTATTGGGTTATTGTATGAAAAGCATCACGGATAAAAAAAACCGGATCATGGCCTTGACTACTAACGCTCGAGACGCACTACGAAAGAAAGGTTTCATGGTGAATGGCCGGTTAATCCAATTAATTTCCGCGTTCGATAACAAAAGTTGTGATGAATCTAACCAAATTCCCCAGACGATGTTACAAAAATGGAAATTCTGGCAATGGGAAGATGCATGTGCTTTTATAATTGTCTATGGGCAGAACGATGGGAAGTCTGTGGAAATTTCCAGAATAGAAGAAAAGGCTTGCCAGCAGGGTCGTAATGTTTGTAGATATTTCCCACTCGAGAATTCTACTTAGGCTCAAGCTCTCATTGGCAACTAGTTCTTTAGGCGGGAGATATACAAATAATGGGAGACTTTTAAGAAAAATTCAAGGGTCTTTTTAAACAAAATTAGACGTTCAGACGTTCTTCTTCCTCTTGATGGCAAAACCGGGGCATACAGAATATAATGTTACAAGAATGCATTTCTGAGAACATGAGACATTTAAATTTGACTGTGAGAGATTCCGAGTGTGAAAGTAATGGATTAATCTCGTATCAACATGTCTCGTCAAAAGACTCGCACAAGTATCCCATCACTCTGGAAATCACTACCTACGTATGCATTAGAACATTCTTGGTTTTGTAGTATGGGAAAAAGCTAACCTCTTATTAATTAGACGTGCTCTTTCCAACTCAAAAACAGTAAAATGCCTAAATCGTTTTCGTCCGACACGGCTCATACGCATACCGAATTACAATTGATTTGTAAAGATCGAACATGTCGCAAGGCTAATGTATGGATCATGGATCATGGATCTTGAGCTTGATATTTCGCAAAAACTGCCTTCGAGTTGGTCTTGTTTCATACCGGAATTTGAGGAGCACTTTCTTACATGGGTTCTTCGCGATACTTTATGTTTAGATTGCGTTGAAGAAGGCCGTCCTCGAGTAATGACGGAGTTAGGCCATCAAATCCTCCAAAAAGATTATTACGAAGGGTGCAAAAGTTGTTTAGAATTTTTAGAATTTTCTGAAATTTTTGAAATGCGAAAGCATGAAAAGCAACTAATCGGATTATTGCAAGACGCTCGTCAGCTGATGACGAGTAGGATATTAAGCAATGTTGAAAAATCATCATGGAAACGGATTAAAATGAAGAGGACTGCGGATAATAGGGCAAATATGTACTTCAGGCTCCCAAGGGTGTCAGGATGGGTAATTTCCTTTCAACTTAGCACATCGCTTTCCATTCCTTCAACGGGACTAGCCACCTGCAATAATGCCAGACCTTCAAAAAGCAATCTAACATCATCCATATGAAAAACAAAACAACATCATCTGCGTGTCGTATTATACTTTGTATATTGAAATGATACCACTTCTGAGAATTCAATGGGTAGACGCCTGATTACCATAGACAAGTATCTGACAAGTTACTAGATGATTACTATATTTATAAGCTATTACCACACATGCATTGTTTGATGCAAAATATCTACATATAATGATAGAAAATTGTAATGAGACTATATTGATATTGATGTGCATGGCGCACGAAGGCAAAAGCCAAATACTGCGATATCGACTCCCGAGCACGCCTTGCTTTGGGTCCAAAAATTCAGCAGCTAATAGTGACGATTATAACTTATGCCATGAGTATGAATCTCGCAGAGATAATGATTGAGGAATCAATTCATTGCGAATATCAATGGCAAGATGATAAATCGACGATAACTTTCCAGTCACACATTGCTGCAACTGCAAAATTGAATACAAGGCATTCCACTTGAATGTGGACTCATGTGAATCAATCATGTGTCACTTGATTAGTTATAATGACTCGAGTCACCACAGGTCAATGATCATCCCAAACATATTTCTTGAGCTTAAAATGGCTGGAACTCACCCCTCTGTTTCCTCTTTTGTAAAATATTAGGTATAGACACCCTATTGCCACAACCGTCAAACTAACACACGAGACTTCTCATATGGTCCATCAAATCGTTTGACTGTAACCCCTAGAAAGCATTCTTTGATTATAAGATTAGATCTTGTAAGTTCACCAAAACCATGCGCGAGTTTTCCAAGCTAACTTCTCATCGGTCAATCAGCAACTTTCCCGTTGCGATATTCTGCAACCTGCGAACTTGAATTGCAGGTTGATTACTTGCTATCGACAGAAACGGACCTAAGCCCAAGTTTAGTCTATCGTTTCGACCTCTATAAGACATCTAACATTATCTCACTCGTTTCCCCAACTTTATTTCTACCATCAATCATCGTTCAATTACGAAATGTGTATCACACTTGAGTTTGACTGCTGCTGCGGGAAAGTGTTCAACCATGAATATTGTACCAAATGGAGATACTGTCACCCCTTCAAGTGGGTCCAGGTTGCTAACCCGGTATCAAAATGCCCTTTTTGCTCCAAGACTGTTCATGATGAGATCTACTCAGGAAAGGGCATTTTCCCAATGCAAGAGGAGCTTGATTTAGAGGTTAAGAAGGTCTGGAAGACCTTTAAAACGACGTTCGAGGATTGGTGGGGCGTGGGCTATATCGTGAAAGGAACCACGTTCATAGTTGTTCCTGCTTATGGAGATTATAGCAGGCTTGTTTGGGATAAAAAGCTAGAATTTATAGCCCAGGCATCTGGAAAAGATAAAAGGAAGACGATCAAGGCTCAAAAATCGAAGGTAGAAGAGTTTGTAAAGAACTGTGTCAAAGACAAAACCTCTACCGAATATGAACGCGAGAAAGGAGTCGATGTGAAGATCTGTGGTCTAGCTCCAATGTTGCGCGAAAACTACGCAGAGGATGCGATGGCGGTAGCACGCAAGGCCATCAGGAATAATGAAGTGAATATAAGAAAGGATGCGCAGCAGGCTATGGATATCATGAGAGAGGGAGGGTTTAAAGTCCAAGGTACTTTCCTGAATTTTGAGAAAACTACATTCATGGGAGAAAAATCGGAAAAAATGCAAAACCTCGTGGTCGAAGAATTAAAGACTAAATTAGTTGAAAAACAACAGGGTTAAATGGAGATGCAATTTGGAGGGCTCCCTAGCATGCACACCTAGGAACGGATATGTCAATGCAATGACGTAGGAGTTGATATGTAAATTGAATGGTTATTTTGAGCAAAGACATTTTTCAACGCCAACAAAATGCGAGTGTGCTAATAGGTGTACAATCATTAGTTGGCTCCTATTGCAGATGTATTTACGATGAATGCCCTGATACACACGCATGCATTGTCATTCCGGTATCATCTTGAGCAGCCACTTGTTACCAAATATTTTGTTCGAGCCAGATCTAAAGAAAAAGATATACGTTGAAGTAACAAATATCCATTGACAACGACAAGATCTTGGAAGCTTCCCAGAGAAAGGAAAAACAAAAAAGAAAAAATCTTCGTTTTGGGTCAAGGAGCAGAGAAACAAGTGTGATATGAGCTTGCTAGATGCATTGAGAGACATGAGCCGCTATGCCGATGAAGAAGATGAAGATGTTCACTGTCAATGTAGAACTTCAGTGGAGAGAACCTTGTGTAGATACTGTTCCTCTTGCATGACAGGAACTAGAAGCGCCAAGGGTCAGTGTTGATATGAAGCATTTCTTACAGCAAAAACCAGTGATTCTGGTAAACGAATTGCCGAAAGACTGTGAAGGCTTATGAAAGAAGTACTGGAGAAATGCTTGAGGATGCAGCTTTTAACAGTAGATGATGGAGATAAGATGGTAGAGAATAAGCAAATTCACTTAGGAGGATACTCACACCTTTGCGATGGTCCCGATGCACTTGATGAGTGCAACAGAAGATACCTATCATCCATATACCAACAACGCGTAGATCTCTACGGGATGACAAAGATAAGTGTAGAGCAAATCTGTTTGTTAAGCTTCACTGTTAGATCACGGAGCTACTGCAAAAGTCACGAAAATCAAACGCTACAGTCTCGAAAAACGCACAATAATCCCATTTAGATTCGACATAGCATCACCACAAGTCTGAACAAAAACATTTTGAGTTTCGTGTAGCGATTGATTGTGAAGAGTGATGGTGACGTAGATACTACTTTTGTGGCAATTTCATACTGCGGACCTCTAGTTGGAATTCATAAAATGCTACATGATGAGTGACGAACTGTGGCGTGACCAATCCTTGAAATGCAGAGTCAAATCCCGAAAATAGACACTGGCATTTGATTGGCCACATTTTGTGTAACAGTGAAACAAGGAAACTCGATTGCCGTGCAATTAAAAACATATAACTGTCACTAAACCTGAAATCTACCTCAGCCCTATACGTATAATTCATAACAATACCAGAAATCATGGCCAGACGAGGTCCAGTCCAAGAACTCACTTCCTTCACGATATCATCGTCATCGTAGGAGCGGTGAAGAAAAGAACAATAACCATGTTTGTTACATACTCTTATTACTGCAGAGATGACAATACATGAGGGAAAAAAAGCATTGCAAATGATGATCATTCACATTCGGAATGTGATGTAAACAGCTTATCGCCGAAACTGCCGAAATTCGCCATCGTGAACATTGTTTGTTTCCTTACAGAAACAATCTACGCAATTAAAATGTATATATAAATGCAAATAAGATGAGAACCTTGAGCAACTAAAGTGCGAATACAAAAGTAAGACGTGAAAAGTATAAGGTTAAACGAAATGCGTGAAGGGGCACTTGCCTGTCATGAAAACTGTATTCTTGGTCTCTTGTCCGTAAATTCGCCGGGCCGTAACGAGACGGACCGAAGGAGGTTTCCCATTCTGGGATTTGATTCCATCAAATGTCAAAAAATGAAGTATACAATAGTATGATTTTGGGCAACGGGAGGCTATACTGGCAGTATTCATACAAATAAGATCAGACTCATGTGTTCAGTAATGAGTCGCCGTTGCAAGGGATATATGTTTCACGAACCAAACTTTAGTTCTCTATGTAGTTTTAGTTCTCTATGTAGTTCTATAGAAACTGTGACGCTGACTCGATTTTGCGTGACTTACAGCACATATTTCCAATAGCATAGAGATGAGGCTGACCACCACTGAATATTGACTGTGGCTCTGTATTATTGGCAGCTGAGATTGAGCTTCCCCACAAAGAATAGAGGTTGATATATCGCAGCGAGGAATACGTGTTGAGGCATTATTGCCTGATGGAGGGTAACAAGGAAGTTGATTTGAGCAGACATGATTCTTGTTGATATATCTTGTACCAAAATAGATGAAATGGCGGAGTGCATATTGCTATATCGGAATATTTATTTGGCCATCAATTCATAATTCATGCGTGATTTCGGCGGCTTTGGCGGTTGGGGAAGGGTTCCAGGTGTTCTATTGAGGCAAGTCGGTTGGACTGGAGGGGTAATCCGAGATCATGTCTCGTCCCTCGAGTAGATATTTCGCATTCTTTTCATCACATGCCGAAAAGACAAAGAGATTGGGTTTCGGCAAAATTAGTATCGTGTCCATCCAGTTAAATATGTGCTTGGAGTTATTGGTGTTTGTGTTTTTCCTCCAAAAAGTATCAAGGCACGCGTTGGTGTGGTGGTGGTGGTGTAGCTAAGCTGAGTCATGTCCGACCTAGACTTAGCTCCCCAGCTTTTAGGGAATCAGGGTTGGCCTTGTGTTTGACGGCAATACACATCCGTCGTATCGTATCAAGGCCATCCCCTCTAAGCCTCTGTGAAAACTTGGACCGAGAACGCGTCGTGACGAGTTAGGAATGTGATATTCCACCAGTTTTACTTTGAAGTATCTCCCTCTTCTTGATTGTTTCCATTTAAGGTCACACCCGCATTGACAAACTCAAGCTGGGCCGGAGAATTACCTAGATATTCGGTCAGACTCAAAGCACATGCAACCCTTGAAAATTATCATCTGGCCTTCTTAATCCGGTGCGTATAAGCCCGGTGAACTGTCCGATATGAGAGATATTATCGGGTACATAACCTTTGTAAGATATAAATGTTGGGTATCACCCGCGTTCAAAGTTTATTGTTGTCCAGTTTGTTGTTGAAGTCTAATGTCACACATGAAATCAACAACTCAACATTGCCAACTCATCCCTAATCAAACATAAGTGATCTAAGCCTCGTCTTTAAATCATATTTATTATTAAATTCAGCCAACGCAAACAAATATCAAGAACAGAAACTTCAATCTTATCTCTAAAAGTTTCATGATGTCGAGAAGCCATACAAGTAATGCGGATGGCAAACAGTACTTCTTGATCACAAATGTTACAACGCCCAGTAATGAGAACACCGAGTTTGACCTTCAGGCAGAAGCATGGAGATTTCCCTACAGTATCGACGACTCAGATTTGACTTTCGATGGCACTCCATTGAATATGCTATACGAAGAAAACAGATATATGGCAGAAGGACATGTGACAAGCCCCTCGCATGAAACCAAATCACAGGATGTAGGTCTCTTCTCTTCCATGAGACTTTGTTATGAAGGCTAATAGAGATTTGTATAGAAATACAGGGGACGTGGAAGAAGCCGTCAGAAGAACTAAGGGCTCTGTTGTAGAAGACCACGAGCCTCACGTAAGGTTGCGTGGCTTTCTCCTCAGAAAAACCTGCGCCGATATCTTGCTTGAAATTGAAAACGACCTATGCGAAAGTACTTATACGATACTGACCTTAGGCTCTGATTTTCGTATCAAAGGAAATATTTAGAGTGTGCATGGCATACAGCTTCTCGAGTACTACTCGTTTTCTTTTGGATCCCAAAACCCGATGTTTCTGCTTAGGTCAAGAGAGCATTTCTGCCCTCATCAAACTGCCGTGAAATATCATTGTCCACAGGGGAAGATACCGAATTTCTGCCGCAAGAGCTGCATCATCACAATCGAGCACTGCTGCTCGTGTCTGGGAAGGCAAGCAGACCGAAAACCCAGAGTTTGCCATCCATCATCAATCGCTACTCCAACTTTACTCAATGGGCCAAAGTACAAGCTTCGGGAACGAAATCAACAGGATATTGTCCATGTGATGGCGGTAAACCTCGATCAATCATCACCTCGGCGCAGAAATCCCAAATCCAAACAATGTCGAAGCGAAGTCGACTTTACCACAGACGCCGAGTTTTGCTTCATGAAATATGTCGCATATCGGTTAATCACCTCCTCCATATCATATTTACCTGTCCTCTCTACCAATAGATATTTCAATAACACACCACCTTCAACCAATATGGGTTCATTTAGCAGAGTCGGTTGTAAGGTAGCCTCTGGTCATTGATCATGAGTTAGCAGCTTGAATGCGTTAAACGGAATACTGGACATAGAATATACGCGCGGGAGAAGCTGGGATGATGGCTTCGGTCATCAACTTGCAGTATTTTGAATGATTCGAGGTTTGCGTTTTGATTTGAATGTATGATATTCACTTCATGAATATTGGGAGGGCCGTTGTATGTGCTAGGCGAGGAGGTTATTGAGAATGGCATTTTTAGGATTTTAGATTTGGATATCTTGAGGCATATTCATGATGGGTTATGGATACATAGCGTCTTGACTGTCTGCCATTTTGAACATGGCATGGTGGGGAGCGAGATTGAGGGCTCAGTTTGTAAGAGAATATATCATTTTGAGGAAACATCAAGAAAACTTTCGATACCATTTCTTCGTAACATTGTTTTTGAAAAACCCTGCGTGCTCAGATAATATTTCACTATAAATATATGAAGCTAGAAACAAACGCTACAATATACCGCTTGAATTCATCATACATTCATTTCCCGCTTAACGACTACTTAGGTATCTCTTTTTGACATGCTTCATCTCCACTTTACTTCAATCTCTTCTCAACAGTCTTCCAGTTAATTACATCCCAAATAGCACTGAAGTACTCGGCCTTTCTGTTTTGGTATTGCAAATAGTACGCATGCTCCCAAGCATCAACACCCAACAATGGAGTATACTTGCCTACTACTGGATCTTGGTTTGCATATGTTCTGATCTGGACCTGGCTAGTCTCGTTATCCTTGACTAACCATGCCCATCCACTGCCTTGGATGCCTGCCAATGCCGTGTTGAATTTGGTCTTGAAAGATGAGAAATCTCCGTAGCTGGTCTCAATGGCAGTCTAAAAAAAGGTTTGCGTCAGAATTGCCGTGTGAGTTCCAAGGCCCTACGCATTTCCTGGTAAGGGCTACATACCTTCAAAGCACCTGTAGGTTCTCCACCACCACCATTCTTACTTGGTGCCAGGTTCTCCCAAAACAAACTGTGATTCAAGTGTCCACCTCCGTGGAAGTTGATGAGTGGTTGCAATGCGATGGCAGCAGCAATATCTCCCTTTGATTCAGCGGCTTGGAGCTGCTCGCTCGCAGCGTTAAAGCTGTTCACGTAGGTTTGGTGGTGGTTCTTGTGATGAAGCTCCATGATTTTACCGGAGATAGAGGGTTCGAGTGCGCCATAATCATCTAAAATGTGATTAGCATGTTTGATAATATACCAATACACCTTGTTATTGAGTTGAGGTGAACTAACATGGAAGGTCTGGAAGGGTAGCCTTTCCACGGACGAAGCTTGTGCTTGCCATCGACGCAGCTCGTTTGGAGGAGCTGGCTCTAAGGGCAGAGCGAGCTGCAGTAGAAGTGCGAAGAAGTGTAGTAGACATTATGTGCGTTGAGTTAATTTTCAAAGTTTAGTATTGCTTTGATTCTTGATGTGGCTTTCAGAAATCAATTGAACGATTTGGAGTGAGGGGAAAGCTGTGGAAATAAATATTTGGAGCTGCTGCATTATGTCATTTTTGATTATGTAATCAATGAGAACATATAAACGACGTGGTGCCTATATAGAACAAGGTCATTATGGCGCACCCTCTCTCCCAAAATACCATCAAATTCTTAGAATCTATTCTATTATGCAGATCAGGTGAAACTAAAACCATTGCTGCATACTTGTAGCTTTCCAAAATGTCCTATTACGATATCGATGCGATCTTGACCGATGCTCAAGTATTTACCCCTCATTTTACTCCAATTCATACTATTATTAATACATACTAGAAAATTCCTTGTACGTTTGAGCTCGATGTTGCCTCTCTCGGTTATCTCGATAATAATGCTACCACTCCCCTGAAAAAACATACACGCATCGATCTTCCTCTATGGCTTGCCGAGCTCCTCGCCGTTTCCTCCTCTTCTTCTCAAAAGTCACTCGTAACCCTTGATCTACCCGCTTGCCTTGCACCGCGCGTTCTCAATGCATTGAAAGCCGACCCAAAAAGTGTTGATTTGCGCAATTTGGCGCCGAACTTCTATGGCTTGGGTGTACGAGTTCTGGAGTTATTTGAAGAGGAAGAAGTGTGCGATGTTCTGATGGAGAGTTGGAGGACAAGAGCTGGGGAAATTAGTGATCATGCGGGCAGTGGAAGTGTTGGACAAAGTAATGGCAGAGGTGGGGGAGAGGGTGTAGAGTTCCTGAGGGGGTTGGATGAGGCAGAACGGGGATTATTCAAGGCGGCACACGAGGGGTCTAAAGCAATGGGGAAATGGATGGGTGAGGTGAAAAGGGGGTAAAAAGACAGGACCATGGTATGGAGAAACGGACGGTAGTTGCGTTATCTTACGAAATCTGTTATGATTAGGATGGATAGTACAAGTCGGTATGCACCATGGCGTTATTTGGGCCGGGAGGCTTTACGATTTGAGATACCCATTACTCGAAAAATTTTTGGTTTGGAAAGAGCCATGGAAGATAATGGGACCCATTATGCCTTTCATAATTTCATGATGATTTAATATCCAATCTGCACTCAGCGGCCGAGGAACTTGGCACCTACTAGGACCAAGAACCACCTGCCACGGCAGTAGGGCTCAAGATGATCATCTCAAACGGTCTGGTCAAGCAATGGGCTCAAGAAATTAACCCAAACACTATGTTGCAGCAATTTGGACAGTTTTACACATTATGGTGGCCCAAATATGTAATTGCTGTTAATTCTTGAGCATATGTCACCTCTATCCGCCATGGACGAGGCATAAGATGTTTCCGATCGGTGGGCTAGCGATTGTGCATGTACATCTCCCGTTTTCAAAGGATGTTCACAGCTCTTCTTTAAGACTTCCTCATGATAGTTGTCATCAACCTCTTTGTATATCAGCTTACCGCATCATCCGTGTTGAATCCTTTTGGCCTGTTAGCTTCCTGCGAGATTGGATTACACAGCTCCAAGCTCAGACTATGGGAAAACAAAGCCACAAGTATTTCCTGGGGCTGAAAATCTTTCCAGGGTCTCCTGCAGCTTATTAGTAATTCAGCTCAAGCTGTTTGCTATTTGCTACTTTTACGAACACCAACGGTATTACAACTGACCTCGCGAGCGTGGGAATGTGGCATCGTATATGTTATGTGACTTCATGAGCCTTGAATGCTTTCACGAAACTCGGTCTGCCAAACTTAAATTGCATCCTTTGTGTACTTTGGACGAGTTTTCAATCAAAAGGGCTCACTTATTGCTGAATTCATTCTATATTCCCGCTCATTTTGATTCCTTCTGAGCTATATTTGCTTTTCATCCAACCGATTCAGATGTGCCTTTTTATATCAAGGCCATGATAGGGTACCAAAAATTGAAGCTCCATTACAACAAGCTTCTCAAAAAGGAGAGGCGTCACTCTATGCATGAGAAACTGGCCAATTGATGGAAAATTCAGGAAAGTTGAATGGATGGTCCGATGTAATAGCCCCGCAGCGTCGGAAATGTGGTTGGAGTGACTGGCAGGGGCTTCTGTGCAGCTTCTCCTTTTTGTGACAATCTTGCGGGCAAATATTCACTAACAAATTATCATGCGATTGTCAGCTAATTATGTCTCACAGTTACGTTCACTTATATAATGCAGAAAGAGCAGTCAGCATGTCGCTTTTATATTCTCTCGCGCTATCACAACTCCTCAATAATACAACCTACGTAACAAAGAACCTTCAAATAATTATTCTCAAGAGCAACACTTTACTTTTCACAGCAACTACAAACAGCCTAAAACAAACATGGTAACTGCAACATCCATATCAAAATGGACGACCTCGTCGCTCATGTAAAGGCAGTAGCTGCAACTGCCGATGAAGCAGGACGAAAGAAGATCATTGATGACCTTAGGGATCTTTCGATTGAATTGGAAACTACATGGGACTCTATGCAGCGTATCATGTATTTGGTACGTATCATCTAGAATTGAATCATAAGATCAAACCTGCCCTCTTACTGACAAAAGTGATTATAGCAATTTCAATTGACGGGCGCTCAGATTGGCTGCGACATGAAGCTCTTTGAGGTCATGGCCGCGAAGAAGGAACCAATGAATGTTGATCAACTATCAAGAGAAACCGAGTCAGACCCAGCCTTTTTAGGTAAGCTCATTCCTCAGCTGCGGGTATTACTCTATTCTCATGAAAGCAATAGCCCGTTTTCTCCGATATCTTGCTTCTGTGCGAATGATCCGAGAGACTGGCAAAAACACCTTTGAGGCTAGCAAAGTTACTGAGGCTTTGGCTCAGAAGGATTCTAAAGGCGGTATTGGTCACTAGTAAGCCATCTCTTGATACCAGTGTAAATGTTCTTACCCATGTCAAATATTTACTATGATATCCGTAGCTTCTATTCGCTTGGGCCAACGCTGCAAGCTACGCCTGACTATTTGGCCGAGAGAAAGTACAAGGACATCACCGACAACACCTGTGCACCGGCTCAGATCGCTTTCAATACTAATGTACCTTATTTTTACTGGGTTCAACAGCAGCCTAGATTGATCAACTACTTTGGCGACTTTATGGTAGGCCAACGTGGCGAAATGCCTTCCTGGCTTTCTAAGTATCCAGTCAAAGAAGAAACAAAGAACTGGGATCCCAAGGAGCCTGTGTTTGTTGATGTCGGTGGTGGTTTCGGCCACAAATGCTTGGAGCTTAGAATGGAGAAGCCAGATGTTCCTGGTCGTGTAATCTTACAGGATCTTGATCATGCTATTGAAAATGCCCTTCCAATGAAGGATGTAGAACTTGAAGTTCATGACTTTTTTACTCCTCAAGCAGTCAAAGGTTTATTACTACCATCGATCGCAGTGAAACCGTGATGATTCATATACTAACAAACATTTTTAGGTGCGAAATACTACTACATGCGCAACATCCTCCATGACTATTCAGATGAGAAATGCCGCATCATTTTAAAACACCTGAAAGATGCCATGGGTCCTGATTCGGCCATCTTAATTGACGATATGGTTATTCCTGAGACAAGCGCACATTGGCATGCAACACAGATCGACTTCGTAATGATGACGGTCCTCGCATCAACTGAACGCACTGAGGAACAGTGGCATTCCCTTTTGGCTTCAGCAGGTCTTAAAGCAAAGAAATTGTCAATTACACTGTTTCCCTCGGAGATAGCATCATTGCGGCAGTTCCTGCCTGATTGTGGATGTCTCGAAATTTAAAGTTTAATCTAGATCTAGGGCTAGCAGTTACACGGGTAATATGGCTATGGCTTGGCTTCGTTTTTCGGATAAAATATGGGTTGGCTCGGCTGTCCACCCTCCTTATACTAGACAAATGAGATGAGTGTTTCTCCACCCACTTAGTACAATTATACAATATGATTGTTCACATACTATTCGTGATTTGGCTCGTTTCCGCTTATATTTCTTGGACGGCAATAATATAGCGTCACAGCTAGTCGACGTATGCCATCCAAGACATTAACAGTCCGCGCAAGACATTCACAGTCATACGTTCCAACGATCTGGTTGTTAGACTTGTCTGGCGCGCTGTTGTGCGGGGTATCTGAATATTTCATTACAACCCTAGGCCATCATCGCTTCGATGATTGTCTCCATTCAAGCTCCGATGCACAAATCTAAAGTAATGGCCAGCTATTGACACGGGAGGGGACAGTAAGCATTTACAACGGGCTCGGTGCAACAGGTTATTGACCCTGAAATACAGCAGACACGAGGTCAATCGGATGGATTTCCGATGGAATTGTATATTGCAAGAGCGTGATGACATCTTGAAAGCGCCCATATATGAAATCCTATTCAAATCGCATAGCCCCCACCCTGGGATCTCAGCGTAATTCATATTGGGAAACCCTGTTGCATGGGTAGGCAGAAGCGATGCATCACATTATTGGCCAAGTAATAAAGGTCTATTTCAAGGTTGCATTATTGACAGAATTTCAAGGTATGTATGGATGTGGCATTAAGCGATATCACTTTCACCCTTGTACAGTTGCTAGTAATAATGGAGCATGAGAAAGTGTTGGATAGCCAGATCAACCTGTAACAATGAGCAATAATTTCCGCAGAGTTACGATGCTTATCTAAATAGCACAAGACTGCAGAACATGCTCCGATCATGACTGTAGAAGGAATTCAGTATGTTCAGCACAGGAAAATCTTCTTGCTTGGTACGACGTCAAGGTCTGGGCGGCTTCTTTTGGTTTTAAGTAACACTAAAAGAGCTCATGTACTACACTTAGACTTGCAAATAACTGCCAATGAATTTCACTATGTGAATTCAGCCTCATATTAAAATGCAACAGCGGCTGGACCGAGGTGTACGGGAAATTCCAGTAAGAAATAAATCATGCGAGAGCCCCGAGTGGAAGTATAATCTTTTGATCTTCCACAAGAACAACGCAAAAAACTTATCTGCAGAGAGCTAAGAAATAAGGTATGTTGTGTATTGCCTTTGCCAACACAGCAGGTGCAATCCCCCTGTGGACTCGCTTGCTACCGCGATGTTAGTCTACAGGAATGGAATTCGTCAATGAAAATGTCCATGGGAAAGTCCTTCGAATGATATTCTTTAACCCTTGTCGCCATACGACGCCAGTGCAATTGTGGAGTCAGCTGTAGGACATATCAGTGCTTATGATGGCACATCAAGATCATTGCGAGGGTTCAACCGGAAAATATAGTTTAATGATGATCTGCCTCATCAGCTTCTCATATAAATTCCGACCTTTAAGGTTTTTTTTCGATCAAGAATATTCGATCTGATACTTAGTTTCTAATTGTTCAGCATTGAATTGATACCAACCTATATATTTGGTTCCGGTGATATGCCTATCGGCGAAGCACCACAAGGTGGGGATATTGACAGAGGGGGAATAGCGTCAATCATTATGTTAACACAGGTAGCCTTTGCTTTCTTGATTGTCATGGCAAGATTCTATGCCCGAATCATGATTAAGGGACTCGGGAAAGATGATTGGGTCATGCTTGTCACTTTGGTAAGGCAATTGCTTTTATCTATCATGATCCTGTTCTAACGTTATAATAGGGCCTCTTTATATCATATGGTGCTCTTATGACATACGAATGGAAGTTGGGAGGCTTCAGACATTTGTACTACCTCCTGCCGGCGCAAGTAATGAAAGTTGCTAAGATAAACTATATCATCCAAGTGAACATCGTCTTCGCATTCATCACTGGGAAAGTCGCCGTTGGTTTCCTGGTCCTTCGAATCATGAGTGGCGACTCAACAACTTGGCGTAGATGGCTCGTCTATGGAGCTATGGGGCTTACTGCTCTGATCAACAGTCTTGACTGTATCTTCACCTACGTACAATGTAGTCCACCTCGAGCCCTATGGAATCCAAGCATTCCTCACACCTGCTGGGATCCTAACATCCAAACTCGATTTGCAATGTTCACTGCAGGTGTGTATCTCAAATTCTATATCGATCAGAAGGATTTTGCTGACGATATATATTAGCTGAGAACTGCCTTGCAGACATTGTGCTCGCGCTGGTACCTGCCAGTGTCATCATGAATCTAAACATGGAGATGAAAAAGCGTGTCAGTTTGACCATTCTTCTAGGTCTCGGGCTTATGTAAATTTTAAACCTTTCCATATGCACAAGATAAGCACTAATAGGACCAGCGCTGCAATTTGTTGTATTGTGAAAACAACATTCCTCGGCTCACTCAATGCACATTCTGATCTCACCTGTAAGCTTACCAAAAGTCTTTTAGGCAATAATACAGAAGAATACTAACAGAACGTAGGGAAAACTTACGATCTTCTCGTATGGAGCGGCTCCGAACTTTTCGTTATTATCGTTTGTGGAAGTATTCCACCCCTTAAACCATACTGGGATCGATATGTCAGTGGCCAAAATCCTACATCATACGGAAGTGGTCCTGCAAACAGTTACAACAGTCAGCTCAGCTCATTCCGAGCTCGAAGAAAGAGTCGAATGTTATATATGAAGCAAAGTTTTGGGGAGGCAAATAGCTCCTCAGACCAAGTATATCCACAAATCTTGCATGGGGATAAATTCATACAACGCACAACCGATATCGAGATTCACAGTATGAGGGTTCCATCTGGGCATTCTATGGCATAGATTCGGTGATGTGGAGCATCGTCTTTTGTCAAAAATTCGTTACGACTTACTTGTCTTCTTAATATTGTTTCATCACTTATTTGAATTAATGATCGGCGTTGCAATTGGGATTGGCGTTTATGGCGCATGCTGAATGTTGATGTCAACGTCCAACATTGGTAGGGCCCGGCTCAAATACATGGTTTTAAAAATATGAAGGTCTATTGCAAGTCACTTGCAAGTCACTTGAGGCATAATGATCTATGTATGTAGCTAATTTTTGTATGTTTATACCAACGATAGGATCATCTAAAGTATTTGAATGTATTTAACGACCGCAGAGGCCTATCGAAGTTTCAGATGGACTCCTTGGTATTTTATCGAACCTTGAAGTAAATTATTGCGTCTCCTTTTTCGTTCTACGCATCTTTCGACGCCTCATTTCCAACCGCCTCTCCAAAGCGCATATCCACCTGCTGAGCTGTGACAAACCTCTTAAAACAACGCTTTCCATCCAAGAAAGGACGTAAGAACTAGCCTCGTAAGCTTCTCCCATAAAGCCATCCCAAAGTTGTTCAAAGCCTGCACGTGAATCTCTTGGATGGTCATCACGCGCCATTCGTCTCATGAAGGCGGCAAACGGATATAAAATCCACTTCATCCATCCCTTCTCTTCTTGGTGGAACTCCTGACTTCCATTTTCTGGAGACTGAAATTGAGGTAAAGTAGGCTCGGGTGTGTTCTCTCGAGTAGGTGGCATGTGGGGTGCAGGAGGGCTTTCGCATCCATATGTCAATATGTATTCGAAGTAATGCATCTTCAACGGGATATATCGGGTCGTATGCTTAGAATGTGATTTATTGGTAGTCTTTGTATAGGTTATGGGTTCCATCATTATGAGGATAAAAATTTACGTTTTAATATACCTTGTAAAGATGAAAGACTTTGAAAAATATGTTTCGAAATCATTACAAGACTTCCTTGTTCTACTCCATGATTCCATGCCGGAACGGTCAACAGAGTCTTCTAGGCGTGAATAGAAAACCTTGTGTTATATTCAGATTTTATTTCCATTGAGATATGGATGCATCTGGAGTGGAAATATGATTGTACCACTATCGTAGAAACATACAGACGTAAAGTAGGGAAAAGCTCTTCATCAGTGTTGACGCAAAAACTTCAACGTTTGGGTCAGATTCAATACCCTGGATTCATGATAGACGAGACACCACCAGTTCGGATTAATAAATCCCGTAGCATTTTCTGCCTCATTACGGGCTTTTTTGTTTGATAAGTGTAACTAAGGGTGTTGGAGTGTTGATTACCGGGGGTAAATGATGATTTCTCTGTATCTCAACTGTGATAAGGCACTCCTGGTAACAACCAAAACGCCAAATCCAAAGTTGGATATCGTGGCTAGATGAGAGAATGTCTCCAAATTGTTGATTGGCCGATGTATTACACTATTCAAGCTAACATAATCTTCATCTTCACGCAATGCTTCAAACATCCCGCTCTCGACGTAGAAGCAAACTGGAAGCATAATCTGAGTGAAAATAGAAACGCCCGTTGACTTTGAGTTTGCAGTTTAGATTAAGAATGGGATTGAGTAGGTAGAAGATTGAATTCTCGCAACACAATTGGAGGTGTATGAAAACATTCACTTATTCTACATATGGTGAATACACTGAATCTCTAGGCGTGGTATATTGACCGACTACTTTTCTGTCGTGAAATTTTTGTCCACTCATTCCCAAGACATGGAATTCGGTCGAATTACCAATGATAAAGTATTAATCGAGATAGATGTAGATCTAGAAATCTTCGTTCACCGGTCCGATTTCCAATTCTATCCATGTAACAACTTTCACGAAAGCTGCTAACCATTCGTATTCTCTTTGATCATGAGGCTTTATATGCCTGTTGGCACATCGATATTCAGTTCGCAGGGTGTTTTCGTGTCCTCCTTTGTCAACAAAGAATCTTGGCCACTTCTCAGTGGAGCTCTGGTTCCCATCCTGGTGCCATTGAATACGAGGTACTAGCAAAGGTGGCTCTGTATAAATATACATCAGACCTTTTAGCACGGTCTTCAAACTATCAGCAATCTCCTCCGGGTACTTTAAGGTACTGGATATTTCTGTAGATACATGTGTTAATACATGATTCCTTGAATCTATTCTTTGCTCCTCGTTTCGCAGTGAGGCTCTAGCCAAACTATCCTCGAGCTCATTAGCCCCAACGTCAAATGGGCGCTTATCTAATGTTTCAAATAGTAGCCAAAGATATCGATCATATGGTACTAATTCAACAAGATGTGTACCTGGAATACACCAGTAATTATGCCAATTATGATATAAGTTCCGATCGCCTAGAGATCCCATGGCATATACTTCGAAAGTGGACACAAGGTGAGCAGTGTTAGGCCGTGGAGTACTCTGAGATGGATCAAGCGGTCTCTTCAGAATGTGTGGATATTTCTCAACCAGGCGTGCAGATAATTTTAGTTGCTTTGATTTCAAATTATTGAGCTCCCTCTTAGAATCTTTGATCCAGTTCCAATAGATCCAGGAGTTGTGTAGGTTAAGTGGTTGTGCACCCGTCTCTGTCATGATATTTATGGAAGGTGGGCAAGAAGCTCTTGCATACTTAACAAGAAGATCTAGGTCATAAAACTCAATATCCAATCCGGCTCTAATATTACGTCTCATCGTTGCAATGATCAAGTCTAAGGGTCGCCATCCCATGCTCAACATTTGTCCCGAATATGCAAATATACAAGCCTCGTCTCTGTTCGCAGGAGACCACCGATGAAACCAACATATCTCGCGATAGAGAGAGTAATGTTGCAAAGCCATCGAGATTCCATCGTGTGACGAGAAGACGCGTCCATAATATATATGACTCATGATACATTGATCAAGAAATACTATCCTCCATGAAAGAATTGATAGAATCTTGATGACTGGCAGGTCATTCAAAACTTGATGGACTATTTCTCGCGGCAGCTTTTGCAAATTTCGAACCACAACTGGAAGTTCGCGAGGCCATGGGATCGACCAAGGATTTGAGTCCATTCCTGCGAAACTTCTTCAGAAGTGTGGTATCAAGAATGAACGTTTCAATCGACAGTGGTGTTGTGGTTTTGTTATCGTCTAGCTAAAATGCAAATGAGTCGCAAGAGTAGGAGATTACTTGCTTATATACATTCTAGAATACGATGTACATTAGTGGCCTTGGCTATTCAAACCCCCTGAAGCGTTACGCCGCAAATAAGCGGAGCAGTGCCCCACCCAGTAAGCCACCAGGCCTATATCAGAACTTCATCAACCGAATGAAAAACAGTCACAAAAGAACTGTTTAATGATAATTTCAGTAGCTATGTTGAACAGCGAGGAATCATGTCAAAATTACATCAAAAATCAACCTCCCTCAATAATAGCTCAACAAATCCGAGAAGGCCAAAAGTCATGCCAAACACAAGGACTTCCCAGTCCATTGGCCCTATACCTTCCTCATGTAAAGTCTCCCTTAGGGGAGCAAATTGCGAAAGAGTTGTATCCTAAAAATGCTCCTGCGAGATACTCTTATTCAATTGGGGCGGCCATGTATACTGGGATTACACAAGGAATTCAGGCCTATCTGCATCAAATGCCCCCTCAATCCAGACACGGAAGTCTCCCAGATGTTATAGAAGAAATTGTTGAAAAGCCACCCTCAATGGAAGATATTGAAACAGCCCTCAGAGTACTTGACTTCTGTGTCAAAAGAGAGCATAAGATTCACGTTGATGGAACAACACCACTAAAAGATGTGGTTCAAGTCTTGAACCAGCGTTTGCGTCGCCCATTTTCAGATCCCAATGAGAACAAAGGTGTATCAAATGGAAGAAGAAAATCACAAAAATGTTACCTTTGCCAATATCTTATCACTAGTTCCCATCCTCAGTATCCAGCTCTTTGCAAACCGTGTGGAAGTTTCAATCTTGCATCAAGCAATCTATCACTACCAAAAGCCCTTAAGTTGGACGGTAAAACAGCTTTAGTTACAGGTGGTCGGATAAATTTGGGATTTCATACCTCATTAAGACTACTCAGATGTGGCACACATGTAATAGTAACGTCCAGATATCCACGAGATGCAGCTGTAAGATTTCTAGCCGAAAAAGACTCAGGAAAATGGCAGAAACGATTACGAGTTATCGGAGCAGATTTTAGAGCCGCTAACGATGTGTTCCATTTGGTCGCTGGAATCAAGCAGTTACTAAGAAACTGGAATACGGAAAATCAAGGGAAACTTGACATTCTCATAAATAATGCAGCACAAACCTGGACAGATTCAGTGAAACAGGAAAGGCGAGCTATTGAACGGGAAGATCAGCTATTACTTGAGAGCAGCAATTACCATAGTCTACTTCTTGAAACGAATTATAGCCCTCGATTCAGAGGTGGAGTACAGAGCCTAAATCTTTTGGCTTTTGATACAGAACAAAAACGTCTAAATGAGGCATTCCCCGAAGAAACTGGAATAATCGGACGAACAGAGAATACCACATTAATCTCCACAACGGAGCACGAACCCAAAACCTCCTGGGTACAGAGCCTCTCCGAAATACCCTACGAAGACTTTATCTCCGCCCACTCAGTCAACACATTTGTCCCTCTAATTCTCATTCGCGAGCTTCTTCCTCTCATGGGGTCTGTCCGCCCCCATGAGCCTACCCTTAATCACCCTTCCAAACCTCTGGCCCACATAATTAACGTCTCAGCGCGCGAAGGAATCTTTGAGCCAACTCCAACCAACCGTCACAAAAATGGTTACCACCTGCATACAAACCTCACCAAAGCTGCTCTCAATATGCTTACAGAGACCGAAGCTGCTGCTGCTTGGCGCGATAGAAAGGTGGCGATGAATAGTGTAGATCCTGGATATTTGAGTGCGGCAAAAGAAGTAATTGAAAATAGGCAAAGAAATGGTGGGTGGGAGGGATGTCCAATTGGGTGGGAAGATGGGGCCGCAAGGGTGCTCTGGAGTATTGCTGTGGGGGAAAGTGGAAAAGGGGCTATTTGGGGGAGATTTTTGAAAGATTTTGGGAGGGGGGAGGGAGAGGAGAGGATTATGAGATAGATGGGGGATTCTTTTTAAGGATTGTATGTGCGATAACTGGTAGATAGTTCTCAAAAGTTATTCTAGCGAAAATACCAACGAGGATAGGAGAATCTGTTTCAATCTTGGTGCTCAGTGGTGACAAGCATGTATTACCAGTGGTTCAATAAGCGAGCCAACTTCGTATAATGAAGAGACCAGCGTTCTATACTAAATAGTAACCCATCTCATCTGTCTAGTTCACCTATCACAACAGAGCCACCTGGACTAATACCCAGCACTCGAGGAAATTAAAAATGGACAAAAAGCAAGATGCGGTGGAATCCGTTCGGAACAAACTTCAGCCGGATTCTTGCCCTATAAACCCAGCGCATGGTCAATATCAATATCATCCAAGAACACGATATCCGTTCTCTGCGACACGGGGAGAAAACTAGCTTGGTCATGAATCACATGAGTGATATGGCACAACGCATGATGTCGGCGCAGGGTTCACTTGCAGATTTCCTTGGCGGGTCAAGAATTTACTTCTAAGTGGCTCAAACGTAGGGCGAGATGCTTTAGGTGGGGTTCGACGAGGGGGCCTAGACTTTCTTCTAGGATATCGGTGGGGAGAACAATGTTGAAATAGTCGTGGAGGTTGTTTGTGGTCATTTTTCAATGCATATGTATATGGTATCGAAATCCAGATTCAGTATTAACTTGCTTCGGATGCAGGGTCCTGGCACTTGTTGGCAGATGAATGATTATTTCATCGCCAGAGAACTCCGAGAAACAACGTTAACTGTTTGGATAAGAAATGAGATATTAGCCATGATTTCCAGAATATCGGCCAAGTAGGTTTTACACCATCAATACCCTAGGGGGTGGGTTGATACTTACCGTTAAATGCTTCCTAACTGGCCAACATCATGTTTGGGGATTCATAATCTGATTTATAGCTATTGAAAGTTGCTACATCTGATTTGCTCCATTCGTGAGCGAAAAACTGGTAATCAAAGGTATAAGGAACTCGGAGAATAGGTTCTATAACCATGATTCTTGGGCAAGGCAATGTTCTTCTCCATACTATTTGGTGTATTTTTAGGGGTAGATGGGAAAACATTGTACAGGTATCGAAAGCTCTAATGAGCCGAGTGCCATCTGGTGGTAAGCAATGTTTGAGTGCATCATTCGACGAGCCTGTAATCGTAGAAAATAGACCAAGATTGAGAGAGGAATCGTGCGATGAGATATCAGGATCTAGGACAGTGCCACTTATAGCCGGCAGTCCACTGCTAGCATCACATACTCCTCCGATATTTTCTGCTTTTGATAGGGTCATATTTTGAACCATCACTGAAGCTTTTTGGGATAGTTTGGTTAATTCTTGATCTGCGAGAGAAAGATCATTAATATCGGCCTGTATACCCCCAAGATTACTTTCATCGATCGATGAATTAAATCGCCCCCGTCAGAGAGTTCATGACATCCATTGAGGAAATTTTCAGATGAGATACTTTCTAAGAACCGAGATAATTCGATTAGTAGGTATGCCTGGCAGCAACTGCTAGACTGGACAATAATAGCCAATGTCTATCGGCGCTTAGAGGAAAGGAATTATATATTGGCGAGGAAAGTCCTCCAAGTCAAACACCCTTGTCTGTCTAATTACAAGCGAGGGCAGGAAGATACTTGTTATGAATATTCTATTGTGTAGAGATTACATGTGTAGCTTGGAAGTCATTTAAATAGGATCTCCTTCTCGATGAGCGTTGCAGGGGAAGTTAAGGCGAAGTATAGCAATCTATAAACTATCGTTTTAACGAGGTGCCTATCGAAAGAGCAGATATAGTGGAAGATCGTCTTATATACCAGTCCTAGATGTTGCCGAACGGTTTCATTTGACAAGATTGCCCTGTGTGGCAAAGGCTACGTGCCAACCCAAGCACCGCGGTATCTACGCATTCGAAAAGTCACCAAAAGCAATGTATACAGCCGGGAAAGGTTATACTACCAGAACCTCTGAGTATAAAAGGTAGTATAACCAAACAGGGTATTCTGAGACTAATCACTTTGTCTGATACACGCAGAGATAGGTAAGATCGAGTGCAGAGCGTCTTATTCTTTGCTTTATTTCAGTCAGTATAAGATGAGGAATTCTCATCAAAAGAAACTGTGAGGAAAGACTATCTTAAACTACGCGTTTGATGTTTCCGGTGTTGATATTCAAACCTTGTCTGTATGTATAGAGGCTGCTGAAAGGACAAAAGATGCAGTAATACTCAGAAGAGCAATCCAGGTAATTTCTTGGTGTAGTTTCGTGTATAAAGAATGGTTTATTCTCAAGAGAGGTAGATTGAACAGAATTTGTTTGTTCGATAAATGTAGAGAGGATATCTGGGGAACCAGGGATGAGGTCCAACTGGTGTCTTGTAGCTTGAAAATGTAGAAAAGAGTCTAAAATAGTCAAGAAGTTAACAGACAACTTGAGGATGATTTCCTCTCACTGTCCAGATATCCAGAAAGGAATTAGGATAGTCTGCCGAGTATATTACCGTCAATCACAAGGTTGGGGAAGGGAGTGCTTGTTGTCTATATATATATACAGCCATAGGATATTTTTTAATCATGAAACTTCCATCGGCCAAACACCGGGACTTTGAAAGTATTGTTTGTTTAGACTAATATTATAATCTTAGTGAATAGCATATTGAGGCCGTACAGAACAAAATTCACAGCCTCGCTGTTATAATAAAATCACCGGTAGCCCAGGGTCAACAACCATTACGACAGTATCCCCACCACAACAAGTCCTCAAAACATCAGAAATAATATCCTCAAAGTTTTATTTTGGCCACTGGTCAGTTTTGTACATTTACCTTGCATTGCAAGCCATCTGTCTATCAGCTTCATTCCTAGGCTATCAGTAACACACCCTTCGAAGCGCTCACAAAAGCCGTCCAATTCTTACTTCTTTAGCCTTGGAATAACTCCCAGTCTCCTACAAAATTAGAGGCTTCAAGCTTAAGACTGAAACCTGCAGTCCTCTAGGAGTCTTGGGATAGTTCTTTTCATCGCCAACAACAGCTGAAGAGACTCACATCAAGTCTTTACCTCTCGTTTTTACCCATAGCCTGCACAACTTTTGTAGCATTCCAAAACTGTACTTCCAATCTCCAAGTCCCAAGTCGCATAATCTCTAGATAGTTCCACCCATCACCGAAAGTAGCCCTAGAAGCTTAAACCTTTCCAGAATTATCAACAACTCACATTGCTCGACTATTAAATTTGATTTTTCGGGTAAGCAATCCTTCAATATCCTATTACAATCTTTTACCTCTTCATTCATCACAACTGTCACCAATCAATACTTATACATATAATAATCATTAGTCTACAATGTCGCGTAAACCGGCTCTCAATCAAAATCTTAAGTTAGCTTTCGCAGATTGCTACATCTCGGACGACCGGCCTCGCGATGTAAAGAAGAGAGTTCGTTCCAGAGCAATCCCATTCGTGTCATTTGACGATGACTTTTATCGAGAACCAGGACCTCAAAGTGAGCCTAGAATAACTTCAAAGTTCAAGGCCACGAAAGTTATATGCGAATATACCAAAGATGGACCTACCTCAGTCAGGTAATTATAGACTAAATCCCTTTACAGATGATACCAAAGACCGCGAACTAACACTCAGCAAGATTTTGGAAACTGTTTAAGAAACTACCTATTAAAGTCCGAAACAGCATCTATAAACTTTTGATTTTTGCTTGGTCGCCAGATTCACAGTGGGCTCGACTCTCTCGTAACGGAAGACGGTTCTCGGTATCCAGAAAATTCAGTATATCCCGTCCTCTGCCTCCTATCCATTATCTTTCAGACGACATACTTGGTGTTACGAAAGAAGACTTGGTTCATTGGACAAAAATAAAGAATTGGGAACAGTCAGAAGGACTTTTGGATTTCTTCAAACTAAACGAGTACCGAAATATCGAAAGATTGGTTTCGTTTATTGAGCAAATTGAGTCCGGACTTCAAACCAACAAGTCAGTTAGCGACGAAGCAGCTACAGTCAACGAGGAGAAAGGCAAGCAGATTCAAAATACGGAATTTTCTCATGGTGAAAGCATCAACCTGTGGGAGGAGGTTATTGCCTTCTTTTGGGACAACGTTATCATCGATTTTGGCGAGCGTTTGCATTTCGATACCCTTTCTTTGAGAGAAGTGAGAAGACAACTAAATGTATTACCGTTGCCCCAATACTCCCAAGTCAAAACTAATAGGTTGCAGGATCAGGAAGATAAGTGCACAACAAGAGATCATCATGTCGAGGTCAAGCACATTTGTCTTCATCTCGATACGATTTCTCACACTGGCAATCATACCATCCACCAGCGCTTCTCGGACCATTGTGAAGTATGCCACTTCTTGCTTTTGTGCAGATTTATCACAAAGCACTTCCAAAGCGTCAAGACTTTATTACTTTACCTGTCATTGCCAGCAGACTCGATGCTTGAATTGACCTCCAACTCTCAGTATTTGGCCAAAGACATTGTAAAAGCAATCAGATCATTGCAAGTCAGCGATTCATTTGATGTGAGAGTAAGAATAGTAGAACAAGACAATAGACGAGACGAGGTAGTGGTCACATGGAGTGATGCTTATCTGGATGCCTGGTCCAAAAAAGCACAGTTGTGGTTTCAAACCCTTTTGGCTCCAAGGTCGATTTTGGCGAACCAAGCAACTAGATATAGTAATCCAGTTCAAGATTAAGATGGAAAAAAGTTTTTATGGCTTGAGTCAAAGGTCCAAATCGCGAGACACGAGTATTGAAGGGCAAGTGAGTACTACATCTCAGCAGTCGAGAAGCGCATTCTTAAAAAGTTGAGCTTCATCAAAAAGGCCTTTGCGCTCGCGTTCGTTGGTCTGACTACAGGCCCATATCTTTGTATACAGAGTCAGGATCATGATCCGGGGTTTTATACCATATCTTGAGAAATTGGCCATAAGTTTTTTTGCGAAATGTAAAACGCTACTAATTGGAAAATCTTAACTCCAGACGTTTCGATTGTCTTACAAATGAATTCTACATTCTGACCAAGACTTGTATGTGCATCTCAACTTTAGGGAGTCCTATTGTCTGGTTATTGCAACTTTTTGCAAAAAGATTATTTGACATGTAGATAAGTTCTACTTATACGACGAGTGCAATTGTGGCTAAAGCGCAAACAAAATTTGGTGAGTTTAAGGTCCCCACCAAACTGACCATGGTGTTTTTGTACTTATATTCCATAAATGGAATAGTAACTATCGGTATCAACAGGGAAACCGTTGTCATTATCGTTGATCTTTTGTTGCTCAGATAGATACATCTGTACAGGAGTTCTAAACAACTGTTGTTTCTCACATGTGTTTGCATGTATTTTTTGTACTTTTATACTGCAGTACTGGTGGGTTCGCTTGAAGGAGTCGAGAAAATTGGAAGTGCGTCTTCTTGATCTGTGGACTGGATTCAAGATAATCTAACAATTCGGCTTGGGCAGGCTCAGCCATGCTATAGAAGGCCCACCCAGAGAGTATCACTTGTAACGTCTCAGGTTCATTCGTTTGTTTATCATGGGTCCGCCATAAAGGTGCATGGAAATTTTGAATCCTCTTCCACTATAGTTTTTTCCTGTCGTACCGTAATATCTTCGTCTTACTAGTTCTCATACATAAACATCTGTTAAGGTGTTTAACGTATGGATACGGGACATTAGCCCGAAAGTATTAAGACTGTGATTAATCAAAGCTAGCCATAATTTAGTACCTATCCATACGCTTTTTTCTAACACTATAATTATGAAATTACACACCAACAAAGGGACTAGTCATACCTGCAGCGTGCGTTCTGACTACTTGAGTGCTGCAATCAAGTAGACAGAATAGCTATTCACAAACTCTGGCCAGTATTTTGAAAGTTAGTCCCTACTGCAGACGTTGTGGCGGGTTATTGGGCAGGTTATTGAGGGAGCCCATGGTTGTATCTAGCTAGTTCCAGACATTATTCTGACTGGCATCGTTTCAAAGCCACGCTCTTCTTTATTTGCAGTGGTTTCATTGGTTGTAGCGCTTCTCAATTGTCTGCGGTCCCATGTACTAGTATTGTGTCGATTCCAGAATATGTCCACCTCGCATTCCGTCCTTTTATTCCTCAAGATGGAGCAGTAAAGGTGCCTTTCAAGTCGCGAAGATACTGTTTATCAAGATTGAAGTGGACTCCAAACTAAGTCGAGGTCATTAACAGAATTTCAGCGTCAGAAACACGGACAGGGGTAGAGAATGCGGGAAAGAAGCAAGAAAAAAGAGACGCTTTATTGTTAGGACTCGAGTAGTTGTAGAATCTGAGCAGAGTAAAGAAGATGTTAAAAAACAAGTGAGCGATATGAGAGAAGAGAGGGAGAATTTTTGTTGATTCCCTGGTTGTTGTGAGAGCTTTGTGAGAACTTTGTGGCTAATGTGGGACGAAGCAGAAGAGAGGGGTAAAGAAGAGGGAGATGGCTTGATTTGACTTCTCAAACAGGCTTATCATTAATGACCTTACTTTCGGTGGAAGTAGAGATTACCTTAAGAAAAAAGGTACAGAAAAGGATTCTGTGATATCAATGCTGCTCACTAATGTAGTCTTTACATTGAAAAATGAATATCAAGATGTCAAGCAACGATGAATATACTCCCCATGGCCAGACAATTTCAGTTAAGACAATTGTAATCGTAGAGAGCAACAGTATATCATACAGATTCCCTTCGAGGTAATAACATAATCCCAAGAGGTATTTGATGTCCCTGATGAAGCATTCAACTATCACAGCTTAATTAGCTGCTTCTCTTCCTGCATCTGAGAATTGTTTGAGAACTCAAACTTTATCAGGAGACATTCTTATGAGCAGGATTGTTGTGCATCATTTGTTCTCCCAATAAGACTCTCAAGTTCTGGATTATTTATCCAATTCTTGTCATTGTTATGAATGTCGCTGGTGAGGTTGAATTGTCGTTCCATAGATACAAAAATCAAGTGAAGGGGGAACAAGTGGGGGAAGCAGAACTTAATTGCATTAGAACTATCCAAGTTAGTGTGGGTGGATGTGTCAGCTATTACAGTACATGCAATAGAAACGGGAACGGGGAGCGGGAACTAAGATGCATCTACTGTATGAAGTAAGGTCAGATCGGATTCATGGAGTTATTCAATTATTCATATGCATGGATGGTATTGTGATGAATTCATCATTGAAGTACTGTACTTCCCAAGATCAACACACAGATCGTGTTACTTCATATTACTTCCTACTATCACCACCTACTTATCATTCGAAATTTCGAAATCGCAATCTCTCAACACTTATATACCCATCTATTCTCAGCGTTAAGCAAGCAATAGAGAACTTCTAACAAACGGCTTCTCTTTCCTGCATAGATTGGCTTATCCATGGCTTATCCATGGCTTATACTCCCTTTCTCCATATAGCTATCAATCAATCTCTTGCAAACCTTCTACCTTCCTTTGAACAATGCATCGGTCTACTTCCCAGAACAAACAGCTCAACAGTCCGACTTTTGAGCCTTTCGACCTTCTGACCTTCTGTGGGCCCGAGGTTCTTTCGACTACACACTCGATACCATTCAGCTTATCAAGGCTCCTTGCTGTATCTATCTACCTGCCATTTCATGACGAGTCACCCTGGAGTGCCGAGGACAATCCAGTGCTTATAATCCTGCGAAAATGGAGCTAGGATGTCTACCTGGCTGCCTCCTACAGGCTTGCCATCGTTCCTCCGACGGCCCTAACCCGCATTCGCGTCATCATATCATCCACTTTGCCTCTTTTCTCGATAAAGAGAGCTAGAGATGGTTTAGTTTTTTTCTCTACTTGGGCAGGGGTGCTCCGCCTTGGCAACCAAGAAGTAATCCCCGTTTTGTATATCTTTGGACTGGGATGTTATCTGCCAAGAGAGGAAAGGCTTGTGTTGTATGCGCGAGTCGTGTACAGGTCTGGACGTCCATCTGAGCTCGGATGGACATTGCATAAAACTTATGAAATTTATTATTAATTTATTATTAATAAATTATTATTAAATTATTATTAATATATTATTAAATTTTGTAATTTAATGTTAAACATTCTAAAAAACATCTCGAAAACTGTTTTAAAACTTTTAAAACTTTTAAAAGGATTTTAAAATTTAATATATAATATTATTTTTTAATTATTTTTTTTAATAATTTCTAACTTGTTTCTAATTTACTTTTAAAATGTTTAAAGAATACAATAATGCATTTAATTTTTATAATCAATTTATATAATAATATAACGGCATTAATATGTGAATGTTATAGAAGCTACTCTTTATTCATAACTAAGGTGTTTATAAGAGGGGACTATATGCTCCTTCTGGCGTCGGCGACACCGCGGACGTCGCGAACGTCGCAACGTCGCTACCGTAATAAATAGCCTTCTATATAGAGTAACGACGAATGTCACGAATAAAATTATGAATTCGCTAAAAGATCGAATGGACTTGTATTATTTTCGCATTAAACTTTTTTTTCCCACAGATCTATATGAACTCAAATAGACACCCACCCGACCTGCCGGTGTGGGCACGACATGGTATTTACAGTTACAGTGTTTCAAGATCTTCATAATGGTATTGGGGGGGCAATGGGGGGGTCTAATCTCAAAATTTGGGTATAAGTTGGCCGCACCCGAAATACTTGTCCTTCGATGAATACCTGGCAAGATCAGAAAAGAGATGACACAGTCAGAGGGAACAATAAGGGTTGCTGTAACTCAAGCAGCACCGGAATGGTTAGACCTCGAGAAGACTGTGGATAAAACCTGTCAACTTATAGAGGAAGCAGCTGCAAATGGGGCGAAGCTCGTTACGTTTCCGGAGTGCTGGTTACCTGGATACCCAGCTTGGATCTGGTATGTATCTCCAGTAAGCCTCCGGTCAATTCAGGGAGTAACTAACTTCAATCACACCAGGTCTCGTTCTGTCGACTTCGAATTCTCTACAATCTACATCAAAAATTCGTTGAAAATTGACTCTCCCCAGATGGCACGAATTCGTGCTTGTGCCGCTACAAGCCACATAAACGTATCACTTGGATTTTCGGAAAACCACAACCACTCTCTATACATTTCTCAGGCGACAATAGGAACTGATGGTAAGATCTTGATGGCAAGAAGAAAGTTGATGCCTAGTCATATGGAGAGGACTGTATTTGGAGATGCGTCAGGGAATTGTTTGAAAAATGTAGTAGAAGTTCCCGAAGTTGGTAGAATTGGTGCTTTGGCATGCTGGGAGCATGCTCAGCCCCTTTTGAAGTACAACACAATACTCCAGAGAGAAACCTTTCACGTGGCTGCGTGGCCACCTGTGTTTGAGCATCCTGGAGGTCCTGAACTATGGTCAATGTCTAGAGCAGGTTTGTTATACATTACCCCATCACAATTTGGTTTGGCTCATGCTCACGTTGACACAATAGGCACTCAAAACTTATCACAAACATACGCAATCGAATCACAATCATTTGTTCTTCACACAACGGCTGTTCTAACTCAAGAAGGTGTTGACAGAATGGGGACAGGCACCGGCTCTTTAATGAACTCTCCAGGAGGTGGAAGTTCGGCCATTTTCGGTCCAGATGGCCGAAAACTTTCTATCGATATCCCAGAGACTGAAGAAGGCATCATCTATGCGGATTTAAATCCAGATGACATACTGAGATACAAAGCTTTCATAGATGTTGGTGGTCATTATAGTCGCCCAGATATACTCTGGCTTGGCAGCGATGACCGAGAGAAGAAACACTCTCGGATTCAGGAAGGCTAAACCTTGGAGCTTGTTTTGAGTTCAACAACACTCTCTCCTGTTTTCACGAACTTATGATGTATGCACAGGATTATCAATTCCGATCAAAAGGAAATCCATATTCTTGAGCAGAAGTTTACTACTGCTCCTTGTGCCTGTATTTGTTCTCCCGGAAAACGATCTTGATATAAGGTTTATTGTCAATATCATTGTTCATTCAATTACTAAGCTTTCAATATGATATAGCATCTGACTAAGACATCCATATCGCGTGTTCTGCCATGAACAAGGTAAAAATCTCAAGGCTCTTGGTCCACTAGGATAAAAAGAAACGCCGCAAAATTCCATTCTTCAACAGCCATACATCGGCCTGCTTATCTCGCAACGAATTCTGCACCAAGTATAATTTGATGAAATTCCCCGAGCCCAAAGATCATGATCACAGGGGGCTGAACCTATTATGTCTTCCCTCGCAGCCTCACTACGCCCGCTACCTTTGCTAGATTAGTTTTCATTGATGGAGAATATTAGGAATATGGTAAAGCTCCTGGCGATTGAAACTAGGAATCTTGAAGGTAGGATCTTCCAACTTGATCGCCTCCAACCACAATAATATGCTGTCAAAGCATAACTTATCAGACGTCTCTCTTTCTTCCTCTCGACATAGCTGCAAAACTCGTTCAAAACAGCCCTCAGTCAATCTCTTGTGAAAATCAGGCGCCTGAAAAGCTTCAGTGAACAAAGTCAACGAATCCAAACCTCGGAAGTATTTCAGCATAAATCCGAGCGGAGCTGTTTTTCAACCAGGCCCCCTATTATGTGTCTGCGCCGGAAATCTTGATCCACGTCTGGATAGAGCTAAACTCTTGATTTTGTTGAATATCTCAGCCTGTTCTTGAGAAGTTGGTCGTAAGAACCAACCACCATCAAGGTAGTCCATATAGTGGATGGTTATCTTGTCAATCTCAGGGTTGAAATAGATAGGGTTTGCGCAGAGGGAACGATTCGGGAATAGTTGAATGTACGAATTTAATGCTAGTTGCCGGCTTTCTGAGTTTGCCTGCAATATCGCTGGGGATGTTGTCTTTATTAATCTGATTGCCCATCATATCTAATCTTTCTGGTGCGTAGGAGGGCTCTTTCATGTCCAACGCCCACATACCATCCAATCCTTCTACTATAACATTTCGCCCTGTTTCGAATGATAGAGCAAGCTTCCAGATAGCGAGGCAGGTTTCCTTGGGCAACTGATCGAAGATGGTGAGGCCTAAGAAGTTTTAATACAGTTCAGCTAGAGCATCTGGAAGAATGGAGAAAGAGTATAGATTGGTTTGGCCAGTACGATCTGGCTCCCGATGGAAGCGAATTCGGCTCTCGAGCAACTCTCTCTGCCAAGGCAAGAGGTGATCACCTGGGTCTTGAAGGGCAACAATTCCATCGCATTCGAGTCCAAGGAATGAGCGACTATGGACCATAGTCAGCTGTTCGTCGTCAAGTCTTCTGTAATTCCTCTTTGTTAGATTGGGAATGTGCATCCAGATACTATCCTGGCGACCTCTTGGGTGTGGGAAATCGTATGTTACGACTCTGTCTGCTCTCTGCAACTTTCTCAATGGTCACCATTGCGAAAATGATTGCTATTCGGATTTTTTGTGTGAATTTGACATTATGCGACTATGTGATCAGTATATGATATGGTATGTGCCGTTGATGTTCCTAGAAGTTTTGAGTCGATCTCAAAGTCAATTTTCTAAAGTCGCATCACTAGCGTGGATTTTGGGTAACAAAAGTGAACTTGTTGGGATGATAGCAGATTGATGAATGTTCTTTGAAGCATATACCTTTAGAGATTACAAGCAATCTTCCATTCTCGTCTATCTACTTTAGTTCTGGCCAAACTTCAAAACAATGCCATCATTCTCGATTTTCTACATTCCGAAAGGGTTGTTTGGTTGCTTTCAAATGAAACAATGGATCATATCGGCTGCAACAAGCCACCTTGAACTTTTTAAGAGGCACCACGAGCTCTTCTTTTTTCCCCTTTCTTGGGCCAGTATTACCTTCAGCTAGCGTCGAGATGCCGTCCTCTAATCCAAAGCAAATTCTTCAACATCTCCACACGAGTCAGCATTTACAGCAGCCATCCTACTAAGCGCAGGTGTCGGATAAAACTGACATCAAACCATCCTCACTACTGTGGTTGAGGACTTCGCATAAGCATACGACAATCCCTAGACCAAATCCACCGAGAGGTTCCAGATGAGAGATTAGAAGCCACAGACTTTGCACCTTCCAGAAGATGACTGTATGCGTTTATTTGTTTCTATCCGGGTAGCACTCTCGAATATCTTGTATATGTGGCAGTGAGTTAAACATACAAATGCCTTACCCTTTACATATGCACCTGCACCTGCACCTGCACCTGCATCTGAAATCGTTTGTTGCAAAAAACCTCCCCCATTGGTATTCGCTCTCAAAACTGGTCGGCATATATTCCGTGTGCGGCTCTGATGCGCGCCGCTGAACTCATATATACATAATGTACTGAAGAGAAGCAACAAGTTTAGATTTTCAAATGCCGACTTTGGGATGCGGAGAATAAAGTGCATTGGAGAGAATTGATGCTTACACATCCATTCAACCTATAAGACTCGACCAACCCATATCAAACCAGAATACCACACAATACCAATTCATCTGCATCTGCATCTGCTTGTGTATAGAATGAGTTATTGCTGGAAAGGAAGGAGGTACTCACGGATACACTTCGGCCGAGATACCGAAAGTTACACCATACCCCTTGATCATGACGTTCCTATGATGTGCGCCCCACCCGCCTTCCAAATGCGCGGGTCAATCTACAAGACAATCTCTTGAAGATATATGTTTGGTGCATAATCTTTTCCATGTAATTAACAGACCCAAACTTTGTTATGGAGATTATGGGGATATTCAATTGCGACAGAATTCGAGAAATGTACGCCTCTTTGACGATATCGTCGCATGTGCGCATAAGAAGATCGCAGGTACATGATTAGTTGCACTTCGTAGATAGGCATTCAAGATGTTTTCACTCATTTCGTTACTGCTGTTCCTTCATTTGAGTCTCTTCTCACAAGCTCAACTTACCGGTCCAGTTGGTCCAACCACCCCCCTCTCTGAAAAGACTGTCGAGTGCAACATACTCACTCTCAATCCCACCTTCAACCCCCTCACCGACGATGTCTCGATCCCCATCACCAACACCTTTACTTCATGTGTTCAAAAGAATGCTGGTAGTCGTCTGATTGTTCCTGCTGGAAATTACACACTGAAGTCTATTATTGTTCTCAGCAATGGGACGAATTGGGCTTTTCAACTCGATGGATTGATTACCGCGCAATATTTTGCTAATTATACGGGGTATGAGGTGCCATATGTTGTGCCCAGAGAGAGAATTCTAGAGGGATTTGCGGGCGTAGAACTGTTGAATAGGTATGTGATGCCAAGGAAGGGTTTGGATGCTGGGGATTCGGGTGTTGAAGTGTCGAACAGTACTATCAATGGAGAGGGCGATGGAGAGTTCTTGCAGAATTTCATCGTTATCGTCAATGGTGAGATAATTACTCCCAATCGTTGGATCATTCTATACTAAACAATCTCCAGCTGTCGATTTCGAATTCTACTCTTCAAATGGTCTTGGAGCTATTCAAGGTCAAGGTTATCTCTACCGCATTTCTGGAAAGTCAGTTACTCTCCACTTTACCATTCCACATTTTGAAGTCATATACTAAACATCCCCCAGTACCAACCGCCCTCGACTACTCCGTCTCATTTCCCCCATCAATGCTTCAGTTCATGATCTCCTCCTTATCGACAGTCCCAAATTTCACTTCGTATTTGATTTTGGCGAGAATATTGAAGTTTATCACCTGACCATCCGAGGAGCTAATTTGGGATCTTATGATGGTATCGATGCGATTGGAACGAATTATTGGATTCATGATAATGAGGTGTGTATTTTTAAGTCACTTATCTGTGTGCAAATTTGGTGTCAGAAAAAGAGACTAATTGTTGTCGAACAGGTGACAAATAGAGATGAATGCGTATCGGTAAAAAGCCCCTCGCATAATGCTCTAGTGGAAAATTTGGTTTGTAACCAAGTGGGCTCGGGAATCTCAATAGGCAGTTTGAATGTGTCAGCTGAGATATCAAATATTGTTAGTATTCCCCTTCCCCTCTCTTTACCTCAGAATACCAACCTCCAATCTAGCACGCACGCAACATAGCCGTCCTCGGTGGTAACTCAGTCTCCTTCATAAAAACCTACCCTGGTGGCTCAGGCTACGTGAAGAACATCCTTTGGGAGAATTTCCGCTCCAAAGCTTCTCTCTACGGTGTAAACGTAAACCAATACTGGCAAAAAACTACCACCCCAGATGACGGCGCCGTAGCCCTCTCCAACATAACCTTCCGCAACTTCAGCGGGTCAATCGCAAACGGCGTCGCACGTCCCCCCTTATACCTCATCGCCTCTGATTATGCACCTGCCGTAGACATCACCGTGAAAGATGTGACCATCTGGACCGAAGCGGGAAGTTCGGTGGTAAATAAAATATCCAATATCTTTGGCTCGGGCGACAATGTGTACGGGGCGAATGATGGTATTGTGAGCTTGGCGTCGGGCGAAGATGCGAAATCGAAGACGTATACCAGTACATATACGATTACTAGTAAGCCGACTGGATGGGCAACACCTACTTGGCCGGCTTGGGCTGCACCAACGACAGGGTATGGTACTACGGATGCTATTCCGGTTTATACGCCTGCGCCGTTGTGGAAGCCGCAAGGAGATTATGATAAGCATTATTGGGGGGACTTCTAGAGGCTTTGTAGGATGATACCGTGGTTCCGGGAAGGAGGGTTGTATATAGATGTTTGGATGGGAGAAATATGTTTAGGGCAATGGTACTTTTAATTGGAAGATGGTACTTGGGTTCTATAGAAGATTCCTGTGTTTGTATACTAGTAATTTACAAACCCATCGTTCTAACTATACCAACTCGGACATTCACTGAGGCTACCTAGTAGATGCAAACCTGCAAACCTTGGTTTCACGAAAAATATACTAGAGAATACATGGGGCAAAAAAATCAACATAACAATATCAAAGTGGATGATAAACTATGAATGAACAAAATTGGTGATTAAGAACTATCCATTAAACTCCTATATCATCCTATCCGAACACCAAGTATGCCCGTGCCAAACCACGTTACAGCCAACAGATACCATGTACATCCACCAAGACATAACATAACATCATAATTATCCAGCGCTCTATCACCTCTGCCTCAGCTCATCCCCAATCCTAAGGATGCGGCGCTTCAGTATAAGTACACAGCTTCCAATCCGCACTCGCCTCCTGCTTCCAACAACTCGTACAATACGCCTTATAGATGCCCTTCTGCGACCCCGTCTCATCCGTAATACTCGCCGTCACATCGTACACGACCGTGGCGGCCATCATGCTCACCTCCACAATCTTCATATCCTTAATCTCGTAAGAATTCCACGTGCGCATATCGTCATCCTCGAGCGTCTCCTTGAGCGTCGGCTCTGAATCGTTGGTCAGGATGCCGTATTCGGGCGAGGCAAAGACGGCTTTGGGATCGATGTACTCGAGGAGGGCGGAGGGCTTGTCGAGGCGACAGCGCCACGTTTGGTGCTCGAGATCGTACATTGCTTTTTCGATGCGTTGGGAGATGGTGCCGGGCCCGTAGTTTCCGCCTTTGTATCGGGGTTTCTTGGTATCGGGTTGTTGGGCTTGCTTGAATTGTGGCTGGAAGTTGTGGGCTAATTGCCCTCCGTTTTGCTGTTGCTGCATGGACATGTTTTGGGGAGGGGGTGATTGTGTTTGCAGTTGTTGGTTTTGGGGTTGAGGTTGCGAGCGATGTTTCTTGGCTTTACGTTCGCGGTAGGCTTCGGAGGATGGTTCGAGTATAAAGGACATGGGAAGGGAAATTTTACTTTGGGATGGTCTTTATAGTTGGATTTTATGGCAGATTAGGTGGAATTACGAAGGGAAAACCAGCAAAGAAGTGGTGGGACTTCATACATTAAAAAGATTGAAAGAACAGGAAAACATCATGGTGTGATGTCATTGAGGTCGAGATTCAGGATCTTGCTTGCTTGGTGCAGCTTTTGGCGAGCTTAATCCTGGTTACGCATGCTATGGGAAACAAGATTTTTTTGGCCATGGGCTCGCATGGGGTAGAGAACACGCAAGGCACAGCGGCCGCTGGATGATGCCAATGCTACTTGGATTTATACAGCTAGCAAGTGTATGTTTTCTGGCGGGATCTTGGTTTACTTTGCAATTGGAGATGTGATGCGTGCTATTTGAAGTTGGCTTGCAATTGGTAACGTCAAAAAGATGTCAAGATTAAATTGCGGGCTGGATAAAAATTTATGATGTTGATGTGTGGACTCTGGAGGGGCTGATGTGATCCTGGGATGCTGGGATGAAGAATATCACGGGCCACCTTGCCTGTGGGGGTGACGCCGACAGCATCTACAGAGTAGCACGGAGCAGAATCTAGAGCAGGGAGCATCTTCTCTACTATTTGAAGCCGTTAACTGTCAAAACGGATGGTGCTTTTTATGTTTTACCAATCGGCCTCGTGGTAAGCTAACTGTCAACCATCTACTACTGCCGTCAGCATACCCAGTAGGCTTGGAGAAGTTTCTTGCGCTTTATCTTGGTTTGCTTCCTTTTGGCAACACTTGAAGCCTGCGATACACCATACTTCCAAAACACTTCCTGTCGCGACAACAACTTCAAAAATCAGAGTGGATATCGAGCAATGATAGGTACATTGTCCTGATATGAGAAGGTGTCGTTTAACTACAAACAATGTGAAGAATCAACGCATTCTTTGGATATTCTGTACTCATCGTCCTTCGTCCTTGCGAGCGAGTCTACTTCTCAACGAATCAACACACGAAGAAACATCCTTCGGCTCAGCTTGAACCATATCCCCATGGAATATTGAAGCTCTAGGATGAGAAATTTCAATCTTTTATGCACCATTATCGTTATCATCGCCATCGCTATCGTCATCATCATCACAGCACACCCACGCACGCACGCAAATGGATGAAGAGAGGAAAGAGGTTTGGAACAAATCGCGGTCGAAACCTCCAATCGATATTGTATCTAAGCTTAAGGTCACTAGATTAATGTACCGTATGTTTTTACGCTACTCGATTATCCTTTCCTTGTTGTCTTTTAGTCTCGTCCGAAGTAGAAGATGGCTCAAGACATTCAAGATGATCTAGTCTTTATTACTCTGTTCAGTATTGGACGATTGAGTCTTATCATTTCTAGCTTGTCTTGGCTATTGAAGTTCAGATGGTCTTGTTTTCGGTCGCATTAATTTTTAGTGAGCTACTACGCTGGAGAACATTAAAAACAATTCAACGTTGATACCTCACAACATGTCACACAATACACAATGACGCAGCACAACAAACGACACAGACATTTTATCATCAATTGAAGACAGTATAAATCAATGCGTTTCATGATTGATAATTCAACTCAATATTTACTCGGTGAGGGTTCTATATACACTTTTGCCGGCCTCATCGACTTGAATCTTGCCCAAATAAAGTAGCTATAGCTCTAGGTACAGCAATCGATCTTTTGAGCAGAACAAATCCATTGCAATGAATGGTCTCATTTAGTAGGCTTTTCAGCTTGGGTAGCAACACGCAATCCATGTCGAAGATGAGGGTCTGTTACACATCACTATCAGTATTTTGCCTGCCAAAAGTTTGGTCGATGAACACTTACAGTAGTCAAATATTCCTGTATGGAAAGTGGCACGATTATCCCAAATCGCGACTGCTTTAGTGGACCATTTCCATCTCACTTGATATTCGTATGCCTCTGCAACATATCGGTTGAGGAAATCGAGAAGGGAGTCGCCGAATCGTTTTTCGACACCGACAATTTCTTTGGTAAAGTTTTCATTCACGTATAAAGTCTTTTTCCCAGTTACTGGATGTGTTCTTACGACAGGATGCTATGGGATTATATGGTCAGCCAAATGTGTATAGAAAAGAGGTTATAATGCTTACTATTGTCTCTATAGGACTCCTTCGAAGGCATCCATTTCCTTTGAGTGCCTTCTCTGCTTGTTCAAGACCACTGTGCTTTGCTTCCAGGTTTTCCAAAATGCCTTTCAGGGTTGGAGATAGTGCTGTGAGAAGTAAATCTTAGCTTGGGAATGAACAATCACAGTTATCCCACAAACTTACATTCATAGATTCCATAACCACTGGCCCATATCGTATCCCCACCAGCTTCATACCCATCAGGTCCAGCCTTTGGAAGTGTATCCATTCTCAAGAATGTCAATCCGGGTGGCTGAATCTCATAACTCACATCCGAATGCCATATTTGATGCGATCGACCATTTTTGGCAGTTTCGTCTTTGTGAATTGGATGAACCCATGGCAAATCAGGTATGATTCCCGCCATTTGGTGAATGTGGAGTTCTCCAAAGTAGGATCCAAATTCTATCTGTTCATGAACATCCATATCTTGATCTCGCAGAAACACAACCCCACGTTCTGCTACCAAACGGGCGAGTTCATTCTTTTGGGTATCATCGAGAGAGGTGAGTTGAATTCCAACAAGCTCAGTTCCAATTGATGGAGTCAAATGCTTCACTTCGGATGCTGCGCCAAGAAGTTTACTCTTTTTTGGATCTGAGTCTATTCCTCTATCGACAAATGGATGTTCCACCAGGTCTGGGAGCTTAAAAGGAGTGTAATTTGGATACTGTAGCCCTGCTTTAGGTACAGATATCAAAGGCGATACACCTCTTGGTGTAGTGTACTCAGGATGCGGTAAGTTCTCAGGTTTTGGTGGAAGCTTTGCTTCTTTGGGGAGGTTGCTGGGAGGGTTTCCTACTGAGAATTCACCCACAACAGTAGTATCTTTCGAGGACGTCTCAACAACTGTCGCCATTGCTTGTGTTTTCAAATTGACTATTTCCAAAGTTTGAAGGGTGAGAAATATCTGAAATTTTGATTTTCTAGGATTGAAGTGAATTGAAGTCAAAGGACCATTGGAAAGAATTCTATAAATTGACGACTCGGAGAGATTCCATTAATCATAAAATTAGCTATCGCTGAGCGATAAACCGATGCCGAGAACATGTTTACAGATTATGTATATGTAAGGCACGATAGCCCAATATATTTACACAATAAATAAATCCAGCAATCAGATGTGAAGAAAGTCGAAGTCTGCATTTCAGCAAAGGCGCCATGTCAGGGGTGGAATTCGCAACATCTCGCTTATATTTCTACATGACTACCACAACCAGACCTTCAAAATTTCCCGACTTTATTGATTGGTTTGGATAAGTTAAGTGACATAAAACCGTCTTCGGAGCACGCCTTTTATTTGGCGCCAAATATGGCCCAGACTAAATACCCCCATGTGTTGATCAAAAAATATCGATGCATGTATTGAGATAAGATAAAGCTAGAAAAAGCTTGAAAAGACCGCGGTCGACCAGTTCTTTCGGCGGATCACTGGCGAATACTTGGAAAGACATAGTATTGTTTCGATTCTTCTTTGAAACATACACCCAGAGTACCAGAGACAATGGCGCCGACAGACGACATCACATCTCGAGTTGATAGTGTCAACGATGAGGATCCTACGGAAAAGAGTAACTCGGAGCTCAATAAACGACTTCTGGCAGTTGAATGGAATGAAGATGAGGAGAAACATATCTTGAAGCGATTAGATTTCTATCTAATTCCTTTGGTTATGGTTATGTTCTTTACTTTGAACCTAGACAGGTATACTTCAAGCTACTCCTTCTCGATTAACTGTACCTAACATCAAATTTAGAGGCAACATCTCCAATGCTCTAACGGACAATATGATGAAAGATCTCCACATGACCCAGGAAATTGTCAATACAGGAAACAGTCTCGTCTACGTCGGAATTTGCATTGGTGATATTCCAGCAAATATTATGATTCAAAAGGTTTGTTATACACCATTCAAATCAAGTTCCATGATTAACTTTCAAATAGATCGGTGCCGATATCTGGCTTCCATGCCAACTTCTTGCCTGGGGACTCGTGGCCACATTCCAAGCATTCATCAAGAATAAGTCTGGATTTCTAGCAACACGTTTTTTACTTGGTCTCTGTGAATCAGGGTTCATTCCTGGTACATTATGGTACCTCACAAAATGGTACACAAAGCGTGAGCTAGGAAAGAGGACAGTTTTATTCTTCATTGGTAGCTATACCGCGAATCTCCTGAACGGTCTAATCGCATATGGTATATTGCGACTTCGTGGAAGAGCTGGCTTGACTGGATGGCAATGGCTTTTTCTGATTGGTATGACATCGACTTATTTCAATGAAATACTTCTGCTAATCATACATTAGACGGGCTTGCTACGCTCACAGTAGGAATCGCAACCTTGTTCCTCTTACCTCGTGATCCCAGCCGTGGAAACTCAATCATCAAGCTCCCAATTTCATCATTCACGCCCCGCGAATCTGAAATTCTCCTCGGACGTATTGTCCGCGATAATCCCTACAACACAGACCCACGCGATTCTCATCTCTCTCAGTTTCAAATCGTGGTCTCAGTTCTCACAGATTGGAAGGTCTGGGCACATTGTTCGATGGCTCTACTCGGATTGGAATATTCTCCTCCAATCGGAACATACTCCCCATCAATCATCAAAAGTTTCGGCTTTGGAACTTTCAATTCGAACTTGTTGGTAATGCCAAACAGTGCTCTCTTAATCATCACTACGTTTACATTATCATGGTGGAGTGATAAAATCAACTCAAGAAGTATACCGATTATATTCGCTGCAATATGGTTACTCATTGGACTCATCGTGCTCGATGTAAGCATTCTTCCTCCTAGTCTCCCTCCCCTCCAATCCTCTATTCTAACACCACCCTCTTCAGACCCTCCCCCACACAAAGAGCAACTGGACCTTCTACGCCTTTCTCGTGTTCACTGGTGGATCTCCCTCATGGCACCCCATTAACGTCGCCTGGCTCAATGCCAATCAACCTACTCCCCGTCGTCGCGCCATCGCCGTTGCTCTCTACATGGCGATCACGAATTTGAGCGCGGTCCCTGCATCTCACATCTTCCAGGCAGATGATAAACCGTACTATCATAAGGGGTTTAAAGTGCTGTTTATTATGGCGGCGATGGCAATTAGTGTTATGGTGGCCATGAGGTTTGCGTATCAGTGGTTGAATAGGAGGATTGAGGAGGGGAAGGGAACGGTGGAGGGAGGCGAGGTGGATAGAGGGTTTAGGTATCAGTTGTGAGGCTTGAGTTGTGGGTTATGAATAATATTAGATGAGCAAAGCGAGAGGTGGAAGAAGTGAGTGAAATGTGTTAGGATGATAGAAAATGATATGAGGGCTGTTTAAGATACCAGGTAATTTTAATCCAAAGAACTTAAGTAAAAAAATTAATCCCAATCAATAAAAAAGATCTTCGGACATGTATATCTGCTGCAATACCTCCATCAACCTCCTCCTCTCCCTTTATATTCCAAGCAATACATAAAACATTAACACCATATCATATAAACAATCTGCTTAAACCGAGCCTTCTACATAAAATAATCATCGACATTAGCTGGTATTTCCCTATCAATTTGACCGTCTCTACGACTTCCACGGCAGACTACTCCTAGTCCAGCGGTTACCGACTCGTGGTATGCTAGTTGGTCCTCAGATATGATGTCCTGATGGGTAGCTATGGTTAGAAGTCGAGTTATGAACTTGTGGTTCGAAAGCACGATATGAACTGCATGATTGCGGGTTATTTACTTGCTAATGAGATGCGAGTACTGGTATGGATGTTGAATTGTGGTTGCAATTATGGAATTGTTGGGTGAGTTGTCGGTTCGGGGGGGTTGGCTCTATGCGTTTTCTTGGTATCGTTGTATTTGGTTTTGGGGGTGGTGTGATTTTGGTGGGTTTATTCTTGGGTTTTGCGGGATTTGGGGTGGGAGTTGGGTGTTTGGCGTTTGGTATGGTATGGTATGGTATGGTATGGTATGGTATGGTATGGTATGGATAGATGGATACATATGCGGAGGTATCTGTGGGAGTGTATCGGAATAGTATATTGTACTTGGACGCCTGGAAGGATCTGAGATGAGTGTAGTGCCAGTATAATATAATTTATCAATAGGCGCCGCAGAACTGTTCACTTTCTCCCTAGATCCTGTCAGCAAACGTCACATCGCCGAATCCTCTCTCGCCCTTTTAAACTAATCAACCTTCTTCGTTATCATCACTCTCCCATTACATGAATATGCAGAGTATCTTGTTCTCGGGTGCAAGAATTGGTTCTCTGTATTCGAATTTTCGAATTGAATAAGGTTGTCATGTTCCCTCGGCCTTTTGATTTCTCGCTTGTGGGAATTGATTTTCATTTTAGTGATTTTATAATGTCAAGTAAATGATCCAAACTTTGTCTATTCCCTGGTTCCCCGCGTCTTGGTATATGTTTTTAATGAAATGGAAAGCTTCTGACTGGTGCAGATTTCTGGGGGGATTGTATGATGTGAATTTTGATTTTTGAAATTGGACAATGATGTTTTGGGGTTATATTGTTTGGACTATGAAGCTTCTGGCTCTGCTTAAATGTGGAAAATAAAAATACAAAATCTTTTTCAGACCTAACATAGGTAGATGTTGGTTACTTGGTTCGAAAGTTAGGACTCTGGATGGTTGGCCACAGCATATTCCCATGACCAATATCCCATATAAGAATACCACATGTCCCACTTGGGAAATATAGATGCTGAGAGAGTTGATTTTCGCTACTGTTGGTATCACCTTGGTGTGATGTGAAAGACAATAATGGGCATATCATAAATACGTTGTTACTGCTCTAAAGGATCACTATCTAAATGCTATGGAACGATGACTAGGTAGAATGCCGAGGCGTTAGCGCGAAGCCTAGCGCGTCACGTGATTATCCCGACAGCTACATCTCAGGGGATGTAGTTTGATTAGACACAGGAGAATTGTTCACTTGTTGATTCTGTATTCTAAACCACCAAGCAAAAGATGAGTAAGCAAACATAGCTATATATAGGTAGATATGAAGCTGAGGTCCAAGCATCCATTTTCTGGAGAAAATGCTTGATTACATTCCCGCTGCTGCAAATTAGCTTACTTGGAAGAAGCTTCAGTAAGCTAAGCGGTATGAAGCGGTAGATACCAAGCTAATGATTGGGGTCCGAACTGGATCGGGTATTGCAAACACCATGCCTGTTCAGATGTATAGATGAATGATCAGATTTAGATCGGACGAACTAGCGGCAGGTTTGAATATCCGACCCCAAATCCATATTGCAAGTATATATATATATATATATATATATATATATATCCAACATTGCTTAGAGGAATCATAAATGAAAGTAAGGTGATATCCAGACTATACATCAATCATATCATCAAGTAACCTAGGAAGTAACCAAGCAAGTAGCCGAAATACTGATTAGCTCCGGGTATTTAATGCTTACTAGTAACTATCATATATCAGGGGGTGATAGCCGTAACCAATTAAATCTTTCCATTCTACACGCGCCATCTAATTCATATCAAGCCATTTCTTAATTCAACCTAGTTTTTACTTTCCACCCCCAAAAAGCTTCATCCCCGCAATTTAATTGGTTCCATCAGCAAAACCTCACTCAACATTCACATCAACATGCAGCTCAGCGCTTAAAATATCTCTTGTTATTACATCCTCATTGGCAGGTTGAATTCTTCCCCTCCTTCACACACCCTGTACACATCCAAAATGTGCCTTACCCTTATATTAATAAATGATGAGCGGTTGAAGAGACGACGTCTTGGTTTCTGGACTATCGAAGTGAGGATATCCATACCGAGGGTTCACAATACATCACAGCTACAATCAACTACATTATATGATCGCTGGCGATTAACTCCTTTAGTTATTTGTTCAAGTCTATCCATTAATTTATAAAATCCTTGGGTTACGACAATCTCAAGCCTTATCCTCCTCCTCAATTTGCGCGATAACTCGTATATTCATCATCATGGCACCAGCATGGCTCTCTTCACCTATCATGAAGCGCAAATGGAGATTTCCCAAAGTCATCATTTGGCTCAATGTAATTGAGCTTGCCGGCACCGTCGCAGCACTCGTCCTTATCGGTATCGCAGACCCTGATTTATACCGAACGAATTTATGGCAAATTGGGTACGACCATGGATTTAACAGTAGTCCGGCTCAGGTTCTATATGCTTATGCGAATTATCGACCATTGCCAAAAATTCCTTTTGTTTGGAGTCAGACGTGAGTTTTATTTCTTGCTTGTGAGGGATGTGATGGGTGAGAGGTGTATTTTGAGAAAACGCAATACTAATGGGGTTGTTTCTGATTTATAGACTGCAAAGTTTCAATGTCGGAATCTCGGTTCTTTCTATGTTCATCCAACTTTGTAAAGTTGTAATGTTCATTATGCACATTTGGTATCCTCTCGTCTCAACTATCGTAAATGGACTTCTTACAGCCTGTTGGGTTGTCAGCATGTACGGGCAAGCTGGACCGGATCACAATGATCCAAGACATCCAAGCAACGTTGCCTGGTACATTGCAAAGAGTTGTTCATATGCCAAGCCCACTGGAAATTATCATTATTGCCAGATGGCTAAGGGTACCTTTGCCGTTTCTACTTTCATGATGTAAGTCATAACCCGTTGATCCCATCACATCCCACCCCAACCTAACAAACAAACAGGGTCGTCTACCTCGCCAACACAATCCTCGGTGTCCATTCCCTCATCCCCTCACGCCTCGAACGCTCAGTCAACGCCCTCGATCTTGAAGATAACATCGAATCCGCCACCAACGCCGGCAAGAGAGCTAAAACGACCGATTCCCCCGATTCGGAGCGACCGTGGGAAATGCAAAATATACCGCACAGTACCGATCCTTCCAAACAACCTTTCACACCGAGAACACTGGCCTTCAAATCTTTGGACAGACAGTTACCATTGCGAGCTACCTCGGCACCGAGATTTGCGTAAAGGTCATGGTTGCCAAGGGTAGGGAGTTGGAGAATTATTTATTATTGGGTCCGGTGGTGGAAAATTGGTTCTGGGAATGGGAATGGATACCAGATGCTGTATATGCGAAGCAGGCAAAGAAAGGCACGTCCAGGAATTTTGTGATGGATTTCTTCTACAAATTAGGATGGCTGGGAAAGGGACAGGCTGAAAGGGAAACTACGGACAGGAATGGATGGATGACACCCTTGATTTTGGATTCCGAGGAAACGGGGTTTTGGATATTGGATAATGTGTGTTTTAATGCTCTCCATGAAATATTGAATTCGGGGGGTTTTTCTTCTTGTTGATATCATTTGGGTACCTAGGTAGTTGGTAGGTGGATGGAATATTTCAATGGATGTTCATCTATTTACTTGAACCGATATTCTGGTGTTGTGTTGTGTTATGTTTAATTCCAGTGAGAAGCTGGGAGGGGTTCGTCGATGGGTGGGAGTTGATTGAACCCTGAATCAGGCAGCTGATTTGTTGGAGAAGGTCTAGGTATAGTTGGTTAATTTATAATGTGGTGTTTGAGGGGGTGGTTGGGAGGGTGGATGATAACTATGGTTTCTATAGTCCTTTGTGGTATGTGGAGGTTGTGATGACATATTGTAGAAACATATCATTAGCGTAAGCCATGTTATGCAAGATGGACATGGACGGCGCGAGTGAGGACTGAGCGGAAACAAGGCCAGACCCAAGATCCGTCGAGCAGCATACTAAACATTTCGATATGTTTCCAGTAAAGTCGGAACCAAGGTCGAGCGAACAGGGGAACGAGCGTGTATGGTGAGTGAGGACTTGCATGGGGTATAAGATTGAGCGATGGTGTCCGAGTAGATGAAGGGAGGGGAAGGAAGGGAAAGGAACTGATTGATATGTGGTGGTTTTAGAGAGGGGGGTCATGAGTGGAAATGGGAAGGAAAGGAATGGAATGGAAAGAGGGGGGGAATGGGTATGGTTAGATAGTTAGTTAGTTAGTAATAAGCATCCATTCCAATCCTCAACCTTAGATCTTCATAATCATCTAAGGCAATTGTGTTGCGGCAAGCCAGTGAGTCTTTCGTTAGACATTTGCACGCATGGCTCTGTTTCTAATCTTACATGTAGTTTGAATCACATTATAATACATATAGTATGGATCCGGATTTTGTACACCGTAGACTGTAGAGTGAAGAACTTGTTTTTATGCTATGTTTTAATGCTATGTTCGCTATGTTCATATCGGGACTTATGTATGTATGGATGGATGTCTACCTGCCAAAAGAAATCCATCTCGAAAGAAACGCATGGAGGTTGGGACTCAGCGCCAGATTTAGCTTTGATCTAGCGCCAAATCTCGAGCCCATGTGCAAAAGATGTTTGGAGAGAAGAGAATTGACCATGTCAATGCATGAGGGCTAGAAGCTTGAAGTCTGTTCGTGTTCATGTGCTGTATGCTCGCCATGCCATTATAACACTAAGGGGCCTCCCTCCACTTTGAAAGATTAAGAGATGATGGAAGTGAAAAAATGAATGCAATGAAAGACATGGAGAGATAGATGGGTGATGAGATGGGAAGAAACTTTTTTGGATAGATGGAATGAATGAATGAATGTAATATAATGCAATGTAGGTTAGGCCAGTCGAAAATTTGAACATCCCGGCTTCTTCTTGCATACATTGACATCTTGTGTTATTGCGAATATGTGGAGACGTACGCTTCTGTTCTGTTTTGCTAGATCAGAACAAACTAGTGAAAGTAGGCCGGATAAGAGAATGTACGTGTAGCCCGGTTGTCGAAACGTATCGGTGCCCTCCTTGTAAACGCCATGGATAGAAAAGCGAGAGAAGTAGGAAGCAGCCTCATCATAGCACCAGTGAGCCAATTTACCATCCTCGAAAAGTAGTAGGTTGACCATGACCATTGATGCGATCTTCACGAAAGGTATCCCACTCGCTATGGATTCGTCCACTTTCAATCGCCTCTTTCTCTTGAACAGTAGGTGCTCGAATACCGTAATGACCTCTCCTACCCAACGCCTGATAATTGATCGGACGTTGAATCTCATCTGTTTCATGGAAGATGTGATGCTGTTCATGATTTGCCCTAATCATCTCGAGATCGGTGGCGGTGCCTCGGATGAGTCGACCCTGGGTTCGACGCGAGGAGAAGACCCGGAGGAACTTGGGGAGATTGTTTGTGTTCCAACCGGATTGGTAACGGCACCATCTTTCGATGATGATGCGCTTTTCTCGCTTGTAGTGGTCGCTTTCGCTATTCAGGTAGTCGAATAGCTTGCAGGACATGCATGTGGGGCGGTCTTGGTCGTTGAGCTTGTAGTTGCGGATCATGCTGTATGAGAAGTAAAGTCCTAGATTCACGACATCACAGGCCATACATCTGAAGTGTTCTTTCATCCTAACGAAGGAAAGTGTTAGTTTGGTTATGCAGTGAGTCGGAACATCTTGGTGGCAGAAGTGATGACGTACCATTGTGAGCCCTCGGGCTTGTTGGGAACTTTGCCTGGCTTTGACTTTCGAAATTTGTCAACTCGACCGCCGAACTCTCCATATGCAACGTGGGCAATGACGTTCTCAACATCCGACAATGGACTCATGATGACTTTCAAAGTTGCTTTAACCGCCAAACAAGGGGATTTATCCAACCATTTTCTAAACATGGTGTGTTTAGACTCGAGATCAATATCTTGCTCTCTTGCCAGCTGAATGATAGTGCAGACTTCTTGCCAGATTGCAATTCGAATATCTGAATCAACATACATACCGGTATCATCCCATGAAACACCATATGCGTGATGTTCTCCCACTTTTCTTTCGCCTTTCTTGGGGCCAACTTGATATGTCCTATGGGGACCAACATGGTATGCAGGGTAGAAATCCAAAGCGACTTGGCGTTCGCAACCACGACCACGATCGCGTTGGATGATATGGAGAAGTTCAATCCCATCACAGAGATGAATTAATTCACAGTTGTAAACTCCGAGAACTTTGAGTTTGCGCATTTCAGGAACGATGAGAGCGAGGATTTGGGTTGTAAGGAATGGAACATGGTGGAATTGGATGTTCTGTATGAATTCGCGGAAGTTGTATATGGATTGGCCTGATAGAGAATATCATCAGTGATTCCGTTTGTGAAAAGCCACCAAAACATGAGTCGAAAGAAAAACCTACACATCTTATGCAAATTCTTGACCTGTTGGAGGTAGTTGATAGGCTCTCCATCTCTAGTAGGAGTGACAACAATCACTGGAGCAACACCGATCGAAAATTCACTTTTCTCTCGTGGAACCTCACAACGTTGATAATTCCCTCCAGTGACATCCCAAATATCCTAGGAGTATCTGTCAGGCGTTGATTGCATCATCAATAAATTGGAACTTACAGCAATAGCCATCAAGACATCCCAAGTTTTCTGACTGGTTCGAGATAATGCGGAAACGGTGCTGTGGTTTTCCCAGATCATTTTGAGAAGAATGACATCAACACCCTCCACTTGAAGTAATCTAACCAACGCACTTTGACTCTGATCATTCTTTGGGTACTTGAACACATTGACCTTGTAGTTTTGGACAAACAAACCCTAAGTACGTGATTAGAATAATTTATCAAGACCAGTGAATGGGATAGCATACCAATGAAGCCAACTTGTTGAATCTATCTTTTTCGCCTGTGAAAGGCCAGTTTACCAATGTAGGAAACTTTTCTTTTGGCTCTGCGGATGTTTCTTCAGTCATGTTTTCCCAGGTATTTGGTGCATTTGAATCTTTTACGACCACTGGCTCGGAGACACCCCAATCTCCAAAGTTGGCAACAACTCCATTAGGATTCTCTTGTTGAGGGGGGGTTGGGAATGTGACTGCAGTTGATAGTGTACCCCATGGACTCGGACGAGCTTGCGGGGTTAAGATTGCCATGGCACGCTTCTTGGTACACCAATCGGCTTTCTTGATATGCGGCGACTGTGTGACCCATGATGGGAGGGTAAACCATTTAGCGTTCTCGGGTACTGTGCTCCATGCTCTTGGGTCCAGTGTAGAAGGGTCGTACTTGGTGCTGCTAGTCATTGAAGGGGGTGGTGGGTGTTCCCACAAGGACTCATTGGTAGGCACGGAACTGTTAGTGTAGTACTTCATGACAAATGTATTTGAACCGGGTCTCGGGATCGGTAGAGTAGTTTGCTGGATAGTCTCTTTGTTACAAGTGCTATCAGTCAGATCAGTCTTTGCAGGGCTACCACCCGATTGTGATTTCTGGGCTTCCTGATATTTCTGAGAGCCAGTGGTAGAAGAAGGAAGCGAAGGCCAAACCCATGCGTTTGTTTCTTTTGGCATCGCAGGGACAAACACTTTCTGTGGTTGCTTCCAAATTGGTCCTTTCTTCGAGGTTTGATTTCTTACAGGCATAGCATGTTTGGTCCGCAATTGTTCACCATTATCTTGATCCTCACTCTCCTGAGTGATCTTGGCTTTGACCTTCCTGCCCATGATGATCGATGTTTCGAAAATCTAGAGATTGTCAGAATAAAAATTGCTTGCTTATGCAGCGGAAAGAAATCAAAAGTGGGTGAAATATATAAGAAAAGAGAAGTTCTGAACAAGAAAGCAAGTGTGATAGAGGGAAAGATAAATGCTGGTGAGGGAGGAATGGTTGAAGAACAAATGAACCCCGGTGGTAACTTACAGGTATTCAAAACTTCAATTTCGTAATGCAAGGCCTCGTAATTGATCAGCGGGAGATGCTTGGGGTCCCAAGCAGGAGGAATTGAGTTGATGCTCGTAAATGATAAGTGCTTCGCCCGACACAGTCTGTGGACAATATCAACATCAAATTTCGACGCCCGAAAAAGTTGCCTAGAAGATTGTTCAAGTGCGGGGTAATGACGGTGGAAGTAATATGGAAAAATGATTCTGAATAGGTTCTTGATCAAGTGCCTGGAAAGAAGAGAAACTGTTTGAGGAGGAGGAGGAGGAGGAGGGGGGGGGGATAGAAGAAGACCTTGAGAAGGGATATCTAGGGGACGGCACTTACAAGTTTGTATTCTCTTTGAAGAGTGACTTTCCTCAAAATATTGCAGGAAATATAATATAAAATCTTTCTATTCTAGGTGAAGTGGAGCCCAGTTCCAGGCTTAAGGAGAAAGAACAAAGCTAAGAAAGCTAAGAGGACTTTCTTCAAGGTGAAGTTGAAAACGCGTCCTAAATTGTCGACCTATGATATCAAGAAAAAATAAAGATCAAGTAAATGGTCGGAGGACTAAGCATGTAGATAGCCAGAGAAAAAGAAGGAGGTTGTAAACCTTGATACAAGTATGGAGGACCAGGGGTGGGGAGGATGGATGGAAGGTCGTCGAGAAAGGTTGCCGAGAGTCTGGTGTCAAGTTCCAAGCCACTTGAGTCATCCAGTAAGGGAAGCTCGACCGATTTACTAGAGGGGAAAAGGGGAATGGGGGGATGCTAAGGAAGTGAATTTTGAAGTGAATGTTGTCCGGGTTGCAGATATTTTTGTTTGGACATCAGGGTAAACAATCAATCATGGAGGAACGATTACAAAAGCTAACCCTTCAGACTGGAGGAAAAGTCTATAATCATTTCCTTTACTCGTCATATGGATGATTCACTAACAACTTTGAATAAAGGGATGAAAAAGATTTTGATGCCAGCCTCAAAAGTATTCAATATCCAACAGAGTAAATTCAATATCATGAAACAATCAGGAAAAATGCGTGTTGATATCAGCCCCTCAAAGTACTCAAAAATCTAACACCAAGAAGGATATTCACCTCATATGACTTTGGGATCTCTGACTGACATTGCAGGTTTCCATCTATTATTGACTGCTAACCAAACCAAACGCATGAATATTTGCCACCCTAAATAGGACATGAAACCCGATGATTCCTTTGTACCAAGAGACTTTGAGTAGAATTTCAAGGGAACTATGATACTAGAAGCAGGTACCAATGCAACTTTTGGGTGAAGACTGAACGTTTAGTGCAGTAAAACAACCACGAATAACAATCTGTCGATTTCCCGACATGCAAACCTCAAGAGAAGCCAACACTCCCCCAACAAAAGCTCAGAAACAAGGAAAGTAAATATCATCAACCTCAATGCTAAATGGAGTCTATGATGATACTCCAAACTTGAATAGACATTCACCCATATGACAGAACAGCAACAGTAATTCACCCCATCATCAACCACCCAGCTACGTCGATGACAATCCTCACTTGTGTGGATTTATTTGGAGAACCGTGAGGTGCATCTCATTGATATCAACCGATACCTTGTATTGATGACGGTCTATACAGACATTTAGATCTGGGATGAATAATCCCATGAGATTGGTTGATAGTAAGAGAATGGTAATGATGCGATGACAATAAAAATAGGAACAATAACGGGTTTGAACGATATATATATATATAATCTAGTGAATGAATCTGAATCAATAATAACGATGAAAATAGTAACAAAATCACTCCCATCAACAATCAACAAACAAGAACCAATACCTACCGAATAAGTATCAAAAATAAACCTCACTCCAACCATCATCCAACATCTAAATCCAACCAACAACCAGAAAACTACCAACCCAACCCCTCAATCAAAACCTCCCTCTTATAATCAATACGGCCACTCACCTACCTAGTCGAAGTGCGATTCACATGTCCACCACTCCTTCATCGCCCCCATTCATCACCAACCATCCACCACGAATCATAACCTATAATTATGATCAAAAGAACAGACAAGACATCGCATGCACAATACAATGTGCGATGATGCAACTATTCCACATCTTGCATAATCATCCCTAATTATTCCTATTTCCTGATTCCTATTTCCCATTTGGTGCTGTCGATATAACATGGCTAGGGTGATCAATAATATTACCCCTCCCCCCATTTCCTACCCTCAAATTGACGAATTTATTACCATAAAGGTGCTGGGTGTTTGTTGGCTAGTTTTCCGTTCATCTCGTGCCCGTTGATGACTGTATCTGCGTTAGTTTCTCCCTGGAATCCCGGTTGTATGCGTCGGGAGGTGTCGAGTTATATGTATAGATACATAGCTATGTAACGCCATAGCACGCATCTACCGCGCCATGAAGATAGCCCATCACGCATTCACCCATCTCACCCCATGCATCTTCTCCATACTGTAGCTCCCCAGAAACCTCCACCGCTCGATAAACGATTGGTCATCCATCCATTCATTCATGAAAACCAGCTGGTCATCCATCCCACTTACAAGATTGAAGACTGATCATGAAAGACTTACTTGGAGAACTGGGATTCAAAGGTGCAGCACATATACAAACCGACTGATCGAGTCATGTACCTAATCTCTTGGAAGACGCAGTACGCACGCTTATCGCGATTATGGCGACCACTCATTCCACAAGGGATGGTGGCCGGGTGTTCCTAGGTCGTGGAGGGAGGGGATGATTCGTGGAGGGAGGGGTTGGGGAGTCCGGGGTGTTGTAGATAATAGGTACTCACGTGTAGACCTCGATGCCCCCCAAAGTCAAAGAACAAATCCCCACCCAAGCCCAAGCCCAAGCCCAAGCCCAGACCTAAGATGTCTGGAAACGAAGATCGAAGTCGAACTACATTCATCTGCCGTTGAAGGGTTGGAATTAGCTATAGGGCGTGTGGAGCATGTGGCTAGAGCATGCATTGGAGTTGTGTGGAACCGTAGGAGAGATCGTGTGACGGTTGAGTGTGAGGAGGAGGATCATGCGGTAAGCTGACTTGGAACTACTTGGAATGTTAACGGTAGGTAGGTAGGTAGGTGGGATGTTTCTTTGATACCTACTTTTGGATAAGATCTTGGGATTGGGAATATAATGATACTTATCAGCTATCCGGGCACTCACTCTTTTGAAATCAAGCCTTTCCATCAAAGCACCCCCTTCATTACAGAAAATTCCATCCAAGGTTAGGTTAGGTTAGGTATCTGGTACTCTCTCGCTACCAATATACGTGTAGTAAAGACGTACCAGTCAGGAGGTACTTACTCTGATTTCCAAAATACATCAACGATATACCCAGTAATTACATCGTCCATACCATAATCGCCACCACCTTTATGAGTAAGTATAATTCTCTTCACCATCAGATGATATCCAAAATACGAATATCGCTAAACAGGTAATACTATCTCCATTATCGATGTATCTATCTATCCACACCCAATTCTACCAATTGCAAATAAGTAGATATCCAACATCCATATAGACACTAAAAACCAAAAACCAAAAGCGTACACCACATCTACTACAGAGCATAACACACCAAACCACCTAATCCCACCCAACCAACCACACCCCAAGCTCCTCCACCCACCAACCCCAAAGCGACAATACAAGCGAACCAGCCCTTTCAGCTCTCAGGTACTACTGTACTACCGTACTCAATTAATAAACACCTAGCTCCTAGTGTACATGCAAACCAATAAACCCCCTTAGCGGTCCCAATACCGATACGCCAGTCTTCTTGCCTTCGACTAGCCGATCAACACGGACTCTCGGACGGAGTAGCAAAGTATTGTGTATGGGAAATGAGGCTTGGGGATATCGAAATCTTAGTTGGTGGTGGGAGGGAAGGGGGAAATGTTTTATTGGGTAGATTGGGATTGGGATTGGGATTGGGATTGGGATTGGGATTAGGGATTAGGGATTAAATGAATAGATGAGTTCGGGTTGAGGGTTTCCTTTCTGTTCTTTTTTTATTTCTTTTATTGGGGGATGGGATGGGATATTGATGGAGAGGTAAATGGATGGGTGGTTCTGGAAGGATATAGTATGGTATATAGAATGGTTTGTTTATTGTATCATTGTATTAAGGTAATTTAAGAACATTCTATTCCAAGGTTTTCATCAGAAGATGCAAAAGGGGGTTTTAGATATTTTATTTTACCAAATACCTACCTCAGTCGATATTTAGGAGAAAAAGAGAGCAAGAGAGAGAAATGGAAATTTCAAGATGTACAGAGGACGGGTGAGTATTGGGTGTATAGAAAGAAGAACGATGAATCCTTGTGAGATTGCGGTGACGACGACGATGATGATGATGATGATGTGCATGAATCCTTGTGTAAAGAACGTTGATTGTTAAGGATTTGTTTATTGTATCGTTATGGATAGATATGGATTTCTTTTTCTTCTTTTTTAAGATTTCCTACCCTCTTTTCTTTTTGGCTGGTGATGCTTTTTATATAGATAAATAAATAGATATCTAGATATACCTAGATATACCTACCCAAGTAGATGTAAATAGATACAAAGTATTCAACTGAGATCATACCATCAGCGTAAATACATACGATACAAGTAAAGAATCCACGCCGCTGATCATGATTTGGGAGTTATACTGTATAATGTATTTCGATCCCCCTTCATCTTCATCTTCTCATCCTTTTTGTTTCCCCTATCAAACCAAGCCATCACATCTTCAATCAGTAGGTACCTAGGTAGGCAACTCATGCTCTTTTTTGATCTTAGAGATGCTTGATGTGTAAGTAGGTGGGTAGGTAGGTATTTGGAATATCTATTAGGTATAGGTGGGTAGGTGTACCAGTACTTTCCGCATAGATGATATCAATCAATCAAACAATCAATCGGTATCAAAACCTCGTATAATTATAATAATAATAATAATAATAATAATTGTAACTCCCCTTCTCTGTTATTATTTATCTATCCATCTACTCTCATCCAGCGTTCATTCATTCATTCATTCATTCACAATAAAAAACAGAGAAAGGGAATGGAGGTTTCCATTTCCATTTCCACTCTGACTTTGACTTCGATAGTGTACCAAGTCCAAGACAAAGTCAATGGTAAACTCCAAGGCAAAGTCAGAATCCAAATCAGAGTCAAAGTAAACGAATCTTTAGGTCCCACTCCCCTTCTACCTCCCTACGGAGTATCACCATCTATTACCACAAACCACAGATCATAGACTAGAGACCATAAACCAAAAGTAACGTAACCTAATAAAATACAGCACAATGCAATCCAAAATCCAAACCTACACATCTCCTTACCTCTCTCTGCTTGCCTACTTTCCCGCGGCGAGTGGATTACAGCTATAGAAACAAGGACATGATAGAGAAGCCGCCAGAATCCCAAATCGGGGACACGCTCTACTCCGTATCTGAACGAGACGAGAAGGATGAGCAAACGATGATATCAGGGATGATGGATGTTCGATATAGATCTCTGATCAAGAGGGGAGGGATGGAGAGGCTTTGGAAATAAAGAGGGAAGAGGACGTGGAATTTGTAGCGTAGGGTCCCTGGTGTATTTATTTACTGTAGGTACTGCGTGGTAGATGTTGGTGTGGTGGACGGAGGGCTAAGATTGGGTTTGGGGTTATGGATGTGGTAAATGGATTTCGGTACTGCAAGATTGATGGGTAAGGAGGTACCTATGGTAAGTATATTGTATCGTTTGTACCGAGGACCTCTTCATATATCTGTGTGTACTCCGTTGGTATGACGATTGTGCCGTACCTAGAAAGTCCTGAGATTACCAGCCATATACCTACCTACCTATCTACCTGGGGGGACGTAGATAAGCATAACACAGAGCAAACCAACTCTCTGCTCTCTTTCCCTGACGATACAACAAATACACCGACAGGGAGAAAAGGGGGGAGAAGCAGCAGCACTAGAGGGAGGATAAGAGGGGCTCATGAGTCGTGGAGCCTAGAAAGTCTTTGCGCGGTACAAGGGGCAATTGGGAAATGGGAATGGGGCCATGGGCACAAATAGGAGCGCGAGCTTGGTCGTTTCCGTGTTCTGTGCTTGCGCAGGCGTTCTGACCATGTGAACAGATGTGTGGGAGCATCTGATGGGTGGTGGAGCGTCTGCTTTGGTTGGTCGGAAGATTGTGTGTCGGTAGATAGGTGTGCGCGCGCGCGCGTGTGTGTGTGGGTGTGTGTGTGTGTGTGTGTGTGTGTGTGTGTGTGTGTGTGTGTGTGTGTATGTGGCATGTATGTAGTATGTACTGTATGTGGGATGTGTGTGGCATTGGCATTGCTGGTTTGGCTGTTGAGGTGTGGTGTGGTGTGTGGAATGACTTCAAGTGCCACGGAAGTGCCACTTATATGCATTGAAGTGGATTAAGGTTCATGGAAGTAAGAGAGGAGCGTTTAAACGGATTTGGATGTTAAGCATGTTAGGCCAGGTCCACTGGGTGGATATGATGGTCTTTTTAAGGTTCTATTGGTTTTCGTTCTTGGCTGTTGAGGGTTGGTCTAATTGTTGTCCAACTGTAAAGGGGGGGTGGCAACTATATTCATGGATTCACGGATTCATGGCATTCAAAAAAAATTCTGAACCACACATCCAATACAACATCGGCATTGGAGTAAGACTCAAGTAAGATCGCCCTACCTATTGATCATGCGAGCACAAATACCTTGTGTGTATCAAAAAAATTGCTCCGATTCGGAGTCCCTGATTTGGATGTATGTTTAGGGAATTTGATCGAGTGATGGATGGTACAAGAATGTTTTAATATGGCGTGTTTTATGATATATGAATGGATGGGATGGGATGGGATGGGATGATTGGTATTGGTAGGTCAGATAGATGACAAAGGAAGGGGAAGAGAAAGGGAGTTTATGCTTTGTGATAGGTAAGGAAGCGATAGGTTTGAAAGGTGTAACATCTGTTACATATGGGAAATGTCTATTCCGTACTAATAAGTAGCTACTACAGCACTATCCGCATGAGTGATGGAAGGATTTCCTGGGATATGGATGGATATTACCTATGCTACTATCTATGCTACCCACTATTAAGGTTGCCGATGAAACACATTATGCGCCGGTATAATCTACATACTACACCGCAGTACATAGTCGATGGAGGGTGGAATGATACTGTATAAGGAAACGAACGATGAATGATGGCGGGTGCCGTTAAATGTAATGAGAACGATGATATACATGTCAAGATTGAAGATCAAGCGTCATCTTCTTATTAGACAGGTGCTAACTTATCATACCTAAGAGATGAGGGAGGTTGGAACAGACACAGAACGACCATGGAACAATTGATAGCAGGCGAGAAGAGAGGGGCGAAAGATAATATCCAGAATATATCTACAGTATCAATCTGGGTGGCAATCGGAAAAGTAAATTAATTTATTTGATTGATACGGTCGTAACAGTGGTAACAATCCCGTATGAATGATGAACATAGGGTTACCGTAAGAAACAAGAAATATGTATCCTTGAAACTATCCATAAAAAAGATCAATGATGTTCGCTTTCAAATTTATCAATCATAACCTTGGAATGGATGGATGGGTGGGTGGAAGTAGGTAGTAATCAGAAGTACAGATACCTTACCTAGATCCAGCCAGCCAGACAGTCAGTCAGACAGACAGTCAGACAGACAGACAGTCAGTCAGTCACTCAGACAGTCAGTCAGTCAGTCATCAGTCAGTCAGTTAGTTGATTGCAATCCAAATCCACATTGAAGAATCGAGACCCAATTTATTATACGGAGTACCTGGTATAGACAGAGGATACGGAGTACTCGAGTAGATCCATTCATTCATATTACATAAGATTGATCCAATTGTATGAAATGAAGGTTTCGAGAAAAAGAAGCTAAAAAGAAATGATATGATTTTCATTGTTGTTGGTTGAAACTGCTGATGATTGGATGGAGGTGGATGGAGGTGGATGGAGGTGGATGAAGATGAATGGATATGAATCTCTTATTCATCAATACCCGTGGACTGTGTGGACTATATAATAATCTATCTAGATAGGTATCTGGGTATTTAGATATCTATATTGAATACCCAGGTAGCTAGTATGAGATAGGATTGAATAATATTGAATATACAATTAATTCCCTTTGGATATAGAATATCAAGGAAAGGGGTGTACTTAGATCCATATCCAAATACCTACCTAGCATCTATTTGAAGAATGAATAATATCAAATGGATTTTATCTAAATACCTAATTACCTAAATACCTAAATACCTAAAATACCCAAATACCCAAATACCCAAATACCCAAATACCTATCTAGGTATTTATCTCAACGTCTTATTGTTTATTCTCCTCCTTCCATTTCATTACCTATTCGAGTAAGCCTCCCGCACTCCATCATCAATTACCTAAACAATCAACCTCTTTCCCTCTTTCCCTTTTTCCCTTTCTTTCCTTCTTCTTTCCTTTCTTTCCTTTCTTTCTATACGGTCGTCCATTTCCCATAGTGTGACTTTTTTATGGGTCCCGATGGTCCTTGCTCCCTCTTGCAATCTTTAAACCGACAGGGATTCATCTATTGGTCTATTCTAGCCTATAGCCTTAAAGTAGTTACCGTGCCTGCCTCATTTCGCTAGTCTTTCTAGTCTTAACGCCCTTGCAACTCATGATATTAAAGCAAATCTGCCCATAAGGAAAAAGGGAAAGGAAAGGAAAAAAAAAATTCTCTTCTCTTCACTTCACTTCACTTCACTTCCTTCCTTATTTCTTCATCCCAAGGAAACTTGTCAACTTGTCAACTTACGTATTCCCTCTTAATAAACCTTCTTGCCACAACTTCTCATTTCCATATCATTTCAAAGAAACTCTTCTTTGTCTACTCATCTCATACAACTCAAAAATAAAAGGAAACTTACCCGCCATCGTTCAACAACGTTCAAGGTTCTCCTTATCATCTATCTATCTACTCGTCCATCCGTCCATCATCACAACAACGGGGAAAGAAAGAAAGAAAGATCTTCGATTCATTTGATTTGATTTGATATATTATCCTCAAAATGTCTGAAGTTCAAAAACCTATTGTTGAGGAGCAAGTCGCAGCTCCAGCTCCAGCTCCAGCTATTACTACTGAAGCACCAGCTGTCGAACCTGTCCCAGAGACAAAGGCCGAAGAGCCAGTTGCTCCAACCGAGTCAGCTGAACCAACTACCGAAGCACCAGCAGTTGTTGAGGAGCCATCTGTAGAGGAGGCCACTGAAGCTGCTGCACCAGCCGCTAAGGAGGTTACACCTGTTGAGGAGGGAGTTTTGGGTTACAAGGGTCCAGGTTTACTCAAGTAAGTTGTCACTCACCAAAACATGATTTCATCTCCCTTTACGGATGTGCGCCTTTCATCTTCAACGGTCTTTTCATAATCTGGATGATTTTAAGATGGCCAGGAAGTGTATGATGATATTTCGAAAGTAATATACTGACTCCTTCCTCTTCTATAGGAGCTTCATTTTCCAAAAGAAGCACTTTTGGTTCGGATCTGAGCCAGTTGAGCACAAGAACCTTGCCAGCTATCTCCGTGGTGAGAAGCCAGATGTCGCTAACCACAATGCCGCCTGGTCCTCCCACACTGGTAAGGGTCTCTTGTTCTTTAGCAAGAAGGCCACTGAGAAGGCCAGCCCAGCTGGTATCTTGAACTTGGTAAGTTGAATAATTTGATCCGTATCTTGGAGGAACTCCTATTAACATCTATCCTACAGTCTGAAGCATCTGATGTCTCTGAAGATGGCACCGTCGATTTCTTCTTCGCCATCCACGGCCACAAGCACACCTTCCAAGCTGCCAACATCGTCGAGCGTGATAACTGGGTTGCCACCTTGAAGACCAAGGTCGCGGAGGCCAAGGAAATTGCCGAGTCTGTTAAGGAGAGTGAGACCTACAAGACTAGCCACGCTGCTTTGGTCAAGCCATTCTCTGGTGCTGCCACACCAAAGAAGGAGGCAAAGGAAGAGAAGAAAGAAGAGAAGGCAGAAGCAAAGGCCGAGAAGAAGGAAGAGAAGGCTGATGCCAAGGAGGAGCAAAAAGAGGAGAATGCTGAAGCTAAGGCTGAAGCCAAGGAAGAGAAGAAGGAAGAGAAGGCCGAGCTCAAGGCTGAGAAGAAGGACCGAAAGAGCCGTTCTGCTTCTCGCAAGGGTGACAAGCGTACTTCTATCTTTGGTGCCATCCCAGGTTTCGGAAAGAAGGAAGAGAAGACTGAAGCACCAAAGGATGAAGTCCTTGCTTCTCCATCTACCGAGGAACCAGTTGTCGCCACTGAGGCCGCTGCTGCTCCAGTTGTCGATGCCCCAGCTGCTACTGAGGTTCCCGCCACTACCGAAGAAGCTGCTATTGCTCCAGCTGTTGAAGAGCCAGTTGCCGCCGTTGCTCCAGTTGAGAAGCCAGTTCCAACCAAGCGTAGCAGCATCTTCGGTACCCTTCAATCCCGATTCTCTCACAAGAAGCCTGAGCCTGAGGCTGTTTCACCAGTCGTCGCAAAAGATGAGGAGCCAGTTTCCGAGAACGCTCCAGTCATCCCAGCTGTTGATACCACTGAGCCATTGACCACTGATGCTACTTCCCCAGTTGAGGCCACTGAAGTACCAGTTACCAACGGCGAGACCCCCAAGGCTGCTGAGACTCCGACCGTCAAGACCGATAAGCGCAAGAGCTCCCTTCCATGGTTGAACAAGAAGGAAAAGTCTGCCACCACCAGTGATGAAGAGACTGAAAAGCCAAAGTCACCATTCGCCAAGCTTCGTGCTACTGTCAAGTCCAAGTCATCCCCAAAGGCCGACAAGACTGCTGAGAAGCCACTTGAGCCAACTGCCGAGACCAAGGCTGAGGACAACGTTGCCGAAGAGGCCGCTGCCACTGAGGCTACCCCAGCTGTCACTGAACCAGTTGTTTCTGAGCCAGTTACCACTGCTCCAACCAGCACCACTCCTCAAGTTTCTGCTACCGCATGAAGCAACTCACATCATTAAAGTTGCATCGCATCTTCGTAATGATTTCTTATTGTTGTCGTCGGAAAACGGATCTCCTTGAAATACCCCCAAGATTGATTGATACCACTCTCATTTTGCAGTACTTTGTCCATCTTTCTTTTCTTACGCGTTTGTTATGTTTTGGTCTGCCTGCGCTTGCGGTTTCTGCTGCGTATTGATACCCCTATACCCAGACTGTCTTTTCGCAATCTGCCATTAGGGCAAACCAACTTCAACCTTAATACCTAATATAAAGTTTCTTGATGTCTTATGAATATTGATTTTCCAATGATTAATTTTGATATGAATTGAGAGTGAATAGTGATTTATTTGTTATGTCTCATACATTGTACTGACTGGTGATGTACAACCTCGATTGAAAGAAATCGATAATTAGCAATGTTGTATGTTCGTATAAGGTTATGATGTTTAGTAAACTCCACTGCCTGCGGGCACTACAAAGGGACTACAAGGCACTATCATGGATAGTTTTTGGGGTCCGCAAGTTAGTACTTTGGGGCTCATCTAGTGGGGTGGATGCTATTTTTGTGGGCTTTTACTTGATTTTTTAAGTTGTTGTTGTTGTTGTTGTTGTTGTAATTGAGTGATTGTGATTGCTGAGTTGTAGGTTATGGATTATAGGTTATAAAGTTTGTATTGTTTGATTTTGAAATGTTTATTTGATTGGGATTGGGATTGGGATTGGGATTGGGATTGGGATTGGGATTGGGATTGGGATTGGGATTGGGATTGGGATTGATTGATAGTTAGGTGGTTGGGAGAAAGAGATTAGTTATAAATATAGTATAAGGGTTTGAGAGGGAGGGTTTCAGAACAGAGCTACATATGAGAGAATGGGGATGGGGTTTGGTTGAAGGGGGTTAGGCTGGATTTCAAATGGTTTTTGGGAATGCTTAAGGATTGTAGGTGGTGGGTTTGTATTTATTATGGTGGATGGATGGATGGATGGATGGATGGATGGTGGGTGGGTGGTTGGTTTTCTTTTTGGTGGTGTAATGTGGTTTGGTGTGGTATAGTATAATGGAAAAGGAAGATTGGAATTTGGGAAATGGGGGTTGTATATATGGAGGTAGGGATACGGAATCGTATGGTATGGTATGGTATGGCGATCTAGCGGAGGAGAGATTCATCGAGGAGTCGGATCAATCACTTGGAGTATATAGGTCAGTGATGGATGAGAGGGCATCGTATCCTTATATTTCTGTTCATCCCCCTTCCCCTAATCTCTCCTTTCTATCTCGGTATCAATTTAGAGGCATTATCTGATCGTACCGCACCGCGCGGCAAACCACCTTCAAGAGAATCTTGTGTTTGTAATTAGAGATATACGAAATTATCATCTAGATTTCTGCGGTTGTCTACCTAACGCACTGTAGAATATACACTCAATGATATAAAGGAATCGGCAGGGATAGGTGATATTCATCGAAGCCGATATGCTGTGATGAAGAGAACTAGGAAGAAAGAAGGATAATCATGTTAGAATCTGTTTACAATATCATAAGACAAATATCAAGATACAAACAAACAAACAAACAAGCAAGTATGCAAACCAATACCAAATACAAAACAACCCTAAACATCAGAGAAGAAGTAACAACTTTCTACATAGGGAATCAGAGATAAAAATACATCAGAAGATAGATATTGGATATAAGATTACCGAAAAATAAGTGAGTAATCAGATACCAGATATCAAACCTGGCGACTTTTTCAGATCTAGGATTTGAGGACTCCGGGTTGTAGAATTGTATTTTGTGGTTGTTTGTATGGATGATTGGAGTATTGTTATTGCTATCAATATGGAAAGGAAAGGAAAGGAAAGGAAGATTCTTCTCCCTTTCGAACGCGGTCTTGGAATTCGTTGGGTTCGGATTCAATGTGAGCTAGAGTTTGATGGTGGTTTGTTATATAGGAAGTATGTTTAGGATAAGCTTTGATCTATTATATATATATACATACATATTATACTTCAAAACAATCGACAAGGGTACCTAAGCCGTGAACAGCATCCGAGAAATTCTTTCTAGAAACTCATTCTTGCATACTAGGTTTGCGGGCTGCTGGGTGAGTAGGGTATGAATGCCCTGGTGTGGTGTGGACCACAACTTTCTACTCAAAGGGTAGGTAGATGGTTTTGGGTGGCGCTCGATATATATCTGAAGGGAGGTAGCTAGCTACTTGTGAGAGGGAATACTTTTTTCTCTCTTGATGGGTTGTTTGGGGGAGAGTTTCGCGGAATAGGGCTTTGGGGGAGGGGTGGTCTATGTTTTATGTTGAATGTGAAATATGGTGGAGGAAAGTGGCTCGGTAATCTAGGGGGCTATTTTGCTATATCGTTGAGGACTGTGATGATGGTATAGTGGTGGTAATGATGCTTCGGGGGTGTGCATGTATATGTATATATATATCTACCTACATATAAATCATCATACAACCCAATTCCAGCAACAACACAAACAAAACAAGCCCGCTTAAACAACATCATCCACGTCATCAACACACCATTTCGCCATTCCACCCCCTAACCCATCTTTCTATCTCCAAAATGATCTGGACGATACTACACAAACCAAACGTTGAAACTCAATTATTTGATATATATCCGAGTTGTCGCGTTCGTTATATACCTATACCTAGGTAGGTATCTACTATCATATCTATAGCTATCGTCCTGTGTATATTACTTAGCATCTATAGCTAGAAAATGATGGTGAGGAGAATGTGTGTGTGTGTGTGTGTGTGTGTGTGTGTATTCCCGTATAGTTCCATATCAACCATCCAATCGATAGGGAGTTTTTTACGTTTTGGATACCCCTTTTGCTGGGTTGAAGTATGGTATTGGGTTTACCTATTAATCTATCTATCTATAAGTATATATATATATATATATATACAAACAAACACAAACTCAAGATAAACAGCTCGGCTCGAACAGAACAGCCCAAAACATCCATCCATACCATCATCCACACAAAAGACCCGCTAACTTGAAACGCAAAACTGTGTTTGGAACGTCGATATGTATTTTCCAGGGCGGATGTTGATATAATAGATATGAAGAGGTGATCTTTTTGTTCTTGTTTTGGTTCTTTCTGTGGTTTTATGTATACTCTTTTATGTATACTGATGGGAAACTAGGTATATTACAGTTATTTCATTCTATCTTAAATTTAAACCCCCTTTCCTTTCCTTTCCTTTCCTTTCCTATTTGTTCATTTCTCTTCACCTCCCTTCCTTTCTTCACCCCCCTTCCACCTACTCTCTTTCATAAACCATCTATACTCTCCAATCCCAATCCCAATATAAACTCCCAACACCCCCTTCAACATCCATTTATTTTATTTACCTTATCCACCTCATCCACCCTATCCACCCAAATAAAACCCCCTCTTCTTTCCCTGCCTTTCCAAAAAGCAAACTTCACCATCCAAACCAAACCCTTATAATTCAGTATCTCCATCCTCAACCCCCAACCTCCAACCCCCCATCAAAAAAATACCTTCCACATCACAAAAACTATTTCTATAATCAAACCATACCACCAACCTTCAATCTTTAACTCACACCCCCAATTTTTAACACCAATCCACCATTACCATTATTATACATCTAATCTATAACCACCACAAAACCCATACAAACCCAGCATCCTAAATCCAGCATCCTAAACTCGCTTATTATGAACCCCATCCCCCTTCCCCTTCCTCTATCTTTCATTCCCTCCCCTTTCCTTCAACCCTGCTTCTCTACCTCCCTCTCCCTCTCCCTCTCCCTCCCCCTCCCCCTTTCCCCCCAACCCCAAAATAAATAAAGGCATATAAAAACAAACCAAAAATTATAAAAGGCATATAAAAACATTATACATTATACATCATACATCATACATCATACATCATACATCATATATTATAAAAGGATTTATATATATTAAAATAATCAATCTACTTTCAAATCCCAAATCCCAAGTTCCAAACCAAATCCCAAGTTCAGATATAAAATATATCTACATAATTTCAGTCTTTATATATAATTTCATTAATTATATATATATATATATATACACATATAAAAATAAACCTTACTTCTCATCTTTTTTTCATCTTCATTTTCATCTTCATTTTTATCTTCATCTTCATCTTTAATCTTATTCTCACCCTCACCCTCACCCTCACCCTCATCTTAATCTCACCTCACCTCACCTCATCTCATTCATAAGCTAGAAAAAATTGTCATTTCATACTACACCCACAGATTTATTCTCATTTTCAAATCGAACACAAAGAACCTCCCAATTGAATCCAGATCAAATCAGCCAAGGAGTTCTCGGCTTCCTATCTGATATACATCACCCGACTGTATTTGGGTAATATATGCGCATTGGTATAAGCCCATCCTTCCCCTTTCTTTCATTCCCCAAATTCGCCTGCGGTAGATAGACCCATCCGTTCAAAAGATCCTTAACCACAATTCATATCCCAGTCCTAACCATTTCCATATTTCATTTCAACCCTACCCTACACCATACGCAACCATACGTATCAATCCATCCATCCTACCAACCATACATCCATCCATTCCTAAAACTCCTTACAACAATAAACTCCGACGCTCGAAAATACTAGAACACTATACGTCAAATACCCAAAGCCTTGAATAGCTCTTAGGAAGTCATTAATAACTCAAATCCACATCTCCTAATCCTGCAATGATTTTATCTTCCTCTGACATCGTACCGTCACTTCCTGTTGCACTTGCACTCGTCCCAGTACGTCTTCTTGGTTCTTCTTCGGTAGCTAATTGTAGTTGAATGCCACTTGCAGAGGTTCCTTCATCTCGCATTTCTTGAAAACTCCAGCTAGGCTCAAAGTTGTTGCTATTCCAAGCATGTTCAACTCTTTCATACAACTCATCAATCTGTTCAAGACTGATCTTGCTTGTCTCGTAAACCATTCCCCACACGAACAAAAAGGCAACGACACAAAAGCAAGCCCAAAGAAAAAATATCTTTGCTTGAAGATTCGTATAGCCGGGACCAGTATTGATCATATATGGAACGCTATAAGCGATGGCGAAGTTGAGTAACCAATTAGAAGCCGTGGATATTGACATGGACTTTGCTCGAACCTTCAATGGGAAGATTTCTGATGTGACGACCCAGACGACAGGTCCCCACGATGAAGCAAAAAAGAAGATGAATAAGCAGACGAATACGATGATCACTATATTGACGGCTCGTGCTTCTTCTTTGGCTGCAGTTCCAACTGATGCGATTAAGAAATGACAAACAGCCATTCCTGCTGAACCTACCATGAGAAGACGACGTCGACCTAAGGATTCGACCAAGATCATTCCGGGGAGAGTCGAGACAGTGTTTACGATGTTGGAAATAAGTTGAATGACGTAAGGCGATGAAATTCCGACATTCTTGAAGAAAGTTGTGCCACTAAAGGTAGTTAGTGACTGCATGTTTTAATGGAAGTGAATGAGATGCTACAAAGAGTAACATCGGTGATACTCACTAGTAAAAGATAAAATTCTATTCACAACATTAGCCATGTAAACAAATTCACCGCTGGTAGGAACAAACTTACACAGCCCGTCAACTGCTGAAGCATTTGGAGAACACAGCCGGTTAAAAGTCGACGACCAAGATGCGGCGAGCCGAGGATGACATCTTTATAAGTTGAGGGACCTAAGCTCAACTCATACTCATGATTTGCTTCAATTTCAGCCAACTCTTCAACCAAAGCAGGATGTGTTATATCAAGGCGACGAAGGCGACTTAATGACGAAGCCGCAGCCTGATGTTGACCACGTTTAATCAGATATCGAGGCGTTTCAGGCAAGAGAGCAAGGCCAAGGAAGAGAACACCTGCCCATACAAATTGTAAAGCAAAGGGAATTCGAAAGGCTTTTGGGCCCGCAAGACCTTCGGTGAATATGTTGACCACGGCCGCGAGAAGAATTCCACAGGTGATGGCGAGTTGATATGCGCATACTAAAGTTCCGCGAATCCATTTTGGTGCCATTTCGGATTGATATAAAGGGACGAGAACAGAGATGATTCCAACGCCTAATCCTGCAAAGAATCTGCATGCGCGTCAGTTACATTCCTTCAAGATCCATGCGAAACAAAGGAACCAACCTTCCCGCGATGAGCATCGGAATATGCATTGCAGCAGTCTGCAGCGCCACCCCAATACAAAATATACCGACAGCGATGATGAGAGATATTCTTCGACCAATATTGTCACCCAAAGGTGCTGCACATAATGCACCGAGGGATGTTCCGGCACTCAAGATGGCCACGATTTGAGCGGATTGTCCAGGCGATATCGTTAACTCATTGTCGGCCGGATCAACATAGCCAGTCGAGAATTGATTGCGAAAGGAACGCATTGCCATGACTCCAGAGATTGTACTGAATGCCTGGTCAGCTGCTTTTCTTCTTCATCAAATGGGAAATTGATTTCCCATCAGCAAACTCACCCAGTATCATAACCGAATAAGAGACCTCCTGTCGCGACGAAGAGTCCTATCATAATAGCCGGCGCCGATGAGCCGGCCACATTATCGGGTTTATGCCAGGCCATGGCTATGGCCATGGTAAATTAGAAGTGGTCGTCAGGTTGGCGTAGTAGTTTAGTGAACGTTTGAGGAGATAAGGATGAATTCGATGTAAGTCGTTGATGATCACCGGATTTTGATATATGAAAATTGGCATGCCCATTGGACGAGGAATGATCTTACGCAGGTGCAACCTCTGAGATGTACTTCCTTGACCAATATCATTCAGCACGTGGCTGTTGAATGGAGGATTGATGAGTTAAGAGAGGTAGCGCACGGGATGGAGGGGAGTGAATGTGAGTGTGAGTGCGTGTGTGGAAGAGGAACCGGAGTCGGATAGTATAGGATTGTGGGATTGATTGTGGAATATGTGGGTTGGAATTATTGTTGTGGTTGAAGTTGTGGTTGTGGTTGTGGTTGTGGTTGTGATTGTGATTGTGGTTATGGTTGAAGTTGTGGTTGAGGTTGTGATTGGTATGATTGGTATGATTGTATGATTGTATAATATTTGGTAATTTGGTAATTTGGTAATTTGGTAATTTGGTAATTTGGTAATTTGGTAATTTGGTAATTTGGTAATTTGGTAATTTGGTAATTTGGTAATTTGGTAATTAATTGGAATTTGGGGAAGAACTGCTGACAATGAATAAAGAATTGATATTCGAGATTCGAGATTCGATATTCAACCCAGACAGCATTTTAGAGTGTTAGAGTGTGGGGAAAAGGAAACTCTTTTGGGAATTATAAAAGGAATCGAATGACAAGAATAACAAGAACTGGGGTGGGATAGGATGGATGAGATGATGGATGAGATGATGAATGGGATGGGATGAGGTGGTTAGAATTAGGATTAGATTGGTAGAGTATTGGGATTGGGGAAGGGGAAGGGAGGGGAATGAATGGGTGAAAGGATGAGAAGGTGAGGATGAAGGCTGAAGGGTGAAGGGTGAAGGATCAAAAGTAAAGGGTGGTGAAGGGGATTTAGATATAATAAGTGTAACCTCAGCTAGCCTTTTTGATTTTGATTTATTTATTTATTATTATTATTATTATTATTATTATTATTATTATTATTATTATTATTATTATTATTATTATTATTATTATTATTATTATTATTATTATTATTATTATTATTATTATTATTATTATTATTATTATTATTATTATTATTATTATTATTATTATTATTATTAAATATCATTTTCATTTCTCTCTTACTATTATTTATTTGGCTTTTTAGTAAAAGAACGAAAAGCTATAGAAAGAATAAAGAATGAATATAATAATCGTAGTAGTAATAACGATAATTAGTTTATTAGTTTAATAGATTATTTATTAATTACTTACTCATTTATTACTCATTCGCCTTTACTTATTTATTCATATTTAGATTAATTATAGAGAAGTTTACTTTAATAAGTATTATTTAAGAAAATAATTCGTTACGTTACTTTATTTATTATAATATAGCCTTTAAATGAATTTTATACTTTATTTATTTATTAATTTATTAATATTTAAGTAAAGAAAGGAAAGGAGAAGAAAGGAAAGAAAAGATTAAAATAGAAAAAAAATATTTAATAAATAATATAATTAATTAATTAAGGAGAAGTAGAAATTATGTATTTATATGGCGTAGCATTTCGATCTAGAACTAGAACTGGATTTGGATTTGGATTTGAATTTAAAATTTAATAAGAGGAATTAAAAGTTAGAAGGTAAAGTTAAAAGGAAAGTAATATTCCTCTTATATATATAAATAAGCAAGTAAATAAGTAAGCAAATAAGCAAAAGCAAGTAAAAGTAAAAAAATAAAGTAAGAAGTAAGAAGTTAAAGTTAAAGTTAAAGTAATCTTAATTAGTATAGATACCTCTTTAGATAATCATTAATACCTTTCTCTATCTATTCATCTATCTATTTAATACTAATCAATTAATTCTATACATATACAATAAAAAAACAAAAAGATGCCAAGAACCAAGAATATCATATCAATACAACATCTCCATATATATACAATACCCTTTCCATTCCTTTCACTCCATCAAATGCTCTCCCCAATATGCACAAATACATCCATTCATACAACCATATATACATACCTAATAATCCATGTCCAAGCACAACAGCAAGTTACAACAAGCCCCAAGTATCTGGGGCTGATTTTGTAGGCTTGTCTTTGACGCCTCATTCTTGTTCACCAATCCTTTGTTTGGGCGGGGAGTTGATTGGTTTTTGGGTGTATTTTCTTATAGTGGCTTTTTTGAGTGGGATGGAGGATGAAGGATGAAGATGAAAAGTATAGATATAGATATAAATATAAATATAAATACATAACACTCATTACATAACACCGCACAATAAAGCCCATCATAATCAATTAATTCATCTTTAAAATCAATAAGATTCAAATACGATTTCATCTTTCAACCTGAAGGTTAATTGCTAGGTTATTTCATGCAGCAATGTCCAATCCGATCCAATCCCTCTCAACTTCTCCCAATACAAACATGCCAGCACCCATCAATCATCATCGACCATCGACCATCGACCATCGTACCATTCCCAGAGCCTCAAATAAAGCCCCCAGTCAACGAACAGGCACGCAAGAAAGCACCCTGTACCCTCATTTGATTTAAAGCGAGAGATGAGATCAGCTCAGCCCATTCACATTCACATTCACATTGACATACAACCCCAACCCCCCCCTCCCCATCCCCATCCATCAAAACAGCAAACAAGTAGAACCCTCCCATAAACCCCCATGTAGTAAGACGGACCTCTCCTCCACCGTCACACCCACCAACACGGTGGACGGCAAAGTTGCCAAATCCTGCTGCGTTCCTTGGCTTGCCCCTTGGCGTTGATGTCTCAACACGATATTGTTGGATCGTGATGGAGGAACGGAAGCTGCGGTGCAACTTCAACTCGGGGAGGGTGCCTTGTGTGTTTGTGGAGATATCGATTGCGATCTTTTCTTTGCGAAGGCCCCTCTCGCTCTGGTTGGGTCTGGTGATTCGCTATCGGGCGGCTCTGTAAGCCTGTGTTGATGGGTTATCGTTGGGTTTGCGATTGAAATAGAGAGAGAAATATCAAAGGACTCGAGCTCGCCGCTCTCCAGAATCTTTTCATCTCTCCCCGCCCCGACCCTTGGGAATCAGCAGCTTGCCTTCTTCATCTGAGTATACATTATTCAGAACCAGCTAAGCTTATACCCAACCTTAACTTCGACCTCACTCTCCATCTACAACCTACCATCTACCATCTACTCCCTTCGCTACATCACACAACCTCAAGCTTAAGAATCTCATCACCAGATTCTGCAAAATCATAACCCAACATCCCCCAACTAAACACCATTCTACCACTCCCACTCCCAACACCAATACCCTCCCTACATCCCCACCCATTAAAACAATATGGAAACATCCTCATCTTCCCATCTTCCCATTACCCCACCCCACCATAGCATAAGCATCTCCCCCGCCTCTCCACAACACAAACTCGAATACCAGATCCCTAGCTTTCGGTGCAAATCTCAACTTCCATCTACCTCAGTATCCCAGCTGCAGTCCCCATAGGTAGTTATTTAAACCATCAAAATCTCTATCGGTATCTCGTTGGATTGATAGTTAATAATCAATGAATAATATTCCTCATCTCTCATCTCTTATCTCTCATCTCTCATCTCTCATCGCTTCTACTATTGAAACCGCCTATACAGGCATTACAAATATCATAAACATAAACATAAACCAAAAACAAAACCTAAACCAAATCATAATCTCTCCCCTCCAATCCACCAACCCACAACAAACAACATCAAACCCCTCTTACCCCCATCATCCCATCATCCCCTCAACCCTCCAAAAGAACCCTTCATCAAACCCTACAAAACTAGGTACTCCCCTTTTTACCCTCCCCATCTCTCCAAAACTTTACCCATATCTCTACAGATTTGCTGGTATCAAGTTCAACACTTATCGTCATCCCTATCACTCCTTCAACCCCAATTCTAAGCCCAACCCGCTTTAAACGGAATGGTGGAGTAGATAGAGTAGAGAGAGTAAACAGAGTGGATAGAGTAGATAGAGTAGATAGAGTGAATAGAGTAAACCAGCAAACTCAAACAAACTTCGGATCTGGGGTACACATACATATACATATGCTAACCCATCGCATCCATCCATCCATCCATCCATCCATCCATAAGAGATCCTCAGCAGCTATCTACCCATCTATATAACACCTACACAACCAACCAACCAACCAACCAACCAACCAACCAACCAACAAACAAACAAACAAACAAAACCTAACCCAATCTAACCTTACCCTACCATCCAATTACGTACACCTCTTTCTTCCTCCCTCCCTACCCAAACACAGTACCCCCCACATCAATCAATCCTTCAATAGCCCAATCCAACCCACACACACCTACCAAAACATTTCATCCAAAAATCGCCTCAGGAGAATACATACTCTATAGACATATATGTAAGCATATATACATATCTATAGGTACCTAGATACCTGATATAGCCAGCATATAAAAATCAAGACTTTGACCAGCTTCAGGGAATCTGGACTCTATACGTATACGGTACGTTCAGAAAGGGAGAAAGGAAGGAAGGAAGGAAGGATAGGATGTGTAAGTGGTGTGATGTGGTGGGTGATCAATATGTAGGTGAGTAATGTAATAATATTAATTCAAGGAGAGATAGAAGTCAAAGGCAAAGTCAAAGTTGAGATAGAAATGAAAAAGAGGTACTAGGAAAGATGTCTCTTCTCTTCTCTTCTCATCTCGTTATCAATCAATGTGCAATATAATAATTCTTATTAGAGGAGAGATAAAAATGGAAAAAGACATAGAAAGAGATATGGGGAAAGTGGCCTCATCTCTTCTCTTCTCATCCTGTTATCAATAAAGTACAAATTCTTATTATCCGAGCATGTGAATCCGTCCTATCCCATCCCATGCCATTCCATCAAGTATAACCAAAGTGCAAAACCCCATTCCATGCCATTCCATTCACCGAATCCATTTTGTTTCAATAAATCTCATACTGATACTAATCTTGGCTTAGAACTCCAAAGTAGGTGTAACGCCCTTGACCCTGCCGATAACCTGACTAGCAGCATACTTGGGGATAACCTCATCATCATGCAACATCTCAAATTCCTCTGTTGCATCTCTACCCATGAAGTTCATCAGTGCTTGTGGACCACCTGGATGCTCATCTAACCAATCTGATACATCCATAACAACACCCTTTACTACTACCCATAGATCTTCTTTCTTGTTATGTTTTGCTACCTCATCCATTGTGAACTCCTTTTCAGGGACCTTGAACTGCGATGGTTTTGTTGGCTTGCTAACTTTCCCTGGATCAGATGAGTCTGCTCCATTCTTCAAGACTGGACCAGCTGATGTTTGAGATTGTTGGCCTACTTTATCTCCAGTTCCAGAAGATTGGCTGTCCCATTCTACAGAGATCTTGCCGGGTTGAGATGGATCAATGTGAAGAGAAATTTGAAAATTTGACCAAGACGAGATGCAGAGCCCAGATTGCCCTTGAGAGCATTCTGGAAGAGATAATTACTAGCGGAGTCACCAGCGACACGTCCGTAGACAACGCATCCAAGTAAAGATGAACCGCCAAGACGATTAGCACCATGAACACCTCCTGCTAGTTCACCACAAGCGTAGAGACCTTCAAATGGTTTGCCTTCTTGGTTGAGAATTTGTGCATCTGCGTTAATTTCGATACCACCCATTGTGAAATGAAGAACTGGCTCCATAACAGCAACGTGGAAGTCATCATCGATATCAACCGGTCCGTTGTGGAAGAACTTCTTGCCGTATGGATCCTTCTCCTTGCCTTCGGCAATCTTGTTGTATTTCTTGAAAGTGCCCTGAAGATGATCTGGTGTACAGCCAATCTCCTTTGCGAGTTCCTTACCAGTCATCTTCTTCATAAGGCCACGGCCAGAGTAATGACGCGTGTGGAAGTCAAGAACATTTGATGCTTTAGAGTTTAGAATGAGACGAACTGGGAATTTTCCCTTGTCCTTCTCCTTCCACATCTCACCAGAGACGTAATCTCTGTGGCCAAGTTCGTCACAGAAACGATCACCATCACCGTTCAAGAGAAGACCTCCTTCACCACGAAGAGCCTCAGCAGCCAAGAACTTCCACTTAGATCCGGGATCCTTAGGATCAACAAGACCAGTCGGATGTACTTGAACTTTGTCCATATCAATCCCATTACCACCAATGGCCATAACCATCTTTTGACCATCACCAGTAGCGTGTACACCATTGGTAGATGCCAAATCGTATGTATCAGGTCTATGTTTCTTGAGTAGAGATGTTTCTGTGAAATCTGCTGCATATCCACCAGTAGCCAAAACGACTGGTCCCTCAACAAATGAAGATTCGCCACCAAATTCATAATTGACACCGCTAATCTTATTTCCTTCCTTCTTCAGCCCAGTAACCCGTGCCTTCTTGATGATTTGTACGCGTTCGGGTTCGGCTTCAGCAAGTTCCTCTAGTCTTTGCATCAAGGCATATGTTATGGCCATACCGGGAAATTTCGCATCGTGTCCGCGATGAGTTCTTGGATGTGAGTGACCCCTAAGTTGATTAGCATATGTATAGGCATATTTTAAATGGCATTACTTACCCTAGCCGTGACACGAGGGTTAAATCTAACCCGAATACATCTTGGAGCCATTCTACCGCAGCGGCTGATTTGTATGTTAAGACCTTGATCAAATCTGGTCTTGCCTTATCTCTTGCAGATTTCAGTGTGTCATCGTAAAACTGCTTGACACTGTCTTGGATCTTTTGGTCGACTTGTGTTCGGGTAAGTGCTCCATTGATACCGGAAGTAGCCTCTGTCGATACGTCAGCAAAGAGCGAGCGAGCAAAGAAGTTCTTTTACTTACTTGTTGAGTTTCCACCAAAGAAAGCTATATACACTAGTCAGCACATGCTTTTCACTTGACCAAGGCACTGATGTGGGCGCAAGACGCGTGGGAGCCATTCAGATCGACTTTTGCTCGAAAACAGTGCCGTGCCCAAATTTTATAAAAATCAAACAAACCTTGCTTATCAAGAACCACAACATTACCACCAGCCAGGTAAATGGTATGCGCGGCACTCAAACCGGATACTACAGTCGTTGTTAGCTCCAGTATACGTTCCGGAAGGACAAAGATAATTAAACATACGACCACCGCCAACGACAATTACTCTAGGTGCCATCTTAATCGAATTATAAAGAAAGAGAATGATGAGAGGATATGAACAGTCTTAGAGAACAAAGTAGGATAAATAAATAATGGGAAGAAGTCTAGGGGAATGGTTGTTGGGGGGGGGTTTGAGTTAAAAGCAATAGTGTGCGCTCGTCTCTCCGCTGGAATGGATACCGAGGCATTACGGGTCTCTGTTTTTAGCTTGAAGCTAAGTTGCTAAGCAGGAAATATACAGATTATGATTGGTTGAGATTTACACAGTTGCTTATGTCATCAAGCGAAACTGGGGAAATATTGTGGAGATAAATAGTCATAGTTTCCCGCAAACAGCATTGGGAGATCAAATGGGGTCAAAATGGTATTGGACTTGATGAATTCGAATTGTCTAATATATAATAATTAAGTAGAAACATACCTTTTGAGTTACAACATGAACATAGGAATGTGCAGTTCAAGATGTGTCCATTCTCATAATTTTTGTAGATTCAATTCACAAGGTTGGCTGACATCAATATCACGAGTCAGCATTGACACCTTTGTCATAAACAAAGAGAGGCGGAAATCAAGCATGTGAAAGCCGGTCGGAGCTAAGCCCCACAAAAACAAACACTACTCACTACTCCAGATTCTTACAATCAGCATCGGATCAGCATCAGATGATTCGATCTCAGGTCATTTTATCATCTTCAAGGGGAAAATCAAATAAACATGTGAAGAGATGACAGGTTCTAGTTCTATCGGTACTGGATAGATAGATATTACATAGATGCTACTCTAGTTGAGGAGTAGGTGATGCTTAGCCGAACATGTGCCTAGGTATACCGGTAGCCTTCGGTCTTTTCATAGGGGACATTCAAGTTGCAATCAGGTTGATTGACCAATCGGATGCAAATAAAGACACCGATTTCATAGATGGATGCAGTACAAGCAGAATCTTTCAGAACGTCAATATGTCCATCTCAATAGTCCAAGAGTCAGTCCATGATGCACTTTCAACATTCAATACAGGCTAGTTTACTCTATGAGAGATCAGAACAGCCTGGATCATTTTGGTCTCTCACTCAAAATGCAGATATTCAATGGGTTGCTTGAATCGAATGATTTGAGCGAGCAGCGTAGATACAATAATAGCTCCTATCCTTCCTCTGGTACGTAACACAACCCTGTTGGGTTGAAATCCAAGACATTTACTCACTTGATCACGTGCATATTATCCAGTCCCATGTATGCTGATGTAAGTAAGCGGAGATGATCTCTAGTAGTTCGTCATCCCGCATTTCTATATCAAGATTTTGTGAACATAACAAAAAATATCAATGTATGAAGATGAAATACACATTTGCAATACCATTTGTTTTGACGGCGCTCTTTGCTTCTACAATCTCAGGTAAAAATATACAAAGACCTTTGCCAGACAATAATATTGGCCCCGCGATGCCGCCTAAATCCGAGCAGTCTTCAGATTCCATTGATGGGAGTGATACAATCATTCTATCAGATGTTCTTGGTAGAGACCGAAGTATCAATATATTTGCAGGATTTACAAGAGATGTAGCACAAATAAGTCAGCGATTTGCTGACAGTGGTCAAAATACTACCATTCTTGCGCCAGTCAATTCGGCGATAATGGGTCTGCCTCGAAAGCCATGGGAAGACCCAGAAGACTATGATAAGCTTGGGGCCAATGCATATGAGGGTGAGGATGGAGAAGAGAGGGCCCACAAGAACCTGCGAAGATTTGTGGAGGCTCATATAGTTCCTGTGAGTCCATGGAAGGAAGGAGAGAAAGTCAAGACTTTGGTTGGAGATGAGGTCTGGTGGGAGAATAAAGGTGGCGCAAAGCTAGTAAGTCTGCTATCATGTAGGTACCTAGTCTATAGGTACTTGCTGACGACTTTATAGCTACAACCCGGAAATATTGAGGTATCTAGCATGGCAGGTGATGTTCACAATGGACAAGTTTGGATATTGAAGGACGTGAGAAATTATGCTTAGAAACTGCTGAAAGCTTAATTGCAAAGACTGGCCTTATTCTTTGAACTTGAGCGTTCGAATTGCTAAGTAGATTTGGTTCGGCGTGTATAAATCGGAGGCCTTCCCTTAGCTGTTGCGCATATCATGATGATTTTGAAATTTTTAGTTCTTCATGTCTTACATACGCAGTTTTAGCCTTAATGATAATGATAACCTTATCATTTGATCCCTTATACAATCAAGTCTCTAAACAACAGTTTTATAGTTGATTGATTTTGCAGCAACATCAGGAAATCAGAATCCCTCATTATAGTGAAATCATACGTGATTTTATGAATATCAATTGACCTCTACTGCTATCTACCTAGATTGGCAGCCTCGTTTTGCTCAGCCTTGTGGGGAGGCCATAAAAGAGTATCGCGGTAATCGCCGGCACGCTAAGGGAAATCATCATTGCGATCATTTGGAAATTCTCACGACCCAGTATCGACGTTTCGCTTCATATTCGCCTTAGTTTGTGAATTTGAGAAATAGTGAGTTGCCTAGGTATTGAAAATCGAGTCATAACTCTGATTCACACTGCACATCAAATTCACTTCTATGGAACGACAATAACGGTGTTTACTCCTTTGCGCCGGAGCATAAAGCCTTGCGCGTACCTACAAGCAACCTCGTCAGTACCTCCTTGTTCTTCGCTGAGCCAAAATACAATCCCTCATTCATGATCAAAGTTCGAGCTGTGATATTGTACTTTGAAACTCCTCGTTTGCGGGTTAACTAACCCTTAATTTTCAAAGATAGCTTATCGGTCAATCGATAATCAAGTCCTCCAACCAAGATCAATCGTCATGAATAATCAACCACACAACGGCCCTCCGGGTTTCGATCGAGATCGTGATATGGAGGAACAACATCGACAACGTACTTTGCAGCAGCAACAGGAAGAGATGGCGACACAGCGTGAGCGCGAGCGCGATATTGAGAGACAAGAGAGAGATCGACAACACAGAGAGCAATATCAGCCAGCACCTCCACATCAGAGTAATACCGGCAGTATTCCCTTGCATCAGCCTGTAGCAAATAGAACAACTACAGCAATGCATAGTCCAGGTGGAATTCTTGCTACGCATGGCACTCCACTAGGAGCTCCAAGTGGACCTGGCAATGCCTTTGGAGGTCCTCTTCACAATGACGCAGCACGCAACCTGCAACACCATGCCCAAAATGCCGCTCAACAACCCCAGCAGCAGCATATGTTCAACCCCGAAATCTTCGGCCCTGCTCGTGGTTCGGGTGCTCCTCAATCAAATGTGCCACTTGGAGTTCCAGGCGTCCCAGATGTTGGCTTCGGTAGGCCACAGCTACTAGTACCACGAGAGACCACGCAGCAGGACGTAGCAGCAGCCGCAAGATTAATGCCTTTTGGGCCTGCCACTACTGGTCACACAATCCCTGGTCCTGGTCTAGCACAAGCTGGTCAACAGCCAATTCTCAATGTGAGTTCACAACATCAATCATCTTCATTTTCTTGCCAATGAGTTTTCAGTTATACCATCAACTATAATCCAAGTCTAATCAGTTCTTTGCTTTCTTACAGGATGCTCTGAGCTACCTTGACCAGGTCAAAGTCCAGTTCGCAGATCAGCCCGATGTTTATAACCGATTTCTTGATATCATGAAAGACTTCAAGAGTCAAGCGTATGTTATGTTTCTTTTATTCATCTTACACAGCAAATTATCTAATCACAACATGTCTCCGCCACGTGCTAACTTTGGTAATTCACTTTCAGAATTGATACTCCGGGTGTTATCAATCGTGTATCCGAACTTTTTGCCGGCCATCCAAATTTAATTCAAGGCTTCAACACATTTTTACCACCTGGATACAGAATCGAGTGTGGAGCCGATAATAATCCAAATACAATCAGAGTAACCACTCCAATGGGAACAACCGTTCAGTCGATTCCTGGAGCTGGTCGCGCACTTGGCGAGACCGTAGTTAGCCACGGCGGCGGGGCAAATGGCTTTTATAACCCTCAACGCCCAGGCAATTGGCAGCAGCAGCCCCAACCCAGCATCGAGAGTCCAGAAGCAGTGTTCAGTCCACCCCACCAGAGTGCTACAGTCTCTTACGGCCACAATCAAGCACCGCTTGGATCTTACGATGCACAAGCAGCAGCAGCCGCCGCAGCTCATCAACAGCAACAACGAGGTGTCTCTCAATTAACCAACGCTGTCAGCGCGACCTTGGGTCAACCACCAAGAAACACGCAAACACCAACACCTGGCGGTGGTTCTTCAAATTTAAATGGATCTGGCGCGCAAGCAGGAATGGAAAAACGGGGTCCAGTTGAGTTTAATCATGCAATAAGTTACGTTAACAAGATCAAGGTATGACTTGAAAAAAATTCTCTGCCGATCACCTTTGGAAACATACTCACCTTAACCCCAGAACCGTTTCCAAGACAAGCCTGAGATTTACAAACAATTCCTCGAAATTCTTCAGACATACCAACGCGAATCTAAACCCATTCAAGATGTTTATAGTCAAGTAACTACTTTGTTTGGTACAGCACCCGATCTACTCGAAGACTTCAAACAATTTCTACCAGAATCAGCCGCACACGCAAAAGCTGCTGCTAAGGCCGCGGAGGAAGCAACGGCGATGCCAGATAATTCTCAAGATACTCAACTTGGTAGCAGAGGTCCTTCTGGAGATCCTAAACTTCCAATAATGGGCAATTTCCCTATCCCTACTCCTGCCACTGGCAAAACGGAAAAGAAGCGCAAGCCTCTCACTCAAGGAACTGGTTCGCAGATGAACAATGGTGGAGAAAGCTCTATTCGTGGGGCTGGTCAGCAACAACCCAATAAGGTGAGTTAGACCTCAAAATTAAAGAAACAAACCCTTTTAATTCATAAATCATTCATGCCTTTGTGAGATATTGCTTTAATACTTTGATTTTTATAGCGACCGAAAACCCATCATAACAGTAAACCATTGGCTGCCGATGCTGCAGCCGTATCTCCAACACTAACCCCCATACTACCTGAACCACTTCCTCCTGCATCGATGTCCGCTGCGAGTAATGAAGAATTAGCCTTTTTCGATCGCGTAAAGAAATACATCGGCAATAAGTCCACCATGAACGAGTTTTTAAAGCTCTGTAATCTTTTCTCACAGGACCTGATCGATCGAAATGTTCTAGTGCACAAAGTTAGCAATTTTATCGGTGGAAGTGCGGATCTGATGAATTGGTTCAAAGCCTTTGTTGGTTATGAGGGAGTTGACGAGGTCATTGACAATCGGCCAAAGGCCCCTACAGGAAGAGTTGCGTTGAGCAACTGTCGAGGCTTGGGACCAAGTTATCGATTGTTACCGAAAAGAGCAAGTTCTCCATTACCTCCATACTTTTAGCACCAGGAAATTCTATTGTCCTTCTGCAGAGGTTGAATTTGTTTGGAAAAGGAGGGTTGTTTGCTAATGTTATAATGACAGGAACGATTGAAGCCTTGCAGTGGTCGAGATGAGATGTGTCAAGCGGTTCTTAATGATGACTGGGCTTCACATCCTACATGGGCATCCGAAGATTCTGGTTTCGTAGCTCATCGAAAGAACATCTTTGAGGAAGGTCTACATCGCATCGAGGAAGAACGTCATGACTATGACTTCAACATTGAATGTAACTCCAAAGTCATTCAGCTCCTCGAGCCAGTTGCTCAACAAATTGTTGCCATGGAGCCAGCTGATAGAGTGAACTTTCGTATGCCTGGTGCCGGTCCCAATGGTCCAAGCCAAGCCATTTATAATCGTGTGATGAAGAAGATCTACGGTACTGAGAAAGGCCCACAAGTTGTTGCTGATCTTTTTCACGATCCTTGCGCTGTTCTACCAGTAGTTTTAGCACGTCTCAAACAGAAGGACGAAGAGTGGACCTTTACTAGGGTAAGTACTATCCATTCCAACAATGCAGCATCGCTAATATTGGTATCAGCGTGAATGGAATCCCGTCTGGGGTGCACAAGGTAGTGTCATGTATCTGAAAAGTCTCGATCACATGGGCATCCACGTCAAGCAAGCCGACAAAAAGCATTTTGCTGCAAAGCATTTAGTTGACTCCATCAAGACAAAGCACGAGGAACAACGACGTCTCAGAAGCTCCAGAGGTCCCACACCAAAATATCAGTATTCCTACCAATTTGCCGATCAGGAGGTCATTGGCCAACTTCTACACATTATGATCGTTTATGCCTGCAATGCAAACCAACACAGTAGCTCGGAGCGTCGACGCATTTCCGACTTCTTCGAGAAGTTCATATCTACATTTTTTGACCTACCTTACGATTTTGTCGCACGTCATACCGCTGGGATTGATCGTGGAACTCCTGACGATGAATATGAAGATATAGCGCCAGCCGAGCTTTCAAATGGTCGGGGCAGACGGCCACCCAACGGAAAGAAAGCCGATTTACGACGTGGGGTTCTTGATAGAGGTCGAAATGGTACAAGAGGTCGTGGACAAAAAGATGATAGCGCTACGGGTAGCAAAGAATCTACACCAGATGTCGATTCTAACGGCGATGAAGAAGTTGCCGAAGGGAACGATGATAGGGCTATTACCGAAGTCACCAATGAGCGTTGGGCAGCCGTTCCAGGTGCAGTCGCGGTTCAAGGCACAAAACCTCTCGAATCTGACGACTTGGAAATGAAAGCGGATCAACCATTCCAACGTGATTGGTATAACCTATACTGCAATCAGACAGTTTTCGTATTTTTTAGCATCTTCCAAACTCTTTATCAGCGCCTCAAGGACATCAAAGATGCAGAGAGTTCTGCAAAAGCAGAAATGGAACGTGCAAAGAGTGGCAAACCTGCAAAACAAATCGGTCTGCTAAGTGATAGGAATGACTACTTTACAAGTCTTGAGGATGGTGAATCTTGCTATTCAAGAGTCTTGGATCTCGTCGAAGATTATATCAAGGGCGAGGTTGAAGATACCAAGTATCAGGACTACCTACGACATTACTATCTGCAGACTGGATGGAAAATCTACACCATTACCGACCTTCTTAAGAGTCTCTGTCGTCTTGGCTCCATCTGCTCCTCTCCCGATAACAAGGAGAAAACTCCGGATCTCATTGACCAATTCATACGTAACAGAGAGGCTAAAGAAACGTCGTATAACATAGAGATTAATTTACGGAAACAAGCTGATAAATATATCAAAGACTCAGAATTGTTCTTGATCAGATGGGTATGTAATTACTGGTTCTCTAATACAAAGTTTGCTAACAAACATCAGTATCCAAAAAAGAATGAAGCCACATCACAGTGGGTTCATCGAGATGAAACTACTTTTGATCTGGATATTATGCAACGAAAAGAGCGTTGGCAATACTACACATCTTCTTATGTGCGCATCGAGCCAACTGAAGGAGTGCCCCGCAGACTCCTCCGCAAGAGCCTCCTCACCCGCAATTTACCATCAGGAGATACCGATTCTGAAGATGGCTCTAATCAACGCAAACCTCTCGTCTGGGACGAAAGTCTAACACTTAGAATCTGCGTCAATAGTTATAAAATCATCTACAAGGAACCCGGCGTGGAATACTTCATTTATGCTGATAAAGCTCTCGGCGGCGGTGAAAATGGTGAGGCTAGACAAAGGTTGAAGAAGGTTGAAGAGTCAAGAAACCAAAGATTTCATGAGAAATTCGGAATGAATAATCGATGGATGAAGGAAAAGAGTCATGAGGAAGTCAGCAGGATCAATCAGGAATTCAGAAAATGGGTTAGTGAAGGTGTCCTCCCCTCGACACAGGCTACTGGCGTTAGTACTAGCGTCATTTCTGGAGCAGCATCCGGAGCAGTACCTACGGCTACAGCAGCCGTAGACAATGAAGTTGATATGGCTGGTTAAGTGCAGAATGCATTTTGTTATTAAAATGGGCTGGGAATGAGAGGAGTTCTGGAAGGGTTTAGTAACGACATTCTCTTTTGCTTTCTACTTTCTTTTTTATTCCATTGGCAACTTTCAAAGAGCTTGAGTTCTCTCAACCATTTGGCTGTCGTGGATCTGTTTGCGAAGGCTCGCATGGATATCGCTTGCTGCGGAGAGCATTTGACTTACTAAGATGGTCTCTCTCGCTTCCATTTCTTAGCAAAAACTGGTAGCTTGGGCTTTTGTGTTTTATATGCTGTATGATAGATAATTTAAAAGTCCAAATAAATTTGTGGATGGGTGATGATGGGATGATGTGAGATGTGAGTGTGATTACCTGATGCAGCCAGTTCTGTATATTATATCATTAGCCCAACATTGGTGCAGCCGCCAGTATAGCCAGCCGTACGTCTAGAGTTCATTTTCATTCTTTCTTGAAATCAGCCTCGTTCGACCAATAAGCATTGGAGACTACACCATAAGATACTCAATCTCGATCTCAACTTCAACACTGTATGTATATCTGTATATAATCATATTTCCAGATCGGCATACGCATTATGCCTTGCATTCATGTATTAAAAGTCTAACGATTCTCAGTATTTCATCTTCTTGCTACCTATAAACTGATACATCTCATTCGCCTCAGAATTGCGTTGGGGTTGTAGCGATACTCGGATTTCCTTCGCGGTGACCGGGGATTCTTAGTCATGGTCTCGTTCCAATTTTTTCTCATGGAATTTGGGCTTTGATCTCGCCAATGAGTCTGGTCCCCGATCATGGATTGTTTTTCGGCTAAATTGCATGTATTTTAAGCCGCTGGGGGCGTCAGGGGGAAAGCGCAACTCTGGTTACTGCTCATTCATGGTTACTGCTTGTGTATTGTTGACAATTTTGTGTCTTCTTTCTCTTGTCTCCATTTCTTTTTTTCTCGGGTATCGAATTTCGATTCATGCACTAACTCGATGTATGATGGATCGCAAAGATGATGCCCATGAAGAATGGTGAGAACGAGGAAAATGTGAAGTAGGGTGTGAATATACTATAGAACAGCAAGAGGACGTATCAGTTCGTCTTATTTCAGTTTTAGTCGACTTGTGAGTTCTATTGCCAACAAATACTCTCTTTCGTTTGAAAGGATTAATAACTGCATTTGCAGGTTTGCCTTGTGATTCCTACTCAAGATTGACTTCCATCTAAAATTGACTGGGTCACCGCAGACATGTACTTTCCAATCCTTCTTGAGAGAATTAAGAAAGTCTGTGAAGGACATTCGATATGTTCAGATGGGGTAGATCTATCAGAAGATGGCCTGCTTGAGTTTGGTTACATGGTCAATGGGATAAGGATGACTCCCATCAATGATACTTCAAGGAACATCCTCACATATACAGCATTTCAGACCATCAAAGCAGGCCAACTTGATGAACGATACAATATAAATTCCGACGAGCATAGGTAGAAACTGGCTCATGATGTCATCAAGCTGGCATACAAGATTGAATCAAGTTCCTAGACAATCTCGATAGGTTAGGTGGGACAAGTTCGTATGGCATCGTTTTCAAAGTGAGGGCTTTGTTATCTCCCATCTAGATGACCATGTCTCTACAATAAGAGTATCGGTACTCTGAAAATACTGTGGATGAGAATCTAACTAAAACTTTGGCTGGGGAGCAAATCCTACCGGCAGCACAAGTAGAAGCTGCAAAGGATCGGAAGGTTCTTATCATGAAGAAGAATATATCTCTAAATGACTCGGTAGATATCACTAATACAGTAAACTACAACAACGAATATCTGTATAATTATCCAGCGAATTTTTCTAAAGATGCCAATATCGACCAATTGGCCACTCTTGAACTATACAGAACATTGATTTCCTTGTTTTTCGATCGATATACGACTAACGCTCCCCCGGCGAGTATCGTCACTGCTGTCATAGTGCTGGAATTCCTTGTCCAAAAAAGATATTTCATAGGCACTTGTGTGCTGATGCGGAAATAATGAGCTAAAAAGACGTCTGTATAGGCTATGTTTATCTGACGTTGATCGATATTTACTGCAAGTCGAAACCTTACAGATAGGTGGTAACAAGATAGACAAAAAACGCACTAAATTTGGAATTCGCAATCAAGGAATCACTAGACAGAAGCGAGAGGATAACAGCTTCCAGCTTCAAAGATATGGAAACCGTAATTCTGCGCATTCAAAACTCAATTTACTTTTTATCTTTTTGTCAACCGCCCTTCCCTCCCAAAACGCAAGTATATCAAACAAAATCAAAGTAACCATGGTATCAATAAAAATTCCTTCACTTCCCTTTCAATCCACACAGAACGCCATATCACCCACCAGCGCCCCTACTGAGCGGTAAACTCGCTCTTATCCGCAGCCTCCTTCTCGTTACCCACAGGCGGAGTCTCACTCCCAGTATCCTTTACTCCTTCCACATAAGTAGCTTCTGGCCTGTGGTGTCTACTCGGGTGTTGTTTCCCGGTGATATCCAAATAAATCGCCTTTGCAGTTCTCGCCAACGAATGTCTTCCTTCAAATACAGGATATACACCCACTGTCAAAGTACTACCTATCAACCATATAATACCTACAACAACCCATCCGGTGAAGAATTTCTCCGAGAAGACGTAGCCACTGCCATACATAGGCATTGGCCATAATATCAATAATGATAGTGTAAGAATAACGGTCATAATTTTTGCAATCTTCGAAGCACGTAGAAGCTTTGTTTGTTCAAGTTCTTCTTCCGCGGCCGAGGTGCGTGATTCACCAGGTACAAGTTCAAGATCAATATCTGCTGCGTCCGCTAAATCGTGATCATCGCCTCTGCAGATCTCAGCCATGGATTTCCAATCGTATTTATCCCAGCCAAAGATGAGGGTTAAGATGGGAGTAAAAATAAGGGGTGAAAGAAGAGCCGTGACATTTCCTGCTAACATGGGGTTGTTGGAACCTGTGCAATTGACGTCAAAAAAGCCGCATTCTTTCTTAGCGGTGACTAGCCAAGCTATGACAGCACAGATTAGACCCAGAGGAGGAGTGAGCGTGGCTGCCCAGCGGTTGTGACCAGCCCACATGATTGTTAAAGTTGCAGGAATGACAGCCGAGGAGATGATGACGCCCATCATTAGGTAGAGGTAGCCCATAGAGATACCAGCGTAGTGCAAACCTGTCGAGAAAGCAGCCATGAACAAGCCAAAGCCGATAACCATGGCGTGACTCATGTAAATCAACCTCTTTCCACTTGCGCCGGGATTGAAATATGTTTGATAAATATCATATGTAAATATTGAGGACACAGCGATGAGTTCAGCAGATGATGCGGATGTGACAGCCATGAAGACGATAAGAAGTGTACAAACAGCACCACCACTTCCGAGAAGAGCAACCGCGGCGTATGGAAGAACAAGACCTGCTGAGACATCGGCGGCATCCATACGATTAGGATAAGTAGGAAAGGCAGGGTTCCCTTCAAGCGCAATGGCTGCTAGACCCATAGTTGTAGCACACAGCCATGGAATAGCAAACCAAGAAATTCCACCCATGATGTATCCAGGAAGGGCATGAACCGGAGATGCAGCAATAGCTTTATTGTAATATCCATTGTCCAAGAACACAGTTCCGAAATTTCCGACAATATTAATGACGAAGAAGATGGCACCTTCTGATGATTTCATGGTGAGATAACTACCTCCCGCATTACCTTTCACTGGATGATCGGCAGCTGCTTTGAGTAGAAGGTCAAATACTGCTTTGGGAGACCCGAGAACATCACTTGTTGCATAGGTGGTAAATGCGAATATGAGGATGATAATCAAAAGCATAAAGGTGTGGACCCAGTCAGTGAGGAAGGTAGCTTTGATACCACCGAACATTGTGTACATGACGACACCTAGTGGTAGGAGGAAACAAGCTATATAATGTAAGCATTTGGTCATTGAATGTCACATAGTTCTCTTACCAGCAGCTGTAGGCATTCCAGTCAAAGAAGACACCACAGCAGAACCACCCGTCAAAAGCATTGCAGTAACGAGAATATTGGTCATCAAACCGAAGACCGTAAAAACGATGTGAGCATATACCCCATATCTAGCCTTGATAACCTCAAGGAAAGTCTAGATCCTGTTAGTATGTCACTATCCGTAATGAATTGGCCAAACCTACATGAGCATTTGGTGCTCTTCTCTTCAACTCAATGGCAATAGTCGCAAACAACAAAATTTGGACCGTTGCTCCGGATGCATACCAAAAAGGTCCAGAAACCCCGTAATTGTATGCAACACCAGAACTTTGCAGCAACGTAGCAGCCCAAGTCCATGAGGATACTACTGCAGATGCAACCAATCCTGATTTTACGGTTCTACCAGCTGTGCTAAACATTTCTGATGTTTGCAATTCGTGATTGTATCGTTTGAGGATCCATGTTACGAGGATCTAGTTGACTCAAATGTTAGCTCAAAACTCACTTGTAGCAATTGAGTGTGAAACCTACCATTCCAAAAGCGAATAGGGCTCCCAAACCAAGAACGATTCCATATCCCCAGCCGGCGCTGAGTGGAGGTGCGATTGACATATCTGCTGAAGGGGTATGCTCAATCTAAACGTAATGGATTAAAGTGTGGTGTTCGCAACAGCAATTGGGAAACTACGAATGTAACACAGAGGGGACGAAGCCTTATATTATATTAAATCATATCACACTAGGTACGTGAAGGTTTGCAACTGGGTTAGTGCTTTTGGGGGAGTGCTGATAACTGGTGATACTGACCACTCACGAGAGGGAAAGGCAGAAAGAGGAAGCGCGACACCTTAGCATTTTACACTATAAGAATTTCTCATCCTCATTATGGATAAGAAGTCTGAATAAGAAAAATTATCTATCACCGCACAACTTGAAGTCTGTCTGATAAAGATAAGGTTCGAGTAATGGTAATTCTATCGAATAAAAACATTTGGAACAAACGTTACTGAATCCTTGCTATCTGACTGCATTGGGAAGCTTAGACATTGGGGGTTAAGCGACCTGGACGATAGCCAAAATATTGAGTCCTGATTGGTTATTGATGAATTGATAAGCAGAAGATCTCCAAAAGCCATTGATAAGGAAATCAAGACCACCAGGACTGGTGAACATGAGAAGCGTAGAGCAAGGAAAAGCTATGAGTCGAGGTGGATAGTTCAGATCGATTGGGGTTCCATCAGAAACGACAGCAGTGTTTTCACTAAAGCTCTCCGATACCGCAGTACGTACTACCAATACTCTTTCAAGATATGAAGTTTTCGATAAGCTCAATTCAGACTTCGTTTCGGTCAGATACGGCGCCTCCCGATAAATTGCCATCCTTTGGACCCCGAGAATTATATATCCATGCAAGATGGAAAAGGCAACAGCAGCTTGCATGATGGTCGAGACCTTCTCGCTACTGTCTCCAGAAACTACTAAAGGTTTATGTTTGATTCGGTCTTGGTGTGGAGAGACATTTGGAACATGAACCATCAAAAGGATGAATCCATGACCTCTCACACAAAAGACAACTTATTTGCCTCTCCCTTGGATGGCAGGCTTCAAACTCTAAGAATTGATATGTGTCCATTTATACATTTGCCTTTCACTCATCCTAACCAGTCATACAGTGTGCATATTGAGAGGATGTTGAGATATCCAAGAGATGACATCTCAATTCCTTCTTCATCAGCATCGGAATGATACTTCGACAACAGGGAAACCTGATACTTCAGGACGTAGTAAATGGTCTTTTTATTTGATATCCTTCCTAGAAACATAAGCTTCGAATCGATCCTTACCCAAGATAGAGATGCCACAAAAAGAACCAACTCATCCCAATCCTAACCTTGTCTGTCACGAAACTCCATACCGTCCCCCCTCGGAAAAATTACCCTTGCCAGCCTGAGTGTGCCCTTAATCCCACGTCTGTTTACACAATTTCGATATATCACCAACCTAAGCTCCCCCCCATCTTCTCGGCCATCTGCCCTAAGCAGTAAGTTATCCGTACTGCATAGGTGGTTTTCCACCAGGTGGGCCGCCTCCCCAGCCAGGATTCGCGGGACCTCCACCACCAGGTGGTGGTTGATTCTGTAATGGCACTTGACCTCCCCCATTTATTTGAGATTGCACATCTGGTCGGTTTTGAAGTGGCTGTGCAAAGTTGCAGATGGAACAGACTACATCTTCGTAGGCGTGGAAGCTCAATGGGAGAACCGGAATGAAGCAAAAGGTAAACCACGGATGTCTCTTTATCACTTTGGCAGAATAATTTCCCTAATCAAATAGGTCAGTCATGGGGAGAGTGGATAGCTAGAATTAAACACGTACACAGTTATGACATTGGCATAATACATTCTCGTATCCTTGGAGTTGAGATGAGAACTCTAAGTAGGAGAACTGTTAGCTGTGGAACAAAGTAAGTTTGATATGATGGAATCTGTCATACCATGTTCTCCACAGGTGAAAATGAAGCACATTTTGATATGATCCGCTTTCAGAGATTAATACTGACAAAGTTTTCTTTTCCCCAGGAATCAATAGAATCAATAAATTTATGATGAACAATGAGTGTCTATGCAAATGAGGACGGTCATGCAGTCACTAGCAAGGATTGAGGCTGTGCACGATGATGTCGGAATTCCATATAAATATATTTCCGATATGAGTACAGTATAAGTCTTGGCATGTGATTGACGCTAAAGGTCACGATTTGACGCTAAGGATTTTCTTAGCGAGGATAAATTCATAAACTCAAAATCTTTTATATATTTTCTTTTCCTTCTTTCTTTTTTCCTTCAAGCGTCGTCCTCATCAACGCTGCGTTTCTATGCTACAAACAGATAAACTTGCTCACCCAAGTATATCAGATCGCTTGCGATCAATCATTTGCATATGAGAAATTCGGAGTACTCTTCAAATTACCTCGTTCCTTTTCCTTCTGGCAAAGATGAACAGGTCTGCCCGTGAGGGTTCGGCGTGATTTCACGTCTGCAATTGGCATCAGAAAAGCAGGGCATGGTCGCTCTCTATATATCAAATCCGTAAGGAGGAGAGAAAAGGGTTGTGTACTATTGTTCCTTTGGGAGAGCCGTTGCGAAGATTGTGTGTGCTAAGGCATGACACTTAAGTGCAATACGTGGCGTGCTAGGCTTGTTATTACTTCGTTGATGATGAGTTGAGTACAATTCGATTCCGATTACTCTGTTGAGGACGACGCTCCACCCTTATTTTTTCCAGGTCAGTGATCACATTTCACCTTCTAAGTTGGGATATTACTAATGAATTTAAAATTTCGATCTAAACCCTAGTATCTACCAGTCGACCAATGCCACCTTTCCACGAATATTTCACGTATCAGAATTGTTGGAAAACTCGCTGCACCGATCTACGAGACCGAACTCTCCACGTTTTCTCCCTCCTTCTCAATTACATATAGCTTTTTGTTGCTCTCCAGCAAAGTGTGCAGCCCTTTCAACTCGTCCAGAAGAGCTTCACAATCCTGACTCCCATCTCCAATTCTTTGCGATAACTCTAAGATCTGCCGACCTGTGGTATCGATTTTTTCCTTCAATCTCTCCGACGCTTTGAATACGGTCGTGCTCGACTTGTCCACAACAATAGACGTATGCGCTTGCTTCAAGGCTTCTGCGACTTGTGCAATCTGATGGTTGAGCTGTTCAAAAAGTGTATCTTCCGAATCATTTTCTTTCTTGGTACTGTTTCCGTCTTGATCAGAGCTATCAAAGCTATGTTGATTATGATTCTCCACCCGTTCTGCAATTTTCGATACGCTATCCAATTTCAAGCTCCACAACTGTCTTAAAACCTTGTCGGGCGTATAATTCTTGACATTTTGAACATCGACCACAAACTCTGTGAGAATTCCGGAGTGAATAGTTTCCGCTTCCTTGACTACGGTACGCAATTTCTTCATGGCTTTTCCAAAAGGTAAGACATCCCTGTGTCTTGCATCTTCGTAATCGCTACCCGAGTCGAACATTAGCTCTATGTTCTCTGGACCCAGTATCCGACTTCTGTTCTTATTCCTTCTGTCGAAGCTTCGGCCTAATCGATACTCTGGTCCGTATCCGTCAAATGCAGCTCTTCTCAGGGGCTCTTGGCTATATGCGAAGTACGGATCTGAAGTTCGATGGTACTCATCATACAGTGACTCAATTCTGGGCTCTCTTCCAAAAGGACGTAGCCTATGTTCGATAGGTCGATTCATCTTATTGCTTAAGATTGTTTGATAATACGCATTCGTCGATCTCAAGATGAATTAGTGGCCTTCAGCGTAATGTCTTGTAGAATTAATGTGGGTTGATTCTCAAAAGGCAGGATGATGGTGGCTTTTGAGCCAATTGCCCTCATTCGGTTTGCATTCAACGGCTTCCAGCATCAGTTACTATACGATTGATATTCATGATTGGTCAAGCATGTTATCGTACATAGCTGCAAATGCCCAATCTTTCGTAGAACCTGTTATATTCTAGATCTAATAATGAAAATACCATTTAACCATTCAACAAACTCTTGCTCCAATCATTTGTTGTGAAGGGATATGTATTTGACCCAAAATCTCTAGGTGCTGCAGTGGGCCGCCATTAAGCAATCTTACCCCGCTATCGATCATGCTTTGAAGTACAAGGACCACAAAACCAGCATCCTCGAACATCAATCGTCAACGCAGATAATAACTAATAAATGAAAACACTTCTCCTCTCACAAAGGATATTCTTCCGTACTTCATTATTATTCTACAAGAAACCATCTCTCTTTAAAGCTCAAAACATTGGCCTTGAAAAATCTGTATACACAATGTCCGAAGCAAAGGAATTCCCACCGCAAAAAGTTAGAGAAGTGGTGGTTGAGGTTACCAGGTTATTAAAAGAGAGGGGGGAAACAGTTAGTGTGGCTGAGACTGTATGTTTTTGTTTCCTTTTGTCTTTGATGTTATGGGGTTTGGGTTTGTGAGTAGTGATCGTTTGATTCTCGATTGCTGAGAGGGAAAGTGGATTGCGCGTTCATATCGATTGATGCTTCTCTTTGGGGGTTGAATTTCTACCTGAAAACAGAAGGCAAGGACCATTGTTTGGTTGTTTGTATTAGATTGAGAATGGGAAGTGACGGCCACTTAGACAAATGAGCGATAGAAAGAGGGAGAGAGTGAGTAAGAAGAGAGCAAAAGAGCCTAACGCAAACCCAGGCAGCAGGGGGTATAGTCTCCGCATCCATCCTCAGTACGCCAGGCGCCAGCAAAGTATTCAAAGGTGGTTTGACGGTATACACACTGGAATCAAGAATAGCTTTTGGTATACCATATCCTTCCTTTTTCTCTCACTCGTGTTCCTATATCCCTTTCACAACCTTTTCAACTATTACCCGCTGACCCCCAAAAGCTGGTTGGACTCAGGAAAACATAGCTGCATATAATGGTCCAACACCCGACCTGGTAGCAGGTATCGCTGAAAATGTAAGAGAGAAACTGGGGAGTACATATTGTATTTGTGAAAGTGGGACTGCGGGACCCGGGGCTAGTGGGAAAGGGGCCAATAGACAACCGTATGTCTCTCCTTTCTTACCCTTCCTCTCGTTTTGTTTCCAACTTGATTTCTTTTTTCCCTCCTTTCTTATAGGGTCCCTGGAGTGCAGTGAGAATTAAGGGAATGAATAGGTGAATGAAGGGTAAAAAGAGAAAGGAGTAATGCTAACAAATGATGTGATTGAAAGAGGATATGTAGCATTAGCTATAGCGACGGAAAAGGGAACGCATAAGAAAGATTTGAATACTGGACTCGGCGGTGATAGAGAGGGAAATATGATTGTGTTTGCAACGGAGGCATTAGGATATTTGAGGGATGTTTTGAAGGGGGACGCGAAGATCTGAATGAGAGTTGGTGGGTGATAGGGAAAGGGGGAGGGAGGTCAAAGGGAGGTTTTGGAAGTGGAAACCTCGTAAAGACAGTGAAAGAGTAAGGATGGCATAATAGACATACATTTGCTGATCAGATACTTGGCAACTATAAACCTATGAAACCTTTCCTCCGTCATTTCAGATGCGACGAATTTTCAAGGAGATTCTTGCTCGAACGAATCTCCTTTGAACGAAACATTTTTCGGAGCTCTCTAATCTCCTTCTAATAAGAAGATGTTTCTCCTCTACACTTATCTTCAATGACTCTTCTGATCAAACAACATGGTTTCATTCAATGATTTATAGAACTACTTTCCCAAGGAGACATCTGTTCACGATCATCAAGACTGGTTCCAAATGCACATACAAGAGGGGAGTTATTGCGAAAAGGAGAAGTTCCGCCTAACAGGATGGATTTTGTTGAAGTACTACTGTTCATTTTCTCTGCGGCTCAATTTTTTCCATGTTTTGCATTGGTAGATTCCAAAGAAATTATGTTACCTGTAGATAAGTTTCGGCAGTCTATCACTTGCCAATAATGAGCACTTACCAATGTAGTCACAACTCTCTCTAACAAACTCAATTTACGCAGTATATTTTGTTCAAGATGTGAGTGCTGAATTGAAAAGTACACCATTACCGTTACCCGTGGCCCTCAAAATGTACAATCTCCTCGCTTCCGCGCCGCTCCGCGTCGCCTCATCTTCGACATCAACCAACCAACTCCCTCCTCAAAAAGAAGCACCAACTCCAAACTCTTCCTCCCATCCTCGAAAAAATAAAGAAAAATATGAGACCAGTACCGATTAAATAGCATACCTACACGCATTCCTGATACCTCGAAACAAAAAGAACCACAATCACCCTCCAAAATAGCAAAAAGTTCAGGCACGTCTGCCCTAATCTTTAGTGACCAATCGTAATAAGTGGATATCCCTGACTTCGAAGGGATCGAATGCTCCCCACAAAGACACCACTTTCGCACCTCGAGTTGTCGTGCCTAACCGTTGAGCTAGGTTGTCGGTTTGTCAATACCACCTGTTGACGAGAGGGGACGCGATGTTTGTGGTTATATGGGGTAAGCGAGAAGGTAGTGTAGGTGAATATTACTAGGTGTTTATGGGTGGTGGAGATATCTAGGAAGTGGGAGGTTTGTCAAGTTGGTTTGGATTGCGTGGGCTGTGTATGCTTTTTATATTCACCTAGAGGGCTTGGTACACTGTGTTGGACTCGAAGAAATAAATTGTTTTTGAGATCTGGGTGAAAGATATTGCTTGGGTTTGTAAAGCAGATTTAAAGATATATTGGAATTTGGGGGTGATGGGAAGACATTCCTCACAGTAGAGGAGAACATTGAATGAGAGAGGTGGTTGATATTGTTTATGGGTCTATTAAATGAGATGGTGCATATAGTAATTATATGTATATTACTGCTTCATGCAAGAAACTACATTTTGTTTTCAGCATGTTATTGAATATGATAGTCACTTGATGCAAGACCAGCCTTGCAAATAAGAAAGGAAACAGATGAGTATCTAAGAGGATATACGAATTTACTGAAGAGCGCCGTCTGCCATCAACGAAAACAATAAAAGTGGTAGGCAACACCATGAAGGGAGATTACACTTGCAGTAACTCGACCATATCACACTAATTTTCTTTAAGGAAAAGTTAAATTTGATGACTCTGCTCCCTCTGAAAAGGACACCGGGCTCGCAGATGAGAATTATCCCGTGTGTTATCATAATTACTGGATCAGAAACTCTAGCAGACGTATATGTACCTGTATATATAGGATGAACTGAGATGAAACACAGACTACTCGACAAGAAACAAGGTGGTATAGCGAAAAATATAGACGGCGAGAATCTTAATATATCCCACGATCAAGGCTTGGATGACGAAGGGGAAGTCGCCGATATTCCATATACACACCAAATACAGGCAGCCCCCAGCCTTGAAAATCAACCCGACATCTTTCACAGCAACTTAGACACCAAACTATTGAGAATCGCAGATAAATGATATACTCTCAAACATGCGCGTCTCATTTGAATACACACCCAAACCATTTTTTATTTGGAAACCATTAGTCGAAAAGTGTCATTCTCCTACGTCGTTTATGCTTGAAGATGCATCTTTGATGAGGATCGGCGCCTAGTGGAATTATATATTATCCGTGAAACAGCAGAACTCTAGTTCCATTGAACATTGGGCAATCTGAAAGATGAAGGTTTAGTAGGTAAAATGGCAGTACAAAATGATGAGAGAAAGTGGCTGAAACGGGATGAAAGATCGTCAATATCTACGTAATTACTTGTGATGGGTTGAAACTCTGATTGAATGCTGATTCTTGGTGTCCCACACACGCAGAAACGACATTGGAGCACGCAAACCAACAATAGATGAGGGAAAATAACTATTATTTCCCGTCTGGATGTAAGAACTTCTTATGTATGATGCATATGTATTGAACTCTCAAATCCATCCTATCATGAAAACACACCACCCCTCCATATGTCCATAGTTTCACCCTGCAAACTTTTGTCGAGTATTTTCTTGTGTAAAATCCGCTTCTCAATCCTGTTTTCAAAACTCCGTTGTTCGCCTGCCTGTATCTTGTAGAGACTTTGTAACCAAAGTATTTCATAGCCATGAAAACCCAACCCAGCCCCAACACAACCATATGAGTTATGATGCGGGAAAATAAACGCCGTCCCGGTTTCCTATATCCAGATCCACCACCTTCACGTTGAGCTCCACCTCGATATTCCCTGGAGATGATAATGTTCCTCTCTATGTACTCGCTTGTATCAAAGTATGTAGCGTGAATCAAAGAGCGACTTGCAATTGCTCAACCACCCTGAACATTCACATCTCCAATACAGACACCATAGCTACAACAAGCGCTTGGATCTAAAGTTCCTCTGAGCACGAGATCTCTTGTTGCCTAGTTTTGTGTGTTAGTTTTGGATTATGAAATTCAAGGATACATATTAGTGGGAGAGATTAGAGGATAAGGATAAGGAAGGGTAGTAGTGAAGCGAAGTAACATACATCATTGCAAGTCATTGGTCTAGCTGTAACGAGAGAGAGAGTACTGAGGATAGCGGCCGAGATGAAGAGAAGCGTTGACGAAAGATGCATCTTGTAGTTCGTGATTTCGTATATGCGTATATATAGCTGAATTGGTATAGATTTGAGCTCGAGATATTATGGCAATATATGTTCGATAAGTAGGCAGATGATCTGGTATGAGTTCTCGCTATCAAACTCTCACTTGGCGTCAGACAATAACAGAGTCCGGATATATGATCAGAAAAGATGAGGTACAACAAAACAAAAGGCAGTCCCCCAAAAGCGGACGTCCTTCTTATATCTATCACACTTCTCAATCCCCCCCCTACACAACAAAGAAAGCAGCAGGTAAATCGTTACCAACCTAGAACCCTCTCCACACAGGCACTAGACCTCCGGATTAAAAGCGTAGGAGTCGGACGAATATGAAACGATCTTCACAAATAGCCCTGTAGCAAAGCGGGTATTCAAACGCGATTGAATGAATAGGTCAAAGATCAACAATAATATCTATCCGATCTCGTGTAGAAAGAAGATCTGATGTGTGAAATTCTACAATGGACATCCCACATTCTTTATACCCACCTCCTATCCCCTATCCCCTATCCCATGCTATGGCCTCCAAACCCTCACACTACCTGGCTAAGATACAGATTAAAGGCCGTAAGAAGCTCACCTACGTCACCCGTCTACTTGCAAAGTTTCACCGCTTTACATGTTCTAATTGGAGAAACCACGGCACTGCAAGCTGTTTTCGGCGTTTCTCTGAGCTTTGATCTGAAAACACGAAAAGATTTTCGATTTAGTTTCTTAGATTCTTATTAGTAAACTTTACAGTGATCCGAAGGAGTGCATATATTTAGCCGTGTGGCTGAACTACGGAATTTTGCTATCAGCGCTGAACTTTGTAAGCCGAAAGCTAAGTGTGGAAACATGAAAGCCACAGCTAATAAAAGCTTCAGGGGGATGGTTGGTTGGCGAGAAAGATATAAACAAAGTGGTGGCTGGAGGTGTTCATGTCTGTTTGCAGCGATATCTATTAGAACCTTGGAACCTTGGAAGACTGGTTTGACTTTGGTGATCATGACGAGATCATCTTCTCTCATCTGATCTCAGTATTTAAGTCATACCTGGATGATAAATGATGAATGATAAGCTGTTATCAATCGAGGTACAGTTAAATGTATCAATTACTCTACAGCCACCAACACAAAATACGAGGTTCCAGAATCCAGATCTAGCATTTCCCTGAAATTTTGCAATTGGCAGCAGACCAACGAAGACAACAATGAGGACTTGCTGGTTCGGCTCCTCCAACTTAGCATCCGATACCTAACCTTGAAGGAATGCCTATTCCGCTTTTAGCTTCTTGCTAGATCACATACTAAGCCAGTTCGTCTCTCGATACACTGTCTGCAGATGTACATACCTGCAATGGGGCTGCCTTCGCCGAAAGAAAGAATCTTCATCGAAGGATTCACTTGTAGAAATCCAAACAAACAATCACAGGACCAAAACCAGTCATACATGAATTCCGGACATCCGAAATATCGTATCACCGTAGTCGCCATGGTCAGGAGAAGCCAAGTCGTCGTCTTTGTTTCGTGGATATTTCTCGTATCTTACTATTTTATGATTGGACTATCGTGTCTAAAAAAATCGAATAGTTGTCCCCTTACTCACCCAATAACTCACCAATACACTAACTCTACCGGCACTGTCATCAGTAAGCACTCGTATAAAATGTTTTCCTGTGGCCCTGACCGTAGCCCGTCAACCCGCTCCGCCATGCCTTCTCTATCCGTAGCATACACATACAAGCGCTCGAGTCTCTTACCCAAAGGGACGGCCCAATAGCATCAACATATCACACACACATATAAATGAAGCGCAGCCCGCTCCCACAACTCATGCACTGCACAGGTATATCCAAAACTCCCCATGTTCAAAAACGCCCACCCATAAACTCACCCTCCCTCACGTATGGCTTACAATGTTGCAAAACCATCCACCCCAAGCACCTCATAACCTCTACCGCATTCCTGAAACCTCAAACACCACACAAACCCTCAGCTAATACCACCCACCTACCCACCTACCCACCACATTCCCCAACTTCCCCAGATAATTTCCACCACGACACGGGACGGATAATATCACCAACACCATCAACACCACCAACCTCAAAGAACCCCGAGTTTTCTCTAAAAAGCCTGCTCGGCATCGGACGATGACGATCCGTTCATCGGTTCATCCCCCGGATGCCACGATGAAACATGAAACGAGGATTTATTTTCTGCCGTGCCATGTTCCATTTCCATTTTATCCATCCCATCCCATCCCATCATCTCATCCCACCCCCTCCAACCACTCCGCGTTCCCATCAAATAGGCAGTAAAAGTTGATGAAAAATGCCGCGTTTCAGGATCCCGGAGAAACCTGGGGATCGGACGGTAACCCTACGGCACGGGATGAGATGAGATGGCGTAACATCCATGAATGATATTGTAAAACACTAATGACAGCGGCAAAGGCCCCTGAAGATCTGAAGATCTGGATCGGAACTGATCTGATCGGATGATAACGGATTTGATTGACCGGGCGCGAACGATGTTTCATTGTATACCCTAGGTATTAGGTACTACGTAGACATTCTGTAGGTTTATAGCTTTCTAATTGTGTATATTCTAGAATGTGTTCTTCGTAGAGATTTGTTCTGTATATATCCAACATATATTATAGTCTCATGTATATAAGTTTGGAAGCCCTGACCATAGTATCCTTTTCCTGTACCTTTCCCATGTCGTAACGTTCCCATGTCATAATTTTCATGATCATCCTGATCCTTCCAATCACTCAATTCCTATCCCATTCCTCATTCCCCAACCCTCTACCTCCCAAACTTCCTCAGCTCCCACCACCTCAATCCAGGGTACACCAGACCTGCCCAAGCAAACCCCACATAATTTCCCATGTCACCCCCCTCACTCCCTACCATCTTCGCCAATGGCCCAATAAAATAATACTGACTCATGCACAGAATCGCACCTACCCATCCTATACAAAAAGCCACAAACGCCGCGATCCCCAAGGGCATCTTATCCTGTCTATCCCAATCACTCCAAACAAAAGTTGGGTTCTTGCGTCGTCTAAAGATGAATTCTTCTTCCAAAGTGATAACAATCCAGAGTACGACCCAATAACCCATCAATGAGAGAAAATTCGTGAAGATTTCCGAAAGATCATTGCGGCCCGCGAGTGCGCAGACAGTAAAGACTACGACTCCGAAAGTGTTCCAGAGGAATCTCGGAACCAACGCTGGATATCGTCCGAGGATTTGGAAATCAATACCGCAAGAATATGTAGGAGGAACCATATTGGCAATTAGGCCCAACGCTGCAATGACGGAGCAAAACTTCCCAAAACCACCTAGATTTTCGAATCCGGCTACTATTAGAGCACCTGAGCCTGCTCCCGCTGCTTCCCAAGAGGGGTTGTTAGGAATGCCGGATGCGAGACCAGCTCCAATGACGAAGGTGAATGTAAAGGAAAGTGAGAGACCGAGTAGAGTGGCGGCGAAGACTTTCCATCGAGATGCAATTTTTGGATCGCAGTAGACGAAGAAATCAGCCGCTATAGGAGCGTATGTAATAGCTGCACTGAGGCAGATTGAGAAGAATGAAAGACGATTTCCCGCGAGAGTTGTGCCTTCGACTGTGGATTTACTATTGAGGTCGAATCTGGAGCCTGCAGTTCCAGCAAGGATTAGAAGAACGAATGTTTGTGGGACCCAGGCATATCCCTCGTAGTGATGAAATATCTTGATGCCGAATGTTGTTACAGTGAATGTCAGAACAGCCGAGACGACTATTCCCACTTCCACGGATAGACTTCCGTTGGGTGAAACGGCAGATAGCATTTGACCGGCCACTACTGCATCAATCATTGAATATCCTAACAAGATGACCACATTCAATATTACACAGATCTTCACTGGCCACCATCCCATTGTAAATCGAGCGCAGATCTAAAGTTCGGTTAGCTAACATTCATCTCAGGGGTCAACAAATCTCAGTGGCTCAATGACATTAAGTCAATGGCCACACACAAGAATCTCAATAACGGCACCTCCCATCAAACATAACCCTCAACGAAAATACACCTACCAGAGTTCTGTTCCCGCTCCACGGTCCCCAACCCGCCACATACGCCACCGGCAACACCCCCACCACTGCACCAAAAACACTACAAAGCGTCGCATCCACAAAGCCCAACCCATAAACACTCGCCCCAATACTCGCAAGTGTGATGTTCTGCGGCGCGGTATTGATCGAAAACCATAACACGACGATTTGTAAAAACGATAAGGTAGTTTTGGTAGTTTGTTCGGCGGGGAGCACACGATGAATACCGCGGGCTTCGAGACCTAGGAAGTTTTCGATTTGGCTGGTGAAGGTGAAGAAACGATTTTTCGACGGACAAGAGGCGATAGGAGTTGCGACGGACTGAGTTCGTGATTTAGAGGGGGAGAGGGCGGGGGGATCGTGAGGGACGGAGGGAGAGGTGCCTTTCTCTACATCGTTTGAAGGATGGGAGGGATCTATCTGCTGGCTTGATGACATTCTGTTGATCTGGATGGCGAATTAGTGATTGTCTTTTTTTGAAATTGTTTCTGCAGATTTATAACATAGAGGTAGGGGGAACAGAAAACTCAATTGAGAAAGCAGAGACATGAAAAGAGATTCGCAATACAAAAACACTAGATCTATCGATATGTATATGTATATATGAATTCAAATATCATGAATCTCGTAGCACCCTCATCTAGAATCCTCAAAGTCCCACCCCACAGCATCCGTCCATCCAACCATCCATCCATTCAAATGCGCCCAAAATGCGGAAGTAACAACGAGATTCTGACATACCATTCTATATGTAGTATATCGTGTAACCCAACCTCATACACCTCATATTAGAACATTAAACAATAAGACAAGCAACCCAATGAACCCAAGCTAGAACGACTAAAAGAGGTCTCGAGAAAGGATGAAGTCACCGTTGGAAAAGATATCTCAAGAAAGCAGACAAGATGTTATAAAAGCATGTAAAAACCAAGCAACACATATAAATCTAAAACGACCTTATTCAGATGTTATGTTCTCATGTCGATTTCACTCTTTACCCCAGTGCTATCCATCCATTATCTCCAATGTATTATCTTATGTGTCCCAGAGAATTTTTTCATCGTAACCTAGAATGTCCATAATGCATGTAGGTCCGCGTGGGGCAAAATGGCTAGAATACTTCTGTTGCTCTTTTGCTTATCGATTGCAAGCATTACATAATCATCATTACGTTAGTTGGAAGAGTTGCAGCTACTTGCATTTTCCCATCAAAAAACTGTGATAAGGTGAGCGGAGGGTCATTTGAATAATGTAGTGATTTATAAGAGGAAAAGATTGAAGATCCTTTTTGTTTAGATACTAGCTGGAATGGTCATGTGACCCTGATGAAGAGTCGCTCTCTAGCGAAACCATGATTAAAAATTATATCAAAATAAACTAGATTATTTTTAATCATTTTGTTTCATATGTTTATAACTATATAAAGTTGAACAATACAAAATTTTCAAAAGAACATTGTCACGAACGGTAACCAAACGAAATCCCGGTTCAATTGAAACAGATATGTGCGATGTGAGGGGTGTGGTATATGAAGATAATATGGTATTGATCACTCGGTTCTCGGGAACAATGAAGGGGTTCTAGAAAGTCGACTCGGTAGAAAATGAGGCCGGGATCAAAAACCATACGATGAAACAACACAAGCCTACCCTAGATCAACAGATCTTAACTTTTCGACTCGTAGATTTTTAATCTATCTGCTGTAGGTTAAACTGTTAAGACGTGTGATATCATGCAGCAGGTAAGGGATTCATCTATAATTTGAAGTTTAAAATAGACAAGGGAAGATATCGAGATGGTGGGACTTTGGGTTCTTGGAATCGTCGATTGTACTGTTGTGCGCTCATGCTGTGTTCAGTGTGATTGACGGCTGGGTAATCTTATGGCTACTAGTTATCTTGGCTCTTAGATGAGTTGTTCGACCCTGTTAATTCCGCTTATCTAGGTATAGAAAGGGAAGGGAAGGGAAGGGAAGGGAAGTAAAGTCAAAAGGAAGGAGAAGGAAACCTCGGAAGTAGAAATAAAATAAAGATAATATCTTCAAAACAGTAACCACAGCAGTAGCAGTAGCAGTAGCAGTACATAGCAATAGTAATATTATCAAAACCTCCCATCAACAAATCCAAGTACCATCTACCCACCCTACCGAACACTATATCTATCCAACACCCTCATTAACCATCTCCCCATTCCTTCCAATTCCCATCATCCTCAAAACCAAAAAACACTCTTGTAATTACACCTCCACCATAAAACTCCTATACCAACATCTCACCCACTCACCGTCTCCTTATCATTAACCCATCACCCATCACCCATCACCATCCAAACCACCCCACCCCACCCTCACCAACCCAACCCAAACCCAAACCCAAACCCAAACCCAAACCCAAAACAATAAACTTCCCACCCGCGAAACGCTTAAAAGCAATATGAAACCCGACTGGAAAGTATAATACAACCAACAAACGGAATGCTTAAACGACAAATACCAAGATACCATACTGCACGCATACATCACAGCCCCTGATGATGAGAAAAAAAGAAGAAAAAGTTAAAGTTTGCCTCTGCAGCCGGCCGACATGTGAATAAGGTTATTCGAACATTGCTTTGTTGTGGCGAATACACAGAGTACAGAGTACGCAGAAGATCAATCAATCCGACACATGGAAAACATTCAACGATATCGATACCTACTGTGTAGATAGATATACGATGCGATGGGAGCGAAACGGGATAAGGAGAAAATTTTTGATTGTTGGTGGAATAGTATCCATCCGTCTATTCTTATTCTATACAATACACACACACACACACACACACACACACACACACACACACACACACACATATATATAACCCAAGCGTCCGACACCCCAAACCCCCGGTCCCAGACTAGCCAGCCAGTGTGTCCAACAAAAGAAATGCGGTATATAAAAACAATAGGAAAGAGACTGGAGAAAAATCGCCTCGAGATATTATATCTCGAAATAAACAAAGTAAATAAATGAATAAACAAAGAGGAGGAGAAATCAGTCCCGAGGCTCAAATGCCATCCCATCTCATCTCTGAACCGCCGAGAACTTAACCATCAAATTTGGGTTGTTCCACAAGGCAATATTCTTAGCATCGCGGAACCAATCCAAATCCGTGTTGACCAATTTCCAATCGAATGCCCAGACCAATTTTGCCAAGACGACCCGCATTTCCATGTAGGCCAAGTTGACACCCAAACAAGCTCTGGGACCGAGGGAGAAGGGTTTGCTCGCATCTTTGTTGTCATTTGCGTAGCGGGGGTTGTAAAGAGGGTGGGTGGGAGGAAGCCATCTCTCGGGGTGGAATTCATATGCATCGGTGAAATAGTCTTCGTTGTGTGTTGCTGAGAAACCGGAGACGTTGACGATGGCGCCTTTGGGAACGAAAAAGCCGTCAGCGGTAGCGCCGGGAGACTCGCGGGGAAGTCCAGTGGCCACGGGTGGGTAGAGACGGAGACCTTCTTCAATTACAGCTGCGAGATAGGAGAGTGAGGCTGTAGAATCGCTGTTAATTTCGCTGTTAGATGTGAATGCGGCGCGGACTTCTTCTTGTAGATGGCTAAGTGCTTCGGGTCGTTTGAGAAGATAGTAAGTCATTCCTGAGAGAGATGTAGCGGTAGTCTCCGAGCCGGCGATAATAAGCGTAGTAGATTGCGCAAGAACGAATTCGGGGGTGAGTTTTGGTCCATTGGCTTTCTCACGTAATAGATGGGAGAAGAAGTCATCTCGGTCAGCGTCGCCGCGTTCGATACGTTGTGTTGCTTTTTTCATCGAGTTCTGGTAATGTACCCTACTCTTCTCCTTCAAGTCTTTAGGCAAGAGAAATTCTGTGAGTTTCTTGACGATTGCGTTGTCGAGGACCGGGAAGCGTTTCACAATTCCCATAATAGCCATCAGATGGATGCTGCCAAGAATGAGATCAATCCATGGATGTCCTTTTCCAGATTTGACTGCATCAAATGATTCTCCGAATGCAAGATCCCCAATAATATCAAAGGTTAACCAGTTATACCACTATACTTGGTTAATAATAACTCAAAGGCAAGACTATCTTGATACACTTACTTGTGCCACATTCAATCCATTCTCATCATCCTTACGTTCAGCGATTTGAGAAACTAACAAGTCCATATACTGGCCCACCACTTCCTCTTGAAGTCGAAGAGCTTTTGCACTAAAAGCATGAGAAAGAGATTTTCGAATCTCTCGATGAATAGCTGGGTCTCTGGCCGAAACGATGCCTACGTTGGTTTCTTCACCGGTATGGTAAGCCGACCCTTTAAGCCATGTCAATTTTCCTTGCTTTGCATGGCCATAAATATCTTGATACGCTTGAGCAGATGCAAAGTCTCTGTGTTTAAATTAGTTGACTTCCCCTTAAGATCTAAATAATGGGACGCACAATTCGTTTGGTGCAAATCTGACAACTGGGCCATATCTCTCATGCAATTGGATCAACGCCTTGTGCCAGTCTCCATTGTTACTGTATTTTGTTTTCATTAGACTTGAGTGGGCGGTAACAGAAGGTAAGGAGGGGGGGGGCTTTACCTGTAATAACTCATCCAGCCGTCAGTTATAGCTGCTAATCTGGGCCCAGGGAATTTGGCGAGTGGATGAAAGTAAAGGTTGTATATCACTTTGTATGCGACAAAGGAGACGGACTGATCGAATGTTAACTCTCCAGATATTTCAAGTGGTTTTTCCAACCTACTATTGCTACAGCATAGAGTGACAAGTGTATGATCGCTCCAATGACACCTCCTCCTGATGCGGTGGAAGCCATTTCGAATTGTCGATATCTTTCTGATGATGTGCAGTATGTCAAAATCTAAACTCAGATGACGACTGCTAGATGAATACAGAAAGATTCTTGGAGGGAATGATTTGATCTTGTATATAAAGACATCGGTGAACTTTGTCTAGCCGCCGAAACGAAGTGGCTACATTTCATATGTCAAAATCTCCCGCATAAATGAACCCCACCAACCGTCAACGTCCGTCTCCGTCTCCGTCCTTGGGTGTGTATTGTCCGAGATCCTGACAATGACATCCCTCAATGTATCTACCACTATTGGCTAGAGTCAGAACAACTCGTCTGCTCTGTGGCCTTTGCTCAGCACAGCTGTCTAGGGATGATAAAACGAGATACATGTTGTTGTCGTAAGTTAACTCCTCTAACCCAATAACAGCCAACAAGAAATTTAGAGCCATGGGAATAGTGGGCCATGTGATACCCCAGAAAATATCCGAGATGTCCGATCCCATGAAAATAGAAGGTTTCAAGGATATAATGAACGGATGAATCGTATTCGCATCAGAATGCGAAGACGAACCCTGGTCACTTCTGTATGGGAATCCCACATACTGATCAAATTCCTGTATTCGAAGACCCTTAATTTTTATGCTTTTACCGGATTAAGCTTAACATGCAGGAATAAAAAATAGAGTTTCTCAAATCTGGTATAAAATTGCAAAGAAATGATCTGAGTAGAGTTTAGTCATCTAGTTACCTTATGAAGAAAATCGAAGGGCGAAGCCAATTTTTTTGGGAAAAAAAAATGAGGCTAATCATACAAATTTTGTTGATGCTTCAATGCCTGAACCCCTTTTCAATCCGGGATAACAAGGTTCATCTGCAGTCGCATATACAAACTATCGGCACTTCATCGTTTCAATCCCGTTTGATTTAATTTCTTCTTGAACTATATGAAGGTTTCTAACAAGCAAATAGAAGTCATAATAGCAAAATCTATTTTTGCTATCGTTCGTCTGATATTTTCTTGGCAGTTGAATATCTCAATTAAATGATCAGCCTAGCATACCCGTTGGCCGTCATAGAACATGTTCCAATTTCAACCTGGCGCGAAGAAAGATAACATCTAACGATAGCAAGTAAAAGATGCGGCCAGGCCATAAGATTGGAAACGAGTGAAGATAACCATTGGATGTCAATTGAAATTTCCCCTCGCTCAAAGAGGCTGAATGCCACGAAGCCACAAACCTAAACAACATGGCTCAGTCCTTCAAAACCCCACTTTTCTCTAAACCGAAGACATGGAAGCTTAAGAACAAGTAAGGAAATGATGAAATGTTCTATTTGTTGACCGTTGGTACTAGCGGTAGGAAGGTAGATACGTAATCCAAAATGTATCAAGATGATACGATCTATGCAAGTATACCATCTAACCAAATCACGTTATAGCGGTTAATGTGAGAAATTGACTTGAGATTCTGTTGGTAGGCTATTGATGTTTTAAGTCAAGCCCTTTTTCAAGTGCAATGGAATTTGGCTATAGCTTTCATGGCAATGAACAGAGAATGCGTTGATATCTCTATGAAGCCTCGAGTATGGAATGAAGAACAAATCTCAGAACACACATTGCGTTTCCGAGAGAATCTCATTTTGATCGATTGGCCCATCTTACATTCTATTCATAGAATGGTGAGTGGAAAGATAAAGTTGACATGAATGAACGAAATGTGAATGTAGGAAACTGCGGTAAAGAAGGTTCGAGGTGAGTACTCAAATGCAGCATGATAAAAGTTTCAAGGCAACGCATATGATGTATATCTTGGAATATCTGTACAGTACACGTAATCCGAAAACGGTACGAAATCAAGCTCAGATCCATGGAGATCTATCATCTCGAAGTAATGTCTAGAGAGTCCCGAGAAGTCCGAAAATACTGATGCAAGTACACGAAAATAGTTTTGGTGCAAATTGCGAACAATCGCAATTCGGTGTGTAACAAGCAAGACAAGGAAGAGGCGCACAAGTATTGTGCTGAGTTAAGGTACTGGTACTCGTATGACAATACAATACACCTCCAATTGATGGCATTAAATTTTGAATGTAGGACAAAGAAAGTGACCATGGATGGTCAGATAACCAAGTTAACGTTGTTCTAGAATAAGCCCACTTGAAGATCAACGCAATATACAGTAGTAAAGATCCAGTTGGAACCCTCCCCACATCAAGTATAAATGAATGCAACAACCCACTAGAGTTATTCCAATTCTCAATTTAAGCTTTCACGTGGTCTTGTATATATCTCATATCTCATATCAAGTACACGTGCAGATCAGATCATGATCATATATACTTCGTGACTTGATTCAAACACAACCGCACAGCAGGAAGAAAGGACGAGAGAAGAAGAACGCCAAGGTAGGTATTTATTAGGAATGTTCATCCAAGTCATTTGTTTTGTTGTCATCATTCCCCCTTTATTTTCCTTAATCGAAATTTATTATTAAAAAGACGCGTTGGGACTGTCGTCAAGCCGCAAGCTTCGTTTTTTTGAAGTCCGAGCGATTTGCGTGGCTTTCCCTCAATTATCGGAAAAGTGTTTTCAGCTTTCAGGGGGTCCATTGCTGCTTTTATCATGGCGAAGAGGAAAAAGGGAATAAATATGAAGACATCCCCAAAGAAGAGAAAGACGAGGCTCGGCTCATAGTTCTCGAGATTCGAAGCTAATGTCGTACGGTCCAAAGTTCCGGTTGTCATCAATCATGATCATCCTTCTTAGCATGATCGATTGGCCTGATAAGTTACATTGTTTGTAATGTTGTCAGACGATTAATGATCTGTAAGTAGGTATTGTATTGTATTGTATTGTATTGTATTGTATGTTTCAAGAGTTACGTCCACCTGGTCGTCGTAGTTTCGTGACTTGTCGTATCGCGTTGATAATCTGATGATCAATCACTTAGTAATAATCCTTGAACAGATCAGAGGATTAGAAGCACAAGGCTTAGTACCTAGTGTACCTAGTTGAGAAGGCAGCTTACTCCGTAGAAGGCGGAGGTAAGCTTTGCCAAGCTTCGGTTAAAAGCTTAATATTGTGGCGTTTCCTTGGCCTTTTTTCTTCTCCTCTCTCAGCTGACGCGGCCTTATCAAGGGGTGCGAATAATAAACATACGACTTGATCAATTGAGTGATTGTTTAAAAGAAGGGAGAGGGATTGGAATTATTGGTGGTGTTTTTTTTCCTTCCTTGAGGATGAATCGTCCTTTCTTCACCTGTTGGAGGAGAATTGCTCTGGTGGCCATATGCATGGAGGTGTAATAAATATACGCCTTGATGACGAAATCAGTAATTACCTAGTAGGTAGTATATATATTGAGACAAGAGTAATTTGAATTATTGGTGGTCTTGACTCCTCCAAAGGATGAATTAGGACGAGTGGAATTTCAGTTACTGGTCGTGTTTTTTTATTCTTAAGGATGTAGTTGTCGTTTCATCACATCACCAATTGGAGGCGAATAGATCGGTAAAGGGCTGATGGATACACGATTGGATGAATTGCGTAGGCAATTGTGGATTCACACATTAGAGGTGAATACAGTTATGAATAATAGTTGCGGTAGACTGGAGGTTGTATGCTATCCATATCCTATACTACATTCAAAGGATAAATCGCCAACCAAATCAAACCAGCTAGCTGTCTTTCACGCCATGTTGTTATTAATATATCATCACATTATCACATCACCAACATTACATTGAAAGGTTTCAGATACAGCTAAGACGGCGGCTAATCAGGTTCATCCTTTGTGAATTCCAATTCCAATTCCAATTCCACGGATGTATCCATCCACCCAGCTTTCCCCAAGTTTTGGACCCCTTTTCAGTAATGATTAACATTCTTTTTTCTTTGACCCCCGCCTTGCATCGTTCCTCTCTCCCTTAATAGATATCAAGATCATACTCGCCATACATGTTGCTACCATATGATAGGCATAATGCCTTCCTTGATATCCAAGTAGAAGTGACGATATCGATTTGGGAGGATCAATTTCAAAGCCTTTGGAAAAATAGAATTATTGAGGTTAATATCCAAAGCGTCGTAATCCATGTATATGTAAGTATGTTGCTTACGCACCCAAAATGAAAGATTGGCCGAGCGTTTTGATAATGCACACAACCCCTGTTACAACCGAGTGGATTGGATTGCTATCTATGATACTGTATATAACAGGTAGTTTGTTGGGTTTGTAGCAATTAGAAAAGGTGACAGTTACTGCAATACAGAATTTGACGATTTTGTTCGTTATATATTGTCCTCAAGTCGTTTTACTTGGATATAAACAGGTATATATACTTACCTATCTATTTACAGTCATTGGTATTTTGCATCAATTGAATGAAGGTTGGTTACATCTGACCAGAATCCATTCTGCAGCATCCATGCACTCGGCCGGTCCGGAACACGGCTTCTAGCCTTTGTTTGCTTTCCCAACTCCTACTTGTGCTCCTACTCTCATTCACTAACTTACCCTCACATACATACATACATACATACATACATACGTGCATTGGCTGGTTGGTTGGTTGGCTGGTTGGCTAGATGGGACCTCTTTCGATGAATTATGCATGCGCCTAGAGTCGAGACTGACTATCAGTATCTTGAGTATAAACAACTAACCAATACGGTTATATAGCATGGTATATGGTATGATATGTATCTAATACTTGTATCATTTGTATAACATACCTAGATGTCTAGATGCCTAGATACCTAGATACCTACGTAGCTACTTAACTTCCTGCATTCATCTAATATGATCATCCAATTCATAGCATCCATTGATATCATCCAACATTTCAATGCCTCCCTCATCATGTTCATATCCATGAATAGATATATGTATGATACCTACCTACCTGCCTGCTTATTATTACCGCCCTCATATAACATCCATGTCATGCCGCCTTAACATACCATCCCTCATGCATTAACCCCAACTTGTTTGCTTGAGTCTTGCCCAGATGAGCCTTGATCACATTTTATAGAGACTAGTAGAAAATTTGGATCCACTCATCACTTCACCACTTCTTGGAAAAGATTAAATCCCTTGTCTTGGGTGACGAATAACCAAAAGAGTACTTGATCGTGTGCTTCCCCACGTCGATTTTTCCACTTTCCCTTTGGTCCTATTTCAATCTCAACTTTGAAATTCACATTCTCTTTTTCATCTTCTCCATCTTCTTCATCTTCTTGTTTCTACACATCTTATACAGCTATTTTCTCTATTCGTATCTCTTTGCTTTGCATATAATCCCATCTCAATACTTCTCTTCGCACGCAAACGATATAGAAGACGACATCATACATCTCTTGGCAAATCCCATCCATCCATCCATCCATCCATCCATCCATCCATCTATTCCACATCCACATCCACATTAATAAAGAGCCGGGCCAAGACGGTTATTCAACCCTGTCGGAATTGTCCTCTTTGTAAGCTGATCACTACATCGTGATAATTGAAAATGCGCATTTCCTGGATCATCACTTTACCTGGACTTTGGTCAGCCACATCGGCGCTGGCTATACAGAAAAGAGATGCAGACTTTTACAGTGTGCGCACGAAGTCTCACAAGGATATGAGCGGGAGAAGAGGTGATCCAAGCGGGAAATATTTCCGTAAGTTCTTGAGTCGCAATGTTCTTTCTAAAGATTGATTACGACGATCGAGATGCCATTGGCACTCCTCTATTTGTATCGCATAACTCAACCCATCGAAACCTTGCTAACCAGGTCTTCCTTGACAGATGAGAGCGTGTACGTAATTTACGAATCAGTCAAAAGCTCAAACCAAGAGAATTTAATTTCACCATGGAATTGTATGCTAACATCATGAGGTTGATAGCTTCCATCCACATTATGACGGTCGGTATGTAATTCCTGTGGAGAAAGTCATTATAGTACACAATGAAATAATTTAACACTTTTCGCATAGATTCGCCGACAAGCAATTGGGATATAGAGAACGCAGACAAGCACTTTCAAATCTTATTCAAACTTACTTAGCTACCTTCTCAGATATTGGAGTGGAAACATGGCTTATGCATGGTACTTTGCTGGGCTGGTGGTGGAATCGTAAGGTAAGAATAGTCCTCGAAAAGCACCCAAAATTTCAAAAGTCTCATGTCTTTAGATTCTACCATGGGATTCCGACTCCGATGTCCAAGTTTCCGAAGATTCAATGCACTTTCTAGCCTCTTACTACAATATGACAGTCTTTCACTACAAAAACTCCACGTATTCCAGAAGGTAGAGATTACATGCTAGAGGTCAACCCTCATTACGTTAACAGGGAGCAATCGGACAAGTTGAATGTCATTGATGCGCGATGGGTCGATACTACGAGTGGATTGTTTATTGATATCACAACTGCTAGATACAATTACACACACCCAGCTGGAGAAGGAATGATGAGCTGCAAGGATGGTCATGAATACAGGGTAAATTTATTCGGATAATGGTTCTAGTGAATTGTGCTAAGAATCATAGGACACTTACATCTTCCCATTGCGGGACACATTCTTCGAGGGCGTGCCAGCTAAAATCCCATTTGCGTATAAAGAGATCTTGGAGGCAGAGTATCATGAGAAATCACTGACCTTGACGGACTTTGAGGGGTATGTTTTATGAAGTTGCAATACTTACTCTTCAATTTCTCTTTAGCTAACCAACACATAAAGCCACCACTTCGATGATGATAAGATGGAATGGATTCCTGTAAAGCAAGAAATTCAGAAGCCAATGGAGCCACAGAAGGAAGTTCAGCCACCGCCAAAAACCGAAGCGCAGAAGGCAGAGGAGACCAAGCAGGCCGCAGAAAATGCGAACAAGGTCGAGGAAGCAAAAGAAAAAGAGAAAGCAAAGAAACTAGAAGAAGCACAGAAAGCTACAGAAGAGGCTAAAGAGAAAGCCAAGCAAAAGGCCGCACAGGAAGCTCAACAAAATGATACACCGCCTGTAAGCAAACAACCAGCCAAAAAAGACACACACCAAACACAACCCCATGATGCATCCAAACCTCCACCAGCTCAAAGAGCCGCAGAGAAGAAGATATTCACCGCAGCCGAGAAAAAGGCAAATAGAGTACAAAAAGCTGAAGAAAAACGTAAACAGGATGAACAAAAAGCCGCCGATAAGAGAAAGAAAAACGAGAACAAGATGAAGGAGGAGGCCGAAAAAGTCGAGAATTCTGTATCACCTTCATGGTAGTCCAGCTGTCTGAAGGGTCGATACAATCAATCACCACTTTCCCGCAATCTATTTTCCAACAACTTTTGCATTAATTTGGGGCATCAGAAAGATGCCGATGTCTAGCGGATCTATAAGATTGGGTTTCTACTCTTCATTTTATAAATTCACCAAGCGATTTTTTATTTCCGCGTTATTTTTTCTTTGTTATATCATATGATTTTCTTCAATAATTCTGCTACAATATGTGTCATTGAATTTGATGACGTAGGAGTTTATGGATTCAGATGAGCACGGAAAGGGACACCAGTATATGGAAAAAAGGTGCGCGCTAATGTTCAAGCGTTGCATATAATTGGCATTCGATATGGCGTTATATGCCCCTCCCAATGTGTGGGAAATTATAATATAGGAAGGAGCGTCTATTTCGAAAATTACAATGGCGTAGGGAGTTGGATGGTTCCTACTGCGTTGGTCTGGAGATGTGTTGGTTCATTCAGTCTTAGATTTGCTTGAATTAGAAGAATGATTGAGTATGGTATCTTTTTGCACCAAATTCCTATCTGTGAATAGATATATGCAACAGATGGAAAACATTGGCATTCTCGACTAGACTGGACCAACTGCATGTTGGACCGAGTCATCCTATTTACTGCAAGTCCTTTCGACATACTTAAAAGGCTGATAGATGCAAGGCTGCAAGCACAAACTCACATTCTGGCTGCGAGTAGGTATTCACCAGAGCCGGATATAGATGCCAGTTCTAGGGTCTGATATACCGACATGTGTGACCAAGTAGGTAGGCAATATTATCTCGGTTATTTATAGAACTCTATGTTTGATGGTTACGGGTTTCAATCGGTCACTTGGTATACTTCTATCTCGACTTCAAATACAACTTTCAACCTTCGAAGAGAAAGTCCCCAGTGAGCACTCTCCGGTAAGTAAGCAGTTGGGATATGAAAATCCCCACTATGATCTAGACGTGATTAACATGTGGAGACTGATGGTACTGTACTCCGTACATACTAAAGTCCATGTGAAGTCCACCTGGTCGTCTTGAATCATTGGCCCGTAAGCGGCAGTTTAGCATTACGGTAGTTTAGAAACAAGGATAGTTATTCGGAAAACTTTCCTAAGCAAGTGAAGGGGAAGACCCTGGAGGATTTCGTGATGATAAGAAAGGTTTTGGATAAGAAATCTTACTTTCACGGTATGGAAGCTCCTTTCCAACAATTGGCATAATCGATCAATTGGATTGGATCCCCTTCCTACAAAGCAGGCCACACTTGCGGTATGGGTTGGTTCAGGGACAGGAATGATTGTATGGCTTTCGGAAGACCTCCCTTAAGTACCAGGTAGGTGGAAGAAAAGAAGAGAAGACCCTCTATGGTTCGATAAGGTGTGATAGGCCGGGGCTTATCGATGATGTTGACTTTTTTTTCTCCAAAAGAAAATATGGGGTTTGGGATTGCCATGTGAAATGTGAAATGTGAAATGTGAAATGTGAAATGTATAAAAATGTCGATTTCTACCCAACTATTTTTCTATTCCTTTAAAGGATAAGTACTCATTTCTACTTTCTTTTCTTTTTATTCTGAGTTTTGATATTATTTGATATCAACCAAAATTCTGGTCAAATTTTAACCATGTCAGGTAAGCAAGAGTTTGCTCCTTCACGCTCGCCAACGTGGGAAACCCTATACAGGAAAATTTATAACTAATTGTTGTTTTTGCAACATCAGCTTCGAATGGTGAAGCTTCCTCCACTCAATATATTGCTCCCCTTCCTGTTCCCGAAAGAAAAAATTCTCAATATGAAGATCCAATTAGTGCGGGTTTAGGAGTAGGACTAGGAATACAAGCCCGTCGACGCTCAAATGTTTCGGGACGTTTGGCTTTTCGCGATAGTGTTCGTGCTGAAGATCTGGAGAGCTTGACGAGGACGGCCAGTGCTATTAGTGGGCATCAGGATGCGTTTCTTGAGGTGCATGGTGAATCTGGGAAGGAGAGTGAAAATGGAAAAGAGAGGGAGAGAGAAATTGCTACCATTTCTTTCCCGAAGGCTGCGAAGCCAGGCCCAATCAGTACGATAAGAGAGCTACCTAGCGAGTTCAACACACCGTATTCGACTCGACCTCCTTCTCCTAATACACCGGGTTCGCGTTCTCATCGAAATGGAAATGGAAATGGAAATGGCGCCGGGGCGGGAGGAAATGGTAGTCCACGCGAATATTTCGAAGTTCAAATCGAGGAACCATCAAGAAATTTGGCAGAAACTTCATACCCGGATATTGGCGGTGTCAAGAGTCTTCGGGGCGCTCTCATTCTCTTGACAACATGCGGAGCCCAACTCATGGATAACGTTTTCATGACAGGAGTCAATATAAGTCTACCCGCCGTCCAAAAGGAATTCGGCGCCAAAGCAAGTGATCTTCAATGGCTAATCAGCGCATACACCTTGACTTTTGGAGGATTCCTGTTATTAGCAGGAGTTTTAAGCGATCGATTTGGCCGCAAACTTATCTTTTGTATTGGGATGCTGTGGATATCAATCTGGACCATCGCCAACGGATTCGCCACTTCCTTCATCCAACTTGCCATTTTCCGCGCACTTCAAGGGATAGGAGCCGCGATGACGGTTCCTTCTGCGGTGGGGATTATCTCTTCGTATTTTGTGGCCAAGGATCGTACGATTGCGTTGTCGTTCTTCGCGGCTTCCGGCGCCGTGGGCTTTTGCGCCGGTCTTATTTTTGGGGGGTTCTTAACCGGGAGTTTGGGGTGGCGATATCTTTTTTATGTTTCTACTGCATTGACGGGGAGTTTGGGCGTCTTGGGACAGTGGATCTTACCGAAAGATCGCTTGGAGGGTCAGGAGAAACCGAGTTTGGATTTGTTGGGGGCGGGATTGTCGACGGGCGGTCTCATTTTGCTTTCGTTTGTGCTGTCGAGTGGTGGGGTGTACGGGTGGAGTAAGGCTTTTATTATCGTTTTGTTGATACTTTCGGTGGCGGTTTTGGGGATTTTTGTTTATGTGGAGAAGAGGGCTTCGCATCCTATTATGCCGCTTTCACTTTGGAAAATACAGAATTTCGCTGCATTGTGGATTTCAGGTTTCGGTATGTTCGGTTTCTATCTACTCCTTTCCCTCCTTCGCCCCCATACTCACTAGTACCATAATACTAACACGCACCCAAGTATGCTACGGCGGCTACCAAACCGTCCTCTACTACATCGTGCTCATAGCCCAAGAAGTAAACCGACTCTCCCCCGGCACCACAGCCCTCTACTTCCTCCCCATGGGCGCAACAGGCTTCATCTTCTCCATGAGCGTCGGCAAGATCCTCGAGCGCTACAACACCAAAAACGTGCTCCTCATCGGCATGCTCATGATGATGACGTCGCCGATCCCCGCCGCACTCCTCACCTCCACCTCGACCAACTTCTTCTCCCACGTTCTCCCCACATCCCTACTCGTCGTCGCGGCCGTCACCATCGTCTACTGCTCGTGCACGATCATCCTGTTGGAGAGCGTGCCCACGAGCGTCAAGAGTCTCTGCGGGGGCATGATCAATACGGCGTTTCAGATCGGGTCGGGCGTCGGCCTGGCGCTTAGCAGCGCGGTGGTGCAGGCCGTCGATACGAATCAGGGCAAGGGAATCATTGAGCAGTATTGTACGGGCCTGTGGTTTTGCGTTGCGTTTGGGGGCGTGGGATTTGTGGCTAGTGCGGTGGGGGTGAGGAATTCGACGGCGGGGAGGTTTGGCGGGAGGAGGGGCGACGCGGAGCCCGTGGCTTTTCATTGATGGGTGTTTTTGGGGTTGGGGGATCCGGAAGAGCGGAGCGGAGAAGCATAATGATGCAGTGAAAGGCCTGTATGATGTGTATATGGATGGTTTTTTTTTTTTTTTTTTGGCCTTTAATTCTGACCATCATCTGCGATAATCATTCCGGGTATAAAAAGTTTCATCGGTCTTGAAGGTAGGTATCCATGACGAAAATTACGACGATAAATAAGATTTCTCCAAAGATGGGCATCGATAGATTATATAGCTCGTTGATTAATTACATAGTGGAGAGTTTTCTTTATTCTACTTTACTTTTCTTATATTGATATGTACGCGAGTAGATAGAAATGGAAATAGAAATAGAAATAAACACAACACAACACAACAGAACAAAATTCCAACATTCCAAATCCCAAGTACCTCTCCACCCACCCACCACATGCATAACATAACTCTCCATTCCAAAGTCCTGAACCCACCCTTGCTCGCGCTCTTGTGAGAGATTTCTGGTTTGGTTTGGTTTGGTGCATGCTAGCCTAGGTATGAGAAGGAGGGAGGGAGGGAACTCCCTACCTACTTGTCCACTGAGTTGTACTTCGTATGTTGTTTTCCACATGTGTGCGGGTTAGTGCCTTGATAATGTGACGACGTTATTAAGACTAATACTACATAAATCCGATCGTGCATGTACCATGCGGAGGACAGAGATTCTAAAACATGAAAGTGATGGATGGCCTGGAAGTTGGTACATGTGTAATTGTACGTACTGGGGATGTGCAGGGTTTTCATATCCAGTCTTATACTTACAAGAAGGGTTATAAGTGTCCATATCATTGAAGTGTAGCGCATGCACGCTATATATCTCATTCTAAAACCAAGCCAAGTTCCGAATTAAATTTTATATGAAAAAAATTCATTTTCTATGAGTGATATATAATTTCAAGTCTCAACTAGATAACAAACCCAACCATCCATCTATTCCTATAAGCCTATGCACCAAAAAGGAATATGGGGGGAAAAAAATTAACAGTCCCAGTATTCCTGGATCCAAACTCCAAAGCCTGTGACATATATATTAACAGAAAGAAAACCTTTTGTCCCAATACCATGAAACCTCCAATGCATATGCATGCATGCAATATCCGAGTCCATACTCATGTAATCATTAAGATAGTACAAATCCCCCTTCCAACCGCCATTGCCCCAGAAAAATAGTGACAATGGTTAAGCAATTAATCCCCATCCACCCGTACGCTTGCGTATATATAATGAATGTAAAATCCAATTCTGGCGCCAGACCCCAAAGAAAGCCGTGTAATATGTCCAATGACCCCCGTGTATTTATTATGGTCAAGTACGTATGGAGGGTAAAGAAAAAATAAATGAGAAATTAGCAAGAATAATCCGTGTTGTGAGTCCAATTTATGTACTTGTTGTATTAAGGAAGTCGTTTATCGTGAAAAGTGTCTAAATTGATGAATTCAGACCGATTCTGGGTTATGTAAGTTCGATCGGTAATATCGATGCAAAAAGCGAAATTGTTGCTTTTAGTCGAGAAAGGTTGCGACAGTTTCATGCTGCCAATACTTTTAGAAAGCTTTAGCGAATTGCAAGGTAGCCTTGAGGGGAAAGTGCAATTCATGACATAGGCATCAACACTCAGATCTGACCAATAAGACCTGGCTACCACAACGGAAACCATCAAAAATCCCAATCTTAATCACCCTTCAAACTCATCATCTCCATCCTCATCGTCACCACCTTCCATAGCTGTTCTTAGATCAATGACACTTTTTCGAATCCTCTTGCCCAATGTGATGGGGCTTCTTGGATCAGCCAAAGCCTGATATCTCTCATATTCTGTTGCTGGCATGTTTAACTCATCTTCATCCTCATCCTCGTCCTCACCAGCATCATCCGCATTTCCAATAGCTTTTGGAGCTCGGCGAGCACGAGTGCTAGGTTCACGAGGTGGAAGAATTCTAGCAAGAGGTCCTTTGGCTTTCTTATTGATCTTGATTTTTGGTGATGAGGCGGACATAAAGGGAGGTCCATCTGCAGGGGTTGATGATGATTTGCTAGGACGACCTTTGCGAGCCTTTTTGGTAGGGGAGGCAGTTGGCGCTTCGGTAGCGGCTTCAGATGCTCGCTTGCGCTTAGTCCGGGATGATGGCGGTGACATTATTGGATGAGCAGCAGGGGTTGCTTCCTTTTTGATAATTGGCTCATGTGGTCGGTCCCCCTCTTCAGTTTTTTCGATTGTTGGTTGTTTTGCACGTGGCTTCCGTGCCTTTGGTAATTGAGAAGTAGCCACAGGAGTTTCGCTCGATCCCCCATTACGCTTCCCTCGTACAACTTTCTTGGGAGACTCATGGACTGAGCCGGATTTTTCAACAGATGCAGCTCCACGATTTCGAGTAGCTATTCGAGTTTCACGAGTTAGGGTTTGCTCACGGGTGGAAGAACGGTCATTTTGACGATTACCATAGGAAGAAATAGTTGACTGCGACGATGAGCTGCCGGGCCTTGAATGACCAGTTGCTTGTGAGTCAGAGTCCTCATCATGTTCGGTGGTTGGTAGTATTGCGTTCTCTTCTTCAGTTTCGGCAATTGGCTTGATATTAGCTTCTTTCTTGACTCGACTGCCGGACTTGGCTGACTTGGCTGGTTGCTTCTTTGGTTTGATAACTTTAGCCCTTGGCTTGATAGGGGGTACGATTGCCGCAGGAGTCTCGGATGGTGCTGTAGCAGCTTCTGCGGGGGTTATAATGTCAATAACAGCCACAGGAGCAGGAACAGGAAGCGGATGCTTCCGTGGCCTACCACCTGCATGCTTCTTCTTCACAATCGGTTCAATCGGTGATTCTTCGGCAATTTGATTAACAAGTGATTCGGCCGACTGCTGTAATTCTTCCTGTTCAGCTGGTAGGAGATGTCGAGAAATATCTTCGTCTTTTGAAGCATCATCTTCCGGCATTGGCTCGTCTTCGCCGGAGGCAAGTTGAACATCCTTGAGCTTTGAGAGAGATTTCGGCGGCCTGCCAATCGGTTTTCCAGAGGGAAAGGTTCTCCTAACAGGGGTTTGACTTCGACTTTGTTTTCGAGAAGTCTTCGATAACTCTCCAATAGCATCATCTAGTACTCGTATCTTTCGTTGTCTCTTTGCTGGTAAGCCATCTGATTCGTCCTCTGGTGTGCTCTGGTCGTACATTTTCCTAGTCGCCATCCGTTGAGCTCGACCACTTCTACCTTCTCCCACATCCACTTCACCAAAGCCACGCTTTCTAGAGGCTATCGGGATTGGTTGTGCACCAAGATGTTTTGGATGGGAGGAATATTCGAAACCGTATACATCTGCTTGCTTCAGATCGTCCCATTTCGTATGATCCATCAAACGTCCTGCCTTTCTCTTCTCGGCCTCTATCTCTTCTTTTGTTAGTTTTATCTCAGGAAGTGGTTCATTGAGAAGTTTTGGCTTGTTCAACTCTTTCAGTTCCTTTTGTAAAATCCTTTGCTTCTCTTGCTCCCTGACGAGAGCTTGCTTTTGGAGTTTTGTCCTGAATTGTGGGTCCCGCAGACTTTGGAGACGTAGGCGAAATTCATCATCTTCATCAAACTGGTTCATGAGAGCCGTCCATTCCGGGGCTTTTAACTTTAACTCAACAGCCCATTCTTTTGCAATAGCTACCAGGTCATCTCTTTCTAATTGCTCAGCAACTCTGTCTGCATCTTCTACGGCTTTCTCTGCTTCTTTTTCGTTTTGAAGTCGTTCTTTCTCTTGAGATTCAAATGCATTAATTTCATCGTTAATTGCATCGAACTCTTTTTGCCAAACGGCTAAAACATTCTAGGGGAATTGTTAGTCAAGATGTTCTACCCCACACACAACGTCAAGCAAGAGATGAATCGTGATATAGGGAGAAAACTTGGAAGTCATAAAGTAGCAACGGTGACTTACTGTAGCAACAATCTCAGTCTTTCTGTATACTTCTTCGTATGACATTTCGCTGGGATTCTTGAGGTATCTCTCAAAATGTAAGATAGGCGGAAGCTTAGGATATTTAAACTTAAGCCCAACATCTGGATCGTTGATGTCGACACCGAGTTCCTCATGGCCTTCTATTTGATCATAGTAGTCAAATTCGGATTTTGGGTCGATGTATGGTTGAATCAGATCATGGTCTGTCGTATTCAAATCTTCTTCCTCGGCATTGGCGATAGCAGGCTCCTGAACCGCATTGTAATCGAAACGCAAATCTGCTTTTGGCCCATCTCCATTTGACAAATATTTAGATGTAGAAATTAAATTTCCAGGAGAAGTAGGGGGTGGTGATAAAGAACTACCTGAAGTAGTAATAGTTCCTGCTGATTCCGCTGTGGATGGCCGACTACATGCAGCCACGTGACGACGAAAGTCCTACGGATCGTGAATATGAAATGATTGAGGTGAAGAGAGAGAGTATATAGGGGGCTGACTTACGGTCTCTGATAGCTCAGTAAAAGTATTACTACAATTGGGACAGGTTGGCGTTGAGGAAAATGATGTAAAAGAACTAGATGAAGTTTCTTGAGACTCGGAAGAACCAACTCCTTTTTCGATGATAGTAGTAGAATCCTGAATGGCAATGGGAGGAACCTTAATTCGCGCCATGTTGAATAAGGCGGACAAGTTTTCCTCTGTGAATAGAAAGAAAGGATAGGAAAGATATAAAAGCAATAAGGAGTTGGTTTGCTGGCTTGAACCGAAAGAGTTCGAGTTTTTGACCACCAGTCTCAGACTTTAATAAGTTTTGCAGCTGTAAATGCAACCGGGAGAAAAAGGTAAAGTGTATGGCAGGAGGAGGATTAAGGGAAGAGGAGCAAATTGAAGGAAGAAATTTATATGAGAAATAGCAAAAGAGCTCAATGAACAGTTACATGCTATTTTCAAGATATGAAGCTATTGTTGATGCAAAAGTATGGGGATGTCGGTCAGATTCTCATTTTATCACTTTACTTGCTTTAAAAAGGTTATTTCGATTTCAATCATTTGGGATTTGGGGTTGGGGGCTTGTAAAATGTTAGATGGCGGTGCGGTTTAGAAAACGCCTCAAGTGTGGCTGGAACCAATCAGATGATGAGATTATCATTCATTATGTGAGGCTGCATTAGCCTCGTCCCCATATAACGAAGGAGAGTTTGGACCTTATTGATTGCTTGGTAGCTTTAATTTATCAATAGCCACGACGACGACGAGGACGACGACCTCAACAAATATAGCTTTCAAGCTTCAAGTCAGATGAATGAGAGTATGATCGAAGTCAGGTGAATATCTATTATATTGTGTTCATTCCTTTGACATCTATCATTTACTTAAGACTCAATAACTCGTTGAAGAGACTATAATACCATACATTTATCTACCACACCTACTAGGTACCCAGGTACCTGTTCAACCATTCAACCAACCATCCATCCATCCATTCGTCCATCCATTCATTGCCAGCAACTACAACCAATCAATCCACTATTCAATCAGTCATGGCTTCAAAGAAATCAAAAGCTGCTCCAACTGATGATGAATTGAACGAACTCTTAGAAGGTATTGATGAGGTTAAAGTTAAAGCACCTTCTTCCAAGGGTCCTTCAAAATCACACAAAGCGAAACAGCCATCTCAATCAGAACAAGATTTGCTTGCAGAACTCGAAAATCTTGGAACTCAACAACCAAGTAGACCACATACACCTCGAATTCAACAAGTAAAACGTTCAAATACAGCAACTCCCCCTCCAGCTTCTCGCAGAAGTGAGGATAGATCAAGTGAAGAGAAACCTACCTTACCACGAAAGTCTGTTGATAGCACCCGATCATTCCATACTAGCTTTACACCTTCAGCAACTAGCAGCGATCTTCAGGAAGCTGAAAAGAAAGCTCCAGTTGCTCAACCTGCTACCGAAACTCCATCAACTGGTGGGGGATGGTCATGGGGAAGTGTATTTGCAACAGCTACAGCGACGGCCAGTGCAGCAGTTAATCAAGCACAAGCTGCAGTTAAGGAAATTCAACAGAACGAAGAAGCTAAGCGGTGGGCGGAGCAAGTGAAAGGAAATGTTGGGGTTCTCAGAGGTTTTGGTAAGATGTTGATTTGATTAAGTTACAACGAAGGATATGCTAATCAAAAATTAAGGTGGTGAGTTGAGATCAAGAGCTCTTCCAACCTTTACAAATATTCTTCATACTCTTGCACCACCCATTTCATCCCACGAGCGGCTCCAAATTCACATCACCCATGATTTCATCGGATACCCTTCCCTCGACCCTCTCATATACTCTACATTTTCCCGTGTAATGGCTCAAGTCGAGGGAGGGGACCTACTTGTCATTCAGCGTGGTCATGAATCAACAGCTCGTCGCGCATCTGAAGCTGGCTATACTGGGGGCAATGCAGGGTGGAGTGATGGACCATGGTGGCGCGTAGGAACCGACAATCGCGATATCGGCTTCGTGAAAGGACTTACCGAAGGAACGAAACTCGTCCGTGTAAGTGCGGAAGCCTACTCGAAAGAATACTTTGATGCACATGGTGGACTCGAACTTGCAGCTCAAAGAGCTACTGAAGACCTTAGCGAATCGAATCCAGTTCGCAGCAGCGATATCTTCATGGCCGTTCAAGCGATTTCCCATGAAGCACCAGAGGATTTGTTCCAAGGAGGTCCGGTAACAGAGAAAGATGGGGGTGTGGTTGATGAAAAATCGAAACCCGATGAATTGATCTCCTTTGCTATTTACCTCCAAGATCCAATCCATGCCATCACATTTCATACCCTTACTCAAGCTATTCCCGCAAAATGGATTCAATGGCTTGATGCCCCTGCTCCCTTGACTCCCGCATCCGCAGTATCTCCCTCTAAAGAAAAGTCCGGGTTCTTCGGAACAGAATCCGAAAATGTGCATACAGGATTGCCGGAGGAGATTCAACAAATCATAGAGAGCGGAGGAGTAGATCCGCGCGAATGGGTTGCGGAATGGGTGGAGGAGACACTGAGTTTGGGGGTAGGTGTTGTAGCACAGAGATATGTGGCGAGGAGGATGGGAGTTGGTGAAGGGGGTATTGGAAAGGGAAAGGCTAGGATGGAGGAGGTCCTTGGAGATGGGGGCGGGGAGGCCGCTAGAGCGGGGCTGATCTGATGATCTTGCCGATAGAGGGATCGTGTAGGGATGGGATTCATGAGTAATATGATATGACAGTTTTTGAGGCGTTGCGTTATAGTTCGTTCTTCATGTCGCAAATGGTTTGGTGATAGGGGCCAAGTTCGCGCAAATGAATCTACTCATGCATTCTTATCTCTTTTATTTTCTCCTTTTTTTCCGCAAAGAGGATGGATGGCCTACCCATCTTGGATTGTGCCGTGGGTGTATAGTGTCTTTTTGTTCTTGTTTCGTGATCAATATATTTATGAATGAAAGAATAATATGATATACTTATCCATCTACAGTTTTCATGGATATGATACTTTAGTGAAGAAAGGCTATGTATGGTAAGTGGGCGGAACGGACGTGGAGTGGACTTGGGCGAAAGGAAGGGAAGGGGAAAAGAACAATGTGAGTGTATCGGTGAGAGTTTTAGGTGTAGCTAAGCTGGCGATATGGCAAGATCTCTACATATGATATACAGTATGTGTAGGGAGGTGTTTATGGAAAGGGGTGAGATATATATGTATGTATATATGTATGTATACAACCATAATCAGAGAGTAGAATCGGCAAGTCGATGGCTTTGCTGAATATAGCATAGTTGGGTCATGTGGGACATGGAAGGGGAGATATATGGTGTTGTTCTATTGTGGGATGGTGGAAAGGGGAGGATGTTGGGTTTTGTGTGGATCTTTTGGGTTGGGGATGGTAGGGGTGGGCTAGGGATAGGGTTGTGTCCTGTTATGATGTTGTGGTGTTATGATGTGCTGCGCTGCGCTGTGCTGTGCTTGGGGGTTGCAGAGTCGTGTACTGGGTGGGTGTATGGGAGTGGGATGGGTGGTGTGGTGTTGGTATTGGTAGATGGGGTTAAGGGGATGATGTGGGGTAGTGGGGTTAGGAGATGGAGGGAGGAGAGCTTATTGGGAGGTTGGTGTCGTTGTTAGGGTAAGGGGTCTGTTTTCTCATGGTGGAGGGTAGTTTGTGTTGCTTGGATGGTTAATGTGTGATTTTACTTGTAAGTTTCACCTTCTCTTTGGGTTTTGTCAGCTTGTTTTTTGGGTCGGGTGCTATCCTCATTGTGGTTGTGGTTGTGGTGTGGGGAGGTATGGGAAGGTATGTTGTGGGGTTATGAGAGGCGAGAAGAGGGGGAAGAGATCGAGGGTAGTAAGGGGAAGCGGGGCGCGAGGTAGTATCCTCGCTTGGGGGGTTTCGGGCTGACCTTTGGGGTTGGTGGGCTTTGGGTGGGGTTTTGCGGTTGTGGTGTGCTGGGTTGGTGGTTTTTGGGTGGTGGGTCGTGGAGAGAGTTACAGAGCGGGTGGCATTGAGATGGATGTTAAATGGCAATGAGGAGTGTGATTGGTTAAGAGGTCGGTTGGGAAGACCTATGATCTTTTAAGGTGGTAGTAGCTTGACTTATCTCATACGGTGCGTGCAAGGAACAATAGACAATTTTGGGGTCGGAAAATTATTGGATGGGTAGGCGTGACATGAGGGTTATGTATCTGTGCGTATATATAGTTGAGCACTACTGATATTACCAATTTTATGATGCCATCATGATGGAGGTTATTCTGCGCACCACACTATGTACATATTATTATAGCTACCGTAAGTTCTAGATCAAGGCAACGATATTATGTAATAATAATCCAAACCGCAGAGTTAGAAGCAGAGTATCAACGCTGAGCGAGAAGTGCAGTTTGGATATAATGAATGTGGGATACCCACCTAGGAGTTAGTAATTTTTACACCCGTAGAACAGCGCTGGTTATGTTACATACCTGGTCTGGATATTGGCAGGGCTGAGAGTCTAGGTTTAACTAGAGTTGCAATCCTTACTGTTATCCTCGGTTATGGGATGTTCCTAGTTATGAATATCTTGTTGTCTTATTAAGCTTTCTCCTGACGTAATGCATATGGGAGATTTGTGCGCCGGTCTGCAATTGTAATTGTAACTGTATATGAACATACAGTTCGGGATATAGTTCCGGGGAGTTCTGCAATGAAAGCTCAAAAGAAGCTCAAGGTTTCTGGGAGTACTGTGTACTAGAGATAAGAAAGAACCAAAGAATGGATGAGAGGAAGCATGAGAGTAGGAAGCGTGTGGACCAAATATAGTAATCCAATGAACCCTACTGTTCAAAATAAGGTACTATAGCATCAAAGATTTCTACGTGGAGATAGATAAACTATACAAGAATGAAGTGATCCGGTAAAGCGACCATGGTCGCGTACGGTACAGTAGACTTTAACTCCAGAGTAACGGGAAGGAAAGTGCACCCCCCACTAGCTAACACATATGTACATACTAAACCGATCCGATATTCGCCCACACCGGACCGACCCGTCGCACCCGTCAGCACTAAACACAAGCGCGCAACCTGAGAGATGCCGAAGTAGTCTCTTAGCTTCGGCTCTGGAGGTAGTCTCGGGTCTTCAAACAGTCTAAAGTAGTACCGCTTAGTTTTTGCTCGCGTGATCTAGTCGGCCGTGACTGACTGATCTAAGCGACGAATATTCGATTAGCGAATCGAGTGGGGTCTTTCTTGAGCGCTACATGACTTTGGAGAATTATCTGTGAGGGAGTATGATATCATGAGGAGATGACACGGTGGCTTTTGGGATAGGGCTAATTGTATTTTTTGTTGGCTTGTTGCTACTCTTTTTTTCTTCATCTACTAATATTCCCACCATTTTCACATTGAATTCTGCCCTTTTGTTTCATGGATTTCTGGTCCAGTATTTCCGGTCCAACAATTGCAATATAATCTTTTCAGCCTAGTAAAGTCCAACGTGTATCCAATCCTTCAATGCTCCAGAGTTATTATCCAGCGTATACTTGGAAGGAAAAATACCATTACTAGTAGTCTTAATGAAAGCCTCAAAAGATAAAAGGGCTGCGGAGCACTTCCAGGAGCCTTGATAGAGATGAATATAAAGCTGTGACGTGAAACTTCTGAATGAAATTGAAATTTGAGATGGAACTGTAATGAAAATTGTCTAATAGACTTGTATAGCCTTGAAAATATAGTAATAATATATGTAGGAGACCGTCTTGTCAATGAGATGGATGTCTCTAGGCTCCTCTCCAGTCTTCTGTTTGATATTTCCTCTGATTTCTCTCACTTCTCTCAGGCTTATTCTCCATATTCTCTTTAAGATTCGATCTTTCCAGCCTGGTTGGCTGCTTAGGTTATTTAATTCCTCGAGAGTGCATGAATAGTTTCTCCAGAGTATTTAATTTCCGACTGTTCCTGTCAGTTTGTTCTGAACAGAGTAAAGCAAGCGAGTCTGTGTTAGATGGAAAAGAAAGGCGTTGATAGGGGAGACACAACTTTTTCTTCCATTATCGAGAAGAAAGCGTTGCATCGTAGAGCTTTTCGAAATTGAAGATTCTCATCTTCCCTCGTCATTCTAGAAGATTAAATCCTCCCGGCTGATGCCCCAGGCTTCGTTAATATTATTGTACATGAGTAGGTAGATGGTTGCACACTGATCTACTCGCTCCTTACTCCTTGCCCTCCCCTGAGTTGGCGTTGGTGTATGGATCAGTCCTAGCCGGTGATATTCAAAGTAAAGTGTTGTTACATGCTCAGTTGGGTGAACAAATATGTGCGAATTGTCAAGTTTTGGACCAACCCTACATCGTTCCTACTCTTGAACAGTCACTTATGATGCCAGTGGTAACTTTGTTGAAGCGGAGGATGAGCACGACCCAATGCAGATATCTTCAACCCACATCATTCATTTCTGATCAAGAGATCATGATGTCTGAGTGAAGCTTGCTTTATAAACGAGTATATAGATGGGCGAGCAGAGGGGGAAAAAGAGAAAGAAAGTAATTTGAATAATTTGATTTGTTCTGAAAGTATGTTGAGGTGTGCTTTATAGGAAAGATCTTGCATAGGTCATAGAGCTGATGACGTTTTCGGCAGTTACATTGAATATATATAATATCGATTTCGATGGCAGTTACAAACTAGATAGGTCACCAAATCTAAGTTTCTTTAGATACCTATCCAACCACCTTTTAAGCCTCAAATTGCCCTCATAGAACCTATGTATATGCCAATGTTCGAGACTTCACTTCGACAATCTATTACATATTTGGCCAGATTGTTCACCGGCTATCTGGCATCGCGTCTATGACCGGCACTTTTTCTCGAAAGTTGCTATGGTAGAGGGTATTAAGCATCATAATAGAAAAGAGGCCCGAGAGATGCCATGATTTGGATTGACTCGTTTTTTGCGATCTACTGACTATAGAAGTATGTATAGACGATCGTTCAAGAAATTGAACCAGTTCATTGGATGAATTGCCTAGTCCCGAGCTAAGGGAAATAGTTACGCTAACAAAAAATACCAGAGACGCAACCAAAGGTAACGATAGATATGAAGTTTTCTAGCTTATGAGAAACAATCACTTACCTGACTTTAAAGTCTACTTGAGTAGTTAGCATCATTCAAGATATTTGTGTTTGTATGTGTACTTCTTGACCCAATCCTTTGCGTCACCTCGGGGATAAAAGTACAAACAAATTAATATGACGTTTACCCCGCGGGGAGATCTCTTCCCACTTGGAATGTCATTTTTGGTATCAGATGATAAACCAAATGAGGGGGACTTGAACCAAAACTATTGATTAGAGCTTTGGATGTCAGATCATGCATGATGTGATGTTATTCAAGGGGGCTGGGGTACTAATTGACACTTCCAAGTTTCCCTTCTTCGAATATGGCTCTTAATCAAAAGATGCAGAGGTTTTATAAAATCGAAGCCGAAGAAATGACATATGCGAAGATAGTGCAGGTGGATGTTGGGTTGGGGTTAATTGTTTGTTAACTAAGGGGGGCAAGCGTAAATACTGGTTATAGCTTTGGAACTATAGCCAGCTGCCACCTCCAAGGCTATTGATGATAGCGAACTACCAGTTTCCGAATAGGATTTGTCCCCGACCAGCCGAAGTTTTTCGCATCTTGAAATAATACTAGGTATACCAGATTTCTCCATCATCTATAGCTTCATTTCCATTCGATCAAGTCCAGGCCAAGGCAAAAGGAAAGCGCACTACGATGATTTCTGTTAATTAATTAGCACGATAGTCATCACTAGGTACCTGCCCAATCCAATCTTGAGGGAAAGGAGTGAGTAAGTACATTGAGTGATTAAAGAAGAGGATTCTACTAATCTTCTTCCCATATTGTGTATAAAGAGGTGGTACCATCCCCCCATTATGTTTTCTTCGCCTGTATTATATAAGATCTTTTCACATCGTCAAACCATAATTTTCCCCCTTTTCCCATGAACAAGCTCAATTAGACAGCCCACTGAGGCCTACTCGGATTATTTTCACCTTGATGCTTAATTACAGAGCCCGCTTCCCCTCCAATTACATTGACAGTTATCAACAACAACAAACAAAACCATTCAAAACAGGTAAGTCACGTTCCACCTTTCTACCCAGCTCAAGATCTTTGACTAATTAAAATTTCAAACATGGGAGGTGTGGAATATCTGCAAAGCTTCATCGACAATCTGGGCGACCATACGTAGCAGGCCTTTTGCGCCCAGGATAGCATAGCGCGCAGCTATGCAGACATCTCCACGTGGGTACACAATTTCTTGATGCTGCCTGCCTTGTTGTGCTTAGCTTGCGGTACATGTTCTGATTTGTTTATGTGCTTCGCGGGTTTTAAGTGAGATCACAGTGTAATGTCGTCCGTCGTTCTACGAGTTTACTTGCGTGTGGTTTAATATAAATATAAATATCCATGTCATCCTCCAGCTCCTGCTCCTGCTCCTGATACCGCTCGAGTAGTACCAACAGGGAAGGTCGTGGCAGACCAGGGCTATGGTAACACGTTCATGGATGTGCTTGTTTATCTATCTATCTATCTAGCTAGCCAGTGCTGGGTAAGAGGGAAAGAGGGAAGGAGGGAAAGAGGGGAAGAGGGCAGGGAGAAGGGAAGAAGGAGCGAAGGGAAGTGAAGGGAGGTGAAGGCAATTGGGATGTGATACCAATGCCAATGCCAATGCCAATGCCAATGCCAATGCCAATGCCAATGCATATCAACATAACCTGGATGTGATGGAGCAACGCAACGACCCGTAAGCGCGGACTATCGACGTCATATATTCCCGTAGTACCTTAATTATCCTTCAAAGGTCTATGACGTTTTTGTGAGTTTTTCCCTGAAATTGCGCTAAAGAGAAAATAGAGTATGGCTAAGCCGGGCTGAGACTAGTGTTGTGGCTTTGGATGCCCAACTAATCTTAAAATGTAGATATACACACATTTCGATTGTACCCGATAAAGGGGAAGAGGAAAGAAAAGATGAAAAAAGAATAATCTTGAAAGGAAGAGGAAATCGTTGAGACCGTTTATATCGTTTATATCGTTTTTATATCGGTTTATATCGGTTTATGTGATTTTATATCGGTTTATACCATTTTATACCGTTTTGATTTACGTACGATTTACGTATGATTTATCATTCCATATTAGAATATCATTTTTCCTCTCAAGGATACAATAAGGATATATAGATTTTAGATTGAAACTTCTAATCTATTTTTGATAATTAGTTCTTATTATCTAGCTGGATGCATGGATATACTCCATATATCTCAATTTCTACAGTAGATACGCAATATCTATCTAACATCTAACATCTGTCTAACATCTATCTAGCATCTATCTAATATCCATCTAATATCCATCTAACATCCATCTAACATCCATCTACCCAAGCCATAGACTACTTTTGTTCAACATCTATCTAGATAGCTATTCTTAGTTTGATCTCTCCTTTTTCAGCCCAGACCCTTCCTCTAGGGAAAAGAGTATCTATTACCTTGGTATAATCCCTATCCGAACTCTACTATATTATACTATAATTATACTAGAGGCTACTATACTATCTATTATCGAACACGACGAGGCGAGCCGAAACAAAGAAGAAGTATACTAGGTAGCTTCATCATCATCATCATCATCATCATCATCATCATCATCATCATCATCATCATCATCATCATCATCATCATCATCATCATTATCATCATCATCATCGTCTATTATTCATCATTTCATCTGCATCGTTCACTCATCTGTCAAATCAGAATCCAATATCTCACTGGTCCATCGTCATACCTCTGCCGTCATACCATAACTCTAAGCACCACCACTTAAGGAAAAAAGGTTAAGCAGCCAGTCAAGTTAGTTGGTCATTTTAGTTTGGTCGCCTGTTTGATGCATATAGATGTTGATATTGGTGTTGATATTGGTGTTGATATTGATCGATATTCACCTGCTTTTTTGGTCTTTGGAATCTTCTTTTTTGCTTTTTCCCTTTTATATCTCTTCTTTAAGTAAAAAAGTAAAAGATATAATACAATAAAATAATATTAAAGAAAATAAAACAACATCACATAAAAGAAAAGAGAAAAAAAAAAGGAAATCAAAGAAAAATCAAATAAAATCAAATCAAATCAAATCAAATCAATCAGTTATAATTTTTATTATAATTACAGATTGTTACCTTGCCTTACTGCTTTACTTTGTTTTACTTTACCTAAATATCAAACCTCATTCTTCTTTTCCCTTGCTTATAATTTCAAATAGTATTTTCCTTCCCCTCGTCAACGAAACGCTGTTTTTCACCATCAGTCAATCAGTCAAGCAGTCAGTCAAGCAGTCAGTCAATCAAGCAGTCGATCAAGCAGTCAAGCAATCAAGCAATCAATCAATCAATCAATCAAACCAAATCAAACCACACCAAACCAAACCAAACCAAACCAAACCAAACCATCCTTCAATCATCATCAATCATATCATTCCCTCATCAACCTTGGAATCATCATTCAATCAGCCACATCCACCCATCCCAACCCATCCCAACCCCTGCTTATCCTACCTTTCTACCATTTTTTCCCCCTCTTGTCTGATTACATATTACATATTCCATATTACATATTCCATATTCCATATTCCATATTACATCTTACATCTTACATACAGTCCAAGTGCAATCCAGGAAATATTGTTGTACCGCGTACCCGTACCCGTACCGTTTATTTCTCAACCATCAAATCTCAATATTCTGAGATTTGTTTCAACAAAATTATCCAAACTTATTTACTAAAATGTCCTCCATCTCTCAGGCAATAAAAAATGCTCTCCATCGTGGTATGTTCGATCAGTTGCTACTTTAATTAAATGCGAAGTTGCATCCTACAATACTTGGAACCTTTCTTCTCTCTCTATTCCCTCTCTTCTTCCGCTTTGCTCTTTCCCACTCTTCGATCCCTCTAAAGACTAATAATGATTTTAGGAAAGGGAGGTGCAAAGGCAAACGAAGACACAAATAAAAAGGCTCAAGCTGCTCAGCATCACATTGCAAAATCAGATCCGAATGTAGTAGCCCACACAGCGAATGAAATGCCGCAGGCAACAGCACAGAACCAAATGGCCGGTCAGCCAAGAAGAGTCGACGAAGATGAGTTGGCAAGATTGTTAGCAGAGGAGAATGAGAGTAGAAACAGATTGCCAAAATACCCAGGACTGGACCGATGGGAACTCATCGAGAAGATGGGAGATGGTGCATTCAGTAATGTCTATAAAGCCAGAGATACCGAGGGAAGAGCCGGAGAGGTGGCCATTAAAGTTGTTCGAAAATTTGAGATGAACTCTAATCAGGTAAGTATCTATGAGATCTTTCGTTGTTGTCTTCTTACTTTCTTGAACCGTGCCAACATGTGTGGTAGGGCGATGCTCATCTTCATCCAAACTTCAACAAGAAGCAACCTAAGGGCGTGGAGGTGCGGAATTCTCTCTTTATCCTTCAAAATCATCAATTTTATCTTCTATCGTGCTAACTTGATCATGTCAGAGGGCGAACATTCTCAAGGAAGTTCAAATCATGCGAGGTCTAGATCATCCTAATATTATTAAACTCATCGAATTTTCTGAATCGAGACAATACTATTATCTTGTTTTAGAGCTGGCGCCAGGTGGAGAATTATTCCATCAGATTGTTCGACTTACTTATTTTAGTGAGGACTTATCAAGACATGTCATTACACAGGTTGCGGACGCATTACATTACCTTCATGAAGTACAAGGTGTTGTCCATAGGTAAGAACGCTCCACGGATCATTGGTTAAGTCACAACTAACATCATACCAGAGATATCAAGCCCGAAAATATTTTGTTCGAGCGAATCGACCATATTCCAACCAAACACCCAAAGCCAAGATCCGCCGAAGATGAAGATAAGGTTGATGAAGGTGAATTTATAAAGGGCGTTGGATCTGGTGGTATTGGAAGAATCAAAATCGCCGATTTCGGCTTGAGTAAGGTCGTATGGGATACCCAAACTATGACACCATGTGGTACTGTCGGATATACCGCCCCAGAAATTGTCAAGGATGAACGGTATTCGAAGAGTGTCGACATGTGGGCATTGGGTTGTGTTCTATACACCTTGCTCTGTGGATTCCCGCCATTTTATGACGAAAGTATTGCAGTTTTGACCGAAAAGGTTGCAAGAGGTCAATACACATTCCTCTCTCCATGGTGGGATGACATTTCGAAGCCTGCACAAGACCTGGTCTCACATTTATTAACTGTGGATCCCAAAAAACGATATACGATTGAAGAGTTCCTCAACCATCCTTGGATCAGAGGTACTGATCAACCTACATATGCCGCACTCGATGCTCCACCACTTGCTACCCCAGCCGTTGAACGTCAAAGGCAGTTGGGTGGTAATTTACGAGCCTTTAACCCTGACCTCTTGGAGTCCCCAGGTGCAGGTAGGCCTATGGATTTCCGAAGTCCTGGTGCTGTCAATTTACGCGAAGTATTCGACATCGGCTATTCTATCCACAGGCAAGAAGAGGAAGCTAAACGCAAGAAAAACTTCAAGCAAGGTTACAGAGGAGCCGCTGCCATGAATCCTCTCAATCCCATCAATGATGAAGATCTCGATGAGAGTGACGAAGGCGATGCCGATGAAAATGGAGTATCTTCCAAGGTACCAAAATCTGGGCAATCAGATGTTGCACAAGTCGGCGAGGCTTTACGTAATACTCAATTGAATACAAAGGCTGCAGCTCCCAAGGGATATGGACAACACAGTCCTGCAGTGACAGCAGCCGCAAGACAGCAGGTCAGAAACAGAAATGGCGCCTTTGAACTCAGTCTCGATGGAGCAACTTTACTTGGTCGACGCCACAAGAAGGCAGCGCCAAGTAATTTAAGAGAGTCAACTGTTCCGCAATAGCCACGGCTTTAGGAGTTGAATTGCCTGTTCTGAAGGTTCTATCTCATTGATTCAATACTTACTTTCTACACTTCCAACTCCAATATTTGTCTTTCAAGTATGCTTCTCCTATTACGGCGCATCGAGACTCTATTAGTAAAGAGTGGCCACTATTTTTTTCTGACGAGTCTTGTTTTGGCATTGGCTTGCTGGCTTGCTACAGACATCATCGTTGTTGAGCTCACCCAGAAGCCACATTACATACGATTATCATATGGGACGGCCTTTATTTGTCTTTTTCATACGTTGGTTCACATTGGCGTTTGGAGATGGAAATAAACTACCGGGTTAAATGTGGTGATGACTGGTGGTGTTTATGGCTTATCATAATTTCTTTTTTTTTTTTTTTTCCTTCATGCTTTTACTGACCAACGAGGCAACGAATAAAGATAGTGCTATCTGCAGTAGCACTGTCCAAACGTAATAGATCCTTATGATTCATTCTTTTCTTTGAGTTTCAAGCAATGCATCCGGGGATTTTCCAAGTTAGGAGGTTCGGAAGGCAGACATTATGGTGGGGCTCGTAAATAGATATGAAAGATGAATAGTAAATCGGAGTCCTGGTACACTCCAAAAATTAGTTTTCTTAGTTGGATTTTATGTGATGCATGATACGAAACTTGATATATATATATATATGAACAAACATGATGTGACAGGGTTACTACCGCTTACTCATGCTCCAGCCCATCCTGTTTAATCAAATCCTACATTACCTAGGTACCATACCCATACCCATACCCCGCGTTCTCTAAATCCCCACCAACCTGTACCAGCATCGATGGCGAAGTTCTAGACCCGGACATCGACTCTTCTGATTGGGTCGCTCGCTTACGGCTTTGGTTGTATGGAGGTGGAGGGGGTGGGGTGGAGTGGCCATGGCATGGGTGGAGTGGATTCCAGGAGGCGAGAAATCGTTTAGGGTTGGGGGTAAAGGTTGGGGTTGTATTGAGGTTGAGGCTTCGTGTTATTTTTTTTTCTTTCTTTTCTTCTTTGGGTTATCTTGTGTTGTGTTGTGTTGTGTTGTGTTGTTTGGTTTTGTTTGGTAGGTATTATGGAGGGATGGTTCGCAAGAGGTAGAATTCGCGGGGGTAGGTTGGGAACTGTGTGGTGATGTTTTTGTGGTTTCATCGTGGGTTTGTTGGTTGGTTGGTTGGTTGGATGGATGGATGTTTCGCAACATCACAGGGTATGCGCTTGCATGAACCAAGCTTGGTGTTGATGACGTTGATCATGTGAAGTGAGGGCGCGCTAAAAGAGACGGTGCGCGGAGCGAGCGAGCGAGCTGGGTACTTGCCGCCGGAAAGAATTTCCCTCGATGGATGTTGCAGATGCGGGAGCTAAGGCTTGGGGTGGTTCCCAGGGGCTACGTTTGACGTTTCCGCGGTGGAGCGCGTGGGTGTTGGTGCTTGGCTTTGGGTGGGTGGGTTTGCGTTGGGGTGCTCGGCGGGGAGTTTGGCGTGGGACTAGGGTGGGGTGAGGATCGTGGCGTGGTGCGTACGGACCTGGTTTGGGGGTGTGCGAGGGGGCGCTAGATGGTTTGGGATGGAGGGTAGAGGTGAGGCACATGGTTGGCATTTGGGTTAGTGTGGTGGTACTGACTAAGGGAGGAGATGTTATGTGGACGAGCCCGGCGAGGGGAGGCGGGCGAAGGGTCGATCGATTACGTGATTGGAATATACATTGGTGAGACCGATGTGAATTAGGAGAAAGGAGGCATGTTTGAAGATGACGTGTGCATCTCTATTTCAACGTTCATTGCGAGATGGCAGCCGGCACTTGAACTTGAACTTGAGGCAGGAACACTTGAGACTTTGTTGGTGGCTCTGAGTTGAAGCTTTACACTGAAGATGGATAAGATGGTTTGAAAATATGAGGGGTATGCTGTCAATCTAGAATTGCAAATCTCCATGTGATGTTAATCATGTCACATTTTCTTATAGCGTAATGAATCATTTCGCACAGATTAATGACACGTTCTGTTCACGCAACTTTAGAAACTTATGGGGATTCGATTTTAGTAACTTAGAAGCGGCGCCTGGGCTTTGTGGGGTCAGGGGATGCTTAAGTCCTATACTAAATTTAGTAAATATTGCCTCTAACTATGATGGTAAGTTATGGTGCAGCTGGGAGGGATACAAGATATGGGGTTTCATCGGTTGATTTATTTTTTAGATTTGTTCTGCTTTGATGGCTCAGTTGGTTGAGTGTCTACCTGTATTTTTTGGGTGTTTTTGGTTTTTGTCTCGAGTTTGGCACTGAGCCAAATATCGAGTAATAGTGCATGATGGCCAAGCTGACCGATAATTCAATGATTTAGAAAACTACTAATTCTGCACTGAATGTGATTGGCTATCCATTCATACTATATAACGACTATCACGAATATTACACGGAGGAGGGTATTTAATGAGAGGTTGAACAAATGGGAACTGTCGGTTTAACTCGGTGCAGTTGAAAGTCAATAATGGGTATATCATAAATACGTTGTTATTGCTCTAAAGGATTACTATCTAAAAGCTATGGATCGACGACTATGTAGAATGCCGAGGCGTTAGCGCGAAGCCTAGCGCGTTACGTGATTATCCCGACAGGAACAGTGTTCAAGTGGATGATATTGGCTGATATTGAGCCCTTTGTCACTATTCTTCTATGTATAGCTACAAGGCTATTTGCAGTTCAGTAGATATGGATAAAACCAAGAATCACTAAGATATACTGGAATACTAGAATGTTATCTGAAATGCCCCAAATTCCCAAGACTGGTGTACTTTAAACGCATTCCAGGCCCAGAAATAGGCTTGGGATGGCCATTCTAGAAAAATTCTAGCCCTGGCTAGTATTGGAATATACAATCCAGATAAGATTCAAGTCTTTCGATATATCTCTAGTGCTATTCAATATTACGGAATTATTTGATATCTCGAGCGATATAGAATTGAATATTAGGTACGAGGATATCAAGGTAAGTTTGATAATAAACATTATACAGGGTCGTATACGGCTTGAGGAAAATACCAATCCCAACACTGGTTGAGAAACTCTATATAAGATCAAGTCTCATAATTCTAGCATCAAGAGATGAAACCAGTATCGAATCAAGCTCCAAATCCCTCCCTCGACTCCGGCACTAATCCGTACATATCTCTATAGTCCGGCCACACATGGGATAGTCGACCACCTTTGGAGCATCTATATATTCAATTCAAGATAGAGCGTGCTCGCACATTGTAGTTTCTCAACATACCTAGGTACTCAAATGTTGATATCATGAGTAGTTCACTCTTGGGAAGCATCAAGACTGACATTATAATTTTGGAAGCGCGCTCTGAATTCGGACAGTCCGAGCCATCAAAGCCAAAACGACAGGATGTCTTCATTGTTAAGTTACGATGATCTTCTGTTCCACTGACATCATACATGATGCGGTTTAAGTGGAGTTGAGTTCTGACTTCAGAATTTTCAGCTATCAAAATGGTGATCAGAAGGTGACATATTCGGGCACTAAAGAATGGATGATGTGTACTAGAAATTTCATGGTATTTTTAATGTCAATACTAGAACCGCAGATGAGACTTCTGGGGCGTCATCATTCTCACGGTTCTTGGAAATCTATGTATTTCTTACTTTTTGTTACGCACAGCTTTAAGCCAAAGCAATACATTCGATCTCGACAGGGACACCCTTTGGTAGTTGGTATACGGCAACACAACCTATCAAAGATTCATTAGCATACTCCTTCCTCTCCCTCAAACGTCATTTTAAGAGCCATCTCAATCACTCCGCATCGGACGCCCATCCGCTTCTCAATCCATCTTTATGAAAAAGGTATATAGACTCACTTCTAGCAGGCTTGTGCTTAAAGAGTTTCTCATAGACTCCATTCATCTCTGCAAAGTTATCCATTGTGGTCAAGAACACATTGACCTTGACGACCTTCTCAATGCTGCTTCCAGCTTCCTTGAGAACGGCAGATAAGTTCTTGATACAGAGCTCGGTCATGGCTGAGATGCTAGAAGTCTCGAGGGTGAGGATTTCACCTTCTGGTGTACATGGGATTTCTGGAAGGGAAGGGGTTAGCTGGGAGTATTGGGTGGGAGTGGAAATTGTGGTTGGGAGAACGGAAATGATGCAAGAGGTCAAACTTACGTCCAGAGCAGTAAATAGTAGATGGAGTCTTAATGGCTTGGGAGTAAGGTCCTGCTGCTAAGAGGTTGTCAGAATTGAAGCGTAAAAGAAGTGAAGTCCCTCAAAATCAATCGACTGGCATTAGAAAAGCCTTACGGAAAGCAGCATCCTTGGTGTAAACTGTGGTGAGATCCGACATTGTGATGATAGATAGATAGATACTCTTCAATAATTAATCTCGAAATTGATTATTGAAAAGTTTATATCAATATTAAAATTTATTGTAAAGTATTTGATTTGCGAGATCGGAGTAAGTAATGATGAAGCTTGTCGATGAGAAGGTGGGGTTGAAGGGTTGAAGCTTCGATTGGAGATATTGTATAGCGGGACACGGGACTGCCGCGGCATAAGAATAAATTATGAACTAACCATATTTGGAACAGTTCGATTTCATTAACGAAAGTCATCTTCAACGACATGTTAAGAAGTAAACTACTCAATGTATCTACAAAAATTGCACATAATTTGTTTTTATGTTGAAGATTTATTTTTATGGTTGATACAATGAGTTAATACCTGATCGGATGAGTAAGTAAAGCGTCGTCGTCAGAGTTATCATCTGAAATGTGGAAGTCGAGCACATTCTGACACCTACGAAAATGGCAAATGCACTGCCCATGTTTGTTCGCAGATAGGCTACTGAAAGTTAAAAGTCGATTCCCAGATATGTTATTTGTCACCATTCACGAGTTACGGCCACGCAAGCATACAACTGCCAGAAATGAAAGTTGTATTCAGCATATATACATTAATATCAGGGATATAGGCGGGACCGTATACGAGCCCTCCCGGTTTAGATACGGCATCAAGAGACTTGTTACTGTTTGGAGGAGTCAACCTTGATAAGGGAACCATAATCCAGCCGTCAAGTGCACACTCAATTATACTCAAAGAAAGTCGCCGCCTAATGTCAGACATTAGCTACGACAACCATTTATGATTTGCGTAATTACCTTTTCGAAATCGTAACTACAATCTTCTGATGATACAGCGGCAATGATTCGTGGGTATCCGATGTGCATTAGGTTGTATACACGAGAATCCTCTGTTGATACGATAGCAGGGTCTTGCCTTTGCTGTCTTGATACTGGTCTTGCGTCCTTTATATAAGCCATCGCTGCTTTATCTACTCGGGTCAGTTTTGAATGATCTACTTTGAAGAATCGTCTCACATTGATCTTCTATCTTCGAATAAGCCAATGTCTCTCTCCTACTCTCAACTTCATAACACCCGAGACATTCGCAGAACTTGGGACGATCATAGCAAGAATCCTCAAAGTCCGGTGTAGGCAAACGTTCAAGGCGAGGTGGGGGTGGTAGATCTCTGTTTATGGGAGGGCTTGGGGCACGCGGAGGACATTGAATTGGAGTATTGGCACCAACGAGCTCAAAGTAATTACTTGGGGTTGAGTTGACATCTCGAGCCTCAGAATCCATTCGGGTAGGTCGTTTCATTGGTTTCGTTGGAACTGTACGAAAATGGAGTAATTGAGCTTGATTCAATCTGAAGTACAATTCTGACGATGATGGAATTCTCTCACTCTTCGAATAATTGGTGAAATTAAGAGCATCAATGTTGTTCTTATGCCTTTCATCAATTCGTGCCGCTTTGAATTCATTGAGCTCGTTGTCAATATTCTCAAGAGCGAAATGAAAAAGTTTCTGTCTAGGCGCAGGTGACCTTTGATTTATGTCGGTGTCACTGCCCAAGACGGTTTTTGCTTGCCCATTATGAGAATCCATCTGGATTCTGTATGGTGATATTGCAGTGTTGAGGTAATAATGGGTTGATAAGCGGCTGGCACCAGGAGAAGTGTGTCTTGACATGTCGTTTGCTTAATCCTTTTTATAACGATAAGTAGGGGCGATGGGCTAACGACCGAAGATGATTTGTTTGATAGATCACTTGATGGTAGTGAGTTGTTGATGGATAGTCTTAACTGCGCTGACCCTTTAACAAATCTGGACAGAATCATCAAGTGATTTCAATCAAGACGAGGGTACCAAGTGTTACTCACGTGAGTATATCTCTGAAAGATTGTCCGAATGTCTTGGGTATGTGGGATCAAATTTTTGACGGTTAACTGATGGATTTTGATGAAGAGAAAGTATGTGAAGGAGTGTAAATGAAAGAGGGTAAGATGAGGGGGGAGATGCAGCTTTTATGGGTTTTGAGTCGAAAATTATGCTGGAAGCTGATTGGTGAGACCTCCCCTGTGGCACATGCAGGAAGATTTCGTCAACCTTACCCGGTTAAGCCTGTGCTAGTGCTCTCTCCAGAAAAGTGAGCTGCGAGCACCACAGAGTTAAATTCCATAAGCCTATCAATCCTTGAAAAGATATTGGCCGTGTACCTGGGAGTTTTTCCTGAATGTTTGAAGTGGTCCGTGCACAATTCAATTGCTCTTAAGTTGCTAGAAATTGAGTCACTGTTTGCTAGATAGCAAGTGCTCATGTAGAGATTGATACAAACTTGATAGCGATTTGTCTGTTTTGTATTTGAATCAAACCAAACCGTGTGACTTTGTATTTACTCCTTCTAGCTCACGCTTTTGCAAACGCTGTATAAAGGGCCGGATATGAAGCGGCGCCGTATCATCTGTTTACATTTACTTATGATGCAGCTTCATCAAGCATCGTCCGATTTGATCTAAACAATTGACAGAAAGAGCTTATGAACTAGGACTGCTCCATTTGGGTCACTGATGAATGTCATGTAGTAATAAATCGGTCCTATGATACCTTCCTGGTTTGCAGTTCTTATATGGTAGAATGATGTTTAGATGGCGATTAAATGCTCAAGCACAAATGTGAGAAATTATCATATACTCTTCAGAGTGGAGTGGAATTGTTGAATAATTACAGCGTGACCTCGCGAGGCGAGAATTTGTCAAAGTCATGGTTATTGGTCGAGACGACATGCAGACAATAGAACTATCGACCTTCCCATGACGACACGAAACCTAATCACTGGCTTCTCCTTTATCGTTACTGGCCAATCTCAGTTGAAATTCATGAGACTTGTGTTGACTTTCTAGGCAGCATTGCTTAGTCACCGTAAAGCAATCTGCCCTGCTTATGTAAATGATGCATAAGCCAGCACTAGCGAAGGAATAAGATACGATATGCAACAAGAATTGACTAATCACGTGTATGTAGTAACTATACTTAGTCTGCGTTGCGAGCATTGAGATCATTATCCATCGGCGCTTTATGAAGGTTCAGCAGACTTCAGGTCTATAACAGTTAAGTATTTTGTTTAATAGATTTCCGTTTTTTTGTTATGTGCCTCGGCGATCGCCAGTGGTCTAGTTGTAGACATTTCAGAATATATCGATTGTTTACAAAGAAAGAAACCCGAAGCCATCATATTATCCCAAACAACCTTCAAATTATTCTTCCATTCTCCCATCTCACTCTCTAACTCCTGGCGGCAACCTGATTCCCATCTGTAAATTCTCCATCACCTTTTTCGCACTTTCAATTCCGCCATCTAAATAGACAGCCCCAATGACAGCCTTGACAGCCCGACTAATAATACGGGTACTATCTTCACGCAAATCTTCCTTGATTAATTCTTTGATATTGGACCATCGCCTTGGGACGGAGGGCTGGGCACGGATACAAGATGCTATGGTAGGATGGGTGTAGAGAGAGGTGCGGGAGAGGATGCGATTTGTTATCTGGGTTGCTGACGCTATTTAGCAATAAAGAGTTAGTATAACTGCTCACTGTCGAAGATTGACAGAGTGAAAGAAGAAACAAATCTACCCTCAGGAATACTAAACAAACAATACTGTTCACTTAACACCAACTTGATAACACTTTCTCCCAACCTTGACATTCCCTCATTCCCATCCATACAGATCCGCATCGTTATCCCCACACGCGTAACGCCATTATTGGGCTCCTCGAGTGCTTCTTCGAGTATATCGGGGTCCTTGAAGGTGTAGGAAAGATAGGCTTGTAAAATTTCAAGCCAGTTCTTGTTAGCGGCGGGATTAAAATAGTGGACGCCGCGGGGTTGAAGGCGCACGATGCGGTTTGTTGAGCTGGATGTCGTGGTGATAGTGGGAGATTGGGTGCGGGAGTCGTAGGAGGAAGAGGATGAAGTGGGGATGAGGTTGGTATGGGAGTCGGTGAGGGGTTGGGATTTGTGTGTGGAGAGGGTAGTTGCAAGGCTGTCTAATGAGGGACAATGATGTAGATGAGGGTCTGCATCCGCTTTATGGAGAGGGGAGGTTACTCCTGTATCTTCATCGTAGTCCTCCCATTCTTCGGGTTGGAGAACATTATTGTTTTCAGGCTCATCCGGGGCATCATGGTAGTGCTGGAAGTCCTGCGACTGTGGCATTTGAGTGCGATAGTTTGTCTTTGCTTGAGACATGTTTGGTATTCATAAAAGGTTGTGCAAAATCACTAGAAGCTATTGGATGGATTTAATGGCATTTCAGAAGTAGAATGTAGTCCATATAAGTATATCGAATGCCTTCATGTTGCTCCCATATCTTATTATTCAAGAAATGCTAGAGCAATACACATTCAGATATTTGATTGGAGGAGTGAATATGGAAGAGGCACTCCTGCCTCATATGCCTAACCGTATATGATGTGAACTTAACACAGCGCAATTAAGAGATTCACACAGGCAAACAAACCACTCGCTCTCAAAATAAGAAAAAGCGGATGTTAGTGTCTAGAACTGTGAATGTTGCAACCTTGATTGGCAGATCACATGCATGCGGTGCGAAATCGCACAGGTTTAATTGTTATTCCGAATCTGGGTCGGTGAATCATCATGAAAGGAACACTTGAATGTGTTTAGAACTAAAAGAGCTCGCGTGAACACGCCTTTGTTCTTTGCTTCTCCTAGACATCTTTTGATTGGGCTGGCGTGGCTTGCCACTAGAAGATAAAAGAAGGGTCCATAGTAGAAGAGAGGAGTAGAGCATTAAGATGGAACACTTTATATAGTAGGTATTGGTAAATGGATCCCTTTATGGACTTAATATACTTCAAAGTACATCTATACCTTACTGCATCGCATCATACAAAACTGTAATAACTCCATCCATCACAAAAAAAAATCATTTCAAATCAAGATTTAGACCAGGTGTTTCAACACCATTATATGGATTTGGAAGCACAGAATTCTCTATTTCCGAAAGAGATTCATGGTAATAATCCGACTGCAAGGCGGAGTGTGGAAGTAACCGAATCCAAGTCAATAACAAGCAATATACGAACGTCAAATCCACACCTAGATCAAAACGGTAACTCTCTTCCAATTTCTTGCTCATGATTTCGTTTTCTCAAGACCAGATATTGAGTCATGCAACTAAAAAGTGTGCTAGAAATTACGGTGAACATCACTTAAGGTATTGACATTATAAATGTTCAAGTCCAAGTTCAAATTCATTAAGAACCTGAAGCTTCTTTCATAAGATGAGACTTTTTGGATATTGGTTCTCGACTTGTTGTTGAGTGCCCCTTTTATGAAACCAAATCATCTGATAGATTACCTCGCCGACCTTACCCATTAAATCAAGTCCCCACCAAAATTCCGCGAAAGCATTCAACTACCAATCATCGTAGCCATTGAAGTCCATCTTAAATCGTTCTCCGAACCCCTAATAATTACCCCTCTGCCGACTCCCCGTCATTTCCCCAGCTCCCGCTAGCTCAGTCCTTTCCTTCGTCGGTACACCCCCTGGCCCATTATTTCCCTTTCTACTCTGGGGAACTGTACTCGCATTTGCGGCTTCTGGCTCCGCGGCATATTTCTTCAAATCCTCTAGCGATATGGAATCCCTGATTTGTTTTTTAGTGCGAGTCTTGTATTTCTTCGCTTTCGTCTTTGTGTCTGTGATATGATATTTTGCCAACCGATTTCGAGTTATATAGACATCAATCAAATAAGAAAACCGATGGAAAAAGTAACATGTTCTTCATGCCAACTCTTGGGATTGAAAAAGCAAGGATGGGCTAGGCAACTTACAAAGCTCTCTCGTGGGTAGCGTGCAAATGCACTTTAGGAACCAGATCCTTCTCGCTAGAATTCTTCGCAGCTTCCATTGCTTCCTTCCAGCGACTAGCACATAAACACCATTTGTTTCCTCCAGTGAGCCCGATACCACGCAAGTTGTTGCCACGGGAAGCGGAGAAATCGAGGAAACTGTCTGTCAAAGTTGCTTTTGGAATATGTTAGTTGAATCTTCTGGGTGAAAGAAGAAGGAAGGGAAAGATAAATACCAGCAATGGAATGATTTCCTGTATCCTCTGGTCCAACATCACACTTCCCATTTCTATAAAAGCCAGTTCCTTTGCCAAATTGCCCGAGGGGTTTTTTCATTACTGTTTTTCAATCTCAAGTGTCAATATTTGATTCTTCTTCCGCCTCCCATCAATTCATACGTCTTGACTTACCATTAAGAGATTTATGAGCTTTCCCAAAGCTATCTGATCGATTTTCGTTTGCCATTTTGACTGTAGTAGTAGAGTATAATTTGAATAGTTCGAGATTGAGGTATTTTGGAGTTCGATGGAATAGAGAACGAGGTATTGATACAGAATGCATAAAAATACACAGAGAAACAAATTGAGTATACAGATTTTGTTAACTTCTTTGGATTGAGAGCAATAGGAAACAGAAAATAAGTTGAATTGCGATGTTGACGAAGGGTACTACCTCACATATACCAAGTACGCACTAAGGCTTGTAGTACTAATCCATGACGTTATGATTAGGTTGGCACTATGGTACTTTGAACAATTAATTGTGGAAATTCGATCAATTTGGTTAAAAGATATCATATCTAGATCGAATTCAGGAAATGAATAAAGGCATCTCTTCCCCATTGTGCACAGGTCTTGGTTTGATTCTTTATTGATTGATTTTTATTTTTTGATATGTTGTGGCGAGACTGCTGTGATGAAATATCGACAAGTCATAGTTCGTTGATCTGCATCCTTTCAACAATTTCATCTTAATCCCAAAATTAATTAATCCATTCACGGGTATGAAGAAAAGGGGCTACGAAATTACGCTCGGAATTGTATCTCGAATTGGTACTGATTTCGCCATTGCATCCGAATCATCGCCATACGGAAAATTGGAGATAACGACTTGCGTGGCAGAGAGCATACTAGGAGGTCATTCAAGTTGTAGGCAGTTGGGATGATGCTGTTCTCAAAATATCAAGCCGCCCAGAAGATCCAGGAGTGCCACGAAGTGATACTGTTACTTGCATAATTCTCAAGATACTCTTACCAGATACAAAGTCGTATGAAATCCAATGTTTTTCGGGGCAAATTTTTAATACTCAGGTCAGAAGAAACTATTCAACGTGTTGATCACTAACAACTATCATTCCCCTAATACTATAATCTAGAATGATTAATACAGGAGGTGAGGAGAAACAAATTGTATGTCTATCTTCAATTTCCATGGGATGACCGTGTAGTATAACAGGGCAGTGAACAGACAAAGCAAGGCGAACTATACACTTCAACTTTGTCCATATTTGTCTCAGACAAGAGCATAGAGAACCGGGACTTCCACGTCTACCCATGTTTTTGCCTAGATCAAATAAAGGGATGATGGCATTCACAGACTTGGCATTGCAAGCTCCAGATGTCTTAACAACTTCGTTCATGACCATAATTTCAAGATAGAAGTAAAAATGTCTTATGTGTTTTCACAAGTATTTCCCAGGGAATAGTTTGATGTTCAACATCCATTCTCATCGCGTTCCTGGCCGTCTCTCGCAACCTCATTGCCTCTTTCCAGAATCGAGAGAACCTCATGAGACTTCACACATACACACACACTAGTATTGGAGTATCTGGATCGATTCCTCATGTCTGAAATGATTCATCCTCCACCTCGCACTTTCTCATGTCTGGAGGTCGCACACTGTCACTGGAAATTGTGGAGAGGTCCTACCGCTACCACAATTTCACGCCATCAAATAAACAAAATTAAGTCAAATGAGAAACTGGAATTCCAACTTCCAACTTTGAAGTTTTCTTCCTTTCTTTCCTTCCTTCATTTCTTCCTTCCTTCTTCCATTCTTCTATATTCTTTAAAAAGATAAAAAGATAAAAAGCGAAAAATATAAAAACGGGTCACTTACACCAAGTAGGTATCCGCATCGCACGTGGTGTGAATCAAACGTGACGTGCAGTAGCCCACCTGTACTATTGATCTTTTGTATGCAAGTATCCAGCTGCTCCAAAATGTTACACCCGAGGCAATGATCATCCCTCATAACATCTTCAAAGATCAAGAAAGATGGTTAGAATCTAGATCATAACTTTCATGTTCAACCGAACCAAACGGAAGCCCCAATCAAAGTTCAAACGGAAAAGAAAACATGGAAGTTTGTCTTACCGCAATGATAAAGAGATCGAAGTACCAAACGTTCTTAAGAAACGAAACGAAATGAAGGATCAATCCATCATTTTTGAAATGCTTAAGGGTTTCGTCGCGACTCTCCTCTTGTTTCATTCCTCCAATCCTTCTCGTGCAAACACGCTTTAATCCGTTACCTGTGTGTTTACTTGGCACCTTTCTAATAGATGAAAGGCACGAAGATCTTGAGGCGAGTAAAAATATATCTACCTGCCTACCTGCCTACCTACATATTACCCGTACCGCAAGGGAAGAATTGAATCAAGGTAATAATCTGCAGCTGTCATACCAGAAATAGCCACGAACGCAGGCACGCCAGCCATACTTTTCCAAGCCCCTCTTTCCCCGAAGGATCGCCTAATAATTGTCAAGGTAAGGCTAAGGAAAGCTAACGCTTCACGGGCTGCTTTTCCGGAAACCCAAATAGAATTGAGGTGAGGTGATTGAAGTTTACTTATAATTCAAGTGAGATATATGATGGAATGAGAAAGCTTTATGTTTTAAATCGTAAAGCATGATAACACATCCAACCTTAACAAATAGATGAAAGACAAAAAAGCCACAATGCTAGTAAATGGTTAAAATCATCCAGTTACTCATTTTGTAAATCCTTTGTAACATCAGCATCATAGTACAAGCGTAGTTGTTGGAACTCTAAGATCATCAAGAGGGAACGACCGCCAATCGAGATTTGATCCCCCACTCTTGGTGGTGACATTGTGACAAGCTCAAGCAAGTTAGATCCCCCAAAAGGAAACAACACTATACCCAACTTGACCGAGCCTAGTTCTGATGGGAGTACGAAGGTACTTTTGCACATCAAAAACACTCGAGCTACCGGTACTACCCATTTTCTCCACGCGCTCTTGCAGAGAGATTGGGATCCCAAGTAGTGTTTGCGAGTGAACTTTGCTAGATACCAAAGAGGAAGAGGCGGACAAGGTATGACGGACCGAGGCTTTGAGACATGGGTTGGGGTGAATGCACTTGCTGCAAGACTAGAGAAAGAGAGACAGGGATTTATGAGAAGAAGTCGATGGATATGATGATGGTTGATCAAACCAAATTGACGATTTTGATGAACGGATGAATTGTACCGTCGGTAGATCTCTTGATCTGACCCTTGGAGCAAAGAATAAAAGGTTGAGTAACCATATGCACATAGAATATTCAGATTGATAAGGTATCAAATACTGGGTAATTAATACAAGGTGACCTTGGGTATCCAGCTAGCCCCCCCGCCAGCCAGCCCCCAGCCAGCCCGTAGGGCATTCTGCTGACGAATATGGTGTGGGTGATACGACATGTTGCGAAAGAATGTTCTTTTGCATATGGAAACGTATGATGATGAATAGTGGAATATTTCCTAAATAGGTGACGGTGTGAGATTCTCGCAGATATGGTTAAGAAATTTATTTTGGCGAATTTTTGATTCATCAAATATTTAATTACTTGACTGACTTTCGACGATGAGACCTAAGTAGGTACTAATTGCCTACTTTCCAAGATGGTTTCGGACAAATAGGATGCTCCTCCGGACAATAATGCGATGGCGAGAAGTAAGTTGGACGTCTTGGATTTGAAGTTCACTTGTAATATGTTGCAGTTACTCGGGCATCGAAAGCTTAACACTAGGATGAATCAGATGGCTGACTATATATCTACCCCTCATTCACTCTCAGATCAGAAGTTCGGATTGATTATTCTTTTCGGGATGTTACGTGACGCCGAGATGGGGAAATTTTCGAACTACATTTTAACACTTTTAATCTATTCATCCCGAAATACAAGACCTTGTAAGTTTGTTGAATTTAATGTTCACCTATGGTTCGGCGAAATCGGTTCTATCATCGCTACTGTGTAAATGAAGGGGGAAGCTTGCATGCTTCGGAGGATAGTAACTATTGCGTCGGGAGGTTGGAAAAGAACAATCTATGCCACGCAAATACACATATATAACTACCTATACTCATATCAGAATCACCCGCCGCATTTTATAAGTGAGAAAAAAACGCATCTCTTTTACTGCCTTACCTGCTCCTTCGTGTAACGTTAGTTCAACAATGCCAACGAGATGCCCGAAAAGGGTTCAGGTAACGCCGCCAAATTCCATCCGAGACCTTTTCTGGGCGTGGCCATCCGGGTATTTGAAGAGAGACGCTTTTCCTGGGGCATTCAAATGTGAAGCGGCATTTATGGATTGGGTTGTGATGCAGAATGAAAAGAAGGATTAACATCGCCATCCAAATCATCTCTTTCCCTGACGGTTGTCCAGCAGGTTCAATGATAGGCAGACTAGGGACAAAAAAGGCATGGCGGACAAACCGGGAGAACCTAATTCAATTCTCTTGTCTTGGATGGGATTCCCGAACCCTGTATGACGAAGAACTCGGGCCTTGAAAGAGGAAAGTCGATTTTCATATACCGGTACTGTAGCAGGTTTCAAAATCTCGATGAATGATCTGAATGATCTAAATGATCCAAATGATCCAAATGATCTCATAAAATCAATACCAGTACTCAGGACTCAGGACTCAGGACTCAGGACTCAGGACTCAGTACTCAGTACTCAGTACTCAGTATTGGTACTGTACTCTCGATCCCATTAAGGTTTTATGGAATTTCAAATCAATAATCGAATTAATTTTGTTTTGTGTTTCGGAGGTTTGGTCTCTATCACAATGCCAAAAAACCATCCAAACTATCCCTGTAAGAAGCCAATGATCAACTCGGATCTAGAATCCTGGATGCGAATCCGTTCAAGTCAGGTACAGTACGGCAGCAGTGCAGTGCAGTACAAAAGATTTGAAGCTGGCTGCCGTGGATACCTTGAATAATACCTTGAATACCTTAACTTAAAAATAAATACATCAAGAAACAAGAGAGAAGAGCTGGAGGCTGTGTTAGTTGTTCTTGGCCCGATACAGTAAGCGTAATGATGAACAACGGTATGAGATCTTACGGATTTTGATATTGGCAGTCAGCAGGATTTTTGAAGCTCTGGTCCGGTCCCTTTTCTACTCAGTGCAGTTCGAAAAGAGGGTTGAGAATTCGAGATACATATAGCAAGGTTGGTCAACGTAGATGATGCCCGGGGGGATATGAGAGAGATCCAAAGACTTACGGATGTTGTAGGGTAGACACCCGGAAAGACATGAATGACAACGAGAGTGGAGTATTCTAGAACCAAAAACATATTGACCGTACTGGGTAATGTGCATGAATCAATAATCCGGAAGACTTAAGTTTCGAAGTCGTAGCTCAAGAGTTAAGAGGTGCTCACGAGTACGGGTAGATGTGACTTTCATCTTGCTGTAGCTACCAAAACGCAGTATGATAGGATTGAATAAGGGTATTGAAAACTTTATATGAATAAAGTTTGGTTTCATAGCCGTGTTACCTTCAATTTTGCCACCAACGGGCGTTCTTCAATCTGATGTTAGCTACTGAAGTGCTTGAGTCCTCACATGTTGATTCATCCTATAGAAAATATTATTGAACGAAGACTTGTTGCACAAGATTCGGTCGGTGTGCAACCATTACTCTCACCTACCTGGGTACTATGTATGGATGCAAACAACTACTGCAAAGGGACGCCCCAAACATATATCATGATCACATTTCGCCATACGATTATACGATGCATCCTTACTAAATGACTTTAAAATACTCAACTAATATCCCTGTTTATGCTGTAATCAAAGGAATCCCAGTCGGTGAATCGTACGGGAAAATCATCTAAAAAGGTAGTCAGGTCAGGTAGTAGGTAAGGTTAAGTAGTAGTAGTCGCCTGGTAGAGAATTAATTCGAGAGGGTGACCTCAAGAAAGCAAGCCAACGAAACCTTGCATAACGATAACAACAACAAGAAATAATAATCATAATCATAATATATAATATGTAATATATAATATATAATCGTAACGACTGAATGAGCGGAAGAAAGGAAGTCTTATGATTTTTCCTTTTTTCCCCCTTCTCCTTGTCCTTCTCCTCCCCTTCTCCTCCCCTTCTTCTCCCCTTTTCCTTTCCCATCATCTATCCAGCATCTCTCCATCCATCCCTTCACCTCCCTTTTCCCCATCACATACATCTGCGGAGTATGAGAGATTCATACAATACGGTCAATACCTACCTGCTAGGTTGTATGTACTGTCCTACTTGCTCTCTTACTTTCCAAATAAATAAAAAAGAGGGTCCCATATTGTTCAGACAACCTAAACATCCACACAATTATATCCACGCTTTTCCAAATCATCCTTAGTAGCCTTAGTTTGTGCATCTTGTGCATCTTACAACGAATCAAAATGATCTGATGTGGAGGCGAGTAGTCCTAAATACCCATACAAGCCTACAACCCAGACCCAGTTTAGCTTCTCCAACACAAAGGGCTACTCATGTCTCTCCGAACTTCCTTACCGTAGAGATTCCTACGATTTCACTCTTCTTCCAACTTCATCACTTAATTGATTGTGAGAGTGATTCATTCATACAGAATAATTCTTGTTATTCTATTCCATGTGTGATTTGATCTTAAACCATTCATTTAAATTCGTTTAAAGATTCACATTAATTAGCATTTGTTGCATAGAATATCACAATCATTCGCTCCTTTTGCCGATAGATGCTTTTTGTTATTCGAACTTCATGCTGAACGTCATCTAAAAACGAGCCCTGGCCAGAGCCAGAGAAACGCACGAATACCTTCCATATCCCACGAACTATACAATCCTACGAAACACAAGACTTCATATCTCATCATCTCGAACCGAGTCGTTCCGTCAAAACCCCAAAATGTCTCCTTCGTTGGATATACCTCAAAACGGCTTGACGCTGGAGAGTAATCCTCCCTCTAACAAGTCCGCCACAAATATTACACCTGCTATCGGGTTGACCTTGAGCGATGGAATGATTGAGGACATGATCAAATGTTTTCAGAATGGAAAATCAATAGAATTATCGTTGGGTTCAAGTCCCGTAAGAGATCCCCTCTTGACTTCGTTCATTTTGATGACGCACGGTACCATGTACGGCAACAATTGCTCACTATGAAGGGCAATGGCAATTAGCTGGATTGTTTAAATAGAAGTGGTTGCTAATTGATTTTCTATTGTGCAAACTAGAATTTGATATATGGCAACAAATCCCACAGACTTTCCGTTTATCACGACCCATTTCAATACGAAGTATTTCAGACAGCGAACCCTCACGATACCAACTCGGAAATGTCGAAATCAAGGACACTCGATGAGGTTATGTTGGCCAACAAGAAGTTATCAGGACCAGGAGCGCAACCACGCTACAAAACGGAAAATACAAAGGCGAGCAAGAGACCGGTTGCTGCAAGTTCAGGCGATGCAGCATTGGAAAACCTAAGAGAGTCAATGGCTACAGCTCAAGCGAAGAAAGACGAGAATACGTGAGTAGTCACTAGACTGCAATGTAATTGTATCGGAACTAATTTCAATAGATCAAAAAGAATGCAAGTGCCTGGAAGTCGAGGATCCACGAAGGTCACAAATAAGACGAAGTTTTTGGATAAGGGGCTCGGAAGCGATACGTCTAAGTCAATGCCAGTCAGTCCCGCCCTTTCTGGATTGGGAAGTCCAGCTTTAGGTGCGACTAAGTCTCTTTCCCAGCAACAAGCCGAACAGGCCAAGAGCAGTAGAAAGCCTGTAGTCCACCTACTTGCCCTCGAGCCAATGTCTGAAAAAGAACTCAACAATCGAATCGCTGGCCCGAAGGATGACCTGAAGCAGGCAATGTCGAAGGTGGGAGATCTCAATACATCTACTGGAAAGTGGGAACTTCGAAAAAATTACTACAAAGAGCTCGATGTATTCAATTTCAATTACGAAAGTGATGCTGAGCGCCAACGAGCAATCGATAATGCTGTTAAGGTTTTCGATAAGATGAGATTGGGATTATCAGAACCTGAGTGGGAAAAGCTCTTGCCTAAATCAGAACGAGGCACTGGAAAATCCCTTAGCAAGCTACAAGCTCAAATCGCCAATGGCCCTGTTACGAAATCCAAGTCCAATGGATCGAAGAACCGAGATTCTGGCGACGAGGAAGACGTATTTGGCGATAAAGTCAATTCAAAAGTCAAAGGTGAGGCTACGGCTCGATCAGCTTCAGGACCGCCAACAAGCAAAACCAAAAAGCTTAGCGAAAAAGAAGCTCAGGCCAAAAGATTGCTTTCTAAGAATCCTGCCAAAACAGCAGCAACTACATCAAAGCCAAAACCTGCAAAGAAAGAAGTTGAAAAGCCAAAATCAGCCATGACAAAGCCTTTATCTTCCCAATTTGTTAGCGAATCCGATGATGAAGAGATTCCAGTGAAGAAAGCCCAAGTTGCCAAGGCACCAATCAAGAAAGCCAGCACCAAACGCCTTCGCGACGAGGAAGTGGACTCCAGCGATTCGAGCTTGCCATTGAATAAGAAGACCAAGAAGGACAGTAATCCTTCACATCGAGTCTCAGATGCTAGTCAATCTTCTCGCCCAAGTTCCACTTCGACAACCTCATCCTCAAACTCTTTCAAAGGAAAAGCGAACTCTCCACAAAAATCCTCACCTTTGGCTTCCTCACCACCAACAAATGCCTCAGACTTTGAAAATACATCTGGTGGCGACCGATCATCAGCTTCTGCTTCCCCTGCTAATCACCGCACCTCATCAAACACCCGCAACAATCGATCACCCATTCACAAACGCCATCAAAAGTCGTCCAGCGTTGCGTCATCTGTCTCATCCACCGGTAGCAGCCGCCACTTGAGACCCGGCGTATTAGACCTGGCAGCACACTACAAACAATTTTACCCAGTATATCTAAGGCTCCATAATGAATTGGCAAGGTCAAAGGTCAAGAATCCTAGTCAGGAAGAGGACTTACTCGCGATGCATGAGCGCTTGAGCGACTTGAAGAGACAGATTTTGGATGGGATCATCGAAGAATGAAGAAACTGTATAAAATGGCTTGCTCTACACGACGACTGACTTTGCTTTACTAGCAAGTCAGTAATCAACAATTTCTCGTCTATATCGAAGCCCAGCAACTACATAATTTATTCTGTCTCGAATTACACAGCACCCATCAAACCTCAAACTATGACGGCAGTTGTGACCGCAACCCTTTCTATATCACCTGCGAATACATTACGCACTACAACTGGAGTAATGAACTCTACTGCTTTCTCTCTGTTTTTCAGCACACGGAGTCATATGGGCATTACCACGGCATAAATACCGAATATTTTCTTTCTACTTCTCAATCACCGTTTTCTTTGCATTCTTGTTTTTTAAAAAAATCTGAGATTTTTCTCCATGGATGGAGCTTTCAATAAATACCCTTTGGGATCGGAACCGGGACACATTGGCGTCATTTTTCTTTCTTTCACAGATCCATTGAATCAAAAGGAGTTTCTGGGTACCTGGTTATGGATATGCCTGGATGCAAATGCGAAATGTGGGTCTACTGAGTTTTTGTTTTGTTTGGCAGGCTTTGGGATTGGGAATCAGATGAAGGGATGGAGAATTGAATACTTTGAATGATGGGGGTTGAGGGATGCTTCGTTTCTGCACATATGGGTATTGCATATTGGAGAGGGCGATGTGATGGAAGACACACAGATAGTTATGGGGATCGATTGCACATGGTAGTGAGAGATGGGGTTTCAGGGCGGAACTCCTGCAGCAGAATGCTCATAGCGCGAAGAAGAAAAGATCTAAGATTTTACAATCCATGATTACGTCTCCTGTGTCTGGACTTGCATGTGAATGCTTATGTGATATGATGTGCTGAATACTTGCTTGATAATACACAGTGACTACCTACTGCATAGGTATTCTCTCATGTTCTAAGTAGAGCGGGCCCTGGTAGCGTGGGGGAATATACCGAATGGGATGGATGTGTAAGCACACAATTACCACCCCCTATCAAGCACCCACGGCCAAAGATGCCAGATGCCTACCTACCCACCTGCCTAGGAGATCAAAACCAGTAGAGAAAATAGGTAAGCTGCTAGGTAAGCTAAGCTAAGCTAACATTACAATACAACACAACACATCACATCACATCACATCACATCACATCACATCACATCACATTACAATACAATACAATACAGTATTCAACGTCACCCCACCCAGATGCAAAAAGTTACTGCTGCATCCTTACTCACGACGCAGGGTTCTGTCTGACCCGTGATTCTGGCCCCACGCATGTCTTTCTTGGGGAGGGGGTGGAAGCTGGAAAGGCGTGAGTTTGTACGGGCAAGGGAATGGTAAACGAGAAGTTCACTCGAGGCTTGGATCCGATCGGATCGAGTCGGAGATAGGGGATTTGCAATTGGTGTGTGAAATGTGTGAAGTGTATTGATTGGGCTTGGGGTCTGTATGGAAGAAGTGTGGATATGGGTATGGATATGGATATATAAAAAATTTACCGCTATAGGCGCCCGCTCGCTCGCGCGTGAGATGCTGGTTGGGTTGGGGTTGGGCAGGGATTGTGGGTAGGGGTCTGGGTCTGGGTCTGGGTCTGGCTGGGTATGGGTATCGGCGGGAATTTATAGATTCCAATTTCCAAGGTTGTATAGAATAGAGGTTATGTTGTATTTACCTAGTTGGGTATGTTATGGGCGTCGTAATCTTGTTTATCGTTGTATGGAAATTGTTAATTGGGGAATAGGTGGGAGTTGGGAGGTGAGGTTATGAAGAGCTGGAAAATCGAAGATCGAGGATCGATGAGTGTTGGTTAATAGATATTCATGGTTGGTGTAGAGTGTATATCTACCATTGCATTGGTATCTGTCCCGGTATCGGTAACTCATTGTAGTATTGTGAGTTTCCATTGCAGCTGAGGGTTGTAGCCAGGGTTTTTGTTGGTTTGGTTGGGTTTCTTGTTTGTTGTGTGGAAAAAAGTGAGTACTGGTACGTTAGCATGGAGCTGGCAAGTTTCGTGGCAGGGATTTGTTGGTTGGGTTGGAGCTTGGTTGTGGTTGTGGTTGTGATGCATGCGATTTTCACAGTTGTGTTGGAGTATGATTGGGATGATATCCGAGGTATCTGCTGCGCTTACACTCATGTTGGCCATTGGTTGGAAGTCACTTGCAACCTCCTACTTTCACATTTCAATGATCCATGGAATTGGTGAACTGGATCTTGAGTTTTTTTTTGAGGGGGGGGGGCGAGGAGGGATGGGGTATAGGTGATGCTTGAGTATTTGTCCCGGTACTGAGGTTTGCCCGGTTGTGGAAGTGAAATGTGGGAAACGGGGTATATAGATTGTAACAGGATTCATTGGATACAACGCAAGAGTAGATTGGATAGATTGGGAAGGAAAGAGAAGGGGTTGAGATCGCTCAGAGAGACAGCTGAATGTGGATTTTGGAATTTGTGCTTCCTATGATGCATGGAGCGCTTAGGAGGTTCTATGACCTGAGCATTCCGCGCTCGTCTAAATAATCCAAGATGAAATCACGAGGCGCGTAATAGGTTCCTGGGTATGGTCTGATTCATGATTCGCTAATTTCTATTTCTCTTTCATAGAAGATGTATAAACTGACCCACCCACTAATTTCGAGAGCTACCTTGGAAATCATTCAAGTCCGCAAAGGCCGTAGTTTCTCGAAAATAAACGAGAGCCGCGACATAATTTCTGAATTCAAAATCCCACTGTTTCCATAAAGATCGTGCAAATGTGTAGAGCGCTTAGTAGTGAGGTACTCCGTGATACTAAATGGTTGGTCGTGTTGCAAGTGTGAACGCTCAAGTCAAAAGAAAGATAGTAGCGTAAAGGAGAACGGCTGGGCTGAAACACTTGAAGCGATAAACGGCCTTTGCGCTCTGACTGCACTCCATTCCACAACTTCACAAACACAAGGATTTAGAATCGCGATTTGCACATCCAGTTGGTAAAGATCCCGGTTCAAAATTTTCCTGATATCATAAAATACTCGAGAATCGAAAAACGCCAGGCCAATTTGTTGGTGTCCCTTTCCTAAACACCCATTCAACTTATCATTGCTTGCCCTCTTTCCAGATCCCTCCTTTGTTACATTGAAGCTTTTAGTCAAATGAGTGAGAGGCATTCGTGCCATCCATGGGTGGGAACGAAACATTTATTGGGTCTTGAAGAGAAGGATCGCGCAGTGACCGAGATAGAAATAGATGAAGTGTTTTGTTTCTGCAGAAAGGTCAGATAGGAGCGGCAAGAAAATCACGAATTAAGGAAGGTAATACCATGGGTGACAAATGATCCAAAATTCCGACCCACGATACAATGCCATGTTGGACCTCTTTTCTCATCAAACTAATATAACTCTTTAGTACCTCGTCCTTTGTTGACTTTGTAGGCGCAAACTAGAATGGACACATACGGCTTTCTTGACATACTGGGCGATATCCTATGATAGATTATGTTAGCATGTAAAAAGGAGGACTAACAAGACTGGTAACTGTCTTACTTTCTCGACCGAATGTTTAGCCATAGCTTGTCGGCCTATATACGTCATCAGCATTTCATCGATGTATTCATTCCGTTCCTATCGTAGCCTGCTCTAAAATCGCATCGATTGAAGAAGTTTCAACATACAAACTTCAATAGCCTCATCTGACATGTCGTCGCTCTGTAGAACTATTTAGCTGCCATCGCAGATCATCGGATAGAGTATGATTGACTCACCATATCGACTGACTTAATCTGGGCTGCGATAAATCAAAGTTAGCTAGGATACAGCAGAAAAGAAAGCCTCGGAGAAGTTGTGAATAAATCATGAAAAGGTCAGGAGTAATACATACCCACAAGGGCTTCTTCTACTTGTTGTGGTGGAGCTGCCATTCTTTTTTTTTTCCTTGTTTGGATTGTGTAGGTACGATGCGTATTGAATTTGCGAAATGTATAATGTAAATATTTATTTGGATTTGTAAAGTTATCGCGGAATATGGGGGATTGTTCTTCTAGAATACAATCATGCGTGTTGTGGAGAAAGGAGGAAAGAGAGAAAGGCTGAGAGTTTAACCGAAGTTATCCAATGCGAGTGCGATATGAATTGACTAATGCATACAAACATAAGGACATCACGAGCTGGATAAGCAAAATTGATATTGATGACAATAGGTACTGGACAATACAAAAACATAAAGCGTAACAAAGACTATGGATTGAAGATTATGGATGAAAGATTCAAGATTCAAGAGTCAAGAGTCAAGAGTCAAGAGTCAAGATTCAAGAGTCAAGAGTCAAGAGTCAAGAGTCAAGAGTCAAGATTTATCAATGTAGTCTATCAATAAGATCGGAGAATAGACTACACTACAGTAGGTATTATCAAGTACCTTTATCCTTATCTTTATCTTTATTACCTAGCTTTAGACCATTAGATCAGCAGACCAGCAGACCATACCATTCGACCATTCGACCATTCGACCATTCGAGACATGAAGATAACTTACAAGGTAGGCATTTGCAAGGTAGGTATCCAGAGATGTTGAGGTTTTAAATTTCCCATATAGAAACAATATTCCCATCTACTCCGTGTACTTCGTACATCTAGAATGCTCCCGTGGAGCCGTGGATCTCTTCGATACAATATTCTGCCTTCTGCCGACTAGGTACTGTACTAGGAAGAAACCTAGGCCAATACTGTAGATATACAGATACAAATACAGAGATACAGATACATCGAGGATTGATGCACGGATCATCCTGTGGCTCCTCGGCTTTAAACTCAAGGCTAAGGAAAAATAGGTTAAAGTAGCCTTGGAAGACTCCGCTGCGGATAATCATTCCCATGAAAAAAAATTATTTCATTTAGGATCAAGACGTTTCCACCTCACGGCCTGCAAAGAACAAACGCTTTTTTAAACATCAAGTCAATGAATTGATACATTAGAGTATACACATTTGTCTACACTATCGCCAACCCAAGCCTGATCAAAGATGGCTTCTTCGCGCATATTCATCAAGGGACTTCCTCCAAATATCACAGAAGATGAATTTAAAACTCATTTCGGCGCAAAGCAAGAAATTACAGATGCAAAATTGATCTCCCACCGAAGAATTGGTTATATTGGGTACAAAACACCCGAAGAAGCTTCAAAAGCAATCAAAATATTTTAACAAGTCATTTGTACGAATGTCAAAGATTGGTGTGGAGATTGCTAGACCTGTAAGTAATCCTTAAATTTCAATTGCTCAGAAGTTTTACACTTACACCATCGAAGATATCAGACTCAACTTTACCCATATCAAGAAAAGCACAACGTGAACAAGAACGGGAGAATAGTAAACTCAGACATCTCAAGCAAGAGGCCGATGCAAAAGCCTCCGAAAGTCTAAATACAGGAACGAAGAGAAAGCGAAGTGATGTTGATGTTGCGGATCCAAAACTGCAGGAGTTCTTGGAGGTCATGCAACCTGCATCGAAGTCGAATTCGAATATGTGGAAAGCTGGGCCCACGGACAACGACATGGAGGAACCGCCAACGAAACTACAAGCCATTGAAATCCCCGAGGGAGAAAGCGATGACGAATATCAGTCTGTACCAAGTAAGGTTAAGAAAGCCCCTGTGAAGCCCGCCGAACCACAAGCACCTGTTGCGCCAGTTGCCTCAATCATTGTTGCCGATAATGCGAACCAAGCAGACCAGGCGATGACTGATACGCCGTCCAATAATGTTGAAACCACGGATGACGATTGGTTAAGAAGCCATACGAGCCGATTGTTAGATATAATGGACCCAGAAGATATTATTCCCAAAACACAAAACTTAAATGTTGTCAAGGATGTCGAAGAGGTGGTCGCGGGAGAAGCAGAGCCCAATGCACCAGTTGAAGATATGGATGTCGAAGAAGCAGAAGCTGTGGAAGAAGAGACGAAAAATGCACCTTCAGAACTTGATGCAACTCTAGAAACGATCAAAGCCAGTGGACGACTGTTTGTGCGAAATTTACCATACAGTGCAACGGAGGATGACCTGCGGAAGCACTTTGAACAGTACGGGGCTCTAGAAGAGGTATGCAAAGAAGCTTGTTGGCAAATTTTCTTATTCTTTCAGCTTTATGACGAATATCCAGATAGGGACAGCTTATGCTCTAAAGCATGTGATGTGAACTGGACGAATATTTTAGTAGATGCTTCGTGTTTTCTGAAAGCTATCATCATATCCCCCCCCCCCCCCCCCCCCCCCCCCCCCCCCCCCCCCATGGCTGTTTCGATTGGCTCCAGGAGAGCTCGCTGACCAAATTTCTAGATACACTTACCGGTGGATCCCAAAGGTGCCAGTAAGGGCTTTGTGCTAGTGCAATACACGGACCCAAATGTTGCAGCTGAAGCATATCATAACGTGGACGGCGAACCTTTCCAAGGAAGGTTATTGCATATCTTGCCTGCTGCTGCCAAACGAGATAACAAGTTAGATGAGTTTGCTATAGCAAAACTACCATTGAAGAAGCAAAGACTCCTTAAGAAAAAGGCCGAATCTTCCTCAAACACTTTCAATTGGAACTCTTTGTATATGAATCAAGATGCTGTGAATTCATCGGTGGCTGAGCGCCTAGGAGTATCGAAATCCGAACTTCTTGACCCAACTTCGGCAGATGCTGGAGTCAAGCAAGCCATTGCTGAGACTTCGGTCATTCAAGAGACCAAGTCGTACTTTGCAAACAATGGAGTCGACCTTGATGCGTTCAAGAGACGCGAGCGTGGAGATACCGCCATATTGGTAAAAAATTTCACCTATGGCATGACTCTAGAAGAGCTTCGGAAGATGTTCGAAGAGTTTGGTCAGGTTGTTCGTGTTCTTATGCCTCCAACTGGTACTATCGCAATTGTTGAGTTTGCACAACCAACACACGCAAGAGCAGCATTTGCAAGCCTTGCATACCGACGTATGAAGGATACAGTACTTTTCTTGGAGAAGGCGCCCAAGGACCTCTTCACCGGCCCTGCACCTGCTCAACCAGTGGCAACAATTAGTAGGAATGCAGATAAAGCAGCAGATCCTAAATTCTCAACATCTGATCTACTCGAAAGAGAAAGTGGCGTTGAAAATGTGGATACAAGTACCTTATTCGTCCGTAATCTTAACTTCGTCACGACCAGTCAACGTCTCACGGAGGTTTTCAAGCCCCTTGATGGCTTTTTATCGGCACGCGTTAATACGAAGACGGATCCAAAGAAGCCTGGCCAAGTTCTTAGCATGGGTTTTGGCTTCATAGAATTTAGGACCAAGTCTCAAGCACAGGCGGCAATCAAGGCGATGGATGGATACACACTTGACAATCACAAATTGCTGGTTAAGGCGTCTCACAAAGGAGCCGATGCTGCCGAGGAGAAGAGGAAAGAAGACAGGGCTAAGAAGCTGGCAGGAAAACGCACGAAACTCATTGTCAAGAACTTACCATTTGAAGCTTCCAAAGCCGACATTCGAAAACTATTCGGAACATATGGACAGCTCCGATCGGTGCGTATGCCCAAAAAATTCGACCATTCAACACGTGGTTTCGCTTTTGCGGACTTCATTACTGCTCGTGAAGCGGAGAATGCACTAGAGGCTCTTAAGGATACCCATCTTCTTGGCCGTCGCTTGGTCATTGACTTTGCTTCCGAAGAAACTGTTGACGCAGAAGAAGAGATTGAAAAAATGCAGAAGAAAGTTGGATCACAAGTCAACAAAGTGGCTCTACAAAATCTTACTGGAGGAGGTCGCAAAAAATTCAATATTGAAGGAAATGATGCGGATTTGGATTGAGGGAACTTGCTGTAGGTATTTATCAATAATTCGCATATTCTACTAAGATCAAATTCCTTGGATTATATTAATCGCAAAATGGCAAGCGTCTATCTCCCTTGCCGAAGCTATTCACAAAACTATTTAGTAGCACCCCCTGCACAGAAAACCCTCGATGGCAACCCTTTTATACCTGAACGGAAGGGAAATTACTTTTCTTGATCTAATTATTGGTTGTGTTCGCCATTTTGCGCGATTTGGATTATTCGCTATAGTAAGCTTAGAGGTGTTTTGATATGTATAGGTTTGCGATCACCAATTTCTTATTTCTCCCTTGATGGGCGCCATACAAAGAGAAAGATGCGAAATCATCCTATGTGATGATCGATTGATGATTATCTTCTTCCTATTTTCTATTGTAGGTGGACTGTTCATTACAATGATACCTGTAGGCATCGAAGAAAATTGAAGAGGAAATTATACATGCTCGCGCAGATGAAGCATTCCTCACGTTGTTGTGACTTTCCCCGCAACATGATTTCCTTACATCAGTGAGATCACAGGTGGGGCTATTTGGGTCTTTGAGCTCTGTAAGCTTTGTGGCGTTTGCAAACGTTTACCTGGGCTGTCAATGAAGGTAGATCTGGTTGATCCCCATCGAAACAGCCCTGCATCCTAACTATATACATCCAATCTACTTCGCTTCCTTAATAAGCTGCCAGGGCCTTCCTACTTCATTCTTAACCTGTTGACATTCCCTCGTGCAACTTCATTCTACCATTCCTCTATACATTTTTTACTGCAATCTTGATTCTTCGTCGAGCTCAAACACATTTTTTCTTGCACAGCCTACCTCGAATTTTGGTGCAAATGCTAAACTGACTGGAATTTGAACTTCGTCGAAGCATTCTCAAAACCTGAATTCCACCATCTAGTCGATGGAAGAACCCCGGAATATCTTGCCATCAGGATACTCATCGCAACAGCTTCAACTGGACGAATCCAGTGGACTGTCGAGACTCAAAGAGCCTCTTTCGGATTCTGCGGGTAACGCTCAGCTTCACGAGCTGGCGTCGGCAAATATATATCATGATAATAAGAGACATCCCATGAGGGGCCAAGAAAGGTCAATGTATTCTATGCCTACTCTACCGTCACAACCCCTGCGCCAGCCTGTAGGCAACACGTTGGAACTTCGTAAACGACACAACCGGCAACAACGTTTCAACAGGCACAATAATCGCAATCCGATAGTTGATTCGCCTCAGTACCAAGCTTATCGAGCTCGGGTAAATCGAGATGGAAATCCTGTGAGCGACTCAAAGTGGCCAGAAGAACTTGAAAATGCATTTCTTGATGGTTAGTAGATTTTGAATATCGTCACATAGAAAAGAGACTGACAACGTCCGAGCTCTTCTTGCCATCCCTTATATGGGAAGACGGAAATTCTCATTTCGGGGTAAACCTCATGGTCGAAATGAGCTGATCAAGGAATATCTTTGGATTGCATACAAGAATACACTTCCTTCCGGTCAACGCCCAGATCCTACGATGATGCGCACGAGAAAGCAAGTGTCTAGTCACATTCAAGTCCTAAAGGGTTTTCTGACCCCTCATCCTGCACTATGTAAGAAACCTTTCACGGGACATTTGAAGCGTAGTCTAATACTCTTCAGATCAGCGTCTTTTTCCACCTAATAAGGGTCCTAAGAATGGGTTTGAAGACTCTTTCAAGAAGGACCCTACACTTATAGCACTTTCACAAGGTCGACTTCCTAGCAGACGCCATGATCAATATGATGGTCTCGATCAAATAATACTTAGTAATCATCATCCTATGAAGCCTGCTGCATTCTGGTTACTCATGACACCTTTCGCTGTCCCAAATGAGCGAAATGGTGTCATGAGGACCGAACAAGATCTCCGAAGAGATGGTCTAGTACTTCATCGATACTCGGGTTTGTCATCACCAAAACCACGCGGAAGCCTGGAGTCAATACTGCACTGGCGACAGAAGTTTCCTCACTTGGCACAATCACACTCTACCAATGATCTGAATTGCGACATCATCCATATGGACGTTTCGTTGGATTTGATGAAAACCCATGCTCCAGATAATAGTGAGCTCTTGACTCGATTGGAGATGTCCATACCGAGCAGAGAGTTTGCTGGATTTGATTGGCAATCTGTGACGAGCCTGATCAAACCCGCAGAGCTCTACGGCGACCCTACCAGAGATCCTGTTTTGGAGGGTACACCGTTGCCAATGACTGTCCTTGGGAGGACTGATAGCGAAACTCGAATCAAAGTCGCCATACCTGCCGAGACCTGGGCGTATACATTCACACAGCTCATGAACCTCCATTTTGAACTCGAAAAGAAACGTCTTCCACAGGCATATGGTGGAGATGGTTTAGGCCGTTCCATAAACTCCGTTCGAGGATATGTTGATCAAATTTCCATGTACCAAGAACTACAGTCTTCAGCTGGTGAACGAATGCCGTTCATCCGACGAGCCATTCTTATCTGGACATTCCATAAAGCTCGCAGCGGAGAAGGGAGTGATACCACCTGGCGATATGTTGACCCAGCTCCTCCACGCCACATGTGCATGTCACCACCACCACACCCCAACAATCATATCCTTACAAATCTCGAACCTTACAACTCCTGGCCTGAATCACCTCTCCACATGCAACAGCCTAACATTCTCGACTCATTTGTGCAAGGTCTTGCCACCCCTCCGCACACAGCTGGTCTTCAATCTCCATTTGATACGACAGGCTATACATATTCTGCCCAACACTTCGACATGTCTAACGAGAACATCAGTTTCGTGTCCCATGCAACTGTGGACAGCGAATCTACACTCGTAAATGAAGCAGATCCTACAAATAACATCGATAGTTTCCTAAGCAATTCGGCTGGTGTCAATATGGGTGGATATGGAGATGTAAGCGGCCATTACTATGGACACTTGCCGTCCAATTCTGTCAATGCCAACGAGTCGTTTGATGCAGATCCTGCTTGGGAGAACTACTCTGTGCCAGTTAGTACTCCTTGGGAACATAGTGAAGAAAACAAGGGGCTAGCATGGCCGGATACAAGCACCCAGATCGAACCTAGCAACAAGCATGCGTGGTCAAACGACACACAAGAGCAGAATAAAGCACAGGAGGTATGGAATGCAGATGACATTAATGTCAATGGTGTGCATGTTAATGAGAGGGATGATGTGACGGACAAACACGAAATGCCTTGGTCGGATGTGGTGATGAGTAGTAGTCCGAGTAAACAGAATGGGAATGGGTATATTGAGAGTAACATTGAGTCGAAACTACTACCGTGGATTGAGCAGGCGACAGCCGAAGAAGAAGCTCGAGTCCAAGCTAGGAGGAATGCAGTGGATTATGGAGATGGCATTGCTGCTGTGGGCAGAAGTGCTGGCATAGATGTTGGAGTTGGTGTGTCTGGTGCTGAGGTACAGCTGGAGGAGAATACTGACGCGGAGGGTGTTAATGAACATGAGCAGACTAATACGATCGCGAAAGAAGAACGATTCGAACATCACAATCACGATACACATGAACAAAATCATCATCAGCAACAACATGATCAACTGGAACAAGCCGAATGGCCACGCAACGATGAAATTAATAAGGTTGGAGCTGGAGTCGACGTGGGGTGTTCACATTCTAATGGGTACGATTTCGAACACCTGGATGAGAGCGTATCCCTTAAATCTTGATTCCAAAAGATTTGTTTTACTATGATTCCATTACTTGTTACAAAGTTGTTCAATCAGAAAACTTTTATTTTTATTTCACGGAGGGCGGGCACGCGTATGGATTTCGTCGTTTGAATGTGGAAAATTTCTTGGGATCTATTTTTTTTTTCTTTGGAGTTTACTTACTTTTAGCTACAAATAGGTTTTAATATTCATTCATTTAGTTTTCACGTGCTCTCTGGCTTTTGATGGTGTATACTATGATGCATGATACAATAAGATCTCAAGTATAATTTCCTGGGTTCGTCCGTGTTTGGCGAGGGCAGGAGTTGAGCGAGGTGAGGTGCGAAAGGTTGTATTTGTTGCCTTGCTTGCTGATGGTGGCCTCGCTTCGGTTTGGATTTCTTGATCTCATCCCTTTCTTGAGGTAAATATTGATATTGTACCTTGGGTGCATTATTTACCTTGGAGAATAGTTGCATGTTTAATTTGATCAATAATGGCCGTGGGATGGAATATTGATAGCGGAAAATTGCTCTATGTTATGTACAGGTACATGATGGAAATTATTCGATTTGCTCAAGATCCAAGGATTGGAAATTTGCTCAAATCATCGGTAGGAAGGGATAGTAATCGAATATGGGGGTGCAACCGAAAGGTGCAATTTACTTCCCATTAATTAGTTCTGCATTCTTCTCACGAGCAGCTGCGGGTATTCCTCTGAATGCCATATACTAGTGCACCGATCAATTACCCTCCATCCCTTAACCACGGAAACAAACCCTTATATATCCATGCGTCTGTCCTCGTCTCTTGATCGAAGCCCTAGCCAGATAATATAAATACACTGGAGAACAACTAAATGAGATACTTGCCATGAATCAAGTCCCCATGTGACGGGGTACTTACACGAGTGTTTCAAAGTCCGAAGGTTATGGATTTCAAAATGCTGGAGCTGGGGAGTCTTGTGTAGGTGATCAGTCATTATAAAGCCGCGTTCGATGGTTGTGAATACATGTTAATAATTTGAGTGAAAACACTAGTTCCGGACGATGCTGATAAGTTTCTGAGGGTAACGGGGAGACTGGCCGTAAACGATACAAATTGTTGGGAGGATTTTTGGCTGATGTGGAAGAGGAGCCGAATAGATAATCTATGGTTGTTCATCTCATTATGATCTGTTGAAGTCCAGGGTGGATTCTTGCAGGTGGCAATGTTTCGAGATGGGGTTGCTTTAATTTTGGAAGAGTGAATGGAGATGAAAAGACGCAAGACCTATATTTATCTCGCTACACTTGAGATGACTTTCCTTCCAGCTTCCATATTGCTAGTTTGATTAGATTGTATTTATAAATTTTCTTTGAGAGTGAATTCATGATCTGAGGTTCGATAATACTTCTGCTTCTCGAAATTCCTTGACTTCTAAATTAATCAACCAAAACCTCACAACAACAACTCTATAGCGTGACCTTTGATATATCAATATGGAGGTCTATAAAAGCATTTATGATGTAATGCTTTCCAAAGCAATTAACTACGGCTATGTCAAACAACAAGTCCTCGATATTCTATCGGAAAGTCATGATCGCATTGAGCTGAGTACATATAAGAACATCCCGGACGGAGAGAGGTACTGGATGGCGGAGAGATGGACTTGGGAGACACTTTGTAAGTATTCTCCCTGTTGGGAAATTGTCGTTCATACTAATACGCTCGCAAGTTGCAGATGAGTTGGCAACATTCCCGGGCAAGAACCCGAAATGGAAGGGAGTGGAGAAATATTTGAAGCATATGTCACCTATCGCGGGAGAAGCACCGAAGAATCTTCAAGCTGAAGCTGTTGCTCCTACTTTATCTGCAACAAAATACGCGAACTTATGCAATACTCTACCTTATTATCGATATTTTCGGATACGTGTCGCCAACCCATACATTCAACGCCCGAGCTCAGGTCAAGCGCCAAAGACGCCTTCCATGGACAAACCTCGCAAATCTTCAGGTTCAGGGGCGACACCATCCAAAGCTGGTAATAATGGATCTGGGGTCACTAAGACAATTCCTTCCTGTAGTCCAGTTTCAGTTTCGGCTTCAATTCTCCCAACTTCGAGTGCAAACAAGAGAAAGCGCACAGAAAGACTGCCCCAACGTTTTAGCTGATCGAAATCTACTGAGAACACTGGTTCATGGCGCCGGATGTGACGGTTCTTCTTCCTCTGGCGATGCACTTGTTTTTTAGTACCTAGGCCAAAAGGTATGAATCGTACGATTGAGCGTGTTTCGACTTCGAAGGAGCTTTGAGGAAAAACGGAATGGCGGGATGGCGGGATGGTAAAAGTTCAAGCTAGGTCCGTTTGAATAGGGGACGAAGGGTACGGCACACGGCATCAAATATAGATTTCAAATATCTCAATATCTCAATGCAATTGCCTCAACCATAGGGTTTCATGAAATCACCGCAATAGTGATAAAAACTCAGAGAACAGACCTTACTCATTAGGTTGATATATACCTTGTTGTACAGTATCGCATGTGATAGATACTTCTTGTATTGATGTTTCCTCCATCTTTTGCATTTAGGCCAAACAGAGGTCTGTCCTTCTTATCCACCACTCAATATTATGCAATGCGTTTCCTGTAACTGTTGGGCTGTTGGTCCTCTGGTCTGGATCTAGTTTGACTGGAGAAGCAATCAATCCAGAGCTTAGATTTCGACCTGCCCGTTATCATATTGGCCATGGGCCGGGAGAACCCATAGCAGAGTTTGCAGATAATGCCGTATTTATGCTTGGAAGCAAAGCCTTGGCATGTTTTTGATCCATCACTATTTATGAATGTAGAGCTTAAGAAACAAAGTTGAAATAGCAATGCGTCTGTAATTTGCTGATACACTCTGGTGTTTTTGGTTATTGCAATGGTTTCATGATAGATCGTGTGGTCGGCTGTGTTGTAGTAGTATCTAGAGAGCCGAAAGACTCAAGTCACCTGTCTTATGTGGTAATATGTCGTCAGACGTTTGGCAAGTGCTGAGGGTACATAAGGCAGCGATCAAAATATCTTGAACTAGCTTAGTTGTGTGAGTGGAGTTGCGGGACTGGCTTCTAATTATATCATCCAGTTAAGGAACGCATCATTTCGATTAGACCACGAAGGACTCGAGGCAAGGCATGCTAGTTATGAGAGCGGGCGCATTATTTTCCTCCAGCTCACGGCTGAGTCTGAATCCGTATCTTCGAACAAGAATCATAGCCTACCATTTGGGGCAATTATGATTTTCTGATCCAAAAGCCATTGAAATACTGAGATGGTCCATCTAGTTAAGGGGCAGTTTATGTTTGTGTTCTACGTGCCATGTAACTATATGGATGGTTATTCGAATGATCCTTTTATAGGATGTCATAGAGAATTGCTGGTCCATGGGCGCGGCTGATAATTCCTAAAAACATCATATGGCACAGTATAATCGAGCGCGCAAACTGAGATAGTGCAGGGTTGCTCTCCCAACCTAGACGAATATTGAATAATGGACGCTTGCCGGCAGACTTCACCTGAGCGGCTAAAATCCTTAGCGTATGAGCATTCGTTGTTCCGAACTTGATCTTAGGGCTGATGTAGTGGATAGATCGATCATAATATGGCATTTGAAAACGATATCGGTAGAAGACAAATCTGAACCCGTGGTTGCATTTATTTACATGGACCATAAGACTAACCCTGCATTATCAGATCATCTTGCAAGCGCTGTAAGACAAAATCCCGGCAGAGCGCTCCATATTCCATCCTACATGCAAGACGAGTGGAAGAAACAGACAAGTCATGGTTCATATGGTGGAAAATACACCCCACACAGCATGGATATATTGACGACATTCTTGACAAAATTGATATCAGATAGGCCTTTTTATATTCTTCTTGATGCCATGGATGAGTGCCCATCGTTCGACATTCGGAAGCGCTTGATCAAATGTTTCAAAGAGATCAACGGGGATATCGGGATATTGGTTACTGTCAGACTTCTCGAAAAATGTGATGAATTGTCCGAGGACTTCGTATTGAAGACCATAGAAGCTCAATCATCGGATATTGATGAACATATTGATTTTATGATCGACGGTTATTCTACACTTCAAAGAGGCTCCAAGAAATACATCAAATCTGCAGTGAGGCGAAAATCAGGGGGGATGTAAGGCCATCATCAAAGTGCTTCTGACGGTTTTAGGTTTCTATTGGCCATATCCATATGGCTGCGCTCTGTAACCTCGATGATCATCCGTAGATTGATGTAATTCTTGAAGATCTACCAAGAACAGTGAATAAATGCTACGAAAAGGCGATTATTCGTATCAATGAAAAGGATAAGGAAAGAAAGGATCGCACCCTTGCTATTCTTGCCTGAATGTCTTACGCATTGTGTCCATTGAAACTCCAAGCACTCAGCCATGCAATCGCATTGCAGATGTCTGAGGGACTCCTTAAGCTGGAGGCTTATTATACCCATCCAAGTATCTTAGAAGAGTCCATTGGCACCGAATGTTTTGAATATAATTACGACGATATGGATGATAATTTGCTAACACCACTGCACCTAACTGTCTTTTTGGGTAGCAATGTGCTTGTTCAAGACTTAGCTGCCCAGGGTGATGTGAAGATCGATGCGCTCGATCACTTCTCATAGTCTCTTCTTATCACCGCTTTCGAGAACGACTTCGGTGATGTTGCAGAAAATTTGTTAAAATGTGGTGTCACTGGATCTCTCACACGAAACAGGTCACATTTTTCTCCTGTATGCTATAGAACGAGGATACCCAAATGTTGCACATAATATCCTCTCAAGCGTTAGAAAAACCGAGCATAAGTGGTCACTGTATGATTTAGGAATCATATTAGTCTACCCACTTCTTATCTTACTCTATTCACTGGGGGCGACTGGGACGAAATCGGATGCGCCTGAAGCTTCCAATCAATCATTCTTCGAAAAATATCTTGCAAGCCTTAATAAGCCAAAGACAGATTCACTGCTACAGATATACGGGCAGCTTCTCCTTCTGGCATACGAGGGGCGCTCAGACGAAGTAAGGAATCTTGTTCTATCTCTCTCCCTCGAAAGTGAGGAGCGTACTAATAGATCACGAACTTACACTCGGAAAAACAGGGCTCTCTGAGCAAAAGACTTCTTCATCACCGTCTGATTTATAGCAGTGGAATTTGGCCATACAAAGACAGTTGAAGTACCATTGGAATAATGGTGTAAATGCTAACTCAAAAAACTTTCATGGTCAGTCGCTTTTGCATCCTGCTTCATTCCGAAAAAAAAAAAGAGCTCGTGAAGATCATTGTCGATGACAAGAAAACTCCAGTGGATACTGAGGACAATGATGAAAGAACGGCACTGACTATTGAACACTAAGAGAGTAGGTACTAGATTATCCTCGTGACGAAGCCTCGAGCTTGCTAAAGGATATTTAGTTCTAATGTGTTTGGTTTCAAGAGGCGCTAATGTCAACCATATGAATTCAAGTGAACTACACAACCTCTATAAAACCTCAGCATTTGGGAAGACCAATATGGTTAATATCTTCTTAGATTTTGGAGTGAATGCATCTGTCGTCAATGTCTATGGCTAGAACCCCCCTCCATGAAGCTTCGGCCAATCTCCACTTGGAATGCGTCAAGTTGTTGTTAGAGAGGAGTGAAAATCTTCTCCTATCTCCGATTTAGGGAAGAATCCGCTGGATCTAGTTCTTTCTGGCAAGCCACACTATGACTGGAGTTGTTTAGGCACAGATCAAAGTACTATCTTAATTATATAATTAACGGTGAATTCGAAGTGTACAGAGAGAAAAAAGATCTTGGCGATACTTATCGCAGGGAAGAAATCAGGGAACTATTGCTTTAGAATAGAGCAAAAACGGCGAATGAAATGTACAGAGAAGACAAATCAGCCTTCAAGCATGTTAGAAGGATAGTTAGTTACTTAACTATTGACTTATATTAACCTGGCCTACCTATATATATAGCTATATGAACAATGTTGGATTAGTAAGCTTAGCTATACCTCTGCAGATTGGGAACAAAGGCACGTTATCAATGATGACTTCTTCCATAAAAAGATGAATAAGAGTATTAATATATAATCAAATAAATATATATACAAATTAACTCCAAATCTTACTATACGATTTGTGAAAGTCATAAAAACCGAGAAACTGGGTGTAGTAGTATAGAATCCCTTCTCTGTACTCCGTAAGCTTATTAGCCTATTATTAGTGATCGTCCATCTACTAGTATTGTCACCGTCCATAAGGCTGAAAAGGCCAATCTGGCTTCTGCTTTCAGACTTCATTAGTGTAAGTATTATTCCAATCCGATATTCAACGACCTCGATTGCTATCGAAGCATAATTTTAATCAATGAGTATCTAGAACTTCACATCGCCAGTCTACTCGTCGCTATGCTCTCTACCGGCTTCACAGATGTGCCAGTAACGCGTAGCCTTGTCTACGGCATAGTTGCAACTTCTTTCCTCGCCAGCATTACAGATTCAAAGCATTTATTCTACATACAAGCAGACCCCCATCTACTACGATATCATCAGTTATGGCGCATGTTCACTTATCAATTGTGCTATACCAATTCTACGGAGGTGTTCTTTGGCGCGATAACATACTATAATATGAGAGTTGTGGAAAGATTATGGGGATCTCGTAGATTTGCCGTAAGTATTCAACCCTTACCCTATCATGTATATTTGCTGAGAATGATATTTAGTCGTTTTTGTTACTATCTTTCTGCTTTACTTCGATAATATCGCCAATCTTGCTCCTCCTTTTACGGCCTCTTTCCCTCTACGCCATAAACTACTTACCAGCCGGACCTACGGCTCTTATCTTCGCCATCCTCGCCCAATATCATGCTGTTATTCCACATCAATACAAATACAAAGTTGCAGCCACTTCTGCACCCATGACTGAGGATAATTTTGTTGGTGTTACTTTCTCAGATAAATCGTACATATACCTCCTCGCCATTCAACTCGGTCTTTCCCAATTCCCAGGTTCCGTTATATCTGCTGTGGTGGGCTGGATTATTGGTTATTGCTGGCGAAACGATGTGCTTCCTGCAGCTATTACACGATGGAGATTACCGGGTTGGATGGTGGGTGTTCAGACCAAGAAAAGGAGTGAAGGCTTTGAGGGAATGAGGAGAAGATTAGAAGGGGAGAACACTGCGGCTGCTACGGGATCCGATGGCCAGTTGGGCGGAGAAGTCGGGAGAAGGCGAACGTTGGCAAACCAATTTATAGACCAATTCAGAGGTGCACCATGATGTTCCGGTCGATAAAACAATGTCAATCATCTTATACCTCTTTCACCTATTTTTTCAAAGATACACACTATTCACCATCATGCCACTGAGAACGCTACTTCGAGGACATATTCGATCAGGAATCTCATTCCAGCGATAACTTGACATCGAGACAACCTTTGAAAGGGGTTCTAAAGTAGACTTATCTTCAAAAGAGAAAACCCCAAAGAGAAAGGTATCGGATTAAGAGAGAGGGAAACCATTTATCCCGCTGCTATTGCTGCAATTCAGACGCAAGTACTATTTCCAATCGCAATTTGGCCCCACTAATATTGTCCAAAACCTGCCCTTCACTAATAAATATATGGAATAAAAGTATGGAATGATAGAAAACAGCATTCTAAATGTTTGTAAGCAGGTTGTTTTTTTTATCGAGATAAACTGTCAGAACGTACCACGACGGAAATTAATATCCAAAACCAAGTCAGTTACGAATCTGGATTCCGTGAAGGGGGTTATCCGAAAGCCATTGTTTCTACATTCGACTTCCGGCGTCAAACCTTTGCTTCCAAGGGTTTGAGACAAAAAAAGGCCCTGTACCTTTGACGATTTATCATTCAAACTAGAAGTCTACAAGGGCGTTAGAGAATCCGCTGCGTTGGATAGAGTTCTCGAGGCAACCACGCCAATGAATATATGATCAAGCTTTTATATCATAATTTCATTGCTCTATCAATACAAAATGCCTGCGCTAATTTATACTACGATCTTACAAATTCCTCACGAATATCATGTATTTGAATTTAAATCCACTTTGCAAAAAAGAGATCGAAACTCGAAGCCTTCTAGTAAATATCATCTGCAACCCATGAAGGCCTGTTAATTCATACTCAACCCTACATATCATATAAAACCCGTCTTATAACTATTTGCCGCATCCGGAAAGTCATCCGGGCCCTGGTCGCTGGAACCCGGACCACAATTTGTGCTCCTAATATTACTTCCCCTGAGAGTGGTATTAAGCGAGCCCCTACTCGCTACAGTATCGCCACATTTATCCCTCTGACAAGGACCATATCCCATAACAACACCCATCGTCTCCGCTTACTCGTTATCCCAACTCGTCACTTTCTCCCTCACTCTTACAATTCCCACAGAATTCCCTGGTCGCTCAATCTTACTGTTCCCTAGTTCCCTCAACTGTACAACTCCTCCCTCCTCCCCCAAAGTCGGCGACATTAATTCCTCAACCTGCATACTCTCCCCCGATAACTCTATTGGAAGAGACCGTTCTTCAGCAAGCTCAAACCTATACCCCATATCCGTATTCCCCAACTCTGGTCTCTTACTCTCTCCGCTCAATTGGTAGATTTTTCTTTCGTTATTGTCTAGTTCACTGTTAGGAGTGTGTGTATTCTCATTTAAAGAAGGAATTGAGGAAATATATGGTGTATGTTTTAGCCTCGGGTCTTGATATTTAAAGTATTGCTGCTCGGAACTAGGAACAAGGGAAATGTGTTCTGAAGGGGCCATAGATTTTTTGTCGGCGTCGGGGGTATAGTTGCTTTGAATCTTGGTTAGTGCGAGATTTTCGTCGATGAGTTTTGAGTTGCGGACTATTTTGTGGTGATTACGGCGACGGAGGAGAAATATAGTGAGGGGTATGAAGATGAGGGCGAGGGCACCGATGGCAATACCAGCAATTGCACCGGGTGAGATAAGTTTTGGAGGGGGCTTGTCTGGTGAATAGCTAGTGTCGTTGCTGGAGTTAGAGATTCCATCTAAGGGGGCTCTGATGGCAACTACGTTGGAAGCTGCACCGTCAATCCAAGTACATTGATTTATAGAGAAATTTCCATGATCATAGTCGACGGTCAAATAAGCTTCCTGAAGGAAAGTGCAACCAAGTGTGTATTGCGTATCATTTGCAGCGCGCTTGAGGGGGAAGTAGTAGGTAGTGTTATCGACAAATGGGTATGATGCCCGGAGAGTAAATGCACCAATTGGAAGTTGGATATTGACGATAGAGCCCCCGGAAATAGTGTTGGCGATGGAGAATATTACTGTAGGGCTGGCGCCAGAAAGGAGAGCATATTGTGTGGAATTTATGAGATAAATCGAGGTGGTTTCGTTCCAGACTAATCCAAATGCCTTTTCAAAAAGGAGACATGCGCTAAGTGGAAGCCATATGTTCGGATCTGTTGATTCTACAAATGCATATATGGGGTCTTGTAATAATGAAGTTGTCGTTTGTCCTTGATAAACAATTGCTTGAACGCCGACAACTAAATCACGTGTAACGTCTGCGTTCAGAGAAAATGTTACCGCGCTGGGCTGATATCGAGATGTATCGTATCCACCAAATATGAGTTGAGCGAACTGGCCTGCTTTAAGCCCTATTCGGCGATTAGTTGCTAGCTCTCATTAGCCCACTGAAGTGCTTACGATATTTTGCACCAGCAGTGTAGCTCCAGCTCAAGCTCGGTATAAGGTTCTGGTTTCGCAGACTTTGTAAAAAAGAAGGCACAGAGATATTGCCAAATGTTTGATATATAACTGGTTGTGTGCTCAATCCAAAAACGCCACTTTCAAACATGAGCTAGAGAACATGGTTGCGATCGAGGAAGAACATACGTGTATAATGGAGAAGCCAATGCATATGTTGCAAGAGTTTGGTTCTTTAGAGTAGGCCCATTGGCACCATCGGCGTATCCTAAGCCCAAAGTATCAAGGCCATAGTCGGCATCAAAGTTGTATCCCAAGTTTGCCTCGACCCCGTTGCTCACGCCATTGATCCCAAATATACCTTGATCAATCCATGTTCTCGATAGAGTATTGTTGAAAGTCCCGCCTCGAGAGCTTGAGCATTCGACTGGAACCGGATCGATCGCATTTGTCGTGCAGCCTCCAGGAAGAACAACCAGTGTGGCTGGAGAATTTGTGGAAACAATAACTCGAACACTTGTTGCCGGTGTGCCTACCCTTATGTTAAACGTACTCCAATGTCCATCAGCGCCCTCAAAGTACTGGCTAGGTGGGATAACTATTGGAGCAGAAACAATTTGGGAGATATCCGTACGTGTCTCATAGTATGGCCTGAAGTCGATATCGTTTTCATGTTACATCGCGGAGGTGCTTGCTGTGATAGCGAAGACTAGAAATCCTACATTGAAACGAATATTACGCATCACGGCAGAGTGGCATAACTATCGCTAATATTAGAGATGGGTTCTAGAAGAGCAATCATCGGTCGTTAGAAGAAAATCACGAAAGCGATTGAGGTAGAAAAGTGCACCCAGCCTGCATCAGTAGCACCGACGCTAGGGGAGCAAGAAGGAATATCAGCCTTGAATATCAATTGTGATTACAAGGACTTGTCCCATAGCTAGCTTCGAAGCAAATCTTCATACCGTGCAGTTTTGTGCCACCAATATCAAGAGTATAAGTATTACAGAGCAGTTGCAGATTTGCAAGTCAGTCCACCGAATCATAAGTGGATGAAAGATTTACTTCGTAGATCCATACCTTCGCTAAGCCAGTGCAAAATTGTCTAATACGAGATTGGGGTCTGAAATCAGCATGTTAAAATTATTCAGACGTGGTACAAAACAAATTGGTCGGCGTTTGCCTCGCGAGATTGGATTCAGCCGCTTTCACCAGCTTTGGTGTCAGGACGCAATCTAACCTAATGACTCCTAACTCGAAGAACTGAATTTCAAGTTAGAATCTTCGAAATATATCTCGATACAATCAAGTTCAGGTCAGAGACTCGAATCATCGCTGGAGGATAAAGTTGTACAGTTGATTGGAGTTTGAAGAAATTCTGATGTTTGATTCTGGGAAGTCAATTATACACGCTAGTCTAAAAAAAAGAAGCTTTACCGGTGCCGCTTTACATACCCCTGAGCGCCATCTTCACATCTTAATTTAGTTTCGACCTCACCTCATCTTAATTTAGTTTCGACCTCACCTCATCTTTAAATCCTGTTGACCTTTCCAAATGACCATAAACAGGAACTACCTCCTCAAGAATGAGCTCTCACGGCAGTTTATCTTGTTTCACTCAACACCTATCTAAATGTCATGGACTCTGTGCTTTGTATGATTGTTATATTTCTCACAAATCGTGATCGATCAATATCCAGTGACCAAACTCTTCAAGGTATTCTGGTTGGATTGTCGTTCCCAGAAATTCTGTTCCAACCCCTAGATGCTACTTCATTGGGTGCCAATTATATGCCACAAAGTATTGTGTCTGCATAGTGGATTAGGTTTTGGACGAGTGCCACTGAGCCATTCGGTTTGTGCCGGACGGCTTTGGATATTAGTTCTAAGAGTTCATTATTCAGCTTACATACATGACCGTGCCACTTTCTAATGATCCTTGGTACTATGTGATAGTTTGACAAAGATACTCTTTGGGAACTTGATTATGAGTCGGGATCTAATGTAACCTCGTATCATGAGTAGCCCTATTTTACAATTCAATGGCAAGAGAAGCTCTCTATCCCCTTTTCAAGTAGTACAAGCTGTAGTATGGGGTCCAGGGCTCAATATCAAAAGTTTAAATTTACCCTTGGTTGATATATACAATCGATTCCTTTGGTTTCCTACCACGGGGGCATTTTCTCTGTATTCATCCGAACCACATTATTTTGATTTTTCACTTAAGCAGCTATTTACTTGAGGCAATATTTTGTAAAGCTCTCAAGATGCTGTTCTCGCCACTTTCTCAGCAATTTTTATTCATTTATCATTTGGTAGCGGTTTCAGGTAAAAGATGACATATGTGTTTTCTGGATACTGAAGCTGATTGTTTGCCTAGCAATCGTCCCTAGAGGCGGGTTCGAGCGATCTTCATTCCCAACCAGTTCTTTTAACAGTTCAAAGTACACCAACTCGAGCTCATCTTCATCATTTTGTACTTCACTGTCGTCCACTTCAAGTCGACTATCTTCCGAAACCTTGTTAGTCTCCACAAATCTTTCGAAGTTCAGTAGTCCTGGCTCTCTTTTAGGCACAGCCTATGCTTCAAGAGAAACTCCAGATGTAACTGTCTTTGGTAATGCCGATATTGGCACCAGATTATTGAAGGATCTCCCAAGTGCAACTATAATCCCACCACATTATGCTTCAGTAATTGCGAACTCCAATGCTTCCTCGCATCTGAGTACCAAAACTAATTCAAAATCTAAGACTGTTTCAAGCAGTGGTAAGGATGTTACGATATCAAAGACTAGAAAATGCACATCAAAGAAGACCTTATCGCATGCCTCTGGTATCACATATATGGGCAAAAACGGTACCACCAACAAGGCAACATCGCTGTCTCACAAAGCGAATGTCACTTCAATGCCAAATCATTCAATGTTTGGTAGCCAAACAATTACGAGGGCATCATGCAAGTCTACAACGCTTGGTAAATCTGCAGAACATTATTGCAGGGTGTGGGTTCGTCCATAGCGATAACACAAAAGAATTATGGCACTAATAATGTAAAATAGCATGATAGGCACACTACAACTCCATTATTGGCCTACTGGGACCGCGGTAATGAATAGGAGCTACCCCTCTACCATATATCTTGAAGACTACAACATTACCATGTAAGATTCACATGATGGCTGAACTTTAGCCATAGCTAACCAATTACACCAAGGACATCCCCTTCTGTTTACTTTGCCATCAATACAATGAAAGCTACCGACCTATGTGGCAAACAAGTAGGGCCTACTATCAAAAATTATGCTGTAGGTTATGATGTCACTGATGTTTATACATTGCAACCATATGCAAATACTAAAGTCAAAACACGAATGGGAGATCCGAAGCAATTACGACTTTCAGATTTGAGAACAGACTGTCCTCAAACGACGATATTGCCCGAAGATATGTTTGATTATTTAGAAACAAATCACGTGGTACTAGGACAAGACAGCCAATGCAACCCAATCTTATCATGGCCCACTGACTTGAGACTAGCTGCAGGGTGAATACTTATTTTTTCAACTACCTTGCGATATCTTTCTGACAAGTATTTAGAGATTTTTGGACCACTTGCGGTAGACACTGGGTTGGCAAGTTGGGTATTTTTGATCCTCCCATTCCAGTGACTGCCTGTACTGGTGATGCATCGGCATGTCTTTACGGGCCAACCAAAATCTTCAGCACAACAGCCTCTACAACTAAATTGACGGAATTCGTTACAGCGCTTGCTGATCAAATCACGACTACCTCAGCATTACCAGCACCCACTATCTCCGCTGGGCCATTGAGCACAGGGAATGAAGAATTTGCAAGTATTTTAGGATTGGCGAAGTCATCCCTCGCTTCATTATCTAGCACTGCAAGCCTCCCAAAAAGTACGAGCGGGTTGGGGCCGACAAATTTCTTCTTCTCTGCACAGACGACTCCAGGTGTTGTAGCTTCTTTTGAATTGAGTGTAGAGAGCAGTCTCGGCACCATTGATCTTCCGGATCCTCAAGCAACCATTACTTCAATTGCTTTGGAGATAAATTCCCAAAGCACATCGCCATCACCACCTTCACCGACTGTTATTGCTATAGTGACGAGTAACACCTTTGCCACATTGCCAGGATCATCTGGAATTATCTTGCTAAATGGATCCACAGCTTCGTCCGGAGAAGTGGTGACGATTTCAAATCTTTCAAGTGGTTCTGTCAGAGTGTCTGTGGGTATTAGTAATATCTTGGTGGGATCAGAAACATATTCTATTCCTACAGTGTCATTGGTTCCACAAAATTCCGTCTCTGTAAATATGGGTGTTGTGAGTGTGCATTCGATATCTGTGGAAGCTATATCTCTTGAAGGGCTATCCGCAGCTGTCATTGGTGACCAGAAGATTAGTATTGAAGGACCCGCAGCGACTTTGACTGAGAGTAATATCGCAAGTTTGGGCGCTAGTGGTGGGGTTATACAGGCTCCCGAGGGGACTATAACTGCTATACCTGTACCTTCAGGTCAGACGGATCCAGTGAATATGGCTATCGTGAATGGACAAACGATATCTGTCGTGGCGGGAAGTTTTAGCTTGGGTGTTTCCATGGCTATCGTAGCTCAACAAACAATCAGCGTTGGTGGCCCAGCTGCCACGCTATCTGGAGGACAAATTGCGAGTCTTGGTACAAGCGGGGTTGTTATCAAAGCATCTAACGGGTATTCGACTACCATTCCTGTTCCTAGCTCAACAACTCCGGTCAGTTCGGCAGGTTCTGTTCCTGTGGGCGTTGATGGAGGGCAGATAATGTCGGTAGAAGTTATACAGAGCGGCTCAGGCGCCATCATGGCTGGCCAGACTCTCTCATATGAAGGACCAATAGCTACTATATCAGGTGGAAACGTTGTGACGTTGGGAGTCAATGGAGTAGTGGTTCAGGCTCCAGGTGGAAAAGCTACAACTATTCCTAGATCCACGACATATTTCGCATCCGCTAGTGACAAGGCCATCAAAACCTTCGAGTTTGGAGCTCCTACCACAGATCCGTCAGCATTGGATGCATCCTCTGGTCGAACTGGATCAGCTACTCTGGTGCAATCGAATAACTCTGCACAGAGAGTTGGCATCTTATGGCTAAGCCGACTTTTGTTTGGATGGGTTGGTATTTTAATTATGATACAAGGGTAGGAAACAAGATTTAAATGTAGTTATACGCGAGGATATTATGAAGTAATCTTAATGTGTAGAAGAGGAAAAAGATCGTCTTTAGAAATCGAGCTTACAATGATTATCCAAAAGGATTGAGGCGGTGTCCGACCATCAGGTCTGGCGATTGACAAGTATCCTGAGTACCCCAACTTACTAGCGCTATCTGCTAATAACAGACAGTTTGTGAATATTGTTGCGTCAGCACCAATGACCACTCGATGATCACGTCGCTCTACTGGCAACCTTGTCAGAGATTCCGATTTCACAAAAAAATACCACAGCTTATAGTCTTGATCTTTGAGTGCCACAATGGGTCGTTTTGTTTTAGGATTTATATATGTTCGGGATCTATTTGGTGATATGTGGCACGATGTCCCTCCAAATAAAGAAAAATACTGCTATAAGTTTCCTTGGCCATACTCATAACTTTGTGGAACTGAAACACACTACGGCGGACCTCAAGTTTGCGCGCAGGTCTTGGCAATACTCCTATTCTCATAGGAACCGACAACGAAACTAAGAATCTTATGCTTTGGATCTTATATTGAAAGGGCATTGAACATATTCAGAAGCTTTGCGTTGTGGGAACAACCACAGAAAGAGCTGAGATCTTGGCATGTTGACTTAAGGGGTGAGCACCTGCATCTAGGTATCATGCATTGAGACCGATGTCATGCCCGCCAGAAATTGGGAGACTATCAAGTATGATTTCTCTCAATATGGGCTTAGTGAAATAGGATACCTCACTGCATTGAGTTTAATGGGTTATTTATAAGCTCCAGTTGAAGCAAAGAAGCTAATCGACATTGATACTGTGAAGAAGCCCGATAGTAATTCGTAAAGCAGAAGGAACGAGCCAAGAAGTATATGAATATATGATTGGCAAAGCTAGCTTCCGAATTCATGACATCATTCTAGTTCATCAGCGATTTATTTTGCATTCAGACTAAATCCCGGAATTATTGGAGAGTCGAAGTCGATCAAACAATTAGCTGCTCGCTTTTTTAGCCTAAAATGGAGTGGAAAGTGCGCAGCTAATAAGGTGTTGTACAAAAATATTACCAAGATCGTACCCGATGCGCTCTTGAATGAACCCACCCCGCCGCGTGAAAGGCCAAATAAACTAATAGAATTGTCATTTTAGTAGAAATGGTATAAACATAGCAGTTGAGGAACATGCGTATTCTCTTTCATAGCATCTGGGTCTTTCCATGCAAGGCGTTCAGCTCAATGCAACTTCCGGATATCGGTTTCGTGGTCTTTGGGCGTAGTCTTGAATTTTTGATGAAACGTTGAGGATTCAGATTTCCAAAAGAATGGCTACAATGGTGACATTTATTTTTCGAAGTATTGGCCATAGCTTTGTGGTTTGCAATGCCATACAAAGATGTCGAGAATAGAGGAAAGGTTAAGCTGGAAAGGGGCTGATAAAGGACGCAATATCGAAAGATATATTGATTGAGGCAAGTATTGCTGAAGAAGAGAGAAATGGAATGGCCACAGTTTAACCAACTTTAATCCGGGATAATAGCAGGAGATGATGGCTGCTTTTTTTGTCAAGAGAGGTCTGTCAAGAAATCCTCTGGTAATAGAGTCATACTGGAAATCGAGCAGATTGATTTTAAATCTACCGATAACGGTGGATTGTGTGAGTTAGAATCGACGTAGAGGCTTCTTATGGAAACCAGAGTCAAGCAATTTAAGTAGAGGTAGACTAGTTGTATTGACTGAAGTTGAGCATTGTATGACTGCCATCGTGACCGGCGAAGCCAGCTACCATACAGTTGTCTGCTGGGTGGAGGCCCAGTCACCCGATATACTCTCCCGTGGATCGAAGTTGCAAGTGGGCTAGTAAATCTTGATCATCATGTTCCTCTTCCAAACCTAATTCACCGACCTTCTTCCAAAATTTACTCAAATGTCTTGTTCCACTATCACAGAGAATTGTAACCACCGTACTTCCCTTCTCTAATCCTAACGCTGTCGCTACAGCAGCAACGCAATTGACGGCACTACTACTGCCCACAAAAATACCATCCTTCTCTACTAACCACCTCGCCATGTTCAGTGCCTGCAGGTCCGTCACCTTTACGGCATCATCTATGATTTCTCGTCCAGCTTCAAAGTTTTGTGTCAAGCGGTTGATTCCAATTCCTTCGACGATTGTATCGACTTGTTGCCGGCGTCTCGTACCTTCTTTCTCTGTTGAAGAAAACATCACGCCGTGTTTTACTTTATTGTAAAGACCACTTCCTTCTGGGTCAGCGAGTACAACTTTTAGGTCTTGCCCCATGAGTTGCTCCTGTTTCAAGTACAGTGCTACGCCCGAGATAGTTCCACCGGTCCCAGCACCCGCCACGAATGCATCGATCTAGGTGCAATTAGCTATTGATCTAGTAAAAAATACTGGGTTTTAAATTGCTTACATCCCCTCCTGTCTGGGCATAGATCTCAGGTCCAGTAGACTGGAAATGTGCACGATAATTTGCACGGGACTCAAATTGATCTGCAAAGAAACCTCTACTAGAATCTGTTTTTGAGGCCGTATGTTCCTTCGCTCTTCTTCTTGCCAGGTTGACAAAATGCTCCGTAGAAGTGATGGGTGCAGGCGTGACTCTTTCAACTGTAGCACCCAAATTATGAAGAAGATCTGACTTTTCTGTACTTTGATCGTTGGGCATGCAGATATACGCTTTGTAGCCTCTAGCACGCGCTAAAGTTGCAAGCGAGATACCAGTCGATCCAACAGTGCCTTCGTAAATAGTGTCACCTCGACCGGGTTTCAAGAATCCCTCCTCTTCAGCCATCATGATCATATTCAACGCAACTCTATCTTTGGGACTCCCTCCCCCGCCATTCAAAAATTCCGCTTTGGCAAGGATGGTACATCCTGTGGCATCGGAAAGACTTTTGATCTTGAATAAGGGTGTATTTCCAATACACCCTTCTATTCCTTCTGGGATGAATGGTTTTGGTAAGCCAGCAATTGATTTCCAAGTACGGTCTTCTAGCTTTAGAGGGGGAAGGTTGGAGCCCACTGGTCTTAGATCAGAAGATGTAGAATCAGATGCAATGGTTCCAGTTCCATTCCCTCGCCGTCTCTGGTATCTTCGTTCTAAATCCGGATATAAATCCTTGAAGCCCAATGTCAATAGGACACCTGCAATGAATGCAACTGCAACGGCCGCAGTCCCATATGCCTTTGGGTGGTTGCTCATAGACATCTTGTCATCGTATTCTCATCATCTTTTCAATCATGAATCGTAAGTTTCATCTTTTTATTGATGTCGTGATTTTCTCAGATCGACTCTCTCAATATCCTTGCAAAACTTTGTGGAGGAAGCTTGGACCAACCAGAACTCAACAATTGCGACAAGTTACAAGAAACACGCAGAAGAGATTAAACACCTTTGTCGATGGACTCTCCAATCGTGGCACAACTGTTTCGACAGCTGTTCCGGCATAAGAATTGTGAGGTCTTGCGCTCTCATTCTTCGTTATCGTCTCGAGCTTGGAATGGGCGGGGTACTCATCTGAGATGTTTGTCGAGCACCAGTAGGAGGGGCAGAGGGGTGAAAGAGACGAGCAAGAATGAAAGCCATTGGCAGCAGAGAACGGATTTATTTCCGGTAGATATGATGGAGGAATTCAATAAATATCCCATGGTTACAGCAGATCAGTTGAGAGGAAGGAGGGAAAGGCCCAGGCGTGTGAAGATGCTCACGCGAGATTTTATTGAAGGTATTCACACACGACTCCTTATTAGATAGCAGACCTTCCTTACATGCTCCACAGATAGTTTATACAATCCTTCTTATGGCTACTTCTCCAAACAAGTCGTAATCTTTACTCCTGGCGAACCCTTCGACTTCAACTCCCTCGAAGACGAACCAGCCTTCCATCGTCTCCTGGGTCAACGGTACACCGAGTTTGAGGATGAATTGGATCTCAAATCCCCCAATGAGACCCGTCAACTATGGCATACACCAACGGAGCTCTTCCGACCATACTATGGTGAAGCTATAGCACGGTATCTGGTCAATAACTATAAAATATGGCAATATCCGTACCACGATCTCATAATCTATGAAATGGGTGCCGGAAACGGTACCCTTATGCTCAACATCCTCGACTACATCCGCGCCACGGAGCCTGAGGTCTACGCTCGCACGAAGTTCAAGATCATTGAGATCTCAAGCAATCTTGCATCTCTACAAAAATCACACCTCTTACGGAACGCTGATTCTCGGGGACATTCATCTAAAGTTGAAATCATCAACAAATCAGTGTTTGAATGGAATCAAATAGTACCTTCGCCGTGTTTCTTTCTAGCCATGGAAGTATTCGACAACTTTGCTCACGACTCCATTCGGTACGATCCTGTCACTGAAGAACCCCTGCAGGGCACCGTCCTGATATCCAATACTGGTGACTTCTACGACTTCTACACTCCTACCATCGATCCCATCGCATCCCGATTTCTCCGCGTGCGACACGCTGCTACAAATGGAAAATATCCACACCCACTTCCGCAGAACAAATTGGTCAAGTCGCTGAAGAATAGTATGCCCTTCGCTCCGAATCTCAGTCAGCCAGAATATATACCCACGAGACTCATGCAGTTTTTCGATATATTGGCAAAGTATTTTCCGGCGCATAGATTAGTAACGAGTGATTTCCATTCTTTGCCAGATACAATTGAGGGAGTCAATGCACCAGTTGTTCAGACGAGATATAAAAGAAGGACTGTTCCTGTTACGACGCCTTTTGTGAGCATAATCACCACTCTTCCTCCCAAGCACGCTCTAGTCTAATCATATACAGGTACATCAAGGATATTTCGATATATTATTCCCCACTGATTTCGCGGTGATGGATGATGTATACAGAGCCATCACAGGCAAATTCACACAAGTGTTAACACATGAAGAGTTTCTCAACCGATGGGCTTATGTGGAACAGACGGAGACTAAGAACGGCGAGAACCCTCTTTTGACGTGGTATAAGAATGCTAGTGTTCTTACCACTGTATGAAAGATAAATATCTAAGTACTACTGTGCACATTATAAATTTCCCATAGGAGCAGATTATTGGATAATCGTTGATTGATCTATTTATGATTTGTGACAACTAATCTTTCTAGCTGATCATCATATAAGCCTCCATGAGTGGAGAGGACTGAATGGTAGAAGAAAACATGAAGGCTATGTGCCCACAGAGTTAGAAATAACGTTATTCGTGATAGAAGTCTTCCCGCCTCAACTTTAACGCACATGGATATAAATACATCGATAAAGACAGTCCAATCACCTCAGCCTAATTCATCTTATCGCCCAACCGAATATGCCTCATCTCCGTTAATCCTCATATTTATAAAAAGTCGCCATCGCTCTTTTCAATCTCTTAATCTGTCTCGAAACGCTTTCCCGTTCGCGGAGATTCATCTCAAGTATGAATGGAAGCTCCTCTGGGCCCTTCATGTTGAGCCTCTCCAATTCTTCCCTCAATTTTGTGCTGATATTGCTCAGGTGAATACTAGTCATGATGAAATCCGACTCCGCGTCAGAATAAGGTACACCCAATTTCGACCTGATTGTTATGTATCTTCGAAATTCAATCAAAAAATGAGCATCGTCACTTATCTCAAACAAGACTCGCAATTGACTGGTCAAGTCCCTGGTGCCTTCCTGTTCGGAATCAAGACTTATAAAATTGCTCGCAGAGCGGCCATCAATACCGTCATCGAAGTTTTGTGAGATTACTATGGTAAGCTCATCGATTGTGTTTTTGAGTTGAGAAGCCATTTCGGCAGTGAGGCCATTCTGTTGTAATCGTTCGCCTTGTTGTAGAAGGCCAAAGATTCGATTGATTCTTCCAGTGACAGTTTCGAGTTGAGACTTTTGCTGCTTGATACAATTTTCAACTAAAGGGTAGAGAGATTCGAAGATGTTGGAAAGATACTCGTAATTGTTCTCGGGTCCTTGAATGTTGGGACAGATCGAGTTGAGTTTGTTGCTCGAAATATCTTCGTAGTTGCTCTCAGGTTTGTGGAATTGAGTCTGGGGAGTTTTTATGGTGTTGGGATGATTTCTGTTCCTATTCTCGCTCGAATGAGGATTTGAATCCTCACTCAGATTTTGTGGGAGTTGCGCGAAGCTAAGGCTTGCTGCAGATAATCTAGAGGTACTTGGGGAACTGATGGTAGAAAGTTAATTATGGCTGGGAATTGACTTAGGGTTGGCAATCTTACTCATGAATTGGAGAGATGGTTTTCTTGAACGATTCCTCCTCGATGCTCATTTTCTCATGAAATCGAAGGGATTCTGATCTAATTTCAGATGTACATGTTGATGGAAGTGCTACTCCTCTGGAAGAAGTATCAGTATCGGCGTAACTTTTGTCAGCTTAGAATCAACCTAGGAGTAAACTCACAATGGAGCCGGGTTCAAATGCCCGGGTGTTTTCTCAAGGTTGAATGTATCAGGGACCATTCCTTTGCCTTTGACCAACGCGGTAGCCTCTCTGTATGGTTATTAGTTTGATTGGCGCTGCCACTCTTGCATTGTACTCACGTTTCCATAAAAGCAAGTCCATGACTTTTGTCATTGTCCACATCTTGTAACCGAATCGGTCCCATACCTCGACCGGTGCAGTGCCGCTTCGCTGGCGATACTTGTTCCTTCTCAATACTTGCCATTCTGATCAAAGTTGTCAGCGATCTCAAATTAGCTTAACTGTTTTGGTTTCGTATAGATAGTTACCGGATGGATGTAGTGAGATCCGAGCCTTTCTCTACTTCCTGATGGTTCCGTTTCAGATAACTTTGAGAGGAATTTGTTTCTGCGGCTTGGTCGGTTTGATCAGTTTGGTCGGCTTGGTCATCGACACTGTTACTATATTTCGAGACGAATCAGTTGGTTCATCTTGATAGGAGAGATGATAATGGACTATCTGGCGAATTGTTGCTACTTACTCTGAATCTTGCAAGATTTCTCTCACTGTAATTCTAGGCTCTTTGTGCCTCACCGTAAGATTTGCATTCCACTCCAATATGTCCATCTTCTAATCAATACCTGAAAACAAAAGAATTGATACAGTAGTCCAACGTTCTATTAACCAAAGAGAATTGAAGCTGTCGAAGTATTTTCTTGATGAGAAGAGGGGAAGTTTCGAGAGCTTCAGGGCGTTGAGACGAGAGTAACGGGGAACAATGGTCAATATGTCTCGATGCGGAAGGAGATTAGGGATGCTCATTCTTACCCATTAGGAATGACCTCAACTCTAAATTCTAATGGGCCTCCGGCTATCATTGCTTTCTCACGTCACAGTCGATAATGATATAACGTCAATTATTCAATAGCGCTTGTGAATCGAAAGAGGCATATAGTAACAAACAGCTTTGGTGAAAGTCCCCTGGCTTACTCTTCAAGTACTAAATCTATCAAGTTTCCAAAGTTTCATATGTTTGAGAGCTTCTTACTCGTCGAAAGATAATAGGGCAAAAATAAGCCAGATGCTATGAAAGCCCCTGAATTTCGACAAACCATCTGGTCTCACCAAGCTATATCTCATTGCTCAATACCATGTCAATCATACCCGCTACACTCACACCTTAACCCTAATGTCACTTGGTTGCTCCTTATTGGGTCGACAACTCTGCAATCTTCCTCTCTATTCTGATCGCTAGATCCTCATCAACCCTCCTGAATATTTCTATGATAGAAATCAGTTACATGGCTCAATATTGACCAACGCACGGAATAAAGAACACAAGGCTTACCAATTGCCTCCCTCCTGACTCTTTCCCCCTTAACATTGGCCAAGTCCCCAGCAACATTACGCACCAAATTTTCCTACTGGCCTTCTTGTCTCCCTAGGACCCCTCTCCAGAAGTTTCTCGGCTGTACAAAATCATCGTCTACAACCTCACTCGTAAACACCGTTAATTTTCCGCTCCAAAGTTCATGTTGAATATCATGCACAGTCTGAACCTTACAAGTCACAGGGGCAAGTGGGCCAAAACTTGATCGAACATAGTTTGGATCAGATCCATAGTTGCCGTTTATGGAGGAAAGGCCATCGCGTTGGTATGGTGCATAGACGGAGCAGTGGGGCTCGTTGGATTTGAGCTGCTGATAATTTGTGCCGAGACGGTAACGGGCGGCATCTGGGTATGAGGAAAGGCGGGCTTGGAGGACTTTGGAAATTAATGTGGTCAGTGGTGTTTATATATTTGATTGTAAGAACTTAAACTTACCTGGATCTGCCGATGGAGCGATACCTGGAACCATATTTGAGGGCGAGAAAGCAGCTTGTTCGATGTCTGCGAAGAAATTTGTCGGCTATTGATAGATTAGAGTAGAGGACAAACTATCAGGAACGGGACTTCTTACATTTTTATTGAGGGTCATTTTACCGAAAGGTCTTGAAGGAACATCGGTGTGTGGCCAAATTTTCGTCATGTCGAATATGTTCCAACGAAATGATTCTGCATCTTTGAGCTCCAGCACTTGCACACTTGCTGTCCAGCTAGGAAACTCTCCACACTCAATAGCATTGAAAAGATCTAACTTATGGTGATCTGGATTTGAGCCTGCGAGTTTTTCTGCCTCGGCGGCTGTATTGCTCTTTACCCCTTGATTTTAATTGAAGTGGAATCGTACGTATCTAAATGCCCCATCCGGCTTGGTAAATTTATAAGTATTGCCACTGTATGCATTCAAGTTTCGCAATGAAGTAGGAGTTCCTCGATCAGAAAAAAGATACATAACCTGATGAGTCCCTTCGGGGTTATTATTGTGGAAGTCCCAGAACATATCAGCGTCCGGTGCATTTGTTTGCGGATGACGTTTATGAGATCGATTCAAAGACGGGAACTTAATAGGATCGCGGATGAAAAATACAGGAGTATTATTAAAAACAAAATCTTGATTCCCTTCCTGGGTGTAAAATTTCATGGCGTATCCTCGTACATCTCGTACGACATCTGGATAGCCCCTCTCACCCCCTACAGTGGATATGCGCACCATGCAAGGAGTTTTCTTTCCAATTACATTCAAGAAGGCCGCCGAAGTCAAGTCTGAGATGTCATGAGTAACCTCGAATTCGCCAAAAGCGCCAGCAGCTTGCGCATGAACTACTCTGCAATCTGTTAAGGAAATGCTTGCGAAGATCATAGAAATACACACCTCTCTGGGATTCTTTCTCTAGCAAAATGTGCGAGAGTCTCGATTAATTGCGTATCTTGAAATAGCATAAGACCACCAAGACCGAAGGTGTTTAATCGCAAGGATGTAGTTGGATCGGCAACTGGAACTCCTACGATAGGTTAACGTTCATATAGTCAACATATGCATGTATCAACAAATGAATTACCTTCGGTCAAAGTATAAACGGATGTTTCAGGGGAACCGAGCTATACAGAATATCAGTCTTGATCGAAGTACATTGTCGAGTTTCAGACCTTGGATGCCATGATTATGAAACGTGACTCTGGAATTTGGGAATGGATTGAAGTATGTGTAAAGGATATTTAATACAGAGACTACTCAAGTGAAGTTTGAAGCTTTAATTATACATAAACAAAGAGAATAATCGATCGCTTTATAGCCATGGAGCACTAGTATAAATGCTGCATAGCATACAATGCGAGTCTCCAAAGTTATTAATGGTATATTCGTGGCGGGTAAGCCTACTGGCGTTCATTTATCTGCTTTATCTGGTGTATCATCCCACGACATGTATGTAACATACAGGGGTTGCCGACGACCACTGGACCAATGAAATAATATAAGTCGAAAAAGTAAATGCTTACCTACTTGTACAGCATATTTGAAGGCTTCAGAACTGAAGCTTTGTATAACAGAAGATAAATACATGCAGAAAAGCATTTAAATACGCTTAATAATGGAGTCTACATGCTTTAGACGGAAAACTTCCTGTTCTAGAGCATCCGAACGAGAGGCTTCAGTCAAGCTGAATGAAAAGCAGAACATGCCAGACGAACATAACATGCAGCACAGTTCCTAAACTAATTTGCATTAGGAAACTTGAGGAATGCGAAAACTACCAAGCCAATAACCATGATACTATTGACTTGTTTATAGTTTTTTGCTCGGTGTGCGGGGGAACTCGGCATGGACACCACCAATATCGGCAAGTTGCTGGGTCTTCGAATTCGGAATTCGTCTACATTGTGCTTTTCCGACTCTTCTCCGAGATGAACCAAAGCTGCACCTAAACCTTGATTGAACGTCAAACCTACTCATGAACCATTACCAAAACAACTTTGTTACTTCATCATATCGAAAAATATTATTATTTTCGTCTTATAACAAAAAACTATGAAAGAGGCAAGGACTTTAATACATATTGCAGGTTCTTTTGCAGATGCTATTAGCTCTCTTCCCTCCACCAGCCCTGTCGGCTGTATGTTAATAAGCCGATATTGCTGACTTAAAGTTCTATTAAGTTGGGCAAAAACTGCATTAAACTGCAGCCAGCACTTATACCTTGAAAGTTGCAGGCGTTGAAGCGTCTCAGTTTGCAAGTAAGTACGGTTTGTTGGTCCATACCGAGCAGCGCCGAAGGTCTAGATCATTTGTTTAGAGACTTCGATAAAATTGCTGGCATTGATCTTATCAAAAGAATATGATGATAGTATTCGAACTTTTGAGAGCAGGCGAGGATTCTGGATATACATATGTAATGGGCAAAGGGTACAAGTCGTCGTTTCTATTGTTTCCAGGATCTCACTGCATTGCGTCTGAACATATGCATGTTGGCATTCCGTTTTCAAGAGCGTACTTTCATGGAAATACACTTACAGGCTCTTTACACTCAGAAAATACTGTGAATACGATAATTCTCGTTATCCTCGCTGCTCTCGTTGTCGCTATTCATGCTGTCACACTTTAGTCTCATTGTTCATATTTTAGAAAGTCTCCAAGGCAGCAAGTTAGCGAGCAAACAACTGAGCAAGCTTGAATGATATCGGATGCTCTTAAATGTCATAAAGGGCGTATATTTGATCAGTGGCAGGTGTGATTCTACACAATCTATGCAGGGTATGCATTAAATCATACTTACGTGTCACGCAAAGTGAAACCATGAGCCCAGTTCAACGATAATATGTACAAAAAGATAGGTTCGGCATGCATATTACTCTAGGTTCGCCATGATTCGCTTAGATCATGAGAGTCACGGAAATAAGGGTTTAATAATCAACCTACTTGAGTAGTCATCAATTTTCTTCTATCATGCAGGAGAAGCGAGGTCAAGGGCTTGGGCTTCCCCATACTTTGATTCTGATTACACCGGGTGGGCGTCGGTATGGTTGATTGGGAGGGCGGCGGAATTGACATTCTGGAGGATGTCACTGGCTTCATATTGTTTGCAAAAAGAAGGCTTCGTATTCACAAAATATATAAATAAGGGTATCTTCCTATCTTCAGCTCATCACTTCATCATCTACTCCCAATACCTCAAACACTTCATCACATGAATCTGATCCTCCAAATCCTTTGCACTAATTAAATTAGAAATCTCACTTTGAGCCCGAACATTCAAAATGGTCTTACCAACTGACAGTCACTTCGACTTCATTATCGTTGGAGGGTAAGCACACCTCATCACATCCCCAAGCACAAGCCCTAGCACATCAAACAGAGGAACAGGAGGCAACACAGTAGCCGGGCGTCTCGCCGAAAACCCCAACGTAAAGATCTTGATCATCGAAGCCGGACCCGGCCACAACAAAGACATTCCCAAGATCCAGACCCCAGCCCGCGCTTCGAGCTCCGCGGAAGCCAATACGACTGGGCCTACAAAACCACCATGATCGACCGCGAAGACTACACGCGCGTCGAGAAACCCAACACTCGTGGAAAAGTGCTAGGAGGCAGTAGCTCGCTCAACTACTACACCTGGATTCGAGGCAGCAAGGCTACATTTGACGATTGGGAAAATTACGGGGGTCCAAGTTGGACTTGGGATAATTGCAAGGAGTATTTCGATAAGCCTGCTAACTATCACGATGATAGTCAACTCTACAGTCCCGATTTCGCGAAACATGGTCGCCATGGTCCACTTAATGTTGCCATTTCTGATATGGTACCTGAGCTAGAGCCCTTCCGTAGGGCATTATCTAGTGCATGGGTTAGCAAGGGAGGGATTCTCAATGATAAGATTTACGATGGGGAGATGCACGGATTAGTTCGCTGCATGAATACCATCTACAAAGGTGTACGATCTACATCTGCCCTCTTCCTTGAAGGAAAACCAAACATTGCCATTCTCGGCCACACACACGCCAAGCAAATTCTCATCGAAGACAGTACAGCCACAGGCATCATAGTAATGACCCCCGAAGGTGACGAACTAACCATCCGCGCCAAGAAAGAAATAATCGTCTCATCCGGCGTCTTTGAAACCCCCAAACTCCTCATGTTATCCGGCATCGGCCCCATCGAAGAACTCGCTCCCCACGAAATCGACATCAAAGTCAAATTCCCCACACCGGAAAGAACCTCCTCGACCACCCCACCATGCCCCACGTCTTCAGACTCAAAGACGGCCTGGGCCTCGACGATCATCTCTTGCACGCCGGTCCCCAACGCAATGGCGCCATTTCCGCGTACCGAAAGAACAAGCCCGGGCCGCTAAGCAGCAGTCTTCTTGAGCTCGTCGGAATCCCCCGCATCGACGACTATCTCGCCACGAGCAAAGAATCTCGCGCTGCCAAAAAAGCCAACGGCGACATCGACCCCTTTGGAACAGGCGGCCAACCACATTTCGAGATCGATTTCATCCCCATGTTCAGTGATACCTTCCAATGGCACATCCTCACACCCCCGAAAGGCTGCTAGCTTATGGTCATCGTCGATCTACTCCGGCCCCTTTCCCTCAACGGCCACGTCAAACTCAATTCTACCAATCCGCTTGAACAGCCTCACATCAACCTCAACTATTTCTCCAACGATTTGGATCTCGTCGCTGTGCGCGAAGGATGTCGCTTTATAGATGATATCCTCTTGCACGGCGAAAGAATGAAAGACATCATCGGGGACGATTATCTCTGGCCCATGCCCCGAAATAGCGACGAAGCAATGAAGGAGATGATCTTAGAAAGAAGCCAAACGGGATTCCGTAAGCCCTCTTTCCCCGTCAAGTTCCCCTCCCCCATGTAATTCCCTCCAAGAACTTAACTGAAACCCCACCCATCAGATCCCTGCGGAACTGTCCGCCTGGGAAAATCCATCGAGCAAGGTGCCGTCGATCACGCACTGAAAGTTTTCGGCGTGACGAATCTCCGCGTCACTAATGCGTCCGTGTTCCCTGTCATTCCCGATTGTCGAATTCAAAATGATGTGTATATGATTGCGGAAAGGGGTGCCGATTTCATTAAAGCTGCACATCCAGATCTTTACCACCATTGCGCTTAATTAAGTTTGAGCTTGAACTTATGAGACGATAGGGATATGTTTGTAGAGGTGGGAGAGGATGGTGTGGGATGTGATGATAAAGTTAGGCAGCTAGCTAATCAACACTGCAATTTTTTTCCTCATCTTAGTATTCCAATTTCATGAGATGGCTTCTTCACTTCCAACCAAGATCCCCTCAATATTCAGATAACAGTGACATAGTCCTTCGGTCACCTTTAATCTCCACCATATGAACTGCACCGGGAGAACGCCCATTGAATATAAGCTCATAATAATTCACCGTAATGGTGGCAACATCAGATTGAAACTATATTAAAAATTAGCTGGATCCTGCATCTATGACCTTACGCAATTTCTCCAAATAAAAGCCTGTATCAGTGCAAACCCCAAGGTCTCTGCGTCTTTTCTGGCGATCATGGAAATCCGACAATGCCATGAACTCCAATTTGGTCGAACCGATAGTTTCTGCACCGGCCATTAGAAGAATCCCTACTATACAATCATGATTCCAGAGAGAGTTTAAGAACTCTAGCGACAAGTCATCATCATTATCGTTGACTTTCATTATTCTCAGATCAGAATTTGTGAATAGAAGCACTTTAGAAAGTGGAGAGCAACCACGTAATCTTGACCCATTGACATCCACCCCGCGCTTGAGTAAAGCCTGGACCATGGCAGGTCGTCTGTTACAGATGGCCCAGGTGATTAGGGTCATGTTATAACACAATAACTCATAGTTGGGGTTCAATCCTAGATCTATCAAATATGTTAGGGCACACTCATCGTTGTAAGCGATGGCTACTTGAAAAAACGGATACCCCTGGTATTCAAAACATGATTCGCACTTTATGGCATCGTCAAGATTTTGAAATTCTCTGTTGAGTTTTTCTGAGTCCAAGACCACTCTAGACTTATCGCATGCCACCTCGCATTCCTTAAGTTCAGATAGCATGCCCTCCCAATTGTCTAACTTGGCCATATCTCTCGCCACGCGTGTAGCCTTATTGGATTGCAGTTGACATGTCGCACGACATTGATACTGCAACACCTGTGCATAAAACATCGTAAGATCTTCTTCAAACTGGGACCGGAGCTTCCCAGTATCTATAGTGATAGCTGCCAAGGGAGCAGAGTCGATGTGTTCTTGATACAAGCATTCGATAACCGCAGACTGACAAAGCATTCTGGATATATAATCGATGCCCTCAATAAGACTTCTCGGTTGCTCGGAAGCATTTACTAAAAGCTGTTTTCAGATATCAGCCGAATTCATGAACGTTTAAGGGAATATGAAGATACTTACAGGTAAGAGCAAGCTCACTCCAGCCCAAGCCAAAGCCGCATGAGGTTCTCCCGACACCACCGTCCCAACAAAAGACTGAGCATACTGCGCTGCTTTGGCGATACTATTGAAAACTTTCCTCAATTCCACAGAGGCATTACCCAATCGAGCCTTCCAATCTTGTTCATCGATCAGCTTGAGATTGCGGTCAATTATTCTCAATAAGTAATGCGGTGCCTCTTCATTACTTGACTGAGAAATTCCAGACTCTTCCCGCAGGATCTTTTGGTAAATATCCAGTATCTTTCGATTATCCTCATCTCTTAGTAAAATCTGAAATGCGTCTTGTCAGAAGTTCCTTCGAGGCTCATAGCCTCGTGCAGATGCTAGTTCAACATTCGAAAGAGCCGGTAATATAGTCGACGACCAAGCAAGTATTTCTCGACCAGGCTCTGGATCAATATCTGGAGAAATCGATCCTGGAATTGATGGAACTGAATCCCCGGTAACACCAGCCTCGCCACCAGCCCATTTCAATTGATCTTTCTGCTCGCTCCTTCCAAATTTGTACCTACGCACGTGTTTTCGAACCCAAGAGCGCATACTTTTATCTCGCCGACTAGACTGCCGATCTAGCAATAAACAGCATTTGTCAAGCTTCAAATACTCGAATAAAAAGATGGACCTCCCCCAAAAGATATTCCTCCATAATTTAGTGCCCAATTTATCGAGGCGGTAGCTACCCATTGCGACGCCTGCATATCAGTACAGCACAGCATGAGCTTCGCTATGATACGAACCAATATATCCTGCGAACCAGGCTAGAGCGTATGGCAAAGTGTAACATTTTACACGGACCTCGAACGAAGGATTTCAACCGACTAGAGCGTACAACTCCCCATTCCAAGCTCATGAAGGCTGTGAAAGAAGACTTGGGGTCAATCTTGATCCCCGTTCTCTTTCTAGAAACCGCATTGGAATCTCGATGGATTTGGGAAAGTTACAAGGTTGGTGATCGCATTTACCAGAAACTTATCTGCATGCATTGATCTGGCCATCAAGGCCATCTAGACTATCCAGACAAGTACTTGTGCCCAACACATATATGCCACTAAGTATAAAACCGTCAGGATAATCACGTGACGCGACAACGCTGCGGCGGTATACATAAGTCATGTCATTCTACCATGACCTAGCTAGCACACCTTCAAGCAACAACAACATCAAAGCGAGATATTATATCGACTTCATCGCCCCCCATGGTAATGCCAATAAAAATCCACGAGTACACCCGCGGGCAGCAGATTACATAATTACTCTACTACTCTACTAGTATACTACAACCATCCAAAAGAACCATCCCTTCACCTTCCAAATTAATTTCAAGGCAACACATGAAACCCAACACAAACCCTCATTCCAGTCCACCATACTTTTCTTCTTCGGTGCCTTTCCCCTTCAACCCTTCCCCCCATCAAAATAAAAAGCCTTACGTACTCTATACCCAGTATACCCTGCACTCAAAAGCTTTTAAGGGTAATTACCCTAGCCCTAAGAAACATACCAGGGTAACCTACCAGCCGCTTGGTACCCTGGATCACCCGGGGTATACCCTCATTTCGCTCAATCCTAAACTGTCAATCTCTAGTCAAGTTCAAGTTCACATCACATCACCCCTCACCTCAAGTCTCAACCGAGCAAAAACTTCATCAGCCAACCACCCATTCAAGAAACTCCTAATCCATTAATCCATTAACTCATCAATTCATTCTACATTAACTAATTCATTCGCATCCACCTCTCCACCCCTCCACCCCAGCAAACCACGACAGCAACATCCCCACCAACCACTCCCATCAAAAACCCCCATCTATCAACGCCATTAATTTCTCATCTTCCCGGACAGGCTCCCTGCATAAGTGCTTCTCATAAGTATTGATTGCATCCAAGTTTATCTTCTCATACATTCATTCGATATGATGAATCCATATTGAAACTTCCATCTACCTCCATCGGCCCATCCATGCAATGCTCCCATGACATATTCCCATGCCAAACCCATTCAACCCGCCGGCCTAGATTTTAGAAACCAACCCTCAACCAAGATCCATCGTTCTTTTCATCTTCATACCATATCATACCATGTCATAACGTGCCAACCGGCCCTATGCTAAATTTTCATTGCCATTACTTTCGTTTCCATAAAAGACATAAAACATTAATTCCCCCGCTCTTCCATTCCATCTGCATTCTCATCTTCATCACCACTCCCTCAAATCACCATTGCTTCTACCCATCCCTAATACATCTAATGCATCCTCTCCTTCAAAATCACCACCGCCGCCCATCCCTCACAACACCTCGTACTCATGCCATGTCCACACCAAGGACAGCTAACCCTCGTACTAATCATCCCACTAACCCCCAAGCCCTCATCCTTAACCACCGCTTCGGGTTTCGCCATACACTCATAAAGTTTACTCGGCATATCATGAAAATACTTGCATCCGCAACAGATAACAAACATCTTCGCCATGGGTTCAATACCGCCTTGCCCGTTGCTGTGAAGACTTTGAGCCGATGAAGCGGGATTTGGGTGTGCGGAAGAGGAGCGAAGTGCTTTTTTGGGAGGTATTGCAAGACGGGCGGAGCGGAGGTATTCGCTACTATCGTTGTTGATTTCTTTTTCCGATGAGCTGGAATTTCCATTCGAATTGGAACTCTCACCTCCGCTTGGCAGAGCAGAATTTTTAGAATCGTTAAACTGTGAATAAGAGGATGCAGATACAGATTCTCTTCTTATTTTACCCCCATTCCCATTCCCATTCCCATTACCGTTGGCAATTCCACTCTTCTTCACATTCTTCTCTTCACTACTTTGCCGCTTGTTATGACCCTGTCGTGGACGCAATGGTTGATGTTTGAGCTCTGGTAGGAAGTTCAAAGGATTATGCAATGCAGTAGTTGATGAGGACTTGCTTAAACTAAGTCTCCTTTGAAGATTTGCAATCCCCGCTTCTGTATTGGGATCCGCAGAAGCTAAAGATTCATGCGGATTTGTAGACTGGACTGTAGGAGTGGCCTGGCCAGTTGGAGTAGTCTGACCAGTTGAAGTAGGGGTACTGACGTCTTTGCTCCTGAGTCTAAGAGGAAGTGGAGTCTGATTCCAATCATCTTGAAGCTTGTGGTATTGGCTAGCTCCGGTATCATAGCTGGATGAAATAGGACCCTTTTGCGAATGTGGTCTCGAGACTGCTGGTGTTGTAATATTAGATTGTTCGTCAAAACTCAAATATTCCTCACTTGATCCAGTGAAAGACCTAGAGCTAGATCTTCGATCTTTCCTTGGTTTTCTAGACAGGGCTGCATTGGCCGTCTGTGGACGCAAGTTTTTGGGCGGTGACAGGTGAAATTCTGGTGTAGGTAATGTTGTCGGAGACAAATAATCGGGTTCTGATACTCTCCGACCAGATTGACTTGGCAGTGCAGACCTGCTATCAAATCCATTGGCGCGCGGCGAAAGAGTAGAATATGGACGTAACCTTTTCGGAGGCTCGTCAAGATGAGAATTTTGTAGCGAAGGCGAGTTTACTGGATTGGAATGTCTAGGAGATGCAATCGTTGAAGTATCCTGGAATTCGTTGGGTCGGGGCGATAATGGACTAGGGATGAAAGATGGTGCTTGTAGCTCTCGCCTAGAGAACATACCCTCCTCTGGTTGAATACTACTTTGGGATGTTTGCGCAGTGAGCTTGAAAATTGGAGGGATATATTCACCCTCCAAGAATGCACGAAAGTTTTCTTCGTCCTCCGCTGTCTGCGTATCGATTTCAGTTGCATTCCCCATAGCTCCATAGGTGGACTTGATGCGACCATGCCCATTATGTATTGAGGGTGTTCTTTTCATGATCTCAATTTTTGGACTGGCGTCTAATTTGAGATCATGTAAGGAGCTGCTCAAATCTCGTTCTTTGCCGTGTCGTTTTTGCTTGGGGAAATATTCATCATTTTCAGGACTGACAGCTTCAGGAAGGGTATCAAAATTCTGAAAATAAAACGGTTCTTGTATTTCTTGAGTTGGTGGTTCGGTTTTTTCCAAACCAAATCTAAATCCAGGAGATGGAGGAGCGGCTTGCGATTGAGGTTTAGTCTTACTTTTTTTATTCACCATCGGCTCGGTATTTTCATCTAATCTGAGCTTTCCACTCGGCTTTCGGTTTCGAATGTTTTTACTCATAATTGGCTCGAGATCACTCGACGGCTGTTTACTAACTTCCGGTTGTGGCGATTTGAGTGGACTATACGGGTCCTCACTTTGGGGCTTTTTTGCTAAGTCGACAACAGGTGCACCCATACCTGGAGATCCAAATAGATCCAATGAGCGATATCTCGAGTTGTCAAGTGAAATGGGTGGTCGACTCTGGCTAGGCTTGCTACTGTGCCCACCTGTTCTATTATTTGAGGATTTTCCTTCTCGGGATTCGTTTTGGGCTGGTATCTCATTAGATTGTTGCAATTTTACGCCTCCGATGAACCCTGATGAGGTTGGAGAATTCGAGGTAGACTGATTTTGGGGTGTCCCAGATGCCGACACACTCGAGGATCTAGATCTGGACCTGAAAGAAGACATGAATTTCTTGATTCCAAGGTCCAAACTCGTTCGCCTTGATCGTCTACCATCGTCGGGAGTAGGACTCTGCTGTGCTATCTCTGGGGCGATTTGAACCGCAGGCTCGGGTTTGGCTCGGCCAATGGGAACAACAGGGACGGTTTTACCTAGGCGCTTGTTGGATGGAGGTGCCTTGCTCAATCGACCATTTTGTTTTTGTGCCGCGGCCCGGGTGTCCTTCTCGGCCTTTTCTTTCTCTTTTTTTAATCGCTCCTCTTCCTTCTTGCGCATATCCTGAGCTTCTTTCTTTGCCATTCTTCTTTGCCTCCCATCACCGCCATCCCAAGCAGGAGACCTACATATCGAAGATGCATCAGAATCGTCTGGATCTGCATTGACTTCTGGGGACATCTCCTTTACCGGCTCAACTAAAACTACATTTTTCGATGTTTTGGCTTTTGACTTTGGCTTTTCGGGGCTCTGCGGTGAAGGTGTCGCAACGGATAATATTGGAGCAGTCATTGCTCGATCTGATGGTCTGATTGGGGCAGGACGTTCGGGGGGAGATGGATTGCTTGAGCGCTTTTCGCGAAAAAAGGTATTACGCTGCGGTTGACCGACTGAGGTTGTCGAGGTTTGCATGCGCTGCAGCTAGTTTATGTATGTCAGTCAATATTACTTGAGCATGTGAGGTATTGTTTGCGTACCTTGTTTTTATTTTCTAAATCGAGCATACGTTGAAGTGTGTTTCTCCTTCCCGATTCCGAGCGGCCATGTTTCTCTTTCTCCTTAGAACTCATTTCCAGATAGGACCTGAATTAAAATGTGATAGATGATCAAATAAAAGTACAGGGTGGTTATCGGAGTTCTTGACTCATTTGAGCTTTGAGAAATGACTCTAATCAGTAGGTAGCTGGAGGCTGGGAGTGAATGCTAGTATTGTGTTGGAACTTGTAAGGCCGTGATTCGAGATTATCTAGTGAATGAATATGTAAAAAGAGGCAATTGATATAAAGCAATGAGGCTATTTGAAGGATTATCTTCCACCATGGACTTCTCAACAATATTAATCGTAAAAGCGAACGTATGAATCGGCATGCGCATATGGAAAAGAGAAGCAGAAGATCAAAATCGGATGAAAGTTGAATAAAAAACGAAAGTCTAATGCTGATGCAAAAGTCGAAGAATAGTAGAAGAGGGGAAACAATGATGCAACTTCGCTCGTGATAAAGATGTTGGTTGATTGATGATATTGGTGATAGCGAGTGGTGATAGCGAGTGAGATGACGAGATGATGATATGATCAAGAACACGCAACAACTAGAATCCAAGCTAGAAAGAAAAAGGTCAAGAAAACGAAGAATATCAAGAATATGGATGTATATGTATATGTATATGTATATGTATATGTATATGTATATGTATATGTATATGTATATCAAAGCATCAATCAATGCATGAATACCAATTGCAACCAGTCAGTCAGTATAATATAATATCGTATAATAAAAATATTAATAATTATTTCCTTCCCCCATGGAATGAAAGATATACAAGCTTTTTTTTTTTCCTTTTTCCCCTCCCTATCTGTCAGTCTGTCTGTTTATCTTCTTCCTGTCTCCTCCCTCTCTCCCCACCTTTTTGGTAACGGCGGAGTACTAGGTAGGTAATTAATAGCATAAAGTTGTAAGTTGTAAGTTGTAACTGATAATAATAGATTGAAACATAAAACGAGGGATGAAAGAAAGCTCACAGGGAAATAAAAGACCTACTTACCTACTTACCTACTTACTCACTCGCTTACCTCACCTCCCTTGTACTTTTCACTCGTGTTCTGTCTTGGCGCAGCTGCTGAAATCGATATTCGCTGCACGAATTGATTTTCGTTGTCACCGAATTTGCATTTTGATTGATTGAATAAAGGTCCAGCTGTTGTTGGAACACCAAAGAAACCGTGTCGACGATATTCTTGGTGAAGGGTTAGTTGGTTGGAAGAGTTAGGTTGAGGGTTGAATGGGGGACGCTTATAGGAATTGGGTAAAGCTTTTGTTCTTTATACTTATTTTAGTCACATATTGCAGGAAGTTATGCAAATCGATGCAAGTCGATGCAGATACCTTGCAAGTACATTACGGAGTATATACAAGGGTTCAATCGACCATTATCCACTGCGTAAACTGTGAACTGGACCTTCAAAACTTTCTTTTTTTTTTGTCCCTTTTTTCCCTTTCCGTTTATCCATTTTGTATCTGGATGGACTGGAATTTCTAAGTAAAGCAAAGCAAAGCAGAGCAAAGCAGAGCAGAGCAGAGCAAAGCAAAGCAAAGCAGAGCAACACAGTATCCACAACCCAACTCACTTCAAGATTGACGTAAAATGATCGACATCCAGCATCTAGGCACAAAACCTGAAGCATACCAAGCAACAACCAAATTCCAACTCAGCTGAAAGGTCGACTGGTGGTCGAGTTCATAGCTACTAACTAACCATATGATTGGAATAGTGACAGTAAACAATAGGATAGATAATATATACCTACTACGTATGCCCATTTCTCTTCTTCTATTTCTGCAAATTCTTAATCTATATCATCTATTTCATATATACCATTCATATCACCCATCTCATCCCTCGCTTCGGCAAATTCTCAATCCATCCATTCATCTCACCTCCTCCATAACGTTACCAACTCGCCTAGTATACGTACCCTCCCACATGCCACTCGCTCCCAGCAAAAGTGACACAAACCCCATTCATTCCAGTGACACAAACCCTTCCATCCTTCTTTCCGTCCTTCCTTCCTTCCATCACCCTCAGACATCCGAAGCCCAAAAACCCACACACTCTCTCACACACAAGCCCAAGCCCAAGCCCAAACCTCGGCCCGTCCCACATACATCCCACATTCAGTTCCAAATTCCACATAGAAAAATTACCTACCTACCTGGCTACCAAACCATACTATATCATAGCATACCATAATCCCCTTCCCCTTTCCCTTTCCCTCATCTTCGCCCCTCGCCTCCCCACAAACCCCAGACTCAACCCCCAAAGTCAAAACATCCATCCAATCAGCCCTCCAACCCTCCAACCCTCCAACCCTCCAACCCTCCAACCCTCCAACCCTCAAAACCAACCCTAAAAAAACAAAACCCCATCCTCCCTTTCCTTCCCTCCCCATACCCCGCCCCAATATCTCTTAGTACGTACCATACCATACATCGTACGCTAAGATACTCCTAGTATAGGTATAGGTATAGGGTATAGGTATAGGTATAGATATAGATATAAGTATAGGTATAGGTATAGGTTAGTTGATTAGTTGATTAGTTGATTAGTCGGTTAGTTAAGTCGTCAATTACCTAGGTAGTCTTACATAGACTTAGGATATATCACATCCCACCATCCATCCACCATCCATCATCTAACCGGATAGATCAGGTAGATCAGGTATATATAGCTTAATACCAAACCATACCAACAAACAAACAAACAGCAAAAGAATCAGTTAACTTTATATATATATATATATATATATACATATCATAACCACTAAATTATATATATAACTAACATAATCAAGACTTACATTACTCAATCAATCTAGCACACAGCAAACACCCTCAGTTCTCAACCCTCACCCCGACCCCTAAAACTCAAAACTCAAAACTCAGACGTCAAATATCATATATAGCTTGATGAGTGTGGGTGGTGGTTGGGTGTGTGTATGAATCGATGAATGAATGGATGGATGGATGGAAGGTTAATACGATATAATACATTACAATAAAATATACAACCACCCACAAATCCAACATCAATCAGTAAGGTTACACTATACTACCCTACCCCTACCCTACCCCTAGCCCCTCTCCATAATCCTCCGTTCAATCCCCCTATGCCCAACCCCACCACCCCCCCTATTCTCCCTTCCGGGCCCCCCGAATCTACCATCCCCCCCTATTCCCCCATCCCTATCCCTCTCTCTCGCAGCCCTCTGCTCCCCATCCTTCCCCGGAATCCCATGCCTCCTCAACTCCTCCGCCGTCGGCGCAACATGCATCCAAACCTCCTCCCCAACTTCCAAATCCTCCAACCCCGACAACAACTTCCCCTGCGGATCCCTCGCGATATTCATCCTCCGCCGCGCCCTCTCCCTCCTCCCATCGCCCGCCTCCTCCTGCCCCCTCTTCGCCCTTCCCCTCGTGTACCTCCGCGCCCACTGAGGCGTCAGCCGAATCCGCAATTCATGCGGGATCCTCAGTCTTCCCGCGATATACTTCTGCTTCGGCTGATGCACATCGGGCAACTGTTCCAGCTGTTCGACCTCGAGCAACCCCTCGTTCGTGCCGCGATTCATGGCGCTAATCCGCTTCGGCATCACCATTTTCAAGAACTCCAAGCTGGCGTTGATGTTGAGATCGATGGCTCTGCGGGGGTTACAGGTCATTTTCAGCAGGAAACTGCTGACCTTGGGATACAGGAGCGAGAAGTCGGATTGGGAAATGTGGACGCTGCCGCGGACAGTGAGGAGCCAACAGAGCGTGCCCTGGGACTTGGCTTCGCGACAGAGAGACATGATGCTAGAAAAGTTCGAGGGCCAGTACATGAACGCTTCGCTATTGATGCACAGGAGCGGGTTATGAATCTGATATTCCGAATCACAGTCTGCCTGTTGGATCGCACCTCCCCACGGATCATAGAGGATCCCTTGGGAGATATAAGGGAATTGCGCGGTTTGATGACGGAGAACCTCGACGGTTGTCGCGGCGCCGAAGGAATGTCCGAGCATGGTGACTTGCTGGAGATGGAAGCGGTTCTTCCAACTTTCCCAATCGATGCCTTTGAGGCCGCGCGAGGAACCACCCATGCGGCCGGGAGAACGTTGGCGGAGGTTGGCTTCCGCGACAAGAGAGCCGTTGCCGTCGTGGATTTGGCTCATGACATGGTATGCTTCATCAATCTCAGCGAGGCGGAGTTGTATTTGGGCCGAGCGAAGTTCACTGTCGACACTGAGAATTTGAGGTCAGTGAATGGATCTTCTTGTAGGAGGTTATTTGGAGCTCGGAATAGTAATTTGGTATTTTTCAAATGTTTGATATGAGGATGTTAGAACAATCTGCACTCGGGTACATTTCCAAGCTTTCAAAGGGACTTCAAATGCCCAAACTACTTAGTCACCAAGTTCATCCTGGACTCCTAATTGGATGTATGGAATGATTCGCTTACCCTTGCTGATTACCGGGGAAGGTATCTCTGGCATTTCCTTCAGGGAAGACATAATCAAATCTCTCATAACCTCTTTCTCGAGCTTCGTCAGAATGATCGACATTCTGCGATCCAAAGCGATCCCCCCTTTTTGGTAAATTAACAAATGTACGTGGTCCCGACCCATCTCGATGTTCTACCGCTACAACTACAAATCCATAACTTGCAAACTCCCCACAAACAGAACTGTATGTAGTTCTAGTTCCCCCCAGCCCGTGGCTAAACATCAGCAATGGAAAGCATGGGGATTCCGGTTCTCCAGGTGGAGGATCTCCCGCGCTATTCTTCGTCTGGTATCCAGATTCGGATTCCCGCGCGTTCTCTGGGGGCCAGTGTGTTGCCAACTTGGCATTACGGAATGCAGGGAGTTTTGTGAAAGCGGTGGTCATCCCGAACCATGCAATGATGGGCCACGAAGGCAGGCCTGCAAATTTGCTATAGCCTTTTGCCATCTCAACACGGGGCCTTGGTAGCCATGTCGCTCGACTCCATTTCTTTTCTCCTTCGGGAGAAGGCCCTTCACCAGATCCAAAGCCGGACGGATAGAAGACACTGAAGAGAACAGTCTCGAGGGTTAAAACATGCTTATGCTGTCTCTTGATATCGGAGAACGTCCTTGGTTCTCGCACGGGTACTTCTATGTCCATTTGTCCAACGGAATACGGCCCACTGTAATATGGCAGTGGTGTCCGTAATACCTTTTCACGAAAGCCAGCAGGCGGCCGGCTACTGGGGTGCTTTGTGGTTGGGACATCATCGGGTTTGTTAGGTGTGTGCCCTCTTGCAGTATTCCCCATGGTTAAAAAAAGGCTGTATACAACATGGGCATTTATTGATTCCCACAATATTGGATTCGTATGCGCGAGAAGTTCGTGTAGGTCCCCAGACGGAAAAAGGTAAATATTGATTGGAAATACTGGATACCTGAACGCCAACAATGTACGTTGAATACCTAGATTTGATTGCTAAGCACAGCATTTTCAACCTAAAATAAAAGCTAATAGGAATTGCCTAGATTGCATGGCAGAGACGGGAGCATGCTTTACAGAAGTGCCCGGGCGCGAATATCTAGGACTAGAAGATATGAACAGACTTATTACATGCGGAGCTCTGAATCCATAACTTGCGATGAATTTTGGTCGCTAGACTGTGGTTGCACTGCCTCAAGCTCTCTAGTGCCACCTGCGTGCCCTGATGAAATTTTTGAACCATAATTCAACATTGAAATGATGAAAGATCATCGATGGGTCCAGCTGCCAATAATGCAGAAGCTAAAAAGATTGTTGATCGGAGGATATCTCCGAACCATGCACAATGTTTAACCTTAAAGATCGTCGCATAGTGTACAGAACCCAGGTAGTTGATCTCCAAATTAAAAGGTGAATTTCTAGAACGTTGGTGTGTGAAATGGATGAATGAGTTGTGTGTCAAATAGGATTGATATGTTTATGTTTGAGTACCTATGTTCCTATGTAGGTATGTTGAGAATGAGAAGAACATGGGTTATTATATGAACAGGATATTTGATAGACCGGGATATCATATTTGATTGATGAGATCACCAGATCATCCATCCATCACAAATTCGTACTCCGTATATGGAGTCCGGATTTAGTATACGAACGACCTCGGGAGTGCACAATTCATCTTTTTTTGATTTCAATACTCGAGTTGGGCACTGTAATAAGAATCTTTTCCAGTCTGCGTTACTGTATCGGTACACTATCGGAAATTTTGAGTTTCGACGGTTGTTTCTTCACAAGCTGGAGCTACCAATGGCCCAATGGCCATCAATGTCATCCATCAATGTCACTCAGGACCGTCGGTAGAATTTCGTCATTTAGAGGGAGGAAGGGATCCAAGCTGAATGAAGAAAGGTGATGATTGGCACGGCGTAAACAGGAGTACAGTATTTGGAAGAAGGTATTGAGTTCCTTTGAAGTATTTGGGGTTGGCAAAGTCGATAGGTAGGTGAGTAGATAGGCGAGTAGGTAGGTAGGTAAGTAGGTAAGTAGGTAAATAGGTAGCTAGGTAGTTAGGTAGCGAAGTAGCTAGGTAACGACAAAACTGAGCTATTGTAGATAAACAACTAGATAGCATGTTTTAATAAGACTATTATTGTTATGTTATTTGCGTGTCTAAGAAGTATACGCCCTTCATAGAGATTTGGAATACTTTGATGATGTTGAAGTTCTATAGAACTACTACAGAGGACAAGGAACCTCCACCTGGTGCTCTGGCTTTTTTCCAGAAAGTCTAATTTGAATTCGGTTATATTACTACCTAGTACTCCGTACCCATATACAAGAGTATTCGTAGAGAGCGACAGGTAGGGGGGGGGGGGGGAAGAACCAATTGTCTTCAAAGACAATTACGATAAATCTACTTGTGTACAGAGTACAATTTTGACATATTTATTTCATCGTTGTCGTTGATTTCGTTAAAATTGCTGAAAGTCCTACCAGGTATCTATTCATACCAATGCCAAGCTTTTTTGTTTTAGACCAACAGTATTGTAGGTGCTTTCAACACCGATAACCCCGAACCTCTTCTTTTTCTGTCTATATGTCGGGGAAACCGTTGTACACATACGGAGTATATACAGAAAGAATTCTAACTTAATAAGACGACAAGATGTCAAGATGTCAAGATGTCAAGATGTCAAAACGGCAATAAAAAAAAATAAAAAAAAATAAAAAAAATAAATAAATACTAATCATCTAGGTTGCGGAGGACTCCGTACTGTAGCTGTTTATACCAGATATGCCTGCCCACCTACGGAGTATCTAGTACGTACGAGGTACATGGATGAGTTCAAGGCATCCTGAATTTCATCGTCGCTTTTTCCCGAGGAGTGGAATGGGTTCAAGGGGTAAATCAATGGATACCGGCTGTATGACCAGTCGGCAGGTACTAGATAGCTATAGTGGTGTGCAGAATACTCGGTTGTGTGGTAGGATTATTTGGGGAAACACAATTAATTGCCCGGATTCATGGAGAAATTCAAATTGGCAAGATTGGTTCTTGCAATTGGTCGTTGGTTTGTTCTTCTGCAGTGGAAGAAGATATGATGTGCTTGAATGGCTTGTAGTGGCTTGCAGTACGGTCAGTATGGTCAGCCCTGGCTGTATGGGATTGTATGGGATTGTATGGGGATTGTATGGGATTGTATGGGATTGTATGATATGGTATTGTATAGTATTGCATTGTATTGTATGGGATGGGATGGGATGGGATGGGATGGGATGGGATGGGATGGGATGGGATGGGATGGGATGGGATGGGATGGGATGGGATGGTATGGTATGGTATGGTATATGGCATGGTATGGTATGGCATGGTATGGTATGGCATGGTATTGCATTGCATTGCATTGCATTGCATTGTATTGTATTGTATTGAGTGCATCTGATTTTATTCCAAGATTGAGCTCTTATATGAGTATCAAAATCTGCAGCATATCATAATGATTATCCATTGATACGTTCTTTGAAGATTCTCTTCACTCGGGACTTTACAGATTCTTCTAGACCATCTACCATCATTATGGATCTTCGTCCACTGGTGGTCTTAATTATAACAAAGCATTTGTTGGCAATATCTGACACCAACAAAAGAAAACATTGTCATCATCGATGGTTCAGCTATCTACGGGGTAGAGACCCTAGGTAGGTAAGTAGGTAGACAGATATAGATGGATATTACTTGAGTGAATATCTAGGAATAGTAACTTTGATAAGTATCCACGTAGGAACCTAGTCGTCCTCATTATAAGAGGTTTGCCAATAATCTATGGATAGATAGCAAAGCAAAGTTATATCATGTAAACTTGTAAACTTGTAATCTTGTAATCTTGTAATCTTGTGCTTTTGTGCCTTTGTGCTTTTGTATTCTTGTCTCTCACTTACTTTTCGTAGCCTTTGTAACTCCCAGGACTCTCAGAACCGTCGTGCTGATTGCGCTTTAATGAATATATCCCCAAATGCAATCAATCTTCTTCTATTGTGAAGCCATCGTTTTCATTCCTACACGGAGTATATACATACATTCACATTTACATTCACATTCACATTCGCATTCACATTCACATTCACATCCACATCCACATCCACATCCACATCCACATCCACATTATATTACACAACCCTCCAAAATACTGGGCAGCAAAAGAAAACTCTATTCAATTTAACCATCACAAGTATGTTCGTCAGCTTGCCAAATGTCAACAGCACAATAGTAACCCTACAATCTTCAGCTTACTAGTAGAATCATTGCTGAGCTACGATTATGATTTCTGTTTGATTTTCCATTCCTCTCGTTGCTGTTAATCAATTATTGCTTTTAAGATCAATCAACAAATCAACAAGTCAATACTAGATCGATTGGAGTATCAGAAAGTCTATCTATCAGTCGATCAGTCAATCAGCCAGTCAGTTACGATACAAACCAAAAGACCTCTATTGTCACTGGTATTATCACTGGTATTATCACTCTTCTATTCATCAACTCTCAAGACTAATTACGGTATCAATTGATTGGGTTGGTTGATTGACTTGGTTGATTGACTTGGTTGATTGACTTGGTTGAGTTGGTTGATTGAGTTGAGAGTGATCAATCTCAAATTCGAAATCAAACCATTGTTGTCATTAACATTGACATTGATATTGATATTGACATTGACATTATTGTTATTATTCTTGTTATTATTATTATCATTATTATTATTATCATTATTGTTATTATCACCATCATCACCATCATCACCATCCTCACCATCCTCACCATCACCTTCTCCTCTCCCTCCTCCTTAAGAAAATAATCAATTCTACCTCCCAATACTTCTAACAACCAAAGCACCTTTTCTTCAAATTTATATGGGATGCAAATAAGACGACATTTCTCGATATATATATTAACCAACTTGAACCTTTTTTCCTCTTTCTCCCCCCCCCCCTTCTCCCCCCTTGGAAAAGAATATTTGTACTTATTAATGTTGATAAATCCAAACATCACTAGTACTCATGAAATCTGAATCAAACCCATCCATCTTTACTTCAAGGTCCAAAGTTGATAACAGCTATCATCGACAACACCCAGCTGAAGGAAGACATAGAGGAGAAGTCAACAAACCGTTCATCCAACCAAGCAAACCCGATCTTGGCCTCAGGTCAAGCAGCATTGAAAAGAAGCCCAAGACCCTCAGCAGCCCCATACCAATAATACCAGAAATACCAATACCAGTATCAATACCAGTACCAGTACCAGTACCAGTGCCAGTACCAGTACCAGTGTACCAGTGCCAGTACCAATACCACCCCCAATACCAATCCCAATCTCACTCTCACTCCCACTCCCACTCCCACTCCCACTCCCGCTCCCGCTCCCACTCCCAATACCACCACCGCCATTACTAGGAGAAACACCGACGTCATGTGGGGCAAATGAGACCAATAAGGACGAATCTGGGCTGGATCAGACAAAGGGACAAGGTTTAATTTCAACACATGGTTTAGCAGAAGAATTGAATAATCCACTATTCACATCACCAATAAACAATTCTCGACATTCTCAAATTGATGTGTCTGTACAATTATCCTTATCAGAAGATTTTAATCCTTGGTCTCCTTCATCTTGTCAAGACCAAGACATTGATTTAGATATTCAAAGAGTATCCGCCTCATCCACTGCTCCATCCACTACGACCCCTCAACCATCACCGCAGACGTCAAAACATTCTAGAGAAGAAGAGAATGTGTCAGAGAGGAATCTTGATATTTCAATCTCCGAACCACCAGTAAGCAAGCTTTTGTTTGCTCAAATACGCTTTCTTCTTGTTTTGTGTACAAAATTTCTGGAAACTAACACTGTTTATACATGTAGTTAAAGCGACACCGCGCAAAGTTAAAACATTGTCACATACCCCAATCAGATAATGAAGCATCAATCAACTTTCCTTCAAACCTACAATCTCCTAGATCTCCTTTTTTCACCACCCACAAGTTCAAGATTTCACGTTCTTCGTCACGACCTCCAAATATAGACGCAACAGTTATGTCGAAACCAGATCTGGGAGAAAATGGCATCACAACATTAAAGTCAGTTTAGTACTGAATTTTCTTATACCTTGGCTCTTTGATTACTTACCTACCTCCCTACCTTCCTATCTACCTACCTCCCTACCTCCCTACCTCCCTACCTCCCTATCTATCTACCTAACTATCTACCTCCCTCCCTCCCTCCCTCCCTACCTACCTACCTACTTATCTATTTATCTACCTGTACATACTAGTCAAAATTACCTGTATTCTTTTTGACTATTATTATATCTTCATATTTTGGGCAGTAAGAGTGGTACTGACTCTACTTTACTTGAAGGCTAGCTCGAGGTAATATCTTAGGAGAAAATTCCAATCTTTCTGCTTTATCCCTTGGACCCACGCCAAACCTAGAACAACATAGACGCCCAGCCAGCCCTAAACTGGGGCCAAATCCTCGAGAAGACTCCCTGATTTATAAGGTGGGAATTATTGAGCTTTTAGAACATGACGAGAGACCGACTTTCATAATAGATGTTGCCAATCAGGGTAACTATATACCCGGCGGACGTTTGCAACTAGAATATGCGAATGCATCACTCCGCGCCATCAACCCATTGTTGGAAATGGTAGCGGGTTATGCAGATTTATCCTCTCCTACCATTGTCACGCATGCATTTCCGGAGTTTAAAGCGTGGCTGCTTAGTTTTGTGAGCAAGCAGCGCGAGTCGTTAGATATTTGCTTGCCATCATTTTTGTATGGGGGGTTTACATGGAGTTGTTCTACCTTGCGAAAAAGACTTCGGGTGATAAATGGCATTAGAACTCAACTTCCAACAAACAATTCCACTTCATCAAGTGCAACTCATAATAGCCCAGCACACAATAGAGGTTTTGCAATAGGGCAAGATATTTTAGGCCCAGTGGAACTGTTGTCTGAGCAATCTGATTACTTCGGAGACATACCTTCCATTGCACCAGATAAAACGCCAACAGATGCCATCATTGTACAAAATCAGGTGCCGCATATCGATGGCTCTTGCTTCGATTGGACAAGACTTCCACTTTCTGCAGCGCTACCTCGACATGTTCAATTCACCCGCAATATTAATTGGTCAGCAACCCCTCTGGGCCCAATCAAAGACTGGAGTTTTGACTTGAGAGCGATGTGCAATCTCATCATGGGGAGTCCTCACCCAGCAGCCATGTACTGGGGATCTGATTATACAGCTATCTACAACGAGGCATATATTTTATTGGCGGGTCAAAAGCATCCAACTTTGATGGGACAAAGCTACAAGATAGCTTGGGCTGAAATATGGGACGATGTCGAAGGGTCTTTTGCGAAAGCTCGATCGTCCGGTCAAGCTACCATGAAAGATGATGATAGACTTTTCATTATAAGAAATGGCTTTCTTGAAGAATGCTACTTTGCCTGGAGTATAATTCCATTGGTTGGGGAAGATGGATCTGTTGTCGGATTGTACAACCCGGCATGGGAAAAGACGAGAAGAGTTATATCTGAACGCCGAATGCTTACACTGCGAGAAGTAGGAGAGAAAACAGCAACCGCTAGAAACATCAAAGGATTTTGGACCCAAGTCATCAAAGCATTGGAGTACAATCCCTTTGACATACCCTTCGCGCTTCTCTACTCGGTTAATGAAGAAGTCGATAGCGACATGAGTTCTCAGCGATCTTTGACCTCTGGAGGCATGTCGCAAGCTCCTTGTTGCGTGCTAGAGGGAACTATTGGTGTGCCTTCCGGTCATCGCTCAGCTGCCACACCGTTGGATCTTAACACCAGTGAAGATGGATTCGCCCCATATCTGAGAGAATCTGTTAAACTTGATCGGCCTATCCTGCTTACTACCGAAGAAGGAACGTTATCAACAGAACTTATTGGAGGGCTTGAATGTGTAGGATTTGGGGATCCTTGTCGAGCTGTTGTTGTCATACCACTTCATGCCACCAGTAGAGAATCTATCCTAGGTTTCTTGGTCATAGGAGTTAATCCAAGGAGACCTTATGATGACGATTATAGTTTATTTGTTGAACTCATGACTCGCCAATTAGCAACGTCAATGGCCTCGGTTGTTCTTTACGAGGAAGAAATACGCAAAGGTCAGAGAGCGGCGCGCATCGCTGCTCAAGATCGCCAGGAACTTTCGGAGCTCGTCAACCTACGCACCAAAGAAGCCGTGGAAAGTGAAAGCAGATTTACTCGCATGGCTGAGATGGCGCCTGTTGGAATGTTTATTGCAAACTCCCAAGGAGAGATTACATTTTCTAATGATGCTTGGTGGGAGATATCGCGGCATCCTCGATCGGACAATAGCGCAAAATCATGGATGGATAGTATAAAGGATGAAGATCGTGCAGGAGTTCAGGCTACCTGGGACAAACTAGTGACACAGAAAGTCAACGTGACAAAGGAATTTCGCTTCAAGACACCATGGCAAAGCAGGCATGCGTTGACCGATACATGGGCTCTCATGAACTGCACTTCGCTCAGGGATGGAGACAATAATTTAATGAGTATATTCGGTAGTATCACGGACATATCGCATCAAAAGTGGGCAGAAGAATTCCAGAAAAAGAAAACGCAAGAGGCGATCGAGCTCAAACGGCAACAGGAGAATTTTATCGATATGACAAGTCACGAAATGCGCAATCCCTTGAGTGCCATCTTACAGTGCTCGGATGAAATCACTAGCGCTCTGACGTCCCCTTCTATCAAAGGCCTGAAATCAAGTGTGCAAGATGCGGAAACTTCCCAGGAGATGACAGAACTTATCGAAAACAGCATTGATGCTGCACAAACTATTGCACTTTGCGCTCAGCATCAGAAACGCATTGTTGATGATATTCTGACCCTGTCCAAATTAGACTCGGCGCTTTTAGTCGTGGCACCTGTCTCAACCCAACCAGTATCTGTGGCCAGGCGCGCGATCAAGATGTTTGAAGGAGATATGGAAAAACACGATATTTCCATAGAATTCCAAATCCAGGACTCATATTCTGACCTTGAAATTAGCTGGGTGAAACTTGATCCATCACGCCTTCTGCAGGTCCTGATTAACTTGTTAACGAATGCTATCAAATTCACCACGGGTCAACCTCAACGTTCAATTCTTGTGAGTATTGGGGCGGCAAAAGAGCGACCGGCAGGTGACGATACCACCGTTCAGTATTTCCCTTCGCGTTCTGGTATTGCGGACCTGACAACAGATGAAGCAGAATGGGGCACAGGTGAAAACCTGTATTTGAAATTTGCCGTTCAAGATACTGGCAGAGGACTTGACGAAAAGGAAGTGTCAATTTTGTTCCAACGATTTTCACAGGCGTCTCCACGGACTCACGTTCAATATGGTGGTTCAGGTCTCGGGTTATTCATCTCGAGAGAATTGACCGAACTTCAAGGGGGACAAATTGGAGTGTCCTCAGAAAAGGGCATCGGCAGTTGTTTTGCATTTTATGTGAAGGCTCGTCGAGCCGAACACACTCCCCAAACATCACCTTTGTCTACTCCAAACCAAAGTGCTATAACTAGGAAGCCTTCTCTGCGTATAACAAATCTCGCGACTGCAGAGCATGCCAAGAGCTTGTTCGAAAAACCTTTACATGCCCAGTACGTATTTTATTCATCATATCCATCTGCAATCGAAAATTCCCGGCTCGGCAAATTGCAATAGATTACTGCTAACACCAAGATAGATCCACGGGCGAGACTTCGATGAATATATCTAGGGTTTCCCCAGGCATAACGGTCGACTATAAAGATATCACTATCCTCATTGTTGAGGACAACCTTGTAAATCAGCGTGTTTTACAAAAACAGTTACATAGAGCCGGATTTGTAACGGAAGTTAGCAATCACGGTTTGGAGGCTTTGCATAAATTGGAATCATCTTCGTTCTGGAAGCATGAAGATAATACTGGCGACAGAACCAATATCTCCTGTGTCTTAATGGACCTCGAAATGCCAATAAGTATGTGCACATGCCTCTTCATCTCCTCAGTGCTTCTAGACAACATGCTAATAATTTGCCATTTAGTGGACGGCCTAACTTGCACTAAAAAGATTCGAGCACTAGAGGCCGATGGAACAATCGTTCGTCATGTTCCAATCATCGCTGTTACGGCGAATGCAAGACTAGAGCAGATTGAGACTGCTCTAGCTACTGGAATGGTAAGCATGTCAAGGGTATTAACTGTATGAACAATGCTAATTGATTGAACTTAGGATGATGTTGTTTCTAAACCATTTCGCATGCCAGATTTGATACCCAAAGTTGAAGCATTAGTCGCTAAGAGTCAAGATATTCCAAAGCCTGATCTGGAGTAGTCAAGGAAAGTCGTGAGGAGATTATATGGTAGAGATATTGATTTTTTTTGAAATGCCTTTTTCATAAGGAAAGGAGCGAGCAGTTTATATACCATGTGTGACTGGTAGTTTATATATGATAATGGCGTTGGGGATTTGATGGGATTGTTGGTGGGTGGTGCATCGGATACCCAGTTAGTACGTACATTGTGCATTGTGTTCTAAGGAGTTTGAAATGGTTTGAATTGGGAGTGGGATGGGGGGAAAGCAGAGGGTCAATACTAGATTGGATGGATGGGTGGATCAGTGAGGGGGGTTATATATACTGTCATGGTATGGTCCTATATATCCATCAAAAATAAGTGATTGATGAGATGCAATGGAATGGAACGGAATGGGATATGTGTGATCTTTCACAAGATGAGCTGAGGAGCTGACAATACCAACATCCATCTGTAATCTCGATTGGATGAATCAAAAATCATAAATCAACAAGCATATACGTTCAGTGAATGCTTATTCATTCATCTCTTTGTTCTTTGAATTGAAAGTAACCGCGCGTGGAGTGGAATGGTGTGATTATTTTGCGCAATGGTCATGATGTACCTACCCTCCCACCTACCCACGCACCTCACCCCTCCTCCTCTCCTCTGCCCACCCCACCCATCCACCCCCTCGTCTCGCTAAAGCTCCTGATAATTATGCATGCCAATATAAGCGATAGGTACGGATAAAATATACAACCTTGGAAAGCGTAAAAAAGAAATCCGCGCCCAGCCCGTAGTTCACATGGGTAGTGTGTTTGAATTTATTTGGTTTCGCCAATTAGATTCTCGTCTATCGTAGTTATTCCTGCTACCATATGCGAGGTAATTGGGTATGCTCTGTGTGGTATACTACACTATGCTATGCTATGCGATGCGATGCGATGCGATGCGATGCGATGCTGCATATGTATGCACCATCATAAGGTAGGTATTCCGACTGCATTAAAAAGATCAATAACATACAATTTTGAGCGCTAGTTTAAAGATACATTGTCATCATTATCATCATCGTCGTCGTCGTCATCGACCATCCATCGGGATATTTGTGTAAGTAGATGGATCATTTCTGCTCTCCAGAACCATTGCCGCCAATTTGTTAATTATCACCCCCTTTTAAACTTCTTCTCAAACTTCCAAATCTCCTCTTGAGACCCTCGCCCATCTTATGAGCTTTCCCCGTACTGTTACTCCTCCTATTTCTCGTGTCCATTCCCATTCCTTCATCATTGGAGAAATCGACGCTTCCCATTGCTCTGCCGCTGCTTGTTCCATTGTCATTATTGAGACCGGTAACGCCATCACGCGTCACGTTGCTTCCGCTTGCGCTTTTGTGTCGGTTGATCGGAGAAGGTCGAAGGTTAGAGCCGCTAGATGAACCGGCAGATGTGAAAGGACGGCTTTGCATTTCGTAGGCCGAGTTTCCGTCCGACATGACGCGGCGGTGTGAAGCTTTTTGGGAGGCAGCGTGGTCTTTAAGGGCTTTTTCAATGGTGAATGAGGGTTCGCCTTTGCCTTTGTAGTCCTCGGGGAGGTATTTCTGGGAGGCTTGGTGTTAGTTCATGGGTTTTGTTACCGTCTGAAGTTGAGATGACGTGGGAGAACGGTCTCTCATCTGAACAATGCGCTTGGAGAGTCCAATCGTAACTTGCGCATATGCGAGATATACGAGTAGAGAGTACAATAGGGAGAACTTGAACGTACCACATGGTCCCATCGCTTATATGCACCACCAGCAGCATCGGGTTCTCTCATCAGATCGGCACCCTCTTCATAATCCATAATCCTTCCATCCGGACCCGGCATTCCAGGAGGGATAACAGCCGTACCTGATAGTGGTATATGCCTATCTAAACTATCCTGAATATTTTCCCTCGGCGTAGCTTTAAGAGCCTCTGCATTGGTTCCTGCAACCGCTGCCACTGGCGAGTTTTTGTAACTTATATTACGTGCCATTAGTGTGGCATCATATGGTCCCTCATGATGATATGCACCACCAAATGCGGTGTGGTCCAGAGAATCGATAGTATCGGCACCCGGAATGTGCTTCTTGCGGAGATGAGGAGAGCGGTATGCGGCTTTGGTCTCCTGACGAAGTTGGGCCAGGGGCCTGTGTGACATATCGCCTGGATAACGTTCACCTAAAGAACTACCTCTGCGACGTCCCTTACCATTATTACCAACAGGTTCATCCAGACTTTGGCGTAAGCTTCCGCCTTTTTTGGAATTTGTGTAGTCACCAAAAGCTGATTGTCTGTGAGATGAATAGGGATTGTTGGAGCTGAAGGAAGATTTGGTGGGACTAGCTGAGGCGGGAGGTGTTGGATAGGATGTTACGGTTGTCACGGGAGTCTTCTTGGTTGAACTGCTTCTGCCGAAACTGCTAGATTGGGTTTGTGGAACAGAAGAGGCGAAATGGCTTCCAGGCCCTGTTTCTGCACTTGGTTCTGGGCCATTGAGAGGATCAATTGAGTATTTTTGGGCCTGAGTAGAAGAAGAGTTGTTAGTGGCCATTGTACTGTTTGTTCTGTAGTTAAGGGTGTAGATGATCGTAGGTGATGTAGATGAAAGAGTTTGATAAATTTGAATTAATGGATTGCGATGTAAATCTAGACCTAGAACATACCCATTCTTTATCACTTGAGCTCTCCATCTTGAAGATAATAAACCAACTTAGTATGGTGTGATATTTGTGACGGGTGATTTCCGAGTGAGCCGTGGATTGGATAGAATGTCAATCAGCAGATCTTTATTTGTAGTGTGAAGGCACAACAGGAGAGTGAGTCTTTGTGTGTGTGGTTGGGTAGGTATTGGGAGAAAAGGGAGGACAGAAGGGAAGAGAAAGGAATAATAATATTGTGTGGAAGTGAAAGAGTAGGAGAGTAAGAGACTATGAGAGTAAGAGACTATGAGAGTATGAGAGTATGAGAGTAGGTATTCGGGTGGTAGTAGAGTAGATCATTAGCTTATGTGTACCAACGATCGAGATATCAAACAAAGACTGGACGCATTCAAGCAAAGAAGAAGACAAGATATTCATCCAGTAAGTGTAAGTTACTTCGAGCTCCAACTACCTACGCAACATCATTTTAGATCATTTCAGGGTACCCTTGATACCAATGATGTAATTCAGGTATGATTTATCCGGATAAGAGAGGCTAGACGAGGCTAGATAGCACTAGATAACGCTAAACTCCTGGTAAACCGTATAAAACCTACCTAAACACGTGCTAAAGCCTAAATCTCACTTGAATTGCTAAATATTGATTAGTCAGGTACAAAAAGGTCCACTTCCAACAAACTGCACAGATAATAGGTAGATCATTAGAGAAACCAAAAAGAAAAAAGAAAAAAAAAAAAAATAGAAATCCAAACAGTTTCAACTCCGCAAAGCCGCAATACGCTGACGTCTGATATTGCTTCAAAAGTTCGTTCTAGACTTTTTGAACCGCCGCATACTGCATTGCCACGAATACGAAGATCCTTGAATAGAAGTCAAAAGTCTAAAATCCTCATGCTCTGGCCCTGAGGAATAGGAGGAGAGGTACCTAAGGCTAAATTACCCCCATTACTCTAGCATCTGATTTAGATTTGACACCTGGAAACGCGTTCACGGGAATCCCGGCTGGTCACTCATATCATCAATCGTATAACATACGAATTCGTCAAACGGACTTCAAGAAAAGGCGGCACATTTCAATTTGACTAGATTCTTCCTAGTCCATCTTCCTGGTGCTTCAATTCACAATCAATCATACTCTGACAAAAGGAGATTTTGATCCAATCAAAATCCGTAATGGCGTTAGTTGATTATACTTCGTCTGATGATGAAGAGGTTATAGACAACCCTAATCAAGACAATGAAAAGTGTGAAAAAAATTCGATTACGGGAACCTCAAGTTCAAGCCACTTGAAGAGAAAACGAGACCTCCCTTCTTCGTCGGAATTACCTCCACTACCATCCAAATTTCATGATCTTTATGCATCAACTGTGAGGAACAGTACAAGAGATGACCCAAGCTTACATGGAGGAAGAAAAAGAGTTACTCCACATATCGAGGGCAATTGGCCAACCCATATTTATATTGAGTGTAAGTATCCACTACTGCCTTAGTTTAACCTTCTTTGGAAGCTTTTTTGCTAATTCATTCGAGGGTATCCTTCGACTATAGAATCTGGTCTATTATCAACCCTGATCTCAAAAGTTGTATCGTTGAAAAGATTCGACATTCAGACATTCTTAACAAGTGACCTTGGGGCCCCTCTTCCATTACATGTTAGTCTTTCACGAACAATCGGATTCTCCAAGGATGTGAAAGATACCTTCTTGACTTCGTTCGACAAAGCTATAAAAATTTCCGGAATTCGTCCGTAAGTCCCCTACGAATCTAACTATGAGTTTCACGTGACTTATTTCTTTTTTCAGATTTGAGACCGGGTTTTCCGGTTTAGCTTGGGTTCCGAATTATGAAAAGACTCGGTGGTTTTTAGTTCTCCGTCTCAACCGGCCGGAAAATGATGCATTGAACAAGTTGCTTCATGTCAGCAACAAAATTGTGGAAGAATTTGGACAGCCGCCACTATACGCAAAGTCTAGGTCAAGTGAAAATGCCACAAAAAGCCCTCAACCTGTGACAGGCACCAAAAAGTTTAGATCCAAGGCACAACAAGAAAAGCAAAGTTTCAGCGATATGGTTGACTTGTCAGATTCATTCCACATTAGCATTGCTTGGACTCTATTGTCACCAGATCAAGAGCTTATTGACATCACCGAACGGCTCATGAGCAATGAATTGACGAAAGTCAAGCAGATCCAAATACATACCGTGGAGGTCAAGGCCAAAATTGGTAATGTGGTAACTAATGTGCCTCTTCCCGTGAGTATCATGGAAGGCAAAAGTCTATTTGGCTTCTGAGGAAATGTTCTGCTTACAAATACTATCTGAGATATTTGAAGATTTAGGGAAGCGGTCTGTTCAATTATTTAACAATCTACTCAACTGGGCCTAACCAAAATTTCCATTAGATCCTTCAATCCTCGGTATCTGTTATTTGTGGCGAAGCGAGCAAACATGTCGAGAGTATTAATTTCCACTAGATCTCTGAGCCTTCGAAAGTCGGTCTCGAAAAGATGAAAGTATACCCACAAGCGCCTATTCTTTGAGAGTTCGCAAGACGTTTAATGATATCTTCTGCGATAATTTAGCCCACGCGAGAGATCCACATGTCGGTCACAACTTCTTCAGTCGATTCTCTTTCAAGTCTAAGACGTGGCATTCGCACTTGCAACAATTAGACGGATCTCGAATGTGCCCGGGGATGATGCTATTGTATATGTCAGACTAGTCTATATACAATATCATCAGGTTCGGGGGTGTGACATACCTTCATTCGAAGATTTACGTTTAATTCGCGCTCTGCGTGATTTCCACCCTACCCATGCCAGCACCACGCTGAGAGTTCCCAATACTGTTGCTATGACGCCAAAGATAATTTGGATTATATCATCCTGGGGCAATGAACCGACGAAAGCATTGTCACCCGGAGGCATTGAAGTCAATTGTTTTTCCTGTTCAGCATATTGAGCCTGCGCGTTGTCAGAAACTCCCCTTTCCGAATAAAAGCATGGAATTCTCCATCGGACTGACCATTAATATTTTAGTAAGAAGTCTTATTGGTGCAAGCCCCGGATACTCTGAGTTCTTGCATGTGTCGATGTTTGTGAGATGTTTATAGTCAATTGAACCTTCAAGTGATTACTTCTACTATATATGCCTTAAAAGAAGTCTTGGGTTATATGCTGGATGCAAGGTCCGTTTGATGTGACAGATGAACTCTTGAAGTACTGTTATTTCAAACAAGCCATGAAACCAATCGCAGAGCTTCAATTCCATCATTTATATGGGTGTGTGATAGGGCTTTGAGATACCTCTCGAGGTCTCTTGTCAAATGAAACTTTCAGATGACATAAACATGTATCGGTAGATCAAAACTTAAAATCCTATTCCTATATCTGGGAAATGTCGCATAATTGTTGGTTGCATTCTACATGCGCTAGGCGATACCCAGCGCTTAAAATTGCAAGCTAGAACTTTTTTACCTGCTAAAGGAGGTATGAGAAGTGCGTTTACACACACCAAAATAGTGTATATCTCTCAATCGTGATTTCGGGTCTTTCAGTGACGACCAAGGTATCTGAGAAGTACAACCACTAAATCCATAGCAAGACAATGCTTCTGGAACAGCACCGTTTCATCAAAGCATGAAAGATTTAAGCTATAGGTTTTGCGTCGACATGCAGTCAAACCAACGTCGACTTAATCAACTTCACAGCTTACTATTTTTACTATGTTTTTTTGTAAATATGTGTTGCTGTCAAGGTATTTCCTTAGATGATACCACCCTCAAAATAAGTATTCATGATTCTGGCATGACACGATATGTGCAGTCTTGGCGACCGGTACTATATACATCATTCAGCGTGAAATATTTCATGTGAACGTACGGCACTGCAAGGATAAGAGACTTATGGACCATCTGATATGTCATGTACGATACCCGTAGTCAATATAACTCATACTGTGAATCTGTACACCAAAAAGTCAGATTAAACATTGCTCTGAAAAAGGCTTACCGAAATCTACTGAGTCTTATTAACATCTTCCTTACGCTGATTGGGCTCGCGTTTAGAGTTCCCACTTAATTAGCTACGCAATGCCATGCACTTCTGACCTTCTGACTGAGTTGGGGCTCTCTTAACTCGCCATTTTTGTGGACATCTGTTTTGCTACCGTGTTTGCTTGAACCTCGAACAACCAACTAAACCCCTCTAGTACTTCATATCTCGGTATATTGCTTTCCTCCATTTCTACATTTGTATCCGAATCTCGCATTCAATGACAAAAACACAGACGGAAGCTAACAATGAATTATATTTTCCCATGATATCAATGATTTCCGATACACATGTCCGCTATAGATCAACCGAATAAACTATCTCCTCAAAAGATATATCCATAGCACAACATCTCAAGACCAAGCTTCCCAAGTAATTCTCAGTTCTCTCATTAATACAACTACCATATCCTTACGCCCTCTAGAATCCAAACTTCCCTCCACAATCTCACCTGGACCATAAAATGAGGTTCCTTCCCTCCCTTTTGTTTCAATAGATCTCCTATATTAAGACTTCGGCTTTGATGATATCGATGCTACTTGTTAGTTTTTTCATTTCTGGATAGATAGATAAATAAACATAAGCAATAACAACATACAACTCTATATATATACACATCTTAATCCCAAATAAACAAACAAATAAGCAAGCAAATCCCATTCCAATCCAATCCAATCCAATCCAATCCCTTCCCTTCCCTTCCCTTCCCTTCCCTTCCCTTCCCTTCCTTCCCTTCCCTTCCCTTCCCTCCCAAACCAAACCAAACCAAACAACTCCAATATCCAATTGCAAGGAGAAAGAAAAAAGAAAAGAGAAAGAGAAGAAATATCAACCGCACCTTCCGAAAGCGAAAAGGCTGTAATCCTAGGGCTTCAGCTGGCTAGCTATCTATCTATTCATTTCTTTCCTTGTCCTAGCTTATATCATATCATATCATATCATATATCTCATAATTCTCATAATTCTCATAATTCTCATCCCTCACCATAACCATAACCATAACCATAACCACAACCATAACCAAAGTCATAACCATAGCCATTCCATAATATAAATAGATACATAACTACACAAACACCACAAAACGAACCTCTCAAATCTCCAACCCCCCCATTTAAACACCTCCCTCACCCTCTCATCAACCCCCCACCCCTCCCACAAAAAATCCGAAGAAAGAAAAAAACGCCACCAGGTATTCCCTCTCCAATCTTCCATCTTCCATAATCCATAATCCATCATCCATCATCCATAATCCATCATCCATTATGTAAAGAAAGAAAGATGTCAAACATTAGGTTGCGTGATATAATGTAATATAACGTAACGTAAAGTAAAGTAAAGTAAAGTAAGATAGATTCTATATACTTATACTTCATTTTTGAATACATATATATATATATATTCTTTCTTTCTTTCTTTATACATATATATCCATGGATATTCATAGTATCTTTTTTAGAGGGCTCTGGTTATATATTCGAGTAATTGCGGAGATATTTATTCCTCTATCTATTTACGTATGTATTCTATTGTTTCATCTTACTCAAGATTCAGATGTCGTGGGTTGATGAATGTAACATCTACGGAGTACAGGCCTACTCTGTAATTAGTACATAATAAATATGACGTCACATGAAAGTCACGCAGGTATCAAGTCAGTCCCGTGTTGTATATAAATCAAAGCTTGCTTTTATCATGTTATGCTACGCCAATAGCATTGCCATCGAGCAACACAATGCCATGTGGATGTTATGGGTACTCAAGTATATGTACCATGAGAATGCGTGCATATCGCACTGATACTCCAAGACACCTCGTCCACCCCCTTAATCCGCCTCGCTTAAGAAATCTGCTAGACTTCACTCATGCTCATGTTCATCCTCCGTACCCGTCGTTTCAGCTTCGCTCCTTTCCATCTCTGAGCCTTCTTTCCCTTTCTTGTTCCTTTGGAATCTTCCCCAAGTTGAACCTTTTCTTTCTCTAGGAGCGCCCTTTTGACTCTTGGCATCACCCCCTTCCAGACCACCAATTCTCGGACTAGTAGTTACACTCTCTCCGCCAGTTATCACAGAATCTTGACCATATTCGTCCAGAATTTCATCTCGTTCATTGTGGTCAGAAGCAGCAATGCTACTACCTCCTTTCTTTCTACCAAAGATCGAGTCCTTACCGCCAAGGCCGAATTTACTTGAACTACCTTTGCGTAATAGTTTGCTGAAAGGCGATTCTCCTTTAGTGCTAGCGCTTCCAGCCATATCGAATGGTGTGTTACTCTTAGTTCTATCTAAACCGTCGATAGACTCGACTACACTGTTTTGTGTATGAATAGATGGCGAATCTCGGGACTTCCTTGATTCGGACGGAGAAGAGGTGATGGCTTGAGGGACATCATATATAGAATCGGGGGATCCTGGAGTCTGGTCTACGACCTTGCCTTTACCTTTCCAAAGTCGACTAAAGACAGGTTCGGTTGTATGAGAAGATTCAAATTTTGGCGCGTTTGGGTTGAGTTTGGGTAAAAGGGAGTTATGCGAAGAAGGAGGCCGAGTCCCAATGGCTCCTAAGTTTGGTGGGGGACTGGAGTGAATGTCATCCTCAAAGAAGTATTCATCGGATCCACTCAGAATCTCGGAAGTCAGTGCAGAAGAGGAGCCACCATGTTGAAGACTGGGTCTTCTCGATGGATTGCTGGACCACGTTGGTGGAGCAGACACTGACCAATCCGTGACAAGTGGGCTGTTTTTGTTTATAGCACCGTCAGCCCCTGGTCCCCAACCAAATGGAGCACTATCTGTCGATGGGCGCGGCAGGTCTGAGGAAGCAATAGAAGTTGGACGAGGGCTGCTAGGATCACGATTGGAACGCAGAGGGTTTGTCTCCTCATTTCGAGAGCCGAACATGGCAAAGCCAAGTTGTCTCCGGGTACCATTTTGACGAGCTGGAGCTGGCCCGTTGCCCTCAGATGAGTCGCCCACCGTAGCACTGCGTTGAAACACGCCGCCCCAGCCGGATGTGAAGCTTATACGACGAGACCTGTTAGAAGGGGTCTCTGGCTCATCGGTGGAGCGTGGGTATGAATGACTCTGTCCAGGTTTTAAACTACCTAGAGGAAGTCCTTCCTGAGAATTCTTATCGGATTTTCGGAGGGAAGTGAACATGCTGCCAAAGTTCCTATGGGATGTTGACTGGCCGGTTCTTGCTGGTGATCCAATTACTCCAAACTTTGATGAGGGTGAACCGAGCGAATTTCGGTCATTATCGAGAGGGTAATCATGAGGCGTAACACCGTATCTTGCGAGGTTTTGGGATGATGCGCGAGGACTTGAGATTAGACTAGCGGAACGACTAGATTCTGGCGATTGAGGATCATTGCGTCGACGCGATGGGCTAAAAGCATGGTGCAGCTCTGATGTATATTCAGGAACTTCCTCGTCAGGACTTGGGAGCTCATCATCGTTGAAAAGTGTGGATGGTAGTAGCGATGTTGCCGTGGGACTGAGTGGAGCTCCAGCAGTGAGTGACTGAATATCAGCTTCACTCATGCTGCCCATTTGGCTCGAATGAGTTACCATCGCGGTATCGTTACCCATGGCCAAATCCATGTAGGGAGCTGGGGCGTAGCCGGGAGAACTCATTAAACTGAAGTTGCCGAAAGTACTTGTATTGGAAAATTGTGAATCGCCAATGGGATAACCAGAAGTTAGCGATGAGACTGTATTTGTGCGACTCTTGCGGTTGCGTTGCCTTCGAGACTTGGCTTTGCCCTGTTGCCCACTGGAATCAAAGTCAACTCCAGAGGAATTGGCGTGATTCATGAGTTCGTTTGGGTTGTTTGGCATTCGCGCATAAAGAGCCGCGAAACTGGCCTGTGCAGCATGTAATTCGTTTTCCAGTCGCTCCAAGCGCTGGCTGCAATCATGCGCGTGAGCAAGCTGCGCTCTGCTCTTGGCCTCCCACTGAGCATCATTTCTCCTTTCCGAGACCTCCCACTCCCGAGCTTGATCATCGTCTAATCCGATTCCAAGGCTCTCCCTTTCCTCTTCCAATTTCTTCACCAACAAGCCCTTCTCCGCGACTTCTCGCGTGAAGTCCGTTATCAAATTCTGAACTTTTCGAATATTCTCACGCAGCGTCTCACACCTTGCTTCTGTAGATGTGCGGATCTCCTCTGTCTCGCGGCGCCAAGACTCCCGTTCCGTTTCCATCTGCGTAATCTCGTTCTTCCAGCGTGCTTGCTCATCGTGCATCTTCTTTCTCTCAACTTGCTTGGCTTGTAAACTCTTTTGCAGTGCCGTCTTTCGCGATTGTGCCTGTCGATTCTTGACCTCCAGGTTTTTCACCTCTTTCCTCAAAGCCTCACTCGCTTCCTCCTTCTCCTTCACAATTTCTGTCTTTTTATCCTTATCTTCTGATAAAACAAGGATTTGATTTCTTATCTCCTCAGATTCCCTGAGGCCTTGTGCAATCACATCTTCAACTTCCTTCTGCACCGCATCTTGCTTTCTCTGCAATTCCTGTATGGTTTCGCGGCCATCATCCAAAGATTGAGCGATCGAGGTGGACCAATTCTCAGCAGTAGCTGTTGATGGTGAGTGCTTCCTACCTCCCGTGTTTCTTCTTTGACTATGATGTGAAACGCTGGGTTCCCGTACGACAACCTGAACTGCGGCCGCAGAAGGGTTCGTCATCTCGGTAGGGGCTCCATGGGCTCGAACCGTGGGCAAACTCTCCCCGCCAGCAACATCATTCTGATCATCATTTGAAAGATCCGCTTCGTTCCTTACCATTCCATGCCGCGGAAGTCCATCTCTCCCTAACGTTCTCAGCCGTATGACCCGGCTCCCCGCCTGGAAATTCTGCGAACCAACCGCAATAACTCTCACATTGTAAAAATTGCCCGGTTTGAGTCCTTCGATTATGACCGTTTCCCCTTGGGTCGATTCGCCAACTATATGGTAAAGTCTTAGCGTACGTACTAAAAGTGCAATGCGTTATTGAAATCTCACCCTCAACACCATTAACTTGAAGGAGGTATCGAACCACGCCTTTATTAGGCGCAGACGATGACCAGTATAAAGTCAAGGAATCGGATTTGATGCATGCGAGAGAAACCTCTGGTGGGTCGGGGACTTCGACGCCCAGAATGCTAATGAGTCGTGGTAGAGGGGTCCATAGAACCTCCCATGCCCTCTTTAGCAACCTGTGGAATTCAAGGTTAGCAAACCTTGTTTTTGTGGTATGATGGAATGATGTGTGCGACAAAACCAGAAAAGCGCCGTACAGGTCACTATCGACTGGATTAAAAACATGTATTCGTGGAGCTCTCTGGCATGACTAAACACCCAGTCAATCAAGCCGGTGTAGTAGTCGACAGCGTTCATACAGAATCCGAACAGATCTCAAAACACTCAGAGAAGAGGTTATTGAGATCAAATGACGGTAGGGGAAAAAAGGACAGTAATGGTCGGGGAGGGGGGGGGGGGGGGGGGGGGGAAAGGTGGTGGCGGAAAGGGTTGTGTGTTGAATAAAGAAGTGATACAAATTCGCGATGCTCAATTGTAGCTTTCTTCCATTTGCTTTTTTACAACGCTCCATGTTTCCTGATTTTTGATACACCTCAGGCAATTATGCATGAAGATTGTTATTTCCCATCAATTGATCCGCGTCTTTTGACTTGTATAGCCAATTACATGTATTGATATGACTTATGGATCCATTTATTTGCAGATTATTAATAAATCTTTGATTGATTTGACCAATCATATCAATGATTGGTGAGATACCTGTACCTAGTATTCACTACCGACACGACGCTAAGATCTCAAAACCGCCTGGACACTGTCGCCTTCTCAAAAAAGAAAGAAAAAAGGGCATCGGTCGGCAAGAGGTACAGGGGAATGGCCTCTATTGTATTTCATAAGGTCAGTGAACCTAGACAGGTATGTTTGAGTTCAATTCTCAGGTCTTAGCAGGTAATAAGGAATAAGGACGACTAGATGGGATGAAGGAGGGATGGGACATATATGTAGGCACTGGATAGGTAGGTCGCAGGTACTAGGTAGGTAAACAAGTATCAATGTTATTGAATAACTTCATCCTCAAAGAAACTGCTTTGTTAGTATGAATCTGGCATTACCTAGGTACGGAGTAGTTACCGATGGATATCTACCTGCCTAGATACATACGCACCTAATCAAGTCGGCAACTTTGAAAGCACCTAGTAGTCCACCGCTCTGGGCCACGAGGGAAATGATTCATGCAGGGTATTCCAAGTGATGGATCTTGATTAATGCAGCTTGTTGCTTAATAATAAAAGCCAGCTACAGTGCTGGTACTTGCTTACCTGCCACATTATGATGTATGGGATCCAGGAATGAGCTGAGGGGAAGTGAGGGGAGTGAGGGGAGGGGAGGTATAGATTGAGTGATCGAGTGATTGATGGGTCAACATGTTCATAAGGTTCAAGCATCAATAATACCGTGGACAGTACAACAATAATAAGAATACCACTGTACTTCATCTACTACGTATACTACTACCTCCGACGTACACAAGTATCTACCAAATACCTGCCAAGTACCTACTCGATAGTCAAAGAGATGCATGGTACCAGAATTGGGTCATTATCTTCTTTCTGACACACACCTGATGATGCTCTATAGCTAGCACCAAGCTATACGGTGATGTCGTGCAAAATGATCAATTGATTAGTTGATCCAATGCGATCAATATATATACATACAGACATACAGATTACTCATACAGATTACTCGGGTCCAAGATGTTGATCTATATCTTCATCCATCCCTCCATACATACCTACCTAGGTAATTAATGAAAACACCACCCGAGGACCTAGGTATCTAGTATCCATCTGTCTGTCTACCTAGGTACGGAGTAGTATTCCTTTTGAAATCCTTCACTTGCCCAAGTAGGTAGGTAGATGCTGTTCAGTATCATGATTCGACCTTCCAAGGGTTTTCACATGCGAATTGAGTCTCAATCATAAGCATCAAGTCAAAAGACCCGAGACCGATCCATAAAATCTGCATCATTGTGTGAAGAATTTGGCTGGATGAGATCTTAGTTTTACTCTCTTTTATTGACCCCACGAAAGCCTTACGTAGGACTGGTGGTACTCGGTAATGAAGTAAGTGATGTGACTGACTAGACTCCTGTATAGATCCAATACGGTATGTAGTACGGAGTACGTGTTAGGGAGATGCTAAAAATACTAGAGAGCAGATGGGTTGATACTTGTATAATTCATTATATCACATGTAAAGTGAGTAGGCCGGAGGTGGCAAATACAAGAAAGAGTTTTCTCTTACTCGATAGATAGATATGAGAATATAGATATAAGAATATGGATAGATGTATATAGATGTATATACATATATATGTATATGTCTACCTAAGGAAGTATATATGCACCATGATCGATCAATGATTTATCTAGGTAGAAGATATTGTAGAGTACCCCGTGGACCTACGTACTTCCAGAATCCAGATTGATATAGAGAACGGATGATCTGGTTAGAAATTGATCAATTAATAAATAGCCTTTATACTGTAATGATACCTCTGCATCTATCATAGCTGGAGGGAGTTGGTTACCTGATAGTTCCTTTGAAATTCTTTTATCACATGTCTACGATACTTTTTTTTCTGCTATTGTATTTCTCTTCTATAGTATTTGTTCTATTGTATTTGCTCTATTATATTTATCTTATTATATATATTTGTTCTATTATATTTCTTATATTATATTCCTTCTATTATATTCCTTCTATTAATATTCCTTCTATTATATTCCTTCTATTATATTCCTTCTATTATATTCCTTCTATTATATCCTTCTATTATATTTGCTCTATTATATTTATCTTATTATATATATTTGTTCTATTATATTTCTTATATTATATTCCTTCTATTATATTCCTTACATTATATATATTCCTTCTATTCTATTTCTTCATCTCTTCATCTCCCTCTCCATCATCAAAACCATACCATGTCAAATCAATCAATTAACTTTTCAATTAACTTTTCAATAACTAGGTACCTAGGTACTCCACCCCACAATTGCCTAGATAGGTAAGTAAGGTTGTTTTATATTATACCGCCAATGTATGTGCTATACATTTATATTATTATGTTTCGGATCACGGTCTCTTTGATGATAGAAATTTAGATGATGATTTAGTAGAATATATTAATAAATATATTTGTTTTATAGAAAGAGAGATCGATAGATAAATAGATAAATAGATAAACACTTCTTGACTATACAACATGATATTATATAATATAATATAATATGATTTATTATATATATGTAACTGAATATCTAGCTACTTCATAATACCTTCATATCGTCACCCTACTGCAAAAAGCTTGGTCCACTATATACTACGCATCGCATTCATTCAACCTGCACATTATTCTCTGCACAATGCATAATGCACACATTCCTGATCCCAACATAAAAAGGTACCACCCGTACCTAGGTACAAAGGAAGTAGGTAGATAAGGTAGATATATAGATATATAGATATATAGATATATAGATATATAGATATATAGATATATAGATATATAGATACATACATACATACATACATACATACATACATACATACATACATACATACATACATACATACATACATACATACATACATACATACATACATACATACATACATACATACATACATACATACATATATATTCCGTAAGTGAATAATAATAGTAGATAATCAACTTTTATTATTTTTTTATTATTATTATTTCTTTATTTACTATTCTATTGTTTAATTATTGTTATTGCTATTATTGTTATTATTACTATTCTTACTGTATCGGTGTACAATCTTCTCCCAACATCAATCAACAGATTCTTACCTCTCATCACTTATCACTCATTTCTTACTTCTCACTTCTCACTTCTCACTTCTCACTTCTCACTTCTTATCACTCTGCTCTTTTTCCTCTCTTTCCCTCTCTCTTCTCTCAACTAAACATACAACTTGTAATACAAGACAACACAAGACAAGATCAATTCTTGCATTGCATTGCATTGCATTGCTTCTATCTTCTCTTCGTCTCAACCCATCTCAATCTTCATATTCATTCGTTATCATCCTTTCTTGAATTTAATACATGTCTTACTTCTAACAACCTACCGAAGGTACAATCCCAATAAATCAAACAAGACTGTCTACCTGCTTTTAAACCCAACCCTTTATTTCACCCATCTCAATATCCCTCTTTAACTACCTACCTACCCAGGAACTACACACCTCTTACCCTTTACCTTTTACATAATATATGATCATCCATTCATCAAAATCTTTAAAACTAGGATAACCCCCCCCCCCCCCCCACCTGGTCAGTCAGTCGCAAGTTCAAGGCATTTCACACATGACCGAATTGACATATAACGAATCCTACAACTCTAATCCTCAACCCGTTAATTCTCGGGGCGCATTTACAAATCTTCATTGGTGACATCCGTCTTCCGTCCTACGCCACATCCCAACAACCTCATACCTTCCTCTATAGCAATACTTCTGAAATGCAGTACGTGCGAAGTATCAGTGGTTCGGTTTCGAAGACATGGAACTCTATAAATCCTGCAACCCTTAGCGGAGCTATCGATGTTATAGTCGTTGAACAAGAAGATGGATCATTGGCGTGTTCGCCATTTCATGTCCGTTTCGGGAAGTTCTCTCTACTTCGGCCATATGAGAAGAAGGTCGAATTCCGAGTCAACGATGTCAAACAAGATTATGCCATGAAGTTGGGAGAGGGAGGAGAGGCCTTTTTCGTCTTCGAGACGAGTGATAATATTCCAGAAGCTATGCAGACTTCACCCCTGGTTTCTCCAGTTTCCAGTCCGCCATTACCAGCAGCAGGTTCAGAGTCGTCGAACCTGTCGGAGCCCGACTTCCTCGCATTGGATATAGGTCATAGGAGTTTGAGATCAAACAGCTTTACGAAGTCTGCCGGAGGACCATATGCTAGGCGGCAGAGTAATCTTAGTAAGTTTCCAAGCTTCTACTCAAGTGTTCCTTGCTGATTGGAATAGGTGCTTTGACACCACCGTCAATATCCTCAGAGCATGCGGGTGGCAGACCCCTTTCTGAAGACTGGTCAGGGGTTACTCGCAGCCATACGGACGAAGTGTTAGCCTCCTCGGCTCGAACCAACGTCAGCGATTTGACAGAACGAGACAGGCAGACACGATCTATGACACCGACCATTGCAGCTGTCGATGGACAATCAGATGTCTTTACAGAAAGGTCGCACAGCCCTCCACCTCTACCAACCCGTGAAGCAATAGAGAGGGCGATGGCATTGTCGAATCGACTTCAAGCTTCAAATATACCAAGTCAGGTTACCGAAACCGGAGATTTAATGTTGGATATGACTGGCTACAAAAGTAGTGATGATGATGCTCTTCGGGCAGAAGTTATTGCGCGCAAGATATTGTCGGAAGAGTTAGAAGGCAATTATGACATTGGTGCTCTAATTGGTGCAGATGACAATGGAAACCTTTGGATATATAGTAGTGAGGAGGCAAAGGATGCTGCAAGTCAGAGGGCAGCCATGGCTGGCATCACAAACGCCTCGGCCTTGAACAGTGATGCTTCTTCGTCGGACCTAGGATACAACAGCGAATCCGACAGTGATATCCTTCACCCACCCATCGCTCCAACGCACCGACGTGCTGATTCCGATTCATTTGGCATGCAGACGCCTCCCAAGACACCTACGGGGACTGCTGGCGATCCAAATCGGAATTATGCCAAAACCTTACGATTAACCAGCGACCAATTGAAGGCTCTCGGTCTCAAGTCGGGCCCAAACCCCGTGAGCTTCACTGTTAATCGAGCAACATGTCAAGCGAATATGTATCTCTGGAAATACGATGTTCCTATTGTGATTTCCGATATTGACGGCACCATCACCAAATCAGATGCCCTTGGTCATGTTCTTAACATGATCGGAAGAGACTGGACTCATATTGGAGTTGCTAAACTCTATACGGAGATTGTTAACAACGGCTACAATATCATGTATTTAACATCCCGATCAGTAGGTCAAGCGGACAACACTAGAGCATATCTCAACGGGGTCGTGCAGGAAAATTATCGTTTGCCGAAAGGTCCAACTATCTTGAGTCCTGATCGAACACTTGCGGCTTTGAGAAGAGAAATTTACATCAGAAAGCCGGAAGTTTTCAAAATGGCCTGTCTACGAGATATTAAAAACTTATTTGGCCCCAACCGAACACCATTCTACGCCGGTTTTGGTAACAGACTTACCGATGCGTTGTCATACCGCTCTGTCAGTATCCCTAGCAATCGCATTTTCACGATCAACAGTTACGCAGAAGTCTCGTTAGATCTGCTCAGTCTCAACAAATTACGATACAGCTATGTGAATATGCGAGAGGTTGTAGATCATTACTTTCCACCTGTAAATACTCTCATTACGGGGGGTGGTGAAGAATACACTGATTTTACATACTGGCGAGAACCTGTTCTTGACATTGATGACTTCAGCGATTCTGAGAGCGACGAAAAGGATCTCGAAGAAAGGGAAGAGGAGGAAGAGGAGGAGGAGGGAGGAGGAGGAGGAGGAGGAAGAAGAAGATAATGAGCAGATGGGTGAAAGTTACATTTCTCGCGGGTCTATAGATGAAGATAATTACTACGAGGAGGGCCTAGATGAAAGTCTTTTGATGGAGTCAATAGAAGGTGATGACGGCTTGGCAAGAAGTGGACTATTCGAAGAGCAAGATCAAGGCCAGGAACACTACGACAACGCAACTGAAGATTACGAAGATGATGAAGAATCGCCACTCAAAGAAGGTGGCGTCAAACTAGACGAACAACGCACTCCTCAACCGGAGCAACATGATGTAGATGCCGAAGCAATTTCTGGAATGCAAGGTCTCGCCTTCGAGGGGGTGGATTCTCAAGATGCGAAAGTCTAGATTCGTTCTTTCTTGGCATAAGATCTTGATTGCGGTGATGAAATAGAGATACAGTATTTCAACATTCAAGTATACTCAACTTGGAGATGGATGGGAGATGAAACTCAAACGAAGTCAAACGAAGGATGGAACAAGAGCATTTGTGTTGGCGCGTAGCGAAGCGATGAGAGTTTTCAGCAAAATACCTTTAATAGCGAGTGTATATTAGCATGTTGTAGGAGTCAAGATGAATGAGTATGGATCGGGTTGGAATTTCATACTTTTGAGGGTTTTTGGTATTTCATGGGTGGTTTGGTATGGATGATCGGTATGGATATAAAGGGGGGCATGTAAGAATGGCATAGCATGGAGTCATTAAACTTTTGCAACGGTCTTTTTTTTAATTAGGAGAATGAAGCACGTTTTAACACACATCGGAAATTCATGATCTTGATCATCTACTCTCTTCTATCCCCCGTGGACTAAGGGCAAATGTAATACTGCACGCGGATGTGTGCGTGGGCGTGGGCGTGGGCGTGGGCGTGGGCAAGGTCGGATCGATAGGTGTTTCTCAATATCATACTTTCTCACTTTGTATATATTATGCAAGTCATTATTACTACGGCTAGGTACCTAGGTATCTCTAATTGAGATATGAATCAATCAATGTACTTACTTGTATTCTCTTGGGTTCCGTTCGCGGGTTTGGTCTTTTGAAGTTGGGAAGTTTGGGATTTTGGGATTTTGGGAATTCTTTGTTTTGTTGATTGATGGGTTTGGTGGTTGGGAGTTGGTATTTTGTGTGGGGATTTTGTTTGGTTTGGTTTGGTTTGGTTTGGTTTTTGGGGGGAGGTTTGAAGGGGGGAAAGGGGGAGGAGAGGAGGGGGGAAGGTTGGGTATGTGGATGGGAGATGGGGGATGGGAGATGGGAGATGGGAGATGGGAGATGTTTGAGGGGGAGAGGTTTGGAGAGAGATTGGGATTGAGGGTTGGGAAAGGGGACTGGGCTGTGGGGATTGGGATTGGAATTGGGATTGGGATTGGGATTGGGATTGGGATTGGGATTGGGATTGGGATTGGGATTGGGATTGGGATTGGGATTGGGATTGGGATTGGGATTGGGATTGGGATTGGGATTGGGATTGGATTGGATTGATTACCGGGTCTGAAAATCTGGAAAGAAGGAAAGGAAAGGGAAGGGATGTGGGAAGAGGGAGGATATGAAGAGGGTGAGAGTACGAGTGAGAATTAGGATGTGAAGAGTTGACTTTTCCTTTCTTGACCATAGTGCAGATTCTCTCTTTGTGTTTCTCATTTGAAGAAGCTCTCTCTCCCCCCACCCCCCCTTCTCTTCATCTGTTGCTGTTTGAAAACTTTGGGGGCGCCTGTTCGTTCTTCTTTTGAGGGGAGGGGAGTGGAAATTTATGAGTGGAGTGTGATGCTGTTGTTCTGTTTGTGGGGATAGAGGCTCTTGTTGTCTGTGGGATGAAGGCTTTTTTTGCGCCCCTTTTTCGTCATCGTCGTCGTCGTTGTTGTTGCTTATTTCTGTTTGTTCCTCACTTCTAGTCAGATACGCCATATGGATCTCTTTTTCTTCTCTACTATTCCCATTGTTGGTTTCTGGCTTCTGGGCGGCTCTTTCCTGCTTTTTGGGTTGCATTCTTCAGTTTGTTTGTTTGGTGCAGCCCAGTGTAGAATCTGCAGTCGCTGGGAATATCGGCATCGTGGTTTATTTTGTTCTTCGCACGGGAGTTTTATGCTTGTGCTTAAGATGGAGCGTGGGAAGAAAGGAGGTGGGGGGTTAGAGATTGCTTTTATTTTGTTTTGTTTTATTTCTGCTTTTGCTTTTGCTGGCGATAGGGTTGGAAGAAGGGGCATGTAGGGAGGAGAAGTTTGGGTCATGTTCGTGCCAACCGTTTACGTCTAGGTCTTCGACTGATTACCTTTGACTAACCTCCCTCTTATACGTTGCACAACGCAATGAGGGATGCAGGTCTGGGCATGTAATTTGAGCAATCTGTCTCAGTGTACCCTGGGTATTGCACTCCGGGGGAGATTTGGATGCGATAACCAACTGTCGAAGCCCGTGGATTCGAGCACAAATTGCTGGATCTTCATCTTCACTATCCAGAGTTGCGGATCAGGAAGAGAATCAGTCTAGCTGTCGGATTCTGAAAGGCATATCGAGAGATAATCTACAAGGAGAGTTTAGCAGCGATCGGTGGTAAGGTCAGGAATTGCTCGGGACTTGATGTTCTTTTAGGATACGATTAGATTCATAAGCTCTTTGAGGCTAGTAGTAGGAGGGAGTCTTGTATAAACTGTTGTTTGATCAATTAGGTCTATATATGTACGCTGCTCGCTCTTAATGCTAGACTGGCTATTGGATATGTGGTTGGGCATTGTTGGGATTCGAAACTCGGTATGTGTCGGGAGAATGGTAGGGGTGAGGCTTGTTTTTATACCCAGGTATTGCGGGAGAGCCAAGACTTGAAAGGAGAGAGGGATTTAAAGCGCGTGTAGGTATGGGAGTTTAGGCCTGGGTTTATTTACCTTGTAATAGCGAGTAAGTTTTATGGATTCTGGTGGCCCATTGTTCTGTTAGGAGTTCTCATCCATCTATATTTTGCGTACGCTTTCTCACATGAAATTTAGTTTCATGGTCTAAGTGTATGTTACTTGGAAATATGCGAGGGAACTAGTTTGGTAGTCTTGAGGGCCTGAATCTAATTCATTCCTAATATAGAACTCGCTAGGCTACCGATCGGTAGCCTCCTCCCATTCACACTATGATAATGGTAGTGTAACACAACCAGTCCTTGCAGGATAACTCCAGTTGAAACACAAGTTCTCCTTGCAATACCAAGGTGTTCACCATGCAAGATACAAATCATAGAGTCCTCTGTATTCCGACACCGCATCTCCAAATAAACGCCCGAAAGTACCAGAAGACCGATGCCAAACTTAGATGCAATCTAAACGAATATTCATAGCTAAAAGAAGACACCATCTTTGTTGAAGCCATCACTGTTTCGTACCAGATGAAAGACTTGTAAGATCCTCCTCGGCACGCGCACGGAGGTTCTCGGAACCCTGACGACGTTCAAGATAGCGATCAACCTAGATTGTAAAATTAGTTCTGAGTTCCTTCTGCCGACTTCGCGTAGTCCAAGAATAGACCACAACGTACCATGTCCTCCAAATCATCCAGAGAAGCTTGTTGGCCACCCTGATCACCGAGCTCTGGTGATCCAGATCGCTGGCCATCGATGACAACAGGGCGGATAGTAGAAGAGCTGCTGGAAGCCTGAATGGTAGCTCTGTACTGTCTCTCATCGTCTTGTAGGAGGAGGATTACCAGAGAGTCTTTGAAGGATGGGACAAGTCTGCGCTCGGAGAGCATGGTGATAAGTTGGCGGACGGAGAGAAGATTGTAGTCGATGGTTTTGCCGTCAAGGATCGTGGCAGTTGGCGCATCGAATGTCATTGCTGCTGTGGTATCAGGAGAGAAGGTATTGAGCATGCTGTCAATGGACATCTTTGCTGTGGAGTTGGAGGCGGAGGCGGAGGTGCTGCTGAGGCTCTCAGTATTGTTGGAAGCCATCTTGAATGTGTTACGTGACTTCTAGATGACGAGTTATGTTTTATTGAAAGTTTTGTACTGGATGAATGATCTGGTATGTTGCGTGAGGCGGAGGAGGAGGTGGATTAGTGGTGCGTAGATTGTTGGTGATGGTTGTAAGAAGGCGAGAATCAATCTAGTACAAGGGCACTGTATTTATTTGTAGAAAAGAAACTAGCGAGAACAATACTATTCCTAGGTTACAAGGCACCAAGTATTAGTATTGTTGGAGACTAGCTGAGTGATCAAGAGGCTATGGTCGTTGGTTGGAAGAGGTAGGTTATCAGGTCGATGTTTAGATCTAAAGTCCCTTTAGTTTCCTTCTCTTCTTCAGACTCTCTGGCCACTGATTCGATGTTTTGATGTCAATATATAAGAACTTCCAATCAGATTCATCATCGATGGAAGTACAATCAATCTTGCTATTTATCTGCCTATGAAACCTTTCAATCATACCCATACAGTTTTTCTTTCACGTTGTCTATTTCTATACGGATCATTTACTTGCTGTCTTTTTGCAACTCATGCCTATATTCTTTCATTTGTTCAATCATGTTTCAATCCATGCTCATTCTTCTTCTCTATTCCATAATTACAACACGTTAATTACTTATCTAGCTTTTGATAATAGCTGCAATTGGTGCTCTCAAGCTTTAGGCTAGTTATCTAATTCCTCCTTCAACCTTATAATAATACCTATCAGCGTCCTACAGCAATGATGACAGATTTTGAACATCTCAGCTACCTTTCAACAATACACACTTGGTGCTTTGCGGCTTGGAATTAATCGTTGAGCATTTATTCTAGAATGATATCAGAACTAGTTCTCCTGTCATAACCCGTGACTATAGGCTCTTGGTCAACTAACTCTTGACAACAACTATAATTGGTGCTCAGCTATTTTATATTAGTTGGCTAACTTTTTCTTCGAACTTAAACCAATACTAATTATCTTCTTAGAACCTGCAACTATAGCCCCTCAATCCCTCAACTATATTTCAACAATAGCTATACTTGGTACTTTGCAGTTTTAGATGAACTAGCCAACTTTTTCTTCAGGCTCATGCTAGCACTGATACATTTCCACAATCTACGACTATACTATCTCAATCATTCAGCCACTTTTGCATTCTCGCTCTTTGTCCACCTTATAGTGAATGCTTATACCCTACCAAATATTCAACTGTCTCTTTATGTATCTACTATAACATCTTCGGACTTCAAGTTTACAGCCTCTCAATGATCCAACTACCATTCCATATTCGCGTTTATTCTATCTTACAATCTGTGATCATGGCCTCTCAACCATTCAACTACCCCTTTATACTTCCCCGATACCTTCTCAAACCCCCAATATCACAGTCTCTCAGTCACGGGGCTACTTTCCTATACTCGGCTTTACTCTCTTCTTACAACCCACAATCATAGTGTATCAATCGGCCAATCATTCCTCCCTTTTATCTCTCATGCTATATTATAATCGAAAACTCTCCGTCCTTCAATCATCTTCCTATTCAAATCCCCTCTCTTCTATCAGCATACGACCAGAACCTTAGAGTCATCTGATCACGACTCCATAATGCAACTCCACTTTCTTGCAAGCAAAGATTATAACCCCAAATTAATTGGCTACTCTTTCATACTCGTATACCTTCCCCTTTTCCCAATTCAGGATTATAGCTCTAGATCATTCTACTGCTCGTTTATTCACACTAGTTATCTTCGCAGATATGACGACTATAACTCTTCATAAATTAACTGGCCCATTGCACTTGTATCTATTCCTCTTATATAGAAGGAATAGTAAGCTCTTGACGTGATTTTTGAGATTTGATAAATGGAGTGATTCACTTCTAGTGAGGTTAGGTTCATTTTTTTTTCGTGCAGTTTTCTGTATTCAATTTGGTTATTCAATTTAGTCATTCAATTCAATCATTCGATTCATCATTCAGTTCAGCTATTCAATTTGACAGATCAGATAAGGCTGTTCTATGAAAATGTGGTATTAGAAGGTGAAAGAATGTCACTGCAAGACCAATTAGTCCTTTCCTCGGTTAAGTCGGTTAAATAAAAACAAAAACAAGGGGTATTATTGCTCGTGATTAAAGTAGCCATGTGCACGTGCACTCTCAAATAAACATTGTGACCACGTCAATTAAAGTCAATATGATACCTAGAGGATCTTGGAATGCTGCTATTCTTACTACTAAGTATTGACTCAGACCCATTTCATCTCCCGCTATCCATTTTGGATCAAAACACGTAAACCTCCACCCAGATTCCACCATAAAAGCCCCAATGGTGCCAATTATTTGTCGGCCAATGGTGCATCCTTAGGAGCAAAACGTCCACCAACGCGCTTTTGCTTCTTCCATGGCTTTTTTGAGGCTGTAGATCTGGCCTTTGGTGCAGAAACTTCGATGGTTTGACCTTGACTGATGTCCTCTGGTGATGGTACCTTGCGCTTGAGGGAACCCGTGATGTTCGAGTTATCCTTTGACATCTCCTTGGATGGCTGAGGTTGGGCTGGAGTATGATCCTCTTCCTCCAAAATTGCCGCATCTGTTTCCTCCTGAGCCTCCTCTTCTGGGCTTTGGGAGTGTCCCTCTTGAATCTGATCTTGCTCTTGATCATCGATGCCAATGACTTCTTCCCCAATGTGCATAACCTGCATATCAACCTTCATGATAGCATCAACACCCATTGGGAGTTTTGGGAGCCGAAGTTTCAAGCCCGCGAGAAGGTTGTTCATGGTGCGAGTGAGAAGGGTTTTCTATTTTTGAGTTAAATTAGGAGGTTCTGGTAGTTTAAAGACCAAAGCATGACCTTAAAAGGATGAGGAGGTAGATAAAAGGAATTAATAAAATTTTCGGGTGTAGGAAGAGGTAGATATGAAGAGAAGCAAGGGAAAACATACTATATCAGACTTTCCCTCCACGATTTCCTGCTCAATGACAGCTAGCTCTTCTACTTGCTCTTGCTCGAGAACGTAGCGATCATGGTTCTCGAGGAGAGCAATAAGGCCTTCTTTGAAAGTAGGCTTTGAGAGGCCGAGGTCTGAAAAGCGTTTGAGGAGCTCTTTGACAGTGAGGTTATCATAATCCATGGTTATGATAGGTTGAATTTTGTTATTTAGATTTAATTAAAAGAATGATAAGAAGGTTTTTTGGTTGGAAGTAGTTCTTGGACGGATGCTAGGTGTTGAACAAACTGTGTATTGTGAATAGAGACTTTATAATAAATAAACTGGTGAATGGTACGACTACTCTTATCGTTTGTGATGGCCTAATCAACAGCAAATCTACCGTATCTAATTAAACAGCACTAAATTTATTCACTTATTGTCATTGTTGAAATTCTTAAACTTCCATTGCAAAAAATGTCTAACTATACTTTGGGTAAGTGAACAATAGGTCAACCGAGTAGGTGTCTGAATTTTCCTTTCATATACCTACACAACATACCATTTTGGCACCAATGAGAACAAGATAAATATGCAAATCACAAATAGAGTGAACAGTCTGATAAAATGAATAGATGTATTATAGATGTACAGCCAATAATTGACCCAAACTTGACAGCTAGATAGGATTGAGAGGTGAGTGAACCAAATAAAGCTCGAAAAAGTCTATGAAGAGGCTAATAAAATTCTGAAAGTAATAATGGGTCAGAGATTTCCTAGAAATAACTTATATTTATCCAAAGAATAGATCAATTCAAGCTGTGGTAACAATGAGATCGGATGAGATGTTCGTTTCTTGCCAACCCATGATGTTTATAAAACTTGTGAGTTGATGTGTCTGGGTAAAAATAGAATGACCCTTTCTATACTGATATAGTCCAGACATGAGAAAGAACCAACAAAGCTATGATTGTACGGAATTTTCACTTATGTTGATTCGTCCACTCATGCAGGTGAGGATATGCAAATACTTATCCACTGCAAGGCTTTGCGACATATACCAAATTTCATGCCACCAAACCAGGTCCACATTGTAAACTAAACTCCCATTCTGTATTCCTGTTGATTAAAATGCAATGAGAGAACTTGCAATTGAACTTGGGAAGATGGAAACCAAGAAGATTACCCCATTCGACAATTCCGGATAGAGTTGACCTTGCCTCCCGCACTTATCGAGTTGCATTTCACTTTGTTGACATACATATAAACAGTATTAAGCTTTACTACTCTAGTAGTTAATTAACTGTTAATTGTGGAACCCAAGGCTCAAGTGTTTGAGATGCCTGCTAAAGAATGCGTGTGAGCACTGTGAGCAATATGTTTGATATATGGTAAGACCCCTCGCCTAGCAACATAAACATAAACAACCGTCATCATATCATCAACACAAAGTCCAGATGGCTCAGTGGCAATGCACTGGGTGTTCACCTCCCCTCAAACGGGAACGTTGCTTAACATCCGAAGACCTTGTAGATTGAAGAACTCAGTTTGTCTGGTTTGGATTGGAAACTTGGTCATTTACATTATATGATTTCGATTTTTGAAATCTTTTGCCATGAAATTTACTTCATTCACTTATCTACCCTTGTGTTCCGCTCTCCCATACGCCCCTTGGTAGTAGGGGGCCTCTTCTATCAGGGCATTTCAGTATTACGGCATCAGCAGATGCTTGCGACTTAGCTATTTTATGATTAATTCTGGCCATTTCCGAAAGCAGACTATATAACAAGAACTTCGCCTCCATGCTGCAACACAGCATTCGATATTCCTTGCTCAGAGTTTTTAATTTTCTCGGTTTCAGGAAACCATACGTACTTGATTGCACATCATACAATATTTAGCGAGGTAAATAAATGAATCAACCTTCCATAGGTACATAATATATGTTATTTTGGGTCGGGCTTCCGACAATACAGCAAGACAAAAAACCCCATGCTGAAGATATGCCGTTGTGTTGGAGGACTGTATGCAGAGATATATCCAGTAATGAAAAGGTGGGGGTACCTGGGTACTCGGAGGAAGTCTAGCGCCTCCTTTTAGATCAATTCGGCAGAGCAGATTGAAAGTTTGATAATGAATAATTTCTGTTCAGATTCCTTGCTTTAACACTACTAGTCAAGCTTAAGAAATCCCACAAGAAGCTGTATTCTACCATTTGCAGATCCATCCTGGACCAATGCTACTTTCACACGTCAGGACTTGGAAGGAATATATATGTTGGACAGCCTCAATAGTTGTACTGCATGCACGCTGCTTATTCTTGAATAATACAAACTCCCCTAAATCTCTTATGCGCGCCAAATTCTCTTGATACCCTCAGTAACTCCTACATCATTTGTTTCGAACTCATACAATCCAACTCCAACCAGAACTGTCGCTCCCCTCAAACCCCACCAAAACAACGTTCTTGTCTTTGGCAATCTCTTCTGTGGGATGTAGTCGATAATGCACGACTCGAAACCGATATGTGAGTGGATGAGAATCGCAGCGCAGAGGAGAGCATCGGTAGCTGGGTTCAACGATCCGGAAACGAAGGGGGCGACGGTGAGAGGAATGATTCCGACGGCGATTAAACGCTCGAATGTCCAATGGTATGATCCGTGGGATGGAGATGGCTTAGGTACGGGTGCTGCATCATTTGCTGTATAATTTATTAGTTTATGGTACACTAGTCCAAGGGCGTATCAACATACAAGTTCCGTCAATATGTTCTGAGATATTGTTAGCAACCAAAACAAGATATAATCAATGGCAGAAAACTCACGAGGCAATGGAGGCAGAATTGATTGCCTGCCACTTGCATGGAATGCCGCTACACGCATTGAACCTGGCAATGCATCTCTAACAAAAGCGCTGCGTCCCGCAGACTTGTTGATTGCGGGGAAACTGGAGGAGACCTTTGTAGAGAAATTACGTTTCGACGCGGCGAGGCAAGTCTGCCTAAGCATTGAAGGTTTGATAAATGAAGCCATTGTTAACTTTTATTACAATTATTGAGTGTAAAACAGTCAACGACGTATCAATCAGGTCCTTGTGTGCTCCCTCGGTCGAGGATGCGTCGGAATAACTAGGACAATTTTCGGCTCTCGGTGCTTTAATATACGCACCCGAGTGTGTATATCTCATCCCTAGCGCGTGAGCGGTCATCAAAGCCGGAAGAACTATGATTGGCTGAAATCTGATCGACGACTAAGCTCTTCAGGTTTACTAAATATTCTATCAATTTGAACTCATCGGGTTATTTTCAATTTGTTTTACTACCACCACAACCCTCACATCATATCCCCATGGCGTCTCGGCGGTTAGCATTAAACCTTACGCAGGGACTGCGCACCCGCGCTGCCCCCAATGTCGTATCTGGATTGAGAAGAGGATTCGCGACTCCAGTGACAAAAAATGGCGTGAAGACAGAGACCACAACCCTTTCAAACGGTTTGACGGTAAGGCTTGGATATAGCTTACGGAGGGGCAAGTGCTGATACGAACAAGATCGCTACAGAACACTCACCTTGGGCACAAACCTCGACAGTTGGTGTTTGGATCGATGCCGGTTCTCGGGCAGAAACGGACAAGACGAATGGCACAGCTCACTTCCTAGAGCATCTTGCCTTCAAGGTATGCTTCAGTCAGGCGGAGGGAACTTCGGATGGACTTACAATGAGACTAGGGAACCAGCAACCGAACACAACATCAATTGGAATTGGAAATTGAGAACATGGGTGGACACTTAAATGCCTATACTTCCGTATGTTTACATATACCCGTATTGCGCAGGAATCTTGCTAACCTTGGTGGGAAGCGTGAAAACACCGTTTACTACGCCAAGGCTTTCAACTCTGACGTACCAGCAACTGTCAACATTCTCTCCGATATCCTCCAAAACTCTAAACTCGAGCCTTCGGCAATTAACAGAGAACGTGATGTTATCTTGAGAGAATCTGAGGAGGTTGACAAGCAATTGGAGGAGGTTGTTTTCGATCACCTACACGCCACGGCTTTCCAAGGACAACCTTTAGGACGCACAATTTTGGGCCCTGCTCAAAACATTCAATCCATCCAAAGAGAAGACTTGACCAACTATATTAAGACAAACTACACTGCCGATCGTATGGTCCTTGTTGGTGCTGGAGGTGTTCCCCACCAGCAACTTGTCGAGCTTGCTGAGAAGCACTTTGCTGGTCTTGCATCCCAACCTCATACCAGTGCTGCTCTGGCAGTCGCCAACGCTCAAAAGCAAAAGCCAGAATTCATTGGTTCTGAGGTCAGAGTCCGTGATGACACTATCCCAACTGCCAACATTGCTATTGCTGTCGAGGGTGTTAGCTGGAAGGATGATGATTACTTTACCGCTTTGGTTACCCAAGCTATTGTCGGTAACTGGGATAAGGCCATGGGCAATGCTCCTCACATGGGAAGCAAGCTCAGTGGTTTCGTCCACAAGAATGACTTGGCCAACAGCTTTATGAGTTTCTCGACAAGTTACAGCGACACTGGACTCTGGGGTATCTACCTTGTTACCGATAAGACCACCCGTATTGACGATTTAGTTCACTTCACTCTCCGAGAATGGTCTCGTCTATCATACAACGTCACCGAAGCCGAAGTCGAGCGCGCCAAGGCTCAACTCAAGGCATCAATCCTTCTCTCCTTAGACGGCACCACTGCTGTCGCCGAAGACATCGGAAGACAAATTATCACCACTGGCCGCCGCATGGGACCAGAGGAGATTGAGCGTGTTATTGGAGCCATTAGCGAGAAGGATGTTATGAGCTTTGCGCAAAGAAAGTTGTGGGATCAAGATATTGCAATCAGTGCTGTTGGTTCAATTGAAGGTATGCTTAGCAAATTTATCCCATCATTTTCATATGACAATTCACTGACAAATTCAGGTCTCCTCGATTACCAACGTATAAGAAACGATATGAGCAGAATGGCATCATAGATAGGGATTTAGAGGGGTTTGGGGCACGAGCGTGTATGATGCGGGGCTTGTTTGTACACATAGATCCTCAATAAAATTTGTTCATTTTGTTCAGAGCGGACCTCCGGGAGTTAACATGCCAAAGAATTACACTCACGAATCTCACAATTATGAAAATACAGGTGGCTTCAGGATAAAATGGCCATCATATCCTCTCAGGAATGCACATATACCCAAGCCATGATTGCGCCAAAAAAAAGGGAAAAAAAAAGCGAAATGTTGTATTCCATTACCCCAGTATTCCAAATCCTTCTCCCCAATGGCATTCATCATTATCGATGTGCAGTCAAAAAACCTGGTATCGTGTTGGCTTTTCCCACTAATAAATCAGCCGGCTTGTCAGTCCCTAGTCCCCCCGTTCCCCCGTTCGCCAGTTCGCCAGTCCATCACTCTATCATTCTTCCCTTTACATCCATGCCGGGGTAGTCCTTCTGTCTTCATGGTTTGTTGAAACGACAGTCCTTGCATCTGACAGCCTTTAATTTCCAATCAGGCATGCTTTCGAAGCATATACTTCGTCTCGCATTGTTAACATCAAATTCCCTCCCCATTCCCCTGTACCCATTACCGACAATGTCCCTTCACCATTGAACTAACCATACCACGCGATTGTTCCTTGCCCATTTCTGACAATGATTCTCATAATTTCAATCCTTCTCTTAACTATCTACTCCCATTCGACTATGGTAACTCGGCAGGTCCAGGTGGCGCTTCCATTTCAGCAATTCTGGCGGGCATATTTGGATAGTTGACAGGCTTGTTCATATAATTCGCGCCTGGTAACGAGGTTTGTGTTTTGTCACTAATCCCCGACCATCTTTGGCCCTGTCCACCGTAACTTTTTCTATCATGATGCATCTGGTACAAATGCTGTTGATGATATTGTTGCTGCATCTGCAAAGGTGTATATGGCCGTAGAGCCGGGTGGCCCTGCTTTTCCGCCTCCGCCCATTTTTCGGGGTTATATGGGGTTAATGGTGGGCTCGTCGGGACGCTCGCACCACTATATGCGCTCCCTCTTCTACCCAGACTACTCACACTCGAAACACCGGGACTTCTCATCGGTGGGCTCACTAGTGGCGTCGTCCCATCGCTCTCCCTCTCAAATCCGCCCGAATTTCCCACCTTCAATCTCATATTCCTCTCTCTTGCCTCTTGCAATTGTGCTTTCACTACTAATCGCGCAACAAGCGCTTTTAAACACTCCTGCAATGTCTTTCGCACAAACCTTGTCATCAAAATATTGCACTTCATCTCCACATCCTCTCTAATATAAAGTCCCTCCACAGGCGCATTAATTCCAATCTCTCTAGGTAACGCAGGCTCTCCAGGCATATTCCCTCCTATCGTCCATTTCTCTTTAATATCCAATCCCATGGGTGCATAACAATGTGTTTGCAAACCATTAGCCAGATTGTGAAAACAGGCGTTGAAGGATACAGTGCCAGTATAGAGATTAGCGGGTAGATACGATACTTTGTCGACAATTCGGTACCATTGACAGTGGTATTCTTCGGGTGTGGCTGAAGCAGGGGGTTTGGTGGGACTGCGTTCGGCGTGCGAGGGGTTAAGATCGATCATTTCTATGTGATCATGGAGGGTTTCGAGGACGGTTTGGCGGGATATATTTGGAGGTAGAGGTGTAATCGTTGTGAATATCGTTTTAGCCATCTTGACTTCTTGAATTCGAAATATCAATCTTCGCAAGTAAATTCGAAATTCTTCGACATAGAGCAAAATTTCAAGAAATTGAAAGAGAACAAACAAAAGCAGACCAAGAAGAAGACATCATCCAGCTTTTGACTTACCAAGCATAATAACCTACTATGTTTGTATCACCAAAGATATATTATTCAAAATCAGGAAAATATGCAATTGGTTAATCTAGACCGGAGCTGAAGGTTATAGTCAATCTTGCCGCTGATCTGTGCAAGGTGTAGGGTCTCATGCCTTCAAGCGAGCCTATAAAGTTTCTGGCCCAAGCTAATATAGCCTACAACGGGGTGCTGGTACCGAGGAAAAGCACTTCCCCAACAGCCCCAGTAATCTTTTGCATGTCGCCATGCCATTGCAGCTATGATTACGTTAATGGAGATACAGTCATATCAGCAGGTTGAACGTCATCTTGATATTGTTCTTATCAAGATCCCTCGATTCTTCTTCAAACCCCATAATAGGGGGAAGAATGGAAGTCAACTTCCCATCAAAAGCAACATCACATTTCCCTGGTTCGCTATGCCAATATCGCACCTTGGACAATTCCGGATTATGACATATCCGACAAGTCCAAAATCATCCAATAGAGACATCGACAATATCAGATCAAATTGTTATTACGCATGTCTTGCAGCCACAGACAAAACAGATGACATACAGATGATAGGTTGATTTCATCCTTGGCATTGATGAATTATCCGGGACTTTGGTACTGCCCTATGCTGTGTTGTACTCTGTAGTAAGCGGAACAGGAATGCCCTGCCTTGCTTGGCGATGAGAATTCCAAATCATTTGTCCAGTAGGTATGTCGTATATGGTATGGTGGTAGATAATCATTCTCGCTTGCATTCATAGCAATATTGTGATATTGAATACGTTGATTTGGAAAAAGAAAGATTCAGATATTGATGTTTCTACGTAATATATCACGTCACAAGCACACGGGGTAGGACTAGAACTTTTGGCCCGCAAAGCTAGATGCTGTTAGTGCGAAATGTTGAACTTGATGAGGTCCGTGGGATTGCGAAAGTAGAAGAAATCAACAACTCAAAGATAAGACTGGGGTCTTTGTGCTATTCTCACTGATGCACAAGGTAAGACTAATTATAAGACAGAGCAAGATATAAAATTCGGAAGCATCGTATATTCAATCAGGTTCGTTGACAATTACTGCAATCCTCAATAAGATAACAAACATTACCCAATGAGCCCAAACCGCGAGCAAAAGAAATTCTCCAACCATAAGGCCTAGTGTTTTAAACCATAATAAGCCCTCTCGTGTAACCAGTACCAAACCCCCGACCTTTTTTACTTTACTCCAAACCCTCATAATTCCCACAGGTGTGTCCTGTACCTTCAAGAAAACCATGCAAACCCGAGTTTTATGGGACAGTCTCCTACATCCTTTCCATTAGACCCCCTTAATACCAAAAAAAAAACCTCCCTCCCTATTCCCAAGCCAATTTTTCTAGATAGCCATCATAAGCATTAGCCTCCACTCTTTCCTGCGCACCCTTATCTATCATCTCGCTCACATCACCCTCCCTCAACTCCCAGGTTGTATTAGCTCAACCCTGGTAAGCCTCAACATCCTTCGGCGAGACCAACTTATTCTTCTTCCATATACAAAGGTTGATGATTCCACTAAAGAAAAATAGAACACAGAGTGCTATGCTGAACCCCCAGACGGCTTTCATTTCGTAACAGGCTGTCTTAGATGCACCGACCCAAAAATAGTAATTAACATTGATCTTGGAGAAATTGCCGACAGCTGATTGAACGAAAGCTGATGTCACTCCAGTATTTGCGAGAGCAGGACAGTCGAGATAGGAAAGGGGCAGTCCGACCTTCACGGATACTATGATGAGGGCGATAAGAGCCGCCGAGTCAAATCCAGTAGCAATGAGAAAGGGCAGTTGCTCTTCAAGATAGAGAAGATACATTATAACAAGACAAACGATCAGAATAATATCCTAACTGCGGTTAGTCTGGCGTGAAATATACAGTTGGGGGTGATCTTGACATACAATACTGAGAGTTGCAATAAGAACTGACGGCGGTGCCGTATAGACCGCGTTGATTTCCCCGATGAAATTTGCAGATATTCCAAGAATACAAATGAGACAAACAGCTTGTAAAGCCCGAGTGATAGTGAAAGCGAAGCCGAAAGTACCGTACTTTTCCTCCTTGCCTTTTGGAGAATACATTTTGAATGAGTGGATTGGTTAAAACTGGCTCAGATATTTTGGAAAGAAATGATAATTGTTGATAATTTGAATATTGAATGATAGAAGGCTGAATCTGCTTGGTTGATGACGATCGATAGAAGAATGTATAATTCTTCGGGAAATAATGATATGGTTGTTTTGAAGAGAATGTCCTGAAGTCTAGTCCTAGCCAAAGAAATGAAGCAAGGGAAAAGGAAGTAATTTGTAGTAGATGAAGAGACTGATTGTTGATTTGATTATTGAAGCAAACAATGAAGGAAATAGAGATGTTAAATATTCATCCTCACTCACTCTGACTCTTAACATCAAAAGTCCAGAACCTTTGAGTCACCGATCTAGATTTCCAGTTTATGCTCTGTATATCATCTTCTGAATCTATAAATTCATGAGACGGCCAAGTGTAGTGATATGCGCTGGATTTGCCAATGGGAAAGAGTCCGCTTAATACGGCCGTTTGTGAGGTTGGTGGTCTCTCCAGTGGCCATATCTCCGATTGAATCATCGAAAACCAGTCATCAAAGTCTTGGTATAGAAGCAGCAAAGAAGAAACGCGCCATCGAGCTAAGAAATAAGATTTTGTAAGGCACGATAGAATCATTGGATAAGAGACACTTGTCTGTTCAGAATAAGCGCTTCGCTTTGATTTGGCGTTTATAGGCATTTTAAAACACGAAATGGAACGCGATAGTTGAACCTATGAGATTGTAAAGAACTTGCAAACGCTTCCATACGTAAGTTGTAGCCGTGAAGCAGTAATTTCCATATAATATCCTCTATTGACATAGCCACGAAATGCTGTGTCTTGGGCGACGGCAACCGGGAAGTAACATTTAGAGCAGTAGCTTTACCGCACGGGCCGCTGCGCGAAGTACGTATTAGGCAGCCAATGAGGTGACTGACCATACGCCACAGCCACCGGCATGGCCTATAGGGTGCTGTAGCTTATAGGCGATGTAACCCCTTAAACCTCAATCTTGTTACCGGGGTTTCTACTCTGTTACCTTAAAACATTCCCTCAAAAGAGTTTGATTGTCCATTCTATTGTTTTACAAACACTCACCGATCTTCTCCTCAGCCCTCAGAAATCATTAAAGTCTTTTGCTTGCTTCCCCACGGAAGTTTCGCTTGGTTAGCTCTTTGGCCGTATTGTTATAATTAGCTGTCATATGCATTGTGCAATTGTACTTGTAATGCTTCGAGGGCTGCTTGGATTTGCAAGCAGTATCTGCAAAATGAATTCATCGATTGTCCTGAATGCTTCAATTTTCTCAAAGCAATACCCCTCCAAAGCGATATGGTCTACGGTTCTGAAAAGCAATCCTTTCACGTAGACATTCGACAGCTTTCGATCCAGACTGGATGCTTTCAGAGCCTCATCAAGAGCCATACGGCTCTCCTGACTTCTCCTCAGTACTAGAGATCAATGCACGGGCCTATTTTAATATTTTATCATCTTGATCCAGACAACGGTCAAGCGGAGACTGTAGGTTGGGCAATACACAAAAGCGTGATGGCTCTTCTCCATTCTCAATATCAAAGTGAATAGGACAAACTTCATGGGCCTCTTCAACCGATTCGAGGAATCTATGAGTCATAGCTCATGAATGAATAGTTATAGATTTAATATTCTCGTCATTGCTCTATTCTAACCTATGATTCCAGCGGCGACAGTCATAATACATGTGTACAATTAACTATCTGACTACACATTATCAACCCCCCATTTCTCCTTGTAAAGTTTATCGTGGCGTTCGTTTACACCACGCCTCCAACTCGCCTTCTCCAAATCGTCATTTTCGTACTCTATCTCAACAGACTTTCGTGCAATGCCTGTACTTTGCTTTATAGGAGCCAATTTTTGCAAATCAGAATATTCATGATATTTAGTATCATATAATACATCTCTAACACCATCCGCGCCAACGTAAACTTTCCCACTAAAATCTTGATTCTCCTGAGCCTCGATAATCTCTTGACCTTGACGAGTCTTTCTCATCTTTCTCTTATGTCGATAGCAGTCTATTAGGCGAAACCCGATGATATTCAAGAGGAGGAGACCCCAGGAGAAGTGGATGCAGAATAGGTAGAGTAGATTTGATTTCGGGATGATGTTGAGGCTGGAGGCTGTAAGGTCAATGTGGTGCTTTAATATGTAGATAGTGCGGTAGACTAGGATTGTCTGGAGGACTGCAGAAATGGCAAGAGTAGCCATAAAGAACTAGGGTAGGAATATTAGGTGTATTGGTTTTGAGAGCTTAGGGTGGGAGGAACTTACACAAAGGAAGGCTCTGAATATTCGCTTCCAAGGCTTTAAGGTGCTAATAAACCACCAAATAAAACCCCCTGCAACGATAGGCATTAGAATGATATCAAAAATGTATAGATAGAAAGATATGTATCCATAATGCTTGAAGAGGGCTTGAATATCCATGCTGGGACCCAGGACATCTTTTGCAGCAAGGGAAGGCGTAAAAGTGGTGCTTATGGCAGGAAGTATATGGTCGTATAATGCTAATGGATAGAAAATGTGTCAGCTGTAAGGAATCAACATGATCAAGGAAGTATATACCTTGCGTTGAGTGATGGCAACCATTTTCCATATTGAATTGTTTCCCAGCTTGTGCGGTGAGACCAGAAACACAATAATGCAAAAGATAGATCCTATAGTCTATGTTCTCATCTGTCAAGTTTAAATTTCCTCTTCTTGTAACACCAGGCACCTTAGCCTTTGTTTTTAATGTTAGAAGTTGTAAGTGCTCATGATGCCAAAGCACAGGGATGAAAAAACAAATAAGGCCGATAGTAATGATGGCAAAGATGATAAGAGAGAAGACGTATGTAAAGTATTTTTTAGCTTCGGCCTTGAGTATGGCCCAGCATCCGCACAAACAGCCTCGCGCATAACCCTTGCGTTCGTTTTTGAAATTGGAAGCGTTTTCCGGAGTCTGTTGCTTGGCTTCCTGAAATTGTCCCTGGATTCCCATGACTTGGCCATGAACATCCATAACTTGCCCATGAAGTTCCCGGGCTTTTCCATGAATCTCGTGGCGTTGCTTAATGGCTGTCTTACCTGCCTGCAAAAACTTAACGCGGTTTTTGGGAATATCTTTTGACAAAGGTATGACTTCCTGAATATTCCCATGAAGTTCCATAACTTTTCCATGGATATCCTTGCCCTGCTTGAAGGCTTTCTTGCCTGCTTGAAGGGTCTCAAAAGCCTTACTGACTGTGGCCATGATGTGAGCTTTTATGTTGCTTGTTGTTTAAGATTTGTCGAGTAAATATAGAATTACTTGCCAAGGAGCAGATCGAAAAAAAGGTTCCACAGATTGCAAGTCATTATATAACTCGGGAGCTTGAATCACATTAAAATCAAAATGAAAACTGATGTATTCGGAGTCAAACCATTGCGCATTCACTCCTTCTCTTCGGGTACATCATCCTGAATCCCCGGCTCTGCCCTCTTAGCTAGCAATACACATCTCGGAATCCAACATGATTCTAAACTGGCTGTTGATTCAGATGATACCCTTACCTACTTGAAAGCTTCATCATAGAATGTCTAATGCATTGTCACCTGGTATGATTCTTGTTGAGGAAATAATGGAAGGCAGTAGGTCATGCCAAAATTATGGAGTTGCGAGGAATAAATGAAACTGAAGGTTCTCACAATTATTAACTCAAAATCAAAATGGGAGTAGCATGTTAACATATATGTCCTAGAAATATGTATTATATTGAAAACCTTTTTGACACCCTCAATGATATCATCTCATTGTCCCAAAAGCAAGGGTTTAGAAGCAGAATACCACTCAGATGGCTTAGATGAGACATTTTGCTAGCTGAAAGTTTCTAATGTCGATATCGAAAGTGAGTGAAATTCAGGTTAACAGGGTATCATAAGAGCGTTGCTTTTTTGAAGGCTCAATCCTAGCTTACCTGGCATATTCAAAGTTGATGGCTATTCTAGACCCATTCTGGGACGCTTATCATCTAAAACGGTTCTGGGCCGCTTTCTCAAGAAGCCTGAAATTGTTCCAGCAGAAACCGGATTGATTGCAGAGGCTTGCGCTCCTAGAAGTGCTTCCCGACACTTAATCAGGTAGAGGATTTGATGTTTGCAGTCGTCAATGGCATTGTGCTTTTTGCCTACGAATGACTTGTCCACATCACGCCGAATGTTTCTGCCAGTAATAGAGAAAGCTGTTTCGCAGTAGGCTCGAACACAGAGATCGTTGTAGAACATCCACGGCTTTTTCAAATCGCATGCTTTATAGGCACTTTCCATCCACCGGCAGTCCTGAGTGCTACCGTATGCCCAAATCATTAGTTGAAGGTCCGTAGAGTCATATTTCGCCGTTGGGTACTTGGTGGTAATGTCGGATTTAGTAGACCTGTGGCAGCTAAAGAGCCAAGTAGTGAGCCTGTTGAGTGCAACTTCAAGTGCCACTTTACTATTTCGGCTGGCGGATAATGTATCAGGAATGTTTTTTTCAAGCCATTGTAACGTATCTGAATCCGTGACCAAGCCGGACTCAACGCAAAACTCCAAGTTTATATGCGTGGAAAATACTTCAAGTTATCACCGGTTTCGATATCGAAATGGATAGCCCCGATTTGGATGATTGCAGGATTATGCTTTAGAGGGTGGGCAGCTATCTCAAGATCGAGCATAATATGAGTCCGTGCGTCTTTGACCGACATGATCACGGTGCCAAATGAGCGAAGGAGAATGTGGTGTAGCGAGATGGACACAAAAGGTTGACAGTGTCAAATAACATCAGTAAGAGAACAACGAGGCAGGGTATCGGAAAGCAAATAAACAACCTAAGCAATTTCCACCTTTCTGTATATAAACAGACTCTAATAAGCTTGTCGTATATACGAAGGTGAAGAAAATAGGCCACTCGGTCCAGCACGTATTTCGAGTCTCGATGTTTTGCTTGAATTGAAGGATATGGGGATAGGATGAGAGTGTAGTGCGATTCCGGAGGCGGTGACACAAATCACAGGGAAGTTGGATGACTCAAGGGGGCAGAAAAACTCCCCCTCACCAAACAAAACCGGAAGTTGTAAATAAACTCGAGACACTCCAATTAAGATTCAATTAAGATTCAATTGACAAACATCTTTCATCATGTCTGGAACTACTCTTCATCTACGTTCTGAGTGTAAGTATTCAACAGCACAATGTTTCGTCAGCTACTAATGCGATCATCAGTGGGAAAAGCTCTTGAACATCGATCAGCTCTTACCCCCACTACTACTAAAGCTCTGATCGATGCCGGATACACAATCAATGTTGAGCGCAGTCCAGAACGCATATTTGACGATGAGGAGTTCGAGAAGGTTGGAGCTACACTTGTGCCAGAAAACACATGGAGACAAGCGCCAAAGGATCATATTATCATTGGTTTGAAGGAGTTGCCCGTAGAAGAATGTAAGTTTCTTGAACGTATGCCAGTTCCAGATTCTGATAGATAAAAGTTCCTCTCGAGCATGTTCACGTTCAATTCGCACACTGTTATAAACAACAAGGGGGCTGGGATACCGTTCTATCACGATTCCCTCGCGGCGGCGGAACTCTTCTCGATCTCGAATTCTTGACAGATGACAAGGGAAGAAGAGTAGCAGCTTTTGGATACCATGCTGGGTTTGCTGGTGCAGCATTAGCACTTGAGAACTGGGCATGGCAACTCACTCACCCAGCATCAGAGCCATTCCCTAGCGTTTCGAGCTACCCCAACGAAAACGAGCTGATTGTGGATGTGAAGAAGGCAATCGCAGCTGGACAAGAGAAGACCGGCAAAGCACCCCGAGTCCTGGTTATCGGCGCATTGGGCAGATGTGGAAGCGGAGCAGTTGATCTCTGCTTGAGAGCTGGTGTCCCAGCTGAGAATGTGTTGAAGTGGGATATGGCCGAGACTGCCAAGGGAGGACCTTTCCCAGAGATTGTTGAGAGTGACATCTTCATCAACTGCATCTACCTCATGTCTAAAATTCCAAATTTCGTCGACCTACAAAGCCTCGACACCCCAAACCGCAAATTGTCCGTCGTCTGCGATGTCAGTGCTGATACCACAAACCCCAACAACCCAATCCCGATCTATACCGTTGCGACCACATTCTCAGAGCCAACTGTCCCAGTCGAAGTCAAGGGAGAGCCAAGATTGAGTGTTATTAGCATTGATCACTTACCAAGTTTATTACCAAGAGAGGCAAGCGAGGCATTCAGCAAAGATCTGTTGCCAAGTCTGTTGTCTTTGAAAGACTGGAGAAATACTCCAGTTTGGGCGAAGGCCGAAAAGTTGTTCCAGGAAAAGGTTGCTACTTTGCCTAAGAGCGCATGAATAATAGATAACAAAAGCTTATCCTAGGAATATCACTGGACAAAATTTAGAGAAGAAATAGCTAGCCAACAAACCCAGACTTCCATCCTATCCATATGGTAAAAGATGGCGTGAATAAATGCTGAAAAAATGAAATTTAAGTTCTGCGTTGGGTGTTGAATAGGATAGTCGGTCGTATAACAGAAACCTGAAAGCCTCACAATCAAAGCCAAAAACCCCGTTGGTTCATCACTATCCCCAAAAAAAACCAAAAAGCTAGGTACCCTTTGATCCCAGGTTCAAACTGGGTATGGAAGGAAAGAATGTTCATTAAAGAACCTTCTAATAGGAATCGAACCAATATCTCCGGAATCAAAATCCGACGTGCTAACCATTACACCATAGAAGGGTTACCAATTGTGATACCATCGCATCATTATATCAATAAATAAATCAATGAAAACAATAGCCGAAATTAACCCTTATCGATCAACTGAAGAGAGGGGCTATCATGTGATCCTGTGGTGGGGGTTTTAGCAGCTGATAAGTACCTGTAGCTATAGCTAGTACTGTTACTGGAGAATGATTGAAGGAGTTAGATGCTTATTAGGCTATATTTGAGTACAATTTTATAGTTACTTATTATTCGAAATTCAGAATGTAAAATTTTGACCCAATATATCTCTGCAAGGAATAAGTTCGAGTACAATACAAAAGATTATGCCATTCTCAGCTGTCGTCTATTTTGAGACTCGCTTGATTGCACGTTTCATGCAAAGCTCAAATTCCCACCTCAGTCGACAACATTCTCATCTCGACCTCAAAGATAGAATATGGCGAATTCAAAGTAAGTTGTTTTGGTATTATAAAATATTGGATACCAGAAGAGCTCACCAACATTCTAGATATGAATACGTGAAAGCCTTTGAGCAGCCTGATTTGCTCATCCCAAATACATGGATTGTAGTTCGCATTGATGGTCGGGGATTTCATAAGTATGTTCTACCTCCTCCGCAAGTCCTTCAGCCACTTGGAGATGCACAGTAAATTGAGATTTCTAGGTTCTCGGATAAATATGCATTCGAGAAACCGAATGATAGGAGAGCGCTGGACCTGATGAACGCGGCGGCCAAGGCAGTTATGATGGAATTGCCGGATATCGTAATTGCCTATGGGATTAGTGATGAGTACAGGTTCGTTTTAGTCCCAGCATTGGCTTTAGATGAATAGCATCTGCTAACCACGTCAAAAATAGTTTCGTCTTTCATAAATCATGTGTGCTCTTTGAGAGACGCTCGAGGTATGACCCTTTACTCTCGACTTTTTGTTAGAGGAAGTCCTACATCAAGAACAAGAATTGATGCAAGATATCAGTAAGCTCGTCACAACAATAGTATCAACTTTTACAGCATACTATATTCATCTATGGTCCACCTATTTCCCAGACCCGGAGATGCAACTCACGGCACCATTACCTAGTTTTGATGGTAGAGCTGTGCAGTATCCCAGTGTGCAGAATTTGAGAGACTATATGAGTTGGAGACAGGTCGATTGTATGCCTCTTTTCTCGTTTCACCACCACCTTTTTCATTTTTCAGAGTTGGTACTGACGGGTTAAGGCCACATAAATAATCTCTACAACACCACTTTTTGGACTCTAATTCAGAAAGGAGGATTGGATGCAAAGAGTGCAGAGAAGGACCTTGCTGTAGGTTTCGCAGTTCTACAATGATTAGCTTTTGATCATTATTCTGACGTGATTTTCAGGGATCATTGGCCGCAGACAAGAATGAGATTTTATTCTCGAGATTTGGTATTAATTATAACAATGAACCAGACATTTATAAAAAGGGCAGCGTGGTGTTCCGTGATGTAAGTCATTGTCTTCTCCGCAATCTCCCACAACGGAGAATTGACTTGAGCATAGTACGAGTTAGTGGAACACCCGGGAATGCCAGAAGCAATTGATGAAGATTCAGCAAAGACAGCCAACGAGAAAGAACTCTCAAAGACCCAAGCAGAGAAGGATAGGAAGAGGAGAGCAAAAGCAAGAATCACGGTGCAACATATAGATGTCATAAAAGACGAATTCTGGGAGAAAAGGCCATGGCTATTATCAAACAAGCCTGGAAAGATACCCAAAGAGACATAGTTCGAGGATTAGAATTTCACAAATCCAATCAAGATACCATACATTATCTGCAACGCCTGGATCACTATCGTGACCACAAAACTCCATGCCCAAAAACGCCTTTTGCTATGCCGACATGTAGAATACATAGGGCGTAACTTCTATTTATCCTTCCGCGACTTTTTCTTCTTCTTGTCTTTGGTGACTTCTGACGTTGATGATGTATCTGACGGTTCCTTTTCTGATTGTCGCAGTAGTTTCTTTTGTCGCTTGCGTTCCTTTCGTTCTCGTCTTTCTTCCTTCGTTTCTGTCTTTTCCGAATCTGTCGATTTGGGACTGTGTGCTTTGGCTTCCTTCTCTGGCTTGGTTTTCACCGCGTCTGAGGCAGCAGCTTTTTTCACCCTATCCGCCCTCTTCTTCTCCTTCCTTGCCCGCCTCTCCTCCTTACTCTCTTTCCTCTCCTCCCCTTTCCTCTTCTTATCCTCCCCCTTCCCCTTTCCCTTCCCTCTCTTCTCCTCCTTAACAATTATATCAACCAAATCCTTTTGCTTATCCTCAATCGTTCCTCCAACCGTCTCCCCCCTTACGAAGAAACTATACAGCCCTCCCTTACCCCCAACCCATTTACTCCCACCCTTGACCACCATTTCCAGCCCTCCTCCCTCTTGTACCTTTATTTGACCCTCCTTACTCGTGTCCAATCCTTTTAATGACGCATCGAAAGCATTCATCCACCACATATCAGAGGTCTTATGCTGTTTTTTCCCCACTCCCAATACATTATCTTTTTTCGAGACGAGTAGTGGCCGCGAGAGTCCGATGGTATCGGAGCTGTGGTGGAGAGAGTGCCCAGTTCCGCGCCAACCTTGGGAGGTGAGAAGCGCGTGGGCGTTCATTTTGAGGTGGTGTGACCGTAACCACGGTTGAGGGATGATGAAGGATTATGAGAGAGATTGATGGAGGAATAGTGCTTTGAAACCTGAGATGAAGAGATAGATTTTCTTATCGCAATTCAAAAATTTCCACCAAAGGTCGTAATCTTAGCGCCATCGCTTGAGTTTTTTAGTGGAGATGGTTATGGCTGAGGGTAATAGCTCTACGAAGTATGTGGCTGATAGGACTTCTATCGTGTGGCTGGAGGCAAGCTAGGGAGATGCCTTGCTTCTTAAGAATTTTACTCCCAAACTTCATATCCAATTGTTCGACATTTGAATGGAGGGGACTGTTTGTACCCTAAATTTTGAAAGTCTCAAAATACTTCTGTTTCTTTTTTCTTTTTAAACGTGAAGGATCACCACAATCAAATGATGTCCTACCTGCTATATGAGGAGCCTAGAATCAAGGTCATTCTTTGCCTGACCTCATTCATAGTTCTGTTAAACATCATTCGATATATTCTAGACCGGCTCCTGTATTGTGGAATAATAGGACAGATTCTCATAGGGATGATATGGGGTCTACCGGTCGGAGGAATTTCATGGTTGACAGAAGGAAATCAAGAAACGATTCAAGCATTGGGTTATCTGGGCCTTATAGGTCTCGTTTTTGAAGGGGGGCTTAATACGGACCTCAAACAGCTTCAGAAATCTGCCTATATTTCTATATCGGTAGCTACTGTTGGCTTGATGATGCCTATTGCATTGTCTTTCTTGTTACTTGTCTAACCATTCTCTAGTAGTTCTGGAACAATATATCCCACCCCACTGGCAGCCTTTTCTGCGGGAGCATCGCTATGTTCTACGTCTTTAGGAACGACATTTGCTATTCTTTCTTCTGCTAACATACAGCATACGAGAGTGGGCGTGATACTTGTAGGTGCTGCAATGATGGATGATGTTGTGGAACTTGTCATGGTGAACATTGTTACGACTCTGGGGGGTGGGGGCGTTGGTGCATGGCCAATTGCAAGGCCGGTAGTTGCGAGCTTTGGTTTACTTTTTGTCTCACTTGCTATCGGTGCATTTGTTCTCAAGCCGGCCTGGGCGTACTTTGCCAAGCGTTCTCAGTCTGAGGTTCCAGTCAACGTTACTACGCAGAGGAAATTGGATATCAAAGAAATCACCCTCAACCCTCTCCGGAAAATTCCCCATATTAGTTTCCTACTCCCAACTCTTGTGCTGATTATTTTCATCACCATTGCATCTTTCATCGATGCGTCTGTTCTTTTTTGCTGCATTTATTGCCGGGTGTGTAGTTAATTATTCCTGGAATGCCAAAAAATACAACATTGATGAAACATCAAGGTCCAACACAGCTCAGAGAATGTATGAGCAATATTACCACCCTGTTATGGACTTCATTTTCGTTCCTTTTTTCTTTGTAAGTTTCATTGGCTTCGTCTGACTTAAGCAATCTGGTCAGTATTTGATTTTAAAGATCTTAACTAACATGGTTTACTTAGGCCTCCATCGGTTTCTCAATTCCAACCACAGACATGTTTAAGGGCTCTATCGTCTGGAGAGGCATCGTGTATTCTATTCTTATGATCATCGCAAAAGGGTTAGTGAGACTTGTTATATACTCTGAGTACTTGATAAAATCCTGGAATGAATCAAAAGAAATTCGAAAAAGCTGTATGACATGTCAGCCATCAAGATCTCTGGCCGCGGAAACTACAAATCCTCCACATATAGAGGCTTTCCTGGTAGAATTTGCAATGATTGCCAGAGGAGAAATAGGATTCTTGATCGTGTCTCTCTCACAAAGTTCGGGGACTCTATTGTTGAAAAGTCGGCATGATGCTGCTGTCGTATCGGGCGAAGCACTTTTTCTTGTTGTTGTTTGGGCTGTAGTAGTTCGTACCATAACGGGTCCGGTTGCTGTTGGCCTACTGGTAAGACGTTTGAGGAAACAAATATTGAATCCCCACTAGGTCTGAATCCAGATTGCATGTTGCTACGAAATGCCTGCCATCGAAATTCTCGGCACAAATACCGATAGCAACATGGCAAGATTGTATGCCACTACTGTACCGAAATTTTACCCCTAGTAAAGTTCTCGGTTTAATAATGTGTTATTTACCAAATCAATAACAGGCAATAACCCGGTAATTTACAAACTCAAAATATAATAGGTGCTCGCAACTGTACCCTACATTTGTGGTAGGGCTGGTGGAATCAATTCATCATGCTGGAGCAATGTGCAGCTACGGAGTAGTGGTGTATTGAAACGGATTCACTCACGCTGTGATCTCAATTTCGCGGCCAACTTACGGACATATGCGAATATCATTAGACAATATGAAAATGGCTCCTTTTCTTCAAATTTAGCCCCATACTAATACAATTATTATATTCCACAACGACTCTCAAATTTTGATTAAAGAAACTGTCCCGAGATCAACAGAATCCGCAATCGCCTAAAGAACATCTCGATTAAATTAGAAGACCGTTATGTTCGCGTCTCCCTTTTGATGACCCGACAATGAGGAAGCACACCAGGCCCACACGTTCAATGTTCATATGGTAAGGGTCTATGACATTCTCAGGGGTAACGGTTAATTGGTTATGGCGCCATTAGTTAAGAGTAGACAGGCGAAGGGCTACTTGATAATGAAATTTTGTCCCATGAAACCCTGCGTTTAGTGACTGCCTAGCATGCGTAAACAATCCAAGCATCATTGCCTGTTACTGTAAGAAAAGAGACATTTTATGCAACATTTATCCTTACAAAGTGTTATTATTTTAAGTTGTAGAAAATCCCTTTTGCAGTTAGTTGTCTCGGAGTCTGACTCAAAAAGAATTTATTTATGCAAGGCTACCAAACATGATGGGAATAGCTCGTATTGAAGCCTGATCCAAGCCCCGTAGAAAATTATGTAACCCGCATAATCCCTTGTCCTTGTACAGCGTGCGCCATCGGAAGTCAATCTAGTTGCGAGAGGTTGCTGTATGATAACCATAGGCAAAGGAATTCTAGAAATAACCATATATACTTTTGGCTTTCTACTTGCCATGTCAATGGCTGTCTCCCTCAATTCCCCTGACTTGGAGTTCACTCATATTATCATCCTATCTGTCTCTTGAGTGCCGGCATAGTTAGCAGCTTTCAGTGTTCCTCAAGCATTCAAGGTATTTATGTTCAGTACTTGAGTTACTTCAACTGTCTCAAAGATGTCAACGTCACGTATCGGGGCTTTCTTGCCTCGACATTTTAAAGGCTACTTATGGATCAGTTTCCTGGTTGCAATATTCCTTGTTATGGGACTGAGCGAAAATGATGTTCTGTTCGTGGATAGATCAACGGCTCGGTATGCGACCGATAGTAGCCTGTTATCTCAGCATCAACCTATAAATCATGATGTACCACCCACAACTCCTCCGACATCTAATTCAGTGCCTCCGTCGGCACCTCCACATAATACCGTCGAGAAGGATGAAGCGAAACCAGTAGTAGAAGAACCAAGTAGAATCTACAGTTCCACGGGTCTCGATCCGAAGGATGTCGTCATTTTGGTCAAGACTGGTGCTACATCGATTTGGAGGCGGATGCCCATGCACATGTCGACCACACTGGGAAACAAACAACTCACACCTAACGTCGTCTATTACTCTGATGTTGCGGACAACATTAATGGAAATCCAGTCATTGATTCCCTCGCAAACATATCCACAACTCTCAAGGGATCACCTGACTTCGAGCTCTATAACAAAGCCAAAGAATCTCTTAGCGACAATTTGTATCAAGAAAGCGGAAGCATGGAGGGTGATCATTATTTGCCGGGAGGTTGGAGACTGGACAAATACAAATTTTTGCCCATGTTTCAGCATGCTGCTATACACCATCCTGGCAAAAAATGGTATGTGTATATGGAGGACGACAATTACTTCTTCTGGGAGACACTTTACGCATGGCTTGCGACTTTAGATCACACTTCTCCCATTCTAGTCGGATCGCCAGCTTTTAAAATGGGCGAGGACTTTGCCCACGGTGGCTCCGGATTCGCCATATCAGGAAAAGCTATGGAGGTTTCATTTGGTGCAGATAAGACCCTAGCTGATAAGTACGAATCCTACGCGAAACAACATTGTTGTGGAGATCAGGTGCTTTCACATGCTCTAAAAGAAATGGGTGTAGAGCGATTCAAGGGATTGGACGGAGGTGGATGGGCTGCTTTGCAAGCTCTTCCTATATGGAGAATCAACTTTGGTAATTGGAACTTGTGTTCACCAATCATGAACATCCATAAAGTTCATCAGGCTGATATCTCCAAATTGTCTGTTTTTGAGAATAAGTTCATGAAAGAGACGAAAGGAAAAGGACGGATTCGCTACCGCGATATTTTCAAATACTTCTTCGAGCCAACACTAGTCGCTACGCGATCAGAATGGGATAATTACGCAGCAGTCAAATCATTTTCGTCGTCGGAAGACTCTTGGTCACCTGAATTCAAGGACATTACTGCAGCGCAAAAGAGTGAAAGACCATGGGTATCCAAAGAAAATTGTAAGAAGGCTTGTGCAGACTGGGATGAATGTTTGACCTGGAAGTATCAAGATGACAACTGCCATCTTTCTCATACGGCGGCGATGGGGCAGAAGGTTAACGACGGTGTTTACATGGAGAGCGGTTGGATGTTGGAGAGAATTGAGAAGGTTCTTCAGAAGAAGGAATGTGGCGCTTTGGAATTTTAGATTTGTATATTTCGGAAACAAAGGTTTGGTGTTTTGTATGTCGATGCACCTGTGTGTATATATAGGTGAACTGCATTTTAAATACTGTAACGCGATTGGATTTTATTGTTCATGAAGTATTATATCTAGAATTTGGACGTGCAACTACATATCACAAGTGCTGGGTTAGAGTTTTAAATGCTTTGAGGAAGTATAAGTACAAAAGCAAATAAGCCAAGCCGTTGCTCCTTTATGGGAATTGAAAAGCCACTTTTAACAGGGGGAGTATAGCCAAACTCACCGTCATTTGATAAATTGTTCAACTACATAAATGTTGCTATTGAACTCTGATTCTTATATCTTCCTGGTAATAAGTTCTGTTTTTCCATTCCTATTCATTTCATCTATTCCATCGATCACGCCCTCCTCTGATAGACGAACTCTACCGCATTCCTCTCCAATAAGCGTTCTTGTACAAGTATTACCGAATACATCTTCGTCTAATATACATACAACTACAGCCAATAAAGCCATCACTTTCTTTTAAGGCGGAGCGACGACTTCACATTTATCTTTCATCAATGAACCATTGATCCTGTCCATCATCCACCCGCTAGTAACCGTCTTTCTGTTACTTGGAGGTCCGCCCAGGTACTCCCTTCCCAGAATCACTACTATGTCCAAACTACAGCTCTTTTGCTTCTGCTTATCGATTTCGTGCTTCCAAATTCGACAATCAGGTAATGCGACACACGCCGCGCGACATGCTTCAGGTGAAGTATAAGCCTGCTCAAGAGCGGCTGTATCTTGAACGACGGGATCAGGCGGTGGAGCCCAAGGTGGATTGGTGATTTTTGTAATTTTTTCTGTGAGTTTATGGCGAGAAGCAAAGTTGTCCCAATTGTCCAGACGGTCTTTGAGATATGGAGATACTGTTGCGAGAAAAATATCGCGAAAAATAATTGGTCGCTGCTATTTTCGATTATTAAATTATACCTAGGTAGGGTCTGATATCCCTCAGAAAACAACTTACTGAACCCAGATTATTTTGATTGATTTTACTTTCTAGCATTGTAAGCTGAACTAAATCCCTTTGGTGTAAATGATGAAATGTGAAAATTGGTTTACACCAATTAAATTCTTCGAAGGTTGTTTTCCAGGGTGGTTCTGGTCTGAAGGATACTGGTCCATATTCCCCTTGATTCACAAGAACATTATGGTCGCGTAAGACTTTTCCCAATATCATGTCACCGCAACAAGCGTCTGCAGTGAAATTGGCGTATTCTTTCAAAGTGGGAATATTGGGCCCGCTGAAAACAGACTTCATTAAGGATCTAGAGAAAACAATTCCTGAACCACCTTGCGCGAATGTCTCGTTGTTTCCTCCTGAATGGGCGCCATAGTAAAATGGTTTGTCATCAGTTGAGAGTGTTGCTAGCCACCGGAGGAGATTTGTCCAGAAGACGAAAGTATCATCTTCAATATACACAGTCCATTTGAAGCCGGGGTAGTTTTTCTGGGCGTGCTCCAGCATAGGAAGAAACTTGTATTTGTCAAGGACCCAGCCTGGTTTAATTTCGGCCTCGGTTTCGAGTTCGTCTCCGGGAAGTTGCGCTTGTTCTCTGTACGCGTGTATGTTGGTCTGTACATCTTGGTATATTTCGTACGCAGTCGTGTCGTGAATGCGCAGGATATTGCTCACATTGCTCAAAGCATCCACAGTTTGGATGCGGGGAGTAAGATTCTCTTGGATGTCTGAATAAATCACGCTGTTTGGCAGGTTTGATAACGTCGTGATCAGTTGCATAGGCATTCGACGCCATGCTGTACTTGCGCCAGTCTTAACGATCAATAAAATGTCAGATGGCGAGATTGATAGTTCTGAGCTAGACGTAGAAGGGACTTCCGCTTCCAAATCTGGTTTGTCCTTCGGTGTAGAGCTGGGTTGGAGGTGGTGTGACGTTGACGAATACGCTGCTTTCTCCACAGACTTTGGTGGCTTCCACTTCCCGTCCGCTAGCCATCCGGGTTCAGCTATAACATCTTGTGGTGTGACAAACCCGCTCTTGTGCAGCCGCAGACGTACTTGAAGCCTCAAGTAGCAGTAATAACCCGTCGCAAATACCAGTACGACACAGATTAATACGAGACCTCGTGGACTTTTGAAAAACAGCATTGTTCTATAGCTGCAATATCTACCATCGTTCTCATAGGCAAAATATACCACCGAGGATACGTGTATATTATGACAATTTTCACAATTTCCGGTGAAACACTCGCATTATGTTCATAATAATACGAGCCAAGACTTTCTAAAAAGTCCACATAAACAGGGTAGCTTTAAATACACATCCCCACCAGTTTATGTCAAAACGACAAAAAGGGGCTTTTTCAATTCTACAGCAGATCTTAGGCCCAAATTACAACCTGGACGAAATCAAAGGGGTTTCTTCAAGATTCTGCATTGAGTAGCTATTTCCGTTCCCACCCTAATAGTTTAATTGAACTTCACGCATGGTTAGTCCAATGAAGATGAACCATACGCAAGGCTACTGATTCTTACTTTTCAATATAGAAGAAGGACAAAAGTTCTCGAAGATAGGTTGACATGGGGCTGGCGGAAATTGCCATTATGGAATCTGCGCACTAAAAGCTTGTTTCCTTCCTGCCTACCACCCCACCATTGGTTGCTTCTCTAAAGCCGATATTTTATAGTGGAAGTACTCTTTGGTGGTCATGCTAAAATATTAGGCTCTAGACCGACAGGGAGGGACAAGGACAAGCAAGCCGAGATGATAACTTTAAGTAGATATAAAGACTGAGCTGCCCTGAGATGCAGTGAAAGATTGGGAGTAACGCGTCTTCTGTTGACCGAAGTTAACTTTTCTATACATTCCTTCTTGGTTATTCCTTCGTTTGCGCAACTTACCTACTTATAATCTGAGTGGACAGGAGAAATCATGTCCGTAGTACCTGTAGTACCATCCTTCCGTAGGCAAATTTTCAACAGCATTCTCTGCGTCGTTACTTTCTTTTACTTCTGGACATATTTCAGAAAATTTATCACAGTTGCCCCCATCACCGTCGAAAGTTTATGGCAAATATCCCTGGCGGAGATCAATCGCAAGAAAAATGTAGAAAGAGTCAAAAAATTAGAACAAAAGCTCACGTTCCAGGATGCCGAGAAAGGAAGCCAGACAAAGGAGGATGTAGCAGCGAGGTGCATTGCTTCGGTGGTAGGATACCGTGAGGAAGCAAATTTGTGGAGGAGATGTTTGCAGAGTTATTATAATTCTCCCGGCTTGGAAATTATGCTGATTGGAATTGACGGGGATCATGATGGTGATATGGAGATGATATCTGTGGCTCAACAAGTATATATCAACTGCTCCTCTCCAAACAAATATCTGAGCAATACAAAAAGAACTGACAGATATTTCCCGCAAGGTGTTTCCAGATCTCATAAAAATTCATCTCGAAGAGCCTTATGGTCCTCTCGCCATTCGCATCGTTCAAAACTACATAACCCGGGAACTCTACGACGAGAAAACTTCAGCCTCAAAATGGGGATTTACATCCACATCCACCGATCCCACAGATATCCCCCCCGCACTCCTTGCCGAAGCTCACGCCTATGCATTCCGAATCATAGTTGAAAAGGCGCACACAACCCTTCGTGAACACAATGCTCTGTCTCCCTCTCCCGATGCCAAATCGAAATTCCTCCACGCTATATGTCTCTACCAACCCCATAAATGCAAAAAAGATATCATGTTTACCAATATGATTTTTTCGTTGGCGTTAGGACAAGCGAATAATATTGAATACTTATGGACGAGTGATTCCGATACAATTGTTTATCCAGACACTCTGTACCAAACGGTGGGGTGCATGTCCGCTGATCCCTTAATTGGGGGAAGTTGTTCCGCGCTGAGTATTCACAATGATCAGGATAGTGCTATTGCTTCTTTGGGGAGTGCGGCTTATTGGTCTGAGTGAGTACTTTATCTATCTTATTTTACTTTATTTTGACAAGGTGAGAGTTTTTAACACTAATTATTTTACAGATTGGCCATTACACGTGGACAGACCGGCGCCGTAGACTCAGTAGACTGCCAACCCGGGCCCTGCGCAGCTTTCCGTCTCATAGCCCTTGAGCCCATTCTCTTATCTTGGTACACACAAACATCTCTCGGCGTAAAGACAGTCGTCAACGAAGATCGCCACCTGACAACCAATCTCCTGCTTCGCAACTGGAAAGTAACCTTCAACACCTGCGCGCTCGCCTCCACAGATACCCCCACCACCCTCCTCCGCTGGCTTCTGCAACAAATTCGCTGGGCCGCGCGCGACCCATATCGAATGTTTCCAGTATCCTCAAATCTACTCCATACATGGTGTTGTTCTCTTTGTAACCGCTATGCGCCGTTTCTACGGACCTTTAATCATTGGCGTCTTCACCCTTCGTTACGTGTTTACCGGATACACCATCCACGCCTTTCAATCCTGGGATTTCGTCCTCCGCGTAGCAGTATGCACATGTTACAATTCTTGGCGCAATAAATCGCACGTAGGCAGCGTCAAATATCTCATCTTATCCCAACTGTTCTACCAATTACCATTACCGGGCATAATGTTCTGGTCTGTTCTTACAGTACTCGAGGGAGGATGGGGAACCAGCATGAGAAGTGCGAATGAACAGAAGAAATCGAGATTTGCGGGGTGGGATAATTTGTGGAGTACCACTGCAGTGGTTGTTTGGATGGGATTTGTGGCGGCAGCGGTAGCGAGGTGGGCTACTTCATATGTTGCACCAGCTTTCATAGTGCAAGCGATGATTTTTGCGGGGATGACATCGGTGGGGAGTTTATATTGGGTTTTGCTTGGATAGATCATGGGCGAGTGACAGATGGAATTAAATGGGATGGGGCATGGCATTGAACGGTCAACTGGTTAAATGGGTAAATGGGTAAAAGGATGGCTTGGATGGGGTCGGCGGTGTTAGGTTGGGTTTGGGTTTGGGTTTGGACTAGATGGTTTTAATACTATGCAATGCTTCTCGATTCAGGGGTAGAGATCTTGTGGTAGAGATAGAGGAAGTGTAGTCACCAGGAATAAATTCTACACATTTTATTATTGTAGGACTATACTAATTCATGGAATTTCAAGAATACGAGACGTGCATACAGTGACCGGCAAGTTGCAACTCCAGTGAGAACAGAGGTCTGGATACACAGGGTCTAGAATCTTTGCACGTATTATTGAAAAAGACTGCGGAAAGATTTTTGGGTTTTCTAAAAACTTTACCCAAGGAAAGTTTTTGTAAATTCTGCCACGAGGTCGTTTCTGGGATCCGGCTATGCTGAGACTGCCTTGTACATGGCCAAGGGTTCCCGGAACAAAAGAGTCACAAACACATACCCTGGCCCTGGCAATGTTTACCTTTCACTACCTACGACCACATCATGAAAAAATCAAAAAGTATTGGTACAGTAGTGGAATATTTGCAAAAGTTTTCATAGTAGAAAACAATTAAACACAAACACACACATGTACATAAAGTACATACCTCGGCTCACGATTTTAGACTTTCTCATTTGCATCGCATCATGCATCCCAAGTTACTGACGGACTGTACATGTATGCAATCGAGAGTGTATGTGTCCACCTTATAGTTAGGTATATAGCCCCCAAAACATTCTCCCTCCATCCTTCTGCCCTGCTCCCTTGACCTTCTCCCATCCACTCCATGTATCCTAAAGCTTCAGTTTTCGAAGCCCCATCCTTCTTTTCTTAATCGTAGGCTCTAGCCAACCTCGGAGCCTCTCCCTCTCCTCCTCAATCTTCCCAATCTCTTCAACCTCCGTCTCGCGCTTGCGTCCTTCCAGTATCCATGCCCTTCTACGTTCACCCGCCCTTAGATGAAAATTGCGCAACTTTTCATCTTTCATTGCTTGCGAATTCCCCTTCTCCTTCTCAAGACTTTCCAAGATATATTGCCTTTCTGATTTCTTCCTCGTACGGGGTATATTTCCTGCATATTCGAAGATGAATCCTTCAGCTTCCGCTTGTTGAATCTTGAAATCCAATTGTACCAATTCCAATGGGGCGAAATCTTTGTCGACTATCATTTTTACCCAGTCCGGTAGCGGCCTATACATCAATTTCTTCCTCTGCGCATTCTTTTCTTTGACACGTCTCCATGCTTCTCGCGCTCTCGGTCTCTCATGTCTATCAAGGTTCATGACCCATCTGAGCGTTTGATATAGTTCCAAGGTCAAATGATTATCAATTTTTTTAAATCTCTCAGGATTGTTTCTCAAATCCGTCATCTTTTTCTTCATAGCTGGTGATGCATCGCCGTATAGAGGCCATTTCAAATTTGACATTTCGCATCCTTTATCTGGGTAGGCTCCATTTAGAGCCATGTAATATATCTCAGCACCCACCGACCAAACGTCGTATTTGGCGCTCATCTTGTTGTCGGGTGGGTCACAGACAGTATTTCCGAAGACAAAGTTACGGGTGCCGCCAATGGGTAGATGTATAGCTTCGCCAAAATCTGCCAGTTTAACAGTAGGATATGTATCCTTTTCATGGGATGATTGGAGAAAGACGTTGTTTGGTTTTATATCACGGAGGATAACGGCGCAATCTTTTCCTCTAGATCTCTCGTTGTCTTGATAATCTGGATGCTCGCCATGGAGAAATGTGAGACCGTCAAGCAATTGTTCGAATGCGTGCCACTGCGACTTGAGGTTGGCCATATCCACACAAAACAGAGAATAGAGAATAGAGAATTTTATGAAACTCACCATAAATCCTTCGGGTATGTATTCTGCCATGTCTCTAAATTGATGGACCATGTCCATAATAGTTCCAAGATCGCAAAGCTCCAGGACATACATAAAATAGTGATTGCCCAAAATATCAAACTCTCCAAAACCTTCCATATTGCACACATTCGGATGGCCTTCTCTAATATACCGAATACTCGTCTTCATTTCATTCGTTCGTTTAGCATATAGACTCTTCCTCAGCATTTCTTCTTCCTCCATTATTTGAGCCTCACTGCTCAGTGTAAGAGTAGGACTATGATCTGAACCCATGTTTTTTGAGAGTTCGATTTCTCTAGATTCAGTAAGCAATCGATTATCCGTAACTTTAATAGCATATTTACGACCAGGCTTTCCCTTAGTGCGAGTATCTCTATTCTCAGCGCGGAAGACTATCCCAAATGCTCCATTGGCAATACACGCCTCAATCTCTATATTATCGCCTGTTAATTCATGGGCGACGGGACGCCATTTGTTTTGACGGATCTTTACCGAACGAAATGCCCCTACAGATGGTAAGGTAGATTAGCCTTAACAGATTTCTCCTTCAAAAACCAACAGGACTACAATTAATATCCTCAGAGTTACATCGAGAAATTTGTGGAAAGATATAAACTTACGTATGATGCGAACCGCAACGAGATCTGGATGGTATTTCAAGTTTTTTGTGACTTTGACGCCTTTCCTGTACCTTAAATCCTCATCCTCATCCTCATCCTCATCCTCATCCTCATCCTCATCCTCATCCTCATCCTCATCCTCATCCTCATCCTCATCCTCATCCTCATCCTCATCCTCGTCCTCGTCCTTGTCATCGTCCTCCAGCCCGCCCTGCTCTTTCCTGGCCGACTTTCCTTTTCTATTCTTTCCCTCCCCCTCTCTGTCCCCTTTATTACCCACTTTCTTGCTCCCCACTTGCTCAGCCTGCCCTTCTATGCCCGCAACATCAACCTCATCGCCACTAGCCATGTCTTCATATACTAAAGGCTAAGCTTGTATCTGAAAATCGATAGTTTTAAACTGATATCACAGGAAACAAAAAAGCATGTATTAATCAATTCTATTAATTAGTATATTGTGGGTAAAATAAGATCTGAGTAAAAGTATTGATGTTAATAACAAAGCCGTCCTTTCAAAATAATCTGTTTCCGGTACTTTTTGCTGGAGGCTTGAAGAAGAAAGAAAGCATATCAAAGGGAAAGCAAAGGATATGTTTATAAGTTTAAGACAAAGAAATGTTTGCTTGAAGCCTTAATCCTTAGGTAGAAAAAGTACAAACACAAATAAACACTGAAGGCTTTATTCCACTCCATTTCCCAAGGAGAAATTCCACAGAAAATGACTAAATACAACTGATAGTTATTGAAACCTATGTTGTGAGTCAGTACAGAGAGATATAGGTGCAGGTGTAGTGGTATAGTTTCTAAGCATGTAGTGTAAAAGGAAGGGGCGGAACTGTTAAGCGAGGAAGCCACAACTATAAGATGTATAGAGGAGATATTGAGAGAAAATAATGAGCAACTTAATTGAAAGCCGAAGTTGTTTGATTCCAAATACGGCATGCATTTCAGACTGGCTGTGCCATAAACCACGAACTAAAAATCACTAGAACCCAACTCACTGACCTCAAATTCTTCCTGATCATTTGCTTCCTTACTCAACTTTCACTCCACATTCAAAGCAATAAGTTTACTTTCGGAAAACGAAGCCCATTGGATACTTTCCTCGATGCATTCCAGAACCATGCCAGACTACTTATAGAATATGCGAACACTCTGGCCTTCAGCATGATTTTTCTTGCAGCCCATCCGAAAGTCCAAGATTGGGTCGCGGAAGAGGTACAAGAGATTATGAAAGATCCTGCTGATGGAACACTGGATTACAAGAAGGTATTTGAGAGGCTCGAAAGATGAAGAGCCATGCTAGTGGGTAATTGTCGGGAAATGGATCATGTGACTTTTGGGCTGCTGTACGAATAATACGACTAACCGTATTAGGCGTACTAGCACCTCGAGGACGTCTATAAAGTCGTCCTCCATTCCATAGATTACATAGAGAATAACAACGATGACTATACCAAAAGAGATTTAAGTACTTACACTTTAACTGACCAAGTTAATACCAACAGTAATCAAGCTTTTCCGAAGATTCCATGTACCCCAATCCTATCCATACTGACACGTGGCATCTAACTTGAGACTCTCCGATGATTTCCGCTCATTATGAATTACTAAAATAGAGAAATTATAATCCACAGATGCTCCAAGTACAGGGGAAGATAGTCGTTATACCCCCAAGTACAGGAGTAATGCCGAGTATACCGGGACTGCAAATTAAATACATCCAAAATGCTGGAAAGGTCCTCTCCTTTAAAATCCTTCTCGTTAGATCCAGTCTTCGTTAGATACAACCTCTTTAACCAGCTCATTGAATTTAGAAAAGGCCATTGCTCCTACGTATACTAGCAGCAGATTTTTCCCTTGGTTTAATGGCCCACCAGATTGTCCCGGTCAAAGGTTTTCTCGGGTCAAATTCGTCGCAGTTTTGGCACTCTTGTTGAGAGACCACCGAGTGAGTGTTGCTCAGAATGATGGTGCAATGCCTGAAAAGGCAAGAGAGCGAGCTCTAGCTGTCACTCAGGATTGTGACTTGGAATCACTTCTAAAAATGCGTGAAACCGAACAACTACGTCTTATCCAGAAGAAAGTATAGGATTAAAATCTAGGAAGCCATCACAAAATGTACATCTCATGACACGTTCCGGCTTTTTTGTTCTTTATAAAATGGCGAATTCCCTATCTTTGTGGAACATCCTCCAACAAGTAGTTTTTTTTTAGCGATCTTAGCTATCACAATCTCTTTTTCCCCGTCTTTTGAGCCAGAAAATATGCTTGAAACATGAGCATTCGGAAGATTCCGTCGTTTTGACACATCTGCTCCGGGCTATTGTGTAAATGCGGGATTGTGAAATCAACTTAGCTCAGGTCAAATAATGTTTTAAATTATAGACTAATTATAACTAATTATAGGCAAGGCCTAATACAAAAAGACTATGGCTATAAATATCTTAGTTTATTAAGAATATATACATAGGTAGTATTCTGTTATATACATGGAAGCTAAGGCTAGGAAATCTAGTGTTAATTTGATTGAAAGAATAAGAGTTGTAGAGAACTAAAATAACTTTTATGAAGCTATCCTGATTCCAAACCCGGCCTAGTGCCTTTGTAATGTAGCCTGACTCTGTTCAACACTTCCTCATAGGATACATCCACTTCTCTTCAATCCATGATCGTATGTGCTTATTTGAAGTGAACATGATATTATATCAAGGTAAAAAAAAGGGAATAGAGAGATGAATGTGGGAGAAGCAAGTGGATTTGAGAAATAATAAGAATGATTGATCATGATTGATTGGTCTTCCTAAAAGATTTTTGATTGCCAGTATTCAAGGGCGGTTTACTATCTACCCAAAATTCTCTCATGGAATAGAATGAAGGTATTGGAAGAATGTAAGGGTACCTAGTATTCACACAATGCAGTAACAAGCTTCGTTTATTAGAAAAGGAAATTAGGCACTTATTGTAGTTGAAATGGAGAAGGCACAATTGAAATGTTCAATAGAAAGCTGTCTATCCAATTATTCTCTAAATCATATTCACAAACATGCAAATATGTACTCATAGATATGCGACAAAACATGATTTATTCTATAGCAGGATATAGAAGCTCACTCGAGACTACCAGCCTCTATTGAATTAGACGCCCTTTGTATGGAATCTATCTCTTTCAATATAAACTTAAGAGAAGTGTATTGAATGAATGACCTTAGAAGCGAGATAATCTTGAACCTATTAGTCAGAATAAGGCTGAGTGAATCTCCGATTGAACATCATGTACTGGCCAAACGTAAAGTGGTAAGAAAGCTTAGCAGAATATCACTTGGCTGCTAACTCAACAAAACTAAGATAATCGGTGCCAAAATACATCAATCAAACATATTGGTCTGCACCCACCATCAAACGATGACTTGAACGAGTGAGTACAATTGCTGCGCTCCCGAATTTGATAGCCTTACGAACGAGATATCCCAACTAACTCGTACGTTGTCAACGAAAGAAAATCAGACTCCTCCACTTCCAATCAGTCAGGTCAAATACTTTCGCTTTGAACACAGAGGCCCTTGTTAATCAACAAAACTCACCACACCACTTCTAGAATCGAATCCAACTCGCAAACAATAAATTCTCTATAAAGACAGTTACAGTTAAATCGAAAAGTACTAGGCTTAGATATACTTCATCATGTCTAGCCCACCCATCGCCGCTGAACCTACCGTCGCTGAACCCACTGTTGCTGAACCCACCGTCACCGATCCCACCGTTGCCGATCCCACTATTTCTCCATCAACTGCCCTCAGACCCTCCTATGATAATCTTGATTGGCTTCACTTTTCACCCGAAGACTTTATACCCATTCTCCCGCCACTTCCTCCGTTCAACGGCTCCCCATCGCTGCCGCCAAACTCACGAACATGGGTTCCAGCTTACTTACCAAGGAATACCACCTGGTCACATATTTTATGGATAAATATAATTGGATTCGTGCAAGACATCCATTGTATGATGTTATTAGGTGAATATTCTAATAACATCACTATTAACGAAAGCATCTTCAATATTGGATTCTTGAATTTTGCAGTATCACTCCAACATGCATGTCAACTTAGGGGTGCCTTTGTACCAGGGCGACGACTAGTCGAAGCCGCATAGGTGGCCAGGATGAGCACGTATGCCATTAAAGAGTATTCGGCATCGGTAATGGAGCATCTTAATGAATGTTTGTGGCAGGTATGTATTGACGAAAATCTCATCCGATGGCAATGCCTGCTAACTATATCTCGTGAAGACCCAGTGTTATGAGGTCAACCAATATTGGATGAGAATGAGTCATCGATACATTGGTCTCGACATTCAGGTGAGCTTTGACCGAAATAGCCCCTGGAATGCGGGCAGAGCTAATAAATTTATAGAGCCATTTCAATGGTGCGATCGGCCAACTCAGCGACCTTTCTGAAACTGTAATCAGTACTTCTATGCTAAGGACATTAGACATGGACCAAACCCACGAGCCTCACTTACTTGTGAAGGCGTCTTATCTGTCATTTGCATTGTCAGGAAGAACGTATGATTTGACCTGGGATTTGAGTACAAGAGATGAAGGAAGGGTCTTGAGGCTGCTTAGGCTTGGCCTGGCAGTGAGAATGACCAGGGATAACGTGTTTTTTATGGCAACCTGAGTCTTAAACTAGGCTATTCGGAGTTGGAAAAGAACAAGAGTTCGAAGGAAAGAGAGCTGGCATACTTATGCAGTTGATGGAGAAGGGTAAACAGCATACAGAGAGAGAAAATCTTGATGATAAAAGATAGTGCGGACGGGGAGCAACATGCTGGATATATTTGCGAGTCCTCGAATTAGGGAAACCTGATGGCGAGAAAGAATAGAGCAAATACTGATATAGCATCTCATTTGATTTCCCGACTCGGTTCCTCCAACCCAACCCTCTCCCCTCGGACTATTGACTATCCAATCTTTAGTTTAACCTATCTCCATATGACTGGAATAAAGAGAACCATGATTTGCGTTGTACATTTCCTTGTCGGGACTGCCAAGCGGCCGCGTTTGATCCTGCATCCTCGTCAATACTTGTTCTGTATTGAAACGCATCAAACGTGACTTACCTGGAGTAACACCTTTACCGAATCCAAATATTCTCAATAGAGCACGAACAGGCCAAAGAGGCCCAAATATTACAGCTAGTGCTGCCCAGACTCCGAAAAGGCTGGAATATGGATTTTGACGAACGATAGGCCCCAAGATGTCTAACAAGGATTTTGCAGAATGGCTAGGGTTTTTCAAAAGCATTCAGACCAGCTACCTTTGCAGCATTGAAGTGTCTTGGAGCATCCTGATATAATTGTCCCGCCACAACCTTCGCAGTGGTCAGATGTCTGGGAACATCCTGATATAATTGTCCCGCCACAACCTTCGCAGTGGTCAGATGTCTGGGAGCATCCTGATATAATTGTTGTGCCGCTACCTTGGACCTTCTGATGAGGACTGGAGTTTTCTCTCTATAGCAGAGTCGAGCGCAGGTTGAACTTTGGCAGCTGTAATCAGAGCAGCCTCTTTTCCTTTTTCATATGCTCCCGGGGCATTGTCTAATACATGTTGAGCTGCCCTTTGAGCTTCTGCGACAGCTTTTGCATAAAGCGTTGATACATTATCGGCCATGATTGTTTTATCCTAAAGGCAGATGAAAGACTATAAATATGAAGAGCTTTCAAAAAGGCAAAGTCTGACGATAAGACAATCACAGCATCGTAATGTGATACTGCATGCTGTGGGGTAGACTAGTAGAGCTGCAAGAACCTATACATTTGTTGAATTTCGTTCCTCCTTGCTCCAACAGCCATGCTGCAAGACAATACGTGGCTTAACTTTGACCACTCGATTGGTTTATCTGTATCAGGCTGATAGTGTGGAGGTTGTCAAACATGTAACTTTGATGTAAGGTACCGAAACCAAAATAACAAAGAAGTTTCGGGCGGTTATTATTGATTGGGATCAAGTTCATCTCGAGATCATCTCGTTATTATTATCAAACCTCAAGGCATAAAAAGGTTGAAGATCAAAGATTAAAGATTAGGTAAGGTGGGATGGATATATGCACGGGCCTCGACAATAAGATTACTACAATTAACTACTACTGCTGCTACTGCCACTGCTACAGACCACTACTACTATTACTACTACCACTGCTACTGATTGATACTGATACCCGCTCACTCTATTTCCCCAGGTATGCCAAACTTCTTAGTTCTTCTCCATCTCCATCTCCATCTCCATCTCCTCCACCTCCATTCTTCAAACTTTAGATCCAACTGTCTCACCTGCAATGCACATCCATCCCAATTCTTCCTTAACATAACATCCTTTTCAACATAGAACTAATTACGAGTTCGAGTACATAATTCATAATGCACTTTTGGTCTCTGTGAATTGATTAGGTTACAATAAGATAATTGAAAATGGCAAACACGATCCATGAGACTCCAGAGTGGGAAACTCCAACACCAAAACAATCTTTCCTCAGCAAATATAATATATTCTCAAAGCCGGAGTCAACACTTCCTACCACGAAAGAAGGATCTTTGGGCTCGTCTGGCAATGCTGTCACGGCGGAAACATTGGAAAAGCCTACTCTAATTGAACGATTCAATAATGTAGTGCCTAAAGATCGCAAATACTTTGGAAGGAGTCGCAAAGTGTTTCTGTTGATTGCAGTAGGAGCGATTGTAATATTACTTGCATTGATCCTGGGACTGGGACTTAGCCTTGGACTGAAGCATTCATCGTATGTATATTTAGCAATTTATTGTTTATTCGATGCTCATGTTCTACTTTCGTCCTTCTTTACGTGAACTGGCCGACGCGACAAGTCACCTCTTACTACATTTACTGCTCAATTTAATCGGAACAATGCACTGATTTACCAAAAAAAAAGGTCCAGGGTGCTACCTCTTCCCTCAAATGGTGGAATATTCACAGGAGATCTCACATACTATGCACCAGCTCTCGGTGCATGCGGGATAACATCTTCGTCAACTGAGTCCATTTGCGCTGTTTCTCACATTATATTTGACGCCGCCTCAACCAGCTCAAACCCCAATGCCAACCCGCTCTGCGGGAAGAAGATCAGAATAACCCGCCAAAGAGAATCGGGAAGTGGGAATAATACAGTTGACGTAACTGTCGTCGATCGATGTGTTGGATGCAAAGCCGAGGATTTGGATTTGAGTTTGACAGTTTTCAAAAAGTTGGCTCAAGAAGCAGAAGGAAGAGTTATTGGAAGTTGGGCTTGGCTACAGTGAGCTGCAGTGCAATATGGCCTTGAGCGAAACCATTTTATGTTAGGATACCCGGACTTTAATCTTCTTTTGGGCAGGACCTGATATATGTATGTATGTATGTATGATTCATGATGGATTGTGTTTTTTAATCTGGCAGCGGAGATACCCTTTGGTTATCGATATAATTCACTCACGATACTGTGATGGTATATTTCAATGGTTACACAACTTTGTTAGTTTCCAAATTCACAACGAGAAATAGGTTAAACATCTTATTATTGCCAAAATCCCTCTTCCATCGTCTTGCGGGCTCCAATTCATCCCCCAAGATCCAGTAATGAGAATGCTATCGAAGGTTGGGTGAAACATCTATGCAGTGCGGAAAGAAAAGTTCGATCGTATCGTTACAGACTTGTTGGACCTCAGTAGTATCTGAATTGAAAGCAGCATCTTTGATAGGCTCTAGATAGAAACGAATTCAGTGATTCAATCTACTTTATGAAGACGTTTGACTAGCTTTCATCAATGATCATTCGCGGCTCCGCTACCTCAAATCACCAATCTTACCGAATATTTAGCTTTCATCCTATTGTTTTTAAAGGTCCCCCCTTATACCTTGCCTCTTCCGATTCTCCCACAAATCCAAGCAAATTCAACAACACAATCTTCAACATCGCAGTCTCGACCATCAGTCCAAATTAAATTCTAAAAATTACACATCATATATAACAATCACCATGCACATCACCACTGCAAACATTCTCTCCTATATCCTTACTATAGCCCTCTTTACGCTTATCTCAACCCCCTTCGCACCCGCAGTTTGCGACTCAGCTTGCAATAGCAAACTTGCATGTGGTAACCAACAACAAGGAGTCGGAAAACTTCATCGTGCGTTGGGTATGGCTGTTGAGAAATCTAGATATGCGAGTGATGGTCTTATTTTGCCCGAGAGAGATGATAACATAATAGAAGCGAAGATGGAAAGAGAGGAGCTTAATAGTGGTCGAATGGCTCTTTGGAAGATGATCAGGGAGGGAACTTGTGAATATTTCTTGAATATCTTGAGACTCAACATTATGGCGAGGGAAATGGGAGTATTTGGGCTACTAGGGGCTCGAATATTCTCATTATGCTTTACTTGTCAGGGAGAGGAATAGGAAATATATACTGAGCGAAGACAGAAATATACCTCGTTGCTTTTTCGCGCCAAAGATAAATTAGTTTAAAAGTTTGGGGGTGAGATTTAGGGTATCTTGAACCCGAGTCCAGCATATTCATCCCAACCAATCTAACAAAATCTTACCATCATATCATATCGCAGTCATTAAACTCCCATCCTAAACTCTTGGAAGCGAACAGACCAGCTGAGGACATCTCCTATATCACGTGAGCCCACATCCACGTGTTTCAAAGTGGAACTCAACATTTAGCTTCTCCTCTGACCGATGAAGACCCTTGTATAATACCAGCATGGAGCCCCTAACGGTTGCCCCCACAGCTAGACAGTCCCACGGGCCGATACAGGCGCTAGAAAAGTACACGATGCCTCAAAGCGTACGTCTTGAGTTTGGTGGCATATAAAATCTTGGCGGCTCTCCTCGATATTTACACTTTTGTACCCAGTCAGTCTTTTCAGCTCGAAGTCATACTTTACTTTTATTGCTGGTTGTATGAATCCGATGTTGTGTGATTATTTGTGACGGCATTGATATTTTACTAAGTCAAGATTTACTTTTTGTATTTATATTTGCATTTCGACACCGCTGGTTTGTGTCTACCTCTCACTCCTTACCAAGGATTCTTACTGATGTTATATAGATATAGTGTCAAGAGACTTGACAATTCGAGATACCTTTTTGTATAATATCTCTACAAACGATACTAAAACCTCAAATATGGCTTGGATAGCAAGAGGTCAATCCAGCTTCGTCCAAGATACCCCAGATGGACACACATCCGCCGTTCCCGCCGTCGCCACCCACCGCGGCTCTCTATGGTGTCTCTGGAGCGACCCCTCTGGTGACTTGTACTATGCCATCGGTGATAATGACACCTTCCAGACCCGGATTCGCTTTCCCGACCAGGGAATCCCGGTCATGGCCGATCTTCTGGGTCGTCTGCATGCCGTGGTTGTAAGAGCGGATGGTGAAATCGCTCATTATGAATATAACGACGTGGATAAAGATTGGTCTCTTCCTACTATCCTTGACAAACGGTCTGGATTATGGACCAACACTACACCATCGCTTATAAGTCATAACAATAATTTGATGTTGGTGTATATTCAGGATGCATATTTGTATTATTCAACATGGACTTTAGATTCCGAAGATCAACCAGTCTGGAAATATCCCCAGGAAGTTAGTGGGATTAGCAAGGTATCCGGGGTACCCGCTTTGTTTGTATTGAATGGGGATTTACATGTACTTTGTGCCTCTTCGGATGAGAGTCGTCTGATTCTTGGCTTCAAATATTCACTGCCTGAAGATGTGTGGAATTCTTGTGATGATGTTAGTGAAGGGAAGGCTGCGCAAGGTGTTTCGGCCACTTCATATGGCGATAGTGCGTTTTTGGCTTTTCAGGAAAATGGGCCGGGTGATACTTCTCATGTAATCTATATGAGCGAGTATAAGGATGGGATGTGGCATCCTCAAGAGGCCATTGCTGGTCAGACTTCTTTTGATCCTCCACAGTTGGCAGTGCTCAATGGGAGGGTGAATTGTATATTCAATTCCAATGATGAGAGTCGAGAGTTATTATGGTATTCTAGACCGTTGTTAGACTACTCTCTGAGTTCTTGGATGGCAGAGATTGCAGACGATACCCTTTTGTCGGATATGACTATCCCCGGAACTCACGATAGTAAGCGTCTTTCCTCATTTTATCATTCATGAGCTAACTGATAACCACCCCAATAGGCTGCGCAGAGTCCAACATCCCCTTCGTACGCACCCAATACCTTTCCATAGCCGCACAACTTACGGCCGGCATCCGTTTCCTGGATCTCCGTGTGCGCGTCCACTCCGATGGTCAACTCTATATGTACCACGGTGGTATTCCCATCAATTTGCCCTTCTACCTCAAATTCGATTTCGTCATGCAAGAAGTCTTTGATTTCCTTTCTCAACACAGTCAAGAAACGGTATTGGTATCTATCAATAATGATGATAAATCAGACAAAGAACCTCCTTCGACTTTCTACTCCGCGGTTGCTAAACACATTACTTCTATTCCTCCATATCCCTCTGGGCAGCCCCGCTGGATTACATCAAATTCTCCGTCAATACTTGGTGATGCGCGCGGGAAAGCAGTGTTGCTTCGTCGGTATAAATGTGAAGAGGATTTAGCTCCAGAGGAGAAAATGGGCTTGGATCTAAGCGGGTGGTTGGATAATAATCCAGATTTCACTTTAGAGACCGAGAGCGGTGTTACAGTGCACTTGCAGGATAAATGGCAATATTCTGATATCATTCCCCTCAAACGTTTGGTAGAGAGTAAATATGAATTCGTGGTTCATCTGTTGGAGAAGGCTAGGGATGGCGCACGAGAAGAATGGTTTATTAATTTTATGAGTGCAGTTGGAGATCCGGTACAAAAAGGCGAAGTTGCGGAGAGTCATGTATGTTTTGAGTCCCTCTCATATTTCTTCCTTCCCCTATCCACCCACAAACCAACTCGCTAACCAACAACCCCCCTTTAAGTGGATCGCAGTGGGTGCGCACAGTAAATTAATCGGCGCATTTGTTCAAGGCATGAATCCTACTGTTCGCTCAAAATTCGATTGGGGAATCAAGAAAAGATATGGAATCATTCCAATGGATTACCCGGAGTTGCCGAAGGATTCGGATTTGGTTGCGTTAATGATTGGGTGTAATATGTAGAATAGAGCGAGATATTGGGGATTCAGAAACCTTTTTCTATATTCTGTTGCTCACTCAATGGTAGTAGTTCTCGTCTGGGTCAGATAACAACTATATGAGTTAGCTACTGATTACCACAACTTTGGTTCTGCCGCTCCTGTAGACGCCTTACATAGTTTTGTATGCTGCGCTCGCTATCTTTAAAATACAGTATTTTGCTTTCTCGAGGAACATGCGACAGCAACAACAGCTTTAAATTGATGACATTTACATTCTATCCATCCACAGGATTTCGGTTACACCCGAAAGTGTAAATCTTGAACAAACACCCAATGAGGTGCCATCCCTTGATAAGTTAGTCAGGAACAGAGATTTGCACAGACAGTTTGATCTATTATGCTTTGAATTCCTTCCCTCTTGGTATGTTTGTTCAATTTTGTTGCAATTCATCAATTGGAAGCAATTCATAAGGGATCGGAATTCTTCATTCATTTGCTACTTATTATTTCGAAAGACTTCAACTAACGAAAGTCATACATTCAATAGAATATCGAAATTCAAAAGCAAATTGCACCCTGGTTGAGGGAACAGCTGAGGTGAAAGGAGCAGAGCAGATCTAGAGATATGCGGGTATTACTTCTTGCGATGGCAATGGGGCTTCTATATGAAAGTATAGAAGCCTCTCCAGCTCTTCGAGCAGCCGGAGCAGGTAACTATTGTCAATCAACTTGGAAAACGATTAGGATGTCTCGTAATAACTTCTCTCGATCTAGAATCAGATACAATGAATTCCAGCGAAAACCAATCATCAGGAACTTATTCCACTCTTAGTCTAATTGATGCCACAGTCACAAACAAAGTCACTTCGGCATCAGATACTTCATCCTCGTTTATGGACTCGAATTTAATTCCATGGGTTACTGTCGATGCTAGTGGACATGCCTCAACGGTCACCCCAATCCTCACAATAATTGATGGAAAAGCGACAACAATTAATGCTGCCCCAGTAATATTGACAGCCACTGGTATTTCTTCTACTGATGGAACTACAACGACAACACCCACATCTGGTGAAGTAGTTCCTACCTCAACCGGTGGTGGAGCTTTTGAGATCTGCCACAATCTCAAGGGAAAGTTTGCACCGTTTTGTAAGCCGGATAATGGGTCTAGTGTGTATATTGATGAGACATATTATGGTTGGTTGCCCCTTCAAAGTGTACTGGATGATCATTGACATTTTACAGTCACTTGGGATACTCAATACTTTGCTGGCTCGAATACATCGGTTTTTATACAAGCAAACTATGTGAATGCTTCAGGCGGTGGTTTACAAGCCTTTCAATCAATACCCACGAACAACAACCTTGGTTTTATTGCTTGGACGATAGACAAAAGCTGGCTAAAGGGGATGAAGTTTAACAACGTAACTTTGTTCATAACACCCACCCAGAAAACCACAGTTTCTTCCGTACAAGGACCAACTCTCATGGTTATTGCTTCCCCCGCACCTGATCCATATCGTCAATCGCCAAGCAAGGCTCCTAATGGTGCCTCTCTTTACATAGCTCTTCCAGTAGTCCTTGCATTCGTTGCCGCGGTGATTGGCGGGACATTCTATTGCAATCGCAAGCATCGCACTATTGGTATGGGTAGTGCGATGGGCCGACGCAAGGGATATAGAACTGGCTCAAGAAGACAGAGAATGGGATTGGGAAAGAAGAAAGATCGAGCAATTATGTTGAGAGATCAGGAACTGACTGCCGATGGACAGTATAGAGATGTTCCAACACTGAGAGCAGAGGATCCCACAATGCATTATAGGGATGAGACAAGCTGGGATAACAATGAGCATTTCAAAGACGAGACAAAGTGGCATGCTGGGTCGAGACTCTAACTCATTTCATTAGTGTGGGACTTAACTAACCGGGAACCAGTCTCTAGTGATGGAAATAGTGATGGAGTTTGGAGGGTAAAAACATGATGGTGTGGCGTTTGTATGATAGTTAGCTCAATAAAACCTGAGCTTGAGTTTCTGGAACAGTAAAACATTTTGGTAATTTTTCAATTTAGCTCTAAACCTTTGTCAATTAAAATACCTTTTCGATTGTTAGGTTCTACGGCCAATTACGGCCAGTGAAGCGCATTTTGATGTGGAAGCTTAAGTTTCTGAACAGTGAGCCATTCCAGACCTTCATTTTGATGATGGTAAGGAGCATTAGTACAGTTTATCTGGAGTCTTTCAGACAAAACTCCTCTTCAAAACTTCAGTTGAATGTTTAGTTCCTTCTAGATGTTTTCTTTCATTTGAAAGCGCCATAATTCTTTGGAACTCAAAACAGATTTACATAAAAGCTCCAGATGGACTTCTACAAGGTATATGAAGTGCACGCAAGAGCATTCAGCAGTTTATAATTCACAACAGTAGTAAAGTTCTTTTGAAGTTTGATGATCCGATCAGGGTACGTAAAGAATATATTTAAAGATCTATTGATAATACCTTTTGAGGAGGACTTATAGGTACTTTTCAGTTGACATACTGATGAATGAAAAGTTTATTCTCATGGGTATGGATGTCATGTTTGTCAAACGCATTTGTCTGCATGTGTATTGATTGAATAGAGGAAGTTTGGGATCTATGCACTGCTGTTTCCCCATACATGATTTCAACCTTCCAAAGACTATTAAGTTTTAATTCTATTAACGGCCATGATATTGCCCTTTACAGGGGCTTGAGTAATCCGGGTTGTAGCTCAGCTAGGTTTTAAAGCTCTCCAGGCTTGGGAGATGGTGGACGTTTGACTATATACTTAAAAATAACAAATGTGCTCAATATCTCTAATAGACTTGGCATCCAAGGAGGACCCGTCATAAGCGGGCTACAGGCCAAAAGATTGAATCAAACTTTTATATAAGCATATACCATAGCTCTAGGGAATTAGACTGACCATCTGTATAATATATTATATTGGATCTGAAGCGAACATGAACAAGAAATGGAAGGTACATCAAGCGGAATTCGAGATACAAGAGAATCCGAAGACTTATCCCGAGTAAATGTAACATGAGTGAATTATATTTATCAAACTAACTGACCTGTGTAGATTATCAACCCATAGATAAAGTGAAGAGTTAGTAGGTCACTCGATGAGTTACCTACTCATCGTCGAGTACATCTATATCTCGGATTAATCGGATGTCTTGCGCAGTGCAGACCTTCAAATCAACATTGCCCAGCCTTCATGTGACACAAGATTCCATCACCTCCCTCCTGATTTCCCAACCACCTCCCAGCTTCAACTTCAACGTCCCATCTATTATCATCCGCCCTTTTCCACCGCTTCACCCTCACCGACATCGATATCAACAACAACATAAACCGATTCAAGCTTCCTCTCAAAGATATATCCACTCCCTTCCCGCACATGGCATCCGTCACTCCACTATCCGCGGCAACACACGTATTCATACGTAGACACACGCACATCGGGTATGCGATATGCACGTCTGGATATCTATGTACCTACAATGTGTCGCATGACGCTAATGCAATGTAATGCGCATGCAGAAAGGCTACGTCGGTGTAATGTATCGTGTTACTAGCAATTTACGCGGATTGCTTGTGAAGGGTGCGTTTGTTCGGTGAAGGGTCTGGGAGCATTTGGGTGAGGAGATTGCGAGGGGTGTTTTTACGGGGCTTTATTGGGCTGTACTGTGAACAGGCTGGAATTGTGGACTCTTTGGTTTGGAGATGATGGTTGTTGGGTGTGGCGAAAAGCTATTTGTGCACATTCAATTTCGTCTCTCTTTTTCTCTTTCTTTCAGCCTTGGATTTGGTATATGGCAGAGAGTAGGGAGAAGAGTAAGAACAGCAAAAGAATAGCATCTTTCCCCTATCCTCTCCAATTCGACTCCCTAGCTTCACTCCTCTATCTCTCCGCTCTCCCATTACATCTATCTTTGTACACACGTATCTCCCCCATCAATCAACAAATACTAAATCCAGCCAGACTCGTTCCACATCTCATGTAAATTACAATATCCCAAAGCAAGGAAAGATCAATAACATTATCCACTCCATATACATCCAGCTTCATCCCTTCCTTACCCCCATCTCATTCCATCTCATAATTCCCACCGTACTCCCAAGACCCACATCCAACTTGCAGCGACACGGTGAGAGAAAACGGCAATCGAAAACCCAGGCAAATTTAACACGACTTTCCAAACAAGATAAATTACCAAACATCGCAATGGAGAATAAAGCAACTAGCCAAAGACTTGTAATAGGCGAGACATCTCGACCTCATGATTCTTCCAAAGTTGTCAATTCCATATTGAGTGGCCCCCAAATTCCAATATACCAAAAAATTGGAAAAATAAAATAAATCTATATGAAGCTCACTGGGATCTCTCATAATATTGGAATGCTGGAGGTTCGTCGGCGTGTTGTGTTTCACGATAAGCTGATGTCATATAATACTCGATATCTTATGTCAGATATAACTGGTAGATCAAAAAGTAGAAAACCCGTTGAAGAAATGAAATACATAATTGTGAGTGGTTGGAAAGGTACGACGCAGTGGTACATTGTGGTAGTAGTAGGAATGATCTACCGGCTGTGGCAGTTATGCTTGCTTGCTCGTCAGATGTGGTTGACGCGACGCTGATGTGAGCTCAGCAAGTACTGATGAACGAACATGGTGGATTTCACGTGACCAGATGAAATGCACATCGAATGTTACGTTTCTATTTTCGTGTAACTACGTGCCTCAAACTCAGGTTCAGGATTTTTCAGAGTCGGTCGAGACCTAAAGATCATCGATGCATTAGAATTGTACCTAGAAGCCTAGGAATGTGACAAAGTAGCAGCCAAAATTCTCCAAAAGCCATCGTTACTACCTTGCGATCCTGATTTTCTTTTCTTGAAGAAAGATGAAACAACCTTAACCACTTAGGTTACTAGTCAAGGAAAAGGAGAAAAATATGAAATGATAGAAAAGTATGAAATATTTCCCAATTTGTGATTCATGAACCATGACCGATACTCCTCCAGGACAAGGAAACACTTTCTAACATGCCCCTTGTGCGTGTAAATTTGTATTCCATCGCATTGGGAGCCAGCCCTCGTAAACTTCGACATTCTTCGCCCATCTATCAATGCATGTATCTTTAACCCCTGAATTCGCCGACTAAAGCCAGCATATTTCATAACCCATATGCCATACCCCAATCCCTTAAACCCATATGCACGCTCGCAATAATATCACAATGAATGCGGCCTCAGAATATATCACAGTAACTATAACTCAGAACCCTATTTATGACCTTAACCACAAACATCATCTACTCCACCATCTACTCACTCCAATCACCCAAACCTGCCTCACCAAAATAAACAGGTCCCAACCTCAAAAATCGCTTAGAACTCATCCCCATCTGTGTACCCACACCAGAAGTCTCGCTATTACTTGCCTCACTACTCATACTCTCACTCCTAGACTCCTTCCCCAATTCCTTCTCAACATCGATATCGCCCAGACCCTTGGCATGATTAATCTCATCACCTATTCGTTTTTCACCGTACCTATCACCCCCAGCTGCAACGCGCGTATGATCAATATCAACGAGCTTACGCGGCGTCAAAGCACCAGGCAACTTGGACAACCGAGCCGCAGGATAGCCCGCTGACGTCTTCGGAGCCAGCGACAAGAAAGGATGAAAAGGCTGACTCGCTTCTTCTGCGGCGGGAACAAAGTTTTCCTGTCCGCTCATGGCAAGAGCCTTGATTTCGGCTGTGATGCCGGAAGCATCTGCATCTGTTGGGAATTGGGAGGTCATTTTTGGGGTGCGGATTTGGTAATGTGACTGAAAGAGCTTAAATAAACTGAATACGAGAATGGTTCACAGGCTTTGCTGTGCCTCGGAAAATTATCGAGTTAATTGGAGAGATGGATTGCGGGAAAAACGGTTTGGAACGTGTGACGGGAAGGATGTCCGTCGTACGAGCGAGATGGGGGTCGCCAAAGAGGTCTAAGAAAGTGTGTAGGATCCTTGACTTTTTGATGCTAATGAGATGAGATGGAGTGGGATGGGATGGGATGGGATGGGATGGGATGGATTTTTTTGAAGGAAGTGGTTGAAGAAGTTTCGATGAGAAATGAGAGGAGAAATAATTTTGGCAAAGAATGACACCTTTCTTTTATGGTGGAATTTCCGCTAGTTGAACTTTCTACCGCGGTTGAAGCGAGCGACTTATTGGATTCCAACACCCCATTATGCAGAATTGATGCACGTGGAGGAAATGTTGGTCAATAAGTGGTGAATGCATGAGCGAGACTGCATTGCAAATCAAACTCTGTTTTTGTGAAGCAGATTAAACACGCCATTATTGATGTGGATAGATATATGAAGATATATACATATATCGACAACATATGTACGACGACGATGTAGTTAATTTCCTAATGGAGAAATGGATATTTTCAAGTTACGAAAATAAATAGGTTCTCCAACGACCGAAAGCTACCGGAGATTCTTCTGATTGGATGATTTACTCCAACAAGAATAAATACCGGAATGACAAAAAAAGAGAGGACTCCACAAAAAGTAATTTCAACCAATCAGAAGTGCTCAAAGTTGAGACAATACCGAGGTTATACCGTTTATATACCTGTACCTAGGTAGATACTATAGCTTTGTAACATGTAAAGATATGCAGAGACAGCCGTTGAATTTGACACAGAAAGGGGCAAAAACCCAATTTGCTGCATTATCAGGACATGCTCTCCTGATTTGTTAAGTTGATGAGTACTCAATATCTAGATAATCGAAATTAGCAGGTGGAAATGGCCGTAAACCGGCTGTTTCCTCTTGGAACTGCAGGCTACTGAGTTTTCATATGCCGGATTCCTATCTTCATCAGTCCACTATTAACATAAGATTACCATGGATGAACTAACTGTTGATTAAATCAAAGAGGGGTTAAAGACTCATAAGTCACCACAGACAGACCTGGGGTACAAATGGAAAAGAGTACCAGTAGCGAGCAGATCCCTCAGTGGTCGCCGACGACGTGAGAATGCTGATGATATACGTCATTCGCACAATAGTCTAGACGAATTAACGCCGTGGCTGTGGCACGTATGAGGTGATAGTTCCTCCTATTCTTGAGAAGAGAAGGTTCAATTTGTCTGAAAAAAAGGTGCGTCTCCAATTTCATTGCCAACACGAATACCAACTATATACGAGTGTGTCAATTCAGGAATATGTAATGAAAGTTTTCGTAGATTGAAAGAAAGGAGGGATCAAAGTGAAAATTTGCCTAGGCCAATATGACATATCAAGTTGTTTCCTGATTTTATCCGAAGTTCGATGATCTTGTCTCCTTTCTCTGGCGAAACACCCACCACCAACAAAAGCCAACAAGGCGTTTCCATTCTCCACTGCGGGCTCAGCCCCAGGTACGAGGTATCGGCACGTAGTTTATCGTGATGAACGGACAAATATTTCCTTGAACCATGGTTTTGGAAGGTATTCTATCACGTGATGTCACAGCTGACCAGAGACTGGAGCCAGACGGGCCTCGATTTGGGCCTCGAGAGTTGGAATGTTGTGTTGGTTCAATGTGCTGCGAGATTAACTCTCTGCAAGGGCGGACTGCTTTCTATTAGTGACGAGACGGCTGATGGGGCTGATGTACTGATGTTTTGCTATACGGTTGGAAAGTACAAAAAGCATAACACACATGTATTGTTTTTTCAACCCAGCAGTGTATAATTCTCTAAGCAAAAAACAATCCTTGAAAATACAGAGAACAAGTTGACAGGCAACCCCCCGCGCCTCTCGGGTTACGACTATTTCGTCTGAATATGCACACTGCACGATGCTGAGAATGTGATTGTGATTATAAGTATATGTTCCAGATGGTGAAGCTCCGCAATGATCTCTTTCTTCAACTTAATGTCATCTTCTGTATTACATTGTTGCAGGGCATCGAGCTTTATGGCCCGTTGTGGTCGGATGTATGCACTTGTGTTACGCGACATGTAGATATGAGTATATCTCTTTTTGAAGCATGATCATTGGTGGATTTCCGATAATTTATGAAAATCGTTGATTATTATGATTATCTTCTCTCCCAATAATAATAATAATGAGCCCAGAACCCGAGTGCTATTTTCTATCAGGTCTAGAAAGGATCAGGGTTCATTCCTATGGAGCAAAGGAAGAGAAGGATGTGAAGAGCAGGTGGTGGTTTGAAGATTTCGCCAGTTTGAGCCATTGTGCGTACTTGTTCCTGAATTTGATAATGATAATTGAACCATCTCATGTCAAAAAGAGGTTGTGTTTCTGCCTAATACGATACTTCACTTCATAGAGTGATTAGTAGGGGAGGTGCATTGTCTAATGCTTCAATTTTCCCACACCCTATGGTTGTTTTTCGGAGCTCGGAGGAAAGTGGGACGTTTTGAACATTCGAAAGCATTTAGCCTAGGGTATGTTAGGCAAGGGAACCTAGTTCAAGTAAAATATCTACGAAAACTATTGTATCACAAATTGACAACATCCATTGATCAATTTGATCAGTGTTAACATCTTTACGTCTTCCCTTTTTGAGTTCCGCCTTTGATGTATTGACTGTCTCCAGCTGGGATTGTCAGCAAAAACTACGAAGCAGGTAGGCAAATTGCAATATGGAAGAGCCCCCCACGGCAACCATTTACAGTACAGTACGAAGTGGCATATTGGAACACCCCTTGCTCCAATTTATTGTACTACCATCACTTGACGCGGTCGTCTTTGTAAGGTGAGATACAAGGATATTGGGCAAGGAGTCACCCCTCCTTCTTCAATCTCATCCTTATTATCCTTGTTATTGTCGAGCATATTGTCAATGATTATGCCACCGGCGTCTATTAATCGCCTCCAATTCGCTGTGCCGCTAATTCAACAGACGTCACACATAAATTCTTAGGATTTTCAAGAACTATCCAGTGTCTGTCACATTGCTTATCGATGATGAACAGCGATTGATCAGATCATCATCCCAATGTCAATTCCAACCAAGTGATATACATTGCAGTCTCTGTGTGCTGCAGGACAAGCTGAAATTCAAAGTTGGAGTTCGACAGGCTCAATTGGGTCAAGATCCTGTATGTGTTTTTCGCGGAATTAGTCAATACCCCCTCCCGCATTTGACAGCGGACACGGCTGCGGGTACCCGTCGTCAAAATAACATGACGTCGGAACCCTGCAGAACAGAAGGTCTTGTGGCCCCTTTTGACTTGACAGAATATCGTGGGAGGCTAGAGTGCTGTGATGAACCACGCATATTAAGTTTGAAGCCGTTAGGATGCTCTACACCTTCCTCTATGGAGTCAGGAAATGCTTTGATGCAGTTCGGGAGGCCGTCACGCGGACCGATACCGACTGAAGTCTGCAATATGACTTGCTTCATCATACTAAAAAGATTCCTGTTTCTGTAGTTTGTGAGTTTGCTTGCATCGACCGAATCTTGGGCCGTAATTTGATGGTACGGGGATGGCCCGTACCTACATAAATTTGTTACACAATAACCGTTCTTGAGAAAGCCGAAATCCTTCTTGAATAGAATGAAGCACTTAAAATATCATGATAAAAAAATAGGCACCGTAAAACCATCACCATCTTTTGACTTTAGAAGACTCGAGTCTTACTGGTGCCCCGGGCCCGGTCGTCCAGAAGATTACTCAATCTAGTCGCAATGTCTTCCTTCAACAGCCACGAATGCGGTATTGTGATCATATTCAGGGATAAATTCTGAGATGAGAGGAATCAAGACGTTGCCGCGAAAGTGCATGGCATGGTGGCGTTTCTGCCAATAATCGTAGAATTCGATCAATCACGCATGTAAAAGTCCGGCCACTTGCGGATGTAGAATGATTCAGCTGTAGGGCAGAGTTGTACTAATTGATTGAGTACAAACGGCGAGCTGATGAATATGTTGGTGATCAGTCCTCGAGGGACCAATTGTAACCAAGACCGCGGCAAGTCGACGTTGGTGAACGTTGGACTGACCCTAGAGACGCATGCCAAATAGGAATAGAAAAAGTATGCATACTTGCGGCTGTTGGGTAGAGCAGTGGGTTGAAAACAAGAATTTGATAGAGAAAATAAGGCTTTCGGAAAATATTGTTGTTTTGAAACACAATTGTTTGTATTCGTTAGATTGGCTACTTGTGTTGAAATTCTTTTGGGATCTGCCGAGTCCAAGTCCATCAACTAACAAAAAGTTGTTGTCGGTGGGACTATGTGATGATAGATACATGGAAAGGAGCAAATCAAAACCAGGTCCGAGGCGTTCCCATAATTGAGTTTTCTACAGCTTGAAGTTGAGTCTCGGGTAGGTATAGGTAGGTAACTAGTAGGTTGGCTAGTTTATTACTGTATTAGTCTTGTTGGTTAGATTCATTTGAATGTAATCATTAACCCAGCCCAGCCCTACAGCAAGCATGATCTTTTCGCCGATTCCCACCGCAGCAAGGGAAACAAAAGAATAGAGAAAGGTAGAGAAAACCAAAAGAAAAATACTTAAAATTTGAAGAAAAAGCTTCGAGAAGCCTAACGTACCTGTGTACTGTAAGAAGGTCATGATCCATGATGAACCTAACGTGTGATATATTTCTAGTCTGGAAAAGAAGGTTAGGTTCCTCGATGCAATCTCAAAAGATAGAGAAAGCCTCTTTTTGCTGTGTTCGTTTGACATATCCACATGGCACCCCCGTAGAAAGCGATCCATCAAAGGTTCGAAGCGTCTAAAAATGCAAGATCTATATTGCTAGAGTAGTAAAAAGCCTAAGCTTGCCTCTTAATATCGTAGTATATGTTGCAAGCCGCAGTCTTGAGTCGAATCTATCCCGCTTGATTGGAATATGATGAATTGTACAAGAAAACTAAAGAACATTTGATTTCTCGACGTCTGATTTGATTGATGTTGCGATCCCATGTAAGGAATGGCACTCTTATGGTGGCTTTGGCTTTTGGTTTGTTTTCTGGCGGATGATAAAATCAGGTCTACAGTAGTGGTCTGGTCTAGTTTTGATCTACAACTGTAGGTAGTACCGAGTAGTTCGTGGTTATACTCAAAATCTTTACGAATAGTTAGAGTAAAAAGAAGAATTGTACTACTTACTGTATGTAAATTTAATACACATTCGAGTACACTAGGAACAATCTTTTAAGGAAGCGTCCGAGAGAATCCACCTCAGCCGAAAAAAATCAAGGGGGAAAAGAACATCAGAAACCTGTGAAACGACAATATCTAAGCCTAACTAACTGCCTCCCTACTTATTACCTGGATAATAATACAACGAAATAATTGACTGTAAATCGGACTTGATCTATCAACTTCAAATCCTGATTATCAGAAAACCCCTCAATTTACTTTGATTATATTGTATGTGATTTTATTATTTATTTATTTTGTTTATGTTCACAGAGATTATAATGATTTTATCTTATAATGCGCGGTAAGCTTCTTTTAGACGATCTATCTATATGATATTGATGTTGTATTGAAGGTTAGATCAATGATTTCACACAAGTAAATGTCCAGGTATTAGGAAAGTTGAGATTTTGATATAAAGAATCAATATGAGATATTATTAATGCTAAAGATAAAGAAGTAAGAGAAGTTCTACAGTACTAATCATTCCAAGTTGCTAATATGTCAGGGCCTATTCAGCCAGGTTCTAAAATCGGCTAACTCAAAGTAAGCTTGTGTAATGTGCCTGTAATTACTATTGTAACGCCTTTTACTTTATTAGTTCCTACCCTCTACCCTCTAGTCTCTAATCTCTCTAGTTTCTAGATCTACATTTGCTACTGAAGATGGTTAAAGGCTATCGTTTAGTTGCAGATTGCAGGTCCCATCATTTGGTCCCTGCAACTTTTGACAACCTTGCAGGTCCTTGTTGCCTCGGGTGGATCTTCCATTTTGTAAAATTCAATAATCAGAAAGCTTGACTTGTCAGCGACCGCATCGATCCTCCTTTTGCCGTACCTGCAATCTAGGATTGACCATGTGAGCTTGCGCTTTTAGTTATGGCGCCCTACCGATACCATGTCAGCGATGGAATTGATACCTGCCTGCCCTACCACTACTCTCACTGTGTTCCTCGATCCTCTAGCCAACCGTTTGCGCGGCGGATGACGGCTATTTTCTTGTTGGTATTCACGGAAAGCCTGGTATGATACCTCTATGGCTACAGCTCAATCTGCCAATTTCAACCCCATCAAACCCCTTGCGGGAAAAAATACCAACAAGGAGGCACACCAGCTCGTCGGCAGGCATTTCCCCTCTCTCTGACTGGCTTCGTGTTGACATCCTACGATGGATGGCAAAGCAAACAGCATTTCTCAAATTGAATGACAGGCAGTACCGTTCACTCGGAATGGTACAACGGTGTATAAAGCAAGCTGCCGTCGCCCATGATTTTGAATGTTCAACAGCTCAATCATCACCTTCTCATTCATCATCACACTACTAGCCTCCCATCTACGATATATTACCTGCCAGCTTCCCTTTTACATTAAAATTTCCTCAGAAAAAACACTACTTCAACCACATTCGCCATTGTCCAAGTAAGTCTGAAGTTTGCTTACAGTCTACATTTCCTTTAGGAAGAGAGAGAGTCGGTCTTTAGCAATCATCATTGCCATTGATCTTTGTTGCTAATCCCTGTGCGACTCGATAGGCCGAGTCAAAATTTCAATTACAAGCTCCTTAACACTTTTCCGAACAACAATCACCAAAATGTGCACTCATTACGTCATTTTCTACAGCTGCGGCCAGCACCAACTTGAAACCAAAGTTGTCGAGTGCGCTGGATGTAAAGCACATGGAACTTGCAACAAGCCAAAAGAATTGAAATCTACTGGCGCAGAGGCATGTCCATATGGCTGTCCTTCGTAAGTGAGTGCGTTCCCCAAAGTTCCTGTCAAGTTATACCCTGACTTTAGATCCAGAGACTATGCCTCCTCACATCTTTAAACCGCATTTGAAGGCGGTCCCTTGGAATTCTCCAACCGTCTCTGGCGGGATTAGTCAAGTGGAGCAGGATATTTTGGGGGCATCCGTGCAGGTGAAGGGGTTTAGGGCTAGAGGGGACGTTGGGACAGGGTCAGAGAGCCGTGGTGCAAAGATTGGTCATGAACCGCTGCTGTAATCATACAAGCATACTTGGGAGTTCATGGGTCGATATCTCATTTTGTTACTTTTGGGGGGGGGGTTCTCGTTCTGCTGTGGTAGATTTTTAGTCGACACTTTTTTCTCAATTATAACCGTCTTTCTTTAAACCAAACATCTACTGAATCCAGAAACATGTGAACAGTGAAGTCAAAACAAATCCACAAATATACAAGCCAGCGCAGTTTCAAATCGTCCGATGTTCTCAACCACGTCATCCATCATCCATGTGCGTACTTTTTCATGCTAATCTCTCACTTATTTCGAGACCCCACAAACTAAACCTGTGGCAAAAGTCTAAAGTATGGGGGGTGGTGTATAACTAGAGTGAGGTTGAACGATTTGCCGTGCGGCTTTCTTTGTGTAACTGCAGGCCTCATGAGAGAGCGCGACACCCGCCATCTTTGACTGATTGATAGTCTTATCGGTTGTATTGCGGCTAATATGCCGCAGGCAACGGCCAATGCGACCTGGGATATTACTGATCGAGATAGCAAGCGCGGTTCAGATTCTGCGTCCAGGGATATGAATCCTTGCATTTGGCATGCAGCAAATTTCAGTCATGTGACTCTGACTGGTCAATATTCAGGCAAGAATCAGTGGAGGCCTAATCCTAATCCTGGTTTGAATTTTGGATCGGGTATTTCCCTTTTCAGTGCTGACATTCATTGAGTACCAACACCAGCGATATCGTCATCAATTGAGTCTCAAATTTTTAGAAAATCTTTAGCCAGTTCCTTCATTTTTTAGTGTATAAAGTGATGATGCTATGTCACAACGCGTCTACCGCCTAGAATAAAGTGGATTGATAATGAAGAGTTCCTATCAATCAAACCACTCATACCAGTAAAGATGTGATAGCCAGTGAGGAACAGGCTCAGCTATCGGCGAGGTCGTGGAATCTGTGGTACTCTCGGGAGCAGGAGGGCGGCACGTACTTACAAGGAACAAACGTAACGAACATGGTGTGATGAGAAATTGTGATGTTCAATTTGAGGTAAGTACCAATTTCGAATATGCATCACCGTGGCATATAAAGATCTACTTTTGATGTTAGACGAACCATAATGAGTAAAAGTAAACAGAAGACCACACGCCTAGCCTTCAAGGTTGGCGAAGGGCATTACTCCGTAGACGAAAATCTTACGTGCGATGTGACGGTTATAATTGCAGGGTAAGGTTAACCATGTAAAATAAAAGCTCAAGGGTATACCCGCCTGTGCCGCCATTATTTTTTACAAGGTAAAAAAGCGCGGGCTAATTAGACGCCTCTAGCGCGCAAGATAGATGACCATGCAGAGAAGCTGAATTTAACTGCATGCAAATAACAAGGCAGCTATCACTCTACATATCTTGGTAAGCCACTACTAAATGTCTTTTGACCAGTATGATAATTGGGATGAGATTTTCTAATTTTTTACCTGCGTTTCAAGCAACGTCATCTTTATGACAATGAGAACTCGCAAATGCTAGGAGCTGTTGTGATGTGATGAGTTGCAGTAGACTACCTAGTAGGTACATATCGATATACGAGCTGATAAAAATGAGTCAAGGGCAATCCTAGTCGTTCGTAGCTGTATCGTTTCAATTTTCCAGTAGGTATAGAGTAGCTCCATCATTATGTCGGGCATAATGCTATATCGATTCATTGTCAAGAATTCCAAATCTTTAGGACTCGGACTTAAACCTTGAAATCAGGATACACGAGCCACTTCGGGACATCGAGGATAACCTTGGAAACTTGTGCATAAAAGTACGGGATTCAGAAAAGGGACCCATGAAAGCTAAGGCCATAATTAGTAAGCAACTTTCTAGTGCCGTTATAAATCAAGAGGCTGCTGCTTTAATGATCGTCCAACCAGCAAATCATCATCCTCGTCTACAAAATACCTGTACAGAGCATTGACATTAACAGCAGTCGAATAATCACCACGGCAAATAATAGGTGATAGCAAAAAACGCCTTCTATAAGTTGACAAGAGGGCTCATATAAAGCCAACCAGAACTGCAACATATTTCATACTTCATTATCTTCACTCTCACTGATCATATCGATTTTTCAATACCAAATGTCTATCGACCTCAACTGGGAGACGTTGACCACTGGACCAGACGGACTTGCCCTCGCAGAAAAGATCCGAGACTTTGTACATGGCAAGTTCCAGACCGTGACCTTGCCCCGCTTCATCAGGGGTGTCAAAGTCCACACTTTCGACTTCGGATCAATTGCTCCAGAAGTTGAACTAAAAGATATTTGTGATCCGTTACCTGATTTCTACGAAGATATCGAGGATGACAATGGAGAAGACGATGAAGAAGATGATGGCTCTGAGAGCTCTCAAACTGATGAAGGAAATGAAGTCGCAAAGACGTTGAGAGAGAGAAGGAAGATGGATCGAGTAGAAAGGACGGCAAATGGTCCGTCACATGCACCGACTCCTCCTGCTTATATCGATACACGATATCCCGGTCTAAGATCAATGCAAGGTTCTGGTGATGCCGGGAGTCCCTTTTTAGGTGTTAGTACACCTGGTATTCCGGGCGGAACATCAAATCTGAGTTACTTTCATTCCCAACTAGCTAGTGGATTGTCTGGCACTCAAACTCCACTAGCCGCCGTTGCCGGTGCACATCTGCCTCAAGGATGGTCGGACCGTCCTAGCTCATCTCTACATTTGTCCGCCCTCCGTAATCAATCTCACACACCCTTATCTCACACAGCGAGTGAAACGTCTACGATCCCTCCACAAATTGGGGATCTAGGCCAGCAATCACTACGAGAGAAGGCCAGTGTATCCACTCTTGCTGCTTCATCTTCAGCGACCGGACCGACAACTCGAGATGGCCCACCCGAAGAAACGATTCCAGAAGAGCAGGTTGATGAGAGTGAAGAGCCAGGTTCACCACCGCGAAGATTTCGAGAGCCCAAGGCGGAAGATCTCCAGACCGTATTTCGTGTACGGTATTCTGGGAACATCAGACTTTCACTCACAGTCGATATCTTATTAGACTACCCTATGCCAAGCTTCGTGGGCATACCAGTGAAACTGAATATTACAGGATTGTCTTTTGATGGGGTTGCTGTTCTAGCCTATATTCGTAAGAGAGCTCATTTTTGCTTTTTATCGCCCGAGGATGCATATGCTGCCATCGGTGCAGATGAAAAAGACGCAGATGGTTACGTTGGTATGAAAATGGGAGCTCTCTTGCACGAGATCAAGGTTGAGAGCGAGATTGGGCAGAGGGAGAATGGCAAGCAAGTACTCAAGAATGTGGGTAAGGTAGAAAAGTTTGTTCTTGAGCAAGTTAGACGCATTTTTGAGGATGAATTTGTATACCCCAGTTTCTGGACATTCCTGGTATAATATGTTAAATGAGATTGATCTAGAAATATTCAGCTATCAAGGATATCGGCAGGTCTAAGACCTAGTACATTGAGGTGCCCGATTACCAACGTGAGCAATTGAATTGGTTGAAAAGGGTGTAGCACAGTTTCACCAATCTTCTAAGCTCGAGAACGAATTGAGTCAACCTGTGAATAATGGTAGCCACCTAGGATATCTCTCGTGGTGGTCCCCTACAAGCGAAACAAACATTTCTTGAAAAACATTTCTTTGCATCCACGCGAATAACTCCAATACCAACGGATTTTTCAAGCCAAGGTCGCCTTAAACCCTTGATATGCTGAATTCATGTCCAGTTCCAATTCTCTAGCTTTGTCCTCACTGACCTCTTCTGTTGCCTTCATCTGATTCAGAGTAATGAGCCACTGAACAATCTTCCCCCTGCCCTCAAAGTCCCTGTCTGTAACTTTATTCACACTTTGAATGACGTCGGACAGTAGCGGATGTAGTTGATCCTTTGCTAATAAGCCCAACTTAAGCGCATCCAGAAATGTTATGAAGTCTTGTGTCGCTTCGAGAATCAAAGTGCCATTGGTACCATTGTTGTTGGAGGAGGATGCATTATGTGAGGGTGCAGCAACGGTGCTGGGCAATCCTATTCTGAGTCTTTCTGTGGCTCTGGGGACCTCTATCTGTAAGAGATTTCAATCAGTCATCATACAGTTGCAACTCAAATTCCAGGAAACACGCACATCCCATTCATTCTTGAAGGTCTCCAAATCCACAAATTCCTTGGCTACGCTCTCATCTGCCAATATAGCTTTGTATTGCTTCAATAATCGATCGCAAGTCTCAGTATAATCCGATTCAGATACTGCATCCTTGAGGTATGCTCTTTCGAGTTGGTCTAAAGTAATTATAATACTAAATACTTCTGCGAGTGAGTCTTGAAGAAAACGCTCCGCTCTAGACTCTGCAAGCTTGACTTCCTAAAGGCAACAGTGAGCCATTGTTCTGTTTCTTGAGGGCAGAGAGATTGACCTCATCCAAATTTATGGTTGCGGCCAATGCAGTATTCGGTATATAACTATGAGGTGTAGGAGCATACGCGGGCTGTCTGTTCGGGTACATTTCGATTTTAGAGTACGATCAATATTCATTCAATGTGAGCTTGAGATCCGTTTTCGTCATAGGTTATTGGTGGGGGCTCATTAGGCGTCGCAATCACCATCCATAACTTGAAATAACTAAGTAATGTGCATTATTCTGAAATAAAAGATAAAAACACTGAATTGACGAATTATCAAGCCGATGTGTTTGCATGAATCCGAGACACAAGGAATTAGGTCTATTTCCTCATTATGTTGAAGAATATAAAAACGTATTCGAGAATGTCTATATCACTAACAGCTGTTTGCCGTGATGATGATTGATTGATTGATTATCTCTACTGAGAGACTTTGTTCAAGTAAAAGGTTAGTAGAGGTAGATTTATAACCTCACCGCCTTTGATACGCCATATCGGTACTAGCTTATCGCTGGAAAGATTTCCATCTCAAAAAAATCTTAGAATTTATTTTGTCTTGCAATCTATCTTATCACCAAAAAATCTTCAATTCCACAATGGCGAAAAGTACCAAAAAGTCCACTCGTAAATTCGAGAAGAATCATCTTAAGGATACATTGGAAAAGCGCAAAGATGGCGCAAAGTATAAGCAGCGACAACAAATGAAAGCAAAACGATCCGCACGAAATGCAAAAGATGCTGAATTTTTGGGAGGAAAAGAAGATGGGGAGGAAGGTTCCAAACCCAAACCATCTGCAAAAGAGGATGCATTCGGAAAGATGAGTGTCGATGATTTCTTCCAAGGCGGTTTTGAAGTACCAGAAAAACTTCAAAAAAAATCAAAAGCAAAGAAGGGAGCAGAGAAGTTGGGAAAGAGGAAGAGAACTGAGCCCGAGGAGGAAGAAGAGGATGAATCATCAGACGATTCAATTGGGGAGGCTCCAGTAATGAGTGACAGTGAGGATGGCGATGATGATGACAACGACGAAGGATTGACCGGAATGAGCAAAAGTGCAATGGACGCTCTAGCTGAGAAGGACCCTGAATTCTACAAATACCTCAAGGAGAATGACCCTGAAGCTTTGGATTTTGAGGACGATGCAGACTTTGCTGAAGTTGACGAATTAAGTGGCGAGGAAGACGAGCAACCCCAAAAGAAAAAACAAAAGAAATCGAAGAAGGCTAAGAAGGAGGAGGAGGCGGACGAGGAGGAGGAAGAGGAAGAAGAAGATGCCTCTGAAGTTACAAAAGCTATGGTGAAGAAGTGGAACAAGGCAATGACCGAACAAAAGTCTCTAAGAGCCATGCGACAAGTTGTTCTAGCATTCAGAGCAGCGGCGCACGTCAATGAAGACGAAGGAAAGGAATACAAATACTCGATATCGGATTCTGATGTCTACCACGAGCTCTTGCTCACTGCTTTGAAGCTAGTTCCCGAGGTTCTTAATCACCACCTTCCAGTCAAGGAGACTGCCGCTGGAAAAGTTCGAGTATCAACAGATTCTAAAAAGTTCAAGACTCTGTCGCCCCTCTTAAGATCCCACATTACCTCAGTCCAACATCTCCTCACTTCTCTATCCGATGCCTCTACCCTTAAACTTACACTTTCTTCTGTCATTCCACTGCTTCCTTATCTCTTATCGTTCAAGAAGGTTCTCAAAAATGTCGTCAAGACTGTAGTAGACATTTGGTCCGATGCCTCGAGCACAGAAGTTACCCGAATCAATGCTTTCTTGGTCATCCGACGTTTGGCAATAATTGGTGATGCTGGACTCCGGGAGGCCGTTATGAAGACAGTGTACCAGGGCTTGCTCAAAGGAAGCCGAAACACCACCATACACACTATTCAGGGAATAAATCTTATGAAGAATTCGGCCGCTGAACTCTGGGGAATTGACCAAAATGTTGGATATACCACGGGATTTACATTTATTCGACAATTGGCAATTCATCTGCGAAGCAGCATCACAAACAACCAAAAGGAATCGTATAAGCAAGTCTACAACTGGCAATACGTTCATTCTCTTGATTTTTGGTCGACTGTACTAGCTGAGCACTGTAATTCTTTGAAGGAGGCTGAAACTGGGAAAGAATCTCAACTTCGACCACTCATATACCCCACTGTTCAAGTCACCCTTGGAGCTATGCGTCTCATTCCAACTTCCACTTACTTCCCATTACGGTTCCATTTAATCCGTTCGTTACTTCGTCTTTCGCGAGCCACTGGAACATACATTCCATTGGCCTCTGTATTGCTTGAAGTCCTGAACTCCGCAGAAATGAAGAAGCCTCCCAAGCCAAGCACACAAAAATTCTTTGATTTTACATCTAATTACAAAGCTCAAAAGTCGTATCTTCGTACACGAATCTATCAAGATGGTGTTGGAGAGCAGGTGGCTGAATTACTTGCCGAATTTTTCGTGCTCTGGTCTACTAGCATTGCACTTCCAGAACTCACATTACCTGTTGTTGTGATGCTGAAGCGATGGCTCAAAGATGCTTCCAACAAGAGCTCTGGAAATAAGAACAGCAAGGTAAACTCTATGTTTGTACTTCTTGTTCAAAAATTGGAGGCAAACTCGAAATGGATCGAGGGTAAGAGAGCCAAGGTTGAGTTTGCGCCCAACGATCGAGCTGGCGTAGACGGCTTCTTGAAGGGATTTGAATGGGAAAAGACACCATTGGGAGCGTTTGTTGTTGGACAAAGAAAGCAGAGAGAGGAGAAAGCAAGGATGTTGGAAGAGGGTAGGAGAGAAGAAGATAGAAAGAGAAAATTGGAACGGGAGCAGGAAAAGGAAATCGGGGGTAGTGATGATGATTCTGCAGCGGGATCAGATGAGGAAGAAGATTCCGAGGCTGGTTTTGAAGATGAGGAGTAGACTTTGATGCTTCTGGTCGACCTTGTTTCGTAAAAGTGTTGGGAATATCTATCTCGGGAGTTTTGGTGGACAAAGATTGCATACCTCTGTGAATGGTATGTTGTATGACCAACATTAGATGTGAAGCTATAGCTCTAGTCTAAAGATGAATTCGTATTAATGCAACTGGCTACGGCCATCGATTCTTATCTACGACCAATACTTGCGACCAATTCGTTGAAGAGATGTACGTGACTAAAAATGTTTTTGGCAATTCTCTAATCTTTGAGTAAGTTAGCCCCATGGATCATCATCTTGATCCGGGCAAGATGTCAGAAGCTGGATTTGATTATGGATATCCATCTAGGTCCTTCGCTTAAATTGGACATCCAATCAACTCCCGCGTGCAAGTTCCATGACTTATGATTGGTCAATTCGAGTTCAAGTACCAAAGCCTTCGACGCCCATTCAACGCTTTTCATTTATGCACATGTTTTTTTTTTTTTTTTTTTTTTTTTTTCATGATGAACTGTCTCCAATCACCGCTGCAGGTATATAGCTATCTACGCGGGGTTCAAGTTCCTCCTCCAAAAGTTCCCCCCCTAAACGGCCATATGATGACAACCTCACCCGAAAGCTACCCGCGAAACGTGTCTGTTTCCGTGATCGCGCAGCCTGTACGATGTCGAGGCTGTGGGGTCGTTAAGGGTGCTACTGCGGATATTCTCCGATCTTGCTCGCTGATGTGCGGGGGTTCCGTCTTGATATCTCCCCGTGTGGTGGCTCGATGGCTCGATTGGTTTTGAATGGGGGTGGGGCGCGAGTGGTATTGAATGGGGTTGATGGCTTGAGCAGCGCAGGATTTTCCTTTTACCTTCTCTTGCACCCTCTGCGTTTTTTTTTTTTTTCTTTTTTTTTCTTTCCTTTCCTTCCTCTCTTCCGCTTCTGGTCTTTCGTTGCGGATAAGTCATCTTCCTATAGCTACCAACTTCGATCAAAAACCTTACATGTAACGAGAGAGCACCATGACTTCTCCCACCATTGATACCCCCCCGGAGCTCCCTCCGCGCATCCTCATCGCAGCAGGCGCACTGTGCCTCCTATCCCTCTGCATCATCGTCACGCGGGCCCAAACTCGCTCCGCGTCGAAAGAGAGAAAGGGGGCCGCGGAAGAGGCCGAGGGAATGGTAAGCGCGTGGACCGCTTTCGCGAGGTTCTTCTACGCCTCGTTCCTCAAGCCGCACGGTGGGCATGGCGCTGGAAACGCTGGACGGCCAGCAGGATGCGCTGGAAAGCTGCGCTGGAAAGCTTCTATGGGGTCCAGGCGGGCGTTTATGATGCGACGAGGGGGAGGCTGTTGAGGGGGAGGGAGGATATGCTGGCGTTGGTGGCGGCGCAGTTGCGGGATAGGGCGGGTAGGGAAGGGACGCGTGAGTCGAGACGGATTTGGGTGGATGTGAGTTATTTTCTACTTTTTTTTTTTTTTTTTTTTTTTTTTTTGTTTTTCTCTTTCTTATCGCGGATCGGATGGTATTTCTCAGACGCATTTCGATGTTCAAACTCCAGACACGGTGCAAGTCTTTGGATGGCTAATCATCTTCATCGCGAGTAGATTGGTGGGGGCACAGGATGGAACATCGAGGCCATGTCGGAACATGTGTCTGTTCCCGAATTCTTCTCCAGCATCTACCTGGTCGACTTCTCACCCAGTCTCTGTGGCGTTGCGCGCCGGCGATTCCAACGTCTCGGGTGGAAAAACGTCAAGGTGGTGTGTCAGGATGCGCGCCGCTTTCGTCTCGAGGACCACGAGGATGTGCATGTGGATACGGATGCTGGGGGTGGCGCACGCTCGCCCAAGGCGCGTTCCCTCTCGGCGACGGATGCGACGCGTGGGGCGGATCTGGTGACGTTATCGTACAGCTTGTCTATGATTGTGGGTTGCGAGTGTTCGCTTGGAAGTGCCATGTCGTGGTCTATGCGCTAATCATGTGTAGCCTGACTTTTACTCGGTCGTCGATTCTCTGGCCCATCTCCTTGCGCCGGGGGGAACCATCGGCGTGGTAGATTTCTACGTGCAGTCCATCGTGGATCTCGGTTGTCGAAACTACACCGGAGGCGTGATCAACAGACACGTGAATTGGCTGGGGAGGCTCTTCTGGCGCGCCTGGTTCGACGTGGATCGTGTGAGTCTCGAGGCTGGTCGGAGGGATTACCTCGAGTATCGGTTTGGGACGGTGCTCAGCGCCGACTCGAGGAATTATCTTCTGGGTTCAATTCCGTACTACATATGGCTTGGATGCCACAAGAAGCCTGCGTCCTCACTCGCCACGCCGGACTGCCCCCATGAGATCATCGAGAGACTGGACGCTGCCGCAACCGAATCGCCATACCTATCACCAATCCACCATACGAAAACGCTCTCCGGAGCCATCGATAGGTCAACTCCGGAAATCCGATCCAAAGCCTTCGAAGCCGCCATCGTGAACCTCTCGGCCAACCTCCCCCTCCCCTCCTTCTTCTACCAAAACCACCACTGGCGAATCCACTACGACGACCAACTCCAGAAACACACCCAATTCAACCAAGAATACATCTACGCCTTCACCTGGGAAGACAGCCGCGTCGACCACCGCCTCCTGAACATCACCCCCAACGACACCATCCTCGCCATCACCAGCGCCGGCGACAACATCCTCTCCTACGCGCTGCAGAGCCCGCACCGCCTCCACGCCGTCGACCTCAACCCCAACCAAAACCACCTCCTGGAACTCAAGCTCGCCGCCCTCACCGCGCTCCCCTACGCAGACTTCTGGGCGCTCTTCGGCACGGGCAGGCACCCGCGCTTCCGCGGCCTGCTCCTCCGCGACCTCTCGCCGCACCTCTCCTCCCGCGCCTTCCAATTCTGGCTCGCGAACGCCGACGTCTTCTCGCCCGCGTCCCGCGGCCTCCACGAGTCGGGCGGCTCCCGCCACGCCATCCGTCTCCTCCGCCTGCTGTCCCGCACCCTAGGGTTCAGCGGGGAAATCCGCGCGCTGCTATCGTCCAAGACGCTCAACGAACAGCGGGAGATCTGGCGGCGGAAGATCCGCCCCGTGATCATGAGTCGGCTGTTTTCGTACCTGGTTGTGGCGCAGGAATCCTTCCTGTGGAAGGCGCTTGGGGTCCCGCCGAATCAGCTGCGCATGCTGGAGGCGGATTATGCGGCGGGGGAGGGGGGGCGCGTGGGGTTTCAGGGGGGGCGTAGGGGGAGCGCGGTGTGGGAGTATATGGTTCGGACGCTGGATCCGGTGATGGAGGCGACGTTGGTGGGGGAGGCGAATCCGTATTATCTCGTCTGTTTGCAGGGGTGCTACACGGAGCGGTGCCATCCGGAGTATTTGGGGGCGGGGGCGCATCGGAAGCTGGGGCGGCGCGGCGCCTTCGATGGGTTGCGGATCCATACGGATGAGATTGGGGAGGTGGTGGCGAGGATGGCGCCGGGCACGCTGACGATTGCCGTGTTGATGGATAGTATGGATTGGTTTGAGGCGGGGGGTGGGGCGGCCGACGTGCAGGTTCGGGGGTTGAATCGTGCGTTGAGGATGGGGGGGCGGGTGCTGTTGAGGAGTGCGGCATTGAAGCCGTGGTACCTTGCTCTTTTTGAGAGGTTGGGGTTCGCGGGGAAGAGGGTCGGAGCCAGGGTGGCAGGAGCGTGTATTGATCGGTTGGTGGTTCGGAGTGCTCCTCCCCCCCGTGGAAGTTACTAACGTGTGGCGTAGTGTGAATATGTATGCATCCTGCTACCTCTTAACCAAAGTCGAAGATCTGGAGCCTCCGACCATCTCACGCAGACGTGGCTCTCTAGATCTCGAGACGCTGGAAATCTGAGTCTTCGACTTCGTCAAACGTCATAGAAGACGCATGAAAAGGATAGATGCGAGCAGAGACAGGAGCATATGTCGTCCCGGGAGAAGAGAAATATATCACTTGGATTGATTGATATTTCAACTGCGTAGACTAGGAACTCGTTTCGTGAAAATACATCATATCTCCATCCTTACTCGCCATTCCAAAAATCACACAAACAAACATACAAAAATATCATGCAACACAATATAACCAATCATAATGTAAACCTAAACTCCAAATCTCACACACACCGCGGACTTTCCAGCATCACCACCACCATCACCACCACAACCACCACAACCACACACCCAACCCCGCACAAAACCCAACAGCCCAAAAAGAAAACCCAACCAATCCCCATTCCCAAATCCGGATTCCCCCCCCCCCCCCCCCCCCCCCCCCCAAAAAAAAGAAATCTCCACTCGGATGCATTTTTTGGCGTGAGCATGATGATGTAGGAATTGTAAATCCATTACAAATTATCCGTTTTGTTCCTCTCTTAACTCCGAGGGTTGGGCTTATATATTTGATGTGATGCATTGGTGGTTTTTAATTTATCTTTTGTAATTTTGTTTTTTTGTTCTCTTTGTTTATACTGCATGTCTATATATTCTGTTGTTGCTAATTTCGCTTTCATTGTTGCTGTTCATCAAGATACATTTCATATCAAACTCCTTCAGCTTCACTTCACGTTTGACAAAAAATTGAATAAATAATTGTTGGTCATATCATTAGCATTTCCCATATCCCCCCTTCATCCCATCCATCCATTCATTCATATCGCTCCATTACTCCAAATACAGGTTTCATCCTCATCGATCCACGTACGATATGTATGTATGTATGTATGAACATTCTCATTCCCATATCACTACCACTACCACTACCACTACCACTATGCAGCTGCCTTCCTACCATCTATGCACAGCAAGAGAAATCAAGAATCGAGCCGAATTTTCCTTCACCCCTGCTCCTGAGAACCTAGAAACAATCGACGATTGAGGACATGAGAAAGAGACAATGATTGCGTTATGAAACATATGGCGTATGCAAATCCTTTGGCTATTTCATATGCAGTATGTCGCAATGGGAAAATAAAACGTAGAAAGAAGAAAGAAATGCTGGTGCTTTATGCTTATTTCACCCTGCGCTAGGAAAGAAATAAGAAAATACGAAAGTAGCTGCTCCGCGAACGCCCAAAGTGATGATGTGGTTGGGAACCAACATCCAAGATATGGTATGTACAAGGCGATGTGATGTGGTATTGGATGATCGATCGATTATTGAGACATCAAGAGATGTTGAGGGTTTGATGTGAGGTAAATGTATGTGTGGTCAGTCGCAGATGTATTGGTCAAGAATGTGTTGCAGTCCGATAGAGACTTTGATCACGACTAAGTACAATTAGTATCGAACATGGCATCGATTCAACAGAGTTGAGACATACCTCTTATGCCAATGCATACATCAATACGTCCCACTTAGCTGGAAATAGCAGTGTTCGTGCTCTGCGAATTCTTCCATACACCTCCACCGACCGCTCTCGAAATACCAACACCAACACCAACGGCAAGAGCAACCACCACCAAAGCGATCAAAACTTTAATCCAAATTCTTGTCTTTCTATCGAAACCAGCCATGCAGCCGCAAATACCTGCGCTTATCCTATCATGTTTCATAGCCTTCTTCTTTCTCTTCATTTGTTGTTGACCTGGCCATACCGTACATTCCTGCGTCGCGCCCGTCTTCGCCTTTGTCAACAGTCCACTCTTTGTTGTCTGTTGTGGTGTGAGGTATGCTTCGACGTCTGTATCATATACCGCAATGTTTTGCTTCGAGGAGGATTTCTGCGCCTCGAGGGAATATCGTGTCGGGTTGGGGTTGTAGAATGGAGAGAACGGCGAGGTTTCTTGGGCCAGGCTGCTCTTCTCATGACGAGTTTGTGATGGACTTAAGGAATGGGTGGAATCGACATCTTCAATTGTGCTGAGAACCGATTGATTGGATTGTGTGCGAGATGGACTAGGTCGATTGATGGTAAGGACGTTTGAATTGACCAGAGTCGACTTCTCATCAACTGGAGAGGACATGACGAAATTGAGTGATGATAACCTTTCGCAGTTAGGTCTCCGTAAGAGAGATTTACTGATTCGAAGATAATTGTATATGGATGCTCGAAAAGAGGAATTCTTGTTGTGGGTGAAATGAAGGTTTCTCGAGATAGATAGACAAGGTAAGCGGTAGGCAGATGGGTCGGAGCTCTTGTTCTGTAATGGCGTATTTTTGGTACTCTTTTCGAAACCAGGTAAGAATGAATGATTGATTTTCTTTCTATTTTCGAATAAACTTTGGATTATGATGTTTTGCAGAAGGTCTTTTCCCTCTTCTTGGAAAAGTTGGAAATGATTTGATAAATCAATTGACCAGTGATTATGTTGGAATAAAAACCTGCGACGATGAATTGATTGAACGGTTGATTGGACGGTTGATGGGAACCAATGATTGAATTAATCTTCCCTCTGTTCAATAAGTTGGTTGTGAATTATTGATTCAATGAATGGATGAATAGATGGATGTGTGGATGTGTGGATGTGTGGATGTGTGGATGAATAAACAGATGTGCGGATCAATATATGGATGAATGAATGAATGAATAAAAGGATGTACGGAGGAGTATAGATAGGGAGAGAGATGTAGAGATAAGTAGGTAGATGGGTATCTGAATGTAGGTATATATATGAATGTATCTGTATCCGTAGAGACTGTACCCCAATACGAATCGAATGAATGGGTGCGATATTGAAATTCCGACTTTGGTGATTCCTTTGCTGGCGTTACGGGATTTTGATGGATTGTGTCCACGGGTATGGAAGTGGAGATGGATGGATGGATGGATGGATGGATGGATGTGCAGGTCTGTACTGCTTGTTTGATGCTTATGATCAAGTGTGAACGGGACGATAATCAACAGATGAATAAGGGTGGAATGATTGTAGAGTGATGTATGGATGTATGGTATGTAGGTATGCCGTACAGTACAATAAAGTGCAATACAAGATGAGACAACAACGATGATGATGATGATATAATAATAACAATGATGAGAATGGCGATAGTAATGATCGATGGGATTTCTTTTAATTAAGATATGATATTCCAACAAAAAACAAAGAGAAAAGACGGAGTTTATCAATCAATACCAATGGGTAGATGATGGGTCGGAGTGTACAGAAAGAGAGGGATACGATTAGATTTGAATGAAAAGGATGGATGGATCGTATTGTGTCGGATTGGATTGTAATCGGATGGCATTTATTATGAATGGATGGATGGATGGGTGGATGGATGTATGCGTATCAACGATTGGATATTACTATCATTACCATTCATATTGTTGTTCTGATATTACAATCTTGTTTCAATCTCTTTTCTTCATTTTTGCCTCCCAAAGTTGAATTGAGTTGGATGGAGAAGGAAAGGGACCAAGTGGTATGAGTTGACTGACTAGCTAGCTTTTACTTTACGGTTGAGGAAAGTTAAACATTGGATCCCTACTATCTAGGTCCACGGCACCTTCAGCTATCTAAATCCCTAGCGAGGGAGATAGATACACTCTACTTTGAATCCATCGAGGATTTATCCTCAATATTGTATGAGTAGCATGTACAATATACCTTTGTTTGTTAGGTGTTGAGGTATGCATCTATCCATCTATCTATTTGTTTTATCAATACAACTGTGTTTCGTAATGGTATATATAAAGACAGTAGATAGCAGACTAACAACAACAACATCACCATCACCACCACCACCACCACCACCATCATCATCATCATCATCAATCCAAATATTCCAATTTCCCTTCTTCACCCAATCTTCCTTCCCTTGGCATATTCCGCTATTCCCATAGAATCAATCCACTTCTACTGGTAAACACGCATGCAATGTCTGTGCTAGCGTCACTTTACCTCATTCCTCTCTTCACCAGCTGCAGGTCAACTTCACTTCAAACTTACTTTGAGATACCTGGTAGGATACCTCGTCTAGTAGAAGAGCTAGGTGGTACAATATCTTCAGCTAGGTAGATAGGCACTGGGTAGTAAGAATCGGCTTCTTCCTTAGACTGCCCAGGTGCGCTAGATAAGAATCTATAAGATGCATGGATATCATATATGTATATGCATATGAACACACGCTCGTATATCATACTCATAATCTTTCTATCCCTCTCCTCTCTCAACCTTATTCCCATTCCCATCCCCATTCATATTCATATTCCTAAACATGATTAATTTACACCAGACCTACCCAACACTTGTTCATACACAAATCCACCCATCCATCCATCCACCCACCACCCACCCAAACCTTAAACACCAAACATCAAACTCCTCCCAATCATCAAACCACCCTCCTCCAACACCACTTTTCTCTATAACCTCACCATCCTCATCCCCATCCCCATCCCCATCCCCATCCCCCCCCTTCCAATCCCTCCCAATCCCAAACCCCCCAAGCGAAATCCCATCCACACACACTAACCCACATCCAGCAAACCACCCACACCCCGACCCGCCCCCAAACCACCTTTACCCCTAATGAATCCTTGCGTGCGTGCGGACGCTAATGAATTGGATTTTTAGGATAGTAGAGAGGTACGATACTATATTTTACTATGTATGGATGGATGTATGTATGCCATTCATGTGATGCCATCCTAAAGAAAGGTAGAAGTAAAGGGAACGGGAAAAGCTTGGATGCGGTATTGATGTTGATACTGTATTATGTGATGTTTTGGGGGGGGGGGAGAATTATATATATACATATCAATAGATAACTTCATTTATATATATATATATATATATAAACATACTTATATACATACATACCAAAAAACAACTTCATCTACCTAAGTATATATATATATATACAAATATACAAATATACAAACAAACCAACTTATACATACAAATAAATATACCAATCAAAAACCCCCCTGTCCAATTCATTCAATCTTCTTATTCAAAATCAAACCTTTAACAATACTTATTTACCTACGTACCTATCTATCTATGTATCTATCTACCCACCCCCCAATCCAAATTATTCAACATCTCAAAATCGCATAGATATAAATAGCCTGAAGATAGATCGATATGTAACAATTAAAACATGAAACGTGAAACGTGAAACGTAAAACTCGAAACCTGATACTAAAGACTTAAAACTTATGATTATAGAATAGCGAGTTAGTTCATCAGCTAGGAAGCTTAAGGAAAAGAAGAAAAGGAGAAAAGGAAAGAAAAGGAAAAGAGAAGAAAATCTATAAATTATATATTTATATTTATATTTATATTTATATTTATATTTTATATTTATATTTATATTTATATTTATATTTATATTTATATTTATATTTATATTTATATTTATATTTACTTATATTGTTTTTAATCTTTAATAGATTTCGAATTAGGGATTAGAGATTCGAGATTAGAGATTAGGGATTAAGAATGATGATGATTTAGAGATGAATGAATAACTAAATGAATGAATGTAGATGAGTATTATAAAATACTATGTGTGTTGTTTATTAGATATGAATATATTATATACATTATTTATATAGATATAGTATACATATATATACACACACGTATATATACATTAACTGATTAACTAACTAACTAATTAACTAAACATCCTTTGCGCAAACGAACGAATGAACGAATGAACGAATGAACGATAGATAGATATCTAGATACCTATCTAAACAAATAATCTATCTATCTTATCGTATACACTGCAGCGTTGTATACATACATACATACATACATATACATAAGTTACACCCAACCGATACGTACTGTGATAAAGGTAGGGTAGAGCAAAGTAGGGAAGGGTAGATGATTTCATGAGTTTAGTTTTTTTCTATTAGGGGGTTGTTGTTATTGTTTTCATTGAGATAAACGAACAGATAAAGATAGAGATGAAAAAGAGATAGAGATAAAGGTAAAACAAAAGAATATTTGTAGTTTATTTGATGCTGTTTAAGTATAGTTGTGGTTGTGGCAAAAGGGTGGATGCTGTGTATAAATATCTGGCTGAAGGGGCTTAGATTTATGGGATTAGATTTATCGAGGAAGGGAGGTTGGATTTTAGTTTTGAGATTGGGATTGGCATCGGGTTGTTTGTGGTAAGTAGGTAGGTAGGTAGGTAGGTAGATGGTGTTAAATATATATTGGGTTACTTTTGTTGATATGATGGTTTATGGGATATGGTATATAGTATATTTAACGGGTATTCGCTTATAATATACGAAAGTTAGATGTGTGGAAATACGTATTATAGGATTAGATACTTCCAAGGTTAGATAGTTGAATATGGATATGGATATGGACAGGTATAGGTATGGGTATGGGTATGGGTATGGATACAACATCATCTACTCCATACCTACTACAGTAAACATACGGAGTACATCTCAACGAAAAGCGAGTACGAAATACGAAAGACAGCGGGGACGGCAGACCACTCTTTCGCCATTGCTGAGTCGCCATTGCTGAGTCGCCATTGCTCCGAGAATACGACATCACGAACCCCGGCTTGTTGGACCGATAGATGTACTGTGATGGATAACACCGGTGGCCATCAAAGCTTTACTGCACAGATCTAGTACAGGGGAGATACAGTAAATGAAGAAAATATGGATCCGAGTTTTGTGGTTCTACAATAGATGTAGATAGCTAGTTAGTAGCTACTTACTTTTACTACTAGGTATGCGCAACAACGTCAAGGACTAGAACTAGCACAAGCACAAACACAAACACAAACACAAGCACATAATCCATCATCAGGAATCGAACGATGGTGAATATCATTCCAGGCATCTCACTCCTAATTCCAATCTTTCGCCTTTCCAACCTTTCCAACCTTTCCATTTCTCTGCATCGACCCTATACCAAGGAATTCTTTCACCTTCTGCTAATCTGTTCCTAAATGTCTAATCCATCTATTGACTGATGTGACTTCTGTTTACTAAACCTCTAATCTAATAATTATCCTATCCCATCCTATCCTATCCTATTTTCTACATTATAACCTTTGTACTCCGTATATACATATACATCAATTGATGGCATGCATGTACGCATGCACGCACTCACGCTTTATACCCAGTACATAGATCGCATATACCAACGGAGTATATACAACCTTTACGCTCTAGCTCCGGGGAAACCTGTTGGGTTGGTTATTGAATACCGAGTGTGTTTATTATTTTCTTGATTTGGGTTTGGGTTTGTTGAGTTGAAGTCTGATATTTGGATTGGATTGTTTTTTTCTACATATCCATCCATCCATCATCAATCTATCCCAAAGGGGGAAAAAAAAACGATTCACATCATTTTATCTGCATTTTCATCTTGATGCTTGCATCCTTCTGGTACGTGAGATTCAAGTACAGTAAGTATAATAAGGACAATACTCTTCTGCAATATATTAGATGATTGGGTTTTTGTATATCCATCCCTCCACCCATCCATCCATGCATACCACCACAAATCATGCAATAGAATTACATACCTGCAATAGAATATACCATACAGCACAACTATAGCATGCAAGAAAAATTCCTTCGCTTCGTTTAATTTCCTGCCGTTTTTCATCGGCTGCTGGGTATGGATTGGGCTTAGGTCTGGGTGTGAATTGGAACTAGAAGGACTAGTAGACCTGGGGCGAGAACTGGAATTGGGACTGGGACTAGACCTCAAACTTGGGTCACCTACGGCTTGTGGTTTCTGGGGTTGTGTATTCCGTGTTGTGTTGTATGGTCTTGTTTTCTACTGTGATAATGGCGTTGTTTGTTTTTGGCGCAAAGGTTATCTGGGGATGGTGTTGGGATGGATGGATGGATGGAAAATTTGGTGTTGGGATGAAGGGATGGGATGAGGAAGGGGAAAGGAAGGGTAGGAAGTCTACGGAGTATGTGTCTGGATGAGTGGATAGGAGTGGATGGGATGGATAGTCTATCTACCGATGTTATTGCGTGCGGTTTTGTGTTTTCTATTGCCTGGGTAGGTAAATAGTTAGGTTTTGTGTAATATAGATGTGCTGTGGATTTTAAATTCTGATTCTAATTCTAATGTTAACCTTGATTCTAGAAGAGGAGAAGGAGGAGGAGGAGGATAAGAACATTCGAAGATATATCTATCAAAAACTAAAAGAGCTCCGTACCCTGCCTCTTCTCTTCTCGAGACAGAATACAACAATACCTGCGATACCCTCCTCTACATTCATCACGTATATGAAAATTCTATATTCCTGAAGCGACTAACGATCAGTACGTACTCCGTACATTCCGCTCCATCTACCAATCAATCCCATCTCAATCTCAATCTCAATCCCAATTCCACCCCTCCCATTCTCCCAAAGATTACTAGCTATCTAACTAACAATACCATCAATACCACTACCAATAAACACTAACAACCAGCCTAACCCATCTAACCATTTCCAACCCCACCACATCCCAAACACCCAAACCTACTTACCACTTCCGCATCACAGATATCAATTAGTATAATAATTACTTGACACATGCATATACACACACACACACCCAGCCATCTACACAGCCATAAAATTCTCCAAACCAACAGATCCAACCTTGAGAATCCTCGACTAGGCAGCATAGAGAATCACGCATCAGAAACTCGATGTTCTCCACCCAGTGCTGTGATCTGGCCCAGCGGATTTGGCTGAGATGCGATTAGGCGATCCGACTCAACCTCTCATCCATTCCAGAGCTTTCCCACTTCTCAATTGGGGCTTGTAGACTCCGTATCTGTGAACTTGTGACTAGGTATGAACGGCAGTATAGCGATACCTGCACCGACTTGATCTTTCAATTTTGTATTTGGCCGATGCGTTGGATGGTATCGCTCGCTTGTTGACTTGGCTTGGTGGCTTGATGGCTTATAATATATCCGGCCGACTTCTGAGCGTACGGTACTAGAATAAGGTTATCGGTCCGCTGGTTTTGTGTAGGTCATGTGTGGGTGCTTGGATTTTATTGGGAGGGAAGGGTGATGATTGGAAGTGGGAAGATGGGGAGTGGCTTGGTATATTGGGTGGGTTGGATTGGGTTAGTGGGGTTTGGGGGTTGTTTTTGTATATGTGTACTTCGTATGTGTGTGTGTGTAGGCGCATGTTTATCGGTTGGTTGGTTGGTTTCGGTTAGGGAGGAGAGGAGAGGGGAGAGGAGTGGAAAGATGGGATGGTCTGGATGGTTTGGATAGGGTTGTTGGGTTGGAGAATGGGATTTTGGTTGTGGGGTTGATGTTGATGGTGTTTGTGCAATTTGTAGGTATGATTGCGTTTTGGTTTATGGATGGTTTTATTGATATTGGGTATGATCGTATTCTATCAATGGGCGAAGGATATTGGGAGGTAAATGTTTTTGCGGTCATGCGTATAATAGGTATGTAGATTTGTATGTAGGCATGCTTGGTCTTGGATATTAGATATACATTTTGCTCTCCCTTCTCTGTTTGTATTTTCATCAATTGCAACTACCTAGGTTCTTGCGCCATGTCGACGGCCACGATCCCACATTTAAATACCGAGCGGTACATGATGCAATATTTAAAAGACTTCAGATGCACATCTACTTTAACTTCAGCATTTAACTCGGCAGTATTCATAGTGGATGCCACCGCGTAGGTACTAACTATGTGGATAGTGTTTGTGATACATACGAGCACCGATGGGTCAAAGTTTTCCACTCTGTTTGTCTATTGATATATAGAATCGTCTACTACTTTTGCTCTTCTATTCAATGCAAAGCCTCTTCGTTTTGGGGATGGAAAGGGAAGCATCGCATACACAGTAGTTCTGTTCTGACCATCTTTCCTTTACTCATGATCGAAGTCCATCCCGTCAGCGTCTGGCAATTTGCTATCACCGAATCCATCCATGCCCGACCATTCCGAGCCCTTCAACCAAAAGCTTGTAAATACACTTTTCCTTTCCCTTATTCAGATATTCGCAGAAAGCATTTCACTGTCAATCCCTGGCAATGATCAACGGATCTGTAATAGGTTATTCAGAGTTTTCCACGTAAAAAGTCTGTCCATGTACTTTTGATTATTAAGGTATTTTCAAAGAAGTTTGAATCCCTAAAAGGAATTTCGATCTTTTTTCTCCATGCCGACTTTTCTTTTCCTGTAACCTCCGAATAGACTCGCATTGCAGGAGCGATTAGGGTATCTTAAAGAAGTTTGAATCTATTAAAAGAACGACTTCCCATTTCCTTTTCAACCCCGGGTTCTCGTTTGAAAACTCCGAAGAGTGTGTGTGTCGTTAGATCTTTGGGGCAATTTGCTTTTACTTCTCGTAAAAAAAGGCGAATTTTGTCTATATATAAACACCGAGGGGATCCTCAGGGCCCGTAGATATGTAAGTCTTAGTATCTTCATTTAGTGAAAGTCAATTTGGCAGGTTTACTGTTTGGATCGATTTGATGTGGCCAGTCGAGGAGCGGTCATTTAGACACATAGTTTCTGTCTTGCGGCTGGCTTTCTTTTACGATGGCGAAAAGTTTTCGCACATCGGCGTTCATCTGTTCCACAAATGTCTTTAATAGACACCCCTTGAAGATATTCGTAAACTAGTGTTTGACAAGATTACACTCAGATGCTTTAATCTGCTGATCTACGAATATCATTTTCAGCCTCCGTCCATACATTGACAATCGAGGATAAAAGTGATTTCGACTAGTTATCATCAATCCGCAGTTTATTTTCTCAGGTGATCTATGAATATTCATTAATTAGGTTCTACAACCTGTGTATAATCTGTTCGTGCAGTACACAATTACACCACATTACATTACATGCTAAATCCGTTGCACATATCCATCAAACACACCCCTTCACTCGCATCCCCTCATAAACTCGCCAACCCCTTTTCCCCAACCAATTCCCATAAGCCCCCGTCGCATTAAAATGCAAAATTAATACCATGACCCGCACCCGGCTTCACACACGCCTCCAAATCCGCCTCGACCACATTCGGAAAACTCCCCGCCACCACCGCAGCCAACGAATCCGTCACCCCTCCCGTAGCAAAACAATCCGATCCACAATACGGCAAATCCGCATCCCATCTCCAACTATGACCGGCCCGCAAAATCACTAACCATCGGTAGCGAACCCAGCGCCAACAGCTCTCCCTGTGTCACGCTTTGCTTGCCGCTTTCCGCATACGTGAGAATCGATGCGTCGTAGAACCCGGACTGGAAAAATAAATACTTGTTCGCCGCCGCGTCAGGCGATACCATGTAGCCCGCGGACACGACGTCAAGTCCGTGGACCGACCCATTTGCGGCCTCGTTACTGGTCGATGGGCTCGCGAATCCGGACGGTGGGTTCTCTGTCGCTGGTTGGAAGTTTCCTCCCGCGGCGAAGGAGGGCATGAGTGGACTATTTATCGTGAATCCGGTTGGGACTATGCCGTCGGTTAGGGGGGTAGAGGTGTGCTGGCGTGTACGTCAGCGCCCTTCCAGATGAATACCCGATGGGCACGATGCGGTTGTAGGCTTTTCCCGGGGCGGATGGGAAGGTGCCGTGCGGAGCATGGTGATGAGGGCGGCGGTGGCGGATACTTCGATGGAGGATTGGATTTCGTTGAGGGGGTTGCTGTGGGAGGATTGGCCGGTTCCCTGGCGGTCGAAGGAGAGTGTGTGGTAGGAGTACTTGGAGATGGCCACGCCGATGTAGGAGTAGTTGAAATGGTTGTATGGGAGGTCTCGGTAGGTTTTGTCGAGGCCGATACCGTGGGTTAGGACCTGTGAGTGTGGATTAGTTTCACACTTTCAATTCTTCATGAGTTGTGATGTAGTGTGTATAGCATTCATAGAATTAATATCACTTCCCATCTCATTCCCATCTCCATCTCTCACAAATAAGCAAAAATAAACATACCTGTATAGTCAGATCCGTTTACAATACATAGTATCGATACTACAAGTCCCAGTCGTCATCTGATAGCCCACCAACGCCATATCCGTGAATTTCTTCCTTGCTGCGTGAGATTTGTAAAGAAATCGGGGGTCGAAAAAGCGGTCGTAGGGATTTTAATATTGAACACTGTCTATTGAGCGGAGATGCTCACTGGAATACTGGCATTGATACATGTTTTCGCTGTGGCTATTGCTGCTGTGGAGAGGGGCATAGGGTAAAGATTTGTAGTTTTATGATTTGGGAAGAGACGGATGGGTTTGGAGGGGTGGTATCGAGAGTCCTGGTGGGTAAAAGGTTGGATTTTATTGCTTTGATACTCTCTATATCATGTATGGAACCCGACCTCTAAGCTTCCCCCAAAAACAATTAACTCTGTCCATATGCCATATATTGTATGCCATATACCATATACCGAATTCCCATTCCCCACCACGAAAATCTTGCTCCAATTGATATCAGAAACAAGTATCGACCAGTACAATACGAGCAATAAATCCCCTTCCGCATCCCACCTCCCCAACCCGTTTTCTATCATCTCATCATCAACCTCAGCCCTCACCCAACTCCAATTTCGATCAACAGCATATAATGTCAGCCGCTCCAGCCACTCGATCAAAACCACTCCTCTCCTCAAACCCCATCGTCCACCTCCTATATCCTTAAATCAATACCATCGTAAAATTTATCGACCCCAAGTATAAAAAAACGGTTAAAACATCAAAGCCCCAGCCCCGACCATCAATGATGTCAAAGTCAAAAAAACACGCAAACAACATTACCCAACGCCCTTTGAACTCCACCGTGGCTGTATTAATATTTCCACACTCTACCTGAGGAGATTATTGCGAGACCCCCAAGTCCATCCCCCCATCCAAAGAAAAACCAAACACGAGCTTCACAATCTTCACACCTTTTCTTCTACTCCTATTCTCCCTAGTTGCGCAACATCCTCAGCAATCTGCACATGGATTCGCAATCGACCAACTCTTTCGACGGGAGATCAGATGCTGCGCTAACTTTAGCCTTGCACCTAAGACGTGTAGATTAAATATGCACTCCACTATCATCGATCCCTCAGATCTCCCGTGCATTAACTCGGGACTCGGATTGGGATCTGTGGTTTTTGTCTTTGTTTTTTAGGGAGGGTGTTGATGTCGTTTTTTGGGGGGATAGCATTAAATGGGTGATGGAATGAATACCTAGTAGGTAATTGGATGGATGGATAATTATGCTCGGTGCATTTAGGGCGTAACTCAATTTTATGTAGCTTTAGACATGTGGGTACGCTTGGAGGAAATTATTATCCTGTTATGGATAATAGATGGTCGCGAATTTTCTAATGTCGTGGTGCTTAATACGTCATGTTTTTTTCCTGGTCTGGAATTGTCTGTGGCTTTTGACTGGAGGTTGGGGATTGGGGTGGGAGTTGAGGCTTATTTTTGGGGGGGGGGTTGGGTGGTGCTGGTTGGAGGGGATGATCTGGAGAGTTATGTTTAGGTTGTATTTTGTGAGGATGTGGTGGGTGAACATTCTGGGAGATGTTGGATGCTCTTCTGGGAGAGGTATGGATTTGTTTTGGGAGCTGGAGAGATGGGATGTATTGATGAGATGTGTATGTGTGCATGTTATTTCAAGATAAACTATGGATCTATTCTACCCTTGCACTCCTTTACATTCGTAATCCTCATAATAGTAAAACATCATCTTAAGTTCAGAAAGTATCACTTTTTCCCTCTTCATCTACTCATCAGCCTCATTTGCTTTCACATCCCATGCCGCATCCTTTTCCATATCTTTATATCCATTTTCTTCCTCATCCAAATTCTTATCCCCATTCGAATCTCCCTCCAAATCCCCCAACCTCCCCGGCCCTCCAACTTCTCACCCTGATTGCACCGCCCCTACCGCCCAAGCGAGCCCCCGAAACATCCTTCCTAACACCCAGCTGCCACATTCTCTGATACCCTCCTCACATGTCCCAAGTCCCCCATTAACCTCCAGATCTCCCCTATTTTCACATCTCTGTGTGAAGAACCCAAGGCTCTGTAACTTCCACCTCTTCCGCCTGCTCCTCCATTTCATCATAAAATTTCTTCTCTTCTGGTATCGCATCCATAACCGACGAGCATAAAGTTTCTTCTTCGATTTCCACAGCCTCGATAGGGAATTACATCCAAAATCTTTCACTTGTATCTCCACTCGTCCACAGCCTTCGCTAATATCCACCACCCACCTCCAACTCTCTATGATATTTGGGTGTATAGCTATCTTTCCCTCGGTTCCTTCGCAGAACCCTGTAAGTTGTGCTATTGACTAGGGTTCAAATGCAACCTCAGTTTAGGGACTGGAGAATGTAGCGGAGTAAGAAAGACATTTTGAGGAGGAAGTGGTCAGTTTAAAGAATATGAGTGGTTCTTAGGAAGACTTGGAAGCGGGATGTACGAGGATTGGGAGTGGAAGAGCGGGAGAGTAGGAGTGAGGTAGGGAAGGACATAAGATGATGTGTGCACCCCGGGAAAAGAATATGAATGGAAATTGGTCAGTACATACTTTTTGTAAAGCTTAGCAAGCCAGGCTATTAAGAAACGAGAGTGGCCCTGACAAAAAGCCGAAAAATAGATCGTAAAAATACTAAGATTTCGTTGAAGGCTACTTCGATTTTAGCTCAGATGATAAACTTCAATTCAGCACACGAAGCCAATATATATTCCACTCACCAACAAATTAACCGGTCCCAAGCTCGGCGATGTTATAGCCTATATTAATCCTCGAATCAAACAAGAACAACCTACGGCGTACATGGAGGCAAATGAAAGACCCCTCGACCCATCTAGGCCATTCGTCCTTCGACCAACAGAGGGCCATCATATATGTAATTCGCAAAATATTACATGATAATCGAAGAGCCAGGGCTTGTAGTTGTGCGGACAAGTGCTGGCATCTTGCAGGTCGCCTCGTTGATCGATTGTATGCTGTTTGTGCTCTTATTTGTAAGTGACACCAATAGTGTATGATCCTTCATCCTTTCTCAAACTTGTCAACAATACCTCGAACAGCCAATATTGAAGGTCTGACTTGCTAGTTGAGAGATTACCTCCCCATAAAAGTCTGTTTGCATGAATTAAGCAAAATTACAGACCCCTAATTAATCTTCCCAAAAAATTTCAAAGTCTCCAGTTGACCTGTTATTTTCGTTTCTCCTTTTATTCTTGATATTTTCCCAGGAAGGGAAAGCAAAGTGAAGATGGGCGAATTGGTCAGTATCGCGGTCAACATTGTACCTGGCGGTGCAGTTGACCATCCCTCAAGATGCAGGATAGTCGATGAAGCTCCAATTCATATAAAATGTACACCCGAATCCTCAAAATGACACGAAACAATGTTTCTCCCCAATAACAACTGCGAAATTTCATGGGAGTCTAGGCCCTTTTAGCGTTAGAATCCTTCACATGTGTGCGCAAACTTCGCTCATCTCTTTCATCTACATCCCCTCTCGCAATATTGGACAAACCAAACCATACAATATAATGTTGAGCTCAATCACTCGCGGTAAATACTTCCGAGATATTGAAAATTCAGTCTGGGGTACCCACGATTTATTGTACACCCTCAAACTAGATACATGATATCCTTACCCGTGGAGCTCTTGGCGAGCAACAATCTGTGAGTGAAAACTGGGCCATGGTTTCCCCTCGACTTTACCTGCTGCCAATGGTTACAATTGTAACATTACATTCTGCAAAACACAAAGGTCCACACTCATAAGCGATCTTGATACTCACATTGATCTTTATCCGAATCACAGAAACCCCTCGGTACAATGACCTGAGTGGTTTGATTTATACTATACTTTCACAAGATTAACTTAATCAAGGTCCAGGCTATGAGTTCTGTCAATATTCCTATCCAGCATAATATGGTATCGCAACTCTTACCTAATTTGTAATGACACATATATTCCCGCTTGTCTCCTACTTGACCAAACGCGAAATGTAAATCAAAAAGAATGATACTCTACAGAAACTAATCCGAGATATCGACTTCAGTTCGAGCCCCTAGGAATAAGACTTTGAACGAGTCTCGGCCAGCAACCGTCTCATCCTCAGCTCTTGAGTAATCATTCTACTAACCTCTCAATTCTCACCCTTTATTGCATATTTGCACCAACCTTTTAAGAGCTTCAGACGAGTTTCCTTAAAAGTTTCTTTCAAGCGTAAACGATTAATAATGTATGATTCCAGACTCCTTCATCAAGGGAATCGAATTCTTCCTATCATGAGTTTTGTTGCTTGTCTACGGAAAATTTTCCTGGATATCTGTATCAATGGCCTTCAAAGGCCAACCCAAAAACCATCATCCCTTTCGTTCTTACTCTTTCGTTTGCCGAGATATTGAAGATTTGTATATTGCAAAACTTTAGACGAGAGAGTTCATTGATGGGTCCGATGGATGGTAGAACAACAAATAATAAGAAGCTAGGTAGCTGTATAGAAGAGAGTAGGGTATATTGTACTGATGAGAACCAGCAACCGAGTGGACATATTGAGAGGTATTTAAACGAGATATCAGCGAGTGGTTGATTTTGATAAGAGAATGTCAACTAGCCGATAGTGGTGACAGGGGGTAGGGTGGGTACGTGATCCTCCTATACAAATTAGGGACTTTAAATTAAGGGAGTCCAAAGAACTATTAGTAACATCAGACCCTCCGAGACCTGTTTGATGACTGAGGAAGATTGAAACAATTCAATGACGAAACCACAGACTCGCTCTTTTCAAACATCGAATTTAACCGCCGATTGAGGCTGATGTCCACACAGCCGCCGTGGCATGACAGGGGGAAGTATACGAAGAAAATGAGAGACAAAATGATAAGCAGAGAAAGTACCTAGTAGACTCCTCCGGCATTGTAACAAGAATCAGGGATGAGAATTTGTAAAACTTTAAGCTTATCGTTCCGACTCTAGGCGGAATAGAACCATAACTATATGATGCTTAACCGACCTTACGAACGCCCAGATATAACGCACATAGCCACCACCACAGCAGAAATCGAATCTCGATACTCGGATACCGTATCGTGATAACGGCGAGTCATGACTGTCACCATGACGGAGCCTTACAAGACTCCTGTCGAAAATCGATACGTACCCGCACTATATCAGTAGTATTATACTTTTTTCGTCCGCCATCGATATGGCCATGGTTGGCATGGTTGCTATTACTACCATTGCAGCCAAGAAGCACCAAGTATTTCATCCCAAAGATTCTAGTCACGGCATTTCTTGCGTCCCTTGTTAGATAATTGGAGACCCGATATTTATATAAATACATATATCCCTGAACAATCTAGATAATCTCCGATTATTATAAGAAGTGCGGATGAGATCCATTGCTTATTCAGCCCTCGTACTCCTTATAGCCAATTGAATAATCACCTCGGTAGTACGAGTAAGGTGACAAGGTTTTGTGTGGCTCGTGGTTGCTTCACCCCAATTTCTAGATTCGTTCCAACATCTTTTGTTCCTCTGACCTTCTCGTACTCTACCTAACCAATACGACGCTTTAAATAGTAACTCATATTTGGTGTTGGGGAAAGGTTTTGTTTTTACGTTTTGAGAGTATATTTCTCTGCGGATTCTTTGATTCAGTGTTTTTATCATATAGCTTCAAAACTGGACACAATGGATGTCATCCGTCCTCGGAGACCACATCACAAGAGTAGAACTGGATGTCTTCAATGCAAGTCAAGAAAGGTCAAGGTACGTAGTCTCTTATTGGCTTCATCGGATTAGAATTTGTTTCCTCAATGCAGGACTTCATGTATGATTACTGCACCCTTTGAACATCCTAGTCTCTGGCATGAAAAAGCTCTTTGGCACACGCAAATCTCTACATGTACTCGTCAGTGTTTCACTCAGTTCATCTCATCAAATGTATCTTCCTCAAAATTTCATAGTGGTACTCGTAGCTGACAATATAGGAAAAAGTGTGACGAGAAAAAGCCTTCATGTCAAAAATGCCGAAGTTACGGCTCCGAATGCTCTTATTTGCATACACATCCAATGAAGAGTCTCCATAGTCACGAGATTCAATACAGTTCAATGATGCGGCAAGACTCAAAGTCGAAATCACCATCATCTGAAATCTTATCTTCAAAGGTTGAGTCGAGCCCTCGGCCACCCGCCTCACCTACTCCATCCCTATCACCATCTAATTATTCCTTCTCCATACTTGACATGGAACTTCTTCATTACTATACGATGTATGGTGTTTTCGATTTCGTCGATTTTGCGAGCGGCCAAGAACTATTTCGAACTACTGTCGTGGAACACGCTTTCAAGTTTCCCTTTCTCATGCATGAGATACTCGCTCTTGCCGCCTTGCAATTATCACATGCTCGGCCTCTTAAAGCCGCTTACTATTACGAAGCTTCAACAACCCACCTGACGAGCGCTCTCCAACTATTCCAGTCCGCAATTTCCGACCTCACAGCGGAGAATTGTCAAGCATGCTTCGCATTTACCACCATAATGTTCACATTCGCCTGGTCATCACAGGACTCGAACCTCCCCAACCATCTCTTTTTTGGCCCGGATTATCCCGAAACTGTAAGCACATTTCCCCATTCTCAATGGGTGCGACTTTACCGTGGCTCCCACGCGATCCTGGGAAGTACATGGGAAGACTTATCCCGGGGACCCTTTAGGGCCCTCCTTGACCCGTGGAACGGTTTCCAGCGAGAGTACATCCCCCCACTCGACCCAACAGATGATATCCACGTCTCTTCAATATCAAACGCATGGTCCAGCACCTCATCATGTGATCTTCCCCTCGAGCAGCGACAAAAATTAGATCGTGCGCTCGATATGTTGAAACGAGTCTTTGGGCTTCTGAGAACCCCGAATGCACCATCACCTCTAAGCGTGGTTATGAGTTGGTTTTCTTCTATACCCGACGAGGTGGAAGCGATGATGGGCATGAAAGTCAAGGAAGCCTTGCTA